>CM069059.1:24203400-25497900 GCA_035220775.1 Malus fusca | reverse complement strand
TTTGGTTGTTGAGCTTCTTGATTCCTCCAACAACTTGAAGATCACCCATCGTATCGGCAAGACTTTGACTACACCGAACAAGCTTGAGTGACTACCGTGCAGAGTAATACACTACTCTCGACACAAAGAAGCTCCCTCTCAAGGTTTGTGATAACCCCAGCAATAATCTCAAGAAATCTTTTCTGATGTGGAAGATCAGTCAAAACTGCAACCACAGAGCATACTCGGAATTTCAAGAGACTTTACAACCAATGCTCTACCAAGAACGATCCCTGACCGACTTGGCTCTTGATACCAATTGTTGAACAAAAAGAGTATACAAGATAACTCTAATGATCCAAGAAGAAGAAAATAAAGCACACTCTAAAGAAAGCTCACAAGAACACTAATTAGCAAAGCTTCTCTTATTTAGCACTTAGCTTTGTTTTTCCTTTGGATGAATTACAAGGCTTGGGGACTTGTGTATTTATAGCAAACCAAATGAAAGCTACTTAATTAAACTAAGATTATTTACTACCACACAAAACACATTAATTGCACCTAATTATGTTTTCACACAACCATACCTAACATTGCCTAACATTGCCTAACTTTGACATTGACTAACATTGCCTAACTTTGACATTGATTCTCAACACTGGCCTCCAACAAATCGACCCCGGCCGGGTTTTTCACTGAAAATTCGACGAAAGAGGACCTCAATCTCAAGAGTGGGCTGCCGATCCAGGCCTGGGTCGATTACGATTCGGTGAAAAATCAGGTCACTGTCATGCTTTCGCCCGATTCGATCAAACCCAGATCCCCGATTTTAACATTCGATGTCGATCTTTCTCCAATTTTGGAAGATTTTATGTACATTGGGTTCTCTGCTTCGACCGGGTTGCTCGAGAGCTCCCACTACATCTCCGGTTGGAGCTTTAAGATGAACGGAGAAGCCAAGTCTCTGAATTTAGAAGCTTTGCCTAAACTTCCCCGCCCGATAAAGAAGCAATCGTCAGCGTTGATCATTGGCGTTTCTGTCTCCGTTCTTGTTTTTATTATTTTGGCCGTCGGATTGGGGTTCTACATTGTTCAGAGGATCAAGAACGCTGAGGTGATCGAGCCGTGGGAGCTCGAAATTGGGCCCCATATATTCAGATACAGCGAGCTCAAGCAGGCCACCAGAGGGTTCAGGGATAAAGAGGTGATCGGGTTTGGTGGATCTGGTAAGGTTTACAGAGGGACATTGCCGAATTCAGAAACCCAAGTGGCGGTTAAGCGAATTTCGAACGAGTCGAGGCAGGGTCTGCAGGAATTCGTGTCGGAAATTGCTACCATTGGCCGTCTCAGGCACAGGAATTTAGTGCAGTTGTTGGGGTGGTGTCGCCGGCGTGGAGATTTATTGCTTGTGTATGATTTTATGCCTAATGGGAGCTTAGATAAGTACTTATTTGAGAAGCCAAAAGCAATTTTGAGCTGGGAACAGAGGTTCAAGATAGCTCAAAATGTAGCTTCTGGCTTATTGTATTTACATGAAAGTTGGGAGCAGACTGTGATTCATAGGGACATAAAAGCAGGAAACGTGCTTTTGGATTCTGAGATGAATGGAAGGCTTGGAGATTTCGGTCTTGCTAAATTGTATGAGCATGGAGCAAACCCTACAACAACTAGGGTTGTTGGGACACTGGGTTACCTAGCTCCCGAGTTGACTCGGACCGGAAAACCGACTCCGAGCTCGGATGTGTTTGCTCTTGGTGCTCTCCTGCTGGAGCTGGTGTGTGGGAGGAGACCCATTGAACGAAAAGCCCTGCCGGAGGAGCTGATATTGGTTGATTGGGTTTGGGAGAAGTGGAAGGCTGGTGCAATTCTTGAAGTTGTGGACCCCAGATTGGGGGCTGAGTTTGATGATCTGGAGGCTGTGGTGGTGCTGAAGCTAGGGCTGATGTGCTCAAATAATACCCCCAAGGCAAGGCCCACAATGAGGCAGGTGGTGAGGTACTTGGAGGGTGTGGCAGCGCTGCCGGACGCAGTGGCGTCTCCTGGGGCTTATGATGGGAAGAAGGGTGGTGAGTTTGAGGATTATGTGCATTCTTATCCCACATCATCAGGTTTTGAGAAGGCAAGTGCTTGGTCTTGTGATGATGCGGATTGATTTTGAAGCGGTTCTCGCTCACCTCCCTGAATATCTGGTAGTCGTAGATGTGGTAGCGACAGGTACCCAAGCTAGCGGGGATTATAGCGTGTAATGGAGGATTTATCTATCTCCCACATCAAGTCAGAGATAGAGGCAGGGCGGAAAATTCCCAGCTACGCTCAAGTTTTTCCTATGTAGGAGTGACAATCCCCTCCTTTTCTCTTTTTTTTATTCTGCTTGTTTCCTTTTCTTTTGTATGATTATAGTTGTGTTAGTATTTCTGTGTTGATGTATGTAAACTTGATTTTTGTGACACCTTGTTGGATTGTACCTTGTAAATACTTCGGTAAATGATGTTTCTTTGACCTGCATTTATATCTTCCTCTTTCATCCTTGAAATTCATTGTGTTTATACAAGTCTTCACATCATTGATTATATTTTGCTTGACGTAGACGATGAGGTTTTGTATTCAATTCTCGTTTGAGGTTCTGTGTTAGATTGCAACTTCCCTCAATTTCAATGGTATAAAATCTCTTATATATAAAGTCAGAGCCCTAATTTGGGGTCACGGCTTCAACAAAAAAATTAGAACAAAATTGCCCCTCAACCAAAAAAATTCAAAAGCAGCCCAATATAATATATCAAATAATGCAGGGGTAATTTGGTCATCATAAAATATAATATAAATATGAGTGGAGAGAGAAGAATAAAAAAATAGAAGGATGAGTAAAAGTTTATGTGCCCATGTGAAGGGAAAGAAGATATAATAATAAAAAATGAAAATCATGAATATTGTGTTCAAAACATCTTAAGAGGCGCGTAGTGCCGGTGATAAATTAGTTTTTTTTTTTTAAATTAGTACCTAACAATAGGCTAGCAATAATTTGATTCAATCAGATGTTGTGAATAGTGATTTTGGTGTCATCAAGCCGTTCAAAACATCTTAAGAGAAGTGTAATGCCGGTTATAAAAAAAAATATTTCGCATGCTAATAATAATGTGATTAAATTAGTTATCAAATGATTATTGATAGGATTTTTACCACCTGCGAAAAAAGGGTTAAAAATAACTAAAATACTTGTAAGAGAAACAAGGTTATTGTTGTATAACTTGCAAGAGAAATAAGGTTATTGTAGTATAATTGGCTCAAGCAAAATCGTTCTCCGCAGGGATTAATTTAAATAAATTAACGCAAAATCAAATCTCAACTAATTATTTAGAATAAAGTTTTAGAAAATGATGATTTAATGACCTAAATTAAGAAAAACGAATTTAATTAAAAAAGTTAACTAAAATCTGCAATTTTTAAAGAAGGAAAAAAAAAACAATTTTTAGAATTCAAAGTAAGAAGGTACTAGGGTTTCGCCATCCTCTTAACAATCCTACGTAGATTTACTAATTACTTATGAATTATTCATGCAACTTTGAAATTTAGGTTTTCCTAATGCATATTCTACTCGTGGTATTCAAGCTAGAACGTATATCAAACATGCAATCTATCTGTGGTATTCAGATCAAATATAAACATGCATGACTCATTACGTTTTGTGAAAACGCTTTGAAAAACCATGCAACCCCTAAGACGTGGTATTCATCCTAGGTGAAATTACAACTATTAATCACAAGAAGCAATACTCAATTCCCCGGTGGTATTCCGACCAAATTGCATCTAATTACTTATCTAAACATCCTAATAGTCGTGAATCATTAAGACACAAAGACAATTTAAGCACTCTAAACTTTGTCCCAAATCTTCTCTCCAAAAATTGAATGCGTTCTCTCTAAAAAACCATAGGTCTGCCAAAAGGCTTATTTGTACTACTCTAAATAAAATTCACCTAATAAAAGGTATAGAATAAGACTAGGAAACTAAATAAATTAAAATAAAATAGAAAACATAATCCTAAATTGACTCGGTAAATTCGCCCAAAAATCTGCACAGCCACGTTTTGGACCCAAATCAGTTCCAAAACTGGCCCAAAATAGCTGGATTTAAAGCTTTGACTATTCTGAACACTTCTCTGGAAGGCCACGAACCCATCCGAAGTCATCTTGGGCTCCAAAAACGCAGTTTAAGCCCAGAAACTTCACTTTCCAGCAACACGCACTGCTCCTTCATATAAAGCAAAGTATCAAAATTCAACCAAAATAATTATCAAATTATACTAAGAATAGGGTGAAATATATAATATAATATTGACTCATCAATTGTTTTTTTTTTAACAAACGATATTATCTACACTAAGGGGGAGGGTGTAATATCCCGTATTAAAAAAATGGTTTTATAAATGTGTGTGCAAGTACTTATATCTATTTCAAATATGATGATTTTATTTTTGAATTTCCTTTTATATATTATAAGTACAAGAATTTGTATTTTCGACATGTAAGTTAGTAGGGATTCTTTCACTACAAAAATATATTTTTGTGCCTAACAAGTACTTTAATACTGAAATGTCTCCAACTAGAGAGGTTTCTATTTTTTTGGCATCATCATCATAATTTTGTAACTTTGTCCAGTTACTGTGTATCTTATATGTATGTATATATATGCATTAGTTTGATTGTTAGGGTTTCTACTTACCCTTTTCGTGCCAATAGCAATTAAGTTACCCTTGTTAGCTTTTTTTATCTTTAATTAGTGAAGTGTAAAAGGGTTGGAGAGTTAAGCTCCGAGAGGTGGGAATTTTCTAGTAGAGTTAGCTTGATTTTTCTCCAAAGAATGAGGTGGAAATTGGTAATTAATAGAAGCTAATAATTAGGGTGGAGAGGTGGAGTCTATAGCATGTGTATGTTAGTCTATTTGCATGTAGGTGGCAACACCTTGAGGTATTAGAAGTGCTTACTCATCAACCTACAGGAATCTTAATCATTAGGATGATATTCACCACTCTAAATAGAGGAAGATGACAACTTATTGTGGTTAGAACATTTTACGTGGCCTTTGATGCTTGCATCTATCTTGCATGATATTCATTAGTTCATGATTAACTTAACACATGTCTCTTTGCCATTTGAACACGTCCTATTGTCAATGATTAACTTCACATTTGGTGTGTTTCTATTGGAACACATATTAGGGCTAATGATTAGCTTAACATTTGTTGTTTTTCTATTGGACCACATATCATGGCTAATGATGAGAACAATAATTGGTGTCTTGCTATTGGAACACATGTGCCATGAATCATAAAGAAAAGAAGCAAACAAGGTTAATATATACGTATAGAGCTTCAAAGGGGAGGAATTCAAGGGAAGAAACACATATAAAGGAAGGAGGAGGAGAGAGCAAAGAAGGGGGGAAGAAAAGGGAGCAAAACCGTCTTCTCATATCACTTTTCTTACATATTTTTGTCAAGGCTTTTAAGTCATTATCATGTATTTGTAAATCCTCATTACCTAGTGAAATACAAACACAACCGTAGTGGACGTAGCCAAATTGGTGAACCACTTAAATCTCCGTGTTCCTTTGTCTAATTACAATAAATTTGAGTTGAGTAAACCATTTATTAATAAAACACTGAGTTTTTAATAGAAACTTAATGGAAAAGAAGGATCGACTCAAGGAGGCATTGGTAATATATTGCTTATCATTTACATTAAAGATTATTACTTTGTTGTTAATATTATGATTATATTACTCTTGTCACTATCAATTTGATTAGTGTTGCAGATATTTTAGAGCATATGATTATTAATATCCTTGTTACATGGCATATTGTTTGGGCCCAAAATGACAATTTGGGCCGAGTGTAGAATCATTCTCGGCCCGGGAGGCCTTGCGACAAGAAGACCATGGATCGTTCAGCTCGTGGGCTTCCAAACCGAGGTCGGTTAGGTCAAAACGCAATGACAAGTCGAGTCCTAGTACAATAGGGAGTCTCGGCAGGATTAACAACCCAGAGGCGGATACGGCTCGGTTAAGGACTAGGTTCACAATCCTAGTGAAAATAGGACTGGTCGAGTTGGTGTTGATCTGGAGAGGAAGTCCTAGTCCGAGTAGGGTTTTAATTCGGATTCAAGGAGATCCAGTGCTATAAATAGGGGAGGCTATGCATCATTAAGGTCCCCAATTCAACACACAATTGCCCTGCGCAAACTCTCTCAACAACTTTGAGATTTTTATTTTCTCTTTTCGCTGACACATCTTCCGTTGGCATCAACAGCACTGTGGAAGCAACCGGTGATATCTTAAGTCGGCATAGATAGCTCTGTCACCGTAGAATTGGCCGAACTCGCAGTACCTTCCGTTGGCATCAACAGCACTGCGGCGGGCACGGTCGGTTATCTATCCAAGTCTTGGTCGAGAAGGACGTCCGAGTCCTTATCGATTGAGGTCATTTCATCAGCCTTCTCGGCGAAGTGAAGTGTTGCCATTTACCGAGCTCGGCGCATTGCACGCCGAGTTGTTTTATGATTGGATACTCTCAAGTGGGATTTAGGGTTCGGCATTCAGATGGCCGAACTACGTTCACTATAAAGACTTATATTTGCTTTGAGTATTTGTGTCCTTACACTTTGGTGTCGATTCGGCGTGAGTTTACTCTGACGAATACCATCACTGTGACCGAATCCGACGACAGCGATTTGTGAACTTCGTAATAATAGTAACCTTGTCTTCAGGTTTGAGAACCCAAGAGGCCGAGACGCGTTCCTTTCTCGGCCGCAATCGCACAACGCAGAAGTCAGTAGCGCGACCCAACGCAACATCAACAAATTTACTCCTCGGCCGAGCTCGGCCGACGAGTTGGCACACCCGCACACAACCGAATGACGTAGTTAGCTTATTAATTAATCGGCCTGCGCGCCACGTAGGCTTTGTAGTTTCTAGGGTCAACACATATACATAACCATTCTTGTAAAGTAGGAAAAAGAGTTAAGTTGTGTTTGAGATGTGAGGATATTCAAGGGCTGAAGTTTGCCTTGAATATAAAATAATGAACCTTGTATACGTTAGGCGTCGGGGGAAGGGCTTGAGTATACAACCGGTTGATTATAAAATAATGAAATCTTGTATATGTCAGACATCACGGGAAAGGCTTGAATATACAATTGGGCGTCGGGGGAAGTGCCTATATAATAAAGTGGAAACTGAGAATTTAATTACAAAAAATTGGGTTTAAGGGATGAACGGGAGTTAACTCATTTTCTAAGGTATTCGGAGCCAAGTGGTATAAGCATGGTATGGGACGTGCAGGTTTGGGTGCCTTAGGTATGGGTTGACGGGATTAGAAGGGGGTGAGTACATTCATGCATCTCATTGCATACATTTTATGTATTTGTAAGAGCTGCTCATTTCAATTATTATTTTAGTTGGCACTTTTGTTATGAATTAATTTTGTATATTAATATTTTATTTCCGCTGCGTATTCAATAAATTATATGTGGTAAACTCAATCTATTATTATGTAAGATTTGTTATATGATGTATTGTGTAATCGTTCTAGTTTAATTTAATTTTCCATCATATCTTGGTTGTAGAATTTATTTCTATAGCTAAGATATGGCTCACACCCTAACTCGTGAATAGTCTTTATTCTTGGGTCGGGACGTGACAGGGGAGTGGGCTTAGCCTCACAATGGGCCAGCAATAATGTGATTCAATCAGTTGTTCATTAAATATTATTTTCTCTATTTTTAAACATGTTCAAAACATCTTAAGAGACGTGTAATGTAGGTTATAAAAAAGGTCTTTTGCATGTAGATAATAATGTGATTAAATTAGTTGTCAAATGATTGTTTTCTTTTTAACAAACGATATTATTTACACTAAGGATGAGGGGGTGAGCTTAACCTCACAATGGGCTAGCAATAATGTGATTCAATCAATTGTTCATTAAATATTATTTTCTCTATTCTTATTGTAAATTCTATAGAGACCGATTTTATTATGTGAATTCAACTGCTTTAATTGGTTTATGAGGGGTTTCTTCTAGCATGATCTAAGATTATTCATTTACTTCAAATATTTGACTTTCCTTTTGTCAATTTACACATATAAATACATTTAAAACGTGTAAGTCAAGCATAGCACACCGTGATTCAAAAAATACATTCTACACGTGCTAGTATATAAATAAATAAAATAGAACATAAAAAACATGAGAAGAGCTTGCACGCTTAATGTCATGAAACATTAGAACATATAAAACCAGTACAAATTCATCTCTTTATTTCTGAATACTTTTACATAACATCATCTGTGAAAACCAGGTCACTCGATCACTCGATGGGAACATATCAATCTTTCTAACAAGATTTAAATTGCTACAAACCATCTGCTCCTTCTTCTAATTAATAAAGAAAGGGATCCTTGGATCATCATTCTTAGGATTATACTTTCTTGCAAGTAAACTGACCACCCGCCTTTGTGTAACCTGTCAAGAGGTCAACAAATGTGATACTCTAACACACGCTGGAGCAGGTTTGTCTCCAGTAGGTAGACCTGACAATTTCTTATACAACCTATTAACACAACACAACATAATAATGACACGAAAATAACGCGTTTCGAGTCGACACAATAACTAATGGTTGTTCTCGGACTACCTATTAAGAACTCGTTAATGACGGGTTTACACGCAAATAACCTATGGGTAACCCGTTTCGATCCGTTAAAAAAATTATTTTGATGATTTTAAAGTTAAGCTACTAAAAACTTACTGTAGAATACAATAACATAGAAGTTTTTATTATTTATAGTCAAAACTTAACCTCTAAATTCATAAATGTTAGCTTTTACATTATCTTTTCAACTATAGCCAAAAATCTATCCAACTGACGTAAATACCCTCAAAATTAAAACCCCTATTATTTGAGATTCTCACCCTCAAATTCCATAATCTAAACTAGTCATTCCACGAGATTTTTCTTTTAAACTTTCCACTAGCATATCCACATAGGGATGGATTTTTTTGCCAAATTACCAACCGTGCCATACCAATTTTGTGCAAATCGGTAATGGTACAATATTGTACCGTATCGAAATTTCATGGTACGGTATTGGTAATGGATACCATTACCACGGTATTACCGTACCGTACCAAAATTACAATATAATATATAATTCATAAATTATATAATAGATAATTATATAACACATTTATAATATTCATTTGAAAATAAAACCTACTTATATTAGCATTGTTGTTGCTGACTTTGATCTCTTGAAATGGTGGAAATCAAACACAAAAGAGTTCCTAATTCTTTCACAAATAGCTAAGACTAGAAATTTAGCCCGCGCGATGCCGCGGGAATGTCAACTTGATGATAAGCGTATGTGTTACAATGAGGAACTAAATGTGTTGTAACCATTGTGTAAATATGTAAAAAGTATTTATACAAAATATGTACAAAGTATTTATAAAATGTATATAATAGTTATTGACAACTCTACATATATATAAACAGTTGTTCAAAATCTAGTTGTTCCTATTTCATCGATGTACAAATTGATGTTAACACGAAACTTGTAAGAAAAAAAAAATGGAGGGAGAGAAAGAGGAAGAAGGAGCTTTACAGGTGTGAAAACCTGTTGTAAGCTTGGTGTGGCTTATTGGAGTCGTGCAGATAGCTGCAAGCCTGCAATACTTTAGCAAATAAATTGATAATGCTTGTGCTCTGCTTTGTTCTGTTCTTTCCCAGGTTGATCCTACAAACAAAAGCAGAGACAAAACTTAAAAACCGATGCCAATCAATGAAAGCTAAATAATCCCCATGCTGAATCTTTTATAAAACAAAGCACCAAGAAAATTTTAACAATAAATATTTTTTTAATACAAAAAAACGAAACAATGAAATAAATTTCAACATTAGGCTTATTTCAGACATTTAACATCTTACCTTGAAATTTCTCCCACGAAATGAGACTACAGTGTTCGTTGATGACCATTGTAACATAAGGTGGACAACTTTTTGACCATGTCATTAGACAATTACAAAACCTTACTTTCCATGAGCTTGTAACGTACAAATTCCAAACTTAATGTATCATTTGTGTGTCCTCAGCTTTCATGGCGTAATCACGTTTACGATTGAAACATTAACCAAATGCAAAAAAACAAAAATGTGACTCACTATGGCTTTCTTATAACAGAAAAATATCCCTAATTTGAGCATGCCATACACCAACACATTGCTATTATATGAAGTATTTTTCTCAGTGGCAAGTATTATACTCTCCTTTGGCCAAGAGGATATGAAATTGGTTGAGTATACTATTCTAGCCAATTTGATCAATAAGCTAAAGTTTGCACTGTACAAAGCCATAAGTACTCAAGACATGAAGGCTTTAGAACAAAAATATACCTGAGGAAATATGGTGCTGAGGAAGTGTTTTCTTCTTATTTTGAGGGAAGAAGACCGCAACTCTGAATTTGGACCCATTTTCTTAACCCATAAATAATTTTAGTGTCATTCAAAATAACAAATACGCTAGATGAATTGAAAAACTGCAGAGATTAGTTTCACAAATATATAATGGAGCCGAAAGCCATAGTTAATCTACAGAGGGTTTATTTAATCTAAAAAGAGGTAAACAAATACATACCAATCCTCTGAATGTTCTCCGCACGATGTTCTGCTTCAAGAATGTACGACAACTTCTCCTACGGTACAAACTCCCACCCAAAGCGCATGCCACCATGCTCTTCCCTGAACAAACAAAATAAATTATATGTAAGTAATGAGCAACTTTTTTCCGGCATATAGTCTAAGTTCATAATTAATCTTTAGTGTCGTTCAATAATATACTACCACGATGTTGACACATGTATGATTCTAAATTACATCTGTTCTTATAAAAAAAAAATTATATACATAAATTTCAATATGTCTGCTTACAATTTTTAAACGTATTAGTGGGGATAAGATTAGGGATACGCTTTAGACATCAACCCCTTATGGATAGCCCTTCTTAATCCTTCAAGTGTAGTCTAGTCCTTCATATTAAGCATGGGCTAAATGCTGTAACAATCCAAGATAACTTGTATGGAAATGAACTGACAATGAAGGTGGTTTTTGTCTTTTGGGTGATCTCATGATGGAAACATATACTGGAGGATAGGTAATTTGTACACGTTCGTTGCTGCGAGATTGAAAACTATATGAAAGATTATGCAATTTCAATTTTCATAAATAATGTTTGAATGAAAAATTGAGTTACCAATGTGAATGAAAATTATACACAATTTTATCATGAATGAAACAAATTTAAATATCAAAAGAGAAACCTATTTTGTCTATTAAAAATATCATGAAGTTCTTTGGATATGAAAAAACACATTGTTTTTTGTCCAAGAACATTAACAGGAAATGTTGTTTAGTGCAATACTAAAAGTTGTTCTCTGCTATGTTGATCATTAAGGAAGCATCTCTGGCGAGGAAAAAAAAATTGAAATAAATTTATAGACAGTAGAATTATATCATGAACAAAATAAGGGTAATGTGTGTTTACCTACTGTTTTTGTGTGTAGAAGGAAGTCTGATTTTGCATGAAATGGAGATGACCACCTCTGGTAATTCTATAGGATGCAATCAAACTTTTGTGCATTTCCAACTTGCCTTAGAACCAAGTTTCTACAAAAAAACATATCAAATTCAAGAAAGTAATTAGATCAAGGCATAAGAGATTATAAGAAAAAGTATAGAAAATATAAACCACATATACCAGTCATTATAGTACTTTTTATTGTGAATACACCTAAAAATATATCATTTTGCAGTGAATGGTTGGTTCAAATTAATTCGACTTTAGTTTCTTTCAAACCCTTCAACTTATCCTTAATTTTTTTTAACGACATCATAATTAAGAGTTAGCTAATAATACATATATAAATCTGTTAAGTTTTAGTTGCCCTCGACATGTGTTCCAAAAAGGGCTTTTCCAACATGATGAAATCATGTCAATAGTTAAAAAGGGGCAAGAAAAAACTAATGTAAGAGCTATGTAAAATTGAGGCAGAGCATGTTAAGGGAACCATATGAAAAATGATATTCTAAGAAGCTAAATGCTTGAAGAACCTAAGAAAGAAGATAATATATAACAACATGTTGAATCAACTGAAAAAGTCACATGGATAGGCACAAACATGTAAAAATGATAGTCGATTGTAATCCATAGTTGGTAATAGAAACATATTCTCATGTTACTTAAGCAACAAAAAAGCACAAACTATACACAAAAGTGGGAAAAAATTATACCTTTTTATTGACCAGAAAGGTTCATTTCACAGTATCGAGCTTGTAGAAAAGTTGGAACTGCATGAGTACAGGCTACATGGGAGAAAATTGGGGAAAACAAAAGCACAAAGGAATGTGAATATATGAGTGAACTTAATTAAAAATTTAGAATTTAACTAATACATAGAATCACAAACCTCAATCATGAAAGCTCCACAATCTCCTTTTCTTTCACAATCTTACTCAAATACCCAAAACAATCTGATACTAAAATTAGTTAAAAAATATATTAAACTAATTGAAATATTATACAATAGTGAAGTTCACAGACTAATTGGAACACATCTTTGCAAATCATTAAGATTATGGAAACCTAATTGTTGGTACGTTACTAAAAAATATGCATAGAGTGCTGGAACACACAAAAGTAGTCACTTGCAAAAAATACTCAAATTTTATCAAAATCTTGCTTCAAATACAAAGGATCCATACAATATAGACCACACTCAACCAACCTCCAATCAAATTTCATTGGATGAGTGTGGTCTATATTTGAATTCTGTTTGATTGGCGAACACCCATACATGAAACCTGGTTCTTTTTCTAGATGACTAAACCACACACGGAACAGAATCGAAATCCCATACCCAAAAACTGACGACAACAACAAAAGCCCAAAATTTTGAAAACACATCTCTCAATAAGAAACCCACTGGTAAAATCTAAAATCAGACAAAATAAAACCAAAAACCTACAGTAAAAAAACCAAAACAACTCACCAGGAGAAATTACATTCACCAAGCTGAAGATCCGTACAACCCAACCCACCAAGCTAAATAACCTTGACCGACCGATGAATTTTTCCCTTGCAAAATGGCTCCACACCTGCGAACACAAAGATTAACAAAAGAAAAGCCACCAAGGGTTAAAAAATGGCAGAACACAAACAATCCAAACAACGCGAAAGCAGAGGAGAAGAGACGCGTGGAGCGCGAGGACAAAAACGCTGAGGAAGGTTATCGAAAAATGGAGCACTGAGGAACCTTTGAGAAAGAGGGAGAGAGAGAGAGTTGTCTTCTGCTTTTGCATCCTGCTTCCCATTACGCGATGATCAACACGTGCACAACACTGGTAAAATTGTCATTTCACTGTGCAATACAGAAAATTAAAGTTGAGAGAGCCAGCAGCAGCGAAGGGCATTACCGTCTTTTCACTGTTCATGAACAGTGAAAAACAGTGCCACTCGAGTTTGGGTTTTAGTATATGCATAATATCTTTGTAACCCCCACTTCTACTGTTGCTAATGAAAATGCATTTAGCCTAGGGAGGAGGGTTGGGGACCCTTTTAGGGCATCCTTAACTCTAAAATAGTAGAGGCACTAGTGTGTACTAGTGGTTGGCTTAGAGCAGATGAAGTCAACTTCTATAAGAAACCAACGGAAGATATGCTTCAATTTTACAAGGAAATAGAAGAATAGGAAACAAGAAAGATATGCTTTGATTTTTTTAGTAAATTTGTTATTAAATGGTTTTCAACCTTAATTCTTCTTACTACTAATTAATATGTTTTGTTTGTTTGTAATGTAGACTTGACACAAGCTCAATCTTCTACAAGTTCAATGTCTCCTCCAAAAGTTTCGACATCTCAAGCTTGAATAACTTATCAATGAATTCTACTTTTTGAAGTTTAGTTCCAATTTTCATTTTGTTTGAAACTTTAATTCTATTTGGATTGTTAACTTCTATTTGTTTTGGTTCGTAACTTCTATTTGGATTGTAAGCTTAATTTTCATCATGAATCTTGATGCATCATTTGAATTATTGTGAGTGTGAATTGTGAACAATGAATAATAGATGAATTTAAGCTACAACGTATGAGATAAAGGTACCCAAAAAAAGTTTTGCCCTTGATTGGGTTAAAAAAAAAAAAAAACAGATTTTGTCCCAAAATAAAATGGCAATTACCTGATGAAATTGAGATTCCACCCTAAAACCAATGGGCAATATGGGGAGTAGTCAAAGACCATATAAGCACATAGCAAACCTTGTCCCTCACCGATGTAGGACAACTCTCAACACGCCCCCGCACGTGTGGCGGATTTTCAAGCCTACACGTGGACAACAACTGGGTGACGTGGAGCGTGTGTGGCCGTTTGGCTTCACACGAGAACAACCCGCTCTGATACCATGATGAAATTGAGATTCCACCATAAAATCAATTGGCAATATGGGGAGTAGTCAAAAACCATATAAGCACATAGCAAACCTTGTCCCTTATCGATGTGGGACAACTCTCAACATTACCATTGTCATATCATGCCAACTGAATTTTTGGCAATACCGAACTTCGGTATACCAAAAGTTTGATAAGGTAATGGTAATAGATGTTACCAAACCGAAAGTTTGGTACAGTAATTAGTACGAGGATTTTGATACAGTAACTGTACCAAACCTACTCCACAGAGTCCTTCCATGTTAACTGGTGAGTTTGGAGCATCCTTTGCTAATAGAAAACTCCCCAACCCATTTCCGAGGCATCTGTTTGAATTATTAAGTAATCATTGTCTCATGGTAAAAGATCTTGTATGTTTTTATATTTTTTTTTTCTTTGATTCTTTTAACGAGGGCTATATCTTCATGATTGAATTTGATATTTCTCTTAACAGATTTTGAGTAAAAGGCCTTACATAGTTTAGTTTTCTTAAAAAAGTTTGTAATAATTTTTTATCTTCTAATTTATCTGGCATTTCTAAGATTACTTTACTAATATGAGGTTGTAGCTTAATTCTCCCATTAGATAAGGATCCTCTCCGAATAAATTATATCGAATCCCCATGATCAAAACATCCTGATCGTCAGTAATAAATCGAGTGTAAAAATCAATCTCTCACTTCAACATGTTTTCTCCTTCCCTTTTCCTCTGCAATCATTAAGAACCCTACAGTTTTGAAATCCTCTACAATCATCAATGGATCTACCATCAAATGAACCCTCTCTTTTCTCCTCTGAAAGCTGCTGCAAACACCCTTGCTTCCCGATAAGATTAGCCCACCCATTCTGCTACAAACGCCCTTGCTTCCCATGTCCTTGTCGTTTAGGAACTCCATATAAACTACGACATGAAAACGAGGAACCCTCAGTGGAATGGAACTCCCTACCTGATTCGAGTTGTATCTAAGCCGAACTTCGGCAATTTCAGGCGATTCCAACCGCTCCCTCTCCCAGGTGATTTCTGGGGCCACACTGTTTATTATCGACGACCATGATGTTTTGACCCCGAGGATCTAGAAGTAATAGATCTGGAGACGATTTGAAGATCGGTGAAATCTCGTTCCTGGATTTCACTATTATAATTTACGTATTTGTATTATTGAGATTTTATATTATTTTTGAAGAAATTATATTAATTATTTTGGATTAAGATTTTAATTAAATTAGTTACGAAGTTTGAAGTTTGGAAAGTAATTATCTAAAATTCGTTGACCTTTCGAGGTCACAACTAAGGTATTCAAATAGATCTTGAAACTACGAGCGCATAGGCGAAAGCCGTTTGCGAGTCCGGATTATAACGGTATAAATACGGACATTTGAAGTTGTGTTACTAAACTATAGATTTTAAATTTATTTTAAACTCCCAAGAAAGAGGTCAATCATATTTATGTGAGTTAAGGGAACCAATCAGAAGGGGGAAGAAGGAGGGAAAGGAGAGAGGGGAGGAAACACCCAAGCAACCTTGACCAAATTTCAAACTCCAACCCGGTTCCTTGATCTGGTTGTATCTCTTCCGTCTAACATCCGATTGAGTTGATTTTGGTGTCTATGGAAAGCCCTCGGCGAACCCAACATTTTTGTGGTATTATATTTCTCAATCTCTAACCCAATTTTACAAACCGAAGCCACAAAGTCCACGGTTTTCCGACGAGTTTTCTCATTTTACGGTAATTCTGACAATGATTACTATCTATCAACACCACCAATAGACTCCCCTCAACCCCTGGAGCAAGGCCCAAGCATTGGATGAGGCGTCGGAGTTCGTTTTAGTGATGAGTCGAGGAACACCCATTTCTAGGGTTTCCGGTGGGTTTGGATGAAATTGGGACACTTCCCGGCCGAATTGGATTTGACCACAGGTATAAAAATTTCTTCCCTCACTAAGATCTAATTGTCTGTAAAATTTGGTAATATTTTTAAATAGTTGAATTTTCCGACCAGCCGGAGCGGTCGACCGCCACCCACAGCAGCGCGAAGCCAGTGGGCCGATGATGTCTTTCTAAGTTTAATTAGATGCCTTGATTCCATAATTGATAACCGTATGACGTAATTTGATTGTTTGAAGTTAGTTTCATTACGATACATTACTTCATCAAAATATGAATCATCAATTCGACCGTTGGATCATCACCAAACCCTAATAGATTATAGAACATAATATTTGAGGATAACTGGAATTGACCGATAGGGAATCCAACGTACAGATCTTTCCGAATTAGATTTCTAAGTTATTAAAATTAATTGTTAACCGCCACCTAATTCTAGCAATTGACAGAGATCCGACCGTCGGATCGCGATGAGATTTTAGTATGTTGTTCTTTGAGCATAATGTGTACCTTAGGAAGTTACGGATCTAGATTATGATCTGCGTATCTTTCGGATTAAATTGCTAGGGTGTGGTCCCCACCGTCGACTTTTGGTCAACATGTCTTGAACCATTTGAATTACTAAAATTAGTATTACTAGAGACTCAGTGAAGCTTTGCGGACTTGTCTCGGTAAGTAACTTTAATATATGTGATATGGTGATTACCCAATTCTTTATATTAATATCCTTTGTGGATATGACATGGTTTTATAAATGTGTTTTTTGTTAAAATGTGATTATTTTATAATTGGCCATCGATCTATTTTTATTAAATGTGATTTGATTCATGGATTGGTAATATTTGTGAAAAGGTGATTCAAATTGCATATTGAAATGTTTTGTAATTTGAGGGCTAGTAGGGGATTATGACCTACTTGGTTAATCCGTATTTTGGGGGGGGGGGTCACTAGTGATCTTGCTTGGTTAATCCGCATTAGGAGACCATACCATATATGGATTGCGTTTGGTTAATCCGCGTTGGGCGATCCGTATGGCCATTTATACTTAGGGTTGATCATGCTTGGTTAATCAGCGTTGGGTGATCACTGCCTAACAGTTCTGTAGGTGTGACTGTGCTTGGTTAATCCGCGTTGGGGGGTCACTACCTACCTGATTATCTTGACCCTACTTGGTTAATCCGCATTGGGGGGTCATTAGTGGTCCTGCTTGGTTAATCCGCGTTGGGTGATCCTCATGGCCATGTATGCTTGGTTAATCCATATTATATATGAATCGCGCTTGGTTAATCCACGTTGGGTGATCCTTATGGCCATGTATGCTTAGGAGTGATCATGCTTGGTTAATCCGCATTGGGTGATTACTTCCTAACAGCTGTATGAGTGACTCTACTTGGTCAATCCGCATTGAGGGGTCACTGCTTACTTGGTTATTTTCTTAGGGGTGGCTCTGCTTGGTTAATCCGATTTGGGGGGCCACTTCCTGTTTAGTTACTTATGTAGGCTTCGGCCGAACTGCATCCCTCTAGCCCTAGTTTTTAATGTACATATGAACAATGGTTTTTTAGAATATTGTGGTTTGAATTAGAAAAGTCATTGGATGTCTGGGTGACTCATTCGGAGTTTTCAACGGCTTGATTATGATTTCATAAAGCATGATTCCGTACCTGATGTTTATAGATTGTGATTGATGGTCCCTTTTTATTGAATATTGCATACTTGTATTATTGTTACTCACCCAAGCTTCGCAGCTTATCTAAGTTCTGATTTGCCCAGTGCAGCATTTCCATGATGTAGGCACTGATTTTACATGCGACAGGTCTGGGTAGATTACGAGAAACCGATTGATATTTTGGTTCCGTTGAGTGGTCCGAAATCTTTACTCTTGCACATTTCCAAAAGGTTAGTCTAGAACCCTAGATTCGAGTGAATGAGAATTATCCACATTAGACCTTGTGAATATAAATTAGATTTGCCATGTTGTTACTCATAATCCAAGTAGGGAATTATATAGAGTTCTTTAATTAAATACGTGAAATGATATGTTATCGTATTGATTGATTAACGTAGTTAAATGCTAAGATTATGCATCCTTGATTTATGAATGGATTAATTGACGGGATTTTGGAATGACGTTGGATATCATTGTTAATATTATGAGTATTTTAGTTGATCAATGTGGCTTGAGAACAATATTGTGCTTCGTTGGTTATTGGATATGTTACATGATGTGTATGGAGGTATCATGTTGAAAACATAGTGATTTATATGATGGATGGAATGGAAACCTATAATGTCAAGTGGGTTTGTTATGTAGCCATGAATATAGTAATTCATGCTTGTTAAGGTCTAATAATTGATTGAGGAATGTTATGTTTTTCGATTTGAACGTACTGTGATAAACGTCGAAGTGTAATGAATGGTGAACTACGAATAACTTGATCCCTATTGAGGATACATAGGTAGTCTAATGAGGAGGTTAGATGCAGCCATAAAGTATACGAAAAATCACTACTCAATTTAAGCCTTGAGCATGCTTGGTACATATTCTGGAGGCGGGGCATGTTAGATATAAGGATACTTAGTGACGTCACATGTCAATCCTGAACGTATGTTGGGATTGGGGCGTGACAGTAAGTTAAAACCTAATTACAAAAAACTGACGCCAATAATATGAAATCAAAGAAATTATAGACGTTAATCCTATTTTTAATTGCTATCCAATTCACTCAAGCATTTACGGTTGAGAACTTGTAGAGGCGGAGCCTTTGCTGTGAAATCTCATCCTCTAATTTCACTATTTAAATACTGCATTCCGTATTGTAGTACTTCGACGCGTTTATATTTACGGTGTAGATTTTTTTTTTGAAATTTGAAAAAGGATGAAAATGTTCTTGTTGGGCTACGTGGAGTTTTACTTGGACGCATATGATCTTTCCATGTTTTGCCACACTTCTTGGCATATTCGAATTGACACGCCCAAACCCCGATATCCCCAAATATCAGGGTAGGCATGTGCTGGCTGACACCCGAGGGTGACGAAGCCATTTTAAACACGCATATAACTAAAACATGTAATTAGAAAGAGATACACAAATGCAAAATCATGTTCAAAGCATACAACTAATCAAGAATAATACGAAAGAATTATTATGGAAAGGTACGAACTGAGGAATGGAACCTACACAGAGGAGGCTCGAAGATGCCTAAGCAGAAATGCCTTGACACAAGGATTGTATGCCTCGATTCTAACTCTTGAGCGGGCGTAAAACTGAAAAGGTGAGTGGACCAAAGTTTATAATAATACTGATAATACGAAAACTATTTTATTTCTGAACATACTAACCCTTTGTTTTGAAAACACATATAATACTCATAATAGGACTTTCTAAAAACTCTAGCATGCCATGAAATGCGTTCGTAAAACATGTACATGTAAAACGATGCTCAATAATTGTGTTATCACCGCCCGAAGGCAAATCCGTAAATCTCATCAATATTATACTCTCTAAGGGTATCATAGTCGCCCGAAGGCAGTACTTGTCCATCACCAAAGGTGAAGCTGTACGACACTGAGTTACGCCAGTGAAGAAAGATGGTAGGCCCCATCATCCGTAGGTGAAGATGTACGACTCCGGGTTACGCCGGAGAAGAAAATATATACATCACACACCGACACTACTTTCGGCAGTGAAACGCTGTCCGACACTACTTTCGGCAGTGAAGCTGGGGGTATGGCATAAATATCATCAACTCATCATCCGCCCAAAGGCAATACTTGTCCATCACCCGAAGGTGAAGCTGTACGACACTGGGTTACGCTAGTGAAGAAACATGGTAGGCCCCATCACCCGAAGGTGAAGTTGTACAACTCCGAGTTACGCCGAAGAAGAAATATACATCACATATCCTCAACTATGTCCTATGGCCGTAGACATCTACATACTCGTGTTGTGTGGATGTGTTGTATGATAACTCGCTAGATACGTACCGAAATCATATCTCAAAAATCTCATACCAAAATCCGGAGCTCTAAGCTCAAAACCCTATCTCATCAATCCATGATAGCACATACTCATAAATCCATAAAATAAGTCATATTCGTAAATCCCTCGAAAATCCAATCATTCATAATCTTTTGTAAAACGTAATTTCGATAAGTCCTAAATATCTCGTAAAAGCATTTAAATAAATCATAAGTTCTTCAAAAAGCATGAATATAGAAATCCATAAAACATATTAGAAAACAAGCTCATTTCATGAAATATGCAATTCATGCAAACCTAATATTTTATAAAACCATGCAAGTTAAGAAGGGGTCCACTCACAAATATTTTGTTGCCCGGGAAGTGCTTGAACTAGCGAGGATGAAGTCACTTCCCACTGATGCACCTAACCACAATTTGAGATCATTTAGTAAAACTATACCTAAATGATAAAAATTTGAGAAAATGGATGGCGAATTCGAATTCGGCACGTCGAAAGACATAAAGAGACCTTGAGTTTCCCCCCCACGCATCGCCGCCACACACGGCGGTTTTCGGCGAACGGAACCCACAAATTCTGACTAACTTCAAAAATCACCAAATTTTATAGGAATGAAAATCTCAATGAGAGGAACAATTTCCATACCTGGGCCGAAGTCCAATTCAGTCCAGAAGTGGCCTAAAAACGCCTCGATCCGTTAGAAACCCTAGAAATGGGTGTTCTCGATTCGATGCCTAAACGAACTTCGACGCCTCATCCAATGCTTAGGCCTTGCTCCTAGGGTTGAGGGAATCTATTAATGGTGGTGGTTGACAGAGTTAGCTTCGGGATTGATGGATCGCCATCGTGGAACCACCATACCCACTAGTGTGGTTCATCAAGAATCCGAGCCTAATTCCTTCAATTTTGGGGTGGAATTGGTAGAGGGATGGTCGTGGAGTGTTTCTTAAGTGATGAGTGGATTTAATTCTACGGGAAACAGCTGTGAAAGACGTCAAAAACCATGGAAATCGTCGGGTCGGCTGGTTCTCCCTTCCTTCCTTTCCCTCATTGTTCTCTCTTTTGATTGGTTACTCTCTCCTCTCCTCATTCCTGATTGGGCAGCACCCCCTCCTTTCTCTCATCTTCTTTCCATCACAGCCACACACGTGGCATCATCTAACTGCTCCAGCAAAATTTGGAGTCTTCCAAATTTATGGCCAAATGACCATTTTGCCCTTAGTTCGTTAATAACTCTTTTATTATAACTTCAAATTCGATTCCATTTGCGCCAACATGTTTGTCGCGACGAGTACTACGAGGATATCCCAAGAAAACGAATCTTACATAACACGACAAGGCGGTCAAACAATGTCAACGCATTTACCTTGAAGGGCATTTTTGTACTTTCACATTTTAAAATTATAAAAATCGTAATTTTTTGGGATGGGTCGTTACACGGATAATACATGTCAATACAAACGCGTAAGTGCAAGCGGAACGTAATTGGGAACCTACAGGCGTTACCTTTGTTGTACAATTATATATTTATGACAACGACCCTACCAAGTTGTCAATATTGTTCATTTCAATACTAGTATTCATTTGTATATCTTGTTTGTATCTGCTCGCACCCCCTGCAGTTGATCGTCACACGTCGATCCTAGACGAATATTGGAATCGGGGCGTGACATCTGAAGTCTCCATTTTTGTTTTTCTTCTTTTGAAATGTCTCCATTTTTTAACAAACACATAAGATCAAACAAGTTTTAGCTTATGGTTGTAATTCGATTTTATTATCAGGGTACTTAGGTTTGTTCAAGGTGGTTTTCTGATTTATTTGAAAGATATTATAAAAATTGACATTTGTGAAATTAGAGTCTAAATTTTGGCTATTCATGATAAAAACTCTAGCCATAATGTATATATTGTATATTAAATATGTTTTATTGTATTATTAATTTATTATTATTCTATATAAGTTTAAAAAAATTAAGTTTTATTTATTTATTTATTTTTATTATGAGAGTTTCTTATTATCATTAATGGGATAAATTTTACTTGAACGGTTGTCCAAAATTCAAATCAACTAGTATAGTATTAGTATAGGCAAAAAGACAGACTTTCAATTTTAAAGTCAACGACTTAACAAAGATTTTCACTCTCTCATACAGTCATACTCATTAATGTTTTAGTCTCTTAAAATTGAGATTAAAACATTATAAAGCACATTAAAAAATAAAAATATCAAAGTAATTGAAAAATACCAAACACATTAACAAATTCATAATAATTAATGTATAAGTGTGAAAATGTGAAAGAATATATAAACATTCATGATTGCATCCTCCACGCGCAACGATGGTTACATCATAGTTTACATTTAGAAACGCTCATGAATAGTATTTTTTATTTGAGTGCAAAATTAATAATAATTATTGTAGAAGTACTATCACTCGTAATAACAAGCTTTATAACTTTCTTGAAGGGATCAACTCTGAAATTCGACACCATAATCCATAAACCTTAGATTTTTATTTTTAACCGTCAATTGTCATTTACGCTTTATTCTTCTCACCAAAATTCATTTTTTAGATTTTTTTTAAACATTATTGTGGTTGCGAATTTCCGTCATCTTCTCCTTTGACAAAAATGTACCTGCAAAATAATAAAACCTAAGATTAAGGCCTAAAGCCTCACGCGCCCTTGATGAATGGGGGGCTTTGGCTGAAGAATCTCCTATGCCAAACTTAAAATTCTGAAAAGATTGTATTTTTGTCACGTCCCGAACCCAGAGTCGACGGAACCCCACGCCCGGCACGCGAATAAAAGTAAAACTAAAACCATAAACATAAAACAAAGGTTCTCTTATACAAGTAATTATTACAAATCCTTACAAAGTACAAAAATAAGAAAAACTCTTAAATTCCTTATCTAACACAATCTCAGCTCGTCTAGTACCTGTCTTGTCAAATAACTCATCTGTAAAATAAAAAGGTGAAGGGTGAGCAACAAGTCTCTAAGTGAGTAGAATATGTAATATGACAGTCAAACAATGTCATTTTAGTCACTATAGAAAATACAATAATAATATCAAATCATTATGCACGTAGTGCCATATCACATCATCCATTTTCGTGTTCATTATATCCATTTTCGTGTGTAGTTTACATTTATTCCTCGGATTAATGCAACACTAAAGTTCTCATGCTCCATGAACAATTCCAAATATCCACATATCACTATATTAATAATTCTAAAAGCATTTCCACAAATCCAACATACTTGACTTGAAATAAAGATATTTGCAATTAAGTATAATTTGCAACACATTACATAAATCACTCACCTTAATAATCCGAGATTTGACAAGACAACCAACTCACCAAACCCCTAATTTTAACGGATGTTCCTGGATGCTTACTAGCCAAATGGAGGAGCAGCTCCTTGTTTTTGGGGCTCTCGGGGCTCTTGCATGCCGAGGAAAGGAGAGAGTTGAGGGAAGGAGAGAAGTGAGAGAAATGTAAATAGAGGGAGAGAGAGTTAGCAGAAAATATAAAATAAAATAAATGTTGAGGGGGGGTGTGGGAAGATAGAGTAAAATATACTAAAATTTGTGAGTGGAAGTAAGGTGGTCCAAAACTTTTAATAAAAAAAAATAAACATTGAGCACTGAAGAAAGAGAGACGGACACGGCATGAGGGAAGAAAGTGGGGAAAAAGAGAGAGTTAGGGAGGTGTGAGAAAGTTTAAAAATAGTGGAAGGTAACAATTGAAAAGATAAAAAGGTCATAATGATGTTTGTAGAAAAAAAATAAAGAAGGCCGGCTGATGGAAGTGGGGAAGGATCTCATTTTCTGATCTTAAAACTCCACAGAAACCTAACCAAAAACGGGTTCTCACGATTTTAGAGTTTGTGGGTAGCAAATGACTTAGTTTTTTAGTGGGATAATAGAGATATTTATACAGAAGTGGCTAGCCCTATTTGGAGAATAGTGGCCGACCATATATGGTGTAATTGGAGAATAATTGCAAGATATTATGTGAAATAATATTTTGCAATTAACATGGTAATTAATCCCAAATTAAATAGGAAGTTTTATGAGTTACCTTTTGAATAAGGATTTGATGAGTTTGGGTCGGGTCTTATTACCTGTTTATTTTAACAGGTGTTACACAATATAACCCATTAAGATATCAAGTATGACACAAAAACTACATAAACACAGAAAACACGACATGAATGCCAAATCTAACAACAAGCATGCTCGAAATTCCATATGGAATTGTTCCACCGCAACCAATTGACATCTAGGGCACTAGAAGGAGCGTTCCAAATGGATTTGTAGCAGCCTAGCAGGTACTAGTTGTACTATTTGTATTGCTGGTACTGGTTGTACAGCTGCAGGTAGGGGTGGGCACGGACCAGGCTAGGCCCAATTTCGAAGGGACTGGACTGGACCCGAGCTTAAGAGAAAAGGGCCAGGCCGGGCCGGGGACAACATTTTCTAATATAGGAATCGGACATAACCCGGCCCAGCTGAAATGGACCAGGTCCACGGTTCCTTTGTGTTTTTTTTTCTAGGATACAATTCAATCGGTTTGAATTTGATACAATCAAATTGGCATGTCAAGATCCATCACTAACTATCACAAACAACCAATTAATCACAAACAAAACCAGAAAAAATTCAATTGAGATTGTGATATCCACCCATGCCCACACCCATTCCTTCGTATTATTCTGCAACTCAATAGCACCGCCTGAACCACCGCCACTCAATGTCGTCTTCGCCCATGCCCACCTCACCATTAGACCCAAACCCACCAAACCCAGTTCCAAATCGCCACCCACAATGAGATTCGACGCTGCCCAACTCATATCTACCTTTTCTCCTACTCAAATTCAATATAATTCAACAGAAATTTCAAACTCTGTCGATTCAAATTCAATTCAATAAAATATTTGAAATTGGAACATAACAGAGGTCAAGGCTCAAGAACCCAACAAAATCCCTAAATCTAGAAAACCCTAGTTTAATTTTCAATCCTAAATCCCTAAAACGTAATACCTTAAAACTGAAGAGCACTATGAGCATAGTCGTGAACTGGAAATATAGGTTAGATATAGGAGACGTCGTTTCGAGTTGTTCAACTTCGTTTGTCCTTTTGAGTTCGTCAGAGAGAGAGAGAGTGATTTCCAAAGAGTGAGTCAGGAGAGATCGAGGCATATGATGATGGCAACGGACAGAGCGAGAAAGATATGAGCGAATCAGGAAAGATGAAGTTCTTACGATGATGGTGGCGGGGTACGGAGCTGGGACAGTGGAGGCTGGGAGCAAGTTAGGAGAAGGTATCGAGGTATGAGTGAAATGAAATGAGTCAGGGATGAGAGATCAAGAAGACTAGTGATGAGGAAAAGAAACGAGCCAGGCTGGGGGCCCGTTCCTTCCTATTTTAAGACCTGCCCTGCCCCGATAATTTCATATACCCAACCCGTCCCGTTTTGTGTTTAGAAATTTTAGACTCGCCCCGAACCTGAATTACCGACCCCCACCCACGGTTCCTGTACCCGTTTGCCCACCCCTAGCTGCATGGCTTTGAGCAGCAGGAAATTGTCCATTGTTAATATTAAGAGGCTTATTTTGGCTATGCCCCCTAAAACTTTATTTTGATCTCATTTTGCCCTCTGTAACTCAAAAATTACTATTTTGCTCCTTAACTCAAAATTCTTTTCACTTTGAATTATGAACTATCTCTTCTACCTGAAACTTATATGTCGCCTCCAAAAATATATGTGGGACCCAACACCTAATAAGACAATGCCACAAGTCCAATAAATTTGATTATAAATCTCCATTATGCATTAACATTCAACAATTAGATAATATTAAATTTGAAAGAAATTAAAGAGATGAAAAAAATAAAAAAGAAATGGATTAGCTTGTCACACTCATATCAAACTGACATAAGAAATTAATAGATCTAAGGCAATGTGGAGTGAATTTTGATTTTTATAAAGACGACTTTCAAGTTTCAAGAGGTAAATGGGATCAAAATCGAGTTCAAAAGGGCAAAGTGAAGCGAACTTTGATTTTTAAGGAGTAAAGTGACAATTTTTTAGTTATAAGGAGTAAAGTGAGATTAAAAACAGGTTCTAAAAGATATAGCTAAAAATAAGTCATATTAATATATATCAAATGGTCATAACGGGTTCATTTCTTAACCAAATTTTGCCCATAATATATCAAAATGAAGCTAGGAAAGTGTAGAACAATATTACACCTATTTGGAAGCCCAATGGTTGCTGGAGATGGTCGGAAAATGGCCTGAAATGTGACTGGTCCACGGGAAAACTGGAGAACTCGCCGATAAAATGGAAAACTTTAGACGTCCATAACTTTGTCAATTCTTAACCAAAATCGACGATCTATATATGAAAAGTCATCTACTCAACGAGAGAAATCCAAATATGGTGGTTAGAGACCTCACCTTGGCTGGAATAGACGAGAAATTGGCCAGGAAAGTCGCGGCTTCAATAGAGGATGTAGGACTTGCAATTGGACTCTGATTTTCAAAAACCCTAGGTTGGATTCATGTTTCTAAGGATGCTATGAGTGTTTTGATGGTGTCTGTATTGCAGAGGGAAGAAGGAGACACGACGAGAGAGAGAGAGAGAATGAGAAGCTGAGAGAGAAAATGTCTGATTAATGAGTAAAATAAAATAAGGAGAATGATTAATCGATAGGCATGGTGGGTGAGAATGAATGATTTTTAAAGTTGGAAAGATTACTGTAGCAACACTATTCATTTTACAAATTTTCCTCAAATAAATAGTGAAAATACTATGCATGAATAGTAACCCATCCTTTTTTCTTCGTATGAATAGTAAGAGTAAATTGTAGCAATGGTCCCTGAACTTTAATCAAATTAGAGCAATGGTCCCTCAACTAAAAATCTATTACCATTGGTCCCTCAACTTATCAAAATGTGTAGCTATAGTCCTTTTCATCAATTTCTTCAAAATTTTGTCAAAATATGTTATGTTGGAATAACCATTTATATAATTAGGGTCTCTCACCTCATCAAAGTGTGTAATTATGGTCATTTTCGTCAACTACGTAAAAAAATTTGTCAAAACGAGTTATGTTGGAAGGACCATTGCTACAATTGGGTTAAAGTTAAGGGACCATTTCTCCAATAGAATTAAAGTTAAGGGACCAAATGTAATGGATTTTTAGTTGAGGGACCATAGCTGCACGTTTTGATGAGTTGAAGGACCAATGGTAATGGATTTTTAGTTGAGGGACCATTGCTCCAATTTGATTAAAGTTCAGGGACCATAGCTACAATTTACTCGAATAGTAATCCATCTGATTTTTCTTTGGATGAATAGTAACAAACTATTCAATTAAAAGCTGAATAACAACGTCCACGTCAAGTTTCACTTTGCCAACAAGAAAATAATCGTCATTTTACATACTCGGGAAGGAAATGACATAGAAAATTAGAGACAGGTCATCACAATGAGAATCCTAAAGATCTGTAAATCGTGTCTATTTATCATACATCGTGCGGTTAGTTTTTGTCAGGTACTATTTGTGTTAATATTTAAAATAATTTCTGATCGCATAATGTACGATTCACAAATCTACGGAATCCTCACAAAAAGGATCCAGATTCAATTTGAGTCGAGTCAATTAATTGAACTCAGGGCGTATATACCAAACGGGAATGGAATGGAAAGAAACAGAATCCCATTCCTCCCGAAGCATTTCGGCGTTTACTAACATGTAGGGAATGAAAAAGTAAATGGGTCACACTTAAAATCCGGAATCGAATTCCTTAATCTTCCGGAATTCAATTACCTACATGGAGGTGGTAATTGAATTCCCAGAGGAAGCCTCCTTCTGGAATCAAACATTTCTACCCAAAAATTGTGAAATCCCGTCATCGGAATTTCACTATTCATTACGTATCTCGCAATTTAAATTTGTATTTCACGTTCATGTTATCTTTATTAGTTAATTTTAATCCTGTTAATTTGTGGAATTAAAACGAATAGTTATCGGGTTTGAATTTTCGTAATTAATTTTTAAATTTGTTGACCATTTGGGGTCACAATTAATGTTTTCGAATAGATCTCAAAACCATGAACGGATAAGCGAAAGCCTTTTGCGAGTTCGGGTTTTAACCGTATAATTACAGACATTTGAAGTTGTGTTACTAAACTATAGATTTTTAAATTTATTTAAAACTTCCACTGTGGGAATGGTAACCAATTAGATAAAAGCGTGAGGGACCAAAAGAAGGACAAAAAAAAAAAAAAAACTCTAGAAGCTACTGGATGGCATAGAAGGAGAGAGGAAGAAAAGAAATATGCGGGCAGGAAGATCAGGAGAAGGGAGAAGGGGGAGAGACGGGCTAGGAAAGGGCAAAAAAAAAAAAAAAAAAAAAGAGCCAGGGAGGGGAGGAAGACATTGGGAAGGGGGAATTCTTGTTACTGTGGATGTTGAGATCAGCGGGAACGCCCCCAAGCTTTAGGTTTGAGTTGCATCGTTTCATCTCTATAAAATACTAACCTGTGTCAAAATATAGAAATAGATATCTAGCACTTCAACGATAGAGAACAATACTTCCAAGAATTTTACTCACTTGGTCTCCCATGCTTTCTCCTTGTTATTTGGGTGATGTGAGATGAAAACTAGCTCTGGGTTCTCACTTTTTATTGGGGTTGTTTACAGCAGTTGATGATTCTTCCATTGTTGTAAGTTTTTCCCAAGAAACTTCTGGGTATAATTGTACAATATTTTAAAAATTGACATACATGCTTCAATCAAACAGAAACCTCATCATACATAAATATATATTGCTTTGGTTATAAATTTGATGTGTTTTAAGCTCTGCACTTGTATAACCTTTTATGAAAGGCTAAATTGATTCAGTGGATGTAAGAATCTGTCAAGTATGTGTGATTAAAGGTTAGTCATTTGAATTGCATAGAGTCAGATTTTTGCTTTATTCTAAAAATTCATTTTCTAATTAAACGAATGTGAACTACGAATGGCTTGATCCCTATTCAGGGTACGTAGGCAGTCTAACGAGAAAGTTAGATGCAGCCATAAAGCATACGAAAAATTACTAGGAAATTGGGACTTGAGTTGTGCTTTGTTCATAGCCCGGAGGCGAGGTAAGTTAGAGATACGGGTATTTGATGGCGTTACGTGTCGATCCTGCACGTATGTCGGGATCGGGGCGTGACAACTTTAATGGTATCAGAGCTTAGGCTAATAACGCAGACCAAGGATTATGATTAGGAGAAATACCATGAAGCATGAATGCATGAATGCTTAGTTATTAGAACTTCTGCCAATGAACTTATGATGCGTGATGGGTGATGATTGACCACTTTTGTTCTCAAGCATAGAATATTCCAACTGCTAGTATATATATAATTATTTATCCTCGTCTGTTTAGCTCATTGGCTCTCGGTAGGAATTACGCTTAAATTTTGTTCAAATCACTGGTCCTATTGGTCTCCCGATTATCGATTCTTATAAACACCCAGTGTAGTGAATTTTTCTGGATTAGTGTCCACTCATTCGATCTTCATATGTAAGTTTTCAATCCTCTTCTGTTGCCAAATATTTAGATTTCATTATAAATAAATCAGTCTTCGTTGAATTATAGTATGATGTGTGGCTAGCCAATTAATATTCTTTCTTGTAATGATATACTTGACTGCTGTTGTTGTTTGAAACCCATTTGATATTATAACTTCTCATATACATTGGAAAGGATAAATATTCATATATGCCTTTGACGAATTGACATGTGTGCATATATCTGTATTTATATGCTTTAATTTGTATTATTTACTTGGATGAAAAATATATGTAAGACTTTGGCTGTTTCCTGGATTTTAGTTATGTGTACATGTACAAGGTTTTGAACATCTCAAGGCTAAAGCAGTAATTGAAATTCTCGTTACTTTCAATTTTTTTTGAGTGTGTTGATCAAATATCATTTCCTTGAGTTTGGGTTCAAAGGTCAATTCTTTCTAATAGTTGAGTATAATATAGATTAGAGGTTAGAACCATGATTTATGGATTGTTTGGAAGTGTTCTGAAATTGTGATTTGAATCAAATGACTTTGGGTTCTAAAATTGCAGAAAACTTTTTTTTTTTTCTGCAGGGAAAAACTATTACTAGTAGCTTACTATAGCTCTTGATTTCCCGGTCCTTGTGATTTCTTTTTGGTCCAATATTATGTATTTGGAGACTAGGCATGCCCATGATTAAATCCATCTGATTTCACTTATTTCCGTTGAGTTTTGATTGTTAAAAATCATGTCCAAAGTTGAGTCACATAGCTGCCAGATAGCAGCAAGTTCTGCATTTCCAGTTTTGGGTCCCCATTTCATACCTGGCATAAGTTTCAATCTAGAGCTCTGTTTCCTACAACTCTTCAATGGTTTTAAAGTACACGAAACGAGCTTCAAAACTCTCGTAATTTTGTACCCTTTGGTTCAGTTTTGAGCATTCAAAAGTGAGCGTTAACTTGGTTGATGAAAGCAATTGTTTCTGCAGCTTTTGTGGAGAGATGAGTGTTGTTTTTACCTTACTCTATTCATCGCCCAGTTTCTTTTAAATTACCATTGCCTTGTATCAATGTTGTTATTTGTATTATAAGTTGTACTAAGATTAAGTCTATGCTAGGCATGTTTATAATTTGTAATTAGTTGCTTGTTGCTTAGTAATATCCATTATTGGTGTGTGTTATCATTTGTTCATGCTTTTATAAATTAGATTAGGTTCGGGATTTCCTAGAAACTTTGGAGGGTGTGTTAACAAAGCTAGTTGATACGTGGGACGAAACATATGTGTTTACTATGCAAATCATGGGGGTTGATTTATGATGTGTGGTGATAACAATGCACCATGTAGCAGTGGTACAAGGATGGTCCTGCTTGGTTAATCCGCTTTGGGGGACCATATTATTTATGGATCGCGCTTGGTTAATCCGCGTTGGGCGAACCTTATGGCCATTTATATTTAGGGGTGATCACGCTTGGTTAATCCGCATTGGGTGATCACTACTTAACAGTTCTATAGGTGTGACTCTGCTTGGTTAATCCGCATTGGGGGGTCACTACCTACTTGGTTATCTTGACCCTACTTGGTTAATCCGCGTTGGGGGGTCACTAGTGGTCCTGCTTGGTTAATCCGCGTTGGGCGATCCTTATGGCCATGTATGCTTAAGAGTGATTATGCTTGGTTAATCCGCGTTGGGTGATCACTTCCTAATAGCTGTGGGAGTGACTCTGCTTGGTTAATCTGCATTAGGGGGTCACTGCCTAATTGGTTACTTTCTCAGGGGTGGCTCTGCTTGGTTAATCCGCGATAGGGGGCCACTTCCTGTTTGGTTACTTATATAGGCTTCGGCCGAACTGGCGTCCCTCTAGACCTAGTTTTTAATGTATTTATGAACGAAGGTTTTTGAGAATCTTTGTGGTTTGAATTGGAAAAGTCGTTGGATGTCTGGGTGACTCCTTCGGAGTTTTTAGAGACTTGACTATGTTTTTATAATTACAAACTTATATTTGAGGTTTATAAATTGTGGTCGATGGTCCTTCTTTTTATCTAATATCACATACTTGTATTATTGTCATTCACCCAAGCTTCACAGCTTATCCAAGTTCTGATTGGCCAGTGCACCATTCCCATGAGGTAGGTACTGATTATACATGTGACAGAGTCAATAATTGGGACATACTTCCCACATCTACCATTGTCTTTGTTATTTCAATCATTTAAGAAGATTTGCAGTTATGCTTTTGATATGAATTGAGAACTATTATCATGGACTCTATCCAGTAGTATATGGAGTGGCCGTAAATGAAACAAGATGTTGACATGGACGAGTGAAACTATAGGTTACAATATATCAAAGGGTTTTTAAGAATTTGGAGGTAGCACCAACTGCAGGTTCAATCAAAATAGAAAGCAATGATTAGAAGAGATTAATGTAAGTGGTCTAAAACACTATATGACAAGTGTATAATTTTATTACTTGCATAAATTCAAAAACATCCTCCCAGCTGAACATATTGGTGATGCTACCTTATTTAAGTATATTGGTTGCACAGCCAAGTCATTCTATTGAGTAAATGTTCACGATGTCCCTGAAGGCTGGTATATACACTGATCATTTAGTCATGACCCACTACTTATGTGTATACGATGAATTGGATAATTTTCCTTGGCTTGACAAAAGCTTCGCCTTTGAATTGTTCTGAAGTTAGCACTAAGCACTAAGTAAAACTGTGAATATGGTAGAATAGAGTTAGATAGGCCACCTTAAAATACCTTCAGGATCAAAAGGAGTATGACACCATGAAGGTGAACTCTCTGGAACCCGACCATCAGCAGAGACATTGCATTCCTGTAAATCATAATTTCTCATAAGGCACTAGTCACTCACATGAAGAGTATATAATAAGTACGCAAGGCTAAGCTACCTTCAGGTTCCTGTAAACAGGTTTCAAATATAGATCATCAAAACCCAGAATATAACGATCAATCATCCTAGCCGAATTACAGGCAGGTCCAAGATCTCCTCTTACAGAACATTTCACCTACATTAACATAATTAGAATGGAATGATTGGACTAAAGTAAGTCATGCCTTTCAACTAAAGAAATGCTTACTGGAACAAGGTGGATATGGATCCCTTACTATGACTTTTACCATAAAATATATACCAATCTCAACTTGACAATGAAAACACTCAACTGGAATATGGGTATCTTGGTATGGAGATAATAACTTCTGAAAAAAATAACATGTTGTATATGTTCTCCCTATGCATAAATACATGTGCATGCAAGTGTGGAAATGTAACCATACTGTTATTTCTGTACTTTAAGCATGAGATCAGCCAGAAAAATCCTTGAAAGACAGCAGGGCAATAAAGGGTTATAGGAAGAAAGCAGTTTTGAAGATTCTATAGTTAAACGCCTTCTCCGCTCCATAGTCCATAATCAAATAGAGAAATCAGCAGTAGGCAACAGGGGAAAAAAGTTTAGGAAGAATCAAAGTGATGAAGATTCCATGATGTAAACATTTGCTCATTTCCATAAGGTTAGTTAGAACCCTAAATTCGAGAGAATGATAATTACCCCAAAGGACCTTGTGAATATTAATTAGATTCACCATGTTTAATTACTTATAATTCAAGCAGGGAATTGCATACAATTCTTTAATTAAATTCGTGAAATGATATGTTATCTCATTGATTGATTAATGTAGTTAAATGTTAAAATCGCGTATCTTTGATTCATGAATTGATTAATTGACGGGATTGTGGAATGATGTTGGATATGATTGTTATTTTTATGATTAGATTAGATGTTCAATGGGGCTTGAGAATAATTTTGTACTTCGTTGGTTCTTTGATATGTTACATGCTATGGATTGAGGTATCATGTTGAAAACATAGTGATTTATATGATTGTTGAAATGGAAATCTTGAATGTCATGTGGTTTGTTATGCAGCCCTAAAATTTAATGATTCATGCTTGTCGAATTCCATGAAGTGTTTCTGCAACTTTGTGATTTCCTGTTAGATAGTCATGAAGGGTTTGGAAACTTATAAAGTGTAGACTTCGACTGAACGATGACATCATAGTCTTATAATTTTATATTGAGTGGTTTTGAGTTCTTGTGATTGATGGCATGATATTAGATTGACTAACAAAATTTATAGTAGATATATTCTTGTACTAGTAGGACAAAAGAATTTATTAAGAGTTACAGGGTTTGACGAAACGTGGGATTCATTGATGGACTTGCAATAGTATTAACTTTATTTTCAGTGGAGTAATCAGGAGTTAAGGAAGTTACTTGGGAACCGAAGGTTATATGTGATAACTCACCGACTCATCTTTTCTATAATTGTATTGTAGAAATTTCGAGGACGAAATTTTTTGTTAAGGGGGAAGAATGTGAAATCTCATCCTCGGAATTTCACTATTCATTACGTATCTCGCAATTTAAATTTGTATTTCACGTTCATGTTATCTTTATTAGTTAATTTTAATCCATGTTAATTTGTGGAATTAAAACGAATAGTTATCGGGTTTGAATTTTCGTAATTAATTTTTAAATTTGTTGACCATTTGGGGTCACAATTAATGTTTTCGAATAGATCTCGAAACCACGAACGGATAAGCGAAAGCCTTTTGCGAGTTCGGGTTTTAATGGTATAGTTACGGACATTTGAAGTTGTGTTACTAAACTATAGATTTTTAAATTTATTTAAAACTTCCACTGTGGGAATGGTAACCAATTAGATAAAAGAGTGAGGGACCAAAAGAAGGAAAAAAAAAAGAAGAGAGAACTCTAGAAGCTGCCGGATGGCACAGAAGGAGAGAGGAAGAAAAGAAAGATGCGGGCAGGAAGATCAGGAGAAGGGAGAAGGGGGAGAGACGGGCTAGGAAAGGGCAAAAAAAAAAAAAAGCCAGGGAGGGGAGGAAGACATTGGGAAGGGGGAATTCTTGTTGTTGTGGATGTTGAGATCAGCGGGAACGCCCTCAAGCTTCAGGTTTGAGTTGCATCGTTTCATCTCTATAAAATTCTAACCTGTGTCAAAATATACAAATAGATATCTAGCACTTCAACGATAGAGAACAGTACTTCCAAGAATTTTACTCACTTGGTCTCCCATGCTTTCTCCTTGTTATTTGGATGATGTGAGATGAAAACTAGCTCTGGGTTCTCACTTTTTATTGGGGTTGTTTACAGCAGTTGATGATTCTTCCATTGTTGTAAGTTTTTCCCAAGAAACTTCTGGGTATAATTGTACAATATATTAAAAATTGACATACATGCTTCAATCAAACAGAAACCTCATCGTACATAAATATATATTGCTTTGGTTATAAATTTGATGTGTTTTAACTGCACTTGTATAACCTTTTATGAAAGGCTAAATTGATTCAATGGATGTAAGAATCTGTCAAGTATGTGTGATTAAAGGTTAGTCATTTGAATTGCATAGAGTCAGATTTTTGCTTTATTCTAAAAATTCATTTTCTAATTAAACGAAGGTGAACTACGAATGGCTTGATCCCTATTCAGGGTACGTAGGCAGTCTAACGAGGAAGTTAGATGCAGCCATAAAGCATACAAAAAATTACTAGGAAATTGGGACTTGAGTTGTGCTTTGTTCATAGCCTGGATGCGAGGTAAGTTAGAGATATGGGTATTTGGTGGCGTTACGTGTCGATCCTGCACGTATGTCGGGATCGGGGCGTGACAAAAATACCCTTGCACCTTCCACCAATAGCGCACCCTCTCCTTCGTTTCTCCTCCGCCGACTCCTTACACCTTGACCACCACCACGACACCTCCCTTACACACTGCAGACCCAGGCAGAACGCTGGGCCAAGTTATGTTCTTATGGAACAAGTCCTAGAACGGCAGACCTTTCTTTATGCGAATGTTGCAAACAAATTTGGGGCTGCAAGTCAGAAATTGATTGCTTGGATTGGTGTGAATGGCAAACCCTTATTCCCCAGGGTGTTTGTCAGCGAGGATTTGGTGAACAACCACGAACGGCAGGGAAGAAGGATGAGAGAGAACGTGGTTGGCATTGAGGATAGTCTTATGGATGAAGGGGAGTGAGTTGAGGTGGTGGAGGGTGAGAAAGAAGAGGATGGGGGAGGAGAGGAGGGAGGAGAGACGGTGGTGGTGGTGGGTATTGGAGAGGATGGTGTGGGTGAAAGCGTTTTGGTCAAGCGGGAGCGGCTGCTGAGAGAGACTGGGGAGATGGGAAGAGAGAGAAGAGGAAATAAATTAGGGTGATTAAGAATCTTCTCAAATATGTAGAAGCAAATAAAAATATTCTTTCATATTAAATTTGTACTAAAAGTTTTACTAAAAAAATTCTCTCTAAAAAAAATGAAAGAGTAAAAGTTTTACCAAAAATAATTAGCAAATAAAATAGATTAGTTAAGCAGGGGTACTTTAGTAATTATATTAGATTTATTCCGATTCATATGAATTAGTAAACAGTTTATATAGATCAATATCATTTCTACTCCAATTCCAAACAGTTTTGGTAAACAGCTTCAACATGAATCTAATTCTGATTCCAGCTCATTCCAATTCTCCCTAAATTTAATTCCTCCTAAATTCAATTCCCCTCAATCTGATTACGGATTAGTAAACGCGCTTTCAAACCATTTTCTACAATGATTGATGAGGTGACTCTTTATTCCGCGAACCCAACTGACCAGCCCACATTTGCCTTTGAAAATGCGTCACGAACAAAACGAAAAACTGTTCTTTCTACTTATTGGATTGGGAAATGTGGAAATAATCAAGATCCAAAACTCTAAAAGTAAAAAAAGCATACAAAAAAATAAAAAGGAAAGGATAGAAAAATTCCCATCTGCATATGTAAATTTTACAATTACTAATTTACTGGGTACGGAGAGAACATTCCAGGAGCCCACATAAGTTGAAGGCACTTATTTTGATAGAAAAATTCCCATCTGCATATGTCTTTTGAAGTTTATTTTGTTTTTTTTTGAGAGATTTTGAAGTTTATTTTAAAAATATATGATATTTTAAAAATTAAAGGTGAAATTTTAGTTATATTTGGTACTGAACTCCATTGCCATGTGCTTAATAGAGACCCAGCAAAGAGTCGACCTCTACGGCTCTACTTCCTATGGGATTCCAAAGACTCATACTTTGCTGGGTTTTCCTCCTCTTCCTCCCAAACCCAGCAAAAACCCAGCTCGACCAAGAGCTCTACTTAAACGGCTTCAATGGCGTCTCCAACAGCAGCAACATGAGCTTAAACGGCGTCGCATCAATCGAGCCCAACGGCATGCTAAAGCTCACAAACGACACTCTCAGAGTCCTCGGCCACGCCTTCTACTCCGCCCCAGTCCGATTCAAAAGCTCTACCGACGGCAAAGCCTTTTCCTTCTCCACCTCCTTCGTATTCACCATCGTCCCGCAGTACCCAAAGCTCGGCGGCCACGGCCTTGCCTTCATAATCTCGCCGTCGAAATCGCTCCCGGGATCCCTCCCCAGCCAGTACCTCGGCATCCTCAACTCCACCGTCGTCGGCAACTTCTCCAACCACATCTTTGCCGTCGAATTCGACACAGTCCAGGACTTCGAATTCGGGGACATCAACGACAACCATGTCGGAATCGATATCAACACCCTGGCTTCCAACAAATCGACCCCAGCCGGGTTTTTCAGCGGTGGAAATTCGACGAAAAAGAACCTCAATCTCAAGAGTGGACTGCCGATCCAGGCCTGGGTCGATTACGATTCGGTGAAAAATCAACTCACTGTCATGATTTCACCCGATTCGATCAAACCCAGATCCCCGATTTTAACATTCGATGTCGATCTTTCTCCAATTTTGAAAGATTTTATGTACGTTGGGTTCTCTGCTTCGACCGGGTTGCTCGCCAGCTCCCACTACGTCTCCGGTTGGAGCTTTAAGATGAACGGAGAAGCCAAATCTCTGGATTTAGAAGCTCTGCCTAAACTTCCCGGCCGTAAAAAGAAGCATTCATCAGCGCTGATCGTTGGCGTTTCTCTTTCTGTTCTTGTTTTCTTTATCTTGGCAGCCGGATTGGGCTTCTACATTGTTCACAGGATCAAGAACGCCGAGGTGATCGAGCCGTGGGAGCTCGACATTGGGCCTCATAGATTCAGGTACAACGACCTGAAGCAGGCCACCAGAGGGTTCAGGGATAAAGAGGTGATCGGGTTTGGTGGATTTGGTAAGGTTTACAAAGGGACATTGCCGAATTCAGAAACCCAAGTGGCGGTTAAGCGAATTTCGAACGAGTCGAGGCAGGGTCTGCAGGAATTCGTGTCGGAAATCGCCACCATTGGCCGTCTCAGGCACAGGAATTTAGCGCAGTTGTTGGGGTGGTGTCGCCGGCGCGGAGATTTGTTGCTTGTGTATGATTTTATGCCTAATGGGAGCTTGGATAAATATTTATTTGAGAAGCCAAAAGCAATTTTGAGCTGGGAACAGAGGTTCAAGATAGCTCAAAATGTAGCTTCTGGCTTATTGTATTTGCACGAAGGTTGGGAGCAGACTGTGATTCATAGGGACATAAAAGCAGGAAACGTTCTTTTGGATTCTGAGATGAACGGACGGCTTGGAGATTTCGGTCTTGCTAAATTGTATGAGCATGGAGCAAACCCTACAACAACTAGGGTTGCTGGGACACTGGGTTACCTCGCTCCGGAGTTGACTCGGACCGGAAAACCGACTCCGAGCTCGGATGTGTTTGCTCTTGGTGCTCTCCTGCTGGAGCTGGTGTGTGGGAGGAGACCCATTGAACCAAAAGCCCAGCCGGAGGAGCTAATTTTGGTTGATTGGGTTTGGGAGAAGTGGATGGCCGGCTTAATTCTTGAAGTTGTGGACCACAGATTGGGGGGTGAGTTTGATGATCTGGAGGCCGTTGTGGTGCTGAAGCTAGGGCTGATGTGTTCAAATAATTCCCCCAGGGCAAGGCCCACAATGAGGCAGGTGGTGAGGTACTTGGAGGGTGAGGCGGCGCTGCCTGACGCAGTGGCGTCTCCCGGGGCTTATGATGGGAAGAAGGGTGGCAGCGATGGCGGTGGAACGGGTGGTGAGTTTTGAGGATTATGTGCATTCCTATGAAGATACAGATACGGCAATATGATACGACATAACATGGTTATACGAAAAATCTCTAAAATGTAGGATGTGTTATGCGATAGATACGGCAATAAAAACAATATAATGATATACAAAAATAAAAATATATAATTTGGAACATATTTTTAGAACACAAGAATTTGAATTCATTTGATAAATCTAATTCCCTTGATATATATCGAAGAAGTGTGAGAGTTTTATTCAAAGTTTCAATTAGAGGTTAGTTCTTCATATTCAGTAGATTTCAAAATAAAATTTCGTCTCTTATTAATTTCTTTTCTTTTAATTTCTTATTTGAAAGTGTAAAAGTATCATAAAAGCATGATTTGTGTATCTCAAATGTTGAATATGTGTATCCATCATGTCAAACTTAACCATAATACGTACCATATGAGTATCTGACAATATTGGATGCAAGATACGTGATCAAAGTGAAGTATCCATGCAATGGCGTAGCCAGAAATTATTCGGTGGGTGGGCTAAGCTAAAATTATTAGTCCGAAATCAAAATTTTAATCCTATTTTGTCTACATAAAGTTATATAATAGTAAAAACTTGAATGTAGTAATTTGAAGCAAGAATTTTATGCTATTTTTTCTAGGTTTCTAGCCTTCAAAGCTTTCAAGTGAATAAAATAAGGAATCATTTGTGGTATGAAAGTTTTAATTTATTACTATTAAATATAATATTGGTTAAAGTGATGAGTTTATTTAACATCTATTAGCTCTTATTATTCTTAAAAACAACCTTACTAATAAAAAAATTTCATTTCTTAAGTGAAATATGACAATTAAAAATAATAAACGAACCCAAAAACTAATATTTTTAAGCTTGAAGAACCAAACTCTCCCTATACTATAGCCTAGGGGAGCCTTGTACTTGGCTCCACCCTTGTATCCATGCATCATAAGTGCATTCTTATCCCACTATTCTAAAGCCTAACCGCCTAGACGCTAGGCCCCTACCCGCCGTTCGACTAGCACCTAACGTCTAACGTCTTTTAGAACCTTGCTTACCCCACATCATCATGTTTTGAGAAAGGCAAGTGCTTGGTCTTGTGATGATGCGGATGTTGATTTTGAAGGCGGTTCTATCTCACCTCCCTCGGTATCTGGTAGTCGTATAGGTGGTGGTAGTGTGGTAGTTGCAGGTACCCAAGCTAGCGAGGATTCCAACGCGTAATGGGGGATTTATTGGCCCTGTCTCTATCTCTTACATCAAGTTAGAGATACATGCAAAGTGGAAAATTTCAGGCTACACCCAAGTTCTTCAGACAAAGAGTGACAATCCACTCTCTTTTCCTTTTGTATTTTGCCTGTTTGTTTTTCTTTTGGGACAAGGATCCTCTCCTGAGCAATTCTCTAGGGATCCTAGGGATCTCGCAATCTTGTCCGTTCATCGTATATCGTGCGGTCAGAAATCATTTAAAATTTAAATTTTAAAATTCAAATATGAATAGTACCTAACGAAAACTGACCGCACGATATAAAATGAACGGACAAGATTGCGGGATCCCTAGGATTCCTAGGGAATTGCTCAGGAGAAGATCCTGGTCCTTTCTTTTGTATGATTATAGTTATGCTAGTATTTCTGTGTTTATTTAAACTTGATTTTTGTGACACACCTTGTTGATTAGATTTTATGCGACGTCGATGACTTGGTTATCTATTCAATTCTGGTTCGACGTTGTGTTAGATTGTCACTTCCCTCAATTTCAGTGATATATTAAAGTATATAAATAAATAAAATAGAACTGTTGACCCTAAAAACTACCAAGCCTACGTGGCGCGCAGGCCGAGTAACTAATGAGCTAAATACGTCATTCGATTGTGTGCGGGGTGTGCCAACTCGACGGCCGAGGAATAAAATACGTTGATGTTGCGTCGGATGCGCTGCTGACTTCTTGATCTTGCGATTGCGGCCGATGAGGGAACACGTCTCGGCCTTCGGGTTCTAGAGCCTGAAGACAAAGATGCTAGTTTTGTGAAGTTCAATATCAAATTCGACTTTCAGGGTGCCGAATGTAGTAACCTGGTAACACCTCGCTTCGCCGAGAAGGCTAATGAGATGACATCTGCCAATAAGGATTCGAAAATCCTTCTCGACTGAGACTTGGTTAAATAACCAGTCGACCTCGTCACAGTGCTGTTTATCCAAACTAAAGATGCTTCGCGGTCGACTGATTATACGACAACAGTGCTATTTATCCAAACTGAAGTTGTTTGCCAATTACCTTCACAGTACTGTTTATCCAAACTGAAGATGTGTTGGCGGAAAAAGAAAATAAAAATCTCAAGGTTGTTGAGAGGTTTCATGTAGAGCGAGGGTTTACGCATGGCAATTTGTGTGTTGAATTGGAGGGGGCTTTGATTTGTGAGAAAGCTTTGTATTTATAGCCGAGTCTCCTTGATCGCCAATCCAAATAGAAGCCTTTTCCGAATATATCCCAACAAACAATATCAAAATAACTGATATTATCTTTGACATATTTCGACAAAAATCCCGCTAGTCTCCCTGCGCCCAGAGACTTTCACAAGAGGACTTTGAAATTTCAAAGCACCCTTATCATTTTAAACCCATCTGACAACATCCATCACCATGCAAAACAAAAAGCCTAGCCTACCTAGGTTTCCAATGTCTTCGTTATCCAGGACCTTATTTTTCTTTAGGGGATGTCAAATCCCACTTGATGATCTCCTATCAATCTACACGTCCACTGCCAGCAAACCTAAGTTAATTCGAACTTTGCTTGTTGCTTTCACCGGAGATAATGAGAATCCTATTTATCCCGTTGTATAAGAAAAAAAAATCATTATTAAAAGATAATTATGATGATAAAAATCATAATATTATCTTTCAATAATAAAAAAAATATTTTTCACTCTTCGATCCAACGGTTGGGAGCTATGCCTACTTAACGGCCTTGATTGCACGAACCGATGATGTAATTTTAGGTCCAAACAAGAACATAAAAGAATATGAGTAGAGCTTGCACACTTAATTTCATGAAAAAATAGAACATATAAAACCAGTCTAATACTAATTAAATATTTACCCAGGATAAAAGTATACAAATTCATCTTTTTATTTCTGAATACTTTTACATTTCATCATCTGTTAAAACCAGGTGACCGGACGGGAACATTTCAATCTTTCTAACAAGATTTAAATTGCTACAAACCATCTGCTGCTTCTTGTAATTAATAAGGAAAGGGATCCTTGGACCATCATTTTTTGGATTATAGTTTCTTGCAGGTAACCTGACCACCCGCCTTTTTGTCAGGTGTCGAGAGTTCAACAAATGTGATACTCAAACAGGCGCAGCAAATGTGATAAGGAGGAAGTAATCGGCGTAGTTGGCGGAGGTTCTGAGTGAGTTTTAAGACGGAGAAGGGTTTGAAGTTACAGAGAAAGAGAGGGGCTCGTTGATTGTTGTTGCACCGATGTCACAATTGGGACAAGGCAATAGGCATTTATACGAGTGGGGAGGCGCGTCGCGTTATGAGTGAAAAGTAAACTGGTTTCTTTCTCATCGTAGGCCACCGAAATTGACTGAGTGGGTTATTGTAGCGTAAAGTAAGATTGTAATGTGAATAATGAAGGGCGGTAAAGTTCTTTTTTTTTTTTAATTAAAATCTTTGCAATGAAATTTTAATTTATAGTCCTTCAACTTTAACTTAACTTAATTGAAGCAATAATCCATTAACTAAAAATTCATGACTATTAGTTCATTTCATGGTCTAAAATATCCATAATATCCCGATATTTTCATCGAAATTTCCGTGTTTTTGGACTACTGATATTTCTTTGGACTACCGATAGATATCATCGATATTTTAGACCTTGTTAAGTCACTCATGTATCTTACCAAGCAATGTATAAAGTGTAAAATATTGTACTAATTCATTATATATAAATGATTATGGTGTGTTTAAATTTCTTTCATTAATTACTACATATTTTTTACACTCACAATGTTTGTCAGCTCGCTATATAATCAACTTAAATCAGTTATATCTATCATGCAATGCATTTCCTTCCAATTTTTTGTGATAAACTAATAGATAATTGACTAAATAAACATCCTGCAAAGTTTCAATAAAAATTTCCAAGTTTTTCTTACAATTTCTGTGGTTTTTATTCAATTTTTATCGATATCGATAATATCCCGATATTTCCATCGAAATTTTCGTGTTTTTAGACTACCGATATTTCCGATATCATCGATATTTTATACCTTGGTTCCTTTAACTTCTCAAAGCGTTCAATTATGTTCTTTTTCGTCAACTCCGTCGGAACTTCGATCAAAATGAGTAATGTTGGAAGAATCATTTCTCCAATTGGGTTAAGTTGAGGGACCATTTTGTACAGTATTTTTATTTAGTTTCTCATTTTGCCCTTTGATTCAGTCTCGCGTGCTTGGCAAGTGACTCATATTGACAGAATTTTTAACAGAGTTGACGAAAATGATCATAGCTGCACATTTTGATGAGTTAAGAACTAATGGTCATGGATTTTTAGTTGAATGACTATTGCTCCAATTTGATTAAAGTTAATGGACTATCGCTAAAATTTTATCTATAATTCAAACAAGATTTATTATCATTTTCTCTAAATACCATAAGGCAGCTGCAATATTCAATATTTTCAAGTTCAAAAAGACGTCGTTTTTTTTTTTAATTCTATAATGCACTGGTGTATCAAACGCTGAACATATCTAAATAATTTTGACAATATCATGATGTAGGACAGCCATTCTGATTGGGATTTATTTATCCTATTAGCAAAACAATTAGATTAATGAACCTAAAAACTTAAACTGTTGCAGTATTTATTATGCCATATGTGTCCCCAGGTGTATACGCCTCTCGCTGCCTCTCTTCTCATGTGAAGGGGGTACCCGCACATATAAAACCAGCTTAAGTTTTAGAATTCGTCATCGAACTAAAAATCCCCATCGACATGTGACATGCAGATGAGCTTCAAAGTTGAAATAAGCCGTCGAACTCTTTCTGTTAAAGCCGCGATCCGTCCTTTGCCGGAAGGGACTCCAAAGGGACGAGAGGAGAGAGAGAATCCAAGTCGTTGTTACATTCAAGAACTCTAATTAACGAATTTTAAATTCGAGGACGAATTCTAAACTAATGTCCAAGTTCAGGAACCAAGTCTATATTTTACTCTAATTTTTAAATTTACCCAAGATTAGAGTGAACAATTTCATCTCTCTATTTCCTAATACTTTTACAATTCATCTGTGATAACAAGTCACTGGATGAGGACTAAAATGGAAAATTATATCTTTCTAACAACATTTTAATTGCTACAAACTATCTGCTTCTAATTATCACCTACAATGCAATGCACTGCTCTCCAAATTGAAAACTACCTTTGTGGACATCTACTTCCCTACATCTTCCTCTGCTCGGTTGCAAAGAACAAGGCGATGATTCGTAACCACAGGTCCTTGATGTCGATAACTGACTCGTGGATAAGGCTCTAACGATTTTCTACGCTGTCTTCAACATTTTCCTCTTCACCGTCTTTTGCTCTACTAAAGATCTCATAATCGTCAAACCCTGCATATATCGACCAAGGTTAATCAGTGTACAATGTGATTAAGAACAAAGCTCAATTTGGTTTTTAGCATGTATCCACATCCGAGTATAAAATTACCAGAGCCCAAGTCATCGGCATCATCATTTGACGGCCCTAGAAGCATTGTGCTTACAGAGTTTGAATCGAGTTCCATCCAGTCGGAACTCCCATTGTCATCTAAGCACATGTCCTTCCCGGTAACCCAGTCTTCGGTCATGCTAATGTTTTCAAATGATATGGGATCCATACCATCTTGTCCGATGTTCTTACCAACCCTGCGCGAAAACAAAAATTATTATTAGCAAAGGGAAAGGAATTTCTCCCCATTATATTTAAACAGCCATTCCTAATTCCATACAGTATTGCTTTGTGCTTACATTTGTTTCAGTCGCAAGTTATAACGAACAAAGACGAGGTCACTGATACGTTGACGCTCAAGGCAGTTCCTTGTGTTGTGTGCTTTCCCAAAAGGAATCTCATTTCGCCTGCAGCCAATCGAACTGCAAGTTTGACTGAGAATTCGGATTGCCAAGCGTGTCAAATTTGGGCAACCTCCTCCATATGTTGACCACCATTCAGCTAAGAGAAGTACATTGTGGATAAAATTAGCTAAGTGTGAGAAAGAGGTTCAAATACGAAAAACAGAATACAACGATAAAAAGTTCAGTTTCTGTTCCTAGAAAGGTAATTTCGGCGTCATAGTTACATCAAATACACCCAAAAGATCAAGGAGCTTCCATCTTTACCGGGATTAAACAAAATCAAAGGCTTGAGTTGATCTAATACATAAAAATGCTTATAAATTACTAAATACCACTTGAATTGGAACAACAATATTTATCTGACTTAGCATGCACGAATGCATATCGAATGGCTTATTTGGATGTGCTAGTACTTATGGCATTGCTAGCTAAGTCATGACACAGAAGTTAGAAATAACAAAACAATCGAAAAGATTAGTCCCTCACCAGGAAGCAGAGTGTCTCTAGCCCTAATTGCCATCTTCCTTCGAAAATCTCCAGCAGCACTCTTGTACAAATTTAGCTCTTTGATGATTTTATCTTGGACATTTGTATCAGGAACCAATCTCTCGATGCAATCAAAAGTACCTGAGACAATGTCACTATGCATATCTCCTTCGATACTGTAAAATATTTTGGGGTTAAAGTAGAAGCCTGCAGCATGAAGAGGAGAATGCCACAGCTGTTCCCATCGTTGATCTATGATATTCCAGTATACCATGTACTCCTCCCTCTTAATGAGTTCTTTCTTAATTGTTTCTTTTGCCCGATACATTCCAGCATACACGTATCCCATTGCAGGCCTCTTCTCACTACCAACCATTCTCAAAACTCGCAAGAGAGGATCTGTCAGACGAACAATCAAGATGCATGAGGACCAAAATGACTGATTACTAACAAGGTCCAACATCTCCAGTCCCCCCGGTTCCTTTGAATATAGGGAGTCCATCCACTCCTGCGAAGTAACCATGACCTGTAAGCATTGTTTTAGATCAACCAGTCGTTTTAATGTTGTAAAGTTTGTAGCGAAGCGAGTGGCGCCTGGTTCTACTATATCATTGCTAAAAGTAGACCTTCTGACCATATTCAACACTGCACTATGATTGTACACAAACTTTGTAATGGATCTTGCTTGTTCAATGACCGTATTTATCCACTCAATATTACCAAAATCTTCGAGTATTAAATCTAAGCACCGAGCTGCACATGGAGTCCAATCTAGCGCAGGGAAAGTATCAGTCAACCTTCTCCCCGCAACCATATATTGCTCTTCACTACTAGTAATCACTTGCAGCACATCTTTTACTCCAACTTCCTCTACCACTCTCCTAAGCAGTTCGTAAAGGGCATCCGGGGAATTTATAATGTCTGATGCATCAACAGATTCCCAAAAAACTGTTCCTTCAGGACAGTACACCAAAAAACTTAGCAAAACGTTACCTGACTCTGTGTTCCACTGATCGACCAAGACTGAACAACCCGTTCTTCCCCACGTTTCCCTATGTTTATCAATACTGTTCCTCACTTCTTCAACTGAATTCTTCAATATCCAACTACGAATATCATGGTACGTAGGAGGCACAACCCCTGAACCACCCGAAGCAATTGCATCAATCATCGGTTGGAAATACGCAGAGTTCACTGCATCTGGAGGCGCCCCAATATCATACAAAAACCTTCCAATTGCCTCGTGAACAAACTTGTTCACCTTTGGAGAACCTAAAGCAGCACTATTACTAACAACAAGAGCACTATGTCCTGCAAAAGAACTTTTGCCTCTCCCCCTTTTCCTTCTCCCCAAACTCCTCCCACTTGTCATTCCTTCTTGATTCCCCAACAACCCCGAATTGTGCTCAAGCGCCTTGGGAACTCCAATCAACCGACCCCCATTACTCACATCACTCTGTTCAGCAATCGGCTCTGCCTCACCATGAGGTGAGGGATTAATGTTAGCAATCTCCTCATCAAGCTTCTGCCTATTCCTCTTCTTCAGCACAACCCCATCTAGACTCTGCTGCATTTGAGCCTGAACATCCGGCGGAACTCTCAGACAAGTCGACGCATTACCCTTCTGACCGGCAAGGTGTTCCTTAATCCTATGAATCCCACCACCCTTAAACAATTTGTTACAATATATGCACTTCAGCTGAACCCTCTCCCCAATCTTAAACATTTGACAGTGTTTCCATGCCGGGTCGTGCTTTTGTGACGTTATCGGCACGGGCTCCATTACCAGACCAGAAGCCATGGCCAAAACCTCAGAGAATTAACTAGTTTATGCAAAAAGGCCAAACCCCATTACAACAAAGACATGAACTTTCTTCTTTAATTCGAATTAAACCAAGTAATTAACAGAAACCCAGCATCCAAATGGCTCAAATAATCCACTAAATTTAATTAATTGAATTAAAATTAAGAGTGAGAGAGGAGGAGGAGGAGAGAGATAGAGAGCTTACATGTTTCTGGTTTGAATGCTTTCTGATAAACAGAGAGGAAGGGAAACAGAACCGAGTTAGGGTGGTTAGAAGGAGATTATAAAACCGTGGGTGACGCGACCGGATGGACCGGTTAGGGTTGGGCTCAACCGGTTATTTTGTCCATTATTTAGTTTTTGGTTTTTTTTAACCGAGTGGCCCGCTCAGGGTTAGTTGAAGCGGTTTTAGATAACGGGAAACCAAACCTTCCGGTTGTCTGGCTGACGAGCCGTGATTCCACTTGAAACTCGAGTCGGCCGCCGCCCGGAAAGTGAGTGAACCGGCGATTCGTGGTAGTTAAACTAACAGAATTAAGGCATGTTTATTTACGTTAAGAGTTTCGGAATTATTTTGATATGAACTTCTTTGCATTTATTAAAACACGGGTATTGAAATTATTTCAGTTAATAACTTCCTAAGTATTTAGGAACACGTATGGAATAAAAAAAAAATAGTGGTTCCACATTATCATTAATAATCTCGTTCTTCAAATTAATTTGTTGATCTCTTATCAATTCTCTTATTTTGCTTTTCAATTCATGATTTTCACATTTTAAGTAAGTAAAATGCCGAAGCTCGTCTAGTTACAAAGTCTTCTCTGTTTCATACCATGTACTTGCTACATGTGACCAAAAAAAATTGATTTTGCACTCACGTTTTTTTTATTACGTAGTCTTACATTTTTGTTGCAGTTTTAAGATTAAACAGATCAAAGAATTAATGAATAAAAACAAAGAAAGCAGAAAGCAAAACTTTTGACTGTAAACAGTCACTATCGAAAATGAATGCACTTGTTTCATGTAATTTTTTCTCAAAATCTTCCTGGGACATATTCATATACATTTTCCCAAAAATCATCTCAACCAAACCCTAGAGTAATCTATACTGGTTTCAAGTGTGCTTTCTTGTGCTGTCAAATTCTCTTCACCTTTTTCACTTAAGCAATCCTCTTTTTCTATAGACAAGCTTCATGAGAGGCTCGAGAGGCTCGAGAGGCTCATAGATCCAATCCACATGAATAAAACTAAACTGCTTTAATTGAAGTGAAAAATTGCGGACGCAATGTCCTAACCAACTGGTCTAACCTATGCAATTTGCAAACCGCCATTACATGTGCAGTTGTTCTTAAGGCTACCACTCCTTTCCATGATGGCGAGACCGAAGGAGAACCCCTTTTCACTTTTCCACACTATGTAAATAGAAGAGCCTCCCAGTTACCAACTCACATCTCCATTACTCATGAACAAATGCCAATCTCACGTCAAATCTTCTTCCTCCTCTCCTTTCTCATTTCCCTCTCCTTCACATGCAATCAAATACTCTCTCCTTTTTTACTCCAAATTTTTTTGTTACATCGGAGAGAATCGAACGCTGAACATTCCTTATTTGTTGGTTTCTATAAAACTTAGGTTGACAAATAGCATTGTTGTTTGCAGATGGGACTCAACTCATCGTAGTGAACAACTGCAAGGAGAGTATATGACCCGGAATCCTCGGCAAGCAGCCCACCAAACTCCTCAAGACGCGGCTTCCACCTCTCCAGCGGCGAGCAACAAGTCCTTAACGTCCCCGAAAACTGGTCGGGCAGGCTATAGGGGAGGCAAGGCTACTGCTTTGATGAAAAAACTGGCAAAGGCACATGCCAAACGGGTGATTGCGCCGGCCTCTTACAATGCTGGGGACTCGGTGGAGTCCCTCCAGCCACACCCTTTGAAATGACGCTCGGAACCTCGAACTCCGCCTTGCATTACGACGATGTGAGTTTGATTGACGGATTCAACGTGCCAGCTTCAATGAGGCCAATAGGTGGTAGTGGGTGTGGAGTTGCTGCCTGTGATGCTGACTTGGACGTTTGCTGCCCGCTTGCCTTGGTGATCAAGAAACAAGGTAGGGTTGTGGGTTGCAAGAGCGCTTGCTTCGCCGGAAATCGGACCGGTATTGCTGCAGAGGGGAGTTTGCAGATCCAGAGAGTTGCAAGCCTACTATTTTTGGTGATTCTACAGGGCTTAAGGTTTGTACGGCTCCTAGGTATGTCAAAACGTTTTGCCCTCCTAAATATGCAGACCAAACTCTAGGGCAAAATTATGGGTAGGTTTGGTGGGTTTTTCTTGTATTGTTGGCAATTTGGCACTAACTGTCAGTGCTATGTATTACTTTGCTTCTTTGGTATTATGGTTTCAGTTATATCATTTGGGTAACGAGAATCTATTGCGGCTATGGAACAGATGCTCGTTCTTTCTTGATATGCCATTCTCGATAAATAAACACATGAAAATATTTCTGCAATTCTTTTTCTCGCCATACACTCCTCTTTATTCTAACCGTCGATTGAATACATCAAAGAAGAATCAATCAACCGAAGCAAAGAAGAATGCATAAGGAGAGACCGGAATGCGGAAATCAGTTCCCTGAACATATAAAGCCGCGGTTAAAGGCTAAAGTCTTCCGGGAGGACAGATATGAAGCTCAAAAACACTCATGATGCCGTTCAACAAGCACGACGACTACCAGTCACCAATTTGAGCTTCATCATGTGCTCGAAATATCGAGAGAAACAGCGAAAGGTAAAATTTGAAATTTCGTAACAGCATGACATAATGAATCTGAATAGAATCTCAACTCGCAAATTGTCCGAAAAAAAGGTTCCTTAATTAGAAAATAATCCGTACATTAAAAAAATTTATGGAGGACTCCACCTGGTAAAACATTTGTACAGTCACGACCACAAATTCTACTACTGCCTCGCTTTTTACACCCTTAAAACTTGTACACTAAATTTATCTCCTCTGCAGGGGCCTCAGGTGTGTTCACCGTCTGCGCCGTGACTACTCTAAGATATATCCTCAAACTAAAAATGTACAGTTTTAAGTACAACCAACGATCTTTATTTTCATCGCGCCTTATCCATCTCAATACATAGACAGAGCCTTTACTTGACATGAAAGAAACAGAGGGGCTCATATTATCCTCAGTTAGCTGTACAACTTTGTCCCCGTACCCCATCTAAGCAGCAGAAGCGTGGGGAGCCAGAATGCTAATCCTCCTCTCTGCAAAAGATTCAGCACCTTGTTAGCGATTTGAGGCAACCAGGTTTGTTACACCAGTAGCAAGTCCAAAGCTTGAAGCCGGAATAACAATACATATTAGGCTAGAAAATCATATTATTCATTTTGGAAATGACAACCAACTTCTTGCATTGCAAGAAAACCCAAACGATGAATCAGAACTACATTTGTGTATCATGTGTTCAAGCATCACTATGAGATGTAAGATTGATATGAAATGACAAAGGAGAAAGAGCGAAAAAGTACCCCCAGCAGCAACAAGTTTCTCTACACGGGCAACTATATGCTTCCCATAAGTATACTTCTTCAGGGCATTCAGGTGAACCTTAATTCGGTTAAGGATTAGTTCAAGTTGCTGATCGTCACAAGTTTCCAACACTTTCTGTACAACATAATTTGCGAACTGATCCTTCATCATCGCCTAAATTCAAACAGAACAAGAATAAGAAGGAATATTAAAAGACCCTAGTCTATGCATATACCCGTCTTAAAAACCAATGCCTGGCAAATCATTTTCCTAGAGCCATAGTATTTGGAAAATTTGATACTAACCAAACAAAAAACTTTCACAATTTAAAAAGTTTGTGTTCGTCTGGTCAATGTTAATAAAAAATGAAAATGATATATGCATTAATAAATTCAAGCTTTGAATAGTCGTACTAGCACATTGTTGCATATTATATACTAAGGACACGATTCAAATACTTTATCAAAATAGCTACAACAACAACAAAGCCTTTTCCCACTAAGTGGGGTCGGCTAGAGATACAGCAACCCTTGCTCACTTATCACTGTGCTCGGGCCACACAGCGCGCCACCTACGGGTGACGCCCTAGCTTTAGCGCGATTTTGTCAAAACAGCTAGATGCATCAAAAAGCAATTGATTTGCAAAGGTGAGGCAAACTGTCCTTGAGAATGTTAAGGTAAAAGTTAACTTTTACATGTCAAAGATAATAAGTGAAAGTAAACCCAATGAGTTCACTAGTATTCAAATGAATTCACGAGTTCAACCTAAGAAACCATCGTTTCAGGTAACAGCATAATCATAATAAAAGTAATCATAAGAGCTTCGAATGTTATAGAAAAGTTACTTCAAACTGTAAAGAGTATTTTCATAAAACCCCCAAAAGTTAGAGACGTCAACTCTTTCAGCAATTTGAAAAGGTTCGCACTTAGTTCAGGAACCCATCTATGCAAACTTGACCAGAGTAAAATATAGTTGAAGATGGCACATTGAGACAAGAAAAGAATTAAGAAAGAAAATTATGCTATAACAAAAGAATACATTCACCAACAGTGCACACCAAAAACTTCATAGTAAGTAGCAAACCTGAAGGGGCTCATTTTCGTCAGTGGTACCAAGCATCTCAGTTACAAGGGCCTGGCGTTCAGCAAGAGTTCCAAAACTTAAACACTTTTCTATGACATTTGACGCAAACTTCTGCTGGCTCATTTGAACGATTTGCCCAGTTAGTTCCTTAATTATACATGACCGTTCATGTGGCTTTCCATGTTCCAGCACATGCTGTAAAAGTAAATACAATCAGTTGACTGAGTTTAATGTAAACAAAGAATAAAATATATAGTTTACTACATACAGCAAAGGCTACGTATTGTTGTTTCCAAATTAAACCACAATTTAAAGTATCCACAACTCCTTTGAGGGTTCCATGAAAAGAAAGTTCATGAATCTAGTTATTACATGCACGTCTTTGCAGTAAACATGAGGCTATCAGCTTATGGGACATTTATTTGTTTTTACGGTTTCTGAGTTAGCTTTTGCAAGCCTATTCTGAAATGTAAAGAAAGTAAAGTTTACAAAGCACAAAGGACCAAAGGTATAAAAGAGGTACTCAATTCTTCTTAAAAAATTGTATGTCATCAACCTGACACAATGGCTCTGGTGCAAAACCAGAGGCAGGGAGGTAACTCTCCGAGTAACAGTTCTATGACGTGAATACGTTCAATCAACAACAGTGTCTACCATACTATACTTCCACAGATCATCACAAAATATAATATTTATCTTTCAACTTATTGTAAGTGCAAACAAAACCGTATTCAGTTAATAAATTACATCAGGAAACAATCAGGTATGGGTGCATAAACTCATTCAATAAGCCAAGTAAGGTGTATAAACAGATCTCAAAGAAAATAAGTATGAAAACATTAAATTGGTGGCGGAGGGGTGGAGCGGAGCTGAAATCATCTTATTCCTCAATTGTATCCAATCCCTCCATCTAAATGAGATCATGTATATACAACAGGGAAAACTGAAGATACATATTGTTGTGAGACTAAATAACTGACAAGGTAACATTAGTAGCAACCGTTGTAACCCCACCAATTTTTGAACAACCAACTAAATGCATAAGCAATTTAAAACAGAGAGCTATATTTGACACTAACATCAAGAACCCCGTTACTCTCCAAATTCAGGCTAAATTGAAGTGTGACTGATGAAAAGGCATGAATCACACCCATATGATCAACATAATGGACGGCTAATAGTCCCATTATAAGCATGATACCAGAAGTTGATTAACTGGTTTAAGTGAAGTCACAAATGCATGAAGAGCCAACAAAATTGAGCTTAAGATGAGACTAGGATGTGCAGAGAAAAATCAAAATTGAACATCTATACTGTATAAAATAAGAATCAAAATAACATCCAACAAAGAAAATTAGTTGATTAAGTTAAGAGGTCCGTTTGATACTTAAACAACAGATTCCATTAAACCACTGTGGAATTATTTCCTTTAATAATAATAAGGTAGAGTGACAAAAGTTTCTTAGAAATGAAACAAACCTGGACAACATAATTTCCATATTGGTCTTGTGCCAAAATGCAAACAGACTGCAAAATCTCATCCATCATTATTTGCTGCGTTTTGGGGTCACGGCAGTGCTCCAAAACTCTCTGTTAAATCAAAATTACTATACCATTTAGTTGCATTCATAACTATTTATCTTCAACATATATGATTAATAGGCAGATGCAAAATGAATGCGAGTCAGAAAATGGAGAGGTTCTTAACCTGTATGACACGACAACCATATGGATGAGTAGACAGTGTCACGACTTGGTCATAAAAAGTTGAAACAACAAACTGGATGGCATCTTCAGGTACACATTCAATACACTTCTGGACAACATGGTTGCCATTTTGATCACGAACACAACGCATAACATGACCATCCAGTTCAGCTACCATTTTAGTCTGCTGGTCCAGCTCAACAACTTCTATAGCCTGAAAGCACATGAAAGGCGAGTTTGATGGTGATATGATTAAGAAAATTAACCATTGATATTTTCCCGGAAAACTAAAAAAGAAAAAAAAATCTACATGATTATGAAAGTAAGAAACATATGTTTCTCTCTAAAATCTTCGATGATTTATATCTACTAGGTCGTACTCCAATTCCCAGGTAGTACAAGAACAATGAGCTAAACCATTGTGGCTCATGAAATTCAAACTTGAGAAAACCTAAAATTAAATGGTGTTTTTCTTAAGAGACTGAAAAGTTGTTCGTTTTATAGACAATTAATTTCCCAAGGATACCCCGAAACATATTCTATTAGATACGTATCCTGTCTCCTGCAACACATACAATATGTAGAAGGTAATCCTTCTGAGTTCGTATGAAAGCCAATGGTAAAACATGCAAGGAATATCATTATGGAAAGTTAATTACTGTGTTCAGTCAGCTAACTGTACATACCTTCTGGATCACTCGACAGCCATACATTTGAAGGCTAAGGGTCAGCACATGCCCAGTGAGCTGGTCTGCAAGTTCTCTTATTTGTGCTGGAGTTCCATGCTCAAAAAACTGAACCAAAGTGCAAAAGTCAGACATAGAAGAAAAACTGCAACACTTAATTTCTGCCACTTAACTACTGCATATCATGAACATGCTAGGCACGAGGACACATAAAATTGCACATAAAGGCAAATCAATCTAAAGGGGAAAAGGTACCTTCTGAATCACATAATTACCAAACACATCGGTCATAAGAGATAGTGCTTGGGGCATAATTTCATCAAAAACTATGTTCTTCTCTTCAATTGTGGCAGTTTCAAGTTTTTGTTGAATAAACCGACTTCCATACTGGTCGGCACTGTTCAACGTATTATATGAGTGAATTAAGTTGTGGATATCTGGAACACATAAGGGCACAAAGATTTAAAGAAACAGCGACAAATATTTACCTGAACTCAACAACATGCCCTGCAATCTCTGAAAGTTCAAAACATTTAGTCTTGTTGCTTTTGAACTCATCTAGTAAAGAGGAGGCAAAACTTTCATCCAAATTTCCACCATTTTCGGAGTGCCAAGCTCCCATCAGACCTCCACCCATGTTCCTCAACCCAGAAGAAAAACGCAAGTTCCGCTCACCATGCCTGGCAGGACTACCAGGTCCAACAGGAGAGTTTGGAAGAAGGGGACCACCCAATGGTGTTCCAGAATAAGACATCCCATGCCCATATGCTGGATTTCCATAATAACCGTGATTCAAGCTACCAGACTTGCCAATGTAGGGAGCACCAAATTGTGATTTTTGGGGCGAAAGCAACTGCCCCAAATAAGCTTTTTGCAAACCAAGTAAATCCATGTACGTATTACCCATGCCTTCCCTATCTTTTGTGGGATCATTAAGGGCTGCAAGCTGTGCAGCTGCATATTCATTTGATCTCAAGTACTGAACATACAATGGGTCCATCATGGGAACCTGAAGAGCACTCCCACCACCGTGATTTCCAACCCTAATATTCTGCAATTCAGCAGCTGCAGCCAACAGATTTGGTCCTAGAGACATCCCTCCAAAAGCTCCAGAGTCCAACCCACCCATTGCAGACGCAGCAGCAGCATTTTCAAATAAGGGTGGTAAACTACCATTACCAAGTGGACTACCCATCATTGATGGAGATGAAGGACTACCAGAATAGCCATAGTTCGGAAATGAGGTATTTTCTACATTCTGATAGTGGGAGTGTGAGCTTCCTCGGCCATTAAGAGCTGGCACAGGTCCTCTTAAGTATGAGTTACCAGAAGATACAGCAGGATTATTAATATCAACTAGATCGTCAGACATATAAGAAGGGCTGTTCAGATCCCTACCAAATCCACTGCCTCTTCCCATATTCTGATAAGATTTGTTAGAAGATTGGGAAGCAGAATGCAGATGAAAATTCCCAGAATCAGACTTATTCAAGTACGAATTTTGTTTAATATGGTTCCAATCACCTTGCATGTCATAAAGGTTATGGTGATTATCAATTTCATGTTGCATTTGTGAGCGTGCACGATTCTCCTCATCAATCCTACCATTTGTTGACAGGTTCATACCAGATAAAGCAGCTGCCAGATCTGCAGACTCATTCACATTAAGTGACGCACCATTGAATGAGTTTTGACCATTGCCAATTTTTTTATCCATGGAGGAAACCCTTCCAACTGGTGGAATTCGAGGACTAGGAGCCCTAGCTACAAGCTGAGGGTCTGGTGTGTTGCTTCTCGACAATGAAGCACCCAGAGCAGAAGCATATGTATGAGAACTAGATGAACCGCCGTTCTGAACAGCTGACATTCCCTGTAAATGAGCAAACTGGGTATCTGAAGCTTCAACACCATCATCAAACGCATTCCGGCTAGCAGGACGAGAAGGGTGCCTTGAGACATTTGTATTATGTATATCATCCTGCATTGAAATATCAAGAGTTTTAGACAGCATATCTGATAAACAAATTCAAATTTTATTTTGCGAAAGTTGTCGCGGGCAATGAAATTTAACCAGGAAAAACAAGCATACAACAAAAAGACCACAGGAGCAAATCTGCCAATGAACCAAGAAAATACATCCAAATACCTTAAGCAGAAACAGTTTCCATTCGAATTAACTTTACATTTTACTGGTGCAATTTATGCAAAGAGTTAAAATTATAGTTAATAAGCAAGATAAAAGAATTACTGAAAAACAAATTCCACTTTTCAATATCAGTGTCTAGTGTCTACAGCAGATAAGTTGATAATTATAAAAAAAAATTAAAAAAAAATTATAATAAAAAATAAAAAAATAACTGAACCAGTGTCAGGAGAACTAGTTCAATTTCTCATCCCAGCAAACACCTCCATATCATGGAATTAGTCTCATCAGCTAACAATTCAGAGAAACCACTGTCAAGGGCACTAAACATTGACTTGTTCCACTTCATTAGGATAATCGAAAGGCGCACCCTACTTAGAGGAGCTGAGCTAGATATCGAGTAAATCATATAATGATAAACACAAAATATAAGCGAGAAATCAACGAAGAAACATAAAGATTAAACCTTTGTAAAACACAAAATTGAGAAGAAATCAAATCACATAATACTCCAGTAAGCTTAAGCTTATCACATGAAAACATAAAATACTTCCAAACGCAAACAAACATTGTATATTCAAGATAACAAGCTATCATATAAACCAATTCAAAAAACAAACTTTATTAACACTTCACCTGAATAATCTCTGCAATACTCTTCTGCCTACTCCCAAGTCCCAACCCCGGCAACCCAATCAACCCATCACCGCCCCACTCTGCTGCACCCTTCCTCGCCGGCACACCATTCTCCTCCTTCCCTCCAATCCCCGGCTGCACAGAAAAGAGTGACCCTTCACCGCCACTCCTACCCCCTATCCTCCTATCTCCAACTGCCGAACCTCCACCTCCACCTCCACCTCCGCCTTGCAACCGCTGGGAAAAACGCCAGTCCTCCTTCGAAAGCAGCGGCGGCGGAAGCCGTGGATTGAGATTAACATTGGAATAGTAGTAATTCACATAAGCTGGATCAGCGAGAAGCTCCTCTTCGGTCGCAAACCCTTTGGTGCCGTTTTTTGTGAAACCCGACAGCGCAGACGCCTCAAACAAGCCTCCGACAGCATTCAACGAGCCTTCCACGGTGGGCGGCGCTGACCCACTCCTGTATATGTTCAGCTCCTTCTCCCGCTCACTTGCTTCATGCTGCTGCCTCTGTTCACGAATCAACGTACTCAAATCTTCGCTGTAATCGCCACTCTTTGACATCGATCGCATTGACATTTCAGACATCATCTTTGAATAAGTATCGGTGACCATTTCATACAATCAACAATCAAAAATCATCAACCAAATCAAACAAAAACCACTGAAAACTGAACAAAGATTGAGACTTTCAGGTCGGATTTAGCTTAAAACTGCTAAAAACAGATGGGATTGCTACAAAACTTTGGATAAAGCGATTTTCTCGATCAAAAACTACGAACCCATTCTTAAAATTGCACTGAAAGTGAAAAGATTGTTCTTTCCGTAAAGTTAAAGAGTGGATTTTTGTACTGAGTGAGACGAGGATCGGAAGCTTAGATGATCAAAATATGGATACAGACATTTTTTTTTTTTTAACAAAGGTGAGAGGAGAGAGGGAGAGGGGGAGGGGGAGACAGTGAAGTGAGAAAGAGGGCAATGATAAGCAAGAGCAGTGTAGGAATCTGAGCCGTTGGATACGAGGAATGACGGCCAGGATTTGGTTCCTACGAAGAGGTCTTTAGGGTTCTGTTTCATCGACTAACTGCAGCTCCTCCTGCCTCTTTTGTTTGGGATTAATTAATTCATTTAATTCAAGGTCTTAATAGGCACGTTATTTATTTATTTATTTTGTTAGTTTTCTGGTTTTTTTTGGAAAGGAAATGTCAAATCTTGTGAAGAGATTGCGTTATGCTTCAACGTATGTATATGAGTAAATTAATTCTCAGTTTTTGAAAATAGAATTTGAACCACATTATTTTTAATTCATTATGAGGTTTAGTCAACCTCTATTCCTTGATGTAGATATCGTTCGCTCAAAAAATAATGTAAATTTGATTCTCAGTTTTTGCATCTGGCATATAATTTCATTCTTTTTTGGGGTAATGATCTAAATAGGAAATTTTTTTTTTTTTTAGTACAACGATAGATTTTACACTAAGTGGAGGGAAGAGTTCGATTAAGTCACATAATTTGCATAGGAAATTTCATTTGCTAATTTTTTTTTTTTCTCAATTAGTACAATTATATGTTCGCACTCATATAGATAGATAATGAAGGCGGATTCGTGACACCATTTTTTTTACATAATTTTTACACACATTTTTGTGGAACACATTCTGTAATGTATTTTAAACTATCTTTTTTTTATAGAACATCATTCATAAATTATCCTTACAAAAAATTAGACAAATCCAAACCATTAAGACATTCATTTGTAGTGAAGAAATGGACGAGTATAGTTCTACAAATAAACCCTAAACTAGTAATCCAACGGTCATATGGTTCCAATTTTAGGTAATTTGGTGCACATGATCTTTGAGGAAATACTTAAATGATAGACAGTTCGGATAGTTGAAACACATTACAAAGTATGCCCACAAAAATGTACCTCAAAACTTGTGTAAAAAAGTGATGTCACCAATTCGTCCCTATAAATAGCAAATTAAAAATAATTAGTAAATTGCATGGTACAATTGTTAGGAGGGTTAGAGAAGGACCCAAAACAGTTCTGCAATTCAAGTTTACAGGTAGAGATGAACTATAAGAAGTAACTTCCATCCATGTGCTCCTGCAAATAAATTCTTGCCATGACGAGTCAATTTGAAAGGTGTATTTAAGCTTACGGCTTTACCTTACCAAACCATCTCAACAGTTTTGTACTAACTTTTAACTAGTTGCATAACTTTTGTGTACAAATATTGTACAAATATGCGTCTGCTAAACTATTCTCGGTTTAATATTTTGTGGTACAAAAATGTGATGTTCCTGGCGTTATAATTGCGTTTGAGTTTCCGAGCTTAAAATGTAACATCCCACATCGTCCAGGGGAGTGATCATTAAATGTATATTCTCATCCCTACCTAGCACCAGGCGTTTTGGGAGCTCACTGGCTTCGGATTCCGTCGGAACTTCGAAGTTAAACGAGAAGGTGGCCAGAGCACTTCCATGATGGGTGACCCACTGGGAAGTTCGTGAGTTCCAGAAACAATATCGTGAGGGCGTGGTCAGGGCAAAGCGGACAATATCGTGCTACGGTGGTGGAGCGGGCCCGGGAAGTGGTCTGCCCCAGGTCGGGATGTGACAAATGGTATCAGAGTCAATCCCTGGCCGGAAGTGTGCCGACGAGGACGTCGGGCCCCTAAGGGGGGTGGATTGTAACATCCCATATCGCCCAGGGGAGTGATCCTTAAATGTATATTTTCATCCCTACCTAGCACGAGTCCTTTTGGGAGCTTACTGGCTTCGGGTTCCGTCGGAACTCCGAAGTTAAGCGAGAAGGTGGCCAAAGCACTCCCATGATAGGTGGTTCACTGAAAAGTTGCTCGTGAGTTCCTAGAAACAAAACCATGAGGGCGTGGTCGGGACCCAAAGCGGACAATATCGTGCTACAATGGTAAAACGGGCCCAGAAAGTGGTCCGCCCCGAGCTGGGATGTGACATAAAATGTTTGAACCCAACACATCTCAGGAATCATCCTAGACAGACTTTGAGAACCCAGCTAACATAGGGCTACAAGAATTCTTTAATACACACGCTAGTAACCTTTTTTTCTCATTACAATTGTCACATTTGTCTGAGTTAACCTCATACTTTCTCTAATTAAATAGACTCAGTGTCGTTATACCAACTACTCACGAATTGTCTTTCTATAATCAACTGGGATGAAAGATTAAAAATTTAGTATTTTTTTCAACATCAAAAAGATGAGTACCACTAAATGGAGAACTAGGTATTTGATACAACAATGGTGTCACTTTTATAATCACCTCGTCAATGTCTTCCAAGACTTTTCTATTTTTTTTCCTGATTAATGCAAGGTGGATCAATTTTTTGGACAACATTTGCAAACCATGTGATGTGTCATTAATAAGAAACAAATACGTTAATCAACACTTAAGTAATAATCCTCATCAACAACCACGTCATATGATTTACAAAATATGATTTAAATTGATCATCTCCTCAACATTACCCTTACGTTTTTTTTCCTAGTTAGAACGATAGAATCTCAACTCGACTCGACCAATCAAGTGAAAAAACTCAACTAAATTTTAGCATCAACAAAATATAAAATGGAATGATCTTATTTTAAACTTTCACTAATACTGCGACCCACCAAAACCCAGAGAATATAAATTTATGCTCTGAATGCAACTAAAAACCCTAGCAACCACTTACCAGTACCACCAAGACCCCAAAAACCCAAACCATATAGACAACCAAAGATGCCTTTTTCTTTTCTTTTCTTTTAAAATACAGAAAAAGCACCGATCAAAAAGAAGAACAAAAATACAGAAGGTGATAATGTTAGTTAAGTGGTCAAGTCAGCCAAGAGTTTGTTTACATTTACAATATTAATATTTATGCAAATAGCAGTGGACAACGATGATTTTGCAGATATGCGAGTCACTTGACTTCGTTCATCGTATCATATGATTATGATATTCTCTGTGTTTAGGAGGGTCACGTGACTTGTCTGTGCTTCCTTCCACATGAATCATTAATATGTGCTGCTCCACATACCTTCTTATCAAATAAACTATTATGCTGTCTGCAGTTCATGGGTTAAAACCCTAATTATGCTTAAACACGACAACTACTTAGAAAAAAAAAGTATATATATATATATGTATGTATGTATGAGTGTGTATATCTATTCAATTAAGTATACTATTAAGAGAATCCTGCTTGTCAACTTTTTTCTCTTTTTTTTTCTCAGTTTGCCTTCACTTTTGATACGCACTATTGACAAAAGGAGGGCAAAATAGTAATTTTGTACCTTTTGACAAAATAACAATCATATCGTTATTTTACCCTTTTTTTTTTTTTGAGAAAATGACAATCATATATTTATTGTTCCAATTTTACCCTCATTTTTTATACATAATATTTACACAAGGAGAACAAAACAGTAATTATGTAATATTAAAAAAAAATATGCACTTATCAAGAGAAATTGTTCACACACACAAAATGTATGCTCTCTGCTAATATATATATATATATATAAGAGAAGAAAATTAAAGTAGGTGTTTAAATAAAAAATAAAAAATAAATATTGTGCAGCATATTTCCTTTATCTGTTAAGCAAAAAGGAAAAGAGCAGTTTAATTATCTATCTTATCTTTTATATTCCAAACTCATATGCAGATAATTTTAATAAAGAAATCAAAGGAAAAGATTTATATATGTATACATGAAAGGTTGAGGCATAACCTCGAAATTTGGCAAAGCGGAATTCATGGCTAGCCATATGTCCGCCATAACGATCTTGTGATGCTTATCCTTATTAGGGCAACTGCATACGGTAATGATTTTTTCATTGGTTACCTTACAGTCAATGTATATATATAGTATATAGTTTATATTATATGCTCTTGCATCTCTGATCTTGTCTCCAGTAAATACTTTTAATTATAAATGAGAGCTTCGAACTATGAGTATATCTCTAAACTACTTAATACTCTTCATTCTACCGCATCTCATTCCTCGTCTAAGGATTGGTTTGGTATTGCTGTGTTTTGAAAAAAAACTGTTTTTGATGTACTGTGAGAATAAGCTCGTTTTTGCTGCTTCATGTTTTCAGCTTTTTTTTCACCCAAAACTATGAAAATAAGTTTTTTTTAAGTGTTTACCAAACAACTTTTTAAACTCAGCTTTATTTTATACTCATTTTTTATAAAAGCACATCAATACCAAACCAGTAATAACCCTCGTAATTTAAACTGGGGTCGTTAATCATTTAGCTAGATTTTCAACATTGCGCACAGGACTCAAGCAAGATTTCAACCAAGGTAGCAGATAGGTTGATGTGAATGTGACCTTTGTTGATTTGAAAGGTCGGTGAAATATTGAAGGTAAAAGTAATGACCCAGTTTGTTCGCAGTCGGCAGTGAACTAATGCCAAAGACTTTATATTTTTGATCTTTTTTAGAAAAACAAAAATATCCATTAATTTGTGGATACGATTTACGGATTTTCAGGATCTTCACCATAAGAATCCGAAGAGAATCCTGTTGGCCATGCTACTAACAAAAAGAATTAGGGATTAGATCAAGTAGGCCCTTCAATGTAACTGAAACTATACATGCTACCAATGACGTTGTTTCATGGAGAAGTTTGTCCACCACCATAACCATATTTAAAACTTTGTGAATAGTGATTCTTTTTTAAGAGGATCATCTCCAAATTTATTTTGTGAGGATCCTTAGTCGTTCATTGTACATCGTTCGCCCAATTTTCGTCAGGCACTATTTGTGTTTAATTTATAAAAAAAAATTGATCGCACGATACACGTTGAATGATAAAAATGTAAAAATTCCTACAATCCTCACCATTTGGATTCGGATGGGATCCAAATCCGTTATATTGTACGTCAGTTTCGTTTAAGGTCATCATATCAACTTGGATGCTCCTGCACAACCCAAAAAATCTAAGCCCATTCAACATTTTGGTGGGTTGGGATGAAGGCTTTCCTCTTGAAGGCCTGATCTATCAATGTTGGGCCTATTTTGGGTGGGAAATTGAACTTAATCATATTCTACCACTTCTTCACGCTAATCGAAACGCAGCTACAGGCCGGAAAACGTACGTCGGCACGTGTATCGGAGTAAGCCGGCGGATGTGACTGTAGCTGGTGAGAACTCAAAAGTATGAAACACAAATTGAAATTGGGTTCGAGATTAGTGATTTTGTAGTATGCTCCGTCTATATATATGTACAGAACCTTTATGGAGAGGGATCCCCATTTTGGAAGAAAAAAAAAAGAAGTAAATTGTAGAAATGGTCATTTAATTTTAACTCAATTGGAGCAATGGTCCTTCAACTAAAAATTCATTATCATTGGTCCCTCAACTCATCAAAACATGCAGCTATGGTCCCTCAACTAAAAATTCATTACCATTGGTCCCTCAACTTTAATCCAACTAGAGAAATTGTCCCTCAAATTTAACTCAATTGTAGCAATGATCCTTCCAAAATAACTCATTTTAACAAAATTCTAACAAAGTTGACGAAAATAATCATAGCTACATGTTTTGATGAGTTAAGGGGTCCCAATTGTAGTAATGGTCTTTCTAACATAACTTATTTTGACAAAATTTTGACGAAGTTGATGAAAATGACCATAGCTCCACATTTTAATGAGTTGATAGACCAATAGTAATGGACCTTTAATTGAATGATCATTGCTGCAATTTGATTAAAGTTGAGAGACCATTGCTACAATTTACTAAAAAAAAAGGAGATTAATATGGAACTCGCTTCACATCAAACTTCAATGATTCGAACCGTATATGTTATAAATTTCGATTCATAGGTCATCCTTGCAAAAATTTAATTCAATTCAAACTCATTTGCCCATTCAATTGTCACAATGAAATTTGCAATCCGAAACCATTTGACTATTCAATAGTCACAATGAAGTTTCAATGTTTCTTAGACCATAGCGTTCATCAATTTCATTGAGCTCAATTAAATGCTTCAATATTTACGATTTGGCTAATATTTTGCAAGGATAATTTATGAGGTGCTAACTTGAAAACTAAACGATTTAGATTGTTGAAGTTCTATGTCGTTTGGGCCCACAACTAATCATTATTTTCTAAAACAAATGGAGATCCCTTCGGTTAAAGACTCTGTGTATGTGTGTGTATGTATATTTATATATATAATGCTGAAACTGAAATGTTGGTTTTCATCATCTATTCAAACCAACATTACCTAACTTGGAGCAGAAATTTTCCGTGTCAATCTGATAAAGCAAATTAACAGCATACTTGATCGCTCGAAAGCCGGAGACGGCAAATGGCTGGCTTTTGGTTAATTTTTAACCTACTTTGAATTGATTCTTCTTGCAAGCTTTGCTAATTTCTAACCTACTTTGAAAGCCGGAGATCGCACGAAAGCCGGAGACGGCAAGTGGCTAGCTTGATTTGAGGATCAATATAACTAGTGATTTGAGTTCTGTATATCCTCCTCCTTTGAATTCTACAGGACATTTGTTAGGTATGACCTACGCGAATTTGATATATTTTCCTGATTTATTACTATCCTATTTGAGTTATTGACATATTAATCAACACAAAAACTTGATATTGAAGATATATTGAAGATTTGTTACCATTGCAAAACCATTTCCAAGGATATGAATCCTCTTGTTTTTTACTTGACTTTTAACCTAAGTTATCCTTCCTTAACATGTTCATTCATAAACCTGTTTAAACTAGCAGGCCATGAAAGTCAAATATTGTCAAAACAAAAGTACATGAGATATTCAATTAATTTGTTGTTTTTTTGTAATTTTTTATTGGGTACGAACGAGAATCTTTACTTTTGTGAAGTACGTACATATGACATTTTGTTTGTATCCTCTTACGTTCTATAAGATGATTATATATTATAAATCTACAGCTGGGAGATCTTTGTAGTATGTCCATGTAAACTGTATTACGAAATCTCCAATTTTGACAGCAAAGAAAACACATCAATCACGAGTGCAAGTTTGTAAATAAGAGAATGCAAAAAGGAAATTAGTACAATGTGATCATATTCTTAATGGGAAAAATCTGTTAAGAACAAGGAAAAGCCATATAAAACTATATACATCAAAATCTAAAACGTGGAAAAACCAAAAGATCGAAATAATCGAAACCGATATCTGCCAAAAATTTCCTCATCAGCCAGCTATTGGCATGGACTCGTATGCCCCCGTGCAACATGAACGTGGGGTGGCCACTGTTACAGAAACTTTCTGCAAGCCTTATATACGAAGATTGATTGAATAACATGTTCACTAATAACGTTGTAAAATGTTGAAGTCAGTGACCAAAAGGCACCAAGTCAGACCTGCTATTAGGTGTGTACAGATGGACTTTTGTATCGCAAATTAAACGTCCACGTCACCAAAGTTGTTGGGGTTAAGTAATCCATATTTTCAGTGGATTTACGTGGCGTATGATACTTTTTCCTTTGCTGTTACATCCACCTCAAAAACCTAAAAGCTTGAGAAATTTTTTAGTTGTGACGAGAACACGGATGGTATACCACGTGTTTTTATGTAAGAGATGAAAAATTTTAATTTTTAAGTTATTAATCTTTTAACACATATATGATATATCCCATTATTTATATAAGAACACGTTGTGTACTGCCTCGTGTGACGGTCATACTGAAAAATCTCTCCAAAAGCAAAGGGTCAAATTAGAGAGAGAAAGATTGATCTTAGAAAATTTTATAAAGTAATTAGGGTTGTTGTAAACTGATAAACCGATCCATTCCTACATTCTTCTAACCAGTCGTCAAATAATCATAATCCTAAGCCAAATATAGTACTTATAACCACATAATCCTGGTCTTAATTAATCCCAAACCGAGAAAAACAAGAATCCGTAGAAAACAAATGCAAACCCATACTGGCTCAATGGAGTCTATTGTTTCGGAGCTCGAAGGAACACTTCTAAGGGATCCTGACCCCTTCTCTTACTTCATGTTGGTAGCATTTGAGGCGTCAGGTTTGATACGGTTTGCCGTGTTGTTAATGATGTGGCCGGTGATCCGGTTTCTGGAGATGATAGGTATGGAGGAAGCCGGGCTTAAACTGATGACTTTTGTTGCTGTTTTTGGTGTTCCGAAATCAGAGATTGAGTCCGTGTCTCGTGCAGTGTTGCCAAAGTTTTACATGGATGATTTGGATATGGAGGCTTGGAAAGTGTTTAGCTCATATGATAAGAGGGTTGTGGTGACTAAGATGCCAAGGATTATGGTGGAGAGGTTTGTGAAGGAGCATTTGAGAGCTGATGAAGTTATTGGCAGTGAGCTTCTTGTAAACCGATTTGGGTTTGCCACCGGCTTTGTTAAAGGTGAAGTTAACATATACAGTCGAGTGGCCAAGCTGTTTGTGGATGAGGAACAACCGACATTAGGGTTGGGAAGGCCTTCATCATCTGGTTCTTCATTTTTATCCCTATGCAAGGTGCGTACATATTTGAAATGAATAGTATTATTAACAACTGACGTGATACATAATATATACATATTTGATCTGAACCATTTGTTCTATTCATTATCAACACATAACATAACGATGCTTACTTACTAATTAAGTAAATTATCTTGGTGTGGTACTAATGAAGTAAATTATTCATGCATGGCTTGTCACTACAGGAACAAATCCACCCACCACTTATGATCGCCAACAAAAAGCATGATGAACAGCAAGTCCTCCGACCACTCCCGGTGATCTTCCACGACGGCCGACTAGTCAAGCGCCCTACGCCTTCAACCGCGCTCTTAATCCTCCTATGGATGCCCCTAGGCATCTCACTTGCCTTCATTCGCCTATTCATGGGATTGATATTGCCAATGAGGGCTATACCCTACATGTCTCAACTATTTGGTGGTAAAGTCATTGTGAAAGGCAAACCACCACCGCCCTTCTCCAGTGGAAACTCAGGCGTGCTATTCGTCTGCACTCACCGAACCCTAATGGACCCCGTTATACTCTCCACCGTACTCAAACGTAGGATTCCAGCAGTCACATACTCTATCTCTCGACTATCAGAGCTCCTATCCCCAATCCCCACCGTTCGATTAACTCGTGTTCGGCACGTCGATGCTGAGAGAATCAAGCTTGAACTAACCAAAGGGGACTTGGTTGTTTGCCCCGAAGGAACGACGTGCCGTGAACCTTTTCTTTTGAGGTTTAGTGCACTCTTTGCTGAGCTTACAAACCGAATCGTCCCGGTGGCCATGAACTACAGGGTAGGGTTTTTCCATGCAACGACAGCAAGGGGCTGGAAAGCTTTGGACCCCATATTCTTCTTCATGAACCCTAGGCCAGTTTACGAAGTTACGTTCTTGAACCAGTTGCCTGTGGAAGCCACGTGTTCATCTGGGAAAAGCCCTCATGATGTTGCGAATTACGTGCAGAGGATCTTGGCCTCCACGTTAGGGTTTGAGTGCACCAACTTCACAAGGAAGGACAAGTACAAAGTGCTTGCTGGGAACGATGGGACCGTTTCGTATACTTCGTTTGGCGATCAGTTTAGGAAGATGGTGAGTATCTTTAACCCTAAGACGATGAAAGAATAAGATGCACTTCTTTGTTTTGTGGACTGCCGTGTGTGGACATATGAATATTAGTTTAGTTGGGGTAAATTAATTTGTATTTGGTTAATTAATTATTATTTCTTGAATTGTTGAATAAAGTATATGATTGTAAATGCCGATGATTTTGTTTGCAACTGATTTTGGGACTTTGAATTGCTAATTAATCAAAAGGAAAATGCTAGGGAGATCATTTTTTATATCATATTTTGTAAACTAAACGATGCAGTTGTTGATGGTTGGATTTCATTTTTAACAATTTTAAGTAATAATCCAACCATCAACCGTAACACCACATAGTCTGTAAATATGATCTTAAAAGATGGTCTCTAGGGTTAAATTAACTAGATTCTTAATTTGGGTTTGTTTGTTGTACTATTGTTTTGTTTTGTGATTGATGATCAAATGATCTTGACTTATTTTGGAGGATTTATAGTGGGCCAGACCTTGGGCCGTTATATTGCTAGCCGGTATTTGATTTTTTGGGCCTAGTCCGCACCTAAAATAATTTCTCTTTTTTAATTGAAAATATTAAAAATTTGAACAAACAAAAAGGAGAGCATCTGACCCTATCAAAATTGACATTGTCAAAACATATATTATTGACCAACATACAAGACGATATTTTTTTTATCTATTTATTTATCGTAAAAATTAAAGTGATTTTCTTGCTGAAATATTCGTTTTCTGTGACAAAGAATACAAAATGAATAATGGAAAGAAGACAAAGAGGCGTGCGATGTGACAAAATGATGATGACGTGTTGGACAACGAACCAGTTCAAATGATGACTCAGCTCCTTAGCCGTAACCACGTTGCATCTTCGGCCGAGCCGCCACTCACTCGTAGCTCGCTCCACTTGGATTGCAAATTAGCAATAGATCAGAAAGTACAAAAATGTCGACCAATTTTTAATACAAACGATATTATCTATATTAAAACAAGAGGTATGGGCTTAGTTTTGTAATGAGTTAGCAATAATGTGATTTTATTATCTCCAACATAGTGGGCTTAGCCTCATATTGGCCTAACAATAATATGATTCAAATTTGTATCTGACGAAAATCGAACCTTAGGATATTTCACCTACAAATTAAGAGAAATATCATTAAATCGTAGCATTAAGTGAAAAATACAGAATAATTTTTGCATATGTTTTTATGTTTGAACTGAAATATATGTTTCTATTCTTTATAAGTGTTTTATTATATGTTTTATTTTGGTTTTTTCTCCGCAAAATAAAATAAAAGTCAGCAACATACACTACCAAAACATTGTGCTATTCTAAAAAAAATAAAAAATAAAAAAATATCACATTTCACACACCGTAGTTAATAGAGCCTTGCCATTAGGGATGGGCAACGGTTATATCGGGCAGGTAACCGCGGTTATTTACCCAACCGTTTATGCTTATACCCGCATAACCGTTTACCCGTTAGGTAATTGCCTAAACGATTATACTCATACTCATAACTGTTTATAAACGGTTAACCATACCTATAACCGCATACACATTTAACCGTAACCGTTTGATACCCGTTTACCCATTTACCCTTTTTAACCCGTTTATCTTTTTTTTTTTTTTACCATTACCCATTTTTCACCCGTTTACATGTTTTTTAACAACTTGAAAAAAAAATTTGTCATGATTTTCTTTTTTTTTGACAATTAAACACCGTTATAAGTACATTCATCATACATTTTCGTATTTTAAATTTTTAAGTCCTTATACCATTCCAATAATTGAAATAATAGTTTACGGACGATATTTTTAACTGTTACCAATGAAGGTAATATAATATTTGCTAAGTATTATTGAGTTACGAAAACTATTTAGAATATAGTATTCTTGGGTTATTTAACCCATAATGTAAAGTATTAACATAATATATATAATGAGCTACATTATATTATAATTAGCTATATAAACCATGCACTATAGTCAATAGTATTGATCTAAGTTTTGTCCGATAGAGAACATGGTTAGGAGAAGGATTACACGTGTTGACCATGAATCATGTCTTTTCGGCAACAATCAAAAGATGCAACATTCAAATTGAAGAGATGTGATTGTTGGGTTAATAACACAATTTCTCATCCCCTGTCAAACAACTGCATATATATATATATATAAAATTTAATTTTTTCAACATTACATATATAAATTAAATAGGTAAACGGTTGCCCGTTTATAACCGCGGTAAATACCTATAACCATCCATTTAAATTTCACGGGTAAACGATTATATCCATAACCGTTTATTTATCTAAACGGGTAACCGTGAAGTTTAAATTGATGGGTAACCGTAGTTACCCATAACCTCAGATATTTTGCCCATCCCTACTTGCCATCAGACACATTGATTTTAGCCCCAAGTCCAGATCCATGGTAAATACTATTAACAATGGATGCAGAGTAGCATAATCATATCAACATATTCTAAATTAACCTCAACCGTTAAATTAATTTGGAAAATAATAACAGCTATGACAGTAAGTGTTCACAATTTACTATTTAAATGGATAGTATCTGCCACACAAGTACACTCTTAAACCCAAATTCAAATGCGTGTAAATGATCTTATAAGAGAAATTACAAAATGAATAATGAATGGATCTTACAAGAGAAATTTAATACGTTTTAATTTACCTAACTATATTCTGTGTACTCCAACTGAAATTACACTTTTCCACCAAAAAAATAAAGGGAATTTTAACGAAAAGCTACTGGTACTGTTCACTTTAACGAAAAACCACATTTTTACACTAAAAATTCAATCCTGATACTATTCACTTTACCTTTTATTTTGACCTTATCATTAAAACTCAAAGTTTTTAAGTCATTTTCATTAGTTTTCCTTTTAATTTACCTAACTATATTCTGTGTACTCCAACTGAAATTACACTTTTCCACCAAAAAAAAAAAATCCCAGTTAAGAAAAGTCTCGCCACGTCAGCCAGTTGACTGTTTAGAACAATGTGAAGCCTTCAATTCAAGCCTATAGATTTCGTGCCGGCTCGGCGCAGGCCTCTATTCCCACGGCTTCTGAAACTCCGTTCCGTTTCATCCTCGAAAGGCGCCGTCTCCTCCAAAACTCGACCGACTGATATCTAACGCTGACTAAACGTCGTTACGTGTCAGAAACTTGCGAGAGTTCTCACCACGCGGTTTTGCCGTTAATAACTTAATACCTCCATAAATCTTTCTGCCTTCGTTTGTTCAACACGCAAAATATCAAATTTGGCCTTCCCCGAAAAAACCTTTACAAAACTCTTTCGGGGTTTTTGTCCATTTTCCCGTCTCCCAAACAATAATTTACGATTGGGAAGATTCGCATTTTCTCGGATCGAATTTCGTTCCGATTCGGACTTTCAACGGCGGAGTTTTGTTTTCCGATTCCCTCAATTGAGGGAGCGTTGATTGATCCTCCGCATGTCCGCGGCGACGCCGTCTTACTGGTGCTACAGTTGTAGGCGCTTCGTTAGGGTTTTCAACGACGCCGACGTCTCCACCGCCTCCGCCCTATCCTCCTCAGTGGTGTGCTCGGACTGCGAGAGTGGCTTCGTAGAGGAGATCGACAACCCAACCTCCTCCGGAAACGTGGACTCGCGCCGCAGCAGGAGGTTTTCAGCTGCCGCGATGTACATGATTGGAGCCAACAACCGCTCGGTTTCCAGTCCGGATCATACCACTTCTGTTCCGTCCGCCCCCCGAAGAGTTAGACGAAACAACGGCGACCGCTCGCCGTTCAATCCGGTAATCGTCCTCCGCGGAACAACGGCCGAAGGCGCCGCCACCACCGAGGAAGGCCGCGGATATGAGCTCTTTTACGACGACGGTAGCGGCTCGGGGATCCGACCCTTGCCTACAAGCATGTCCGAGTTTCTACTCGGGTCTGGGTTCGACCGCCTACTCGAACAGTTATCGCAGTTCGAAATCAATGGAATCGGGCGATGCGAGCAGAGACCGGCGTCGAAGTCGGCGATTGAGTCGATGCCGACGATCAAGCTCGATGAGGCTCACATAACGGCGGGGCATCACTGCGCCGTTTGTAAAGAACCGTTCGAAGTTAACACCGAAGCTCAGGAAATGCCCTGCAAGCATATATACCACTCCGATTGTATACGGCCGTGGCTTGCGCTCCGGAATTCATGTCCGGTATGCAGGCACGAGCTACCGGCCGATTCGACGCCCGATACGGGTCAGGGTCGAGGTCAGGAAGAGGACGAAAACGCGGGTCTGACGATCTGGAGGCTGCCAGGCGGCGGATTCGCGGTGGGGAGATTTAGTGGGGGGAGAAGAGGCGCCGAGAGAGAGATGCCGGTAGTGTATACGGAGATGGACGGCGGGTTTAGCGGCGGCGGAGCTGCGAGGAGGATTTCGTGGTCAAGAAATGGAGGAAGACGGAGACAGAGCGGTGGGTTGAGGAGATTTTTCATGAATCTGTTTGGTTGTTTCAGCGGGGGTGTGTCGTCGTCGGCGAGTTCGAGTTCGGGTTCGGAGATGAGGGTGGGGACGCCGACGCCGCCACCATCGACGAGTCGTAGAAGAGTGAGGTTTATGGAATTGGAACCGACGGAGACTTCGACGCCGGGGGGGCGGAGGACTTGGTCTATGGAGGTGGATAGCGGGATTGTGAGATGGTGACACGTGGAAAATGTAGGCCATATGCTTTTTTTGTCCGGGGAATTATGCTTATACGATAATATGTAAATAAAATGTTTTAAATTCAATTCGAGGTTTTAAGTTCAATTCGTCAGAGACAAATTTAGCCCCATTATTGTTAGTACAGTGTAAGGTCAAACCTCCCGCCTTCCCTTTAGTGTAGGTTGTCTTCGCCTAATAGAGGCAGTAGTCCCCTTTAGTGTAGGTGGCCTAATAGAGGCAGTAGTCCGGGCCACGGGAGCTATCTGTATAATATTGTTTGTTAAAAAAAATAAATATACATATCATTACTTGTCGGTTCAATAATTCACCTTTTTTTCTAATTCAAAAAGTTTTGTAAACGCGTATCAATTTCAATTTCAGAATCGAAATTTTGAATTCCATATACTTGTGTCGAATTTGGTATTTTTGAAATTTGATTATTTCATTTTAAAAATTATGGGAGTTGTACTAAGAGAAAAAAAAATGACATCCCATGGCTCTCTCTGCAACCATAAAATTTTATAGTTCTCAAGTTTTTTTGTGGAAGTAATATATTCAAGGGAGTTGTAACTTGTAATTGAAAAAGATAGTTACTTATTTAAGTACAAAGTCAATAAGTAAATAATTAAGTGTGTACTAGAGTTATGCAAGTCTTGAAATTTCAAATCGAATTCAAAATATTAAATGCATTTCAATTGCTATCCAAATTGTTTTTATGGTTTCCCCATTTTTTTGAATTTCAGAATTATCGATTTTGGATTCGAATCGGACGAAATGTTTTCAGAATTATTTGGACTCGGAATTAGTTTGTACCCCTAAATGTATGTCACACTATAGTTCTTGCATTGCTTAGAGGAAAGTAATTGCTTGGAATCGCAATAACGAATCATTCCGAAATAATGCTTTTGCCGAGTTCACATCGGAACTGTTGTTTTTTCTTCTTGTATTTGCCATTTGGTGTGTGTTCCAAATGAGTCGCAAAGATTGAGGCTACGTTTGCCAGATGCCAATAAATTCCAAATGGACGGTGACAGAGGGAAAAAGACAAGGCTTTCGGTATCCAAGTCAGAAATACAAGGTCACTTTCTACTGTTTAGGCGAGCTGGGTATACAGCCTTTTCTGCACCCTCTCACTTTTGGGTTGGAGATATGTCGACAGACGCGTCCTCCCTTCTCTATCTCCTTCAATCGCGTAAACTCACTTCAAGTCATGTCCTGAATGATTGCAGTACCATGTAACCGATGACATCATATGACAAATATTTATTGAATAATTAGAATAAGTTTTGAACATGCAGTAACATTCAACGGAGTGACGATGCCAATGAGATTATACATTGGTATTGAAAGAGAATCTCTCATGCAATATACTCTAGTTTCTAGTTCTTGATTCATGCATTTTTGGGAAATTTCGGCATTCGAATCGATATGACATACGAACACATCTGAATTATTAGATTAATAAACGGTTCAAATAGTGTTCGTATGTGAATGTTACCTTGCTGGCATAGTTGACTACGAAACCAATACACAAAATGGTCGTCTAGAGTTGCGAAGAAGCAAATCATAGCACATGCCGGGTGTAGTGTACCTTTTTGGTGTGAACAGTGTCTCGACCGAAACCGGTAAACATCTTGGAGGGATTTGGAACTCGATTTGATTCGATCCTCATCAGATTTGATTTGTTTCAGTTCTTTCTTTCCCGCAAAATACGAACCCCACAACATGAAAGCTTAGATGCCGAGAAAACATTTTAGAATCAGATATTTTGAGTTAGAGAGTCCATGAATTTTACCAGATATTTTTTTTTGTAGACGGGAGTTGATAGATTAGTGTTGCATAAAAACTTTCATGCAACTGATGGTATTCATTTTCACTTGGAAACGAGAGGTCTTAAATTCGAATCTCGTGGATGACGAATTTGATACCAAATTAGGTTGTCTATTGTGCAGCTTAACCTAACTCTCATTCTCCTTAGTGTAAAAATATCGATGTATAAAAAAAATATTAAAGGTCTAGAGAGACAAGTCATGGTGACCCTAATAGCATCGTTATTGTCCCCACTTAATCACCTGTGCAATCAATAGGTGTAGGTTTTTATGCAAAAGATCTCAATGCAATTAAAAGTTGAACCATTTGATATAAGTTGTGATTTGTTATGTAAGATGGCATGGGAGTCTTTGCTTTATTCAACACGTCGGACCACTTTGGAGTTGGCCAAACGTGGAGCTACATCGGTCATGTTTGGAAGTGAACCCAATAATTTGGGCAAATCTGAAAGCCCTCTCTAATACTATGTTAAAGTTTCAGAGAGACATACCGCATTCCACCACTAATAATATCGATATTGTCCACACTTAATTGCTCATGCAATCAATAGGTGTGAGTTTTTTATGCAAAAGACTTCAACACAATTAAAAGTAGAACCATACTATATAAGTTGTAATTTGTTTTGTAAGATAATCGATGTTGGACTTTTTGTTTTATTCAACACATGAATGCCTAAGAGGTTCAATTTTTCCCAATATCTGCTTTCACTTCTCTGTTCTTTTACTTCTATAGAAATTGGCCCAAGAGTATTCCCCACGTCGACCCATAACCTTTATCCTTTCTCATACCCCAAAAGAAGATAGTTAGCCCATCCGTCCTCAACCCTTTCTCGATTTGTGACCTTCCAATATTATGCAAGGTTGATTGGGACACGTCAAGACACGGTTTTGAGTCTGTCCCCTCGAGCTCCATGTTACAACTATTCAAATTACTATTTATTTTGTCCTTATCGTTAAAACTCAAAGTTTTCAAGTTTTTTTCATTAGTTTTTCTTTGAGAACTTTAACAAAAAGCTCCCGGTACTATTTACTTTAATGAAAAACCACATTTTTACACTAAAAAGTCAATAGTGGTACTATTCAATTTAGTCTTCATTTTGTCCTTATTGTTAAAACTCAAAATTTTTAAATTCTTTTATTAGTTTTTCTTAATATTTATTGGTGCACTCAATACCGGTTATAACAATAAACATGTTAATCACTCTTAAATAATAGTTTAATAATTAACATTCATATCACTTGATTTACAAAATTTAATTAACAAAATTTGATTTCTCAAGCATTATTCTCGAAAAAGTTCAATCCACCTGATCCATTAAACGATTTTTTAATTTTATATTATGTATTTTCTCAATATTTAAAGACACAGTTCGAATCTCATTTTCATGCTATACGAAACAAAAATGTTCATTCTACAAATTTATTTTGGATTCGATTTTTGTTACTGGTAAATCATGCAATAATGTTATGAAGAAGCTAAAATGCCTTTTCAAATCTTTCTAATTTCTAAAAAACGAAGACACCAGCCAGTCTTTTTCTGAAAAAAATTAAATAAAACATACATGGTACACTGCAATATCTAAAAGGTGTAGGTTGAAGACGGTGGACACCATATGGTCGGCTAATTACTTTGTCAAAGTCGTGGCTATATGCAGGTTGATGTGGGTATTTAATTAATTTTAAGTTGGGCCAAATATTTTTAACCTAATTTCAACAACCCCATAAAAATATATATAGTGGGCAAACGCTCTACACTTTCATTTTTTATGTAACACTATTTTTCCCATGCAATGCAACACAACACTTCATGAAGATGCGATTTAATGTAACACTATTTGTTTGTCTTTTTTTTTATTTTTTTTAATCTTGTTCCGAGAAATATTTTTAGTAGAAGTTTAAATTTAAAATTAATTGGAAATAATGAGAGAGATCCCGATGTAGGAGTCACACTTTTAATACGTCCATTCACGTATGAGTGAGATGACATTATACTTAGCTTGGACAACCTATTCTAAATCATAAAAAAATATTCGAGATTTCACCCTAAAATTTACATTGCAAAGTAAACCCATGCAAAAAATTTTAATTTTCTGTGGTAAGATTTACTCTTAACACAACATACAGCTGAGACTGAGTAGCAAAACTTGGAGAAAGAACAAAATAAGTTGGTGCCGATTGTCAAACCGCGTTTGCACTTGGAAAATTGCAACAGAGTCTGTGAAAGAATCCAACTCACGTACGTATATAAAAACTTTGCATGCAACTTACCCTCCCTCTCCGGTCCCTTGAGTTTGTGAGATTGATTGAGAAAGCACACCCGATTCATTTGTTTATTATATTGACGTCAGTCTCCTCCAACTCTCTGGTCTTGTTAAAGCTAATCATCATTATTCAATCACAAAACTATCATTTTTGCTTTTGATAATATCTTTAGTGACCTCAAATCCACTAGAACAATCAAAAGCATTTTTCACATATGTAGACTTGACGTTAATTTTCTTGAAAAATGGATACTAGAAGCTTGTATCCTCATAATATAAAAGAAAATTTAATTTTTGTGGAAAGAGTTAATTTTTTGTCGGACACATGTTATTCAGTAGTTATACGTTCAATATCATGTAAAAAATTAAACCGTCCTGTTTCCTAGTTTAACATCATAACATGCAAGATAATTATGGGAAATGAAAAGTTGGATAATAGTGAAGTTCCCTAAAATTTTCTCACTTTGTATACCAAAATTTCCACCACTTACGTGTGCCAAATCTTTGTCCCACTGTCTAGGAATAAAGGCTTCGGGGACTTTTGAAATATTTCCAGATCAACTTGTCGATGCATGCTAATAATGTTTGGTTTTTTGCCATTAATTCTACGAAGAAAACTTCAAACCCTAGAAAGTGAGTGCTCTTTTATTGGCATTGACAATGCAGATGGTCCCTTAGGGTAACTGAGCTAATGGACGCGCACAGGGACATGTGGTTGGCCATGGAAGCTTGAGTGCTTTGACTGGTAATATATATGCATGTAACTTGAAAGCCTTCAAACTATTAGGTCTAAAGATTTTCACCACAGGCTCGCAGCTATATCTTTCTTGTGAGACATTTAGTTTTGTCACTGTTCCTGTCAAAGCATGCCTAGTATTGTGATTTCATTAGAGAACCCACACGATTCCATTTCAGTCTCTGTCTGTTTGGTATTAGGTGTGCTTCAAATTTATTTGAAGATTTTATCTTTGTCGGAACCAGCAAATTAGTTGAGTGGATGAGATTAGAGTGCATGATCATCACTCTTTATTTGGTGGATAATTAGGTACTCTAATCATTGATCAATTCTCGATAAATACAGAAAATTTGGATTATTTAGACTGTACATTTTAGCAGAAACTCGATTTATCTAGAATGAAAAACATTTTCCATCAAAGATTGTAGAACATAAGAATAAATAGGAATGAAACTGCTAGTATTAGTGACTCAAATTGAATTTAGACGACACAAGATTAACAATTTAACAGTATAATTTATCGTGTTAGAATTTGTATTTAAAATTTAAATTTGAATAATAAGTCAATGATTGACGAGGGTCTAAATTATAGAAGTTAGATTGACTGAATGAAAAAATGGTATATGGTAAGTCAAGACTGGCATGCAATAAAGCATTTCTGATTAAAGTAAAAGATTTTGAGTGACATTTGGACTGATAACAGTAATTGGGGCACCTGCCTTCAAGGCCAAAGTCAAGAGTTTACATGTATGCCGAAATTTTCAACATTTGTTTAATATTAATGCCGGTGGCAGTATAATACTGTTAAGCTTAAAAACAACTAAGTCTATGAGGTGCGCATGTCGAATAACTAATTAACTAACTATGTATTTCGATTGAATATGTGACGTGCCAATTGGTAGACTAAACTTGGTCGGTGAGTAAATGAATGTGGCGGTGGTGGTGTCGAACGCGTTGCTGACTCCTTATCCGAGCGATCGTGGCCAAGGAAGAAACTTGTCTCAGCCTTTAGGTTCTAGAGCACGAGAACAAGGCTGTTAGTTACTGCGAAGTTAAAGGATCGTCTGCACGGGGCTCGACTGCTCCAATTATAATCGTGAAAATATAAGTGCATTGAATCGGTAACATGCTGTATGGACACAAATATTCAAAAGAGTTAAGTGTCTTGATCGTAAATGTAGTTCAGTCGTTGGAGTGTCGAACTCTAAAATGCACTTGTGAATATCCAATCATAAAATGGGTTCGACTTTAATGTACCGAACAATGTAACTTGGTAAAACCTCACTCGCTGAGAGACTAATAAAATGACCCATTTGAACAAGGACTAAGAGATCCCTTGTTGACAGATTTGGATAGATAGTCAACCGAACTTGGAGCAGTGATGTTAATCCAAACTGTAAGGCACTGATCGATCGCCTGACGATACAGTTCCAGTGTTATTTATCCAAATTGTAGGATGTAGCCGTTTGTCAACCACAATGTTGTTTATCCAAACTAGAAGATATGCTTGACGAAGTTAGGAATGTCAGAGTTATCTCAAAGATGAAAGGGTTTCGCATAAAGCAATAAATTGCGCAGGGCAGATATGTGTGTTATGTTGAAGGTCCAACAAATGTTGTAGAACCTCTTCAATTTATAGGAATGATTTTCATGTTAATACAACATATCGTAGTAGCTTCCTATATGGGTTGTACTTCCTCTCTAGCATACTTTAAGAATAGATGTGGGTACCGGCAGTCTTCATTTTGAGCCAAACCCAAAGTTGCACTCGACTAGATCTAATATTTTGGGTCCAAACAATTACATTTTTAATAGTTAATCAAATAACTGTCTAGTAATAAGGTTTAAGAGTCGAGACTCACCACTTAGTACTACGGTCTAGTGGTATTCATCTTCACTTGGAAGTGAGACGTCTTAGGTTTGAATTACGTGGATGCGAATTCGATATCAAATTAGGTTGCCCATTATGTGGCTTAGCCGAACTCCCCCTCCGCTTAGTGTAAAAATATTGATGTATTAAAAAAAAAATCGAGACTCAAATTAATAACAAATAATGCTAGAGATATAAATAAAAAAAGGATCTTTTGATATAGGTCCAAAGTAACTAAAAATTGGACCTATTTCAAAAATAGGCCTATAAAATTGAACCTAGTTCAAATTTTCTCAATAAAAAAATGCTAGAGAGATCATCTGTCGTTATTGAACCCACGTAAAAAACACCGTATTTGTGTTTGTATAGAACACCCTATCTGTGTTTGTATTTATTCAATCACTAATATAATGAGTATCATACTATTTCTGAAAAAGCAATAAAAAATACAAAATAAATGTAAATTAAAAAAAAATCATTGACTCATGGAAATAAAATTCTAAAATTAGGGCAATATACTTTGTAAAATAAAATAGTGCAATATACTTTGTAAAAAAAAAATAGTGCAATTTACACTAAAAATTGAAGGAAATCAGAGCATAATTGAGGTGATGCTTTGTCCATAAGGAGATTTGATTTGAAACTTTATTTACGAACAAGATTGCTATGGAGTAGTAATAGATGAATAATTATTTTCAATTTTAATACTCTTTTTGGGGTTGTTGGATTCGAAGCTCAATCAACGAGAAAGAAAAGAATTAAGCACAGTCCAGCCACTAATATATATATTCATGGCTCGTAACCAACAAGCAAATAGAAAAGCAAATGAAAAAACAGCAGCTGTCTAATTTTACAGAATATAATTCTACCTTTAAATTGTTCACCAAGCAATAGAAAGTAGAAGAGCAAAAACCAAGCTGTCAATCGTAAAAGTATTATATACGCGAGGGATGTTTGAATACAAAATTTTTATGAGAGCTTAGACGGAATATGAATGAAAGCATCTGACCGGCTCTGGAGATGAATATTGGAAGAGCTTACCAAATGCACCATTGATCTCAGGCAGCTCAACCAGGTGAGAGAAGAGCTAAAAATAAATAAAAGTAGTACATTTAAGGATTATTAGATTGTAAGTAAAGGAATATTGGAAGAGCTTACCAAATGTACCATTGATCTCAGACAATATCGGTTATACAAGTAAATGCTCTTAATTGTTTAATATTACAAACCCCTTGCAATAAAATCGGAACTTTTGATTGCGTAACATCTCTTTTATTTTCTTAGCCATCTCACTTTTATTTGGTAGAAATACATAATCATGAGATTGCATGTAATAAGTATCTTAAACCAAATTTTGACAGAGAGAGAGAGAGCGCACCTACAAGCAAGGTATTAAATATCGATGATATCGGAAATATCAGTAGTCCAAAAACACGGAAATATCGATGGAAATATCGGGATATTATCGATATCGATAAAAATAATATGGAAACCACGGAAATTGTAAGAAAAACTTGGAAATTTTTATTGAAACTTTGCAGGATGTTTATTTAGTCAATTATCTATTAGTTTATCACAAACAAAATTGGGAGGAAATGCATTGCATGATGGATTTAACTGATTTAAGTTGATTATATAGCGAGCTGGCAAATTTTTCACTCTTTGAGGTTCAAATTTTTCACTCTTTCCTGAAAATTATATATTTTCACTCTTTCCCTGAAATTGAGTCATTTATCCTAATCTAATCTGGACCCCCAGATTAATTTATATTTTCACTTTTTCCCTGAAATTATATAAATTGTGCAATTGAGTCCTTTATCCTAATCTAATATGGACCCTCCATCTTGATTCTCACTCTCCGTCACACTGCCACGTGGCAGCCCACTAACCCTCACCCTATCTCTCTCTCTCTTTTCCCGAGTCTCTCTCGGACCCCTCACTCTCTCTCAGTTCTCAACTTTATCTCTCTCTCTCTCGAACTCTCGTTCTTTCACTCCATTTCCCCGATCGCACCCACACCCAGGCACACCCAAATTCGTCCACCCCGATGCCAGCGCAGCATCTCCACCACCCTCCTGAACTCTCCCTCCCTCTCCTCCGTCTCTTGGAAGCACGGGGACGCGCAGAGGACTCCATTTCCCCGATCGCACCCACACCCAGGCACACCCAAATTCGTCCACCCCGATGCCAGCACAGCATCTCCACCACCCTCCTGAACTCTCCCTCCCTCTCCTCCGTCTCTGGGAAGCACGGCGACGCGCAGAGGAACCCCGATGACCCCAAGGACAACCAACCCATATTCCGGCCACCTCCAGAGAAAAGGGATTGCTCATTTTGATGGGTCTGAGCGTGGATTGCAGAGAGGGGCGCAGATCTCGGCAGCTGCGACGACGGAGCCTCGGCTGCCGTTGCGACGACAGAGCCTCGGCGATATTATCGCTAATATCACGATATTTTGACGAAAACCCGTTGGATACCTATTAAAATATCGGTAACGTGAAAAACCGATAATATCGGCGAAATATCACCGATATTATCGGTATTTCGGACATTGCCTACAAGACACCACATTCACACGCACTCGCAAGCAAAAATTTGTTAAGTATTCTCGAAACACGAATGGTACATCATATATCATTATATAAGTGAAATAAAATTTTATTTTTTAAGTAAGTATCACTTTATAATGATATGTGATGTTCTTCCCGTATTCTTGCTACGTTGGAAAATGTCTCCTCATGCGGACCTTTCGGCCCCATTCACACCACACCTACAACAAATACAAAGACCCCGCCACAAACTCTATCAAACTACCCTGCAACACCAACACGTTCAAATCCCAACTCCAACAAAAAAAAAAAACATACATTCCGTCCGAATTCAGTTCCCCGATTCGTAATTTCACCAGAAACAATGCCCATTCTCCTCCCCCTCCTTCTTCTTCAACTCCTCACCACCCTCTGTTTCTCTGAGCCAAAACCAGAAACTCTAATCCTGCCCCTCAAAACACAGACCCTCCCACATGGGTCCCTCCCAAAATCCACCAACAAGCTCTCCTTCCACCACAACGTCACCCTCACAATCTCCCTCTCCGTCGGCTCTCCGCCGCAGCAAGTCACCATGGTCCTCGACACAGGCAGCGAGCTTTCGTGGCTTCGCTGCAAAAAAGCCCCCAACTTCAACTCTGCCTTCAACCCACTCGCCTCCAAGTCCTACTCCCCAGTCCCCTGCTCCTCCCCCGTCTGCCGGACCCGAACCCGCGACTTCTCCATACCCGTTTCCTGCGACCCGAAAAAGCTCTGCCACTCCATTCTCTCCTACGCCGACGCTTCCTCCATCGAAGGTAACCTCGCATGGGAAACTTTCAATCTCGGGTCGTCCGCCCAACCCGGTACCATATTCGGGTGCATGGATTCCGGGTCCAGTTCGAACGCTGAAGAGGACGCGAAGACAACCGGGTTAATGGGCATGAACCGCGGTTCATTGTCCTTCGTTACACAGATGGGATTTCCGAAATTTTCCTACTGCATATCGGGTCGCGACTCGTCCGGTGTTTTGCTTTTCGGGGAAGCGAAATTCGATTGGCTCAAACCGTTAAATTACACCCCACTGGTTCATATTTCAACCCCATTGCCATACTTCGACCGGGTAGCGTACACGGTCCAGCTGGAGGGGATCCGGGTTGGAGGGAAGTTGTTACCGCTCCCGAAGTCCGTTTTCGTGCCGGACCATTCCGGGGCAGGTCAAACAATGGTCGACTCGGGAACCCAGTTCACGTTCCTACTCGGTCCGGTTTACACCGAGCTGAAAAAGGAATTCACTCAGCAGACCAAACCGGTTCTTAACATTTTGAACGACCCGAATTTTGTGTTCCAAGGAGCGATGGATTTGTGTTTCCAAGTCCCGACGAACCGGCCGAGTCTGCCCGCGTTGCCGACAGTAACGCTGATGTTTCGGGGGGCCGAGATGAGCGTATCGGGGGAAAGGCTGCTGTATCGGGTGCCGGGAATGGTGAGGGGCGGGAATCAGGTGTATTGCTTCACATATGGGAACTCTGACTTGCTGGGCATAGAGGCGTTTGTGATTGGTCACTATCATCAGCAGAACGTGTGGATGGAGTTTGATTTGGAGAAGTCTAGGGTGGGAGTGGCTGAGGTTAGGTGTGAACTTGCAAGTCAAAAGCTTGGTCTCTAGATGCATAAGTGGGACCCCTGCTGGGTCTGAGCTGGCAAATCTTTGGTGGGGTCTATTTCTCGTGAATAACTTACACTTCGATTACGTTATTGTAAAGGTATCTCAAACTAATAACGCACCATAACAAAAAAATACTAATACTCGTTGCGTTATTGGTTTAAATATTGTCGCAGCCTGTACCTTATGTTATTAGTTTAGAATACTATCCTACGTAGTTAAGTCTTTCTCATATAATGGACCATGATGGGGCCAACATAGTGTTGGTGCTAGATAGGTGGCCCATTTTGTTCAGATATTATGGGGTCATGTGTGGATAATTTGGGTAATTAACAAAAATTAGGGGGTACTGTTTTGGGTTTTCGAATAGTTTAATTTTACTATTTTAGTAATTTTAATTTTAAATTTGTATTGACAGTGAGATTCTCTGATTCTCTGTTGGGGTAATGAGTTTTTTTTTTAATGAGGGCAGGAGGGTGCGATGTCCATTTCCCAAGATTCCAACTCCAATGGTGATTTTGGATTGTCTGTGGGACCCAGGTCGATGATGAAGGGTAGACTAGACAACTGGGTCGTGTTCGTATCGTTTTCATTTCATATTTATTATCTTAACGAATTATGTCGTGTCAAACTCGATATTCTAATGGATTCTTAATAAATGGCTCGGTAACGACTGACTTGTTCACGATTTGTGTCTTTTCATGTCGGCTTAATGGGCTATACATGAAATTATCATGCCTAATGTTTAGACTTGACAAATGGGTCGTGTTTGTGACGTTTACATGTAATACTCATTATCTTAACGTATGATCTAATAATGACCCGACTAATTAACGGTTTAACTCGAATCTGTTATTTTTGTATCGTTTTGTGTCTAGTTAACAGTTAGTTTAAAAAAATTTCACGCCTACACAAAGTTGCTGATCTATCAGGATTCATGGAATTGCACAATTTGCTTTCTAACTTTGAGTACCGCAATGTAAAAAATTAGTTTATTTGATTTGTAGTATAGAATCATACATCAATTTTCGCACTTCAATTTCTTTGGCTGAATTGTGATTTGGTCAAGTATGCAATAGCAATTCTATATGAAGACTTACATGGAACGTCGTCGCTTCGTGACATTTAGATCTAATAATATGATATTACGTTTAAATTATTGTTCCATATAACATGTTATTGGATTGAGACGCCACGTGATAATGAAGATGAACCTATTACATTGAACTTGCTCTCCCTAATAAACAACCTAATTACTTGTTATTTTCTTTTTATATACAATAATATATCTACGTATGAAGATGGTGGAATAAATTAGTTGAGAACTCACTATTCTCAAAATCAAACTTGAAATAAGTATCTTGAAAGGGAGAGAATTTAGTGTTCTGGAACACAGCCCAGTACAAATTTGAAATTTTTTTAATCAATGAACTTATTACATCAAACTTGCTCTCCCTAATAAACAACCTAATTACTTGTTATTTTCTTTTTATATACAATGATATATCTACGTATGAAGATGATGGAATAAATTAGTTGAGAACTCACTATTCTCGAAAATCAGACTTGAAATATTTTTACTTATAAGTGAAATGATTACTATTAAATCGTACTACTAAGAGCATCTCCAGTAGAGTTCCTAAATAGGAATAACTACCGTATATCATGGGTGTAGAACAAATATAGGGGCAAAATGAATTTCCAATGGATCAGAAAGAACGGTGCGCTTAAGACAGGATGCTAATTGTGGAATCTCGAAATGGAGAGATTTTTTAGTGTGCTGGAGCCTGGAACACGGCCCAGTACAAATTTGAAATTTTTTTCATTCAATTATATTGTGACACTTGACGTAACAGTTCATGTTCCCAAGTGGAAAAACAAAGTACAAACGGCGTCGTGACGAAACAGTAATTGAACTAATCACTTTATTAGACTAACCAAACAGTCCCGATAGACAAAACAAGAAGCTTTATTAGACTAACCAAACAGAGTACACGCGGCAAAACGCGTCCGAGTCGACTCAAATCTCTGCAGACTCCAACTCGCTCCCTTTCTTCCACCGAAGAAACGTTTGCATGGCGTTTTCGTGAAACGCCGCCGGTTCATGTAATCTGAACAATCCAAAGTCGTCTTTTCCCGGCAAGTCTTTAATCTTCCTTTCATTTCTCAGTCTCCTCGTAATCTCTGATCGCTTTAATTTTCTTGATCCTAAATTATGAAAGCTTCTTCCAATCTGCCTCTGTAATTCTTAACCTCTCACAGCATTCAATTGCGACCTGAATTACTGTTTTTTTTTTCTTTCTTAAAAGAAATCTTTTTTTTGTTTGTTTGTTAATTGCATAGTTTAGGGAATGTGATTTGGGGATTAGGGATTTGTTGATTTGTGATTTGGGGATTAGGGTTTTGACATTTTGTTGATATGTGATTTTGTATCAGGAATTTGAAGTTAATTGGATGTTAGTTATTTCAGTCGTGAGTTTTTACTGCAAATCAATTGGGAATCTTGAGTTAGGTTTCTTGCATCAAACTAGCTTCTTTTTGTTTTTGAATTAAGAGCATTACTGAATGACTGAATGACTGAATGACTGAATGTATGTTTACATATGTTTTTTTGCGTGTTTCAGTTCAGTGAACTGGAAAGTCAGTGACTTCATTGTTTCAGCAGAGGGCTTTTGAACTCTACAAACATGAGTTTTGTGTTCCGGGGCACCAGAGCGGATATCGAAAGTGGGTTCCCGGAATTCATACCAGAGCGGCGTGCAATGGTACATTTCTTGTCTTTCACAAATTTTGTATATGGTCTTAGCTGTAGTTGTTAGTTTCTATTGCATTTGGCTCTAATTTTACCTTATTCCTCAAGAATAAGGGTGGAGGTTTGAGTTATGGCCAGAGTGTATACAATTTGAGCTGTTTTTCGCAGTTGCTAATCCCCTTTGGACCTAATTTCACCTTCTCACCCTTGAAAAGGGTGGAGGGTGAGTTATGGGGTTTAATTTATGGCGAGTGTCTGTGTAACTAGGGAAACAGGGGGCAAAGTTATTAGTGTAATTTGTATTGATGTTGGTTGTTTTGTATCAGCGTGGCCATCCACCACGCTCTGTCAATTCCAACTCACTTGCTTTTCTTGTCACAGGTACTTATAATCCTATCCTTTGTCTTTTTAGTCTTGTAATTATGTTAGTTGGTTCTGATTTCTGTTTATATGTTTGCAAATTGCCAGTTCTCTTGCTATTCATGATACTGAACTCACACCAGATGTCACCGAATTTTCTGGTATTGTCTTTCTAGCTTGTGTAAATTGTTTTGCTACTTTTACTGCTCAAGGTTGCTGTTCGTTAGGTTGTTATATGAGAAATTTAAACATCCTTATGCATGTAGCTGTGGCTAGTTCTTGGTGTCTTTTTGATGGCTACAACATTAAGGATGTATGCAACCTGTCAACAACTTCAAGCTCAAGCACAGGCTCATGCAGCGGCAGCCAGTGGCCTTCTTGGCCATACTGAATTGCGGTTGCGTATGCCACCATCAATTAGTTTAGCAACAAGAGGGCGCCTTCAAGGCCTCAGACTTCAGCTTGCACTTCTTGACCGGGAATTTGATGACCTAGGTTGGTAGTTCTATCCCATCGAAAATGATTTTTATATCTTGAAACCCAATACATGGCTATCAATATTTTTTTATTAGCCAAACCATAGATTTTTCTCTTAAAGTTGTTTATATGCCTTTACTTTTATGCTAAATACTCTTCTGTTGCATACCAGATTACGAAACTTTGCGAGGTCTGGATTCCGATAATGTTCCAGCAGCTTCTTCTATGAGTGAGGAAGAGATAAATGCTCTTCCAGTCCATAAATACAAGGCTGTGGGTCCTCAAAAGTAAGTTCTCTAATTTTTTTTTTTTTTTGTTGAGTGACTGAGATAGACCAACAGAGTTGAGAGATTTTAGGGGCAAAAAAAAAGAATTGAATCATAGTTGTTTAGCCTTTGCATTTTGAATACGTTTGTTTTATAATGGTTTTGTTTTGTATGCAGTGGCGCTTCGTCGATGCAACAAGCTTCATCTTCAGTACCTTCTGAGGTATTGGCTATATATTGTCCCTCTCCCTTTTCTTTTGCATTTTTCACCCTTTTGTAACCCTTCAAAAGTAAAGATGTTCCAGCATTTCATTTTGTATGAGCACAGACAGAAGAAACTTGCGTACATTATTATCCATATGAGATGATAGCATTGCATTTATTCTCTACCGTCGTATATTTCTAATCTATTTTGCAGAAGAAGCAAGAAACTGTCGACGCTGTTGGGAGCACAAAAGCAATGGAAGATGAACTGACTTGTAGCGTTTGCCTCGAGCAAGTTACTGTGGGAGAACTAATCCGCAGCCTTCCATGCTTGCATCAGGTTCGGTTCTCTTTTCAGTGGCTTGACATTCGTAGGCTTAATTTTTTCCATCTTCCTGTATTTTTCAGTTGCGATTTTTAGGGAGTTTTTGCTACGCTAAAATGTTTGCAAAGAAATTCTTGTGATGCCGAGTCGAAATGTGTGATTGATTCCAACTACTAAATGCATCTAGTTCCTCTCGACCCTGCACCCACGCACACACGTTCCCTAACCAGACACTCATGCAAATTGTGAACTGAAAACACATCATCGGAAGGGTTGATCTCTGGCTAATTGGACTCGAGGAGTCTTGTTTTTATTATCGTGTTTTTTTTGCTGTTGCTTGCTGCAGTTCCATGCTAATTGCATTGATCCATGGCTGAAGCAGCAGGGAACCTGCCCGGTGTGTAAATTCCGAGCAGGATCAGGGTTGCATGAAAATGGTCAAGATAGAATGGATGCCTCTTACTTGGTTTAATCATAATAGTGTAACTAGTAGAAGTAGGGTACCCACCTACATAGGCACATGATGGATCCGATTCAAAGGTTATGCCCAGCATTGGCATTGCTGTAATTATCTTGATATATAGGCATTGGAATGGCTGAATAAATATCATGCCCTCAAAACAACCAAGTTGTGTATATTTTGAAATCTTGAAATCCGTATTCAAGGCACACTAACTTCGATTGTTGTCCAAGCAAGGCACACTAACTTCAGCAACGTCCCTCGCAAATCCATCAAGTTAGTGTGCCTTGCTTGGACAACAATCGAAGTTTCCAGTCTAACATGCGTCCTTCGGTGAGCCGACCGGGGGCCGATTTCTTGATCCAAAACATGTTTGGCACAAGTTTATAGCACACACTAAACTAGGGAAAAGGTCATCGTTTGTTCAGTCGGACTCACGAACTAAATTAATTTATTGAATCTACTTGATTAGAATTTAGAAGGATCAACCTCGTTGAAACATGCGAGTCTGCGACTAAGTGCTATTTTCCTTTTCCTTTTCCCTTTCCTCCGCCCTTCTTGGCATCCAACTTGGCTTGAATACGAGCGGCAGCCGCAGCTTTCGCCTCTTCTCTCTTCTTCTTCTCTTCCTCTTTGTTTGCAGCAGCTAACTCCCTCTGTTTCTTCAGCTCTCTGTTGTGCGTACCAATGAAAAATTCAATCAAACCTACTGTTGATGAAAAAGTTGGTATATCTCGACGGAAGCAACAAAAAGTGTAAAGATGATGGTAAGACTCGCAGTATATCTCTGGAATATAAGTCGCGGAGAAGATGAAAGTAGATAGCTTACTATAGCCTAGCCCTTTCCTCTGAAGCACTACCCAAACTTAATCCCTTCCGCGGATTGCAGGCAACTAACTCCACCTCAAATACAAGGGTTGCACTGCAGGATTCATTTGTAATATACAATGCATTAGTTCCAAGGACATTGTAAAGAGACTATTTGTGACAAGAAAATCGAGATAATTGACCAAGCAAATTGAAGCAGACTGTTACAAGCACCTGGATGCAATCGTAAACCAGAATACTCAATGCACAAATTGGCATGTACTCGCGTGTGAAGACTCTTCCTGGCGAAGTCTTACCACCCGGAGTTTATGTACTTTTCTTATATCATAAACTAAGATGCAATAGTTGCCAATAAGCATGTACTATCCATGTTTAGGTAAGAATTAAGTCTGGACAGTGTTGTTTTGGTGCATCGATGCGTAAATATATCTTTAAGTTAACAGAGCTACTAGCACTCCCAGTGTCCATTAAAAACAATTTCGAGATTTTATTTTATTGTTGAGGAAATTTAAGATTACAGAGTAACTTTAAAATAGCAGAATTGAAATAACCAGATTTTATTTTTAGAATTTGTAAATTTTTTTGTTTGGTTAACATAAAAAAATAATAAAATTTGAATACATAATTCGTTATTTTAAACTCTCACTCATAGAAATTTAAAATGACACCTGTCTACATGGAATTTAAACTTGGGAATTGGTGATCCCAATTTCCTAGTTCTTTGTCCATGTAAAAATTCTAAATTCTATGTTTATGAATCCAAATAAAGGAATTGGTGTATGTCAATTTATAAATTCTGATTTTTGTTAAATTTTCAAGTTTATTTATCTCATTCAAACATTTAGTTAGGGAAATCAAGAATTTTCAATAGGTGGAATGTGTGAAATCATTTCTCTAATAGATAATATAAAAAAATAATGATAAAAATCGATCATTAGATTTTAAGCAAATCCACACCATTCCCTTTCCATTATTTAACACACTAATGCTATCATTTTTCAAAAACCATAAAAAAAACAAGCTATATGATTTATATACTCTATGAATAATTGATATCAAACTTGTCATCTACAAAACTAAATATAAAATTATAAGTAAAGAAAAATATCACTTAGATATATCGAAAATGAACACAAATAGAGCATTTGAGTCCACACTATGCGTTGAAAGAAAAAAGCCCAAAACCTTCACAAAATGGAGTTAATTTCTTTAAATTAGTGTACAAATAAAAGATGACCACTGGCCCATTAATAGCCGTTGGGCTCCAGTTAAAAACTAAAAGGCCGGCCCTTTTACCCATATTTCGGCCCGAAAAGCCCGTCCTTTTCAGTTCACATGCAAATCTCGAACATTGATGATGTGGAAACTGCATGAAGCATGGAACGACAGGGACCCACGTAGGTGTTAGTTCCCGCGGGATCGTGGGGGGAGGGAAGGATTCGATCCGTTCATCGTATATTGTACGGTCATTTTTCGTTAGGTATTATTTATATTTAATTTTAAATTTTAAATAATTTCTTACTGCATAATGTATGATAAACGAACACGATTACGAAATTCTCCAAATCCCAGAAAAAGGATCCGAGGAACCTTTTCCATCGTGGGGTCCTAGATGAAGCTCAAGTGAGCAATGGTCCAAAATGGCAGAGCGTGATTTGGATGATTATTTGTTGACAGGGTGCCACCTGTTGATTAAATTCCAGGGATGAGGATCCAGAGAGCTTATCATGTCGTTCAGGACGGCGTGTCCGTGATGTGACCGTTGACTAGACACAGCTCCACTCCAGAATGTTCTACTTCTTCTGCCAACGCATCAATCAAAGCCATGCCAGTGGCTGGTAATTACGATTTTGGTAAATAATTTGCGTGCTTAGATTGGAAAGGATAATCAACAATGTTGATAAGACAGACTCCAACAGAGAGGGTTAAAAGATTCAAAAGTCGGGGCATCAAGGTGACCAAGTGTAGCCACTGCCTAGCCCTTTTTTGTGGTTCAGCTCTTCTGCTGTAATAATTAATTCAAATTTAATGTTTAGATTTGAAAACATCTTAAGGTAGTTTGATTAAATTAACCAGTAAATTTAAAGTATATACTTAAAACTAATAATTATTGAGTAGGTTATGTTTAGCCAATTCGGTTGAAAATGATATATGTATATGACCTGATACTGTTCATTTAAAAATAATTTCTTGTAGGGGCTATAATTCTAAACGAGACTATATTTAGCTCTTCGGTTAGAGATGACCTAACTTTATGCCACGTATTTTCACTTGATGCTACAATAGTAATTCAACGCATGTTATTTGGTTTTTCAAAAGGCATATAGAGCTTGTTTAGAAGTGTTTTTAAAATGACTAAAATTAATTTTGGTAAAAATATTTTTGAAACCAATATTTGGTAAAAAAACAAGTAAATCTTAGAAAAATACTTAAAGTGCTTCATAAAAGAAGCACACATAACTTGTGCTTCTTACAAAAAAATATTTTCTTTAAAAACGTTTTCAGTCATTTAAAGATATTTCTAAGCTAGCACATAGTGACTAACACATGTTGCATAATTTATGTTAAGGTAAAGATATAAACTACTGACTGATCAACATGTATTTGATAGTGTGTGCATGAAAAGAAAATGGTAGTCGATATTATTTTCTCTCCCAAGTGTTATTCTAGAGGAAGTACTTAGTATGGTTTCTATGGAAAGGGATCATCTCCGGATCCCTTCCACCAAGTCCATTGAGGCTATAAATCCGAGCCTTTAAAATTTGATCAAACGGCTAAATTTATTATAACTTTTAAAGTGAGCCCCTATTTGTAGCCGTTAGATTAAATTTCAAAGGCCCGGATTTGTGGCTTTGGTGGACTTGGTGGAAGGGATCCGGAGAGGATCCCTTTCCGGTTTCTATGATGGGGCCACAAAGAATGGAAAAATCTTTATCGGTGCCCCCAAAGAAATGGATAAGAGTGGGTCAGTGTCTGTAATTGCAGAGTGTCAAGAATCTCTCGTACAAGCTTCCTAACTTTGGACCCTAGTTTTTAATGCATGGTGGACTCACAGTACATTTACGACATACAACATACATTCATTAACTTATGCATAAGCAATTGTAAACAAATTTTACAACTGTTATACTTATCATGCATTACATTTAGCATGATGTTAATAATCGATTTCCTATTAACTCTCAGTGTTGAATCAAGCAAATCGTACAATGTATAAATCGGTTATAACTACTCACATGCATACAACGACTTCCGCTAACACAACTCTAGTTTTTGATACTTTTCACATTAAGTAAACAATACTTCAACATCAAGTGTGTGTGGGAAAACTACAGTTAAGGATGATTTTGTTTAAGACATCCAAAAATCCACTAACATTTCTAATCATCCAAAGGAAAAAGTGGGTTAAGATTTGTGTGAAGATTTGATTCTCACTTTTTCCTTGATGAATCTATTGGGTCCTCGGATTACCTCTCCAAAGTCCACTGCGAGATCCTTTTTTCTCCCTTTTTTTTGTTCGTTTTCGAATCCTTTGGCACGCCAAGCTTAATCCCAATGATTAACAGTCAAAATCCTAATCAAGCATGATCTTGTTTGTTTGATTGCCTCTAATTAAAGTGCATAAAAGGGATCACGTTTTAGCAAAGCAAAGCTTTCTCCTTGACCTACTCAACCAATAGATGTATAAATTATACAAAACCCATAGAAAATAACAATAAATAAAATATATAAAAGGAAAAAAATAAGAAGGAGATAGAGATAGAGAGTAAAAGAAAAGCCTACGAAATAGCAAAAAGGCATATGGAAAAAATCGTGGGAAGCGGTAATGCACGAGTTATGATTAGGCTTACTGTTTTACAAAACCCTACCTCAAAATATAAAGTTGAGAAATGCTAGCTAAAGAGAATCGGTTAAAAGTGAGACTCTTTATGGATTCTGACATAGAAATTGACGTTAATCTATGAGATGATAAATAATTCATGAAGAGTCTCTTAACATTTCTCTTCAATCTTTGCGTTAAATTTTTTTTTGAATAAGCAATAATGTGGTTCAAATTTGTCTTTGGCGAGAATCGAGCCTACGACCTCTCACTTATAAGTGAAGAAGAATATCACTAGACCGTAGTACTAAGTGGCACATAATTAACACAACATAGTTAATGGAAGATTTAACCATATACCTGTTGGAAAATATTAGTATTTTGGTTTATTTGAATGTTTGGTCTTCTGGGCTTAGCCCATTAGAATTAGGTTTTGTTAGAGATTAGGGTTAGTGTATTATAAATAGGGTGCTTTGTTATTCATTAGAAAACAAGTTATTCACAATGTAGTCTCTTAGGGTTTTGTAACCGTTTCGGCATTCTCAGTTAGTTTAATAATATTCTTATTATTTTGTTAGTCTTGTTCGTTGCGCACTCTGATATTCAACTTGGTATCAGAGCAGGTTTGATCATTCGGGATTTAATCTGCTTCGGGTTGGTATCTGTTTGCTTGTTTCTGTTGTCATTCGTGTTCAGATTGTTAGTTGGTATTGATTGTTTGCAAGAAGAAAAAAATTGTTCGTTCGTTTTTTGTTTTTTGTTCCGTGACTCTGCTTTTGCACCTTTGAAAGTCGCAGCCTGCGTATCCGCAAGTCTGTATTGCTGCAAAGGAAAAAAGAGGAAAAAGTAGAATGGAATGAAAAAAGAAGAAAAAAAGAGGGAAAAAAAGGAAGGAAGAAGAAATTAAAAAAAGAGGGAAAAAAGGAAGGAAAAAAAGAAGAAGGTTGTTTTGAGGTTTTGTGGCCCGCGTATTCTTGCATTGGGCATGGTAGCTTGAACTTGGATTGGAAATTGGCATCGGCATTGGCATTGGCATTGGCATTGGCATCGGTATCGGCATCGGCATCGGTATTGGCATCGGCATAGGCATCGGCATCGGCATCGGTATTGGCATCGGCATCAGCATCGGCATCGGCATCGGCATCGGCATCGGCATCGGCATCGGCATCGGCATCGGCATCGGCATTGGCATCGGCATCGGCATTGGAATTTGGAGGCTTGCATCCACATCTGCTTGTTGGCAAACTCATAACGTGTACCGCCATGAGTTTGACGGGGGGTGATGGAAAATATTAGTATTTTGGTTTATTTGAATGTTTGGTCTTCTGGGCTTAGCCCATTAGAATTAGGTTTTGTTAGAGATTAGGGTTAGTGCATTATAAATAGGGTGCTTTGTTATTCATTAGAAAACAAGTTATTCACAATGTAGTCTCTTAGGGTTTTGTAACCGTTTCGGCATTCTCAGTTAGTTTAATAATATTCATATTATTTTGTTAGTCTTGTTCGTTGCGCACTCTGATATTCAACTATACCTACGACTTATATATATATATATATATATATGTAAATTTTGTGATTCAGTAAGTAATGGAGCCAAAAAGAAACAGACTTAGACCTGAACTGCCCAAACCAAATTGAACAAATCATTTAAAATTAGGGCTCGTTGGGCTCGTTTGAAAACGCTTTTAAAATGACTAAAAATATTTTTGATGAAAATGTTTATGAAATCCAAGTGGATCTTGGAAAAACACTTTAAGTATTTTTTATAAGAAGTACATATATGATGCTTCTTTCAAGAACTTAAAAATACTTTTAGAACCCAAAATCATTTTTATCAAAGGCGATTTCAATTATTTTAAACACACTTTCAAACAAATCCTTAATCAGCTTGTTTTGGTTTAGCTTCTTTAATGGTTAATTTCTACTAAATCAATCGAACCAATTATCGTTGTGTTATCGTTTATTCCTCCTCAATTTTAGAATAAACTTGATCAAATTTAGACCGCGCACTCCTACAAAAGTTTAGGAACACAAGGAAAAACAATATTCGTGCTTTTTTAAAAAAGGAAAATTACGAATTATCTACTTGGAGCAATATTCGTGCTCTTTTTTTTTTTCTTTCTTTCTTTCTTATCAAGGAAAGACGTTGAGTGTGTGAATCATGTGTAGATGTTGCTGCTGCCGTGTCAGCCAGTATGCCAACTTGCCACTCCCTTCCATGTCATTTCTCGAGAAATCTATCAATGTGCCCGAATACCAATAACCAGTTCCTTCTAATTCAAGTTTTCACATCTCACGAACACTAAAAATTCCACTATGCATCGATGCATTTTGTGACATTATAATTTTCAACTATTATATGTTTGTGGTTAAACGCTATCTACAAATTTAATAGCAGAAAATCTTAATATACAAAAAAATATCGGAACATACTAGAAAATAATCTCAAACTCGAATCAGGTATTTAGCTGTAGCTTTTACTTATTTTAGCAAATTATTATCAATGTCACACTACTTATTTTAGTAATTTCGAGCTTTAAGATTTCAAAAAGCTTCCATTTTTTAACGAACGGTCAGATTCACGACGACGTCACAATCATCATGGAAATGAAACTCCCAGTATAAAGAGAGATTTTTCAATGTGATTGGAATACGGGATGCTGCTAGGAACAAAATCAGCAATAAACTTTTGAGTTGACGAAAATGCCCCCTCACATGCATAGTAATCAGACTCCCTCACATGTCGAGCAGAGCAGTTTGGGAATCTGGATACCGAAATATACACAAACGATGAAGCCAGGGTGAAGGTTCCAAGACTACCCCTGTCCAGCTATACCAGATCAGTGGTCAAAGTGGTCCTCCACTGGTCAAACGCCTAAAATATCTAGGACAAATTGGTCATTTTGATTGCAGAAGCATTGGAGGTAGAAGTGACAGGCTGATTGCATTATCCTTTGCTTCGGTTGCACACAACTTTTTTTACCATATTTTGTACGACATTGAAATTGTAATGCAAGAAAAGGGCATTTTTGTGCATTATGATAAAAGAACGTGACTAGATCAGTGTGCTCGTTTTCTTGCTTGTGAATTTGAAACTTCCTTCGACATTCGAGCTCGGAGTTGTATCTCTGTAAATTAGAGTAACTTACAATAGAACATCATATTTTAAGAAGAAAAATAAGAATTTATGGTTTTCAAACTACGTTTTTCTCTTCCATTTCGTTATCATCAAGCATGAAAATTAAGAGAAACGAGTGTCGAAGAAGAAAACAGAAGTGTGAAAACCACCGTCTTTCTTTCAACTTGCGTAATTTTATATTAATCCCTAACATCCATGATTCGCATTAAAAATTAGGAAAATACAAATTTAATGAATTATTAATCCTACTTGTGTCAGCCAAGCTCACCAGATCCACAATTGCATCAGCTGCAAGCCTGCAACACAGTTGAAGGGAATCTCCCCTCTCTTTGAGATGGATAAAATATTTCAACCATTGCCCCATCTCTTCAAACTCAAAATTCAAGACAAACTGATTAACCAAACCATTAAAAAAGCACAAGAATTTAACCATAAATTGCAAAAGAAAATTAATAATTTAAAAAGAAGGAGGGAAGAATAAGAATTAGACCTCAAGAGCCCTATTTTCATTGAAATATTTCTCATAATTCTCAGATAGTAGCAGTGAAATTAACATCAAGAACCCATCTCATCTCCATTGTTTGGAGATTCAGAGGGCCCAACAAAAGAAAATTCAAAATCTAAATTCTTAACCCCCATTAAAAATACAAATAAAAACAGAGCAAAATTTTATGTACAAGTATAAATCATTCTCCTCGTGCTCTTTCCTCAAGAACAAAAACTGATTGTGAACTGGGTTTTTCTGCAGCAATCAAACCCCAAAAAGATGTAACAAAAACAGAGGCAAAAGATGGCAACTTTCTCTCTCCTCTGTTTTTTCTCAGTTTATGAATCGCTGTAGTCGTGCCAGCAGATGAGCATGGTGATGCAGCGCCTCACGATGTAGAATCGAGCTCTCTGCTCCTTCACCAACCTCGCACACTTTCTGGAAAACGCGCACCGTCGATTCGACTGCGATGAATTCTTCATCAGATGACTGGAAGATGATGAACGGCTCGATCTCGACAACCCTCCTTTCTTCGACAGCTTCCACTTCTCGTCGAAGTAAAAAGGAGGCGGGTGGTGATGAGAAGCACTTGCAGTAGAAGCACTGCCGCCAGCTGCAGGTACAGAAACAGAAGCCATTTCTCTAAAAAGCTGGTATCTTTAGTGCTTTTGATTACTTGGGCTTCTAGAGAGAGGGAGAGAAAGAAGATCACAAGTGAAAAATCAGTGGGTTTGCGAGTGAGTTTGGGGAAGGAATGGTGAGTGAGATTGGTATTTAAAGGGAGATGGAGGAAAGAAAATGAGGAGGTTGCTGATGAGTGTGGCAGTGGGAATCACCTGGGCCTTCTGTGCCTCGAGAGGCCCACAATTATTGTTTTTAATTTTATATCTAAATTATAAAATTAGGAGGTTTTATAATATATGTATAGCTATACATACAAACATACATTTTACTTACAACGATATGTTTTACATTAAAGAGATGAAAGTCCGATTAAGCCACATAATAAACAATTTAATTTGGTATCGAATTTGTGGTGAGTGACTTTTTTGATTGTTTATTAGGAATATAATATTATGGTAATGTGGTGGATTCCCAAAGCAAACGTCATGGAGTAGTTTTTAGGGGAGGCAAATTGTCTGCCCTCCTGTTTGAATGTCATTCTCATCTCCTCCTATTTTGTGCGGACACGGTTAAGCCACGTCAACATTTTATATTCTTATTGTTTTTTGTCTTATTATCTCTATAAAAAAAATATATAAAATGTAGACATGGTTTAACCGTGGCCGCACAAGTATGAGGGGATGGGAAGGGCATCCAAACAGGAGGGCTGACAATCTGCCTCCTTTTTTAGGTCAGTGAAACAGAGGGGGAGAGGGGAACTTAAATGCACCAAATCTCACTTAGCTTGTCACAGTAAACTGTGAATATCTAGGGTTTGGGGAAAATAAGGTCTTTGTGGAGCTTCAAAGCTATAAAATGAGCTATGGAGGGATGGGTGAGGTAGAAAGGAAATGATATTTAGATTTCAGAAGATCAAATTAGGCGTACGCATTTTCTAAAAGTTAACTTATTTGGCAGAAATGTGAAGATTTTACGATCTGATGATGTTTTTATTGAGACGGTTATTCAAATTTGAGTGTAAGAAAACGAGCATATTTATTTAGCTACGTAAGGCTTTTTAGTTAAAATGGTCTCTGATATTGCCATAACTCCTTACTTTGGTTCCTGATATTTAAAATTAATAGAACTGGTCCCTAAGTTTTTCCGCCGTCAATTATTTTGATCATTCGGTAAAAAATCTCCGTGAACTATGGAAAAATAACAAAAATATCCTCAATTTTACCAATCATTTTGGCTCATTGTTGATTAAATTAAGTGTATTTGTCTCATTTTGATCTTTTTATATAACAAAGATTTTTACGGATTGACCAAAATGATTAATAGTGGACAAACTCAAAGACTATTTCTATTTCTATCGATTTCAAATCTCAGGAACCTAAGTGAAAAGTTATGTCAATCTCAGGAATCACTTTGGCTAAAATGCCTGCTACATGATACATATACGAAAAAAAGTGAAGACTTCTAAAATTTTAAGGATATGTATAATGTATAAATAATTGAGAAAATGTATACAAAGAAACAGTATTCATGTGTATATGTATGGTTGTGTCTACTGTTATGAAATTTTCTAATGAAGAAAATTATATAGTGTGAAACAAAAAAGTCTATCCCTCAATTAATGGGTTATGGAATCCCTAATAATTTGAGAATTTGACACCATTTATGCCATATTATGGGATCCACAAAAATCTGAGATCCCCCAACATCTTTATTGCCAAAGACAGATGCATTTTGGGTTCATTCACATACTAAATTCAAGATCCAAAACTTCATATGAGTTCAATTTATTCCTTCTTAAATTAAAGTAGTTTAAAATTTCGTTTTGCCAAAATTCAGAATTTAAAACATACAAAAGAACGACAGACAATCCCAAGACTAAGCCGACTGAGCTTCCACATGAAGAGAACACACCTATCAACGAGTATCCGAGGAATTCTGTCCAACCGCTACAAGTGTATCTGCAACAAAGTTTACCCCGCGATTGACATGCATATGCATAATTAAGGGGGTTAAAGTAAACTAAAATGCTTGTGTGGGGATGTGACATTACGTGAGAGTTGGGGGGGCCAGGCATATGCCCTTTCCTTCTGTATGGCTGGATGAACGGAAAAAAAGGGCTTTGAGATCACCTGTAGTGACATATCATAAGGTATGGTCTGATGAATCAGCGGATCCTTCTTAACCCGATGTGGGAAAAAGTTGATTGAACGCAGCAATCTGGTGTTCGAGTGGCTTCAGTACGCACAGGCATGCACCTACTCATTTGCTTCACTTTTAACTCTCTACGATCCAGCTACAACTTTCTTTGTATTTCTAGAACTCTCCTTGTATTATTGTAACTTAACTCTTCACGTATACAAGAAAAGAAAAAAGAATTATTCGTGTTGTGTGAGTTTTATACGCGCGTATGTTATTATGTAATGAAAATATTTTTAATGTTTACTATATACCACTATCAAATTGTATGAAAGGAAATCAAAATTGGGTGGGGAGACTGTTTTAGTCTTAGGAACAAGCATGAGTTTAAATTCAGGCGCAATTAGTTGAAAATGACTGTGTTATACCATATAAATCTATCAGTGCAGGCTTCTTCTATACTATTATTCTATATATTATCATATGTGAAATTTATATTACAAGGGAAATTTGTAGTATGTCTATAGCTTATAGAGGAATATATTGGGGCCTAAAAGTGGGATACAAACTTAACTTTATTTTTTTAATTTTTTAATGTAGTCAATCTCTTGAACTACTTTACCTTATCTGTGCAATAATACACATTTATATTAATTGATGTTTTTATTAATTAATTAATTTACAAATTACATCTCAATTTTTTAGTAGTAACATTTTTTTTTGGTCAAACGATAGATTTTGTTAGATTAATCATCGACGATGTCTGAACTCATTCGTCATGCAAAGACTTAACACTTTTTTATTACTGTGATAAATGACCACTTGCAGTAGTAACATATTAAATTTAATTTTTTTTATTTGTTAACTTATGGGAAAATGATTTGTTTAAAAATGGTCGGATTTTTAACCCCACAAGCCATACCTTCAAAAAATTAAGATAATAAAATGTCCAAAGCAAATTGCGATTAGTTGTAAGGATAGGGTGCGATCACATGCTGCACATGGCGACAGTATCATGAGTGGGGCCGTCTTTTTTACGGTTTGCTTGTGCGTTTAAATTTTGAGTTTTTCATGCACACGTGTCGGTTGGCCCAATAGGAGCTCTGTGTCCCCGGTCGCTCGGACCAAAAGTCCCTCCTGTGCTCTACTTTTTAGTCATTGGTCAACGTTTTCATCTGAGAGAAGATCTGCTGCCTACACGTGTACATAAAAAATGGTAAAATAGACTGGACAGTTGAGATTAATTTTTGTTTATTGGCATGAAAAATTAAAATTTATAAAACCGTTTGATTCTTCCTTGGGCCGCAGCACCAAAGAAAATAAAGAAAGATTGATAAAAAAAAGTTAAAAAAAAAATAAAAAATAAAGAAAGAAACTCTAACGTCAATCAAAGCTGCGGAACAATTCTGTAAGCTCTAATTATATATATATATATTTATTTATTTATTTATTTTTTCACCCAACATGCATATGCATATGGATCATGTATGTTTGAGAAAAATATATATAGATTATATACAACCACCATATGAATTATGAAGTCAAAACTTTAAACTTTTAATTTAACATCTACAGAAACAAGTTGCAGATTAGATTTTGCATTTGTTTGAGAAGTGTAATCTTAAGAAAAACATATTTTGACTTTCCAAAGTATTTGTGGCTCCGACGTTCAATTTGAATGCATAATACATTGTTTCGAAGGTATAACAAAGTGATATTTTTTCCCCAATACTAGGGCATTTTGTGCATTGTGAGATTTGTTTGATAGGTAAACTCCTAATTTCCAATTTATTGAATTTCAACAATTCGGTAACTTTTTTTTTATAATTTTATTTTAGGGTTAGGGTTTGGTAGAAGTATTTAAACATTGGAGGCTGCCCTAATGTTAGTGTACTATTTTCGTACAACAAAATCATTGTATGTTCATACATATTGGTCGAGTTCGTTGGTTAAGTGCATGTAGACGAACAGTGTTCACAAAGTCATGCTGACTCTGAACTCTTGATACATCAACAACCTCTCATGAATAAACAGCATATATATTTCATGTCTCAGACAACCTTTCATGGCCAAAACATGAAAATCTTTAGCTGTGTTCTTGTTACATTTGCTACTGTGTATATAATATATTTTTCCTAGCCACAATTGCTTCATTTCCACTCAAAATTGTATCTTCTATCAAACAACAAAATCTAGGACAAGCTAGGAATCCAACAACAGCGATTAAATTTCTCCACGTTCAACAGTCTCTAACTATTTCATGAACAAAAGGTCAACCGATCGAACTCATTCATATTGATAAATGATGATTATACTTGATTATTATTTACGTATATGACTCATGTACTTTGTTATTGTCCCATATTCTTTGAACTTGGAAGGATATAATTCATCGGGTTGCAGTCATAAGTTAGAATATAATTTATGACTGAAATCCAAGTTCACGAACCATAAAGAACTTTGAGAAATAATAGAACTTATAACTAAAACTCGATAAATTGGGTGTTGACAGTTTTGTTCAATATATATCGTGACACATCATGGTGGATTTGTAATCAGATGATCATTCTGATTGTTGTACATGCAAAATGAGGTGCAGGCAGAACCCTCTTTAAACATGCCATGTTCATGAAATGAGGAACAACTTGCTATAAAAATATTCCTCAAGCTTTTCTTCCATTGGATTTCATGAGTATCTTTGTATTGCTTTTCCATGAAACAGATGAACTTAACCAGTAAATAATAAGAATTGTTATATATTAATGCATGCCGCCGCTCAAAAAGGTGCTAAAATGCATGCAGTCATATATCTCCCACATGAATAAGAAGCCAATGAAAGAGTCTAGGTTCCAGAACCTAAATCAGCAACCAGTCGAAGGGCATCTAGTATCATGGGTAGTTAGTCAATTCAACCGTAATTAGACTTCATTAATCAAGTTTTAGAATTGATTAACTCAGTTTGTCCTGCTCGGTCCTTTATCCTTTCCGTTATTATTATTTTTTAATTTTTAATTTAAGCTTTGGGACCACTAATTAGTAGAGATTTTATATATCCCTCTCTTCTAACTTCTCAGATGTGCTTACCAGCTACAGATACTTTTGTTGTTTATGATTGAATTGTTGAACAGGTGTTGGATTCTTGTATTAAATTTTGAAGCCAATAATAAGAAAGAAACAGTACTAACAGGGACAAGGTAGATGCAAATTATTGAGGGAAGAGCTAGTAAAATAAAAATTTATAAAACATAATCAATATAAGTCCGTTCTTCATTAATGGACGGACATACTATAAATATCTGTCGCTAATATTACTTGATAATATAATTAAAATTCAAAAACAAAACGCTCAACATGTTATCCATATGTTATCAACATTAATTATCGATACCAATATCGATTATTATGGATAAATTGACCATGCTGAGAGAGAATTCTTCACCGTTGATATATAAAGAATCCACAAAACCCTTATCAGAGTCTTCTATAATGTCCGAAAATTAATAACAATTATATTGCAAAACAAAGTGCAGCCAAACTAGCCACCTTTTAGCATGCCATGTTAATGGGATGGGGAACACTAGAACTCTAAAAAATATTTATCAAGATATATTCTTCTTATCTGTTTATTTATTTTTCATGTGGATGCATACCTCATCATTTGACTTGAAAATATATAACTCGGTGGCGAGGCCAGTCAAAAGTATTCTTCACCAGAAAACGTTTTGATTATGCTAAAAAGATGCCATGCACATGCGAATACTCTAAGAGCCAACTTAAGTAATGAAGAGTTGGAATCTTTGATTTTGATTAATGTCTTAATCTGCTGCCTCTTGCCCTCTAAGTTAAGCTTAATTAGCTGAGAGTTTTCTAATTGATATGATCCTAAGTTGTCTCCATTTCTCTTTTCAGTATCAAATTAATACTTATTCTTCTGTTTAATTAGCATGTATGATCGTTCCACCACACTTTTATTCTAATTAGTGAACAGAAACAGATTACTGTAATCTGTTCATAATTATATATGAAATTAATATCTTTCTGTTGTTTGGCTGTCTGGTATACAAAATTTACAAATCGCAGACACCTCTACAATTTTAATTACCCCCAAACAAGAAAAGTTTTGCTGCGTTTAGCTAGCCATGCAGATATATAATACCATACGCAGAAGTGAAGCTTATCTTTCTTGGTTGATTAAGTGACTTAATAATGACAATTCCGACGATGATTTGTTGGGATTTTGAATCTCCATGTTCGTTTGTATCTTCTCCGAGTTCAAAATCAAGTGCATGGACTCGATGCAAATGCTGATCTCACCAGATTCGCTACATGTTCTTGTATAGTGTTGAGAATGAATCTCACATTGATTGGAGGAAGAACTTTGCGTGAACTTATATGTAAGTTGGGCTACTACCCATATTGCCAATTGGTTTTATAGTGAACCCTCAACTTCTTCATGGTATCAGAGCAGGTTCTCTCACGTGTGAAGCCCAACAACCGCACACGCTCCACGTCACCCCATTTGTGTTGTTCACATGTTAGGCTTGAAAATTCGCCACACGTGAGGGAGTGTGTTGAGAATGATTCCCACATTGATGGGAGGAAGAATCTTGAGTGGGCTTATAAGTAAGTTGGCTACTCCTCATATTGTTAATTGGTTTTATAGTGTAACCTCAACTTCCTTCATATAGATCACTAATTTTTTCTAGCTTATTAACTTGATGAGCTATCAATATTTGTGTGTTGAGAAATGAGAATGAATCCCACATTGATGGAAGGAAGAATCTTGCGTGGGCTTATAAGTAAGTTGGCTACTTCTCATATTATCAATTGGTTTTATAGTGGAACCTCAACTTCCTTCATATATATCACTAATTTTTTTCTAACCTTTTAACTTTATGAGCTATCAATATTTGTGGACAATTAATGTTGTGACAACCTTGTCAACGTGATTACTTGATTCATTAGTTTTCTAAAGAAGCAACTGATCTAGTTTTAGCAATAATAGAAGTGCAATTTTTGCACTTTGCACTGCATGCAAAGTATAAGCAGGCAACGTTTTGGTGCAGTGAGCAAATAAAAGAGAGCAGATTAAACAACTGAAGCATTCGCTTGGGGGGTGAAATTGAATGTACGTCTGAGTTGGATGTACCAGACGAAACGAGAACACATTGTCTGTGTGAAGTCTGTTGAGAATAAATCTTATATTGATGGGAGAATGGATCTTACATAGGCTTATAAATTGGCTTACCATCCATATTGACAATTGGTTTTATAATGGAGCGTCAACTTTGTTCATACTTCATAGTATCAGAGCAGGTTATCACACATTGTGAAGCCCAACTGCTACAAGTGCTCCATGGCACCACGTTTGTTTGTGGGCATTAGTTAATTATTTGTTTACTCTCTGAAGCAGAGCGGTTTCCTTGCTCCCCTCCACGGGGCTGATTTTTCTTGAAATTCTTAGATTGATACAGTAACACTATATTTTTATATGACCAATGGTACTTTTACTCATGCAACTAATTCCAGACAAAAATTTTCCACTCATTGATTATTAGTTTCATGCAAATTGACGATTCTCTCTTTGAACAAACATTTATCTTATTTTGCAGCAACACAATCTGCTTGATTATTATAAACAAATCTTGCATAGACTACTTTCTACGAACCAAAAGCTCGATACATTGCGAACAATCATAATTAGCAGCTTCAAATATAAATGAGGAGCAGCTCCCTTAAGTTATGCCATGTTGCTATCTTTTTCTTATTGCTTGTGATTAGAGATTATGATTTACATGAGGCCAGAGTTGTTTATGCTATCAACTTGGGAAAACTCAGTATGGGAAGTGCAACGAAGTATGGGAAGTGCCAAACATTGGGAACTACGTACCGCAGGAGGAGTTAGGAACAGAAAGAACAGCTAACTAAATGAAACATACCGATACGTACCATGAGTTTGATTTCATAGTGCTGTGCAGACTGTAAAATTAATAAACTGATCTCTCTTATTAGAATACTCTAATTTCTAATTGATCCACACAGTTTGAGGATTTTTTTGACAAAATGTTCTGATTGATTGAAGTTAAGTAGCATCCCATAATATGTTGTCCGATTTGGTCGTGTCCCATTTGGCTATTTGGAATCATCTCTACTAATTAAAAGAAGTTGATGAATGTTTCTCGTATAGCAGATTAATATATTATTTATAATTGTTGCTTAATTAAATAATCATGCATCAAGTGCTCTCTCCTTCTCTTCTTGTGTTTTTGATTGAAAGTGAATTAGTCACGAACTAGTAAAGGACATTCCCATGCATGGAAGTAGGGTTTAACTTCTGCAGAAGCAAAGGGCGCTGAAATTGAGCTTAATTAATTACCAGAAGAAGATTTAATTTCTTCCTAATGATGCCTGAGTTCAAGTTAGAATTTACTTAGCTGCATTAGTTATTTGCATAAGATTGTAATCAAGTGGGAAAAGATTAGCACATCTCAGATGACACCATGTGAGCTAAATGTTCCAAAGAATCCAAACTCTCCAGACGCAAGCGGCTAATTGCTCCAGGTATTAACATAAAAAGAACTAACATATTATATATATGGTCCAGGGATTAACATATATATATATATATATATATAGAGAGAGAGAGAGAGAGAGAGAGAGAGAGAGAGAGAGAGAGAAACAGAGAGAGATATGGATGTTAGGGGGACATGAGACACCATTCCCCATATTTTTGCTGAAATTAAAACTTATTTTTCATATTGCTGTCGACCACTTGTAAACATATTAACTAAAATGAGAATGAAGTGGAGCAACAAGAAATCATCTTATAATTATAATTAATATAATTGAATGCATTAATATTTAATTTAGTTCTTCTAAGATCTTATGGTTGAATATGATCGTATTGGAGGAGATTTTGTTCCCCTTTCTCAGATCATCTTTTGCTAAGATCATGCACATATATAGCTACGTGTTTAAAGATGTTCATTCCTCCTAATTGTTGCAAATTACATTTTTGAATTTTTTTTTGCGCAAGTTATATATATAGTTTCTTATTACTACTACATGCAAATTGGTCAAAGTATACATGTTTAATGTGTGCAAAGTGTACATGTGTGTATATATATAACATACCACGATCAACAAGTCACAAGAACATGTCCATGTTCATATTTACACTATATGAGCGCGGCATCTAGTATCGGCAACTCATATCAACATTATATCAATTATGGATGACTTATCAATGACATATCGAGTCTATACATAATGATTCATACAAAAGTCTTAGTTAGTATTTTGGGTAATTAGTGGGATAAACTACCTATAAGTAAGATCTAGCTCCAGATGAATTGTCCTAGATATGCTCATTTAACCTATGCTTAAGCCTAAGGTTTCACTTTGTCCCAGATGAATCATGCACCTATTAACTAAATGACCGATTAATCACAGCAATTAGCGTTGTATATGGGATACATATAGAATCTAGCTGAACTAGTTTTTAGTTAAACGCATTTAGACAACCAATCCGTATTCATGCTGTTTAAAATTCTGATACAAGCATCTGCTTCTCAAGAATAAACAGGATGCATCTTTCATGTTTTCACAGACAACTTATCACGGAAAAACAGGAAAATCTTTATCTGCTTATAATGTTAATGTAATGGATGATTCTGGTAAGCCAGTTGCTTAATTTCCACTCAAAAAGGTGTTTGAGGAATCCGAGAACAGTGATTAATTTCTCGAATATTTATGCGAGTGTGTGTGTATCCTTAATTAATCAAGTTTTGCAATGGATTAAACCAGTTTGTCCTGCTCTGATCTTGATGCTTAATTTCCTCTTGTTCCTTCTTAAATTCAAGGTTTGGGACCACTAATAATGCTAGCTTTTCAGTTTTCTTGGAAGCAACAGCAAAGATTTTATACTCCTCCTCTATTCTGATATGTACTTACCAGCTCCATATATTTCTGTTTGTTTCTGATTAAATTGTTAAACAGATGCTTGATTCTTGCATTGAGTTTTGAAACCAATAACAAAAAAGAAACAGAATTAACAGCCTGAAAAATAAAAAATAATAACTCTCCAATAAATCATTTTTCTAATTTCAACAGTTCAAAATAAAATGCAGCCAGCCAGCCCCCTTTAACCATGCCATGTTAATTGGATGGGGAACACTAGAACCATAAAAACTATGTATTGAGAATTTGAGATAAGTGCTACAAAAATCTGTCTTGGGTCAATAAGCTTCCAGCATTACCACCTCTACTGTGTTTAGTTATGCAGATACGGAAACCCTTTACACAGAGACAAAGAAAGTGGGAGAATCGCTAACTTATCTTTGCTTAAAATAATATATGAATCAGCAGGAAATCATTTAAGTTGATTGCTTTTCAAGATTGATTACGGGACTTAGTGATAATCGGGACAATGATTTGTTTAATTTTTTTAATTTCTATTTCATTGTATCTTCTCCTAATTCAATTCTCACTAAGATTTGCTGCATATTCCTCTAAATTGCTGGTTTTGAATTATTACTTTCATTTCTGATTGAACTCATCGATATTTGTGGCCAATATTGCGACAACATTTGCAATGTGATTACTTGATTCTGTTAGGAATGTCGGTACTACAAGATAGAGAATGCACAAAGTAAAGTAGAAAATGGACACCAAGAATTTATGTGGTTCGGCAATTTATGCCTACGTCCACGAGACAATGATCAATCTTCACTATATGAAAAAGATGAGTACAATAATAGTAGTCTTACCAAGCCAAAGACAAGGCTTGATGGATACAAGAAAGTATAACACACTTTCTATCACTCTAAACTTCACTCACAATGTATAATGGAACACTCTCACTCTCACTCTTGGAGTGGAACTCTAGCTTTGGACTTGATCATTTTCTACTCACTTCTTTCTTGATTGGTTACATCACTAGAACATCACACCCATATTTATAGGTGAGGACTTGGCACTCTACTAGTTTCTAGTTCCTTTACAAACTAGAACTAATTTCTAGTTTCTAGTATATTCTACAAACCTCTAGCTTAATTCTAGACTAGCCACAAAATTGTGGCTTCTAGATCTTTCCATTTGCAACCAAGGAAGCTAGTACTTTCTAGCTTCTTCCACCAACTTAATAACTTGCTAGAATTGTCTAGCATGCTCCAGCCACCTCACTTGCTTACTAGAATAATCTAGAACATTCATCATGGGCTAGACCATATACCAACAATCTCCCTCTCTAGTCCATGAGGGATGAATTCTGATCATGACTCCAAGTCACTTGGAGTCCATCCCAGCAGCCTTAATGCAGAATTCCAACTTTGATTTTGTGACTACATTTGTCAACATGTCTGAAGAATTATTATCGGTATGAATCTTCTTCAGCTGTAGCAACTTGTTCTCAATAACATCTCTAATCCAGTGATAACGAATATCAATGTGCTTGGTGCGTTAATGATATGTAGTGTTCTTGCTCAAATCCAGAGCACTATGACTATCACAATAAACGCCATAATCACTTTGTTTCAAACCCAACTCTTAGAGAAACCGCTTCAGCCACAACAACTTCTTGCATGCTTTCGTAGCGGCTATATATTCAGCCTCTGTTGTGGACAAAGCAACACACTTTTGCAGCTTGGATTGCCATGAGACGGCTCCCTCTGCAAAAGTAAACAAGTACCAGACGTAGATTTTCTACCATCAAAGTCACCTCTCATGTCAGCATTTGTAAATCATTCCAAGATTGGTTTGGAACCGCCAAAACACAAGCATATCTTAGAAGTCCCCTTCAAATATATGAGAATCCACTTAACAGCTTCCCAGTGGTCCTTCCCTGGATTAGAGAGAAACCTGCTCACCACACCTACTGCATGAGCAATATCTGGCTGTGTGCACACCATTGCATACATGATACTTCCTATCGCTGAAGAGTAGGGAACAACTGCCATTTTCTTATTTTCTTCATATGTTTTTGGACACGACTCTTTGCTCAACTTGATATAATTGGCTAAAGGTGAGCTTACCGGTTTGGCTGCTTTCATGTTGAACCTTTCAAGCACCTGTTCAACGTACTTTTCTTGTGACAGCCACAACTTCTTGGATTTTCTGTCACGAATTATCTCCATGCCCAAAATCTGTTTGGCTGGCCCTAAGTCATTCATGTCAAAAGACTTATATAACTCTTCTTTGAGCTTTTTAATCATAGAAGCATCTTGACCGACAATTAACATGTCATCAACATAAAGCAATAAAATGATGAATTTACCTCTAGAAAATTGTTTGATATAGACACAAGAGTCAGCATGAGTTCTCTTGTACCCATTACTCACCATGAATGAGTTGAACTTCTTATTCCACTGTCTCGGAGCCTGCTTAAGACCATATAAGCATTTTTTGAGCTTGCACACCAAATTTTCTTTACCTTTGACTTCAAAGCCTTTGGGTTGCTCCATATATATCTCATCTTCTAAGTTGCCGTGGAGAAATGCAGTTTTAACGTTTAATTGCTCGAGCTCAAGACTCATGCTTGTTGCCAAAGGATAACTCGAATGTAAGTCATCTTCACCACTGGTGAGAAAATCTCATCAAAGTCAACTCCTTTCTTTTGACCAAAACCTTTGACAACCAAACGAGCCTTGTACCTTGTCATGTTGTCATATCTTTTCAATTTGAACACCCACTTGTTTTTCAATGTTTTTCTGCCCTTTGAAAGCTCCACCAGCTCATGGGTATCATTCTTTAATAAGGAATCCATCTTTGACTCCATTGCCTTCATCCATCTATCAATGTCATTATAAGCTTTGGCATCTTCATAAGTTTCGGGCTCTTCCTAATTAGTCAACATGATATACTCTGATGAAGAATACTTGGTAGACGGTCTTCGACTTCAGCTGGATCTTCTGACTTGGTCTTCATTCTTTTGCGGGGCTGGAGGCTCCCCATGATTGGGTTCTTCTTGAATATGCTATTCAGGCTCCATCTGATCAGCAATTTCATGGTCTGGTTCATCTTGATCAGGCTTCCCTTGATCAACATTATCTGGTTCTGCAGGCACTTCATTGGCAGCTGCTTCAGGGATGTCACCGTGACTTTCTTCATTTGAAGCTAATGGATCAACTCCTCTGACTGCGTCATTTGGTTGTGCCTCTTTATCCGAATCCCCAATTGTTTGATCTTCATAAAAGACCATGTCTCTACTTCTGATAAATTTCTTCTGGTATGGGTCCCATAATCTATAACCAAAATCTTCACTGCCATAACCAAGAAAGATGCACGGTGTAGCTTTGTAGTCTAACTTCGATCTCTGCTATTTGGGAACATGCACAAAAGCTTTGCAACCTAACACCTTCAGATGAGAGTAAGACACATCATTACCAGTCCCTACTCTATCTGGAACATCAAGACCTATTGGTATTAATGGAGATCGGTTGATCAAATAGCAGGCTGTCTTTACAACTTCACCCCAGAACTGCTTAGATAACTTTGCAGTCTTCAGCATACACCTGATTTTCTCTATGATGGTTCGATTCATTTTTTCAGCAACATCGTTATGTTGTGGAGTTCCAGGAACTGTCTTCTCATGATGTATGCCATGTTTCACACAATACTCTCTAAACTGGTGAGATGTGTACTCGTCACCGTTGTCCCTACGAATGCACTTGAGAGGTTTCCCAGTTTCCCTCTCCACCATGGCATGGAACTCTTGGAATGTCTAAAACACCTGGTCTTTGGATTTCAACAAAAACACCCAGACCATTCGTGAAGCACCATCAATATAAGTAACAAAATATTTATTTCTTCGAAGTGACTCGACTTCTATGGGACCACACACATCTGAATAAACAAGATCTAACAAATATCCTTTCTTTGTAGATGGAACAGAAAAACTAACTCTTCTTTGTTTTCCGAATAAACAGTGCTCACAAGAGTTTAATGTACCTTTGGCAAATGGAACGTGAGACTTCTTTGACATAACTTGTAGGCCTTTCTCGCTCATGTGGCCTAGCCTTTTATGCCACAAGTCTAGAGATGAGTCCTCCACAACATTCAACTCACCTTTCAAAACCTTGGCATTTGACCGGTACAACGTACAACACAGTCTTGCTCTTGCTACCACCATTAAGCCTTTAGTAAGCTTCAATTTTCCTTCGCCAATATGGTGATAATAACCTTGTCGGTCAAGGGTACCAATAGATAGCATATTGAGACATATATCAGGAATATGTCTCACATCTTTCAACATCAATTGGCAGCCGAGATTAGTTCTTAGGCAAATATCACAAATTCCAAGAATTTTGGAATAGATTTCATTCCACATCTTCAATATTCCAAAGTCGCCTTTTTTGTATGTACTGAAGAACTCATGTTTGGATGTAGCATGGAAGGAAGCTCCATTGTCAAAGATCCATTCAATGTCTCTGTTAGAATCACCCATATGCAGACATTCACCAACAGACAATATTTCTGGTACATCACCACATATGACAGCGGTGGTATTGCCAGTATCATCTTTCTTCTGATTGTTTCCTTCCCTTTGCTATCTCTTCCAAACTCAACAATTTTTCTTCATATGGCCTTCTTTGCCACAATGGTGGCATGCACCCCTGAACCTTGACTTAGATCGACTAGGACTCCTGCCATGACCTTTAGGCCATCTACTCTTGCTTCTTCCGCGTTTCTCTGTGACAAATACTTGGCTGCTATTTGTGCCAGAAGTCTTTCTCCTTGTTTCTTCATTGAGCATGTTATTTTTAACATTATCAAGAATAAGAACACTATTAGAAGCAGAGTTACTTACACTCACCATAAAGGTCTCCCAACTATATGGCAAGGATCCAAGTAACAAGAACGCTTGCAGCTCGTCCTCAATCATCATGTTCATAGTAGCCAACTGTTTGATGATATTTTGGAAATTGTTCAAGTGTTACACTTAAACCATCCTTATACTTTACATTGATGAGCTCTTTGATCAAGAAGGCTTTCTTGGCTGGGGTCTTCTTCTCGAACAAGGACTCAAGCTTCGTCCAAAACTCGCGAGCATTTGTTTCATTAGACACATGGTGAAAAACACAATCGTCCACCCATTGTCTAATTGTGCCAATTGTCTTGCGATTCATCTTTTTCCACTCGGCATCGGACATGTTCTCGGGCTTAGCAGCATCTCCTTCAATTGGCTTATGCAGATCCTTGCAATAAAGAATGTCCTCCATCCTTGGCTTCCATGTTACCCAGTTGGAGTTGGTGAGTTTGATCATAGTGCCACTTCCTTCCATCTCGTACTACGAGCCAACCGGGCTCTGATACCACTTGTTAGGAATGTCGGTACTACAAGATAGAGAATGCACAAAGTAAAGTAGAAAATGGACACCAAGAATTTATGTGGTTCGGCAATTTATGCCTACGTCCACGAGACAATGATTAATCTTCACTATATGAAAAAGATGAGTACAACAAGAGTAGTCTTACCAAGCCAAAGACAAGGTTTGATGGATACAAGAAAGTATAACACATTTTCTATCACTCTAAACTTCACTCACAATGTGTAGTGGAACAGTCCCACTCTCACTCTTGGAGTGGAACTCTAGCTTTGGACTTGATCCTTTTCTACTCACTTCTTTCTTGATTGGTTACATCACTAGAACATCACACCCCTATTTATAGGTGAGGACTTGGCACTCTACTAGTTTCTAGTTCCTTCTACATTATATTCTACAAACCTCTAGCTTAATTCTAGACTAGCCACAAAATTGTAGCTTCTAGATCTTTCCATTTGCAACCAAGGAAGCTAGTACTTTCTAGCTTTTTCCACCAACTTAATAACTTACTAGAATTGTCTAGTATGCTCCAGCCACCTCACTTGCTTACTAGAATAATCTAGAACATTCATCATTGGACCATATACCAACAGATTCAACGTTATTATCTTCTTTTGCAGCAACAGTTTCTGCATAGACTACTCTTAATTTCTAAGGAAAACTAATAAAAATGGTTTGAAAACTTTGAGTTTTAACGATAAGAACAAAATAAAGGGTAAAGTGAATAGTACTAGGATTGACTTTTTAGTGTAAAAATGTGGTTTTTCGTTAAAGTGAACAGTACCGGGAGCTTTTCGTTAAAGTTCCCTAATTTCTATGAACCAAAAGTTCAATGCGATGCAACAATCTGTTGGGCCCTCCTTCTTCCCGCACCAAACTCAATCATTAGAAGCTCAGTTATGCCATGTTACTAATTGAATGAGGGAACATATATATATACCCTTGAAATCTTTCTACATGCTATCTTTCTTTTTGCATAAGCTTAGTGATTAGGGCTAATGATTGAGAGAAAAGTTGTTTATGCTTACTGCATACTATCAACTTGGAAAAACTCTTAACAGCGACCATAAGAGCGATTTGCATAGTGCAGACTGTAAAATTAACAAATAGAATCTTTAATCTTGGTTTTGATACCATGAGATTTGCATATTTGCAGCTTAAAAATTAATTGCACCAGTGGATAATAAGAATAATGATCTTTTATCCAGGGTTTACAAGATATCTTCTTATATCAGCACATGGTTTCTACAAAGTTCTAGGATTGTTTGATTAAATAGCAATGTGATTGATTGAAATTAATTAACATGCATATATGTTGTCCTATTCGGTCGCGTGCTATTTAGCTATTTGATAAGAATAAGAATAAGAATAATATTTATTTATCAGAAGTGCAAGAATACGCTTCTGATAGATTTGTATTATTGTATAAGCATAGCAAGATTTTATTTCTAATGATGATTAAATTATATTTAGATCCTTGTCTAATTTGACCAAGTTGGAAGAGATGACTATGTAGTTCCATGTGAGCAACATGTGCATATGACCAACATAAAACTAAAAAAACAAACACAATATAAACCAAAATTATTAACAACAACCAAGTAGAAACCAAAACTTATTCCACTTTCAAGCAAGAATGAGAGAGAAAGGAGACATGATCATTCCCATACGTGTTTTGTAACATCCCACATCGCCCAGGGGAGTGATCCTTAAATGTATATTCTCATCCCTACCTAGCACGAGGCCTTTTGGGAGCTCACTGTTAAGCGAGAAGGAGGCCAGAGCACTTCCAGGATGGGTGAACCACTGGGAAGTTGCTTGTGAGTTCCCAAAAACAAAACCGTGAGGGAATGGTAAGCCCAAAACGGACAATATCGTGCTACGGTGGTGGAACGGGCCCGGGATGTGGTGGACCTGGGCCGGGATGTGACATGTTTTCATGTGTTTTCACTTCTAAACAAATTAATTAATCAAATTACGAAAATTAATTACAGCTACAAGGAATCGACTAAGGCGATTTAGTGCCTTATAGTGTTTTAATTTTGGTTCTTGTTCCTTGATTCATCATGTTTTTTGCAACCAACCTGATCTTTTAATTCTGTTTCAAATAGCCACGTGTGTTATTTAGGGCATGTTTATAACTTTTTAAATGGCTAAAAGTGTCTTTCTCTTTCATTTCTTTTTTTTTGTCGAAGTCTTTCTCCTTCATATGAAGCGAGTGTTTTTGGTTTATATAAATACTTTTTAGTGCTAAAAAGAATATACAATCAACTGCTTTTCCATAAATAATTTAAATTTATATAAATTGTTTTTACTTTGTAGAAAAAACACTTTCAACAGAAATTACTTGTGAGCCTAAGTTTAAGATATGGGTATAAACGATGACTTCCCTAAATATACAAATTCTACAAAAGGACCAAAATATAGCCCATTAAATTTCCTATCACCCAAAAGGTCTTTTGAGCTGTTTAGCCTCGCCCAACAAGACCACAACTTACAACCCACCCTGTACAATTTGTGATCCTAAAGATTTAAGGCAAAAACAAATGCAGCAGAATTAGAGAAAGGGAAAGGCAATTCGCTCTTTTTCAATCATCCACTTCTCTACTTGTTTCTGTACCTTAATTTACAGTTCGTAATTTAATCTTATGCCTAGAAATAAGACTCATGCAGTCCTCTACTTGTTTTTTTACCTTAATTTACAATTCGTAATATAATCTTGTGCATAAAGAGTGCATGAAGATAAAAAAGGAGCACAAAATCTTCCTCAGAAGAAAATTAGGAGAGGGAATTCTTGGAAGCTGCGTCCAGTACTGATTCAAGGCCAAACCCATATTAAATATTGTGAGTCACTTTTCACCAACTTATGGAAAATCATATCAAGTTTCTTTCGACCAACTTATTGATTGCAGGGAATAAATCAGATTACAAGGTATGATTCAAAACGCATCATTAATTAGTTCATAGGAAGGGAGGTATATTATAGAAGAACCAAACATGATAACAGAAGGCGGATTTTCTCACGACTGTAAGTTGAACACAAATATATAACCCTAAAAATTCCACCATAAGAACAACTGTAAGATCCGTTTAACCAACCAACATAGATGTAAGGTGTCATCAAACCATAGTAGTTTTGGTCTGTTGATACTTCTCTTCTCAACCATTGAAGAGATCCCAAGAGCGAATCACCATTCCACAATGATAAACAAAAGGTGTCATCTAGCTATCTAACTGATATACAAAGAAACAAAATGGACTCATGTTTATAAAACAATGTGAATTTACAAAAAGTTTGAAGCATATATGCACATCATCCCATAGAAAAGGTTCCATATATATAAATATACATGATATCTCAAGGACAAAGGAAATTCACGCTTGAAGATAGGTGAGCCCTGTAATGTATTATTCGATACAAGTTTTCCCTTGTTTACATGTCCTACTGTTAAAACAAATATTGCATCAAATTAACAAGATATTCAGCATACTAAGTAGTATAGTCGTAAAATAAAACCCAATTAATAAGGATCAACAAGACAAACAATTCTATAAGCAATGTGAAGCATACATTTATGAAATCAAAACAAGCCACATATATAGCAAAATATTTGGCTTCTCCAAACCCTAAAGTGCTATGAAGATCAAACTATATCCATAAAGAAAACTTGAAGTCAAATATTTTCTTTTAATTAAAATCTCAGGATCCCAAAAGCATATCATATATACTCAAACAAAAAAACATCATGAGTACAAAAGATTGTAAAAAATATCCTGAAGCAGAGATATAAAACTCAACTATTTTCCGTACAGATGCGAAATCATGATTGTATGTGTATCTCTATTGTGTGCCAATTAATTCATGTTTAACTATGAGGAGAAAAGCTGGTCACAAATCTGAACGCCATAGTAGATGGTAAAAATCGATCTAGAGTAAGAAAAGCCAAAGCCGAAATAAAAGAGGATATCTAGAGAGCTCAGAAGTACCCAATAAACAAAAGGTGCCCATGACTTCTCGTACCATTTCGACCAAAGTAGACATTCCTGAGATCAGTACATGGTTTGCAGTTTCAGAAAATTTACCCCATCTGAAACTCTGATCAATGAACTCAAAAACTCTCCCTCATCTTTCTTTTTATCGATAACGACAAAATCGCAGAACTCGAAATGGTGCAGGTGGAAGCCAAGCAAACCGACACAGAACCCAAACCATAAACATGTGTGGTTTGCTGGTTAGCCTGGTTAAACAAATTAACAGGCCAATAGGAATACAAAACAAAGCAGCAATGTCAAGATCAATGAGCTTAAACGTAGATTAGAGTATTATTTAAAACCAAATTAAAACAATAGTAATGCCAGTTTCTCATATAATAAATTCACCAGAACCCTAAAAATTGTAAAGGTAAATGAACATACTCGGCAGTATTTGTTGGAGTGCCGTCTAATAGTAATTATCCAGTCTCCACCCCATGATGCTGATGATCCGCCAGAACCCTAAAAGCATATGATGATATTAGTCATTTATTGCCGCTGCAGCATCATCAAGATTCTCATATCATCAAATGGGGCTAAAATTGGAGCCCAAATAAGATTGTGAATCTTGATGATGCTCCACCCGCAAAAAGTGACTGGTTTTTCTTTCTTGTATTAAGATGGTATTTTTCCATCCGCATCCATCATCACACCCATCTTCACAGGATGTAAAGGAAACCCTAGATATCGATCTAACCCTAAATCCATGGAGAGAGAAAAGTTAGGAGAGGCAGAGGAGGCATGTCTGAGAAGGACTTTAAATACAAAAAGTAAAGGTAGCAATGTGAATATGGACCCAGGGACCACAGGGTGAAAAGGGAAAAAAAAAGAAAGGGCAAAGCCTTATATAGTTCTTCTGTGCTTGAACCGGCTATGGAAAAGTGAAAATATAAAAGGAATTATTTGAAGGCTCAACGGGAAGTAGATGAAGAAAACTGAGGGAGTGGTAAGAGGCTGAGGGCATGAATATATAGAGATTCACCACAGGAGTATGGTGGTAATTTAATGAGAGAGACAGAGAGGGGTTGGTGACGAGAGATATGAGGAGGAGTAACAGTTATCAATCGTAATATTCGGTACCAAATTGACCAAAATTTTAATCCCCTCTGACCCAGTCTGTGCTCCACGGATATAAAAAATCAATCAGAATAAAAATTAAAAATGAATTTTTGCTAACGACCCTCAAGTAATGCTCATCACTCTATTTATCATTGTTAAATGAATTTATATTTCAAGATCTGTCTATTGAATAGACATAATTATTAAAATTTAAACTCATCCAACAATGATAAATAAAGTGGTGAGTGTTTATATTTCGAGATATGTGTATTGAATAGATCTAATTATTAAAATTTAAACTCATCCACTTGAGGGTGGTGAGAAAAAATGATTAAGTTTGACATTAGAACACCAGGTCTCGTGGTTTGAGGAACCTCCCGATGTACTTTTTTGGATATTCTGTTTGAGGATAGTACTACTGGTTAAGTTTTTAGTGTGAGACAACCTTCAAACGATTTTTCGTCGTTGAAGAGGTTGTTCATATTTTCAGCGACTAGTTTTTAATAACTATTACATCACTAGAAGTTTATTTTATTTGGGAAAAAAAGTGAAAGAGAAAATGAGGTAATTGATACGGTTACCTAGCTGTGAGGCTTTTAAAAAATTATTTTGTTTTTAATTTACTATAATACTCATAGCTTTCATTTTAGTTATTTTTCTTTTATTTTGGTCTTCATCGCCACATCACCTACTAAATTAATGACAATCATCTTAACTTTTAATTATGACCATTAGATGAAAAAAGATCCAAGAGCTAATGAGGAGTGTAAAGATATTTGTTTCTTGATTCTATCCTTTTGTTAATAGCTAGGTAGTTTAGAAGTTTAGATTAAGATGGTATTGGAAAATGAAAACTTAACCAGTAATAGTACACTTGGTGATGGTGATCCTGTTCAAATATTATTGTTGTTGATGTTTTGGGGAAGTGTGAGGATGGCGTTTAGGTTTGGAGGTTAAATATGTTGCGTCCTCCACAAGCATATTTCTTGTTCTTGAGGGTAGGGATCAATTGACAGGCCCCCTTCACGCATATCTCTGACCTTCATGAATGAATTGAGACCCTATACATCTAATTCTAGCTAGGGTTTAAGGTTCCTTGTGTTGATCCTTCATTTCCCACTTTTGGTTTCTTTTGAGGGAATAAGTTTTACAATTTTATGCCCTTTAATGTCCTGTAATCTACATGTCTAGTTTTCCTAAGCGCTTACACCCTCTTCTCTAGCTCTTATGTTTGCTTTGGCTTAAGTCACCCCCAACTCTACATGGCTAATTACTTTCCCATCAATCACTGCCTTTATATAAATTTATAATAAACAATCCCATTCTTTCCTTTTTATGTTTCTATTTGAGCTTAGTTAGCTGTTTGGGAAATCTAGTTTTATTATCGTGACAAGTAGTATTGCTAGAGGCAATAGTTACACTGAAAAGCTTGTCACATAATCTTTCACAAGTAGATGGAACTTATCACATAATCTTTCACTAGTATATGGAGCTTATCATATAATATTTCACTACTAAACGAGTTTTATTGTTTGGTTTTGCTTTCCAAACCCCATTTTAATTATTATTGTGACCAGTAAGTATACTTGTATCGGCCATCTTGCACGACTCAAAAGTCATTTGAATACGCATTTTTCCCGTTTTCAGTGGACAGCTGCAGTGGTCCAAAATTAAAATAAATGGAAATCTGCAGTGCATCTTAATTAATTAGCATGGGGTGGTCATTTTTTGAAAGATCCATTTCCCACTTATCTAAATTTATGCCCTTCATTATTTTTATACGCATTCACAACCAAGTTTATTTTACTTTGTTAACTTTAACACTGGTTTTGCCCACGACTGATGAATTTCACCAGTCCATCTTTTTTGTTTTTTTTTTTGGAAAGAGGCTAATGTTTAATTAGAGTTTTTGTACCATCATAGTATTAGCAAACTGAAAAAAAATATATGTATATCCTCCAGAGCCCCACCCCATTATCCGTTGCAATGCTAGAGATCCAGTATATGCTCATAATCATGTTCCCATTCATCAAACTTTGAGAAAGGTGTGATGAATCATGATACTTCTAAGTGGATTAATTAAGATAAGATTACAAGAATCTTGTTATATTAGAACTTTTGGATCTATCCTACTACTCATACGCAGGACATGCGCAATACAAGTGGAAGGTACGATTCCCTGAGTGTAAGATATCATTTTCAACCAAGATAAAGGATTTAGAAGATAATCATAATTTTATGGGGTCTAAGATAAGCTTTATTGAAGGAACAAATTGAGCTTCACTAGCTTTAAGAACCTTTTCTTGAGTAGATGGTCTCTTAGTTTTTAATTAAATTTCATAGTGTTTCTCAATCCAGAATATTGTCCAGCTAGGGTGAAGTAAAGAAACTTTAGGTTTTACCACAAATCAATTGAAAATACCTAGGGCAAGGTTCTAAAGGATACTAGACACTAGTCAGGCGGCGAGCTGGGGCCTAGTGCCTAGGTGGACTAGGCGGATTTAAGTAAATCTATTGTATTTCGTGTAAATAAGTGTCTGTTTATACTTAATATATAATTAATTTCATCATAAATTAGAAAATATAATGACATATATATTATGAAGTATTGGAACATAATGAAAACATGGGGAGTAAACATATAATCTTTGTTTATTTAAGTGCTCAATAAGTCTCTTACATTTTATTGGAAACAATAAAATGAAAAATGAAAGTTATCTATTTTCTATCTAAGTGAGTTGCAACCTAGGTAGGTGTCTAGGTGGGTGCCTTGGCAATCTAGACGGACGCCTCAATAGGTCTAGGCCCCCTTTCTTAATTTTCAAACGTTTAGGCATTAATCGGAACGGTGACCAGCCGCCTAACGCCTATGAGGGGCCTAGGCGACGCTATGCAGGGATTTTTAGAACAGTGACCTAGGGAGAGTGGCTTAATTCCTTATTAACCTTTGTATGGTTTGGCAATTCCTCAAATTCTCATACGAAGGAAAGTATGCCAAATTTTGCAGACCTACTTTAACGTTGTTTTGTGTAGTTTTCTTGTTCGGGTAAAATAGTTATACAATACCAATTAATTTTATGGTTTTTCACGTTCAAGTCATCGATAACACTTAAAGAAAAACACTTCAAAAAATTCACTGACTTTTCATTGAGAGGAGCACTAATAGAATCATGAAATTAATAATCAATTAAAACATAATAAGTGGTTAGCAGTGGCTTAAAGCGTCTCCAAGAGAGTCTACAGAACTAAATTTGGAGTGTCATGCATAATTTTCTGTGCTCCAGCAGAGTTGTTAAAACTTTAAATTTAGAAAATGTCCTACATTCTCTAGATTTAGATAGTTTCAATCCCACTCTTCAAACATTTTTTATGATTATTAAAAGTTCTCTTTGTCAACGTTTATTAAAATTAAATACTGAAAAAAAGGTCACATGATGAAAGTAATAAAAAATAAGAAGATTCGTGGAGTATGTAGGAGCAAATTAAATTGTGGATCAACAAATTTTAGTGAAGCCCAATGACCATACGTGCTCTAAATCATCCAATTTTTGTTGTCTACGTCCTAGGCTTGAAAAATCACCACGGATCATGAATCTTACATCGGTGAAAGAAGCAACTTTGCATGTGCATATAAGTAATTGGCTAATTTTCATATTGTCAATTAGTTTTATGGTAGAACCTCAACTGACACACCCCGATCGAGATCGAGGCGTGTTGGCCGTCACGTGAGGGTGACGTAGCCATGTGCACAGTGTGGAAGCGATAAGGATAAGAAATATACGAATAAATAAAAACCGAAAGCTACTAATGTGCACTTATAAACAGGAAGTGCTAGGAGTGAGATACAAGTGTAAATACTCATAATCAGAGCATAGAAAGTCTAGGTGTAGTCCAGTAGGATAAATACTAATTATACAGTACCAGAAGATGTCCTACTAAACATATAATTTGTCAGAACCGCCGAGATCCTCGAATGCCACCAACAGCAAGTCTATCTAAAACCTGGAGAGGCGCAAAACAGAAAATGTGAGTGGGCAAAAACAAAGGTTTTGAGAACACATTTAACTTTCAAAAGCTCTAACCCCTCGCCGTAAAACATGTATACTTTTCCCATAAATAGAATATAAATATACATATATATATATACTCAAATCATGCTTCACATATTCATAATCATAAGTATGCCATGCCAAGATATAAATAGGATAAGTAACTCAGGTGAAAATAAATTCATGAAAAATAACACATTAGCCTGAACCTTTGCAAAAGTCTGTACGGCTGAATTCGTAGCTCATTAGTCAATCTAGCTGGAGTCACTACAAATGACCTATACGGCACTACACTGCACATAAGTCGGAACCACTGAAAATGTCTGTATGACAAGACTGGATGTAATATAGTTATGCTCAATGCTACGCACTCATGATAGTTATGCGATAAATAGCTAGTCACCTACGAGTCGGAACCACCTATGATGGTATGTACGACAAGATTGTGCACCTAAATTGGATCCAATGTGAGCATAGGGTGCGGGAGATGACATTATAAACAGGCATGTACCATATCTCTGACTAAATCACAATCACTTGGGGTGCAGGTTTATGAGCTCTATGCTTCTCAATTAATCACAACTGTTAATCACATTCACAATTCATAACTCACGTGGGCTTACCTGAGCGTCCACAACACCACAATTATATATATATATATATGCAAACATCATATGCATATTCTAAATATAAAGCGTTTGGCATGGCAATTCAAATCATAACTCATTTAAATGCATTTTCTGGGAAAATATCAAGCATATACATATATACTTAAAACCAAAAGCTCACTCACTGGTATGTCGAAGGGTCGTAGCCCTCGAGTCGCCCTTGACTGCGCTCGTCCTTGGGATAAGTCTCCATTATATGCGAAACAACTATAAAGCGTTAATTTAAAGCATATAACCAATACTAGCTAATAACTTCTCATACATTGATCAAATGTGATGTTTGAATATACCAACGTGATCTACACAACCTCACGAACATCCCCATATTTTTAGAAAATTTTTCCAACCCCTCACGCGCCGGCCAAGGCACAGCTAGACACGCCGCCCACGCGCGGGCACGTGCCAGGCACACTGACGGCGGCAGTTAACACCATCAGGAATATTTCGTCCAAAAGCAAGCATATACTATCAATTATTAACGGCGTCATCTAACGCCGTTAGCATATTCCGTCAAAACTGACAAAATATGCCCTTGTCTTCTCCGACGAGTCGCCGGTGACTTCGCCGGTTTCTGGAATTTATTTCAAAACCTTATATCTTCTTCATTTCTTAACCAAATTCTATGAAATTTGAACCAATTTGAAGATCTCACCAAGACGAACAAAACCATACTTGAGTCGAGCCCTGAAACCCCATAAACCCACCGAAAAAAGCCTCAATATTCCGACAAATCTTAAAACCCGTCGTTCTCAATAATCCGACGTCTAAATTCTTCCAACGAACCACTCTGTGCCTCGTGAGGACCTCCTTAAGCTACCTGTAAGCTTGAAATCCCAAAAAACACACGATTTTACGATTGCATGAATAGTGACATAAATCAGGTTAGGGTTTTCACGAGTTTTCGAAGAAGTTCTTACCTAAAAATGGTACCATTCAACTCGTATGAACCTCAGGAACACAATGGTGTCCTTTAAACCCTCGATCTGCAACTTCCGACTAGTTTGTTGTTAATCCGTACGGGAGAAAATGAGAGAAAGTGAGTCCGAGGGAGAGAGCACGGGAGAGAAGAGAGAGAAAGGTACTTTTGTGTGTGTGGTCCAAATTCGGTCACCAACCAAACAACTAAAACTTTAAAATTTTGATTGAGTCCAAACCTTAGCCCACTTACACACACCACCACCAACCGTTCAAGGGCAATTTCGTCAATTCACGTTATCGATAACTTTAATTCGGGACGGGTTATGACATCAACTTTCTTCAATATATAGTTGTCATGGTGTTTTTTTTCTTTATCTAAATTAGAATAATTGTAATATTTAGTATTCACATCCACACGCTATTGTGTGTGGCAATTTACTCTTTTACATCTTATTCTTTGTTATTTATTTGTGTTTAATTTTGATTTTTTTAAAGTTAAATTATTTTGTTTTAAGATCCTAATTAGAGAGTGTATTTTGGAGATATTGAAAGTTTCATCATTTTGGTGTGTGCTTCATATATACTAGCCTCTTGCCACATGCATATGTGTGTGGCAATTGGCCTTTTTATATTTTTTTATTTAAATAATTAATTTACATATTTTAAAAAAATTATTTTTAAAAAAGAAATGAATTAATGACGTGAAACCACCCACTAACGTGGGAGGTTTTGTTTTTGTTTTTTTTTCTATAATTTTAAATATTAAATTCATTCAAAATAAAAATATGGTTAAATACTTTAGCTTCTTTTGGTTCAATTGTAATTTATGGTATTTTGAATGTTTCACCATTTTAGAGTGCTCACTTTATATATATGTGCTTCATATATATATATATATATATATAGACTAATTAATAGTTACAAATAAAAAAATAGCATGCAAATACAAACTCAACTAGCTAGCCACCTATGATTTAGTGGTATTTTTGTCCATTTTTAATGATAGGTTTAGGTTCATCTCAATTTTTTTAGATGGTGAGTTCGATACCAACTTATTATGGTTGATTTATTGTATAAATTAACTCAAATTTCTCAACCTTTAATATAAATGCATCCATGCATTAGAAAGAAAACAAGCCAACTGACCAAATAGGATTTTGATTTTTTTTTTTTTGAACAAAAATAGGATTTGATATTTAATTTGCATTATGGTTGCAATTCTGTATCTAAACTACCTATTAACAAAATTCTTTTTATCAAACAAAATAGAATGAAAATATCAAATTAACCCTGTCAACAAAACTAAAGAAAAATAACCAAAATAAAAATTATGGAAAATATAGTAAATTAAGAATAAAATAATTTTATTGTTCTTTTTTTTTCAAAGCCCCTCACACCCAGATAACCATATCAGTTACCTTACCTCTATTTTCTCTTACACATTTTTGTTCCAAATAAAATAAATTTTTAGTGACGAAATAATTATTAAAAAATAATCACTAAAGATATAAACAACCTCTTAGGCGACGAAAAATTATTTAAAAGTCGTCATCAAAAATTTTTAGCGACCTCTTTATATTTTCTCTCTTTGTATGTGTACAAAATTTGAATAAGCATATTTATAATATGTCTACAATTGCTAGTTTTATATTATACAAAGAGTATAAATCAACTGTTTCAGTCCGAACAGAAAAAGAACAATGGTTTTAGATTAGTTGATAGCGGTAGAAGTCCCACCGTAATTATACAAAGCTTATTATTGGGTGGACGGTGCGGGATTCTGACATACGATTTACAACTTTGAAGCAGTGAGATCCATATATATAAAGAGTTGATGTGACATTGATGTGGCTGAAATTGTACTAGAGAGAGAGAGAGAGGGACATGGCGTCGAACACGAAGTAGTGGATCAAAGCAAGCAACGCGCGCTCACAGAAGACACTCTTGATCTCTTTAGTCCTGAGACTCCACCTCGTACGAGTTGCTGAGGTTTCTGCTAGTCAGCTCTAAGATCAAGACAAAGTTTACTTTATTAATTATTTGATATTTGACTGTGTAATACAAGAATAAGAATCCTCTCCAGATTCTTTTTGTGAGAACCCCGGAGATCTTCTAATCACGTTCGTTCATTGTATATTGTATAGTCAGAAATTATTGTAAATTTTTTTATTTAAAATTGAATATAAATAGTACCTGACGAAAACTGACTGCACGATATACGATAAACATATGTGATTAGAGGATCCTCGAAATCCTCACAAAGAGGATCCGAAGATGATCCTCGTTCCACTATAGATTTAATTATTATTGTTCTGTAATCCTAAATTTTGTTTTGGGCGGTGAAATCCTTATCCTAAATCAACTCCCTCCAACTACTGTGTTTTCTTTAGTAGGAAGATATTTCACTGGAGTCTAAGCTTCGATTATAATTACATCACTCGCATCTTTTCAGATATTTCCTCTAAAAGAAGTTTATATATGACGGAAAGAGATCCTCTCTGGATCTCTTCCACCAAAGCTCACGGATCAAGTGATCCAGGCCATTGAAATTTGATTAAACGACTAAAACTATTATAACTTTTAAAAGGGCCTCTGTTTTTAGCCGTTAGATCAAATTTTAATGGTCTAGATCACTTGATCCGCAAGCTTTGGTGGAAGAGATCCAAAGAGGATCTCTTTCCATTTATGACCTACCAACAAATCAAAAAGGGATTTTAGAGATAAGAGCCTCAATAAGATAATTCCTAGAATATAACCTGAAAGGTTTTATATATTCAGAAAAGATCATTTATTTTAATGCACCACGACATATCACTTATAACAAAACCATAGATTTTACTACTATTTGCAAGAATGTCATCGATCATTGTCTTCAACGTAACCTCCACCATCAAAGTTTTAGAAACCTAACCGTTGATTCACTATCAGTTTATTACCATAAACATAACCTCCATTGTCATACTTTTGAAAGTTCTCATACTGATATTGTGTAACCAGTTCCATTGTCATACTTTTGGAAGCTCTCATACTGATATTGTGTGGAGTACGTATGCACTAATTCACATCCAAAAATTGTCTTAGCAAAGACATGATTACTTTACAATACATACCATGTGTGTGTTGAAAGGCCTATGTGGGGATTTTGCATTGTTTGGTTCTTTCGGTTGATTTGGTACGTTTGGTTATGTGATGTAAATAACAAACTGGTATGTTGTACTAGTTTAGGTCCGATAGTTTTAGTACGGTCAATTAGGTTGTTACGTTATATAGTTTAGGTTAGATAGATTCGGTACAATCAATTTGGTATGGTTTGTATTTAATTTTTATGTTTTAGTCCATTAGGTCCGATGATTCTAGCATTATTGATTCGGTAGGCCTTATACATTAGTTAAGATTTGTAACACTTGATGCTTTTCAAACCTATTTTTTGTGTTCGAATCCCTAAAACAATTTAGCCTAAGGGTAATATAGTCAAGCTAAAAATACAATAAATCCAACAAAAATTAATTAAATCTGACATGGAATATAAAGCTGACGTGGACACAAGTCAAGGGACTATTTTTCGTTTTTTATCTTACATATTGTATTATTAAAAAAATGATCTTTTTAGGGATTAAAATGAAAACTAATTCCTAATATCACTTACACAACAAAAACAATATAAAGAAACGTCTACTTATTCTAATTGGTAAATTTACACAGTTGTATTTGAAATAGACTAGATTAGAGTTATAATTAGTGAACTATTTCTTGTGCCTCAAGGAATAGTGAAACCCGGATTAATTTCTTATAGGCTAAGAGGTTGCTGCTGGAATACAATTTAATGGCTTTAGTATTGTAGTTATAAGCATATTAGGGTTTTTAGGATCCGTTAGTGGGTTGTATTAACTTGAGATGTGATGCCTATATAAGTTTTACACACTGCAACACATCACAAACGCTAGAATTCCCCACCAATTTGTGAATGAAGAGCAACAATGCATAGAAGTGCTTCAAGCTATCTAGTCCTCGTTTGACGTCTTCTCCAAGAATATAAAGCTTATGTGTTTAATTAGCATGAAATTATAAAATCTTCAATATAATTATATACTGGGTCCATAGGGTAGGTCTGCATATAATTGATACCTTTGTTTTATTTGAAATATTGAACCATCAAGGTCTTAATCATGCAATGCACTACATATTATTTATCTTTTCAACATATGATCATTAACATTTCAGAAGAAAAAAAAATTTGCCTCGAGTATCAGTGACTTGGTCAATATATATAGCTTAAGAAATTATAACTATAATTAATATGGCATCACATATTTAACCATATCAGTTGGAGTCTCTCTCAACCGTTCTTTGAGGTAGTATATTGAACATAACACTAGATAGCTTGTGCAACAGCTCAGGAGAGTTATGTTGGTTTACTGTTTACAATATCATTAGTGGATCTATCGAATAAAATTATCAAATTGCAGCTTTTGGAACCATTCTAATAAAATTAAAATATGTTCAGAAAGCTTTAGGAGCCCCAAGTATGGTGACTTGGATCATTTTCACGTGCCAATCAGCCAATGCCACAGGCCATGGCAAGAGGAAAAACAAAAGATCTGCTTATCTATCAGCTGGGTGCTGAGAGAGAGAGAGAGGTTTTGTTTGTTTTTTAATCTGCTGAGAAATATTCCTTTTGAACCAGTGGCCGGTGGGGACTTCGTGCTCTTCTCGTTTCCTACAACCGCCTTGTCTTCTTTTAAAACGAAATCCAAGCCTGCTATAGATTTTCGTAAGCACTACCTCCAAACAAGTCTTTCAATTTTCTTTTTCCTTTTTGTTTTGTTCTTTTGTTAATGCGCACCATCTTAAGAAGAATAGTTTATGCTTAACTAATTAGTAAAGTGTTAATTACGATACATAGTCTTCTTAGGAGGCACGATTAATTTAAGACCTTTCTCCAAGTAACTTTTCTGATAGTTTCTGTTTACCATGTGAAAAACTCGATTGAAGGACTTTATTAACTTAAGGTTATTGCAAATTATTAATTTTCGAATTATACAAAATTTATTTTACCATGCCCTGATATTTTACTTTCGTTAGAGGAACCAACAAACATTATAAACCTAGTTCTCTAATACGCACTAGCATATATAGTATAAACCAGAATACTTAGATATTTAATTATTAAATCTTCGGTATAAACCCTAAAGTATTTTAATATGCAGTGTATAGTATACATAAGAATATTTAAATATTTATCATTAAGATCTCGTTTTGAAGTGCTTTTAAAATAACTGAAAATGTCTTTGGTGAATTTTTTTTGGGGAACTAATCCTTAATAAAAATGTAAGTGAATACTTGAAAAGCATTTAAAGTGCTTCATGCAACAAACACATAACTGGACTTCTTGCAAGAAGCACTTCAAGTACTTTTGAAGCCTAGTAATATTTTCTCTAAAAACGCTTTTAGTCATTTTCAAAGCTCTTCCAAACGAACCCTAAATCTTTGACCACATATCCATCTAATCCTCAATTGCACCGGTACATCTCATAAAACAAAGCACAATAAATTTTCACAAAACCCTAACCTAGTATTCTACTTTCTTGCATTCTGGGCGCACCGCCTAAACTGTTTTCTGAAATGATTTGTCAAAAACGAAGCCCTGAAATCTCGCTGAGGATCGTCTGGACTGTGTTTTGACACAAGACAACTGCAGGCAGCTACATTGCATTACAATTTGCACTTGTATATATAGGTTTAGCTTACCCCATTTAGAAACCACAATGTCCTCGTTCTACAAATCGTATAGCCTCATTTCAGGTGCCCTTTTTTCTTCATTTCTTCTCAACACGCTATCTAATTTATCTTTCCCACTTTTTGTTTTGTTTTTTGCTTTGGTGTGTCTCGACATTAGCTCAGATGTACTAGATATATATACTTTTATTTATATAGCAACTTTTTCTCTCCTCTACCTATTGATCCCAGAGTTATATATGTTTCAAGTTTCGACCAAAAAGTATCATGCTACAGTTATTAATTTTGTAAACTTAATGATTCGTCAAAATCTTTAAGAGCTCTCTTGAGTTTTATGGACGACTGATTTGAGTATAACATACACTCTGGCTTTCTACTTTTTCAACCCTAAACCCTTAAACTCCAAAGTTCTTGCTCTTTTACTAATTAAGACATCGGCAATTGAGGGGAAAATACTTGTCCCAGCCGAATTGAAAGTATCCAAAATACCATTAATTGTTGTACGTAGTAGTACCATTTGTATAGAACTTTAGATAAACTAACTAGGATTTATGTTACGAGTCTTGACTTGTTTGTGTGATGAACTACAAAAGCAAATGGAGAATTTTTAGGTAGTCGTGTTGGTGACAAAGATATATATCAAATCGTGATCCCATGCATCGAGAGTCGAGAGATGGATGATCACAGGAGAAAAGGTTAATTGGCTTTTCTTTCTGGGTTAGGAGGAATATGACTCTGACTGAGTATACGTACGTAGATGTGAAGTGTGTTGAGGTGGACAGACACGAACTGTGCCATGCGGGGCTGTTGCTCGTAAGGTTCATACTTTCCCGTTTTGGTAGCTAGGTCCTTTCTTTTACAGCTCTTAGACTGCTCTCTCTCTCTCTCTCTCTCTCTCTCATATCAAATAACATTAATTAACAAATAATGTGTAAGAGGTAAAAATTGGTGTGTTGGTAGCACCCCCTTTATATATTTAATTTATATTTAGATTTGCATTTGAATAATAAAATCCCAACAAGATCCTATCTGGATTCTTGTTTTGAGGATCCTGAGGATCCGTGAATCGTGTCCGTTCATCGTACATCGTACATTCGTGTCCATTCACGAATTCTTAGTATCCTCACAAAGAGGATCCGACGAGGATCCGAACTCAATCAAATCAACAGTTTCAATCAGAGCAATGATGGATGGAAAGTAAAAGTACGTATACATTGGGTAGTAATTGTTCGTGATGCCATGCAATGCAGCTCTCATGGCATAGCTATATAGCCACATAGGGAAGGGTTTCATTTCTGAAAAGAAACTAGGGTTTGAAACATCTTTTTACATTCCCCATTTCTCTGGCCATTTTGTTCCATCAGATCGATGTGATGATATGACGCCATGTTACCTCATTCACATATCTAAGAAAATGTCTTATTGGCCTGTCACTTGGAGTCATCTTATATATTAATTAGCTTTCTCTGTCAATCTCTCTCGGCTGCAACGTACAAGCAACTTGCAATGGTTCAATTGGTACGCAAGTGATCATGTTCTTCGGGAATTTGCGCGTGTCAAAAGGAAACTGGTTAAAAGAGTAAACCCGAAAAAGAGATGTTGGAGAGTGAGACACTCTCCCTTTCAAACCCTAATTTCACTCTTCCAAATAAAAGGAGTCGCTATATCTAGCTAGCATTTGGATTCTTCAAAGGTTAAGAACTTCAATGCGTTTAGTTAGAATACACTAAAACCTTTATAAACTTATAAAGTTGGGATCAAATAATTTTTATTAACTTTAGAGAAGTTATTTTTTAATTGAGGTGTAATTAAAAATTATTATTTATTGACTTATTTATCCTTAACAAATGTTGCATTTTCTAAATAAGATTCTTTGGGCTCAAATTATTTTATTCTTGCACATATGTATTTTATTTACTTGTACTTCAAGGCATTGTTTCTTAATGCCCAATGCTCCGTTATGTATGTTGAGGATGAATCCCACATTGATGAGAGAAGAGACATTGCATGTGCTTATAAGTAGTTGGGCTACTCCCCATATTGCCAATTGGTTTCATGTTGGAATCCTAACTTTCTTCATGGTATTAGAGCATGTTGTCCCACGTGTGAAACCTAACAGTCACTTGTGCTTCAGGTGAAACATAACAGGCACTTGTGCTCCACGTCACTCGAGTTGTTTGTCTGAGGGGTGTATTATTGAGTATAAATCTCACATTGATGAAAGGAACAACTTTTAAATAGTTGGGCTATTCCTCATATTGCCAATTAGTTTTATGATGGAACCTCTTCAGTGTTATAAAAGGTGTTGAATACCTTTTCTTTTTTCTTTGTCAATATCAATCATGCCCACCCAAGGTCAATGTGAAAAATCGGTTAACTAAAAATATTCGTGTTGATTGTGCAAAAAGAAAGCATCAAACCCCAACTTGAAGCAAAAATTATATTTACATGGATGTGTGTTTCCTTAAGATAGGACCAAGAAAATTATAATTGATAACAATGTGAAGTTTATTCCTATACATAGCTGGTTCCAAGTTGAAACCATAGCTTTTTATGACTTTTAAAAAGGTTATTCCTTTATATAGTATTAATTTAGAGAGGTTTTACTCAATGGGCTAACAATAATGTGGTTCAAATTCGCTTTTGGCGATAATCGAACTTAAGACCTCTCACTTTCAAGTGAAGAGAAATACCACTAGACCGTAGTACTAAGTGGTAAAAGTGTCTTCAATTAATCGTAAACGCATTTTTGATTACTTAATTGAAGAGGATCAATGAGTACCCCTTAATAAACCTCTAGATATATACACTTGGAGAGTGAAATATAAGAGTGGTATCCAATGTTAGACAGCTAACAAATAACAATGCACATATATCGATCCCAAACCTCAATGATTCCTCCTAGGACAATAAGACACATCGTTTGTACTCCATGTGTTCTTTAATCAGTGAGATTTGGCTGTGCCATTGCCAATGCACAATAATTCAATCCCTAAAGGACGATCCTCACCGGCAATGTTTCATCACCTCGCCTTAGTTTCAATCCTTCATCACTATTATTTGTCCTTCACTTTCACATGTGAACTCCATGTCTCTTTCCAAGTAAATGTTGGGCGATGTTACTAGTTAAATTATTTAGCTACTTCTCGTGCATAAAAAAGATTAACACTTTTGGGTTTTATAATTCATGATTTTCATTTCATTTGTTGTCAAATCTTAAGGCTCAACTCTGGTTAGGTGGTGGAAAAACTACCAAGTTTTGGACTACGATCATATGTGCAAATGATATTTCCGGTGGAGCGGTCAAATTAGATGGGAAAGAACACTAACCACTATGAAGTGAATATCAAGTTCATGTAAGATTTGAGGGTTGAAATTTCACAATTTTCATTATTTACTACTATTATTTTTAGTAAGTTTGTAATTTAAATAATTAATAACATTTATCCATATACTTGAGGTATTGTGTTCGATTTCTTGTGCATCTCCTCCACTATTACTTGTATAAAACGGAATTCAAGACAAGGGTCATCAAGCAAAGGCAAATTCGATACAATAATTTTTGTGAAATGGAAACAAATCACTAGAAAATGGTCATCAAGTAAAATTAGACGATTTTGTAAATATTAACTTAGACTAAATTGAGAATGAAGAGTCATCGAATCACTGTTATTTTTTCATCAAATTCAAGTTTCATTCGTAACGCAGGATGAGTGTCAACAACATATAAAATATAAACTCATCTTCCAGCCACCAGTCACAAATGATCAATACAGATTAACATTCCACTAAAAAGCGAGCACGCTTTATTAAACCATACATCGTGGACATAAAACAAAATTTATACTACTAGCTTCACAAGAAGGAGCTATAAACTTGCACATAACAAATTAGGTTGAGTTTTTTCAAACTTACTCCGACTAAAAAATTTGTTCATGTTACCATTGACCTCCAAAATTTCATCCAAGTAAATTCCCCTATGGCGCGAGAGGGACACAAAGCTCAACTATGGGCTTTGTCTGAGCCCAACTCAGCCAGTCTTTTGGGGCCCCCGTAAAGTGGAAATAACGCGAGAAACTACAGAGCGGGTCCAATCTTTTGGCGGCAAAACCGGTTCGAGCGAAACTTCCGTGGGCTTGAAAACCCGAACCGGCCCACTTCTGGGACTGCAAGTCTGCTTCTTCTTTACCATGGTTGAACACTCGAACTGCAACAGAAGAAGCAGAGAAAGCTAGGGCACAAACCGCAGGCACGGCCTCGGCTCCCTCCATTCGAAATGCCGTTTATCTCCAAAATTCAACGGCAGTCCGATTACAGACGCTTCCCTTCCTCCACTCCCATCGTCATCGACAATGGCGCCTCCTATTTTCGCATCGGGTAGAACCTCGCAAGAACCCTAATTTCAACTTCTGCGCGCTTAATTCATGGCCATTTTTGTTAATTTTCACCTTTTTTGTGCGGGATTTTCAGGTGGGCAGGAGAGGCCGAGCCTCGTGTTATTTTCCGCAACATTGTTCAGAGGCCGCGCCACAAGGCCACCGGTACGCTCGATTTTCTCACTGTTATGTATTTTGATAGCTTAATTTGCAAGGTTCAAGAAGCTGTTTTCGGGTATAATTTTGTATTATTATCGAGGGTGGTAACTTTAAAGAAATATCAAAATAATAATAATAATAATAATTCTGTATTCAGGGGAAACTGTGACCATTGTTGGAGACCATGATCCTGCATTGTTGAAATACTTTGATTGCACGCGGTCGGGACCCCGCTCAGCTTTTGATAACAATGTTGTTTTCCAGTTTGAAATTATGGAATATGTAAGTTCAGTTTACTAATGATTATGTTCTATATTGGTATGCGCACTCAATTCATATTTGGCTTGGCCTTTAGCTTGGCTACCGGCTCGAAATGAAAAGTTTACATGATTTTGGTGTACACCTTGTCTAAAATTTATAATGCATCAATCTTTTCTGGTTTGCATGCAGTAATCTTAGACTTGTAGCCTTACTAATAGTCTCTTGCGTCTGTAGATTCTTGACTTTGCCTTTGATCGGTTGGGTGCAAATGGATCGCAGGTATGATTCAAATTGGACCCTTCGTTTCTTCGTTTTACTATACTTGCTGAAGCTCTAGATTTTGATTATGAAGCTTCATTTGTTAAAAGCTGTTTTCTTTTCTACCATGATTTTGTCTATCTTGAGGCCAGTTCTTTTTAATGAGATTGCCAATACCAGTTTGCATGAATGATATGCAGTAGTGTTCTTATTTTGTTTTAGATCGTTACAAGCATATGCAAAGTCATTTATTTTGAATGCTTTTTAAATTTTTTTTTTTCATGTAAGGTTTCAGATCAGTTTATATATTCGTAAGACCTTTTCCTAAACTTTGTGTTCATTTGAGGGCAGAACAGATTGATCATCCGATCCTGATTACTGAATGCGTGTGCAACCCATTTCACTCTCGTAGTAAAATGGCTGAACTTTTGTTTGAGACATATGGAGTTCCATCTATAGGTATCAACAGTAACTTAAAATTTTACCTCTCTTCAGACATGCTTCCTTACTGGCTCTTTGGTCCTGTGTTGTTTTTGCTCCCTTTAATATGTCTATTTTTGTTTAGATTTTTTATTTTTCTTTGTTTCCGTACTTACAGCATATGGTGTCGATGCTGCATTCAGCTATAAGTATAATCAGCAGCATGGGGTTTGTGATAAAGATGGTCTTGCTATCTGTCCTGGGTTTACCACTACTCATGTTATTCCGGTATGCTTTCTTGGTCTTGGTAATTGCTTAACTAATGACTGATAGTAATGAAAAATATCCAAGACTTAGGTTTACATGCCAAATTAGTTGTGTATTAGCATTCATTACATCTCTGATTGTCAATATAATGATAAATAAGCTGTAGTTTAAAATTTTCTGTTGCGATTCTTGTTTTCCATAAATACCTTCATTAGTACCTCTTTAAGTGAGCATTATTTTACAAATTGGTTACTCAGTATGTTATTATGATTCATTGTGGGATTTATAGGTTGGGATTATGGAAAACATATCTAGTTTTATTGGCCTCAAGCAAATCTTCAGTATGGAATTCCACTACTTCAGTTCATATTTTCAGAACAACTAAGAAATTGATAAAGATGATAACATACCCAAGACCTCTCTTGATTGCTAGGTTGATCATTTTTGTGTATGTCATTCCCAGTTTATTGATGGTGAGCCCGTATATAACGGAAGCTGTCGAACTAACATTGGTGGGTACCACATCACTGATTATATGAAGCAACTTCTCTCACTTAAATACCCTCATCACATGTGAGTATAATTTGGTTGGTTTCCAGTTCACTTGAATGGGGGACCAATTGAGTAATATTTCTGATTATGTGTATCTAATGCAACAGGGCTAGGCTTACATGGGAGAAGGTTGAAGACCTGAAGATGGAGCACTGTTACATTGCTCTAGATTATGTGTCAGAAGCTCAGTTATTTCAGGTATTGATGATTGCCTTTTCCAATCCACTCGCCAATCCCAATCTGGTTAGTTAACTGTTGATATATTTTTTTGTTTTCAGAGGGGGGCAAAGGAAGCTGAAGATAAAACAAGGATGTGGCAGCTTCCATGGGTTCCACCACCTACTGAGGAGCCCCCTTCCGAAGAAGAGATTGCAAGAAAGGCAGCCATTAAAGAGAAACAAGGTCAACGATTGCGAGAAATGGCGGAGGCGAAGAGATCTTCTCGGATAAATGAACTGGAGAATGAATCACACGGGTTGGAGTTTCTTCTAAAACAGCTTGAACAGGTGGAAGAGCCTGATATACCATCATTCTTGTCAGCCACTGGCTATATCTCCAAGAAGGAAGTAGAATCTGCCCTGGTGAAGGTAAGACAATCGTTACTGAAGACGAAAGGTGAACCAAAGGGTGAACAAGCTGAGCTTGACGAGAAGACAGATCCTGCAGGAAGCGAAAGATTTCCTCTTTTAAATATACCTGACAACATGCTCACCCCTGAGCAGGTATGCTTTTATGCTAACTTTCTTTCACTTTTAGGATGTGTATTGCACTTTTAGGATGTGTGCATAAACTGCACACAATTCATTGCGCTTAACACTTATTTATGACTCAAAAAACCTGAGGTCCTCTCGGTAAACCTAACATATGAAGACAGCGTCAACCAGACTGCATTTGAGCTTTTTCCTTATATTCATCTTACTTTTAGGTTTTCACATCATCGTTAATGTAGTCCTTTGGTACTGTTCTCTTGACAGCTGAAGGAGAAAAAGAGACAGTTGTTTCTAAAAACCACATCTGAAGGTCGGCAGCGAGCTAAACAGAAGCGTCATGAAGAAGAATTAGAGCGGGAAAAGAGAAATCAACAAGATGAGAAAAAACGTTTGTATGTGCTGACACATGATTTTTTATTTTGGCAACGTAAAACAAAATCAATTTATTGTGGTCAGGCTTTAAGGAGAGAAAACCATTCATGTTTGTTAAAATTAAGATTTTATATGGTTCACTATTTAGCATTCTAGATTCCTCATGATGATTTTATAAGTTTTGGAAATGTGTACCATCTCCTCGTTAATTATTATTTTCTCTTTGTCTCCTTATTGTAGAGAAAACCCGGAGCTTTATTTAGAGCAGTTACATGCTAAATATAAAGATCTTTCAGAGAAAGTTGAACAGAGAAAACGGCTTAAGACAAATGGTGGGGGTCATACAAATGGAAATAATTTTTCTGGAAATGTTGGCCGTGGCGAGAGATTAAATGCTGCACAGAGGGAAAGGATGCGCCTTTTGACAACAGCAGCTTTTGATCGCGGCAAGGGTGAGGATACTTTTGGCGCAAAAGATGAAGACTGGCAATTATACAAACTCATGAGCAAAGATAACGATGATGATGATGAGGGACCAGATGTGGATGAAGCAGAGCTAGCACATCTCTCTTCTAGGCTCAAGGTCTGTTTATTCTGGTTCACTTACTTGCTGGCTGTGGTTTACTGTTGTTGTTTTCATCCGAATTATTCATTTTGGATCATTGCTTTGACAGGAAGTGGACCCGACATTTGTTCCCAAACCAGATATTGCAAACCCTCAATCTGCTGAAGCACCAAAGTTTCGTCCTCTTACCCAGGAAGATTTTCAAATTGTTTTCGGTGTTGAAAGGTTCAGGTGCCCAGAGGTCTTATTTTGTCCCAACTGGATTGGAATCGACCAGGCAGGCTTAGATGAGATGGCTGGGGTGTCACTGAGGAGGCTGCCAACTAAGGGCCAAGAGCTGGAGGAGAGGCTAACCAGTTCGATATTTATGACTGGTGGTAGTAGTCTTTTTCCTGGCATGAGCGAGCGCTTGGAGGCAGGAATCCGGATGATTCGGCCGTGTGGTTCACCCATAAGGATAGTCAAAGCATTGGATCCAATTCTAGATGCATGGCGTGGAGCTTCCGCTTACGCCGCCGCCTCCCACTTCCCGACACAAACTTTCAGTAAGGAAGACTATTATGAGAAGGGTGAAGACTGCGTTCGCAGATACCGATTTCGGTATTATACACTGTAGTTGTTTAGGTCACCCTTTTGCCTTGATATATGCCATTATTGATGTTGTCAAACGTAGATTGCAGAGAACATGTTAAACATTGACGATGAGCATCTCAATTTCAAACAACTTTTTCTTACTAAATGTGTCATTTGCAAATTTATGTGGCAATTTGATGTAAAAATTTGCTCCTCTAAACTTTCACTCCAATCTACCTAAACTTGTGCAGGGGCTTCCATACCATGTCATTTGTAGGGGTTATCTCACTTTTAGTTCGGATTTTATTCTCTTTAGATTCCACATTTGTCTCATTTAGTGTGATAGTTGCCCTAGTAGGCCGTACTCGAGTGGGCCGTACTCGAGTGACTGTCGGACTTATTCAATCCAAAACCAATCCCTAAAAGAACTTCTTTGGCATGACACAGTAACGTTTCGTTATTGATGCATCGATATTATAACACGTATTTAATAAATCTGTTTCTTGAGATACTAATATATTGCTAGTCACATTATAACACGTGGTTTAATATCACCCTTAGTCTAAATTTTTTCAATCCCTCCACAAAATAAAGAATTTTACTATACTTCAGTGGATAGCACGAACGTTGAGGAATAAATACTTGAATGTACAATTATTCTAATAGACAAGAATCCAACAATGAAAAATTCCGGTGTATAGTACGTACTAAAATCACAGTAGGCTGGATACTCGGATTCTCTCCGTCGTGAGAGCCTTTTCTCCTCTGTGAGAATCCGCCGTTGTGCGAGTTTTAGTGTTGGCGTGGGTGCTCTTTCCAGCTGGTTCTGGGTTCACTTCCGGTGTTGGTGGATCTCCTTTAGGGCGTCGTATGCGAGAGGTAGGTGGATCTCATTTGGGGCGAAGTTACGAGGGGTAGGTGGAGCTCTTTATTTTTCTGCGATTGTCTTCGTTTGGGGTTGTGTTTCTTCTGATTGTGGTGGGGCTTTCTGTCCGTGTCCTGTTTGTCTGCTGTGGTTCTGGCTATTCTGTAGGGGGTGTCAAATTGGGGTTGGTGGAGCTTTAATTTCGTCTTTGTATTCTGCGATTGGGTTCGAGCTTCTTCTGGTTGGGGTGGGGTAGTATGGAGGAGAGTGGACAAGGCTCTTATCCCTTCCATTCTCTGATTTGGGGGTTAGGGTTATACTGGTTGATCAGTTTGGGGGTTGGGATTTTATATCTCTGTACGATTGGTTTCGATGTGGGGTTGACAATCTGGCACAAATTGGGCTTCTGTGAGAATGAAGTTAAGGTGGGTTCTGACAAATCTCAAAGCATTGAATGCTGGAATGGTATTTATGGGTCTATTGAGATGTTGGTTGGCAGCGTTAAAGGAGCTCAGCCCCTTTTGTCCCCAAATGGTAGGTATGTGCAGGCTGATGCTTTTAATGACAATGTTATTGCACTCTTTTTGGCTATTAACGAAGATTTGAGGCAGATTCAAGAGTTACGACTGTAACCGGTGGGAGCTCATAGGGTTTTTTCTGCGCATTCCAAGTACTCTGCGGCATCTTTGGGGCTGTCGAAGGTGTGGAGTCTGCTACTTATGGAAAATCCTGGTGTGGAAGAACTTGTTGTTCATCTGGATCGTTCGTTGGATCTGTCTACGATGGAGATTGGTGTTAAGTTAGTTGGTATGGCTTTGACGCAGAAGCCATTGAATAGGTGGGGTATCAGAAACATCCTTAACTCGGCGTGGAAGGATCTAGGTGAAGTGGGAATTAAATGGGTCCGAGAGAATGTGTTCATTATCTTGGTTCCGGATCAGAGTGTGGCTAAGAAAATCCTGGCGCATGTGCCGTGGGCTGTCATGAAGAAAAATTTTGTAGTGAAAGCTTGGCCCCCGGACTTTGCTTTGGAGGAAGTTGACATGAAGACTGTTCCTTTCTGGGTTCAAATCTGTGGTGTCCCTTTAAGTGTGGTTTCCAAGGAGAATGTTACTCGGCTCATTAAGACGGCTGGTGTTTTTCTGGAGATGGAGGATCCAGCAAAAGCTTGAGGTTTCTTAAGGGTTAGAGTGTTAGTTAATTCGGAGAACCTGCTTGTTCTTGGATGTTGGTTGAAAAGGGAGGTAAACCGTGAGACTTGGGTTGAGTTTAGGTACGAGAGGCTTCAAGATTTTTGCTATCATTGTGGGCGTATTGATCATATTAATACGGAGTGCTCCTACGCGGCGAATTTGGGTGGGGCGGAGGGCTATGGAGATTGGATAAAAGCTCCCCCTGTGCGTGAGTTTGTGGAGCATGTGCGCCCGTCGCGTTTGGGAGTAGGCGAACGGAAGACGGTTGGAATGGTTAGGGGCAGGATCGTCCTGAGTTGAGGTTGCAGCGTTCGATCCACAGTGAGGCTCCGAGTAGGAAAGACACTTCTGGGGTTACTGCTGGGGAGCATGGGTCTCATGTTCGTGACAAGAAGAAATGGCGTAGGGTTCAGCGACAAGCTTGTCCTGCTAGTCAGATTCAGGTGGTAGTGCCTCAGCTTCGTCGCCAGCTGAGATGGGAGTGCGGTGATGGGAGTTTCCCGTCAGTTATTAACCAAGTAGTCTTTCAGGGGGGAGAAGGAGGGCATTTGGTTCGGATTCGGGATGTTAGTAAGGCAGATTCTGGGACTCCTCCAGATGGTGATTTAGAGAGGTTCACGGGGACTTTGGCTTGTAACTCTCGACAGTGCTCAAGCCTGTTGCGGCATGAGGTGGGTGGTATTAAGCGAGGAGAGGGGCCATCGAGTATGGATTTAGTTCCATCCCCGCAAAAGAAAATTCGAGGGCCCAACCCGGACGCTGATAAACAAGTGCTACATGACGACACTATGGAAGCAAGTGATCTGTGGGATCATGTGGAGGCAGACTCGGGAGAGAATGGGAGCTGCGTCTTGACTGTTTGTGCGGGCAATCTGGCTCGGGGTGGTGGCGGCTGGCCCTCAACAGCCGCAAGATCGCCATGATTCTGGTGTTTTGGAACTGCCGTGGTTTAGGGTCGGACACGGCAGTTAGGGCCCTCCATGGGCTTATTAGAAACAAACGACCCTCTATGATCTTTTTATCTGAAACTAAAATGAAAGATCATAGATTAAATGGTGTTAGGAGACGTATGGGTTTTCATTATGGTATTAATGTTTCTCCGATTGGCAGGGCAGGTGGGCTAAGTTTGTGGTGGGATGATTCAGTGGAGGTGCAATCTCTGTTTTCTTCTAAGCATATTATTGATGTTATCTTGCGCAAGGGGGGTGATAGTAATTGGGTCCGAATTACTGGAGTTTATGGAACTCCTTACAGGGAGGATAAGGCTGCTTTTTGGGAGTGGATGTCGAGTCATTTTTCACCTTCTGATATTCCGTGGCTATGTGCTGGGGATTTTAATGAATTTCTTTGGGATCATGAGAAGTCTGGGGGTGTGGAGGTTCTCTACAACAGGCCTAGGTATCTGGAGACTTTCATGCAGGCTACCAATTTGTGGGATTTGGATTTTAATGGTCCTGCTTTCACTTGGCATGGTATGCGCCATGGTCATCTGGTGGAGGAACGGATTGATCGGGCTTTGATAAACGGGCTTTGGCAGGATTTGTGGCCGAATTCTTTGGTTACGCATGGGACAGTTATGGGGTCTGATCATTGTCCTCTCATTATTCAATCTGATTCGGAGAGTATGCGGGGGCGGAGGGCGTTCAAGTTTGAGGCGTTCTGGGCTAAGGAGAATGACTGTGATCAGGTGGTGCGCTCTTGCTGGAATAGGCAGGATCCGAGTGAGATATTGGTGAGGTGGACGAAGAAAATAAACGATTGCAAATCAAGTCTTATTCGGTGGAGCCGAAATAAATTCAAGAAGAGGGGTTTGCTGATTCAGGAACTCCTTCATCAGTTGCAGGAGCTTCAAAGGGATTGGCGCTCGAATATTGAAGTCATTAAGCAGAAAACTCAGCTCGTTGATGAATTGAGGGCTCAGGAGGAAAGTTATTGGATGCAGCGCTCTAGAGTTAGATGGCTTCGTGATGGGGATGCCAATACAAAGTTCTTTCATAATTCTACTTTGCAACGAAGACGACGCAACCAAATTATCAAAATTAAGGATGAGCTTGGGAACTGGGTGAAGCAACCGGGTCGTGTTCGGAAGTTGGTGGAGGATCATTTTATTCAAACGTTTACTACTGGAGGAGCCCGGAATTGGGGATCTTTGTTGGATTGTATTAGCCCGAGAGTGTCGGAGGATATGAATCAGGCGCTCCTTAAGCCGGTGTCCGAGGATGAAATCAAGACAGCGATCTTTAAAATGGGTGGTCTTAAAGCTCCGGGACCGGATGGTTTTCAAGGCATATTCTATCAATCCTTTTGGGAGCATGTCTATGCGGATGTTTGTGCTTTGGTGAGGGAGTTGATGCATGGGTCGTCTAGCCCGACTTCTCTTAATGCTACGTATATTGTTCTGATCCCAAAGGTTCCGCACCCGGAGACGGTTTCGCAGTTTCGGCCTATTAGCCTGTGTAATTATTCTTACAAGGTGTTGTCTAAGGTCTTGGCAAACCGATTAAAGGTGATTCTTCCTATGCTTATATCTCCCTCCCAAAATGCTTTTGTGGCGGGTCGTCAAATTCAAGATAATATTGGGATTGCTCATGAAATGTTCCATTTTTTTAAAGGGAGAACTGCGAAACGGAAGTTTGAAATGGGAGTCAAATTGGATATGCAGAAAGCCTATGATAGAGTTGAATGGGATTTCCTTGATGCGGTTATGGAGAGAATGGGGTTCTGTTGTATGTGGAGAAGGCTTGTCATGGGATGTGTTTCTTCTGTTAATTTCGTTGTCCTTCTCAATGGACAGCCAGGCAACAAGTTTGCTCCGTCCAGGGGTCTCAGGCAGGGTGATCCTTTATCTCCATATCTGTTTATCATACTGGGGGAGGTTCTTTCGTGCATGATTCAAGCTGCGATTGACGACAATCAGCTGGAGGGAGTTAGGATTGGTGTCTCAGGGCCCATTATATCTCACTTGTTCTTTGCGGACGACACTCTTCTTTTTTTGCGTGCGGGGGATAATTATTGTAGAAATTTGCTCTCTATTATTGATAGGTACTGTGAAGCTTCGGGGCAGAAAATGAATCTCCAGAAGTCCAGTATTTATTTTGGTGCGAATGTTCCGAAAGGGGTGGCTGCCAATTTGGGTGGCATTCTTGGTGTGTCTGTAGTGGATAATCATGGCACTTATTTGGGTGTCCCTGCCATCTGGGGTCATTCCAAAAAGCGTGGCCTTGCTTATGTGAAGGGCAGAATTTTGGGAAAGCTCCAATGGTGGAAGCAGAGTGCGTTGTCGAGGGCGGGCAGAGAAGTTCTGATTAAGGCTGTGGTCCAGGCCATTCCTGCTTATCCTATGTGCATTTTTAAATTTCCTACTGTGGTCTGTCAGGAGTTGGATGCCCTGGTTGCAAGATTTTGGTGGGGAAGCCATGGGGAGGACCGAAAGATCCACTGGGTGTCTAAGGAGGTTCTGGGCCTTCCCAAGGATATGGGTGGCCTGGGTTTTAGAAATTTTCAGGAGTTTAATGATGCGTTACTTGCTAAGCAATGCTGGCGGTTACTTACGGAGCCGAATTCATTGTGGGCTCGGGTTATTAAGGCCCGGTACTTCCCGCATTGCTCTTTTTGGAAGGCTAAAAAAAGGGCTCGGGCTTCATGGGCTTGGTCCAGTCTTCTCTCGGGCAGGGAGCTTCTTGCTAGCGGATCTCATTGGCAAATTATGGGTGGGGAAGATGTGAGGGTTTGGGTGGATAGGTGGCTGCCCTCTCTCCCTTCGGGGCACCCTATGCCGCTTGGTACTGTCTCTGTTACGTCGAACTTACGGGTTAGCTCCCTCATTGACTCCTCTTCCCGGTAATGGGATTTTGATTTTATAAGACCGTTTCTTTCTTTAGCGGATCAACGGGCTATCCAGGAAACGATTATTGGCGACTCGAGGTGGAAGGACAGGCTTGTTTGGGCTGCTAACCGGAATGGCAAATACTCTGTAAAATCGGGGTACAGGTGGCTTCAAGTTCGCTCTATTGATGTGAGGGATCATCGGATGCCGGTTGTTCGTTCGATTTCTAAAACTCTGTGGAACTGTATTTGGCAGCTGGCTGTGCCTCCCAAAATTCAGCATTTCTTATGGGTTTCGTTGCATCTTGGCCTGCCTACTGGTAATGCTCTTTTTACTAGAAGGTTGCCCCCTTCTCCCTCTTGTCCTCTTTGTCAGAGTGCTGATGAAACTGTGGATCATGTCTTCCTTCGCTGTCCTTGGGTGGCGGCTGTTTGGTTTGGTGGAGCGTTGAATTACAAAGTTGACGCTGCCGGTATTGTTTCGTGGGCTCGGTGGTTGCAGACTGTGTTTTCTTCTAACTGGGGCTCTTCGGCTGACAGGCAGTGGTTCCAAGCTTATGTTTCTTTTTCTTGCTGGTTCATTTGGAAAGCTCGCTGTGATTTTGTGTTTAACCAGGTTCCTATCAATCATTCTAAGGTTATTTTTTCGTTGTCGACCGCCTTCGGGAATTTTTTGCTTGCTGTGTCTTCTGTGGGTATTACTCTGCCTGTCTCGGTTTCTCGGGAGGAGGTTGCTGTCAGGTGGTGTCCTCCTTCTTCTCCTTTTGTTAAGATCAATGTGGATGCTAGTTGGTCTAAATCATCTCGGATGGGTTTTGCGGGGGTGGTTGCTAGGCAGGGCGGTGGGCGTTTCCGGGCTGCGGTTAGGTCTTCTGTTTTGGCTCCTTCTTCTCTTGTGGCTGAGTCTTTTGCGATTCTGCGTGGTTGTGAATTGGGTGTCTCGATGGGTTTCAGCTCTGTTATCATTGAATCTGACTCTCTTCAGGCTATTTCCTATTTAAATGGTTCTCTTGAAAATGGCAGTTGGGAGGCTTTCCCCATTTTGGCTAGAGCTCAAAGGTTGGGGTCAGCTTTTCAGAATTGTCGCTGGTCTTGGGTTCCAAGATCAGCCAACTTGGCAGCGGATGTTCTTGCGTCGGCTGGTATTACGGAGATGTGTGACTTTGTTTGGGTTGACAGACCCCCATCTTCGTTAGTTCATGTATTATGTAATGACGGACTGCCTTGCCCTCATTAGCAGGTTGTGGTCGGTTTGGGGTGACACTCTCTCTTAGTGATTGTGTCGGTTGTTGTGTCCCTGCTCACTGCTTTGCTTGGTCTTAGTTTCGTTGTGTTTGCCTTGTCGTAGGCTCTCTTGCTTCTGTTTGGCTTCTTAGCCTTGGGTTTCTTAATTTAAACTCAATTCCTCAAAAAAAAAAAACAAAAAAAATCACAGTAGGCTTTAAAGGCCAAGCAATTAACAATTAACTTCAAAGCAACGGCCAACTTTGGGTAACTACAACAAACTGCCAGCTTTAGACGAGCTCGATCAATGCAAAAAATGACCGTTGGAGGATTCTTTACATGCACACTGCACATATTACAATTTTTTCACAGAAAATAAAAAATAAAAAAGGGAAAGATAAAACCCAGCACCGCTCCTATAAACCCCAGTATAATTCGACCGTTACAAGTCTGCCGCCACACTGAACCAAGAGAGAGAAACTCTAGAGAGAGAAAGAGAGAGAAGCCTTTCCTTGCATTTCTGTTCATTTGGCCTCCTCCTTCTCTCTTCAAAAACCCCATTAATTATACCAATTAGCTGTATGATATCATCACATTCTTCAGACCCAGCAACCCGGAAACTCCTCCTCCAAGCAACCAAGAACCGCATCCAACAGAACCCAGCAATGGAGTCACCTCAAACCAGGAAATCGGGGCTCAACCTCCCCACCGGGATGTCCGAGACACTGCTCCGCCTCGATTCCGTTTCGGGTTCTTTTCGTGCGGTTTCGAGCCTCTCAGCGTCGCCGGGTTCTTGTCGGGCGATTTCGAACCTGTCCTCGCCGTCGAAGTCCTCGACTTGCAGCGACAGATTCATCCCCTGCAGATCCTCGTCGCGGCTTCACACGTTCGGGCTCAACGAGAAGGCCTCGCCGATGAAAGAAGGAGGCAACGAGGCGTATGCCGGGTTGTTGAAATCGGAGCTTTTCGGGTCTGATTTCGGGTCTTTTTCTCCTGCAGGTGGCGCAGGTGGTGGTGCAGCGTCGCCCATGAGTCCCAGCAAGAACATGTTGCGGTTCAAGACGGAGAACTCGGGCCCGAACTCGCCTTACTCGCCGTCCCTTCTGAGAAATGACAGTGGGTTTTCCAGCGAGACGACGCCTCCCAAGCCTCCTCGCAAGGTCCCCAAGACACCCCATAAGGTAATTAATTATCCCACGTTCTTCCCTCTTTTGATCTTTAATTTTAATGGTAATTTTGGGAGAGTGTGAAAGATCAAATCTTCCCAAGGAAAAGGTGATAAAATATATTAACTTAGCTTAATTCAGCTCAATTTAACTTAATTAGTTTAATTGTAGTGCAGTAACAAGTTGATCTGATGGATTGGATTAAAGGGAATGGTCGATTTGAAAAGCTGCATTTCCTATGCTAATTTGCAGTAATTTCACGGGATACCCGATATATGTCATCAAACTATTGATATTATGTCGATATTGTGTTTTTATCTGATATAGATGTCGATATGGATGTCACATGTGTCTTTGTGATGTTTATATGGTGTCAATAATGTCTTGCTATTTTATCGTATATCTATCAATGTGTTGTTTATAATCCCGCTCCATGAACAGTGGAGCGGATCCCCCCTTAAGAAGGGGTTTATTGGGGAAAATGCAATGGCTGATTTCAAAGGCTCTAATTGGTTGCAGGTTCTGGATGCTCCATCACTACAAGATGACTTTTACTTGAACCTTGTGGACTGGTCCTCCCAAAATGTCCTTGCAGTTGGACTGGGCACCAGTGTTTATCTCTGGAGTGCATCAAACAGCAAGGTTAGTTTAATGACAGATTTACAACTTTGCCGTTCCGTGGTATAGAAATCTAATTTGAAAATTCTCTCTGCTGCCACTGTTGTTCATTTTATAGTGGGTTTGTGATGTATTTTGTTTCCTCAGGTGACAAAACTGTGTGACTTGGGGCCTAATGACGGCGTGTGCTCTGTCCAATGGACACGGGAGGGTTCATACTTGTCGATTGGCACAAGTCTTGGTCGAGTTCAGGTAGCTATTTGTTTAAATTGGTTGTCCTCCGATTTTACACACTTGATACATAGATGGCCATTAATTGTGATGTTTTGTTCTAGGTTTGGGATGGGACGCAGTGCAAGAGGGTCCGAACAATGGGCGGGCATCAAACAAGGACCGGAGTCTTGGCGTGGAACTCGCGCATATTAGCTTCAGGGAGCCGAGATCGGAATATACTTCAACACGACCTTCGAGTCCCAGACAACTATATCAGCAAGCTTGTTGGCCACAAGTCTGAGGTATGAAGACTTCAAAAGACTATGTACTTAAAATGAGGTTCTTGGGAATATGCAAACAAAATTAACTTTTCTTCGAATTTCAATTATTCAGGTATGTGGGCTGAAATGGTCCAACGATGACAGGGAACTTGCATCCGGTGGCAATGATAATCAGGTAGCCATTACAAACTTGTGTTTATTCTTTTCCACATTCGTGTTCTCTTCTCTTGCTCTCGTATGCTTTAGTCAATGGCTTACTTAGTTAGTGGCTTGTGGTGAGCAGCTCTTGGTCTGGAACCAGCAGTCTCAGCAACCGGCTTTGAGACTGACAGAGCACACAGCTGCAGTCAAGGCCATTGCTTGGTCACCCCACCAGAGTGGCCTTCTTGCATCTGGAGGCGGAACTGCTGACAGATGTATTCGGTTCTGGAACACTACAAACGGTCACCAATTGAACAGCATTGACACAGGAAGCCAGGTAGACTTCTGTTTCTGTTTATGCGTATGGGAATAAAGGAGAATACCCTCAACTCACACAAGTCGACTTTGTAGGTCTGCAATCTTGCATGGAGTAAGAATGTCAATGAGATAGTCAGCACTCATGGGTACTCCCAGAATCAAATTATGGTGTGGAAGTATCCATCCATGGGAAAGGTTTGCATTCTAGTGATTTTAAACTTTGTAAAACTTTACCTCAACTCGAAGCATAAGAAAATTCAGAAAAAAGTGCATTTTTCTAGTTATAATCTTTCTATCCAACTCCTATTCGAATGTACTTACAGGTTGCCAATCTAACCGGTCATAGCATGCGAGTTTTGTACCTTGCAATGTCACCGGATGGTCAGGTATTGCACCATTTTTGCCCCCGATACGTATGTGAACAGTTTCTAGTTGCTAATGCCGAGATCTCAGATCTAACAAGCTCAAATGATATCTCTTTTACCGCAGACAATAGTCACTGGTGCCGGGGATGAGACTCTAAGATTCTAGAACGTCTTTCCATCTGTGAAGACACATGTAAGCATGGATATCATGATCCAATCTTTACACTGATCAAAATTTTAAGCTTCTTCCCTCCAAAATACGTCATCCCTGCTTTTCTGATCCTTTTTCTTTTTGTTTGGTATTTCAGACGTCAGTGAAGGATACGGGTCTTTGGTCACTAGGACGAACTCAGATTCGATGATTCTCTCTTGCACATACACATGAAGTGATATATTGTAAATGGAGATATTCTTATTCTTTCCGGTCAGAAGAATACTGTAATTTATCAGTAGTGAAAGGCACAAATTTACTTCTTTTTCTTTGGTTCTTGTTAATCCCACACGAAGTTTTGAAGTTTGTAAAGTGTTATCTGGTGTGCTATGCAAACCCTAACGATTAAGAAATTCAAATATATACATTTTCAGTGTTCATTCCCGGAGCTCTCTGTCTTCGTAAGTTTCGTCAATTCCTTCATCCTTGCTGTTTTTCTTTTTCCCATCCTTCTTTTAAGACCAAGAACATGAGAAATGTGCATGCCATCACAACTTGGTTCATGAATATAGAAGTGAAAACCAAATAACATCAGTGGCTTTAGGCCTCAACAACGACGCGTTTCTAAACAGCGGTTTGCAAATCTGATTGATTTCTGCAAACAAACAGCCAGAAGACAGTAAAAAAATATATTCAAACAGAGCTTCAATGAAGCAATTACCGCTCTTATGCTACCGAAAAAGGGGGAAAGGGAAGGAATTAAGAAAAGAACCTTGCACATCTTCACTCTCTAAAAGCTTTATCACAAGATTGCCTCCCCTTCGCAATACACCGTTATCATCTGAACTCGTAGTTGCCCCAACATTACTTTCCTCCGTTTGAATTTCGTTGTTTGAATGAGCTAAGGCTGCTCCACCAACAGCCACATTCAGTGCTTGCATGCCTAACTCGAGCGATAAAGCTGCATCTCTACTTGAGATTCCAGAAACGAGGGGACACATATCCGACAGCACCGCAGAAAACCCTTTCTGCAGCACAAACATAATGGCAAAACAATAAATCCTTTTCGTATTCCTACATCTGCAAGAGGATCCTAGCAACGTTTTACGGTTGGCCTTTTAGTTGGAAATTCATGGAAAAATGTTACAGTGTCGAAAGTTTGCAAGGAACCAATATATCATTTGTTTCACACCTTCAAACATCCTGAAACAGGGTTGAAGGACAACATGATCATAAATCGAAACACCAGCATAATTAACCAAGATTTCAAGAGTCAAAAGACGTAAATTAGCACAAGCATTTTGAAACCATTGTTAATTAAAGCTAAGAAGCCCAGACAACAATACCTGTGGAGAGAGAGTTCCCTGACTTGAGCTCTCGGTAGCTTCATCACGTCGGCGCAAACAGTTTGAACCCTTGAATCACAATGATCAGCAGGAACCTTCACCTTCTGTTCTGCAAATTCCGCATTTCACAACCCAATTACTCTATAAATTATCGAATAAACAGATAAAAGCACGGGAATTTAATTCGAAGGGATAGCGAAAAATGAGACCTTGAGATCAATCCCGACAACAAGGCCGCCATTTTTCAGGGGACCCAAACTCTGGCAAGCCACCTGCAAATTTCAACAAAAACCCATGAATGCTATGAGGAGACGGTTGAGATTTGAGTATAAAGTTTGGATTTTGAAATGACCAAAAAGGACCTGAAGCCAAGCGCCGGGAGCACAGCCGAGGTCGAGAACAGAGGAGCCAGGGGTTATGAGCTTGTACTGCTTCTGCATCTGAAGGAGCTGTTTCAACGATGTGGGTGGGTTAGTGGTAATTAGAGACATGGATATTGGGTAAAAAGGTAAATCAATGAATACCTTGAAGGCTGAGCGAGCCACATAACCCAGGCGTTGAGCTTCTCTGTAGAAGAAATCTGGTTTTCCTGCCCCACTCATCTTACCTCCTCCTTCTCTGTTTCTTTCTCTGGTGGGTAATTGAAAAGCTAAATTGCAACTCATAAAAGTCCAAAAGATCATTACCCATAATAAAAACGCAATTTTGTTGGATAAAGCCGGTGGCTGTTGAATGGGGAAGCGAAGAATACAATACAATTGTGAGATAAGAGTTGTTGCTGTTGTCCCACATTGGCCAAGTGATAAATGAGAAGCTGGTGGAGGGATTATAAAATGGACCAGAAGCCTAACTTCCAAAGCATCTTTGCGCTTGGGGCAATGACGCAGCTTATGAGGTTCTAACCGAGGCGCGTCTATTGCTGGTTGAAAACTATTTCCAAACCCCCTCATTGGCCTGGGTTCAGCCTTGGCCTTTGAGAATTTCTGGAAGGGCTCCCTTCGGGGTAAAGCCCTGCAATCCTCAGTTTAAATTTTTCAAATTCGAATTCTAGTCAAATTGAAATTTGTAAAACCCCTTCGTGTCCCTCTTCCGCCCTTCTTGTTGATCCCAGTAAAACCCTGCTGTGGAAGTTCAATCCCAGTACAGCCCTGGTCGAAAACGCCGTTGTAGAAGTCCCTTCCTGTTGGTCGAAAACCCGGTTGTAGAAGTTCAATCCCAGTAAGCCCTTACTGGGTCGAAAACGCGGTTGTAGAAGTCCTTTCCTGTTGGTCGAAAACGCGGTTGTAGAAGTCTACAATCCCAGTAAGCCCTGGTCGAAAACGCGGTTGTAGAAGTCATTTCCTGTTGGTCGAAAACCCGGTTGTGGAAGTTCAATCCCAGTAACTGGTCAAAAACGCAAACCCGGTTGTAGAAGTTCAATCCCAGTAAACCCGGTGGTGGAAGTTCCATCCCAGTAAGCCCTGGTCAAAAACGCGGTTGTAGAAGTTAGAAGTTCAATCCCAGTAACCCGAAGGTTTGTTGGAGGTCCACCAGGTCTAGACGAGAGACGTTGAATGAGGCAAGGCCATTGAAAACCATAAGCAATCTGATGCTGGCTTGGACAAAAGGTCTTTGTATATCTGAGTACCGGATCCAGCGATGCGTGCCTCTAGACCATGAGCAAAATAGGGAGCTAGTCTCTGCATTGCGTCTCCCATAGGCCATAGGAGAAGAATGTTGTCTGATCTGCTTAAGTAACTCGTTGCCAGTCCTCTTATCAATAGCTGCAACTGCTCGTGCACAATGCGTCAAAAAAGTTCTCAAATCCAAACACCACATCCTTTTTCCCTGCCTCTTTCCGCAGCCTTTTTCTACCATTTGCCCCCTTCGACTGACCATGTTGTTGTACCTTCTTGATTGTCTCGCTCTGCTATGTTTCACAAAGAGGAGATTCTCCTTGTCCGCAGTTTAGGAAAACCGTGTCAACCATTTCCAAACTCACAGTTGATTTGGTGTAAACTGCTAATTGCTTGTTACTCCTCCGAGCTCCCATTTCCCTCGAACGATCAGAGGAGTATTCATTCTTCTTCTCTGTCCTCAGCTCCCATACGTATAGCCTCTACCTTCCCCTCTTTTAATAAGAACGCGTTACTTTCCAAATCGACTATCAGACTATTACCATTCGGAAGAAACCTACTCGCTTCCTAAAGCCTCTTTTAAATTGCACAACGGACTATCCCTAATGCTACTGTTAATGCGAAAGGTAGTAGTGTAATGGCTGGAACACGAAGGATGAATTTCATCTCCGCATTCATGGTTCTGATCAACATTAGTAGTCATATCAGAAGGGGAAGAAGAATGCTTCTCCAAGAAGCTCACAAAACGATTGTGTCTGCATTTTGAAGTGTTGCAGGCTCATGATACATTTCGGTCTTTCTTCTTTATCTTCTTCCATAAGAATTTGTCTAATGTACTAGAGAACTACATTACTAAAATCAGAGTCCTCCGGTGAATCCCCATCTGAGTTCGTGCTCAAATCCGGGCCCAAATTACTCGAAGATGGACGGGAGGTGCACAGTTTTGATCAACAAACTTACTACTATTTCTCAATCCAATATCCAGATTCTGATTCATCAAGGCTGAAAAAGTTTCCTTCCTGAATTCCTACAGCTCATTACTAGAACCACAAAATCCAATCAAAGATTGATCCATGACCATTGAGATTACAAATTTACTCCACAGCACCAGAACTCAAGAGCTCCAATGTGCTTCGGATTGTATATATCTCAGGTTTTCTCCACCCTAATATCATTGATAGAGTCTTGAATTTTTCATGCATCAAAACCCAGAAAAATTAAACCTACAATATATGTATACATACATTTTGATGCATGTGACTTTTAGAATTCACGAGAGTGAGCAACTGTCAACTGTTGATGCATGTAAGTCTCATAAATCTATCAGATCCGAGTAACAATCACTCACATGCATGGGAATATCTCTATTAGCCCTTTACTCCTTTCTATCACAATCAATTACTTTAATATCTTCTTTAGTTACGCATTCAAACATGAGTCACACCAGACTCAACTCAATTTTAATCTCATTTTTTAAGTTATTCCTTTTCTTTTTCATGTTTTCCTTTTGTTTTATCCTTTGGGTTTTGGACCAAAGGCCCAAAGACAAAAAAGCCATGAGAACAGTAAGGAGATCAAATTCTCAGAAGCCCCTTTCACACATATAGGTAAATAGAACAACATTGTTTCAACAATTCAACTTCTATTTTTGGCCGTGTTGTGCGCATCATTGTGAGCTTCCGACATTAACATGTACGGATAGTTAACACTCCCACAACATTGTGCATTGTTAGGTCACAATTTCGTATCGAAATCATTACAAATATATTTCATTCTGGCATCCAAGTAAATCGAAATTAAGACGAGACCTCCTTCAATCACAATGAAAACTAAGTGTCACTAAACCAATTAGTCATGTGGCGTCCAGTATATACTTGAACGAGCATTATTCGCCTCCATACCCCGCTAAACAACCAGGTGACCCGAGCCCGTACCTTTTTGAGGTGTTTTAGATCCAACTTACTTCCTTATGATTTTGTTGACCAAACAAAATACGTAGGTAAGGAGGCAAGAAGAAGTTGAGTAGTACACACTAACAACTCGACTGGATAAACTTCTTTTTCCATCCATACATGTGACTTCGCACGTGCCAAACGTGCTAGCATGTCAGAGCCACCACCCAAGTTAGTTGGCCAATTATAAATAAATAAATAATTAGTCCAACAGAAAAGGTGTAAATTATACGCAACTCAAATCATTGCATTTGCAATCCATCTTTGAATTGAAAACAAAGACTTTGATTGACTTGCAATGCAAGTAACAGCACATCCACATGGAACTAACACAGAAGCAACAAAAGAAAGATAATTAAAAGTTTATTCCTGTTGATGAACATTCACATTTCTCTACATTACATGATAAAATAAGAATTCAATTGAATTAAAACAACTGTGAGTTTCTGTTAGGCTGATCTTTATTCCGGCGAACCATTTACATTTGCCGGCCTCCCTCAGACAGAGACGCCGGCAATTGAATTTACCTGTGGGGGGGGGGGGGTGAGGATTTTACACAAATTTCAGGTCATTTGTACATTTATCTTCTTTCCCTGTTTCTGTCAACGTTTCCTGTTTTTTTTCTACATCATACAATTGGATACCTTTGAGCTCCATGCCAATCGGTCGGGTGGGTCTGTGATCTTAGAATGCCGGCAAGGTTGGGTGCTTGCCGTGTTGCTTGGCTTGGTGTTGGCACCAGTACGAATGGGCAGCCAACACTCGGTCCAAAAGCTCCTGCGGGACTGGCTCTCCCCTTCTTTGCTGAGGAGAGATTTTCGCAGTGTGGACTAAGGTTTTCCATTTATCCTGCATATAACCACCAGAGCACATCAAATAAAACATAAATCAAGTAGCTCGTGCCTTCCAGAGAAGCACTCGCGGCAATGTAAAATTACGTGATCAATCTACTAATTCGTAAATAAATAAATAAACGATTGAGTGATGTAGACAAGATTACCATACAAACCAAATTTACCTTCAAGTCCACGTAAGTTCGATGGTCTGCATTCTCAAATGCACGCAATTTAACATCGCGCCACCTGCAAATTCAGAACATTGTTAAACCACTATATATCCTTCAAAATGGAATCACACATCTCGCACTGATTCTGTTACGTGGTAAAGAACATCACACCTTCCAGTGCCAAGTTCCTCAACTGCGGTCACCAATGCTTCGACTTCTGAGACAGAGAATGGTCTCCTGGTTCGACGCTGTGCAAGCTCTGATCGCTTAGTTTTCTGGCTCACAGGAACTACGGCTAGTGGCTCCATGCTCATTTCTGGAATAGCAACTAGCGCCTGCGATTCCAGCATTGTTTTGTCGGTCAATATGTCAATATGGGACGAAACTGGTTCATGCTTAGTTTCAGCAAGACTGCCTGAATTGGTTATAGGAGGAAGGTCAGATAACACATCGGACATTGTAGAGTCCAAAACAGGTGTGCCTGGGGACCTGAAACAGCAATGCAATATTAGCTATAATGAGAACATATGTGATAAGCTGTAACTCAAGTCAATAGAGCAGATCCGTAATCCAAAACTTGTCCTATCCATTGAGATTAAAGCTCAATACTTTATCCACAGGAATCAGAAAACCACCATTATGCAGAATTAGCACACAATATTGCCTACAAAACTGTATTAATTAAGAATATATGATACTAAAACAAATACACGTACCAGAGGGAAAATTCATCCATTAATTGTCTAAAAAGCCTTAAATATATTAGTATAAGAGGTTGTAGACTTAAATAAATATAGAAAGGAAAGTCATAAATTCCAGCAAAAGAATACTATCTCAGCATTCATATCAACAATTGTGAAAGAAAACAAAGTCGACCCAAATGGCCAATAAAAAAAATTCCAACTTAAGACAAGGGTCTTCTCACAACACGTCAATTACCTGGTCACGAGTACAGATGTCTCGCATGATAGTGAAGGAGGGTCGCCAGAACACAAAGATGGAAGGGCTTGCATGGGACTAGGCTCCAACATAAAATCCAGAGAATCCAAACTGTCTTTGGATGAAACTCCCATCTGCATTAGAGTTCTGTAGTCATCTGTCATCTTTTTCCCTTGAACAAGTACTCCAACACTTAATCCATCCCTAAGTATGGCATTCACTGCATCCATGACTGTCCTCTGTAAAATTTCGTAACACAAATGTAAAATATTTACGCCAACAAGTGACGAATAGTCAACAACTACTTGCTAAAATAAGACCCACTACTAGCGAATAACAAGGATATTCCATGCCATTTGAGAAACATTCTTATTGTAAACAGGATGGACAATAAACTATTTCGTGTCCAGTGCACGTATGAAAACTAAGGCAGTTGAGTTAATACCTTCAATGAACCGACAGTTTCAGTTTCTGAGACCTCAATGACTAGCTCTGGCACCCTAAAGGATTTGATTTTCAATTTCACTGCACAAGGAAAGATAACGCCCCGTGATACTGGTTAAATACAATCAAATAAGAAGTGTGTTTGACACCAAATCTTCGAAACTTTAATTACCATGAGATTCCTCAGAGCAAAAAGATGCTTGATGACCAATAACTGAAGCTGATACTCCGTTTGCTGCACAGAAGAACAACTATTAAGCAAAACGAAATGACGAGCCTTAAATCCCCATAACACATAAAGGAACAGTAACAACAAAATATCTACGTAGTTGTGCCAATGTAACATACCAGCTGGACCAGTTTTATCTCCGTTATCAGGTGAATTAGAAACACTTTCACCACTAAACCCTCCATCAGAAGTCACTACCGAACTCCGGTCAACTAGTTTCCTCCTCTTATAAAGAGTGTCACGTTGAGATCTTTCACGGTTGTAAAAGGTTTTCCTTTTGTGATAAATAGGTTTTACTCCCCCATCTAGAAAACCGAAAACATAAGCTCAACATTAAATGAATTCACATATATATTTATGAGGCTAACCAAAGCACTAATTAAAAACTTACCATATCTATAGTGTTCAAATTCCCTCAACTTTGGAGTCGCTTTCCAGTACTTGGATGACGGTAACTTCCTTATTCTTTGGCCTCCAACACGTGGTGGAGGCCTAAAGACCTTCACCCTATTGCTAGGTTTAATGCACCTAGAAAATTTTTCGTCATCATCTCTACTACCTAATTCAATATCATTCCTATGCCTGGAAAAAGAAGCATTAGGAATAGGATCCCTGAACAATGACAATTTGACATTGCTGTCTCCATTGAGCATTGCAGGATAGTTTGCATGCAGTTCGGTTGGATCCTTTGAACTGCATGGGTTAGCTATCTTCAAAGATCCAGTTTCTAACGGCTTACTATCTCCCTGTACTTCAATTCCAGTTGCTACATTACCATAACAGGACTCCACAATACCCGGGGAGTCTCCCTCTACCTTACCAGAATATTTCTGAAATGTGGGCCTGCTGCTGCAAATTACAGACTTAGCATGACGCCCAACTTTTGCAGAGTTGTCAGAACTTGTAATAACTGAAGTGCGTTCCAAAACAGTATCACTGTCTGCATGCGGAAATTCTTTTATAATACCCTTCCGATTGATGTTTTGGGATGTCAGCCCTAAAGAAACACTTTCTTCAGAGCTTCCCTGATCAAGGCACTCTTCTTTCAGAGGTTTATGTTCATCTTGTCTTTCCAGCTTAACATCTATGCCAAAGGCAGGCTGCAAATTTCCTTCAGAAGCATTACTGGAGGCAGAACTTTCACTCTCCTGCAACAACTTGCCAGCTAAAGAAGCCAATAATTCAAATGCACTAATTTGGCCATCCTCGACCGACTTCCTATGTGGGCCCCTCTGAAACCAGTAACAGAAATTGGTGAATTCAATGCAGGGTTTATCATCCAAAACCAAAAAGGAAAGAAAAACACAAAAAAGCAACCCTAGAATTTTGGCGAATGCTTACCCTAGCTGATCTGGGAGCTCTAGGAATATTAGGGACCTGGAAGCCATTAAATCCAAAATCTAGCGTCTTCTTCAACCCCATATCTCATGCATACATGGCAATTTGAACTCATCAAACACAAAGAAGCATCACCCCCGCATCCAGTTCACTGTCACCGGATATTCATTTCATAGAAAGAAGAACACGTGTCAGGCTTAGCTTGGCGAAAATGTCGAAACAAAATCTTATTGATCACAAAAGGAAGCTAACAATAAATTCAGAATCCTATATCATGCTACCATATCGAAACCAACATAAAATAAAATCCAGCAATGAGACGGTAGTGATATAATGTTCCTTCTTTAAAGCTGCATATCATAACTAAAATAAGAAAATATAGCAAGAATAGACTGCCTCAGTGATCAATAACGTAAAACTCATGATTAGCTCTCCACGTCTCCTAACCACCAAAACCGCCCATCTAGATACAATTGCCTATTCTTTCCCATATTTCTTAGAAATCAAACAGATCCCTCAGATTGATTGAGGAACAATACCAAAAACCAACACTTTAAGATTTGGAATATAAAACTACTCGAAATACTTGAACCACGCTTGAAATGAAAACATAACGGTACGCAGAGAATCATAAACCAAATCTTAAAACCCTAATCAAAGGTCTTTTCGCAAGAAAATACCAGGTAATTGAACAGATACAATATCAGCCATGAACAGGAAGCAAATTGGAAGTTAAGACTCCAATCACATCTGAACTAAATTGTTTAACATAGCAAAGAACTTAGAAATGTAAACTGCATTCAAATTCATAAACCCAATACCCAAAAAACCAATTCCCATTTGATAAATTAAAAACATAACATGAAGTTGAAGAATTGCAAATCCAATTAAATTCATCAAAAGCAATAAAAAAATTCAACGCCAATTCCGATCTTAATTCTGTAATCAGTTTTACGCAGCGATGAATTCAAAACAAAAAACTAAAATCCCATAAACCTCAGATCAACAGAAATTGACTCCATTGCAAAACAAAACCCATGATTCTGATCACGATCCCAAATTCTCAATCAAACCCAATTCAGCACAACCAAACACGACCCAAATTCTACAATCAGATCCCGATCTCAATCGGAATTCCCAATTGCATGCAGTAATTGAACACACCCAATTGCCCAAAATTCCAAACAAACACGATAAACCAAAGCAAAACCCATCAGTTATTGACCAAAACAACGCAGAATTCCCAAAAACTCACCCCAAATTGCATCCAACAAAAAAACCCATCAAAGAAAACCAAAACCCGGCAGAGAAACTCGATTTACTCACCTCTTGGACAAAGATCTTCTTCTGGATTAAATCTAACACCATATCTACAAATTTTCAGGGAAAGGAAAAAAAATACAGAAATTCTGGGAAATGTGTAAGAGATCTGCGAGAATTGGAAATGAGAATTCGTAGTTTCTGTCCCTAAATCTCTCAGTGAAAAGGAAAGAGGAAAAACCCAAGTCCCGAAAGAGGTTTGATTTGATTGTAAAATTGTAACAAATTAGTATGTACAAAAACCATGCAGAACAAACAGTGGCCTTAAACCCCTTGTTATATAAGCTCCATGGTTTTCTGACCACAAAACCGGGCGAGCCAGTAAAAGGGCAATAATGTCCGGGTAATTGCAGATTCCCTAAACCCCCTCTCCTTTTTTTTCATTCTTTTTTCTCTCTTTTTTGGACCAGTTCTTCCTCTTCTTCCTTCTTCTTTTCTAACCCCCATCCATCCACGCGCATGATGAGGTGGAGATGGGGTGTCTTGCCACGTGTACCTCTCTCTCTCTCTCACTCTACGACACCATGTCATATTTTTATCGTTGTTTTCGTTTAATTTATTGGTCACAAATTTAAATTTACGAAGTGTGTGAGAAATTAAAAACAAATAGAGAAAAATGCCTCCTATTTTTATTCTTAGATTTTGCACAAATTAATATTGAGAGGATAGAGTAATATGAACAAGGAAGTTTGAGGCTCTATCTCTTTTGCTACTGCATTGCTTGGTCCACTAGGGGAAATCCTTTAATGGAAGTAGAATAAGCAAGCATCATCTTCATGTTGGTGTATATGGGAATCTATATTTTAACTGTCATAGATTTTCTTGCAAAGCTTTTTATTCTAAAGTTTTTTATTGTCTAATCAAATTACGAAAAGGCTTATACACTTAGAAACGACACATCAACAGTAAGTGGGTCTCATTTATGCCAATTTAGAGACTTGACAGATTTTTGACTGAAAATGGCAAATTGACTCAAAATTTGAGTTTCAGATGGTAAAATAAAGTGCGATTCAAGTTGAGTTCTAAAAGACATTGCAAAAAGGAAGCCTTATGAAAATACACTTGAAACCAATGTTAGTATCAACTAAGATCCATTAATTAATTAATTCAAATCATAGTTATATTTTTATAGAGTTTTTAACGAGTATAGGGGCCTATTATTTAAATTAAAAAACAGATTCAACCTATCATATATATATATATATATGGGAAATTATGCCAACTTGTTAATATAATAACAGTGAGTGTGTTCCTATGCAACAGCTTGCAGTGGTTAATCCATTATATATCCAAGCATCTAGCTCCGGATCCCATCACAAATAAGATTATTCTTATTTTAATGAGCACAGGGAGATTATAAGTAATTATACACTTATCCACAAGGAGATCACGAAATTCATTGCTGCACTGCCATACCATTTTCATAAGTTGATAGAATTTTAATTGGTTGTTTATACCTTAAAAAAATTGGTTGTTTGTCCCGGCAGCACAAATTTGACATCATGTGGGACCCACAGTTAACACATCATTATTTAACTGTTGAATTAATGAACTGACTAACAGATGTCTGTCATTGCAACGAATCGTAAATTGATGGACTGACTAACAAATGTATGACATTACAATGTTCAAAATATGATATATGAATTTGTTTATGACCTAAAATTGCCGATGCAAAATGTGATTTACCCTATAATTTTTCATTCACTTTACATGGATTGATGTCTTTCTTTTAGTTATAAGATGAACACAAAAATATTATATTTGGGTGTGCATGACAATACTCGTATAAAAGTTATTAATCTTCAAGCACAAGTTAAGGTTGTTAGTTACTTAGGGCTGGTTTGGTATTGATGTGCTTTGGAAAAAAACTGCTTATGCTGTGCTGTAAGAATAAGCAGTTGTGAAATAAAGCAGCAGAGTGTTTGGTAAACTTTTTGTAAAAGTGATTTTGAAAAAAAAAAGCAGTATTATAGTGTTTTGTAAACTTTTATGTAAAACAGATGTGAAAAAAGCCGGTTTTTCAAAGCTGGGTTTTGCAACTTCTTGTTTTTGGTTTTTTTTCACCCAAAACTGTGAAAAAAAACTGAAGCTGAATGTTTACCAAACACAAAAACAGCTCCCAGCTTTTTTTTATACCAGTTTTTTTCAGAATCACATCAGTACCAAACCAGGCCTTAGACCATCGTAAGAAGAAAAACTTAGCGACAACTGCCTTACCACATGGTACGAACATATGCTACAACATCAGGCTCATTAATAGCCGGAAGGTTCCTCGTCGGATCCTTTTTGTAAAGATTGGATCCTTCAATTGTATTATTTCATCGTTCATCGTGCGGTCAGAAATCATTGTAAATTTTTTTATTTAAAATTAAATATAAATAGTATTTGACAAAAATTGACCGCACAATGTACAATAAATAGATATAATTGGAGAATCCTGGGATCCTCACAAAGCAGATCCTGCGAGGATCCTCTCTCCATTAATAGAACCTTTTGATTTCAACTCCTTTCACGTAGTACGAAGTTTCCAACCAAGTTTTACTCAAGGTGATTCGTACGAGGGGATTCTAGCTAGCATACAATGAACGATTTATCCTTTTTTTTTGTATCTCTCACTTCACGTCATGTAATTAAAATAACATGTCGGATATTACAGAAAAAAAAAATTGTTGTGTTTCTCATTAACAGGCAAGATTCTTCCCTCATTAAGGGAACTTAGGCATGTTTTGAGAATATCTTGTTTAATGGTTTGATTGGAGTTAGGGTTGATTTGATATTGTTGAAATTATTTTAAAAGCAGTTATTTTAAAAAAGTTAGGGAACTTAGGCATGTTTTGAGAATATCTCGTTTAATGGTTTGATTGGAGTTAGGGTTGATTTGATATTGTTGAAATTATTTTAAAAGCAGTTATTTTAAAAAAGTTAAGACTAAAACAAAACGCAGAGAGTAGAAAACATAAAACAACTCTACCCCTACTTCTAAAAATAACATTTTTTTTTTCACAACAGAACAATCCTAAATTAGCCCGTAGTAAAACCACATAAACCTAAGAACAAATCAATGGCCTAAAACGAGTTAAACTAAACCAATAGTTCTAACACCACACAACTAATTAAGATTACGATGTTTCGCCACGTGGAATTTGTGCGACACTTTTCCATGACCTGTCGTCAGTCGCAGTCGGACATGGATAAAGAAGAAGTGGTGGTGGTGGAAAAACGATGGATTAAGGCAGAGAATATTTGACGGCGTTAGTGACTAGGAGGGGATTCGAATGGGTGGTGCGTAGAGAAGGCATCGAAGATACCGGAATGAGTGGCCAAATGCGTTTCGCGGTTATCCCGTCAAACTGTCTGGATTAGCAGTTGTCTTACACGCTTCCTTCGCTTTCTTCAAGAAACCCACAGTAACTGTCCTGCCACTCCCGCCAACGTGCCCGGTAACCGGTCACCCTCTTGCTTTTTATACGCGCCAGTCACATTTTGTGCGTAAAAGGTTACAAATGTGATTTGCACCCTCAAATTTTTCTGCAGACACCGTATTTATTTGGATATTGTATTTTTATTTTTTTAACAAATAATATTCTAATAATCCTAAATTTACAATATTCTTAAATTAATCCTAAATTTAAAATAGAAAAGAAAAAAAATGCACAACCATACCATTCTAATAATCCAAGTCAAGTAAGTGAAAAATAATACTACTAAATTGTAATATTAATGGCAAACAAGACTCATATGTTAAGAGTCTTGTAAATAAAAGATTTACTCACGATGATAAAACATGTTTCTCCTGCTCATAGAGAAAAATTACTTGAACGTCACAAGTGTATACCCCTTTATTCCTTTAATACTAGTTATATGACATCTCCTATAGCACTCATCATGCACGTTGCATGATGAGTACTAAAAAACGAAAGGGAATACACATTGTGCATAAGTTATTATCCTACTGATCATGTGTGATGGTAGGAACATTTTCGTCACACTAACAAATGAATAATGGTGTCTTAAGAGAAATCACTAAGATCGACATTATTAATCAATCCATTTTGTGATTATAGGGATGTAAAAATTTTGTTTTTTAATTAGAGTTTAAAGAGGACATAAAAGAAAATGCTAACTATAAATCTTGATAGAAATATAATATATACACAATTAGGTAATCATCAATCATGCAAGTGAATGGTTTAGTGGTTAGGGATGAATTTCAGGTTTATATCCACATTTCACACGTCTTGGGTTCAGTTTCTAACACTGATGAATCATGCGATGGTAGCCAGGAGGAAGTTGAAATGTCTTTTTTAATCTATATGATTTCCAAAAAAATGAACTACCATAACAAAGCCACAGTGGTTGTCTTTTTTTAAGAAGAAAAAAGCAATTACGCAAGTGATAGTTGTTAAGTCACTTAAAGACAGAAGTAAATGAATTAAGTAGGGGTGAGGGTACTAAACAAATGGATTAAGCCAATTACTCGACAACAAATTGGGAACCAAGTGGGATTGTGAGAGTGTGTTTGCTAAAAAATAAATCGAAAAGTGTGGAATCAGACATGTCCCCAAAGGCAACGACGACAAGGGCGTATTTACAAGGAAGGAATTAATATTGCAAACAAATAACATGAAAGAGATTTGATGGGCTAAATATTAAATAAAAATAATTAATAAAAGATTTACGTGTAATATATGGTGCATGGAAAGGTGATATGATCCAGAACAAAAGAAAAAAAAAGCACGTGATTGCTAGCTAATTGTGAACATGCTGCCGATCGATGCCTGCCTATGGTAGCTCCGCCCAAGCCTTGGCTAGCTAGCTGTCCCATGAGAGAGAGAGAGAGAGAGAGAGAGAGAGAGAGAGAGAGAGGGTTGCAGCTAAAACAAAAGGGATGGGATCACGGGGGTGGACGGCAGGATGGAAATGCAGATGGGAGGTAAATGATAAAAATTCATGAGAGCTAGCTGGGGAAGATATGTATAGATGACAATAAGTATTGGTGTGAGAATTACTTGACACACAAATTAAACCCTCTTTTGTCAAATTGTAGTAAAGATGTAAGTAGGGATCGTTCTAGACCGGGGATTAGGAGGGATTGCTAAACACTTGGAAACTGACTTAAAAACTCAAAAACTAAGTTTAAAACACTAAACTAGACTCAAAGAATGCAAAACTAAAGTTTAAAACACTTAAACAAACCTAGAACTCAAAACAGCAAACAAACACTCAAAACTGCCTAAAAAACACTTTCTGGGCAGTTTTGAGCACAAACACAAATTTGGACGAAATTGAGTTATAACTTGAACCAAAACACTTAAAAACACAAACTAAATCACTTTCTAACTAATATGAGACTTCAAAATAAAGGGGGATTTGTTTTGGACGAAAATTGAAACAAAACAGAAACTTTAAAACAAAACAGATTGTAAAACGTTTTGGATGAAAAGGATGGATAAAAGGCTAGTTAGGAGGTTCTTCTCCACACATGACACACTTGCAAACAAAACGATTTTTCAGTTGTTCTTCCAATAAATTATGAAACTCAACACCCCAAGTTAATTAGATACGCTTAAATTAACCTTCAAGTTCTCCTTAAGTTAATGAATTGGATGGGAAAGCGCATACAACAATTCAAAACATTCCTCAAAGGTTCCTTACGTGATGAGCACAATAAGGATACAATCAAGAATCATGAAGCACAATGAGAACTATAAGTGTTGACGAGGCATTCGTTACTATGATGAGCATGAAACTAATGCCAAGAATTCATTCAACGCGATCGTTTATAAGCGACCTTCACTACTTGTGATTATAAGATTGTAACTATTAGGTGAAACTCCCTCATAATCTAGCATCATATTCATGCATGAAAACTAAGCGTGCACTCTCAATCAACATACACAAATAAGTTATCAATCAAGTAGATGAACGAATTGAAACCACAACTTATGAAATAACAACTGAACGTAATCAAATCATATTGCAAGCATATTCATGGTTTCGAATCACCCCCCAACTAAGGGGGTTTAGTTCCTCATACTCACAAGCAAAGATACATAAATTTAGAAATTAAAATCCAAAGGAAGAAAACACCTAGAACGCTCCAACTTGGCAGCAAGCTCATCAACGAATTCTCCTTCCTCCTTGCTGCGGCAGAGAACTTTAGAACAGGTTTTTGGGGTTATTTGTGGTGTAGAATGGATGTGGAATGGTATGGGAAGGTTTAGGGTTGATGGGGGTACGGCTAGGGATGATTTTGGGTCAGAAAATATGGTGAAAGGTGAAGGAAGGCTGCTGCAAAGTGTGATGGATGTGTTTGACGAATTTATGAATTGTGGAGGGTGTATGGCTGGATGGGATGAATGGAATGTGTGTGGGAGGTGTGGTTTTCTGAACTCCATGATAAATGGTTGAATGGGGATTATATAGTGGCTGAAAATGTCAAGCAAACATCAAGTAATGGACAATCTGCCATCCTTGCAGAAATCCACTTCATGGTGGTCCAATTTCTGCCATTCCTTGTTGTCTCTTCACTGCCCATGATGATTCCTTGCTGCCCATAATGATTCCTTGCTGCCCATGATGATCCCATTCTTCCATGCTTTAATTTCTGATTCCTTGCTGCCCATGTGGTGTGTGTGTTGCTGTTTTAATTATCAAATTCGTCCATCCACATGTCTTCATGTTTGCACCATCCAATCTTGGCCCAAAAATGCTCCAAAATGCTCCAAATTGGCTCAAAATGCATACTTTGCCATATGAACCTGAAATTGCACGAAAATGACCTTAAACACTATAATAAGTTATAACTAACTACGAAAATGCAAGAAAACAACATAACTAAGTAGCATAAATATGCTCCTATCAAGTATGCATGGCTTATATTATATATATGTATGTATGTATAAATATATATATGTGTGTGTGTATAAATATATATATACACACGCGCACATACAAGGATCATGGATGATTAATTCCTCAGAATCTTGAATTATGTCTGCATAAAAATGATACTCTGGGTTGTATTACTTTATTAAATATCTTGTATGCAGTAGTTATGTTTATTAGCATTTGTCTCTTAATGGCCTAATCGACTAGAAATTCTTGTATAGGTCGACCTACTCATAAAGTTTTATTACAAATTATCTCGGTGCAGTTAGTAATATAACTATGTATTATGTGTTTTATCATAGTTTGTCAATTTTTATGGATAAAATTTAGATTTTTCAGCACGTCTCTACATGTAGAACCACCAAATAATGGGCTACACGTGCAACCAATTCCACATAAATCATTGATTTTAATTCGGGCAATGCAAGTAAAAGACCCACTAACTTGAGCCCGGTCAATTAGCATGCCATGATACCATGTTAATATTTCAGATAGATGGATATGTGGCTTATTACTAACACTGAATTTTTTTTTTTAACAAACGATATTAAGGTGGGGAAGTGAGCTAAGCCTCACAATGGACTCGCAATAATATGGTTCAAATTCATCTTTTGGCTAGAAACGAACATAAGACCTCTCACTTACAAGGAATATCACTAGATCGTAATCCTAAGTGACACTAACACTGCTATTACCCCCTACTTGCACATTTCCAAATGATGTTTATCACAAAATGCCTTATAGTAATTAGGATTAACTACATTTCACATCCTTTAGCTTTCGAGTGATTTTCAAATTTGGCCATAAGGTTTAACTTTTTCACATTGCACCTGAGATTTTAAAATTGTATCAATGCCTTTTATTGAGACCTCATGACCCATTTTTAAAATCACTTCAAACTTTGAGAGTATAAAATGTAGTTAGCCCTAGTAATTAGTAGCAAAACATTCTTCATTACTATATTTTATTTTGTGAATTTTCCGTTGCTTGACATTTTACATTCTTAAATGACCCTACCAAAGAGTCGAAGCCCTTCTCCATAAGCACAGAGGACTGCAGATTTTTGTGAAATGTCTCTCTTTGGGGCACTATACTTAGTTAAAATCTAACAAACCCAACCCAAGCCTTGATAGTTTAGTAGACTTGTTCTCTGAAGCTGCCCAAAAGTGCTTTTGGGTTCCAATTGGACGAGGTGGTCCAAGGTAATATGGGGTCTTAGCAAGACCAACCCAACTTCAAAATTTCAAATCATTTCTATCAAAGTTGTTATATAGCATTGGTTCCATTTCTTACCAAGTAAGCAAATTGAGGAGAAATTTCACGAATGAACTAGTGCTTCACATTTTGTAATATATAAATATCTCAAAGCATATTTGAGATTGACTACAATACTTACATGTATTTAATACAATTTTCATTTTGACTGTCATATGGTGATTGTATATATTCATATAAATTGTATATGACTGTCAAATGATGATTATATTAATTACATGTAAGTACTATAGTTAATCCCGACAAGTTTGATAACCATTTGCCTTTTGGTATTTAGTTTGTATACTTGTGTTAGTGACAGAGGGGAATATGTAGAAGGAATGAATTGGATACATAACAATGGAGGAATGATGGTGGGATATTGAAGAAATATATAATGAACAGAACACAAACTATGAGTACTAAAAATCATAAACCAAACATTATTTAAGCTATTTTCACCTTTAAGATTTTTTTTTTCATTAATTCTTTATTATTTCTCTTCTTCCCTTCGACCGCTCTTATGTATCCCATCATTCTTCCACATACTTTTCTTACCTCTCAAGTAAAAAATAAAAAAATAAAAAAAACCCTAACCAAAAGGTTATCAAACCGAGTGTTGATTCAGGACCAAATCTAAACTTTTAGAAAGTTGATGACTCAAAAATATAGTTTTCTCCAAAAATAAAACAGAACATCATATGAGCAAATAACACAATCATGTCAGGTGATACTTCCTACAAGCAAACACTAATTCTATATCCTAATTACACACTAAACTGCATTACGTTCTCTTAATCCAAAAGCAAGAAATACCAAGACGATATCGTAGAATAATTACATAATGACTCAACATATATTATCTTTGAAGGAAATTAATTACGTGGATTAATTTAGTTCTTTTGACGATCATTAATATTTGATATTCCTGATGAAGCTCCTTCTAACTCCATTCAACTATTCGAGTCCATTGGCCCAAGAATAGGCTGTGTTTTAATAAGATAAATTTTTTATGTTCTAGTGAAAAAATGATGAGGGTATTTGGAAATGGATCATTTCCGGATCATTTCCACTAAATTCATCAATTTGGACCCTTGAAATTTGATCCAATGGCTAAAAACATGAGCTACTTTAAAAGTTATAATAATTTTAGCCGTTTGATCAAATTTCAATGGTCCAGATTTGTGGATTTTGGTGGAAGAGATCCGGAGAAAATCCATTTCCAGGGTATTTGACGGAACCAAGAGTTTTCATTGTCACCAGTCACCACCATAATATTAAAAATAGCCTGAACAGGAGAAAATAAATTGATCAGAAAACAAGGAAAGAACTTCGAAATCCCAACTTGACAGAAATCTCTAGGGTGGAAGAGACGTCGACTTTCCATACGGGGACTAAAACCTAAGTCGCCGGCTGCTGCCCGCGAACAGTAAAATAGGATCGGTCTTGGTCTGCAGAAGTGGAATTATAGAGACTTGAGAGATGGAGGGTAGTGTGTTATTCATTATTATTTGATCTGTGACACCATTTTTTTTACACAATCTTTGTTGTGTCCACTTCGTAATTTATTTCAACGATCCGAATATTTTATCTTTATAGCATTATTCATTCATCCTTGTAAAAAACTTAAACAAATATAAAATTATTAAGACATTCATCTGTAGTGAATAAAACAGACTATTCTTTTTAGACCCGCAAAACTGACATACTTGTAGACATATTATCTTTGAAACGGTAATCACATAGCTTCTCTAATCTCCATCATCTTATCTAGCCTTTCTTGGGTACTTTTGTTGAGTTCGGATGTGGCTTCTTTAGGGGATATTTCTTCCTCGTTGCTTACAAAGACGATAAGATTTGTATTACAAAGATCATGCATACAATAATAGAACTTACCTGTATTAAAGAGTGTGTCAACCAATACGTAAATTTTACGTGTCTAATTAAAATTATGAAACAGAAGTTAGAGGAATTCCATCATTTTGGTCATATATCTCCGATTGGCCATTATATATAGTTTATCAGCTAGTAGGTTAGTAGTATGCTATATTCGGCAAGCAAGCATGCATGTGCCTCAGAAGCAAATGTCAAATGTGTATATTAACCTACAAAATCCCTTTGACTTAAACAAAAAAACCCTTAAAATATTCCCATAAAAAAACTTAAAATTTAATTAGCCTAGAGTTTTTGCCTCATAAGTACTAATACTTTATACATATATATTATCTTCGCAACAAAGCCATGTGGACCATGTAAGTTTCATAGCGTAAAGGCTGGCTAGCTAGCTCATGTTCATCAATGAATGTTTGACGTAATTAGCAATAGAAAAGAAGTTTAAGTTCCTTCTCGACGTACCCAATTGATATTAAATAACATATATTTGAAGAAATAAAGATATTATATAATATGGATAAATTGACCCCAAATGCCCAAAAAATGGAAAATAAAATAGAACTCTTAAATATTGAATTGACTCTCTCTGAAAATGATTTGTGATTTGGGTCTTCTGCCCTATAAATGTGGGTGGTAGTTAGATTAGTTGATGTGGTAGTTATAGTCCTCATGAGGCACTGTTCTCTTTAGCAATTGGCCTACGTAAACCAAAAAATTGAATAAAGAAATTAAAGTTGAATATGATTGCAGCCACTTGCGGATTTAGAATTCGAATATTGGGAGGTTCTAGTGTTAAACATCTGAGTTTTTTAGTAGATACAGAGCGCGTAGCATGCAAGAAAATTTTGATTTATTCATTGAGGCATTTGTCGAACACTTGATGAGCTTATTGTTGTCAGACGAACCATGTTGCACATATGTCAACAGATATTGACATATACCGAAGCAATATGATGAGTGATATCGAGAGAATTTGTCGAGTGTTTTCGACGCAACCTGCTGAGTGCTGCCGACAAATGCCTAGCAGACATTACATTCAACACTTGATGGGCACAAAATGAACCAATGCGAAATATTTGAAGGGTCCTTGGAAAATCTTCACATATATATTTCCCAAAACGTGGTCTTTTGGACCACCTTGGCCTTAATATGCATCTGCCACTGATTGCAGCCATTTAGTATTATGTTAAGTGATATTTCTTTTCCCTATAAGTGAGAGGTCTTAGATTCGATTTTCGTCGATAACGAATTCAATACTAATTTATTCCTTTCGTCCCATTGTGTAAATATATTCTTGTGTATATATATATGTATATATGTATATATATAAAGTGAATATAATTGCAAAGGATGTGTCACTCAATTGGTTAAGAACATTTTCTCTTGCATTTGAGCAACCGAATTTGAATCCTTTTTCAAATATTACTTGTATATAAATCAATAAATAAATAGAAAGGTTGAGTATAATTAATCTAGTTGTGGTGCATGAAAGGGAAGAAAGTTGAAGATATGATTCTAAATTTGCTTGCTTGAGAAACTTGGAATTTATTTCTTTTCCATGGTAGGGGCTTTGCGTAAAACTCAATGGAGCCTAGATATATAGATGCATGCCTTTTTCATCTAAAGATGAGACATCAAAATATAAAAAATGGTCCCCTTGCCCTTGGTCTAGTAAAGATGAGTCAAGTTTTCAACCAATTCCAAAGCATGAATGATGAGCTATCTAATTAATAGTAAGAAAATAATTAGGTTGGTCAATTTGTTTTAGGACTGTAATTTTACAACTACCACATGCATTTGGTGCCCTTTTTTTTTTGCACATTGAGTGATGAAATTGTTTTGATTAAATGGAGATATAAGATATTAATTATCTCTTAAATAGTATGCTTTAATTGGTGATTATGATTATTATTATGGGAGTTTTAATGAAACACTCTTGGTACTGCTTTTAATGAAAAATCACATTTTTACCTTTCTATGGTACTATTCACTACACATTTATCTGTCATTTTTTATTAAAACTAAAAAAAAATTGGACTTTTCGTTAGTTTTCCTTATTATTATTCTTTTAGTGTATAATGGAATGTACCAACTACCAAACCTTGAAGAAACGCATTGGACTTTTTGGGATTCAGTTATTATTATACTACATAATTATATGAATTGCTTGCCAAGTGAGAAATAATGTTATATCCTTGAAAAGCTAGTTAGTAATCTACACTTCTCTTAAAATTACTTTATTGAGAGATTATTCTCTAAGTTGTCTCTACTATTTATATAATCAAATTCTTATTAAAAACATTAAATTTCTCGGCTATATACTGTGAAACGAGTGGATCTTATGAACCTCACATACATCAGTTGTTCACAGTCGTTCATGCTAGAATTTCTCTCATTTGAGTGAATTCCATGAAACTCACATAGATCAGTGGTCCACAGTTGTTCATGCTAAAATTTATCTCATATGATTGCATAACACACACCTACACACGACATGCACCCATTTACATATTCCGCTATACAGGGGCGGATGGAAATAGGGACCAAGGTGGTCCCAGGACCACTTGAGTCCAGAAAATATACATGTGAAGGTCTTCTGAGGACCCTCCAAATGTTTGGTACAAGTCTCTTTTATGCCTACCAAATGTTTGATGTAATGCATGCTAGGCTTATCTCGATATGTTGCGTCGACATCATTAGACAAGTTCTCCTTATATATCACTCATCAAATTGTTTCGGCATATGCCGAGATCTATTGACATGTGCACAACAAGCCTAGCAAGTGAATAAACTGAGTTTCTTATTTGTTCACTTTGCGCTCTGTTCCTATCCAAAGAACCTGTATTTAACATTGGGACCCCCAAGATTCAAATTCTAGATCCGCCACTATTACAATTTATAGTGAAACGAGTTAATCTCATGAAACTCGCATACATCATGGTTCACAATCATTCATGCCACTCTCATTTGATTGCATAACACACACTCACACACGACATGCACCCAGTTACGACATATCAACTACTACTACGTATAAGGTACGCATGGATGATGAAACTTGTAAGTGTCGCAGTTAACAGAATCACAGGCAAAGTAATCAACAACATCAACATCCTTCCCAGCTCCAAAGGAGATCAATAATGTCATATGTTCTAGCTACCAAAGCCATGCACACGCAAAAGTAAAATTTAAGTCTCGGTTTGACTTGACTCTCTCTCTCTCTCATACAATGATACAAACAACACGTAAAACACAAATGAAAGACCTACAAAATAATTAAACCAGACTTCTAGTCGTGGAAAATATTCACATGCATTGAGATTTGAGACCGTACGTGTTTTCATGGAAGTGAATCCAAAACAGGGTGACTGGGCGAAGGGTTTGGTGATGTGTTGTTGAACAACACATCTAAATAATTTTGTTGATGGATATGAAATAAACTCTTTTCTGTCAACCCAAATCGACATCCTTAATGCAAAAAAGCAGTAAAGCATTACCTTCCTAACCGTTTTTGTGGCTTTTATGTGTTAGTTCTCTTTTGCTGATAAAGCTATGAGTTTCCCGTTTAATAGAAATGCCACCCTCTCCTTTGTCCTTCCTCTTCCAATTCTTGATTATGATCTTGAGTTCGTATTAGAATGCGACTATTCATGACAACATATATCAGATGACGTGAAAGCATGTGAATTATTAAGTTCAACACGTGAATAGATGCGAGCGTTCATTCTCTACAATTATTGGTTGTTTTAGTTAGAAATCATTTTTCATTTGTGAGTTAGGTTAATGATAATTGGATAAAAACAAATCACTAAACGTGATGCATAATTGGATAACAACTTACAATAAAAATATATATATCTTCTTTGGATTGAAGTAGGTGTCACAAAGAAATACTTTCAGTAGACCTAACTAGAAGCTAAAAGCAAGAGTGACGTAGGCAAGTCCACCGTATCCATGTGATGTGTACGCAGCTGTACGACAGATGCACGGCGTAATACGAGGACCGTAGAATGCGGAAATGATTGGGCCCCGTTGAAGGAAAAAGCCCAATACAGACCCTTTGAAAATTGAAAAAAATGGACATTTTGTAGATAAAATTGTAGCTGCGTCAAAAGGCTGTGCCGATGTAATTGGAATCTCATTTCTTCTTTGTCGACAATATTCTTTATTGACTAAAAATTGCTTAGGTTTAGTGCTACTCATTAACTTTTTTTTATTTGCTAAACGAAAAAATGTGAGGTTATACCGTAAAATCAATTAGTAGTCTGATAAGTAGTTCAATTACTTATACACACATGCAATGTCTCTCTTCTTCCCGTTGTGAGATTCATACTCTCAACACTAAACAAATTCAATGTGAGATTATCAATGTAGATTACGTATAACCAAACGAGTTTAATTTTCAAATCCGTAATTGGTTTCATCCAATATCTCATAATGTGACGATGATACTAACTACTGGTTAGTAGTGCCAAGGAAATTGCATTTCATATTCATAAAGTGGAACATTAGATCATAACCGTTGTATGCGAGGTTCAGGTTACTGATAGCGATATGTTATTCTTTATTTTATAAACATGATATGATATGAATTTTAAAAGAATTACAATGCTCAAGCAATACAATATGTGCAGTAAACAAAATCTTCTCCAATAACAAATCTCAACCCCACCTCTGTAACGAATTAGAATGCAAAGTTGAATGATCTGCAAAGTTGAAAGCAAATTTTCAAGCAAAAACCTTGTATCCGTACCATTGAATACGCCAAGCAAGTCTTCCCTCCTATTCACTAGACAGTCCACAATGCACATGCACCCACTATCTAGAAAGTCAAGAGATAAAAATGAAGGAACAAAAAAGAAAGAAAATCCCTAATTTGGCAGCCAAAAAGACAAAGAGTGCGCAGTGGCACAAATTGCAGACTAAGCAAACTGGTTTCATGATTCTTCCAATATGATCACAACTCCCTCGAGCCCCGACATTGTTGACCCTACATTCACTACCCTCACCTTTTCCACAAAAACCCCGCATCTTTCTTTGAATAGAGAGACGAATGTAATTTGATTGATTGAATAGGACAATCCGATGATAAATTCAGGTCCGATTCTGAGAATTTGATGACTCTAGACGAGGCTTCGAAGTGGGACCTTAGAATGAACAATGATGCTTAGGATTTTGTGTGTTGTTTGGGGAATGCAACAAAAACCAAATGGTTTATCTGTTTAGAGTTCAGTGTCTAGCGGTTTGGGAAGTGAGATAAAAGAAGTAAATATACTTGTTTCCAAGTCAATAAGAACATGTTTGAGTCGCTTAAAATGACAGACTCACCTGCTCAGCCCAATGTGCTATTGTATTTAGATAAAATCTCAAAAACTTCTTATTTAAACAATTAAAAAGTTTGTAATATAGTGTGTGTGTGTGTGTGTCAAATACAAAATTGAGGGCCTCTCCAGGGTAAGGACCCTAGACGGTCCTCCTATTCTAGCTATCTTCAAGGCCAGCCTCGAGAGTATTAAATAATTAAACGAGCAAATTAATACATCGAGGTTCAATCGTCGGCTACTATTCTTTCAAGCATCCTACTCTTTTTCGTTCAATTGAAGAGAACCAAACCCCTATTCTCCTCAATGCACCAAGATCATAATTTTAGACGTACAATCCTCACCCTAAAACTTGTTAAAAGGAATTAACCAAAAGGGCATTTCCGTCAATTGAGAATAAAAAAAGAGTTGAACGGAATTACCGCCAAAAAAAAAACCTTCAACTACTCGTGGGAGACCAAAGCCGCATTAATCAAGGTGATGATTTTGTCACCTTTTGACAATGTTTCTCTGCAACTTTGTTCATAAATAGCACTCCACCCCTCTGCTTTCTCCTCACACCCAAACCCTCCAACTCAAAAACCCCATCTCTCTCCCTCTCTCTCTCTAGAAAGCAATGGCCGCCATGGCTCCTCTGCTCTGCATTGCTTCTCTCATGGCACTGGCCAGTACCATTGTAGTCGAGGCCAGAATTCCTGGTGTTTACACTGGCGGAGCGTGGCAGGATGCTCATGCCACCTTCTATGGCGGCAGTGATGCCTCTGGAACTATGGGTAAGCTCAAGAAATTTCACCCCCCTGAATTTTTTAAGCATAATATAACATAAAGTCCATTTCTTTTGGATTTAGACCCTCTAATTTCAAAACCCCACATCAAAATTTCCCAAAATCTTGCAAAATATTACAACAAAAACTAAAAGTTCATGCCTTTTGATTGTGTCTGTGTATATACAGGAGGGGCCTGTGGCTACGGAAATCTGTACAGCCAGGGCTACGGAGTGAACACGGCGGCGCTGAGCACGGCACTCTTCAACAACGGTTTGAGCTGTGGAGCTTGCTTCGAACTCAAGTGCGCAAATCAGCCTCAGTGGTGCAAATCTGGCAGTCCCTCCATTTTTGTCACGGCCACAAACTTTTGCCCTCCAAACTTCGCCCAGCCCAGCGACGATGGAGGCTGGTGCAACCCTCCTCGCACCCACTTCGATCTCGCCATGCCCATGTTCCTCAAGATCGCCGAGTACCGCGCCGGCATTGTCCCTGTTTCTTACCGCCGGTGAGCACAGCACTCTCTCTTTCTTTCTCACTGTTTTTGTTTTATTATTTTGGTCGTTTGTAAATGCCAAATGACTAAAATGCCCTTTTTGTGGTATAGGGTGCCATGCCGGAAGCAAGGTGGAATCAGGTTCACAATCAACGGCCACAAGTACTTCAACTTGGTTCTGATCCACAACGTCGCGGGCGCAGGGGATATAGTGAAGGTGTACGTTAAAGGGACGAACACTCCGTGGATGAGCCTGAGCCGCAACTGGGGTCAGAACTGGCAGTCAAACGCCATCCTGGTTGGACAGTCACTGTCCTTCAGGGTGACAGCCAGTGACCGCCGCACCTCCACTTCCTGGAACATCGTCCCTTCCAACTGGCAGTTCGGCCAAACTTTCACCGGCAAGAACTTCAGGGTCTAATTCTTCAATTTTCCCGCTTTTTAATATATCATTTTACTTTCTTTTTCCTTTTAATTTTTGGGTTTGGTAAAAGAGAGAAGAGCAAGAAAGTAAAAGTAATGTTTGATGGTGGGGTTAAAGTTAAAGTTAAAGTTTTTTTTTTACTGCTGGGTGGAGGAGTGAAAAAAGCTCGAAGCCTCAAAAGTGTTGTTGTTTGTAGGCAGCTGAGGTGGCTGGTAGTGTAGCCCGCAGCTTTGGTTATCTGATCCTGAATATATTTATAATTATATACTTTAATTTTAGTATTTTTTCTGTTTTTGGCTTTTGGGGATGGTTTGCAACTTTGCTTTTGGGGTGTGATTTTACCGGCAATTAAGGACCTTTGAAGGGACGTCTGCCACCGGCAGCCGAATGAGAAATTAAACAATGACTCAGAAAGTTTAGGTGGACATCCTGATCACACGTGTTTTATTCGATCATCTAATAAAGGGTTATTGCACCGTCACTTACCTTTCATAAGATTTATGTTGACAAACGACCTTTTTATAAGATTTATGTTGACAAACGACACAAATGTGTTGATACAATACTAATACTGATGGCTTGTAATTGAAGTATAGTTATTAAGCATATACGACATGACAATACTCGATAATGTGTTGTTATACTTATGATGGTTGGATATGCTGCGTGGTCTAGTAGCCTAAGTCACGTTTTTTTCTCCTTCACATACGACTAAACTAAAATTGTGACCATGTCTTCTACATTGGATTCTTTGTTCGTGTAATGTGTAATTCATAGAACTTTCTCAAGTTTCATTACAACTTTCTCAAGTTTAGGAGAACAACTTAGATAGATCGGTCGATGTAACAGTCCTCAAATCCTCCGCAATACATTTTTAAGTCCTCGAATCCTCAGGGTTTAGGGTTTATGGTCTTTACTCATCGTGCTCAACTAGTCCAGGTTCCAATCCAAAACTCAAAAAATCAACCACATCGTATACAACCCTTAATTAAATGATTATAATTTCAATTTTCAATAAAAAAAATAGAAAAAAACAAATCAATTAAAAAATAAAGTTTTTGGGATAAATTGATTGGAAAATAAGGAAATGTGAGATGGAGATTAGTAGAAAAACGGGACAGAGAGAACCCGCCATCTGTGGATACCATCACTACGGTTGTCTGGCCGCCGTCCGACTCCCACCGAAACGGTGCGAATCGGACCTTCACTGTAAGCACCATTGGTCTCCGCGAGAAAGCAAATCAAAATCGCTTCCTCTCATAAACCCAACAAGTGCCATATATTCCCCAAAACCCTAAAATCACACACACAAAAAACCCTAAAATCAAAAACTGAATCGCAAAAATAAATAAATAAACCCTAAAAATCAGAAATTGAAAAGAAAGAAGGGGGGCTCATATCAAGTGTATAGAATTGGACGGCCTGTCATTGCGGGTCGGATCCAATTAGGGCGAAAGAATCAGTGGAACGCAAAGATACAAGCAGAGACGCCAAAGGCCTACGATTCGGGTGAAAAGCGGCGGCGATCTTTCTGCTTCTCTTTGCGCTCCTTGATACTTTGGTCCTAATTGGGGTTTCCGCTCAAGCATCTCTCTCTTTCTAATCACAGCCCTAATTTTTAATTTTACAAAAGTTGTAGGCGATGGAGATCTCTGAGGATTTGAGAAGACAGAGCACGAATATATAGCCCTAGGGTTCCATAGAAACAGCAGATATTGAGATTGGATACCAGAAACGGCGTCGTTCTGGGTCGTGAAATGTGCCGCCCTCCAGAAATCACGCGGTTCCTTGTATTTATTTAGGCTCAACGGACGGGCTGAGATCCTCTCCGGATCTGTCCGGATCCTTTAATCCTGGCCTTTCACTGTCAATCTTGCGTCCACGAATTAATGCACTTTTTTTCAATTTTCACATGTTTGCACGACGTCGTTTGCAGCTCTCTCCCCGTTCACTTCGACGGAATTATTATTATTTTCCTTTTATTTTTTGTTTGCTCGCATACAACAAAAGATATTGGGGTAAAACTCGGGACCTCGGGTGCAGAACCTGAACTCGAGGCCCCGGGATGATAAATTGATAAGAAAAGAAACGAGTTTACTGTTTTTCATCTGTACTAACTGCATGATTAGCAATTAACGCATACAACATCACTCCGCCAATGGATTTATATTAGCTTGTACCCTACTGTCATTTTCAGCTAGAATCATTAACCAGAAAAAGAAGATTGATTCAACTAAATTCGGATGGAGAAAACCTTGTTTTGTAAAGTGTATACACTTCTCCGCAAAGCAGAGTGTTAGATCAAGGTGTATACAGCCCGTTTCATTCAAGTTTTTCTCGACCCGAAGACTTAAGAGTCAGATGGGAGTAGCATCACATCAGGATTCAGGTAGCAAATGATAGACAAAGGAACTTAAAAAGTTTGCAGGAGTATTGTACATTGTTAAATACAGATACACCCAAAGTTGGATACATAGTTCGCTCTCGGGAACAAACCTTTATAGAGGTGAAATGACGAAACCGTTTCCGTTCCCTGAGAGTTTGAATAAGAAGTTGGGTACTGCCCCGTCTGTCCACATATTGACTGGGAAAGCTTACACTACGAATGCATCTAAAGGCAGAGTCCTCCTTCAGGTTAGCCACTTATTCAGCAATTCTGTGTTGGGAGGATGATCCATTAAGCTGGCCAGATGGAACTGCAAAAACAGAAAGGCAAATACTCAAATCAATCATCATTCGAACTTACTTACAGATGATTTATATCAAATCGTTAAATAAGTCATTACAAACACCGAAAACTGACCTTTAGTAATCCAGCTCCATCCGCCGCTTCTTTGTTTTCCACTGATTCAGAATAAATGCAACTCCATCTTTTAGTGAAGCCCTTCGTCCCTCTTTGTAGTTCCACAATTCCGACGTTATGTACCTGCCACTAGGGTTGTATTCATTGATCTCTGTTAAAGCTGATATTACAGCGTTGCACACTTCCTCACCCAATTCTTTCTTCAAATCTTTCAATTTTTCATCCTCGACGGATATAACTTCCTGAACATAAAAAGATAAACTAGTGAAAAGGAAGCAAAGGGGCAGCGAGCAAGTGCCAAGTGATTCACAAGGAAAAAGCACTGAGAGCCATTAGAGTATGATTAAAGCTTAAAAATTAGATGATTCAATAATAGCATAAGACTAAAATTTATGCGGACATCTTTTGTATGTGGTATAATAATGTTGCAAATATTATTGCCCTCAAAGCAGATTTATCGACCAAAGTAATTAATAGATGCTCACATTGTAATGCATAATGCGTTTTGACAGCGGAGAGTCCATTTCCAACCAGAAATTATAAATGACAATAAAATACAAACCAAACAAACATGTGAATGGAGATCATATTTGATGAACATCAGCAACCGTCACTGGGAAAGGATTTTGCCACCACAATCACAAATTTGGCACAACTAGTTTTATAAGCAACAAAGAGAAATAACTCACAGGGATAGCCCAACTAGTTCAATCTAAGAAATCTTTTTCATTTATGCCAACATATTGGATACTTTTTTTTTTGTCAGATGCTTTCTTGTGCTAAGAGAAACAGCAGAAGAACCCAACACAATGAAAAAATGGTATTAGAGAGTACCTTATGCTTCCCGTCGACTGTAGTAACTTTGAAAGGATGCCATTCTGGGTCCTTCAGGTATTCTACCCACAAGGAGCACAGCTCCATTGCCTTCTCTTCTGCTTCTTCCTCATTATACTTTCTCTTCAGTGCTTCTTGGAACGGTTTACTGTCAAGCTCACCCATTCTCCTAACACCAATTTGTGCACTACTTGATATTTCCTTCAATCCCTGCAGATTTAAGAATATTAGTAGTTTATCATAAGCATAAGAAGCTAAGAACAGAACTTTAAGAATTATCTGGTGCACAAAGGGTCATTCCACATTACAGTACAAAATCGAAGATCCACTCCAGTGAAAAGCATTTACATAAACAAACAAAAGCATGTCTGCCTTACAATTTCACAGTCAAATATCAACCAGTTTTTGCAAAACATGAAAGTAAGGACACATAATTAAATTCTGAATTCTTGTAAGATCATCTGAAATGTCAGACGTCTTTTTTAGTATAAAGATAAGTAATGGAGCAGCATTTATGTTAAAATCAAACAGAAAAACTTACATTAATCAATTCCCTCCGGGCTTCCTGCAGCTCATCATTGCTCTTGCGCTCCTTTACAATTAAAGTTTGATTTAAAGCTTCTAAGTCTTCTAGTGATTCTTCCTTTTCTCTCAAGCCTTTGATCATGTTGTCCACCTTTTTCAGCACTTCAACATCACCATCATCCCCCATGCGCCTTACAACATTTAAGTTCCCTCTTAGTTGCTCAATTTCCAATTCAAGAGTTTGCTTTGTATCCAATTGCTGTTGCAGTTTAATTATTTTATTGTGGAGCTGTTCCTTTTGCCTCTGGATCAAAATGGTTGTCACATACATCAAAGATATTCTCTGAAATCAATATATAATGTTCAGATCATTTTTAAGCACTTAAAAATAGCCAACAAACCTTCTGATCTTCAGCCAGTTTCAATAAATTTGCATTAGCCTTCAGTTGCTCCATAGAAGCCAAGTGAAGAGAACTATTTTTTATGGAATTCTACAAGAACAACAACATCACTGTTATCAAGTGTTCGGAACCATCCTTAAAGGCTTCAACAACAATGACAATAACTTAAATGCAACTCATGCTGCAATCTAAAAGTAACCAAGACAAAAACATCACACAATATAAATAAATTAAACACAAATGCATCAAGCCTAAAATATTCATGATACAATTTGATGACACTTGAATATCATGCTAATTTTCAGTAACTTTCAACAAACTAGTTTCCATCCTTTCAATATTCATAGTTTATATAAGTTCACAAGATTTAATCATGAAATCTAAGAGAGAATGTGCAACAATGGTGCAGAACTTAGTAAACCTTTTCAATCTCCTCAGCAAGCTTCCTACTTTCATCTTCGTTGGCAACTGCACGCTTCTCCATTTCTTCTATGCGGGACTCTAGCTCTTTCTTTTGAGTTTCGAGTTGCACCTTAAGTTTTTCATGGTCGCCAAAAATTCTCTGAAAGTGATCCCGAGCGCTCGTTTGTATCTTTTTAATCTCTATCAAAACAAAAAAAATGCATGTCAGGAATTAATGTTGCTACAGCCTCATACCAGTATAAAATGATAATGAAATATAATAAACCCAAAATGGTGAAAACCAAGCCACTTTATCCAAATCATGCGGAAACCGTACAGCTGCAGAAATGGAATATAACGAATGTAATAGATACTTGGGATTCAACTCTAATGAGGGAATCATAAAAGTAAGCAAAAAAAAAAAAAAAAGCTGTAACTTCATTCTATTTGATAAATAGCACTCTTCCATTTTTTTTAATGAATAAAACAAAATCTTACCTTCATTATAAGTCTGAATGATCTTTTCTTTCTCTGTGATTACGCTCTTAATGGAGTTTGTAGTTTCACTACATTTCAGCTCCATCTCTTCCAAGTCTTTGTACTTGACCTCAATGATGTTGTTAAGATTAGTTACTAGTCTATCCTGCTTCCTGGCTTCTTCCTCCGTAATTTCAGAAATTGATTTAAGGTCTCCAATCTTACGGAGGTGTTCTCCAACAATATTAGAAGCTTTATAGTCATCTGAACGAGCAACCCAAGCATAAAGTCCAGATTTTTGGTCACTGTTAATCTCCCAGTCCTTTTTTCCATGATGGTCTACATCATAAGCCTTCTCAAATGACATGGCATTAACATAGCCAGGCCAATCTTTCCTAAACTCCACGACCGCACTTCCCGAGTGACCCCGAAAATTCCATAAAGGGTGCACCCTTAAGGGATTGAACCCTCTCCTTATCAGCTCATCTCTCAGTTTCGATCCACTTTCCCCGACGTATCGCCCATCATTGGCCCGTCTGGTTGGAATATTAACCACTACCCCTGTCCAAGGCCACACTAACTTTTCATCCTGGTCACAATCAAATGGGGGTTCTTCCTCACCGACACGTTTAGATGGGCCACCTTCAGCTGCTAGATCATTTTCCAAATATTTCACCACAGCTAAGTGTTTGGCCTTTTCTTCTGTGCTTCTCTTTTCTGAAGTACTCTTTCCCACCCCAGAAGCATGTTGGAGAAGGTCCTTGCGAACAGAACCCCGCTTTTTCTTATTCGGGCAGAAAGGGCAAGTATATGTCCCATCTGAGTTTCTCACACTGTGTTTTCCATTCTTCAGCTCTTCATAATATTCTTCTACCTCCTCATCCAGTTCTGTTTCACTCATATCAGTATCATCTTCAGAGCTATGATCCGCCACACTCCCCATTTGAACTTTGTTTAAAGAGCACTAAACCATGAAAACATAAAATATTAAATATCAATGTCACTAGTCAAAATTGTGAGAATTCGATGGTTTTTAATGGTTCATTTTGTGGGAAGTAGAACATGTGCAACGGCAGGTTAAAGAGGTAGATATAAGTGTTTAGTTGCTGCCGTTGAGTTTGAAGTGTCTAGTACGGATCATTACTGTTAATCTAATTTCTTTCGAACTTGACACTATTTGCACCACAAAACCCAACATAAACGTCCCCAAAAGAGTTCAGGAAAAGAAAAGCTTATGGGTAAATTTGTTGCTCCCTAAGCACCGAATCAACGGATTCAAAATTGAAAGCAAAGTGAAGCCAGAAAAAGAAAGGACAAGCATAACCAAAGCTACACCAACATTCAGGATACATAAAGAAATCACACAAATTAAGGCTTAGGGTTACACAAGTTGAGTCCTTGTACAGCAGTGAAACCGCTTTATATAGAATTCGGGTTCGGTCTCCGCATCATTCCTTTAACTCTCTACTGCAAAATCACTCATAGGACAATTTCCAAAATAAAAATCTATCTTTGCCTTAAAAGAAACATTTTGCCATATGAAACCGCATTGTAACAAAATTCACACAACCCTGAAAAATCATCAAAATTCTAAAAGAAAAATCGCCAAAAAATTAAATGAAAACCATACATAAATAGTGTCCTAATGTTATTCCATCGATTAAACAAACACATCCACACAAATTATACAAGCAGATGCCGCAGATCAGAGAAAACACAGAGCAAAACGGAAGCTGAAGCTGCAAAGCTCGAAGCCAAACAACCCAAAAGCCCAAAATTCACAATGCATGCTGTAAATTCAACATTTCAACCAAACAAGCACATGCATGTAACGGAACAAGCAAACCCAACAGCGATCAGCTAAATTGTAGAGAGAGAGAGAGAGAGAGAGAGAGAGAGAGAGATTGACCTGCGGAAATCGGAGCTCCTGAGCTCCAAAATTAGGGTTTGTGGGGGAAGAAGAATTGGGGGCAGGGCTCTGAGTGAGTCGCAGCAGCTCAGTGCCCAGCGGAGGCCACAAAAGCGAAAGAGGAAATTGGTAATTGGAGCACTGTGCTGTCCGCGACAAGTGACAAAATCGAGAGGGCGACAAATGTATGAAATTGGAGACGTCACAATCCTAACCTAACAAACCTTTATATATAGCATTTCTAAAAGGGACGCAAAACCTCTTTTACATCCCCATTTTCTTGTTCGATTGAAGTAAATAGTTTTGTTCTAAAGTTGATTTACTCAATATTTGTATCTATATAATTATGATGTGTTTAATTTTAATTGGATCAAATGTGATTGTCGGATTAAAAAAAAGTTCAGATCATTCATTTTTCACGATGGAGTATAGAGACCAAGTGTCATAATAAAAAAGATACGTTATATGTGTTGTGGGTTTGCCGTTTTCCAATTTTGTCAGCCAAGTGCAAGTAACTCGTGAGTAACTCACGTGTTTAGTATCTTTAGCTACGTTTCACATGCAACACTTTAATCAGTTTCTTGTTAATGTAATGTCTGGTTCACGAGATATGACTTTTACATTTTCAAATTTCAGTGTGTTGAAACATGTACGTTGTGGGTGGGTGGTGTGCAAATATGCCATATACATAAGTTATTGCATCTCTTGTTTAAGATGTATTAGTACTTTGATAAGTACGATGTGTTTGTTTAACAAACAAAGTATTATTGTCAAGAAATTATCGAAAATGAATTGATAACTACATATAACCTAACAAGTTTGGAAGAAAATATGCGTCAAATTAACAAATTCGGGAATAAATAAATTATTAACAAGTACATAATAAATTTCAAGATGAGTGCGCCAAAGGCCATCTAAACACTTCATTGCCATCTCTGGTTCTAGTCTTGGGTGATCTTTTACGATTGTAATCCACCTTGCATTATATATGAAAAATTGTTAATAACTTGTTAACACGATATGAATTCACATGAAAAATTTAATGTTCAAGTTGTGCTTAATTAGGTCATATATGTAGCAATGGATCAATAAGTCATCCATCAAAATAACATGTCTCGTTTCATGTCAATCATCATATCACATGTTTTAACTGTTAAAAGAATAAAATTACATTAGTACTTATTTAAATATCATGTGTATAATATAAAGTATTTTTCATCAATAGAGTGAGGAAGAAAATATAACATGTGAATAAAATTAATATTACATTAGTACTTATTTAAATAAATAAATTATTTACAATTTTCATATATATTTTACTAAAATATACCAGCAATCGGCACACACACTCCATGTGTGCAACAAAATTTATTTTTTATTTGACTACAACTTATCGTTAATGAGCACGGATGACAACTCAAAAAAGAAAAAGACAAATAAAAAAATAGAAGAGAAAAAGGTAGGAGAACCTAGGGAAGGTAGAGAGGAAAATGAGGAGAAAAGTGAGGTTTATTTATTTATTTTTTAATTTTTAAATAGGATATGCTATATTTACATGGTTCTGATGTTAGTATAAAAAAACAGTAAAAGTTGTGTTATGCGTAATTACTAAATTGTCTATATTTTTTATTATTGTTCAATTCTAATGAGAGAGCTAGAATGGTAATTTGCTAAAATTTTAATTGACAAATAGAATTTTATTAATATGTAATTTAGATAATTACCGAATAGAGCGAGTGAGAAAATATAACATGTGCAAATGCAATAAACATAGTAACACTCAATGTTTACTGTTTTAGCGGGTCGGTTAGGCGCGCATCAACCCGTAACCCGTTAATAAACTTTAACGCGCCAGATCCGACCCGCTCCCCAGGTCGCCTTCTCATCCCCACCCCTATGTTTCTCGCAAACTCAGACGCACAGAGACGAGTGAGCTTCCAGGAGCACCAGAAAACCGTGGCGGAAGATGTTCAATCAGTTCGGAGCAACGGCGGAGACTCTAAGCAAGGCGTCGACACTGGTGTTCCGGATCGGCACCGACGCCCACCTCTACGACGATCCCGACGACGTCAGCATCGCTCCTCTCCTGGACAGCAGGTTCGACTCCGAGAAGTGCGAGGCTCTCAAGCGTTTACTCGCTCTCATCGCCCAGGGATTCGAAGTCTCCAATTTCTTCCCTCAGGTACCTCTCCAACTTCATCACTCTCGAATTCGAATCCCAAAAAAAAAGATAAAAATTGAATAATCGTAGCCATCAATTTAGTAATTTGAAATTCGATTTGGTTGAATTGGAATCGCAGGTTGTGAAGAACGTAGCGTCGCAGTCATTGGAAGTGAAGAAGCTCGTTTACTTGTACTTGCTGCATTATGCTCAAAAGTAAGCTAAATTCAACCTTTTGATTTCAACCGAATCGTTTACTCAAAATTTGAGCTTTTTTTTTTTTTTTTTTTTGCTTTTGTTTTAAGTATTTTTCATGTTTACTTTAATTTAGGCGTCCGAATGAAGCGTTGCTGTCAATTAATTATTTCCAGAAGGATTTAGGGGATCCAAATCCGTTAGTGAGGGCGTGGGCGCTGAGAACCATGGCGGGGATACGCCTGCATGTTATTGCACCTTTGGTTCTTGTTGCCGCCGGAAAATGTGCTAGAGATCCGTCTGTGTATGTTAGGAAATGCGCGGCCAGTGCACTTCCTAAGCTGCACGATTTGCGCCTTGAGGAGAATACTGTGGGGATTGAAGAGGTTTGATTTCGGTGTTTATTTGTAGTTATCATCATTAAGATGTTGATGATCAAATGATTTGATCGTATGATCTGCTGTCTGTTCTCTTATATAAGCTATAAAAAGTCCATCCGTTGGTCCCGTTGATATTTCATCGGAAATGATTGTGAAATCACATGTCCTGTGAAAATTCATTTCATGTATTGAAGTTTGCGATGATTGTGTCCCGATCATCACAACCTTTCTAGTTTGTACATTGTATTGTACTAGCTGCATTGTCATATTTGTATATGTGTTTATCTTATATCATTATAACATCCGAAACTCTAGGTCCAGTGTCACTAATGTTCGTATAACGGTCTTCTCTGTGCAGATTATTGGAACATTGTTGAATGACTCTTCCCCTTGTGTCGTTGGAGCTGCTGCTGCTGCTTTCTCTTCTGTTTGTCCAAATAATTTGTCACTGATTGGAAGGAACTATAAAAGGTTATGTGAGATTCTTCCTGATGTGGAAGAATGGGGTAAAATAGTTTTAATCGGGATACTTTTGCGCTATGTAGTCGCAAGGCATGGGCTTATAAAGGAATCCATTATGTTCTCTTTGCATGGAACAGCGAATTCTCAATCTGAAAAGGATTGTGCAGACACCAACTCTGCGTTGGATGACGATGGTGACATTAATGGTCTTTATGAGTCTGAATTAACAAATGCTGTATCCCGTTGTTATATTGAAGGACCAGCTGAATACTTATCACGATTAAGTTTCATGAATAAAGATTCCTCTGAATTTAATTATGCTCGTTTTACATCTGGAAAGAATAACGATGATGTGAAGATCCTGCTGCAATGTACTTCGCCATTGTTGTGGAGTAATAATAGTGCAGTTGTACTAGCAGCTGCTGGTGTACATTGGATTATGGCGCCAACGGAGGATTTAAAAAGAATCATTAAGCCGCTCTTGTTCGTTCTAAGATCATCCAATGCCTCAAAATATGTGGTAGTTAACATTTCCTTACAGTTAATTAGTTTGTATGAGCATTGAAGTACTTTTTTTTTTTTTTTTTTTTTTTTTTTTTAAGTTTATTGATGCATGACCCCACTTAGTGGGAAAAGGCTTTGTTGTTGTTGTTGTTGTTGTAAGTTTATTGATGCATGCACGTGACTGTGAATTCATATATTGTTGATATTTCATAAACATTTCTTTTGTCCTCTTTGAATTTTCTTTTCTTAATTTACAGTTGGTAAGATGGTAAGGATTGTTTTATTGATTGACCAGTGCAGGTTTTATGTAACATTCAAGTATTTGCCAAAGCAATTCCTTCACTCTTCTCTCCATACTTTGAAGACTTCTTTATATGCTCTTCGGATTCGTATCAAATTAAAGCTTTGAAACTGGATATACTGGCTTACATCGCTACAGATTCATCAATTTCGTTTATACTCAAAGAATTTCAGGTAGTTTTTTCCCCTTTGAAATTAGATTTTTCTTTTCCTCTTACCACAGATACACATGTCTGCTAGATTGTTCATAATATTAAGTGCATGTTTGCTTGATTTATTTGTTAGCTATGCACCATCAACTTTATTTGAGAATTTCAAACTTGTATGTGTTACAATTTGTAAAATGAAAGCTGGGTATGCTTTGCTTATTGTTTGTGTTTGTTGCTAGGATTATATTAGAGATCCCGACAGGAGATTTGCTGCCGATACTGTTGCTGGAATTGGCATATGTGCGCAACGACTTCCAGAAATGGCAAATGCATGCTTGGAATTTCTATTGGCTTTGACCAGACAGCGTCTGTGACTATCTACCTGTTGTATTGATCTTCAGAAAGTTTTGCTTCTTGAGTTCTGAACTAATATCTAATTTTGCAGAACTTATGACTGGTGAGTTTGGGTCTGTGGATGCCGAAGCTGATATATTGATTCAAGCAATAATGTCTATTAAGTCAATCATTCAGCTAGATCCACCCAGTCATGAAAAGGTATTTTCAATTTTCTGCTGAGTTGCTGTCATTAGATGTCTAATCAGGGGTGTAGAGGGGTGATTTACTAGTGTTGTTTGTGATGCTTTGTTACCTTGTCTTTCTTCTCTCTGTTTTTTGTGGCATTTATTAGCTGACATTTACACCTTTTCAAGGTTATTATTCAATTGGTTCGAAGTTTAACTTCAATAAAGGTGCCTGCTGCACGTGCTATGGTTGTTTGGATGCTGGGGGAGTATAACTCTTTAGGTGATCTCATCCCAAGGATGTTAGCTTCAGTGCTCAAGTATCTTGCAGGCTGCTTTGCTTCTGAAGAAGTGGAAACAAAGCTTCAGATTTGTAATACCGCTGTTAAGGTACTACTGCATGGAGGTCTTCTCTAAGTACATGGGGTAAATGTGACTATGTTTCTTTCTAAATGTGGAGGTTATCTGTTCTGTAGGTTTTATTGGGGGCAAAAGGGGATGATGTGGTGACAATCAAAATGGTTTTAATCTACGTGTTGGAGCTGGCCAAATGCGACTTAAATTATGATGTTCGTGACCGAGCTCATTTCTTAAAGAAACTCCTGTCAACTTATTTAGATTCTCAATGTCTGGATGAGGGAACCAACTGTCCGGGCCAACAAAAAGATAGTTCACTTGTTCTGGCAGAAAACTTGTTTGGGAAACAAAATAAACCAGTGTCCCATGAGCCCATTGATCACCGGTTTTACCTTCCTGGCTCTTTATCACAGATAGTACTTCATGCTGCTCCAGGGTATGAGCCTCTCCCAAAGCCCTGTAGTTTGCGCTGTGATGGCCCCGAAATGAATGAAAATGGTGAATCATATGTTACAGACGATGAGGACTCAGCATCTGAATCTTTGGATGAGGAAATTGCTTCTAGTTATAGTTCGCAACGTTCTAATGTTGATTCAAGTGGCACTGATGACAGTGAAGACGCTGGTTCTGCAAGTGAAGACGATGACAATTCTCATCAGTTGATTCAGTTTTCAGATGAAAGGAAAAATGGAGCTTCTCAGTCTGCTTCTGATTTTGGTGAATTATTGTCAAATAGAGCTTTAGAATCATGGTTAGATGACCAACCTGGTTTTTCAAAACCAAATACTTCAGAACACACTCAACACAGTCAAGTCCGTACATCTTCAGCAAGAATCTCCATCGGGGATGTTGGAGGTCAAGTTAGACCTAAAAGCTATCCACTCTTGGACCCTGTGAATGGAAATGGCTTAAAGGTTGACTATTCATTTTCATCTGAGATTTCAAGTATCTCTCCTCTGTTTATATGTATAGAAGTTTCCTTCAAGAACTGCTCAAATGAGACCATGTGTGATATAACTTTGGTGGATGAGGAATCCGGAAAAGGCAAGGACTCTGTAGAGCAATCGTCGTTTTCAGATGAAAGGTAATTTAACTGTACATGTCTGGTAATTTAACTCACAATACAAAATACTTCTGCAATAAATACTTGATATGTCATGCCTGAGATACATAAATTGGCTATCTTTTGGTTAGGAACTCTTGACCATTTTTGGTTATAGAACAGGATGACGATTACTTTGTTAAAACCCATGTGTTATACTTTAGGTTGAGGTTAATAGGCCAAATAAGTTGTTTTTATGGTGGATTTGTCAAATAAATCTGCACACAAAAGCATTTCTGGAGATTTCTTTAAGATCTACTATCATTATATCTTACTATTCTTAATGATCCTAAGTGAGATCTAATGGAGTAGTTTGGTTAGGCTTTAGTGGATTTTTACAGTTTCCAGACTGGTCCGTGCTATGCCTGGGGGTTCCACTGTTCATAATCGAGCAGGATGATTTGATAAAATGCATTTGTTTTATTCTTGTATCATGTATTAAGAATGTTTATTTCTCTTGTAAGGGCCTAATCTTTTGTTACGATTATCTTGATACCGCAGCTCCACGATACCTCAAAGTCATGAGCCAAATCTAGTTGCTGTAGAAGAGATCACTTCTCTGGAACCTGGTCAGACAATGACAAGAAGCATCCAGGTCCGCTTCCATCACCACCTCTTGCCTCTAAAACTGGCCTTATATTGTAACGGCAAGAGGCATCCTATTAAGTTGCGGCCTGACATTGGATACTTTGTAAAAACTCTTCCTATGGATGTTGAAGCCTTTACAAATAAGGAGTCTCAACTGCGTGGAATGTTTGAATGCGTAAGAAGGTAAACTGACTCTTCTTTTTTTTCTATTGTCGTATAGGCAAATTTCTCACTTGTTGATAATAGTTTCCGAAAAACCCCTTCTCATTCGGTCTTTGTTATTCTATAATATTGTGTTTTCTTCAACAGGTGCACTTTCACTGACCACATCAAGGAGTTGGACAAGGACAAGGGTGATAATTCATTGGTGGAAGACAAATTTCTCGTAATCTGCCGAAGTCTTGCATTGAAGATGCTCAGCAATGCAAATCTTCATCTTGTATCCGTTGATTTGCCAGTTGCAGCAAAGCTTGATGATGCAACAGGTTTGTGCTTACGGTTCAGCAGCAAGATTTTAAGCACCTCTGCCCCATGCTTGATAACCATTACTGTCGAAGGTAGATGTTCCGAACCATTGGAAATGTCAGTTAAAGTAAACTCTGAAGAAACTGTGTTTGGGTTGAATCTTCTGAACAGGATCGTAAATTTCTTAGTTGAGCCCTCCCATGCCCGCGTGAGTTCGTAAGGACATTGGAAACCAGTAATTGAGTTTTGGAGAGAACATAGAAAACCCGCCGTGTACTGCCAACTCTTCTGGCTATCCGTATGTTTAATGTATTTTCTGTACAGCGGGCAAAAGCTCGGTATTATACTCATTCACAGAATTGTCTCGAGTTCATTTTCTTTCGCTCGGAAATTGTTTGTTCTTGATTTTCAGTCTCTACTTTTTGTAATTTATGGGACATGAAATTTTATGTAATTTAAATCCATGTGAAGTACACATTTCCAGTGGAATGATTGAAGAGAGTGTACAATAAGTTATTAGCTAATCACAATTAATTTCTTTGCACAGTGATTAATCTTTCGCCGGAGCTAGTTACATTTCGATTAACCGATGACGTTAAAGCTACCGCTACGCCCTTCTGCAACTCTTGTTATTTTGGCTCACAACGGCAACAGGTACCGGAACTTGGATTCATAAGGCTGGACTTCCACCGTTCTGATTATCGGAGACTTCGTTTCTCCATTCAAGCATTCCATCATCAATTGTTTCAGCGAACCAGACCGCGGTAGTTGGCTGTAAATCCATTCCAGCAATGATTCCATACCGTCTGCAAAATCGAGCATGTTCCATTGAAGGAGCTTGGGCACCACAATCTTCTTCTTGCTTGTGACTCCCACTGAAGCTTCCAAGTACTCCAGTTTTGCTCTCTCCAACTCATTGACTATGTCGTCGGAGGTGTAAACCCTTAACTGCATGCACATCAGAGCTTAGTTTCATCAAATCTACGGAGAAAAATGTTGTGAAATAACGTAGGGGAGAGCTAGGCACTACTTACTGCCGGTGAGGACCAACTGCCGCGGCAAAGAGCAAATGTGACGTTAGGTTCAGGGTATCCGAGACCGTACGCATGTCTTAGTAGCATTTCCTTCTCATAGGCAGGCCCCTACCGAGTGATGTAAATTAATCAGGAAAAAAACATACATATGAAGAAAGAAAAAAAGAGAGGGTGCAGTTGGAGCTCAAGTTTTGATGTCTGTTTCACGTACATGTTTCGATTCAGATGGATGGCGGAGAATGAAATGCTCGATAGCCAGAGCATTCAGCACTATGCCTCCGACATTTAGAGCAGCCTAGGCGAAAACGGGATCATTTAGTCTCAGTATTATATGAAAGCTATAAATCTAACCTCATTTTTTAGCCGTCTGCACTCCCAACTGAATGTTTTACGATTTTTTCTACGAATGCCAGAATTGGTGTACCTTGTTCATAAGTGCCAGCAGTTTCTCCGGTGTGGACGGCAGCCCATGTTCCAGAAATGCCTGAAATTTGATAAGAAATAGAAGCTCCGATTACATATCATTCTCAGATTTTTCGGTTTTTTGCTAAACGTTGCTTAAGATCTCTTACAGTACATGCATGATGCAGGCATTGTAGATGTTGATCCAGAACGCCAACTTTTGCTTGTAGGTCAAGGAAGTCAAGTCCACATCACACAGCTGATGCATCAAATTCCTGAATTCACAAGAAAAAAATGTCGTCGAAACAATACTTTCCAGTTTTGACAATACTTGTAGGCCAAGCAGGTAATTACCTCAACTTTTCGATTGCATTCAAACACTCAGACAATCGGCTGACATCGAACGAGCTCCTCGTGATCTGGATGAAGTTTTTGTACGGGCCAACATCCCTGACAGCACCGTCTAAGTCCGGCAATATGCAGTAAGGGTCGGCATTGGACGAGGTGTTGTAGTTGAAGAAAATTGTGGATGATTTGCAGTTGAATGAGGTCTTCGGAATGAGCCCCTTCGAGTTCATGCAGGAAAGTGCAAGCTTTGGGACAACAGATGATCCCTCCTTGTCGAGTGATGTTTGTTTCAGTTCAAGAAATATGGATATAAGGCACTTGAGAAGTTCTTCTGAGAGTTCATTTGGTTTCAGATCATTTTCTCCATGGCCCTGGTTTCTGCTTCTTCCCCTTTGTCTCCTTGATAATTCAGCAGTTTCACCTGTTCAAACACACATAAAGAAGAAAGATTTATTTGTAACGAACGGACACGTCGAGAAACAGTCATTTCTACGTAGTAATCTTAAATTTCGATCCCGTTTATTGACATGGGTTGATTGTTTTAGCCTTTTAGGGTGTAAAATCGCGACGATTTAATCAACATTTAAATCTAAAACTTTAGGATTCTAGTCTCAGATCGGTAATCACTTTGGTAAAGAACATACGTCCTGCATGCATAATCTTGACAATTAATAATCAACCCTATCAATAAATGAGATTAAACCAGAGTTGAGTAAATATGATCATAAGTGAGATTTCCATGATATTTCCGTCCTTTGATAAAGAACAGACGTCCTGCATACATAATCTTGACTGGATTGGTATTTATTGAAGAGTATACAATCTCACATCGGAAATAATACGAAATAAAATACATCGTACGTTAGGTGGTTCAATTACTAATAGCATTGAGACCTTTAGTAATAACAAGCAGTTTACCATCAGCATATGTGAAATTCCATCTTGGGATATATGCTGCAGAACCTACAGAAGCTCTTCTATCCTTCAACCTTCTTTCTTTTCTCAAATTTCTCAAAGCTTCGTAGTTCTGTGATCTGCATCTCTCTTCATTCACCACTGACTGGTTTCCCACCCTGCATAACAAGTGATTCTGTTGCCCTAATTGCTTCCGCTGCACTTCCCATTCTCTTGTTTGTTCCCTCTCTTGGTACAACCTCAGTTTCAGCTCTTCGACTTTTCTTTCGAGTTGGCCTATCTCTTCCTCCACCATTGCCAGCTCCAAAAACAGCTCCTGAAACTGCCATACAAAAATGTGTCGATATAATTGTAGCAAATAAAACTTACCGAAATTATTTCAACATCGAGGGGGTGTCCCTTATTTATATCCATAGTAACGTTCAAAGTGCGTATATTGTCATACTGTGAATCTAGACCGCATGTTCATGCAAGAATCAATGTGACCAAACCGGTCTAGATTCATAGTCTGTCAACAGAGTCTCGTTATATTAACACACCGATACCTGAGGTGGAAACAACGATAAAAGACACGGATGTGACTGAACAGGTCCATGGAGTGCACAATGCAGAAACCTGCCAAGTGTTTGTTCTCCATCCAACTCTGCCTGCAATTTCTTAACCTGTATAAATACAGAAGAATTTGACTCTGTGTCAAGCTTATGTGACAAATTCCTAACATGTTACACAGAATTCTACGCTGGAAACAAGCGAAAAACTTAAAACAATCATCACCTCTTCCTCAAGGTCGAGTTTTTTCTGCTTCTCCTCGCTTCGCTGCATTAGAAAGTCTTCGAATTTCATTATTTGCAGAGGCAAAGATCACCACCAGCTAACAGTTTGGAAGCAAGAATCTGAGGGCTGAAGGAATAATGGAAGTTGTTAAGGCAGGGAGAGGTGCCTAAAACAAAGGGAGTGTGAGGTGACTTCGTGGGTGCCATTAAGGGTAGGTAGAAGACAATAGGAGGAGGTTGAGATTTGAGAAGATTGGGAGGGAAGGAAGGAGAAGAGGGAAAAATTGGGAGATTGAAATGCATGAGAGAATGGAGAATGTGCGGTGGAAGAATCTCTCATCTCTCGGATAACTAGGTATCAAACTCATCACAAATATATACTGTCATCGTCATTAATCTACTTGAGTTAAAAAAGAGACTTATTATGTTCAAAATTCAAATGAAGATAAATATCACTAAACGGAAGGTTAGTTGGTGCGCTAGAAGAATCTTTGAAGGACGTAAATATGTGATTGTATACGGTTGGAATTGTTATCATTATTGTTGGTGTTAGGGGAAGTGCATGGCAATCCCATGATCTCTTTTTTCTAAAAGTTGAATTTCTATTTAATTTCAACGGCAGGAGGAGGGCGGTGGGGACGTGAAGTCCATGAACAGAAAAATAAGACGCCAAATTTGAAAAAGTAAACAAAAAAAAAAGAAAAAAATAATACAGAGAATATAATTATATATTTAGAACGCCGTCTGTGGGAATCGAACCCACGACCACATGGTTAAAAGCCATGCGCTCTACCAGCTGAGCTAAGACGGCAGATGATATAGGTTTGAATAATTAAATATTTTGTTTCCGGTGTTAATATCTCCCATGAGTTATTAGGGAGCTTTGAAAATCTGTGAGAGAGTGGGACAGTTGGGAGTTGGGACTAATCACAAAATAAACCAAATAAGTAATTTCTTACTTTGAATAAAAGGGCGAAATATTTTTTCTTATACAAGCAATAATAGGAAAAAGAAATTCGTATACATAAACTTACAGAGTCGGAAGCATAAATGTGCGAGAAGATAAAATCATTACGGAATTTGCTTTCAAACCCAAGAACCAAGGATTTGAGAGATTACAAGGAGGCTAAAGTGGAAATAAGCCTAGGCCTAGCAAACACACCAGCCCCAAAATCCTCTCTTACTTAAGGAGCTTATCTACGATCAGCATGGGTCCCACAGATCGAGTGTGGGCCCGGACTCGAACTCAAACCCTACTCTGCAATGCAACCCCATCTGCAGACGTATTGTTTCTCTATGGATACGCAGCACTGTTCTTCCATCCTCCAAACAATTGTTCCCCGTCATCCTGTTCTACCTATAAAATGCAGACCGAAAAAAACCACACCCACATCAATCAAACGAGAAATGGTCGTTGTTGAAAACGTGCGCTGAACTTTAAGGAAAAAAATGAAGCGAGAAAAAAGTTACTTGCGGAGTGAAAGTTAGGCCGACTTTGATCTCCCCATGATAAGTATTATTAGCGCGAACAACGCTATAGTAAAGAGGATGTTGTTCGGCAGTTCCATTCTGCACTCCCAGTGCCAATAAGTCTTTCACGTATATTCTGCAAATCAAGACCAATATGATCTTCCATACATCAGTCGTGACTAAATAAGGACATATCTATTTTCGGTGATAGATAGGTCTTTGTGTCGCATTTCATCCGTCCATTAAAAAGTGGATTAGTAGCATCACGTGACTAAAAAGTTTATCGTGTTTAGGCTGAGCTCTACATCAAAATTGTATCTGAAATAACAATGTTGTGACTTACGTCGCTTGGCCGATAAAGTCATCAGAAGTGAAGGTGTCTCTGTCCATGATCTTGAGAGTGATCTTATACTCTCCCCCTGAACCTGGATATTCTGCCCTGAACGTAAATTTCTCGTTCCACTCCGGACTGCTTCCTTGTTCTGCATTATCGTTTCAAATCAGTACATCTGTTTTTTTTTTTTTAGTTACGCAACACAACACAACACAGAACAACACAAAAGTTGAAGTTGCCACAATGATTAAGAATTACAGTGCGACTGTTTTAATATTACAAGCAGGGCTTTCGTGCCGGTGCCGTGATCATTTGATGTAATTGATTAATTAAGTGTTTACTTGCAGACCATGAGTTTGTTGAGTACTTCAGCTTCTGGAAGGCAGCTTGTTCACGCTGTTTTAATTAATTACAATTTTGAAGGGAAGGAGAAAGCGTTGATCAATATATTAGTACGCCCACCGGTCTAGAAATACCTGCAGTATAGGGTAGATATGCCATCTAATACCAATTTATTTCTCAAAGTCTCCTGTAGTTGTGCTAGAAAAAAGTCTACTAATTCGATGCATTACTCAACAAATCATAGAATATATATATAGTGACGGATCTGTGACACCATTTTTTTTACATAATTTTTTGCACAAGTTTTTATGGGCCCACTCCGTAATGTGCTTTAACTATCTCAACTGTCTACCTTTTGCAACATTATTCATAGATCATCCTTGAATAAAATTAGACAAATTCAAAACTATTAAGACACTCATTTGCAGTAAAGAAAATAGATGAATACGATTCTAAAAAGAAACCCTAAACTCTTTAATCTACGGTCATATGGTTTCGAATTTAAGTGATTTTTGGTAAACATGATCTTTGAGGGAAGAATAAAAATTAGATAGTTGATATCGTTAAAATACACTACGGAGTGATCCCCCAGATGATATTTGAATTTGTTCTTGCAATGACTTGCCTTGCTTGTGCAAAAACTCAAGAAACCAGAAACCAGAAATACGAATATATGGTTATATTCAAGTGTTTGGTGCAAATGGAGGCCGGCCCGTGAATTATAAACTTTAGAAGTTACCTCTGGCGACGCTGCTCTTTCTCTCTTGGCCCTTGTATTCAATCACAACATACGGATCCATACGACCTGCTAAATCATACTTTGTCTTAAAAATACAATCATTCAATTTCCACACTCACAACAACAACAACAACGTCAACGAAGCAGTTATTTTTCATGCAGAAGTTGATGCACAATCTCTAGTGGAGCAAAAAAAAAACCGGTTCGGTAAGACACTGGGGTTAGTTTAGTGGTGCGGGTGGGTGGGGTGATGAGTACGAGTAGGCGAAGATCACGTAGCAAAAACGAAAAACAACCACTTCTGCTGGTAATAAAAATGCGTACATTTTAATAGTTTCTAAAATTTTTGAAGCAATCCAACAAATAATCCCGGAAAATTTGGGATTACTTGAAACATTGTAAAAGTTGATTTTAACCAGAATTGGAGAGAATATATGCAGTATATTGTGGCCAAATTGTTTGAAGTTTTGAACTTTTCAAGAGTGACATGGAGATGAATAAACACAGAAATCAAAAATTTGAAGAACCCCATCAAGGTTCGTGAATGCTTTCAACTAATTACAAGCTCAAACAACTGAATAAATCATTGAGCAAGCTATAAATTAAACAAAATGTTGCAAAAATACAAAAGAAAGAAAGAAGAGAGAAGATTATACTGAATAAATGGGTTTCTCCAAGGCCCTTTGCACTCACAAGATTCACCTCCAATACCCCAACTGCCATCTCTCTCTCTCTCTCTCTCTCTCTCTCTCTCTCTCTCTCTCTCTCTCTCTCTCTCTCTCTCTCTCTCTCTCTCTCTCTCTCTCTCTCTCTCTCTCTCTCTCTCTCTCTCTCTCTCTCTCTCTCTCTCTCTCTCTCCCTCTCTCCCGAGATATGCGAATCTCCCTCTCTCCCGAGATATGCGAATATCAGATTCAATGGAATTCTTGTACTAAAGCTAAAGCTTTGACATGGTTTGTAACCAAGGATTCCAAGTTATATATAATACAAACAAAAGGGCACTTGATTCTTCCACGACGGTCAACCTAAGAGCAACTCCACCCCATGGAATTCCCCTTGCAATTGGGTGATTGAATCTCCCTACCCCAAAAAATATTGCTCCAGCACATGCCAATTGCCCCACCTATTGGGATGATATTATTGTACTTAAGGTGAGAGCTTTGACATGGTTTGTAACGAAGGATTCCAAGCTATATATAATACAAACAAAATGACACTTGGCGATCAACTTAAGAGCAACTCCACCCCATACAGCTCCCCTTGTAATTCGGTGATTAAATCCTCTTACCCCAATAAAATTTGCTCCAGCACATGCCATTGGGTGGGCTCAACTCCCTCCAAGACCCACTGGCTGAGGCTCTGAGCGATCGGGCGAAAATGACTTGAGGCCTCGCTTGAGGCTATCTGACGTCATCCACGTTATAATTTTATTTTGCACTAAGCGTATGCGCTTCACATGCGTGTGGGCACGAGTGGTACTACAAGAATCCAACAGCAGGCCTGCTACAGTAGTCTTTTAATCTGGGCCCTTGGATTTTCCAAATCCAACGGTCCATTTTTATTCTGGTTTTTAAATATTCAAACAATAGAAAATAATTTGTAAAAGATTTCTTCTCCACGTGGCACAACCTGGACACTTGGACTGCAAAAGAAAAAGCCATCCAACGGTCCATATTAATTGTGTCATTAACAATGTTTGAAAATTATAAATAAACACAAAAATTACAAAAAATTAAAATTAAGAGTATGAACTGTAGTGTGACCGGGATGAGATTGTAACTGGGGATAATAACACGTGGCTTGATAGGGTTGTTAAAAGTCATATTTGAAAATAAACATAATATGAATTTTTTCTTAAAAAAAATAATTTTTTAATGTGAATAGCTCGGGCCATTCATTTTTAGGGGCGAAGATACACTCAAACAGTTATTATTCAACAAGGCAGTAATTGCATTAGGTCAATAGCCCAAGCAGTAATTGCCTTAGTGGGGTGGAGTTGTTCCAAGCCCAAGCAGTAATTGCCTTAGAGATGTATACTACTAGATCGTAATGTTAGTATTTGCTTGCTTCTCTCGTTTATATGTAGGTTTAGGGTTTAGTTCATGATGCATTTGCTTATGGACATAACTAGTTAGTAACCAACTGAAATTGCTGATAATAACATTGCTCCAAAGTCCAAACTATTTATACAGAATTAGATCTCTTCCCCTTTGACGATCACGTAATGTATGGAGACCAAATTTATAAATTAAATTCGCAAACCAGATGATATGTTATCAGTAAGAAATAAGCATGTTAATTAACACTTAAGTAATAATTCAATCATCAACCACCACGTCATTTGATTTACAAATTTAATCTCCTGCATTACCCTTGACGGTCATATAACCATGTGCCTATATCTCTCTTGATAGACCTTTTAACGGTCCTACACTCATGTGCCTCCCCCCAAGTGAACATGATTCTATACAACTGGTGTTGGAACAAATTCCCTTCCCTATAAATTGAGCAGCGGATTTGACCAAAGTACGAATTATTATTATTTGTTTCAATTTAGGACACATTAAATAAAACCAGCGAACTTTAGCGGTCCAAAGAAACCAAACCAAGGTTTTAATTGTTCCAAATGTTTGCACACAAGCCTACAACACAGGCACAATAAACTGATATTACAAACCCGAAATACTCAAAAATCTGCCAGACGTTATCGACCGAATGTTTGTGCATTCACATGGTGGCCTTTTTCCTTATCTGCTGCGCGGAGGTGATAACTCAGCAGATCTGGACCTTGATCCAGATGGTGATCTTGATGCTCTATCAGGAGACCTCCAGTGATCTCTTCCGTCCTTATCTTCGCGCATAGGTTTCCTACAACAGCGAAACAAGAACACATGATCAACGTAAAAGATCAGCATTGCGTTCACATACATACTAAATAAAAATCAACCACTTTATAATGACAGCATGGTCCGAAAGATAATGTATAATGTGAACCCTGCAGTATAAGCTAGAAAAGTGAAGCAACTGGAGACTCACTTGTCATACCCATCAGCGTTTTCAATTGGTCCAGCCCCATTGTCATAACCTGGAGAATATGGTCTGCGATCATGATCACCGTCTCGCAATGGTGGAAGATCTCGGGGTGATCTTGGGTTGTCTCGGCGCCTTCTGCTTGGTGAAATAGAGTCACCTTGCCGTCTTGGAGCAGGAGAATAGGACCTGGGAAAGTTATTTGCCAATGTATCCACCTGCATCAGTGGGCTTTCCAAAAATGATATATAGTGAAATCAGGGAAATCTGTCACCTTCAAAGCTTACCTTGAGCGGTATCGACTTCTAGAACCTGATGGATAACGTGGAGAGCGAGAACGAGAATGTGAACGCCCTGTGACATATCAGATACGGCGATTAGTGTTTAGCAGAAATGGTATCACAAATACAACAAACCATTTCTTAACTAATTTGATTATTCACTTCAGCAATGAATAGGAAGGCAATCATATGGCTGCAGATTTCCGATTACTTAGTGAAGCCAACATGATCAATAATGTTGAGGACCATCCCTCATTGTGGTCAGAAACAGCATGCCATAATGAGTATAACTTGTACTGTCATAAGAAACATACCATAATAAGATGATCGTCTTCCCCCATGGCCTGATGGCTCTCTGCAAAATGTAAAACAGGCAATTGGTATTCCAAACATACAGAGTCAAGTTAGTAAGAAAGATACCGGGAGAGTGAGAGTGAGTCAGAATAGTAGAAACTACCTAACCCTAGTCCTCTGGCGCATCTCCTCTGGCCTTTTCCTTGTCTCTGCAGCAACCACCACAGATATCTCCCTCCCAGCAAAAATCTTCCCATTCATATGATACTGAGCCTCTGCGGCCTCATAAGAATCCACAAACTGAATAAATGCAAATCCCCGAGGTTCCCTACATAGAAGTTTTAAAAAAGCTTAGTACAGTACAAAGAAGTAGAGATTAAGAGTGAGCAAAGACAGAAGGTATGAGGGCAATGACTTTTCAAAATTAGCATAGTAAGTTACCACCACAGTGCCATTACTCTGTATACCTTTCTTCACATACTTACGTCAGCTCTTGAGCACTTCCACTTAAGTGGATGCTGAATTTAAGTAAAGCAGGTAAACTCGAAGCTTAGTGGCTGACCTTTTCTTTATAGTCAAGTATGAAAGGCAACTTCAAAATATGCAAGTAACTTGGAAATTCTTCTCATTCTTTAAGAAGCACTTGAAATCAACGTTGCCCACAAATTCTTCACATTCTTGTGATTATAAGCACTTGAAATCAACGTAGTCCTCACCAAACTTCTATTTGATTGTTGTAATTATATAATTTCGCTTCATAAAAAAGAACATTCTTCATTTGAACATTACTCCTAACACGCTTGGAATACCACTATGTTAGGCAATGATAAACAGTAGGCCTTCATCAAATGTGAGGCTTGGGCTTGTTTTAACTTCAAAGTTCAAACTTCAAACACAAAACCCCTGACAAACCAGTTCAAAATTTCACTATGAAAAAAGAAAGTAAATATTTCAAAAAAATAGTTTACGAAATTCCACACACATGTAATATATTCCCTACTCAGACATTCTAACCAAGGATGCCAACATCGTAGGAAGTACGAAATCTGAAAGAACTAATCAAATAGCATTCTTATCAACCGGGTTTCACTGGCATAAACTATAAGCACGATATGTAAATAGATGTCGACCGCAAACCAACGAATTCACCCATTTGAAGCTTTTATATAATCTGGATAGTGCTCAGGTTTATTTTCAAGATTACAACCTACAAAACCATTATCGATGCATCGAACACGCATTGACAAAAGTAAAGCTCACCCAGTATAGTAGTCCTTGGGAATGTAGACATCCCGAACTTCCCCGTATCTTTCAAAGGAAGCCCTCAGCTCTTCAGCTCTGCAAAATTAGACAAAAACCCCCAAATTTCAGAAAACAGTGAAAACCAGCAAACAAATCAAACCAAAAATCCAAACTTTTCTTTCACAGGACCTGCAATCCAGAGGAATGTTCCGGACCAAAAGACTTCCATTATTCTGTTCCTTGCGCCTTCTTGGGGGGCTTCTTCCTCGCCCACCTCCTCCGCCGCCGCCGCCGTAGCTCCTCCTCGGAGGACTATAGTACTGTGGGCTGTACCTCCTCATATCCAATACTGCAAAAAGTACCCAAATCGTTTGGTTTCACGATCAGATAGCAAGAAGAAGAAGCAACGATTGGAATCAGGGTTTTGCCAATTTCTCTGATCAGATGAAGACCATGAAGATTCGAGAGAAGAGATTTACCTGTGAGTTTCTGAACACAGTGAATCGTACGAACGACGAAAGAGGTTCGAAGAAGGTGTACTGCTTTGGATCTGAATTTTCTGAAGGGGAAGACTTTCGAAACCCTGATTTTTATGAGCCCCGAGTCTTCGGTTCAGACACTCCATCTGATGACGTACTTTTGGTGGGCCGTTGGGCCGGGTTTCGGTGAACCGTTTTTTGGGCCCTTAGTTTCATTTCATGCTAGCCCTCGTCCTGAATTTCTCCATCTTAATATTATTATTATTTTTTTGGCCTAATCAAATAAATGGTCCCCGTGGTCATAAGGTATTCGGATGATAACCCATGTGGTAAAAAACTTCAGATTTAAACCCCTGTGGTCTAAGTCTGTTAGGATTTATGCCCTTCTGTTAAATAATGCTGACGTGGCTGCCAAATGTCTGCCACGTGGCAAAAATAAAAAATTTTAATTTTTTTTTAAAAACCTGAATTTTTACAAAAAAAAAAAAAAAAAAAAAGATCTGCAGCCCCCGCCGGACTTCTTCTCCTTCTTCTTCTTCTCTTCTTCCCGCCGGAGCCCTCTCCCTGCGCGACCCTCCTCCCTCTCCTTCTTCCTTCTTCTTCTTCCCGCCGGAGACCAGCTCCCCCCCTCGCCGGTCTCCCCGCGCTTCCTTCTTCTTCTTCTTCTTCTTCTTCTTCTTCTTCTTCTTCTTCTTCCCGCCGGAGACCAGCTCCCCCCCTCGCCGGAGCCCTCTCCGACCCTCCTCCCTCTCCCTCTTCCTTCTTCTTCTTCTTGCAGATCTGGGTTTTTTTTTTTTTTTTTTTTTTTTGTAAAAATTCAAGTTTTTTTAAAAAAATTATTATTTTTGCCACGTGTCAGACATTTGGCAGCCACGTGGCATATATGTGGCAGCCACGTCAGCATTATTTAACAGAATGACATAAATCCTAACATATTCCCGCCGGAGACCAGCTCCCCCCCTCGCCGGAGCCCTCTCCGACCCTCCTCCCTCTCCCTCTTCCTTCTTCTTGCAGATCTGGGTTTTTTTTTTTTTTTTGTAAAAATTCAAGTTTTTTTAAAAAATTTATTTTTTTTGCCACGTGTCAGACATTTGGCAGCCACGTGGCATATATGTGGCAGCCACGTCAGCATTATTTAACAGAATGACATAAATCCTAACAGATTTAGACCACAGGGGTTTAAATCCTAACAGACTATGACCACAGGGGTTTAAATCCGAATTTTTTTACCACAGGGGCTATCATCCGAATACCTTATGACCACAGGGACCATTTATCCGATTAGGCCTTTTTTTTTTTACAAACGATACAATTAATTAGTAATAAAAGGAAAATTAATGAAAATAACTTGAAAATTTTGAGTTTTAGACAAAATAAATTGTAAAGTGAATAGTACCAGGATTGACTTTTTTGTGTAAAAATGTGGTTTTTCGTTAAAATAAACAGTACATCGGACTTTTCGTTAAAACTCCCATAAATAAATTGCAAGGTTTAAAATTTAACCCCATGTTTTTTTGTTAAGTCACAGGATTAACCCTGAAGTTTCTCCAATGCTTTTACCACTTCATCCATATATGGCCTACACCTGGGTTCTATCGATAAGCATTGGCTTGCAAGGTTAGCTGCTCCAAGAGCTACCCCCACAGAGTACTGGCCTTCAAGACGATCATCGAAAATTCGGGCAACTTTACGTTTGCTGGCCAGGTAACGCCTCGCCCATTCGACTAAATTTTGTCCCTCAGATGGCCGGTTCTTGTCCACAGCTCGTCTGCCAGTCAGCATTTCAAGCAGAACAACTCCGAAACTATACACATCACATTTCGCGGTGCAATCACCTTCAAAAAGAAAATGAAGAACAACTGATTACTCGGGTTGTTTTTGTGTATGAACACGAGCAACCTCTTAATTAAAACAAAAGATACCTGTGGCTATGTACTCAGGAGCTGCATAACCATGTGTTGCCATGACGTCTGTTGAAAAATGGTTTCTATAACTTGCTGATCCATCCTTGCTCACACAAAAATTATAAAGCTTGGCATTGTAGGCCTGTTATGGTTCAGTCAAAGTAGGATGAGTGAGCAAGTCTACCCGAAATCCTCGAGAAGCCATTAACTTCTGTCTAACGCGATTAACTTCTGTCTGCAGATCAAGGGGATCCACAAAAGTAAATCAATTATTGTCGGAAGATCATGAAGAATCTGCATATTTGAGCATGAACGTTTGAAGTGCTACTCACCAACCATTCATTGCGACTCTGAAGTGGCATTTCATGTTTAAACAACACAAAGCTAACAGCAATGGCCATGCCGGTACCAGGTACGGTAGCTGTGAGTGAATTCTCATCAATCCACCCCTTAAAGACACGTCGCATACGAACTCCATTAACTGTTGCATCAATACGGAAGTTCCTTGTGGCTGTTTTCAGTTCATCAATGCGGAAGCTCTTCAAGTTGAAGGGCTGCAAGATCTCACCCTCTATCTGTCGAGTTGAAGGCACCGAGACAGACGATACCCTCACATTCGAATTCAATCCTGGACATGTAAATGTTAACATGCCATATATTACTTGTAGGGTATGGTGTACTAGTAACTAACAATCTATGAAACTGTCCTCAATAACTGAAACTTGAAATGAAACTATTACCCTTAACGATCAGTATTTGATAACCGTTTCGTTTTTTGTTCCAAGTTGCTTTCACTTTCCTCATCTCTCCAACACAAAAATGAAAACTAAAAACGAAAAAATAAAATGGTTATCAAACAGACCATAACATTCATTTAATAAAATTTTCAGAACTTCATAAGTAAATATGTAATCAATTGATTTGAGTACTGCCACACTCCACAAAACATGTTCTGTATTCCAAACTCAGATGATATGGCAGTCTTTTCATATAATTTCAAATTTGTTTATCAACTAAAAAAAGCAACCCCAAGCCAACAACGGGGAGGAACGTCTATCCTACACAGCCTTATCCTTGTTAATCAACTAGGGTTATTTAAATCGAAGATGAGCAGTTGTAAAATTAGAACGATCATATAAATTTACATGATGATGCATATACAAGTAAAAATGAATTAAAAGGCCAATGAATATAATGAAAGCTCACGGTCGATGATCGAGGAGGGAGTCGAGGGACCGAGTAAAGGGGACTGCAGAGAGGTCGTCCTGCAACTGCAAGGCGGAGGAGAAACAAGTAACAAGAACAAAGATTACCAAGTTTACATATTACAGTTGACCAGACAGACACGTTTTGTAACCATGTTTTTTTTATGTGAAATTTCTACACGATCATAGACAGCATATATAAACAGACTTTTCAACGTTTTCATTGAACACGATAGCGATGCAAAACCAAACCCACGAAAAAAAAAAAAAAAAAAAAATAGTAACAGAATGAGTTTTGAAATTTCCAACAGGCGATGCATGCCGGCTGGCTAACTGGTCCAACACCGATAGTGTCCCCATCTTAACCACCCGAGGTCGCGTTTCGCAATCGGCTGCTGCTTATCATTCATATAATTATCTCCAACAGAAGAAAAACAAAATGAGAGTTTGCTAGAAACTGGTTCTTCATGAAACTTGGTTTGGGACTTGGAAGTTTAATTTAATCATGGAGCTTCAGTTAGTTTATCAAATCAAGGGGAAATAATGGGAGATGATTTGTGAAGGCTAAATGTAACCAGGCAGACGACAAAAAGAATTGGAGCTAAACTTTTTGTTGAGCCAAGTTTTCTTTTGCAGACAGTTTTTGTTGAACTACAATTACCTAAGCGGTAGGTAAGTCCCACATCGACGAGAGCGTGAAGAACGAGCCAGAATAGGCAATATAAAATAAAGCGGCGTGTGCTGGTGTAAACTCACGGAGCCATGCGTTGAGCACAAAGCGAACTATTCTTTCGCCTTTTACTAAAGAATACCGTGTGCGCGTCGCTTTAAGTGGCATACGCCTATTTTTGGAGGGGCGCGCCTCTGTGGGTGCCCCTTACAATTCTAGTTGAAGATTAAAAACATGCCGGGACATTAACAATTTCCGAAATATGAACGTTAAAAACATAGCTGGGACTTATACAATTACCGAAATATGAAGGTAAAATTGTGAAATGCTACCGTTACTTGTATGTTCTCTGTAAAAAATAGAAATATGGTGTAATATACGGCTTCTGCTACTGGTACGGGCATACAACTGAATAAGGTTTTGTACGTACGAGCTGCTTGAGTAGAAGAAGCTGTTGTGGTGTAGAGAGAGAGATCCATGCTTGCCGCTGGCATGGCGGAAGCGCGAGAGGCATTGAACTAGCGGCGTTGATGGTCTGCCATCATTCTGGTGCGTCGTTTGGCTCGGACAAGGTGAAGAGTGTGAGTGGCCAAAACCCCTCAGCTTGATGTGGCCTGCTTAGTTGCTCATATTCCAGGCTCAGAAACAAAAAATGCTTGAGAGAAAAGTAACCAGGAAGGAATTCACAAAACAAAATTGTACAAATAGTCAACCGTCTGCAGTTACATACTCGTTACAAGATACAGTATTCAATATACACACTATCCGCTTTCTTCTTCCTATTTCTTTTCCCTCCCTTTCCCTTCAGACTGAATCCCAGTTTTCCTTTGAACCAATCAAACTAATGATTAAGCATGCATCGATGATGAATGTCTCATGCTGGGGTGCGGGAAGCGGATGCCCTGGGACGATGAGGAGTTGCTGCATTGTTGACTCCGTTGATGCTGTGTCTGCGATGTTTGGGGGCGTGGTTTGAATTTGCATGAGGGTTTGGGCGATGTTCATTTTGGGATATACCTGAGCCCTCCGAGTCACTGGGCTCCTGAAGTTGCTCCAACGCTTTTACCACGTCATCCATGGTTGGCCTAAACTTGGGTTCTACAGCTAAGCATTGAATTGCAAGGTTAACAGCTCTGAGAGCTTCATCCAAAGAGTACTGGCCTTCAATACGACCGTCAAAAATTTGAATAACTTTGCGTTTGCTTGCAAGGTAAGGTTTGGCCCATTCAACTAAATTGTGTTCTCCCGATGGCCGGTTCTTGTCCACAACTCGTCTGCCAGACAATAGTTCGAGCATAACAACCCCAAAGCTATACACGTCACTTCTCGCAGTTAAATGACCTAAAAAAAAGAAATAAGGATCAGCAGGGAGCAATCATGCATTCTTGTCATGTTTAAGAAGAAAATACAGCCATATGGTTGCTGCAGCAGCACTGATCAAGATGATGAAGACATCGGGACTAAAGCTCTTATTAAGCAGAAGTGTGATAGGAAAACAAAGTAATCTAAGGAGAACAAATTGTTTCAACAGATTTTTACCTACCACAGCAAAGTGAGGAGTAAGTCAATCACGTATCCAAAAAGTACAGCGGAACTTTCTGCAACTATATGGAGGTGAAAAAAATGAACAGGAAAATTAAAACCAAAAGCTGGACATTCATTAGGGTACTGCAGTAGGGAAATCTTCGAGAAAGGGCAGGATATTATGTAGGCTGTAGCAGAAGGTTTCAGATGCAACATAGGTATTGAGTAGAAATGAAGTAAATGGGAAACAGACACCAATGTACTACATACGAAGACTGGATAATGTCATAGTCCATGACAGTATCAGTCTTTATTTTCTTTCTAAATTGATCGAATCCTGGTTAGAACCGAGAAATATTTGGTTACAACTTTGGTGAAAGGTAGATGAAGCTGTAAACAAATATCCCCCATTTTTAAGGGTAGGTTGCTTTTGTATGTGAGCTCAATCCTGTTAACTAAACGTACCTGTGGACATATACTCGGGCGCTGCATAACCATATGTCCCCATGACTCTTGTTGAGACATGGCTTTTATCACCGGCTGGGCCATCCTTGGCTAGACCAAAATCAGAAAGTTTGGCATTGTAGGTCTGTTGTTTTTCAATTAAAATTGTGTGAGAAAGTCTTACCAGAATTCTTCTAGAAGCAATAAAACTCAACAATTAAAAGTTTCAGTTACCGAATCCAGCAGGATATTAGCAGTTTTAAAGTCCCGATATATCACTTTTGCCTCATCACTGTGAAGAAATGCTAGGCCCTTAGCAGCACCGAAAGCAATCTTCATACGAAGGTTCCAGGAAAGTGGTTGAAAGTAAGACGCCCCTGTTCCACCAATAACATTTTAAGTCACTAAATTATACTTACATAGTTCATACTGAAATATTTGATATCCTTAACAATGTCTTACTTTAATAGATTAAAAGGCTAAAGAGTGGAGGAAGTTCATAACTCACTTCTAAATAGATGGTTATCCAAGCTTCCGCGAGGCAAAAATTCATACACCAAAAGACGGTGGTCATCCTCTAAGCAGTAACCAATCAACCTTACAAGATTTTCGTGATGCAGCTGCCCAAGGTAGTTGATTTCCGTCTATAGTTCAAGAAGCTCCACAAAGTTAATAAATTATTCTGTGAAAATATTACGTGTAACGTTATATACATGCAACAACTATAATGGAAGAAGATTCATTAAGATTGGTTCGATATATTAGCCCTACGACCTAAACACATCTATTCCTCTGTGGGGGACCTTGACAAATTGATGATCAATGAATATTAGATTTTCAAAGTATTTGATTGCACCAAAAACAAATAAAAAAAGATATTCCGAAAGTGCCTGTAAGCAAAAGAAGGATAGAAGTGAGACTCACCAACCATTCTTTGTGACCCTGGAGACCTTCTTGGTTAAGCCTTTTCACAGCAATAACCATACCAGTACCGGGCTTGGCAGCTGCTAATGAATTCTCATCAACCCACCCCTTATAAACAGAGCCGAAACCACCTTCACCCACCATACTATCAGGACGGAAGTTCCTGGTGGCAGTTTTCAGTTCATTAAAGGCGAAGCTCTTCAAATTGGAGGATTGCAAGATCTCGCCCTCTGTCCGTGGAGTTGAAGGCACTGAGACAGACGACACCTTGCTATTTGAATGTAATTTGCTATTTGAATGTAACCCTACACATTTCAAATACCATATAACTTGTAAATAATGCTCAACATTCAGTCAACATATGTAAGTTCTAAAAATAATCTGTAACTTCACAATAGAACGAGTGAGTACAAAAACTTAAATCTCAAATTTGGCATCGATTGACTTTCAACAACAAAATGGTTAGCTTCGGATGATGCCACAGCTTATGAAGTACTATGGTAATCTAACATGGTGCTCGAGGTTCGGTTCCAAGAGGTCTTGCTTCGAAACCCCTAGAACCCCATTCCCCAATTGACGGGCAAAATATACGAGCTCCATTAAATTCTAGAGAAAATAATCCAAACCAAAACAACAAAATGGTGTAATAAAAACCAGCAAGTCCATGCAAATCTGAGTTGAACTTGATCGTAACGAACATAAAAGGTTGTGGTTTCAAAAGATCTAACCTTTGATAATCCTCTATATAGCAAAAGAAATGGAAGCCAAGCTTTTCCATTTGAGGAAATTTAAACAGAACAAAAATGGAAAATTACTAAGTTCATCATTAATTACAACTACATTTCAAGTTTCTCCTTGAAATTTCAATATCTTAAACCAGAGCAGTAAAAGTCACATAAACCAAGAAGCAGGACTCATCAGAACAAAATTTCCAAACAAAAATCAAGTATTTCAGCCCAAAAAAAAAAAAGCAAGCTAAGCTATAGCTGCTATAAACTCTAAAACTGCATGTTGCATTAATCAAACACAACCAACTTTGATCAAAGTTCCAAACTTTTAATTAACAGAGTTAATCAGAAACTAAATGATGAATCTTAAACTTGATGAAACTTAATTACCATTATGAAGGGGGCTGTCAGCTTTGATTCTAGAACTTAAGCAAGAACCCATCACCAGAAAACGTCCCAAGAACGGGTCTTTCGAGACCGAACTGCCAGAAGAGGAGGAAGAAATAGAAACCCAAGTTTGCAAACCAGTTGCAAAGCGCAAGCAAAAGCGGAAGACCGTGAATCAAATATGATGGTCTCACCAATCAGTGTGAACGCTCTCGCTCTCTCTCTCTCGGCTAGGCTTTTTCACAAACACCTAGCTGTCAAGAGCACGAAATAACTCAGCAATTGAATAGTGGAAAATATTGAAGAAATCAAAGAAAAGCTCTGTGCTTTGAACTTGGAAGATTTTTGAGGTATATGTGGGGTTGTTTGGTTGCTGGGAAAGTTCTTTTATTCGACCTTCGGGAAGGACAAAAGTGTGAGAGGTTTGACTTGCCATCCCCCACTTGAGCGTTTCTTTTGGTGTTTTCTTCATCTGCACGCAGCACGTTGGTGGATTGGAAAATGGTAAAAGAAAAGAGTGTTCGATGGGGCTTATCCAAATTACGTGCTCTCTGCATCTCTCTCTCTCTCTCTCATGGGTGCGTGTGACAGCTTTGCATGGCTGCAGCCTCTGCTGTGCGTTTTACTTCTCTTCCATGTAATTCTTGTAAAAGGTGAAACGGAAGCCAACTCTCACTCAAGTTACTGGTTTAATGTTGATTTACTTATGTTCATGATAATGACTAGCCATGAGAGTTATTTCTAACAGATGGATCATCGGCTCACTACCAAAATACTTCGATATTTTCCTTTAACATCAGTTACAACATCTTAAACGTGTGAGATTTTATCGTAAACAACTTCTGTATATTAAATCGTACGTAGAACCATTCATGTTGTCAGCTTTTACGTGAGATTTGTATTCTTCACAAAAAAAGATATTTACACTTAAAGTGATTCCGTGCGAGATTTCCCAATAGAAAATATTTAGTTTAAACTTCTCTAGTTTTATTGTGATTCGGCAACAAATATGAATGGCTTTTTATATATGAAGTAGTTACTTTTGCCTTAAAATGTTGGAATATGATCCTCTCTCCTCCTATTACCATTCCCTTTTCTCCCCTTCTCTCACACTTTTTTGTCTTTTTCTCTATATAAAAAATTTGTAGCTTAATTGTAACCGATTAAATAAAAAAAAAGGAAGAAAAGATTAGGGGAAATGTTATTGGCACTCCAAAAATCTCATTCTACACTCCTCATAAGTGTATTTTTCTTTCTGAATATAAAAAGTTTGAAGTGTAAAATGAGATTTTTGGAATGCCAATAACAATTCCCAAAACTAGGGAGGGATTAGAAATGAAGAGAATGATGTTCCTAAGGGCTGGTTTGGTATTGCTGTGCTTTGAAAAAAAAATTGCTTCTGCTGTGATGTGAGAATAAGCGACTGTGAAATAAAGCTGTAGAGTGTTTGGTAAACTTTTTTGTAAAAATGCTGTTGAAAAAAAAAATAGTATTATAGTGTTTGGTAAACTTTTATGTAAAACAGATGTGAAAAAAAACCGGTTTTTCAAAGCTGGGTTTTGCAGCTTCTTGTTTTTGGCTTTTTCACCCAAAACTGTGAAAAAAAATTGAAGCTGAATGTTTACCAAACACAAAAAAACTCCCAACTTTTTTTCGTAACAACTTTTTTTTTAATCACCTCAATCCCAAACTGCACCTAAACACTTTGTAGCTGTGGCTCGTTAACCATCATAACACAATAAATAAGTAACAAATAATACAATAAATGTCTTCCTTTTCAGAGGTCTGACTTGAGTGCAATTATCTTGATTAATTAATAATTTAATCTCATACTTGACTTGTTGTCGCTGCTTTAGTGGGCTTCTCTGATCAGCCAATGCGTCACAGCGGCCCCCCTTTGGAATAGAAATTGGTCTTTGTAAGGATCTGAAGAATTTTTTAATTACTTCTGTTTATCGTATATCGTGCGATCATAAATTATTGTAATTTTTTTATTTAAAATTGAATATAAATAGTACCTGACAAAAACTGATCACATGATGTACGATGAACATACTTGATTGAAAGATTCTCCGGATCCTCATAAAAAGGATATGAAAATGATCCTCATTCTAGAAATTGTATCTTAATTGTTGGTAGGCTCCTTTTGCGAAATTTTTCAATATGCACGAAGGCTTCATATACAAGTGGAGAAAAACAAAAAATCTTTTCAAATGTTTTTTCACTTGTATAATGACATGGCGCATAAAATGACGTATATACTTGTATTATGAGCACACTGAAAAACCTCTCATTCTATTGGCACCCGAACTCTTAAAAAATTCTTAAAACAAAATGTACCTTTTCTTTTTTTGAGCAAACGATATTATCTACGCTAAAGGGTAGGAGTGAGTTTAGCCTTACAATGAGTTAGTAATAATGTTGTTCAAATTTACTTTTGACGAGAATCGAACTAATACATCTCACTTACAAGTGAAGAGAAATAATACTAGACCGTAGTACTAAATGGTAAATCTACCCTTTTTATATAAAAGAAAATGCATGAAAATAACTATAAAAACTAAAATATTCTTTGAATTTAATTGGTGTACAAGTTAAGAGAAAGTGATGAACGATCATAAAAGTCCCCATTTCGTACGGACAGAACAAGTGGGTAGAAAGTAGAGAATAGAAAAATTAGAAATAGACAGTCAAATATTTATTTTGATTTGTCTATGGGGTCAAAATATTAGGCTGTCATAAAATTTAATAAATCAAAAAATATTCAGCTAGATCAATTATTCTGTAAAAAAACTATAAACAATGTCAAGAACAACAACGAAATCTTATCTCACTAAATAGGGTGCTTTGTATAATTCTAGAACGATTGGGATTGGTTTTGCACCAAATCTTCTGCTAACTGTAACTGCAAGTACTCCATGTCTTTTCATAAAGTCTATTTCCAAATCTTCCTAGGTATTCTTCTACCCTTTTACCTTGAGTCTCTAAAAATAAATAACTTGATTTTTCCATGTCAGTAAAAAAATATATATTACAGAAAATTTAACATTTTCGAAACAAATATTCGATTGATGAAGAATTTGAACCAAATAAAGAAAAAAATAGTAGTTAAGGCCGTTACATAGTGTGAAATGGATGAATTTTTACGTAGAAAAAAAGGCCAAGAAAATTAGTCATTGTTTGACTTTTTCTTCAGCCTTAGCTTAAAGTTTAGACTTTCCAAAAGGTGCAAAAGATATGTTAAATATTGTGATTTAATTTTATAAATATATAATTGTGATTAGATATTGATTAAAGTCTGTATGTTTGGTAATCCTTCACCTCATGCTAATATTTAATTTTAATTAATCTTGTGCTCAGCTAACTCCCCTAATCAAATTTCTGATCCAAAATATTATATGGATAAATAAATATTATTCAAGGACAGGCCATAGGCACGTAAAATAGGGGTCGCATTTAGAATATGAGCAACGATGGCAACTCACGAGAGGTATGGCTCTGGGCGACTGTCCATGTTTTTTCGGACAGAGAAAGTATAAGTCAACGATGCCAACTACCTCATCGATTCATCGTAAGCTGAAAATTCTTACATACAATCGAGGATACGTTAGGCTTAGTTCCTCGATACGTAATTTGGTCTTATAATGCGCGTAGTTCGGTCATATGGTCAAAATCACTTGTATTAACGACTCACGATCGCACTCTAAACGTAAACGACTGAGCCTAATATTCATTTTTTGTTTCATTGTAATCACAACATCCATGCATGCATTGTATGAATAATATCTTTGCAAGATATTGGATCTTGTGAAACTCATTAAAAGAGTCACAAATGTTTTGGTGTCACATCCGCCGTTGGTCAATATAAACATGAATCCCTAATAGAAAGTGGTCCCTTTAGACTCACAAGATAAGGATCGGCCTAACTAAAGCAATTCGAGGATCTGAATTCAACAAGAAGGGAAAATCTTTGGCTCCTCAAAGTGGAATGAGTCATTCTTATTTTCGCTAGTTACATCAATCAGACTTTTTCGATAATATTTATCACTTAATCATGAAGGGATACGTATCTTTAAGTACAACTGATAATCTTCTCTTTCTAATAGAGTTTAGGCTCAGCTATCACGCATAACTCAATGCAACAATGACAGTGGATCATTTTGAGCTTTGATTTAGACATGTATACATTAACGGCTCATAGTCACGCATACGAGTGTAGTCTAGCATTCATGTTCATTTCATTGTAATTACAACATTCATGCATTGTATGAGCAATATCTTTGGAAGATATGGGAAGTTGTGAAAGCTCATTACAAAAGTCACAGCAAGTGGCAGAGAAGATGAAATGTTTCAGTGTCATATGCGCCATAAGTCAACTCCAAAATCTGCATAGTTATATTCAGGGGCACCACACGAATAAAATCCTCTTAGAAAGTGGTCCTTTTGGACTCGCAGGATAATTAGGACTAGCAATTTCAAGGATTTGACTGCAAACAAGAAACATGAAGAGGATAGGATCACTAAAATCTAAAACGATTCGAGGACGTCACTCTTACATAGACAAAATTACTTGGCTCCTTTTAGTGGAAGCACTCACTCTCTTACCTACTCACAAATTACAATATCAAACGTAAGTTATTTACATGCACGTGTAAAACTGTGATCAAACACGAGCCTATTAGTAATCCAACATGACAATAGGCAGCCTTGAACACGAGCCAATCGGTAATTACGCATTTTAACAAGAGCCGTCAAATTCCGTTATGTTAAATGATTTACCTTTATTTAAATGTGTAACTTATAGATGCAGCCTGACCTCACGGGCCATCAGCATGGAATCATAAAACTCCTTTTTGGGTAGAACAAAAGGTGCCTCCACTCCGTGAAGCCCATTCCACATTCTTTTCGTTGGTGCACACTAGAGATTTAAAGCTGTGCTTATTTTCTAACCGACTAGAAAAAAATGGTACTTTAACGAAGAGCTCCCGGTACTGTTCACTTTAACGAAAAACCACATTTTTACACTAAAAAGTCAATCCTGATACTATTCACTTTACCCTTTATTTTGTCCTTATCATTAAAACTCAAAGTTTTCAAGCCCTTTTCATTAGTTTTCCTTAGAAAAAAAGCACAGCTTTGAAAAAAATAATTTCCGCACACCTATATTTTCTGCTACTGTTTGTTTGTTGTGCACGGGACAAAAAGAACGTGCAGAATCACTTGACTATGCGAGCGCAGTGCTGCCACAAATCACTCAAGCTACAATAATTTCAATTTTCTTTGATCAAATAAACTGGAAAATTTGGATCTTGAGAGCGAAAAAACTTGAATTAAAAGCATTAACACTTGAGAATTTTTATTAATACAGGAAAACACCCATATCTAGGTGCTGATTCTGCTGAACAAAAAAGAGCATGATTATTTCCTCAAACGAGTATCTGTAAAATTGTACGGAAAAGATTCGCTACCTCCCAGACAAGAGATCTAACAGTCACTCACATTACTCTCATCAGGTCCAACTCTTCAGACTTTAGGCACTCTTCTTCACCTCCGCTGACTTGATGATGTCGATGAACTCAGGCTAGAGACAAAAAGCACAACAGAATCACAAATGTAAGATCACAAATGTCGATAAACTCAGTGACAAGAAAGCTTTTATTTTACTAATGAAACATAGCACGCGTATTTAGTATGCATTGCGAATGAACATTACCTTTAGAGAAGCTCCACCAACCAAAAATCCGTCAATATCAGGCTGACCAGCCAGCTCTTTGCTGTTTGCACCATTCACAGACCCTGAAAAAATTATTCGATTCAGCCGAGTGTTGTGAAAGGGAACAGAGAAAGACAAGTTGACTCCTTATCTTTCCCATATATACAAAGGAGAACGCGTGCGTTTTAGTCAACAGAAAGCCATGATAACTGAGTGGACTCCTTAAATCAAGGGGTGTGCGAACCACATACCCCTTTTTACTTCTCACACACCCCTTGTTAATTTATGTCCGTTGATCTTCTTCATTTCATCCGATCCGACGGTCGAAAATTAGAAGGGTGTGTGAGAAGTAAAAAGGGGTGTGTGGATATCACACCCCTAAATCAAACACAAAGACATAATGAATTCTTAGCAAGAGAACAAATACGTTTATAACTCAAAATGACTTTGGCACATGATAGCTTCCATCCATACAACAGATTAATCCTACCCTCTAACCCCTTTCGAATTTCAATCTTTCACCCAAGTCAGTCATAGTAAACTATGTTTTAATAAGCATCCATTTTTGTATATAAGCAGAATGGAGACTTAAAAGTCCACGCTCTAGGGTAAAGAAACATGTATACAAATTGTCATAATGCTGCATTATTGGAAGAGTTATACAACTTTTCAAAAAGTCACTGACTCTTTTATTAGTTCTATAGATATTATTCATCTTGGAGGGGGGGAAAAGCTCATCAGTCAACAGAAATATATTTTAGTTGATTCAGAGTTGTAAGTAAGAAAAGATGGGATGTCCAAGCAGATAAACAACAAAATGATGCAGTAGAGGTGTGAAACATACCTCCATAAATAATGCGGGTTGATGCAGCAACTTCAGAACTGACGTTTGCTTGAAGCCATTTCCTCAATTCAGAATGCACCTGTTGTATGGAGAAACATTTGTGTGAAACACAGACAGGGTGAAATATGTATATACATACACAAATGCATACATATAACATATGCATAATATCAGTATATGACCCAGGAAATCCCAACCACAAAAGTGGGTTGGTGATAGTTTTGAAAGAATTGCTCATTCAAGCACCATTTAATTCAGTTTTATCAAACCTTAAAGACAAAGAAGGCTACACAATCTCCTCGAATTGTGCCCATTTTTATTTTTTACCAAGAACATTTTTTTCCCTTGCTATAACATACACAAACAACATCGAGTTCAATCTGAAGCCAATATACAAAACCACATCCAGATAATCAGATGAAGGCAACACTTACTTCCTGAGCCTGAGCTGGAGATGCAACTTTCCCAGTTCCAATGGCCCACACGGGCTCATACGCCAAAACGATATTGGTCCAATCTTTCACTTTCTCTGCAACAGAAAGCATCATTTAGATGAGTAAGGAAAGAAAATTAAGCAGACACAAGTCACAACACAACAAATATTCTTCAAACTAACGGTAGGCCAATAAAACGGAGTTCTGATATGCATTATGTACCTGCAATTGCCTTGGTTTGTGCAGCAACAACCTCCACAGTTGTGCCAGCTTCTCGCTGCTCAAGGGTCTCACCGACACAAGCTATCACCTTCAAACCTTGAGAAAGTGCGTATGCAACCTTATCTGCAACAAACTGAACGAAGTGTGTGATATATGAGAAACTATTACGCAGTCGTTATTGATAAATTGATTAACAATACAGGGGAAGGGGAAGCATACCTCATTGGATTCACCCAAAATCAGTCTTCTTTCTGAATGACCAAGAATGACCCATGGAACCTCGAGATTGACTAGCATCTCAGCACTGAATACACACAACAAATCTTTTAAATTTACTTAATCAGAGTAAAATGCGAACTGAAAAATAAAAATTCAATAGACAAGACATGTATGATGCACATTCAATATATTCATGCTTATATGCCTATAGCTCATTGAATTTGTCACTACTAATTCATCACTCATCATCTAAAATATTTCCATAAAGTCGAAACTAAGTGATAAGGGTTTTGTAAACAAACGATCTTCACAGATTGATGCTTCGTTCTAATGCATTCAATTTTTTTTTTTCACATCAGAACAGATGCTTCTTACTCCGATATTTCCTTATCAGCAATATAATTACATCTCTAATTAAAGTATCAATTTCTAGGCACATCATCAAATCATTAAAACTACACAAAAATTAGCAATATACATTCTCAATTTCTACAATTCACCGAGTTAAACCCAGATGTCAACACTGCAACGAATCGAAAGCTAGTGAATCATAAATATACACACCTAACTTCACCAGTGAAGGCACCACCCTTCTTGACCCAGCAGTTCTGTGCAGCAACATGGAATTCGGGCTTCAATGAACTCTTCACCACCGGAAGAAACACATACGGTGGGCTAACCACAACCTCTGCAATCAGAAAAAACCACAGAACAAAATAACAGTTTGATAACTCACACAGATCAGTAAATCTCATCAGTTGATTGAAGCAGAAAAAGGCAAATAAATCAGATTGAAATCGGAAGTAAATAATCGGAAGGAATCAACTCACCCACAACATCTTGCGATGGAACTTGTCCCTCATTGAGTATGTTCACGATCTTCTTCACCTCATCGAAGGTTCCGTTCTACACACAGATTCAGAATCAGCTCAGATTTAACTAAATCATCACTCGGTTCGATCGAAATCAGAGCATAAAACAAATCGGAATCCAAAAAACAAGGATCTGTTTGGTTGCTGAGAAAGTGTCGGAATCTGATTATTTTCCGTGAATTTCTTCGACTTTCTCAGCAACCAAACAGATTGAAAAGAAAAAAAATACATAGGAGATAACGAATCGGAGAACTCACGCATTTCCAGTTGCCGCCGACGAAGAACTTCCTGCCCATATTTTCTGGATATTATCGAAACCGGCACAACAGAGAGTGTAAACTGCGTTTTAGCCTTTCGGGTTTTTGGGGTCTGATTTAAGTGCGGCTTTCCTTGTTGCCCAAGGGCATGGCGTCTGTGGATTCCATTTGCTTGGGCCCACGTTATCGGGCGGAATTACGGTTCTGGTCTAGGAATTTGGAATATGCTTTGGCGCATCATTTGGATTATGCGTAATGGATGAGGGGTAGTTTCGTCTATTAATGTGGCCTTAAGGGCCCACTGGTTTTCTTTCCTGTGTGTCACGAGACGTGGGTGGTTGTTACCGGATTAGGTGGAGCCTTGGCGAGCCGAGTCCATGTATCCACATTTGTATATGGGTACGGCCCACACAGGTTCTTAGGTACGACGCCCCTAATCTCTCGAGAGATTGGAGTGTCAAAACATGGGAAAAGGTTCATCTCCGAATTCTTTCCATCTAATCATCTTCATTAAATAATTCGGATCATTGAAATTTGATTCAACGGCTACAAATATGGTCTACTTTAAAAGTTATAATAATTTTAGTCGTTAGATCTGTTGACCCTAAAAACTACAAAGCCTACGTGGCGCGCAGGCCGAGTAATCTAAAAGCTAACTACGTCCTTCGGTGAATGCGGGTGTGCCAACTCGTCGGCCGAGCTCGGCCGAGGAGTAAATTTGTTGATGTTGCGTTGGGTCGCGCTACTGACGAATCATTTTCTCTGACGAATCATTTTCTGACTCAATTTGTGGCTCAGAAATTTGAACTTTTTCTTCTAGGCCTACCACACTTTCAGTGTCGACCGAAAAAATAGGTGGCCTTTGTTCTTCGGCCAAATTAACAATTTTCTTAAACCGAATATTGGTTGTGGCCGGAGTGGAAATTTGCCCCCCGGCCTCTTGCCTTTCAGAAATTCTTCTCAATCTCTCGAGAAGTTGTTTTTGCTTCTTTAATAGGCGATGACACTCATCCCATGAAGCCTGATTGAGATAGATCATGTGAACTTCGTAGTTTTAGCACTGGGTCCCACTGGGCGTGCCAAAATGTTGACCCTAAAAACTACAAAGCCTACGTGGCGCGCAGGCCGAGTAATCTAAAAGCTAACTACGTCCTTCGGTGAATGCGGGCGTGCCAACTCGTCGGCCGAGCTCGGCCGAGGAGTAAATTTGTTGATGTTGCGTTGGGTTGCGCTACTGACTTCTGCGTCTTGCGATTGCGGCCGAGAAAGGAACACGTTTCGGCCTCTTGGATTCTCGAGCCTGAAGACAAGACTGCTATTCTTACAAAGTTCACGAATCGAATTCGGCTTTCAATGTGCCGAATGTAATAACTGTAACACCTCACTTTGTCGAGAAGACTAATGAGATGACATCGACCAATGAGGATTCGGAAATCCTTCTCGACCGAGACTTGGATAGGTAACCAACCGTTCTCGCCGCAGTGCTGTTGATGCCAACGGAAGATACTGCGAGATCGGCCGATTCTACGGTGACAGAGCTATCTATGCCGACTTAAGATATCACTGGTTGCTTCCACAGTGCTGTTGATGCCAACGGAAGATGTGTCAGCGAAAAGAGAAAATAAAAAATCTCAAAGTTGTTGAGAGGATTTGCGCAGGGCAGTTTTGTGTGTTCAATTGGACCTCCCCTTCCGTTGCACAGTGCCTCTGTATTTATAGGGACGTGTTGCATTGATCCCTGAGCATTGCATGAGATTTTGTTTTTTTGCGTAGATCAGACTCATAATGTAACTATCCAACCAATTTAAAACCTCCATCATTATCTTCTTTTCTCCTTATTTTGTCCATCATTACCTATATATAATGATAATCTCCACGTGCTGGAACCAAGGTGCAATTATGCACTTATGAAAAAGTTCAAACTTGATCCCATCTTTTCCATCTTTTCAAAGCCCACGAGTTCCAACTTAATGCAATTTGCTTGATCAGATTCTTGGCATCCTGCCAAGAATATTCGGTTATCCATGCACGCAAAACAACCTTGTCGTCTACACATCCACACGCCAAACATTTAGATTAACTTGAATTATGCTACCGTGTTTCCAGTTGGAAAATCTTTCATAATAAATTATTATTAAAAGATAATTATGATAACATTATCCCTTAATAATAACCAAAACAAAATTATCTTAACTTTTCCTACCCGACGGTGTGAAGCTATACTTACTCAACGGCCTCGATTACTCGAGCTGATTGTGTAAATTTGGGTTCAAACATTGCCCCCCCAGTTTCCTTGAGCTTCGGCTCGTAAGCCGAATGATTAAGGAAATTATACTTTTTGAACACTCCACAGATCCACCACACCCGAGCATTCATGAAACCGAAAGATATTGAAACCAACTTATTTACCACAAAGGGACAATTCGTCGAACAACAAAAACTTTTTCAATACATGACTCGGCAAAAATTTAACAGACCTGCCGAGCTCGGTGAGAATCTTAGCAAATTAGGCCGAGGTTGACGATTTGGCCAAGTTTTGCATTTATGCCGAAATTATTGTGTGATTGCATGCATAAGGTTGCCATTCGGCCAAAAGCTTCTATTCAGGATATATATATACACACACACACACACACACATACACGCACGGCACCAGGCCATAATGATGTTGGCTTGAAAATATATATATTATGTAGACGGCAAGCCGAATGGCCATATACATGTATACATGAATGATCCCATACTCGGCAATAATGCCTTGCCGAGCTCAGCATGTATGTTATATACAGTTTTGTAAAGCGAGCCGAAGCCGAGGCCGAGGAGAATATAGCCTATATATATATATATAGCATTCAGCCAAACTTCTTTCATTCGGCAAAACTTTATTTATTATTATTTTTTTTTCTTCGGCCGAAAGCAGTGTCGCCAATCTTTCGAATTGCCATCAACCCTTTTCTTATTCGGCCTCGGCCTAGACGGCCGAAATGCTCCTTTTTTTTTTCTTCAGTCAGTGCATCAAAAATCATTCCTACTTTTTCTCTCTTTTGCACCGAGTATCAAATTTCACGAAGTAGCCTCTTTATATATGCTTATCCTCGGCGAGATTAAACAAACTTTAACCGCCGATTGATTTCTTGTTGCCCCCTTATTTTCTTATGCATCGGCCTAAAAAACCGAATGGTTAAGAAAATAATTTATTCAATTTTTTTTTTAACAAAAGAAAAAACGAAAGTGGCCGAACTAATAAAGAGGAGGAGGCCAACGATGCTTTATTCCAAGCCGAGATCTTTTTTCATCAAAATTTTCAAATTGATTTCGCTCTAGGCCAAATAAAGAATTTTTCCAAAATATTTTTGACTCGGCAAAATATTTTGCATTTTCGGCCGCCGAATGGGTGGAACAATTATTATGCCCCCCAGGCATAATTTCAGCTTTTAATTCAAATAACTTAGCCGAACAGGATTTCTCCATATCAGCTTTATCGCCAATAATCATATCAATCGGCGTAGTCTCGGCGTCTAAGACCATGTCTCCAATTACCATATCAATCGATGTGGTTTTATGGTCTGAAGCCGTGTATTGGTCTTGTTCGTCATTGGAGCATTCCTCTGACGAATCATTTTCTGACTCAATTTGTGGCTCAGAAATTTGAACTTTTTCTTCTAGGCCTACCACACTTTCAGTGTCGACCGAAAAAATAGGTGGCCTTTGTTCTTCGGCCAAATTAACAATTTTCTTAAACCGAATATTGGTTGTGGCCGGAGTGGAAATTTGCCCCCCGGCCTCTTGCCTTTCAGAAATTCTTCTCAATCTCTCGAGAAGTTGTTTTTGCTTCTTTAATAGGCGATGACACTCATCCCATGAAGCCTGATCGAGATAGATCATGTGAACTTCGTAGTTTTAGCACTGGGTCCCACTGGGCGTGCCAAAATGTTGACCCTAAAAACTACAAAGCCTACGTGGCGCGCAAGCCGAGTAATCTAAAAGCTAACTACGTCATTCGGTGAATGCGGGCGTGCCAACTCGTCGGCCGAGCTCGGCCGAGGAGTAAATTTGTTGATGTTGCGTTGGGTCGCGCTACTGACTTCTGCGTCTTGCGATTGCGGCCGAGAAAGGAACACGTCTCGGCCTCTTGGATTCTCGAGCCTGAAGACAAGACTGCTATTCTTACAAAGTTCACGAATCGAATTCGGCTTTCAATGTGCCAAATGTAATAACTGTAACACCTCACTTTGCCGAGAAGACTAATGAGATGACCTCGACCAATAAGGATTCAGAAATCCTTCTCGACCGAGACTTGGATAGGTAACCAACCGTTCTCGCCGCAGTGCTGTTGATGCCAACGGAAGATACTGCGAGATCGGCTGATTCTACGGTGACAGAGCTATCTATGCCGACTTAAGATATCACCGGTTGCTTCCACAGTGCCGTTGATGCCAACGGAAGATGTGTCAGCGAAAAGAGAAAATAAAAAATCTCAAAGTTGTTGAGAGGATTTGCGCAGGGCAGTTTTGTGTGTTCAATTGGACCTCCCCTTCCGTTGCACAGTGCCTCTGTATTTATAGGGACGTGTTGCATTGATCCCTGAGCATTGCATGAGATTTTGTTTTTTTGCGTAGATCAGAGTCATAATGTAACTATCCAACCAATTTAAAACCTCCATCATTATCTTCTTTTCTCCTTATTTTGTCCATCATTATCTAAATATAATGATAATCTCCACGTGCTGGAACCAAGGTGCAATTATGCACTTATGAAAAAGTTCAAACTTGATCCCATCTTTTCCATCTTTTCAAAGCCCACGAGTTCCAACTTAATGCAATTTGCTTGATCAGATTCTTGGCATCCTGCCAAGAATATTCGGTTATCCATGCACGCAAAACAACCCTGTCGTCTACACATCCACACGCCAAACATTTAGATTAACTTGAATTATGCTACCGTGTTTCCAATTGGAAAATCTTTCATAATAAATTATTATTAAAAGATAATTATGATAACATTATCCCTTAATAATAACCAAAACAAAATTATCTTAACTTTTCCTACCCGACGGTGCGAAGCTATACTTACTCAACGACCTCGATTACTCGAGCCGATTGTGTAAATTTGGGTCCAAACAAGATCAAATTTCAAAAACCTGGATTGTCTGATAAGGAGGATTAGGTGGAAGGGATCCAGAGATGATCTATTTCCCAAAACATGGATTAGTGTGGCGTCTCAAATTAAAAAATGGTGGGCCATAATAGTTTCTGAAATTGAGCCCGACGAATAAGGTGGTTTGGCTTCAGATTTAAGACTTTATCCATTCAAGGGCATGAGTTTATAGTGGTTTTAGAATGAATGTAAACGGTTATGATTGTGTCTCGCATAACAATTTAAAAGTAGTGGAATTTTTTGTTAAATTACCGTGCCAACCATACCATATCGATTTTGTGCCAATCGGTAATAGCACGGTATTGTACCGAACCGAGATTTTTTGGTAGGGTATTGATATTCGATATCATTACCATGACAGTATCATACCATACCAAAACATATAAATATATAAATAAATAATGTATATAATATTTCAATATTAGAAAGAAAACAAAAATCTTCGGATGCCTCTCACTCCCACCTAAATCAACCACTACCCACATACCAAATCCCCCACAACACCCCAAACCCACCTTCAAAATCCCACCCTTCTGAATATAAACTGGGAGAGCACTCAGAGCTAGGAATAGGCAACGGTTATGGCGGTCGGGTAACCGCAGTTATTTACCCATAACCGTTTATGCTCATACTCGTATAACTGTTTACCCATTGGGTAATTGTCTAAACGGTTATACACATACTCATAACCGTTTATAAACGGTTAACCATACTCATAACCGCATACCCATTTAACCATAATCGTTTAATACCCGTTTACCCATTTACCCTTTTTAACCTGTTTATCTTTCTTTTTTTTACCATTACCCATTTTTCACCCGTCTACATGTTTTTTAACAACTTGAAAATTTTTAAAAAATTGTGATAATTTTTTTTTTTGACAATTAAACACCGTTATAGGTACATTCATCATACATTTCCATATTTTACTTTTTTAAGTTCTTATACCATTCTAATAATTGAAATAATAGTTTAGAAAAATTGTTTAGAAGATATTTCTATCAAAGCATTTCTGTCAATTTCACGGTTACCCGCAAATAATTTAAATTAATTTGGCGAATTCCTTGATGATGAGAATCATTATTCATATAGCAGTATTATTGAGAGAATGATTGATGAATTCCTTGCTAATTTATTGGGTGCTAAGTATTATTGGATCAAGAACATGGTTTGTGTTAGTTTTCACGGGTAAACGGTTATACCCATAACCGTTTATTTATCTAAACGGTTACCCATAATCGTAACCATTTAATTTAAATGGGCGGGTAACCACGGTTACCCATAACCAATGAGTATTTGCCCATCCATACTCAGAGTAGTATGTGAACCCAAAAAAGTAAATCCCCCACAGCACCCCAAGCTCCCCTTCAAAATCCCACCCTTTTGAATATAAACTAGGAGAGCAGTACATGAGCCCAAAAAAGTGAAGAAAAAAAACATATGGGCCTTGAATTGGGTTGAATGAAAAAAAATTAAATTGTGGTCCAAAAATTTGGCCCAAAACAAAGTGGTAATTTACCATTACCATATCATACCAACTGAACTATTTGGCATACCAAAATTCGGTATACAAGAAGTTTGGCACGGTATTGGTAATCAATTTCACCATACTAAAAGTTTGGTATGGTAATTGGTACGATAAAGGTATTGACATCTAATTATCTGAGGTTCCAATTGAAGTGAGCTGCTAAGGCTAAAACCAATTTCACATATGTTAGATTAACTACAGACCTGAACGTTTTACCATTGATTGGAACCTCATACATTTGTGAGATTGTCTAAATCCTTTGACAACTAATCTCGCCACATGCCTTGCTATAAAACCATTCGAATTCTTCTTATTCTTAAAAATCCATTTGCAATCCACTAAGGGCATGTTTGTTTGGTCTCGCTAGGTTTCACTGGAGTGGCTAGGATTATTAGTTAGTGAAATCTGTGTTCGTTGGCAACGGGACTAGAGTTAATGAGACTAAGGGGGACTCACTTAGACTAAATGCCTCACCAGGAAGTCTTAGCGAGGACCCCTTCCCCCCCCACCCATTTTGGGCGGATTGCCAAGACCAGCTACATTTTGCACCTCCCCACTTCACCCATTCGTCCATCCCGACTCCTATTTTTTTCTTCCCAGAAAATTTCTCTTCCACCCCTCGCCTAAAATATCAAATCCAACCCCCAAAATTCCAAACAAAAAAGCAAAATGATAACAACAACAAATCCATAGAAATTTTCTCCTTTTTTTTTTCTGAGAAAATCAGAGGAGTGCGAGAAACAAAGAGTGGTGGCGTAGTCGACGGTGATGAAAACGTTGGCGCAAATCTTGGATTAGGACGACAGTGGCTTGGGGTCGCCAATCAGTTGTGTATTCTCCGTTAGTGGGCCGCAGCTTGAAACGCTGGGATGACGAGGTTACAGACAAAGGCATTGACTCTGACGAGAAGGAGGTAGAAAAAAAAAAGAGTGAATAGCAAAACTGAGGGGGTTGAAATCGGTCAAAATAGTTTGGATCCTGAGAATTGACCAATAATGGCTGCTTGTGAAGAAGAAAATTGAAACGCAAGAAATAGAGGAGGAAGAAGAAATATATGGATGAGTGCGAAGAGGGAGATAGACGATGGTGATGACGTCTGTGTTTTAGTTTTTAGTTTGGGTAAAGTAAAAAAAACTACCTCAACTATTGGTGTCACGACACTTTCATACCTCATCTTTTAAAATTGACAATGTCATACCTCATCTTACGAATTTGTGCCAATATCATACCTCCGTTAGTTTTTCTGTTAATTTCTCAGTTAAGTGCTGACGTGGCAAGATTTTTTATTAAAAAATGAATTAAATATTAAAAAAAAAACAAAAAAAACAAAAACAAAAAAAAAACCATTCAACCCGTGTCCCCCTCTCCAAAAATCCAGATTCCCTTCTCTCCCACCCAACCCTCTCTCTCTCTCGCCTTTCTCTGTTCTCTCTCCCTACATCCCAAAACCCAGAAACCCTTCCCACCCGACCTGTAATGCTCCACCCTAACTTGCCCCTTCTGCAAGCTAGGGCACACCAACACCAGCGACCCCCTCACCACTGCCATTTGCTGCACCAACATCCCACCACCCCTACTCGCCACCGCCATCAGCCACATACCCACTTCTCCAAGCTCTCGCTATGAAGCTCTGCCTCAGCGCCTCGCTCGACCGGGTCTCCTCGATCTAACTCGCCGACGACCCGCCCGTTTCAAACTCGCCAATCAGCGAAGGCAGCCCGAGATTTACCACTAGCTCTCGCAGCAGTCCTCGATCTCCGCCATTAAAGTAGAGCTCCAACACCTAATTCTATCGATTCTCGACGACCCGATCGTCAGTCGAGTCTTCGCCGAAGCGGGTTTTCGGAGCTCCGAAATCAAGCTTGCAATTTTGTGCCCTTTTCCTCAGATTCTCAGATACCCGCGCTCCAGAGGCCACCATCCTCTCTTTCTCTGCAACTTAGCTGATTGCCCAGACACGGGTCATCCGACCCGAACCATTTTCACTGACGAGGACGAAAATTCGAGGAGAATAAGAGAGGATCTCAGGAGAAAAAAGGGCGGAACTGGTGGCGGTGTTGGTGGTGGCGGGTTGGGGTGGTGGGTTTGGGTGTTGCAGTAGGTGGTGTGGGGGGGGAGGGAGATGTGTTGGGGCTGGTGGGATCTGGGTTTAGGGTGGTTCTGGTTTTGAGTTGGGGGAGGACGGAAGAGGGAAGAAAGGGTGAGGGGGATAAGGGTGGTCCTATGAAAAGAAAAAAAAAATAAATGATTTTTTTTTTAGTTTTTAATATTTAATTAATTTTTAAAAATATTTAATTAATTTTTTAATAAAAAATATGGCCACGTTAGCACTTAACTAAGAAATTAACAGAAAAACTGACGGAGGTCTGATATTGGCACAAATTCGAAATATGAGGTATGACATTGTCAATTTTAAAAGATGAGGTATGAAAATGTCGTTACACCAATAGTTGAGGTAGTTTTTTGTACTTTACCCTTTTAGTTTTTAAGGACAAAGTGAATAAAATAAGTGATAAAAAAAATTTGGGTATCAATAATATATTAGTTTGTTGGTTAGTCTGATATTATATCAAACGCTTCACAATTTTTATCGTGCTTAATCCAAGCCAAGCCAGTCTAACTTAGTCCCTGAAGCTAGTTCAGTCCAAATTAATTCGATACAACAAATATATCCTAAATTTGTACGAGGAGGTAAAGGAACCGAACTCTAAGTGTGTTGAGAATGCAAGGCATGAAATAATTAAATTTTCAAGTGTGACGACTAATTTGCATGCGGAGTTTTTTCGGTAGGGCAGATGCCAATTTGCCAAATGCCATGTATATATGTAGATTTTTTTATGCATGCGTGGTGTTTTATATTTCCTGTGTTTTTTAATTTAATGTAATTATTTAATTTAACATTCACTAAGAAGTCATGCTCAATGTATTTTGTAAAGATTGAAGTCATACTTTAACGTTGTTTATGTAAAGTATTGCTGCGGCGTGCGTGCAGATGTTTGGTTTGCTGGTCTTTTTAGTGCAGCTTTGACATGTTGTTTCTTGTAGCATGTCCCGGTCGCGCTACTCGTTTTCTAAATGGGTAAGCACTAACCTAGTTGGAACTTGGATTGTTCATATTGTACTTCTGTAAAACTTATTACGTTGTGTGTTGGATGAAGTACTTTACTTTTATGAGTTTCGACGAAGTACTTTAAACGTAAGAAGATATATGTTTACTTGTCCTGTCCAACAAGTGTGCCTGAATTTAGTGATACATATTAATTTTGGTGTTGGATGTTATGAGTAAATATGGTTCTATGCCAAAGATGTAGGCTTTGAGACTGTGACAATAGGTATAAGCTCCAAATCCGACGGTCTAGATCACATGTTTGAAACTCTGGAGTTCTAGTTTCTTGTAGTTTCGTGTCTTTGGTGCAAGGTCTTAGGGTAAAGAGTTGAAGTATGCCATGTTGTAATCGAATTTTAAAATTACGCATATTAGAGTGAAACCCTTTAAACCCTTTTTCTTTTGTTGAACTTGGTGCTGCCTATATTGAGATTTTAAACTCCTTCACGACATTGTACAAGAAATTCACCAACTCCCATCTTTAATTCTGAAATGAGCAGTTTTAGATTTGATTCTCGTCAAAGGCGAATTTGAACCACATTGTTGCTAGACCATTGTGAGGCTAAGCCCATCCCCTCCCCTTTAGTGTATATAATATCGTTTGTTCAAAAAAAAAAAAAAATCCGAAATGAGCAATTTCATAAAGGAATTGGGCCTGCATACCTCTCCTTGATCAAAAGGATTCGGCCTGCCTCTTCTAAATCCAAAATTTTGAGCTAGGCGTCATTTGAAGTGATTTGGGCCTGCCCAATCTGCTAAATCCAAAATTTTGAGCTGGACCTCATTTCAAGTCCAACCACCGGAGCGATCCATCTCTTTTAAATTTATTATTTACAATTTATATACATAAACTTTGTAGCAAAATTTAAGAAATTAAAGAAATTAATGGGTTATCCCTTTTTTTTTTTGGGGCAAAAACGGGTTATCCCTTTATCATCACAAGATTTAGCTGAAATAATTAATTTCAAATTCTAAATTTTAAAATGATCAGCTTTCAAGATATTGATGATATCTAGATACTTAGGGTCTGTTTGGTATTCTATTTGAATTTTTTTATCATCTCTCAAAACATTTTTTGAAAATAATTTTCTTTAAGACTAAAAAACTTTTTAAATCTTACGACTTAAACTAGACAAAGAGATCTAAAAAAGGGGGTCGCATGAGAGGTAGAAAGAGGAGAGATGAGGAAAGAAAGTAAGAGATGATTGAAAGAAAGAGAAAGAAGTGATATGATCGGATGAGATAGAGAGGACGAGGAGTCAGAGAAAGAACCGAAAAAATGAAGAGAGCAGATTGGAGGAGAGACGAAAAAGGTAAAAAAAAAAACTCACTTTTTATGTTTTTAGAGAATAGACTCTATTTTTGAGTTAGTCTTAAGTTCAGTTTTTTAAAATAATCATACTAAACAAGTTTTTAAGACCTAAAACTTGAAAATTATTTTTGTGTTTAAAAAGTTAGATTCAAGTAAAGTATCAAACAGAGCTTTAATTATTTTTCAATTTTTTTTTAAATGTGACCATGAAAGAAAACAAAATTTAAATATTGTCTCATGAAAATGAAAATTTTCCCGCCACCAAAGTTAGGGTTTATAAATCCCTAATTGTGCACCGCCATTTATGATACAAGCTTCCGCGCCATTCCATTCTGCATCCCCAAATATCCGACCCCAATTGACTTAATTCGAGCTCAAGTTGCAACGCTATCCCTCTCAATTCGTCACCGGACTCGATTATTCAAGGGATGGCAGGCCAGACCGATCCCAGCCTGTCTATCTTTTCCGGCGAAGAGGTTCAGCTCTCTACCACTGCGTGTTCATCTGTTTTATAAGCTTAATGTGGTTGTTTTGTTTTAATTTCGACCATTTCTGTGAATTTAATTAGAATTTTTGAAATCGCAGGTCGAGTTTATGGCCGAAGACGAAATGGTGGAGATCGTTCCCAATATGCGAATGGATCCTCTCAACATGCTCTGTGTAAGTTGTTCACTTTTTACATGTTATTGTATGGTAGACTGAGCTGGTTTATGCTGCTGGGTAACTTTAACTATGGATTTACAGGGAGATTTTGGTCCATTCTACCCGCAAATGGCAACCCAAGTACCGTTGTGGCTGGCGATTGCTATGAAGAAGAGAGGGAAATGCACAATTCGGCCCCCAGAGTGGATGTCTATCGGTAAGTCCTGCTTCTTTGGTGTTAGTTTGATTTCTGGTTCTGTGTTTGCAACATGATATCTAAGAATGTTGAAGAAATGTGCTTGAAAGGATTGGTTTGTTTGAATATCCAGTAAAGTTTATGCTTTGATTACGAATGTATTTGGGTGGTTACCATGCTGCCTTTGTCATTGCAAATAGTTCAAAATTTGTTTGGCTTCTTTTGGCTGCCGTTGTGGGGTATTTTCGTTGGAATTGCTTGTGAGCCTTAGCATCAGCAGTTAACATGTTAGAGTTTTTTGGTTTATTGTTGAAGGAAAAATAAATGACATCAAGAGATGATCAAGGCTAGACGTAAGTTAGATTGACATGAGAATTTTTGAATTTAGTATATGAATAGACGTAAGTTATAGTCTCGGTCTTGGAGCCTCAAGTCTTAAGGTTGATCGGATTGAGTTATGTATGTAATGGAATGTTGAAATATATGTATTTAACTGGAACCTTTTCATTTGTTGAATTTGGTAGTACTTAGTACTTAACATGGAATTGGAACTCAAACACATTTCCATTATGTTGAACTCTCTAGTCATATGCTATCAGTAATCTAACGCATTCCATTTCTTTAACTTATGTTTTGGGAATAGAAAACTTGACTCGGATTTTGGAAGCAGAGCGCGATTCTCAGGCAGCATTTCAAGTTCTACCTTTCCATTATGTTGAAATCTCTAGCCTTCTTTTTGAATAGTAAGTTGTGAAACATTGTACATATTCTATATTTCATTGTAAAAGTATGTTGATGGCATCTGAAACTTTTTTGATGATAGTGCACCTGACGACATTCCTGACATATATATGGTGAGTTCAGGACTCTTTCAACCTTTATTTAACTATCAATCATATTTGCAATGATCTCACTGTAGTTATTTCTAATAGGTGAGGTCTCTTATTAACGACATAAGGGATGTAAGGTTTCATAAGGTTGAGACTAGCTTAGAATCATTCGAGGAGGCTCACTCTTCTGCAGTGATGGTATGTGCATTTATATATGGTGCAATTGGATGAACCGGTTGGAACAACTTTGAATGCATTGTTATATAATATGGAACTCTTTTTTGATGTCATTTAATATGGAATTCATGATGGTGGTATTATATCCACGGGCACATATCATATATATTGTATCTGAACAGGATGTATTATCAATGAGTGTGTGAGTGTGTGGGCCACTGTGAGAGAAAGAGCATTGAGTACTTCTACTATGTGTTTACTTTGTTTTTCCCTTTTAATTGGTGCTCTTGAGCAGATTTGATTTGTTCTTGCAGGTCAAGGATCTATCTGCCATGGAAGTGAATTTAGTTCGCCCATTTGTTGGGAGAGCCTTACAGGCATTTTATAAGCATGGCAGTCCAGAGCTGGTTCCAAATCCAGATGGAATGTCTGCCAGACGGCCACAAGCAACTGATAACATACCAAGAGTAAGTGCCTATGTGATCCATACTCTTTTCTTTTCTTTGTTTAATAGAATTGAGAAGGTGAAGCGATTGATTGTGTTATTTGTTGGGAGGGACAATTTGTTTCATCAACTCTGACTGGCCGTTTTTGATTTATTTATCTGAGAAACACTGTTTATAAAAAAAAGGTTTATTAACTCTATTCTGTTTTTTCAGCGCCCTCTGCGGAGACGGTAATAGCTTTCATAGAGGCAGCATGTACCTTTCAATTCAGCCAGAACCACTAATTTCAGCATGCTCGCAAGGAAAGTACTTCTTTCCCCGAAAACCATTCATAGTAATAACCCTGTAGTTAAATAATGTTTTCTGTTGAACCATCACAGAGTAATGTTATTTTGTCCGTACAGTTATAAGACATTGCTCTAATGCAGATGAGAAAGATAACCTGAAATTTAATTGCTTGTAGAATAATCTATGTCTGGCAATTATTGATGTCTGTTTGTGACTACAAAAATGTTGTAGACATTGGTGCATGTTCCTTGATCTTTCTTGATAATTTTGTCTAGTTCATCCTGGTACCTAGGCTATATCTTTTTGAAGCGCTGTGTTTATGAAATATTGGCCTGCGATTGATTGCTTGGTGTTTGATTCATAAACCACCAGTGTCTCTTTAGTGCCTTCCTCCTTTTTCTAGTTCATTGGTGTTTGATAACTAAACAGCACTGTTGGAAGCTTTTAACCACTTTGTCTATGAGTCTATCTCACTGAAATTCTTACCAACGCATAAACATTAACTGAGTGATTGTAACTTATGATGCAAGCTTATTGTTGTTGAAAATATAGTTATCTTTCAAGCTTCCTGGAACTTGGATTTCGACATATTTGTCCAGTGCTTGTATGAATACATATAGTTATATTCCTAATCCCTCTCTCTCTCTCTCTCTCTCTCTCTCTCTCTCTCTCTCTCATGGTACTCATGCACTCAGGAACATATAAGAACAGAATTTAGCTTTATGCTTAAACTATTGGATTAAGACTCTGCCCGTTTTGTATTGTTGATGCTTTTCTTCTGTATGCAGATAGATCGGAATAAGTTTTATTTAGCATATAGGTTGCTTTCTCATGCACTTTGAAGTTTGAAGAGAATCACTTCTCCAAAATCTCTTTCTTTTGAAATATCTTTAGGACTTAAGGACAGAACAATTTGCTGCATCAATGATTTTCTAAAATTGTTCTCAAATATTAGAAAAATAAAATTAATTATTGGCCTTGATGTTTATCTTTATTTCCAGAATCATCAAAGGGAATCTTGTTTTAAAAAAGGACTGGATTGACATTTGGATATTCCTTAGTGGTCCAAGTAGTAGATAGGGCCATAACAGGCCTCATGTTCCCTCTGACCCCCCTCTAAATTAAAGGGGTAATTTATAATGCACATGCATTTTGGTTGTCCAGTTGTGTTCAATGTTAGGCCAAAATACAACCCACAAAAACAGAGGGGAACTTATGGATTTAGATGTCTAATCCTCAAGTTCTAAAGAAAAAATTAAGTTAAATGACATCTTGGGATTTTGAAGTGCTTTTTTCGGTAGCTAAAAGCGTTTTTAGACAACCAAAAGAAGAAGACGATACTGCTTCTAGATTGTAAAGGCATATGGAGGTGTGAAATTTTATTGAAAATTTTGATGTGTCTCTAACAAACTGCCTCTAGCAAAAACACTAATGTGCAAAAGTGTTTTCCAGATAAGCATTTTTCAACGGATCCATTTGGATATATGCTTAGTTGTTGCAGAAGCCTAGCTTTTTTTTATTAATTATTCCAAGGTTTTATTATATTGTGAATTATTGGATTCCAATTTCGCAATCATTAGCTTATCCGAAAGGGAAACTTTGATATTTCAGATTGATAGGTGATTGTTTAAATTTTGTTTGGTTCCTGTGAGCCGTTGCATATGCTTTAGCTACCATGGCTTCCAGCCTGGCCAATGTCCAATTTGTTGGTGTTTCTTATTTCTGTTTCGGTGTTCCCCTCTTGATCTCTCTTCTCATGAGACGTGAGGAGAGAGATAGAAAGGGGAGCCCAATGAAACAGTGCTGACGAATTCCTCTAGCATGATCACGAAGCTGTTAACTGTTCGGTCTGTTTTACAGAACCCTGTTTAAGCGGTAGGTTTAATTACTTGGGCTGCAAGATTAGTTGGTTGTTAGAAATGTGAATATATTGAACAATGAGGTATTCATCAATTTACCCCCTAAACTTGTAAGGATTTGCCAATTTCCTCGCTCAACTCTCATAATTAGTCAATTTGCACTCTACTGTTAATTTTTTTAATTTTCCATCTATTTTTCCTTTGTAGGTATCTACATGATTGTCTTTAAAGGGGAAAAAAGTCATTTTCCCTACATCTTCTATCTTCTTTCTTTTCTTCAAACTTTCTCTTGTTCTTCCTTTTCTCCAAGCCGTGATTGCCGCCAACGCCTCCCTTCGCAGTTTGCAGCCCAATCCATTTGATATGTTGCTTTTGCAGTTTTCAGCTGCTCACACCCCGTCACCTCCTCCCTCGGCCTCGTCTACCTCTGTTAAGGTGTAGGGAAACCTACTTAATGGAAAATGATAGTAGGGTGCAAATTGAAAAAATGACAGTAGGATGTAAATTGACTTTTTTTGCCTATCAAAGGTAGTCATGCAAAAACTTACTTAACGAAAGAATAGATGGAAAATAAAAAAAAATAACAGTCGGGTGTAAATTGACTAATTATGAGAGTTAAGGGAAAATTGTCCAAAATTAAAGTTTGAGGGGGAAAATTGGCCAATGATCACAAGTTCAGGGGGAAATTGATGAATAATTCTTGGACAATTGACGTTGAAGAAAACGTGTGGACTGCTTTGTTGTTTTTTTTAATTTTTTTGTGAGATGGCGACTTTTTCCTTTTGGTTGTAGTTTGAAGTCTAAGATGGGTGACTAAGAATTAAGTATTTGAAACAAATACAAGTTTGGCATGTGGACCCCTTTTTTTGTTTTTTGTTTTCTTCACATTTGGTTTTGCAACCAAACAAAAGGGGAATATAAACATTTTCTTTGTTCACATTTTGTATCATATCAAATTGTTCATTTCACAATTTGGAACTTAGCAAGTAAATTGTGAGTTAGAAATGATTTTCTTGCACTAATTTTTCTTATTTTTGCACACTTTTGTATATTTTTATTCATCAATTTTTGTTTGAGATATAAATAAACAGATGTATGTAATGAGAGAAAATATATGCGTTGAAATCATATTTTGTTTTATAATAATTTGGTTGATCATTATCTCTTAATATTATTCATTGTTCTATGTTTTTTAGAAATCGATGACTATTCATAGCTATTCAAAGACTTGAATAAGGACCACAACAAGTCGCTAAAGCATGTCGTTCCTCTTCACTGCATTCAAATTAAAATTTTTCTTCTCGAAATTTAAATAAAAGGAAAACTAATGAAACGAGTTTGAAAGTTTTAACGATAAGGACAAAATAAATGTAAAGTGAATAGTATCAGGATTGACTTTTTAGTGTTAAAATGTGATTTTTTGTTAATGTGAACAGTACCGCGGACTTTTCGTTAAAATTTTGCTTAAATGATCTTTATCAATTGAGGGGATTTAACAAAGAAAAAGTTGAGAGTATGGCAATTAGCGCGAAAAACACGTGAATGTAAATGAAAGTGGGGCTGGATCTGGGACCAAAACTGACCGACCATCCAATGTGAAAAGGAAAAGCATGAGTTCGGTTCGGTCGGGTTGCACACTTGCCTCCCAATTGTCTTCATCACCTTCTTTGAACCTACTTCATAAGATTAAGCGCGACAAAGTGAAAGAAACTTCCTCACAGCCGCGTGTGGTCCCCACACTGGCGCGTCTGCTCTTATTACCGCCAAAATCTTTTTGTTTTTGTGTTTCACTTTTACAAACCCATATTCTAAACCACTTCCTAATGTACTGGTGTGAAAGCTAGATTTGTGTAGTGAAAGGAGGTTGAAATGTTTTTATGAGTTGTTCTGGTTTCCGGAAGAAGTTGATAACCATAGTTTGTCACCAATTGTCCCCCTTTTAAAAAAACAAGATAATGTACCAATAAGAAAAATTTGAATTCAAGTTTGATGCCACGAGGGCGGAATACAATTGGTCTAAGTAGGGGTGGGCTCGAAAAATTGAAAACAAAAAAAAATACCAGTCACCGTGTTGGGACCAAAAAAATTAAACAAAAGAAAATAAAACTGAATTAAAAAAAATTAATTGAATCGGACCAAAAACTATTGGTTTGGTTTTCGTTTTAGAGGTTCAAAAAACAAACTAGACCAATAAAATATAAATTAATATTGTACCTTATTAAAGAATAAGATAGAGATTCATTTTTTGTATCCAATTTCAAGTCAACAAAATCCTACAAAGCTCAAAGTTCTTACAAAGTAAAAAAAAAAAAAAAAAAAAAAAATCCAAAAGCCTAAAAAGCCCTAGCCTATTTTCTATTTTTTTTTTAAAGAAAACTAATGAAAAGTCTAAAAAACTTTAGTTTTAATGAAAAATGACAAATAAAGGTGTAGTGAATAGTACCAAAGAAAAGTAAAAATGTGGTTTTTCATTAAAAGTGAACAATACCGAAAGTTATCATTAAAACTCCCTTTTTTGTATCCACTTCCCGTCTCTTCCGTCTTCTTCCTCTGCAACTTTTATTCTCTCTTTTCTCCCATCTTATTCTTTGAAAAAAATTATAACGACTAAAGCACCGTAACATTAAATAATATAGCTTTGAATTCACATCCATTTTTCATAAGAAGCACTTGAATTTTAATAAAAACCATTTTCATAAGAGAGTTCCTTACAAAAACATAGTCAAACATACTAAACAGAAAAGTCCTTAATAAATTTAGGAACCACTTTACATAAAAAAAAATGTCACTCAATTTAATCATATTATATGCCAGTGATGTAATCAACGAAATATACAAGCAGGGAGTAAGATTCTCTACCCTCCTATTCCTATCTTCTTCCCTCCCCTCCTCTCACACATTGGTTTTTTGTCTTATTATCTCTATAAAAAAATCAATATAAAATGTTGACGTGACTTAACCATAACCGTTCAAATAGGAGGGGATGGAAGGGTAAAGAGATTAGGAGGGTTTAAGATTTACGGTTGACGTGGCTTAGCCGTGTCTTATTATTTCTATAAAAAAATCAATATAACAATGTACAGTCATATAAGTTGTTCTTGACTCGATAAATTAATCATACCCACTGTTCTAAAAATCCCCGCCTAGCGCCGCCTAGGCCCCACCTAGGCGCTAGGCGGTTGGTCACCGCCCCGATTAATGCCTAGGCGTTTGAAAATTAATAAAGGGCGCCTAGACTAGTTGAGGCGCCCACCTAGACCAGTTAAGGCGCCCGCCTAGACCGCCTAGCCCGCCCAGACCCGCATAGGCACCTGCCTAAATTGCGACTCACTTTGATAGAAAATAGATAACTTTCAATTTGCATTTAATTTTTTTCAATAAATTGTAAGAGACTTGTTGAATACTTAAATGGGCACACACTATATGCGTGTTCCCCATGTTTTCATTATGTTCCAATACTTTATGATACATATGTCATTCTATTTTGTAGTTTATGATGAAATTATATATATATTTTAAGTATAAACAGACATTTATTTACACGAAATATAATGGATTTACTTAAATCCGCCTAGTCCGCCTAGGCGCCCGCCTAGACCCCGTCTAGCCGCCTAGGCGCTAGGCCCTAACCCGCCGCCCGACTAGCGCCTAACATCTTTTAGAACCTTGATCATACCTAACTAGTTGGTTTCCGCTGTAGCGCCATCTTCCACTCATCATAAATCCTGCCCTGCACAACAAACGTATCATCATTCATCACCCATCGTTTCTGGACCACCCATCGTTTTTGGAACCACTTCTATTTTTAGAACGATATAAATGAGGGCTAATAATTTCGTATTTTTCAGATAATAATTGCATCCCTATCGCGAAAACGATTCCTCCTAATAATATCTGTATATTTCCTTAAAAATAAATAAAAATAAATAAATACTAGTGATGGCTGAATACTTTCAAGTCGATTCTCGTTAGCAACAAAATACGAGACACCTGTCCAATTTAATTAATTAATTAATTAATAGCTGTCAACAAAATGAGAGATTTTTCAGTATGATCGTCACACGAGGTGGTATATCACGTGTTCCTATATAAATGGTGAGTTATGTGTGTTAAAATGTTAATAACTTAAAAATTAAAATTTTTCACCACTTACATTAAAATAAGTGATGTGTCATCCGTGTTTCCGTCGTAACTAAAATTTTTTCCAACAAAAGGAGGGATCTCCGTGTAACTTGGGGCTCACGTCATTTTCCATTCAGGCGGTGTCCGTGCCCCAGTCCTTCAATCTTTCCATTTTCTCCATTTGTTTGGTCCCCAAGCCCAAGGGCATATATCTCTACCTATTCACGGAATTCCCATTTTGCCCATGTCCTTATCAACATAATTGCTCAATCAATTAGGGTTTTCTGTCTTATGATTCAAAGTTTAATAATTAAAAAAAAATATATATACACACATATATTAATATTAGTAGTTTTAGCATATGAAACTAATCAGACCAATTGGTTGATAAAAGAGTTACGTCAATTTCAAAATTCAATTTTCTACATGTTATCAGCATAACTGACTTACAAACGCTTTTTTAAGATTCAATGTGCTTTTATTAACAATTGATTCTAAATATTTTCACTAAATGTGATTTCAATCATTTTAAAAATATTTTCAAACGAGTTATATAATTATTGTTTTCTAAGAGTCGAATCAGCATTGTGACTTGGGAACAAGGTTAGAATATTTCCAAGATGTACCAAACAAATACCAACTTGGAAAATAAAAATCCTTATTTTTCACAAATTTGAAAATTTCAGCAACAACCGACGAAGAAGCCAATTAGGAACCAAATTGTTACTAATGACAGGTATTTACGTTAATTAAGAAACAAAATCCAGCAGACAACAAATCACCATAAACAAGTTTAAGAACACAAACCTCATTACCATCCAAATACAATTTCCACCTTATCCATTTTCCCTCGATTATTTCGGTGGGAGCGCCCCAGGATTTCTTGGTCCCAAAGCTAGCACCCCAGGGTACTTCCGTCATTTCCCACCACCCTCCTCCCCCTCCTCCCCCTCTTTATATGTTTGGTTCCTATTCCTATCCGATTGCTTTCGTTCCGGCCACTTTTTCTCTCCCTCTGAAAAAAATCAAATCCAAATTTCACCAAAAAATCACATTTCTGAATACCAAAATCAAATTTCAGAAATAACCCAACAATTAAGAACATTTTAATTTTAATTTTATTAATTTATGAGATTTTATTTCGGATTTTTGAGAGATTACGAGGCTTTGTGGTTAAATTTGCAGTTGGTGGTTGAGGTAGGTAGCTAGGGCTTTTGGGAGGAGGAATATGATCGGATGCGGCGAGCTCTAACGTTGGATTTAAGAGATGATTGCTAAGCGCTAGGAAGAGGAAGGGTCGTGGTGATCTTTAGAGAAGAAACGACGGCGTTTTGGGGGGTGGGAATGGACTGCCGGGTGGTGTGCATGGCGGGCGGCGACGTTTGGGTGAGGGGTCAGATCGGAGGGGGTTTAAGCCACGAGAGCGAGCACGACCTCGCTCTCATGGTGACTGATTTTTGGGAAAACGGTAGCGTCGGAACGGAGTCTTGGTGTAGCAGCGACAGCGATTCTGCTCTCTCCGATCTCGGTCACCTCGCCGATAAAATTCCGGTACGAATTATATTGCTTGCTCGTTTTGTTTTGTAAATTTGGAAACTCAAAATTAATTGCTTGGTTGTTAATTAAGTTTTTGACTAAATTCTAATTTGAGTCAAATTTTTGAACTTTCCCTAAATTCCCAAATTTTAAGAGTTGGAAAGTTGAATTCGGCTTTTCGAATTCGAAAGCAATGATTTTTACACCCAATTTTGATGTCCAGTTTTGGGTTTTATCTTGGTTCTGCAATTTCATATGGCTGAGTTGTTCAGCTTCATATTTTACCCATAATTTGTTTTGTAACTTATAAACTTCAGAGTATTTATTAATTTTTCTTTCTATCAAATTCGAATTTGAGTCAAATTCTTGTATTTTTGCTAAATTTCCAATCTTTTAAAAGAGTTCGAAGTTGAATTCAGCTTTTGTAATTCGAAACCGATTATTTTTACACCCAATTTTCATGTCCAAATTTGGGTTTTATTTAGATTCTTCAATTTCATGTTCTGCCCATGATTTTTGCACAATTTTGAATGGTGGTATTGGATTGGGATTGCAGTTTTTCAAGCGTTCAGTGGCTCAGTACGAAAACGATTTGACCTCGGTGGTTCATTCTCTGATACTGTCCATCAGCGAGAAAGATCTTAATTTTGTGAAGTCAGGTCAATGCAATTCCAGCTGCATCAAGTTTGATCTGGTTAAGCTTCTGAGGCTGTCTGGTTATGATGCTGCCGTGTGCGCGGCTCGGTGGCAGGGCACTGGCAAGGTCCCTGGAGGTATGCTATTCGTCTCAATTCTGCAGAAGCTTAATTTTATAGAATTTGGGTTCTTCTTTCCTGTTGTTGTTCTTTGGTTGGGTGGTGCATGAAACCCTTCTGTTTATATCTGCTCCCTGTATGAGATGTAAACCGAACCCCGACCAATATACGGTACTGTGATCCTACAAACTATGTTCAGAAATCAGTACAAAATGTTTCATAGGCTTCTGACTTTGTCTGCTCAATTAACTTGGTCCTATAGGTTTCTGATTCCATTTGAGGTGTGGTAATTCTCAAGTTCTATCATTTTGAGAGTTTTTTTCTTTTCCGTATCGTCTTTTTGCAGGGGATCATGAATATATTGATGTGGTGAACTACAACAATTTGGGGAGCTCTGAGCGTCTTATCATTGACCTTGATTTCAGAAGCCACTTTGAAATAGCTAGAGCGGTTCAATCGTATGATAGAATATTGAACTCACTACCAGTTGTTTATGTGGGCTCCTTGACTAGGCTGAAACAGTATCTTCAAGTTATGGCCGAAGCTGCTAGATCTTCCCTCGAGCAGAACTCGATGCCTCTACCTCCGTGGAGATCACTCGCTTATCTGCAAGCGAAATGGGAATCTCCGTACCAGAGACAGTTTAATATAGACGAACAGAATGTTAACGGTTCCTACAATTTTGACCACAAGCAATGCAGTGCGCATTTGAAGATGCTGCAGTCTCTGCTTCAGTCTGAAATTGAAGCAGATAGGCTGTTGAAGCAGATAAACAACGATCATATTAGGAAGCACAAGCCCGATAGGCGGAGGCACTCTTTGTTCAGGACTCACTGAGAATGTACACATTTTCGGGCCTTGAGGCGAGAGAGGGCTCTTGGTGAGACACTTAATTGTATTGCGGCTTTTCAGATTTTTTTTCCCAGACCTTAAATAAGCATGAATCTCCGATTCAGAACGAAGGCAGGTTCATATAGCCAACATGAATAGCAATAAGTCATACTATAGTTGATAAATTTCCACTGTTCGTTCTTGCTGGGGAGTCTTTCATGATTCTTCTACTTACTCTGCACTCGCGTCAAGCAGCACCACCGGGTTTTCGGAATTGCTGCAGGTTCAGTCCAGCAGCATCAACAGCCGATCGAGGTGGTACAAGTTCTTGCTCGACAACGATGCATCAATTTTCCGATTGCATCTGTTTTTTGTTCTTTGTTATCCCCTTGAATGTATCCCTTTCCCCTAATTTTTCTGGGCCAAGGAAATTTTGTCACTGTTTTCTTTTTTCTGTTTTCCATTTCTGCAAATGTTTGAGTTGCATAACTTCCCCAGCAGAACAACTTTAAATATTATTATTATTTTTTTACCCTAATATTAATGTTATAATAACGTTGATGTATTGTTTTTTTTTTTACACAGGCAGATTTTGTTTTTTCTTTTTGTCTTGTGTATTATGACATGTACCGGGCCGTGTTTTTATGTTTCCGGTACCTTGAAAAAATCTCAAATAAACCAAATGATGATAATATTAATCCATAAAAGTTTATAATACACAATAACATTGCCATACATGAACAAAATTCATATTAGATTTCAATAGGCTCATCTTTTCTCCTCTTTTTTTTGGTTACAAAGGGGACAAAATTCCAGTTTGTTACACTAACAACAACTAATCTTGACCTAATTATTAAGAAGGCCATTACGGTCTATCCACAAATTTCATCATATATAAACTCCTCCCTGGTTCATAAGAAAAATCATAAAGGAAAATTCATCTTAATTGCAAGTTCCCTTCACAAATCTCAATTTCAAAAAACTCCCTTAAAAAATTTTAATATAAAAAGATTTCCATCATGATCCTTTAAAATTTCGAAAACAATCAAAACATGAATGTTAGAAGAAAAAAAAACAATAAAATATCATGACAAAGATACCAGATCATAGACCTGTAAACGGGTCAGGTTTATCGGGTTTGGGTCGGGTTCAATCCAACCCGTTTCACCCCGTTAACACCCGTTAACAATTATTATTATTATTTTTTTGCATAGAGTTTATTTTTTGTTGTTAAGACTTTACTGAAATTACTAAAACATCATCAACTAACGGGTGCTAACGGGTTGACAAAAAATGACCCGTTATTTAACAGGTTCACCCGTTAGCGACCCGACCCGTTAAACATCTACCTAAATACTAATATTAACGGGTCATGTCAGGTTAACGGTTTGGGTTCAAAATGCCAGGTCTTATCACATAAGGTGATAATATGGAGGCTTACCCTGTAGAGCCGACCGATTTGCATCATGACTCTTTCCTCTATGATCCAGTCAGGAAGTAGCCATATGTATCTCTGGTAAATCATCGATCCGATCTTTGAGAATTGCACACATGTCAAATTCTCCAGAGCTATCATCATATTCGCCTTCGCCTTGGTCATCAGATGTCTCAAAATCTTGCATTATGTTCCTTGTTGTAAATCAAAACCTAAAGAAATTATAAATCAATATACGTCTTGTTCGTAAACATGTACAAAACACACCAGTCTTGGGTTCTTTTTTTAGATGAAGTGGAAGGATCCAGAACATTGATTTGAAAATACGGTGGGCGTAAACTGTGTGCGATTTAAAATTTGATACGCATTATCCAGTTTTTGTCTTTCAAACCCGTTTAGCAACTGCCCATCCTTATCTTTATATTAATTGCTGGATATCAAAATGAATCATTACAAATGAACTCAAACAAATGTCACATACGTTTTGAAATGTGACATTACTATTCCTAAATATATATTTTTTCCTTTTAGCCAAGACTTCTTTTCCGAACAATACTTGGGGACTAAATGCGTTTGAAAGACCAAAATATCCTTTCACCCAGACCCAATCAAAATGATTAAGGAAAGGATAATGCTTGTGTCTCCCATGGGGGACTTGACCCCTCCACTTACGACTAGCAAACTTTTACTGTCCGAACATTATAATAGAAGCCGTTCATTCTTTTTGTCATCATCTACGATCATATCTACAAACAATCTTTCAATGTGGAGATATTTTAGCCACTTTAATGCATAAAACAAATGGACGGTTCATCATGAGACATTCACTTGTTACCAAAATTATTGATTGGTTTAACATGTATGGATGACTAAACGATTTCCAAATTGAATAATTTTTTGCAAGTATGATTTTTAGATGATGGTAAACAGGTTCGAATTATGATATTCAGAAGGTAAAAGTTTATTAATCATAAGTGGATGGACAAGTAAGTCCCCCATTGGGGGGATCCAAGCATTATCCATAAGGAACCATATTTTCTTTGAACATCTTTTGGTCGAAAGTCTAGAGAAAATATTTCGGTAGAAACATTCTCATACGAAATATTTTCATTGGAAACATTTCCACTTTCTCGTTTGAAACATTTCTCAGCCGAATCCATGGAACAAACATATTCATGAGTTATGGAACACAAACATATTTTCATTCAAAACATTTCCACATTCTCGTTCCATCTAGCGAACCGCCTAAATTACACTTTCATTTACAGTTGTTTATCTTTTCCACAAATTGGAAATAAGCAGGGATATAGGGATTGTGACTTGTGAGATTTTGTCTGCTCAATTTAACTGGGCGTTATAGATCCAAGATAATGAAAGCGCTTACTCTGTGGACCTCCACTCCCACTATAGTTGTACTCCATATACTCTGTCTTTGTTAGAGTTTGAATTATATATATATATATATTATTTATTTATTTATTTATTTTTTGTCAAATAATAGTATATAATTGGTTGAACAAATTTTTTGATATTCACAAACATCAACAAAACAAAATATACATACTAAGTACAATATTCAATCATGCATATCTTAGAAGCCATAATCTACATTTGATGGGATTTGATCTACACTAATTTAGGATAGTAACTATTTTACAATAATGATAATATTAATATCACAATGATATTTTCTTAATAGATAGGAACCCTAGGCATGAGAATGCTAGGAAGATTAAATTTTTAAACCAAATTTTGTAAACTAAATGATGTGGTTGTTGATGATTGGATTATTACTTAAGTGTTGATTAACGTGCTTATTTGTTATTAATGACACATTATTTTAATTTGCAAATTTAGTCTACAAATTTAGTCTACTTAGCATTACTCTTATATTATTCATTGCAATGCAAACTTTCATAAGAACGTTGTAATTAAAAAGGAGCATGAGAGCAGGGGGAGTCGCTGCTGGAAAGGAGGAAGGGAAATGTTCTTCTTCCAAGTTGATGCATGCTTGAGGAATAATCTGGAAACTATCAAAGCAAAGGTAAAATTGATGTTCTCTTTATGTTCTTCGATAAATATATATCTGTGCAGAAAGCTTCTCTTCGAATTGGTGTCTCCAATCCGTAAGAATTGTTTGAGTCCCTTGTTTTTGTTCAAGTGTGAAAATAATATTTTTCCACAAGGATCATGTCATCTCCAACAAGTTGTTCTTCGAGATGGAGAAAGAATATAATGATTCAAGCTTCTAAGCTGCCCTCCAAATCCTTTTTTTCTATCCGTAAGGATCGTTTAAGCTGCAAGGATTGAAGTGGAACTGTGGAATCAATATAATTAATTAAGTCATAAGGCGGCGAATGGATGTTGGCGCTGTTTGCCAGAAGTAAATCCAAGCAGAGTCGAGATTTTTTAGGCCCCAGACGATACCAAAAAATATGCCCTAACTTCATATAATAAAAATATTTGTTTTCACACGTAAGATTTTGAAAAAATTATACTTAATAAAGTACTTCAAATTGAATAATTTAAAAACATGAAAAAACTAATCTATTTTGTTTTGAGATAAAGAAATGAAAAAACATTGGGTTTACAAGTAGATAGATGATGAGTTTTGTTTTCTTTCTATCTGAACTTTTAAAGTGTTTTATATAAATTGTGGAGTGTTTTTTCTTATTTACTAACCTTGTCAATCTGGAACTAAGAAAATAATTATATTTAAGCAATGAATGAGCACTAAATTAAATATATTGGTGACACGTCATATGATTTGCAAATTTGGTATACGCATTAATCTGTGTTGAATTTAGACTTGAATTGGAATGAATCTTTGAAAATTGCAACCCACGTAACTACTAGTTAGTAATTAATAAGAAATTAACAACCAATCAGAAATTCCTAAAATTTGGAAAGAATAAACACACACATAGCATTTTGAACACATGGCCTCTCGTTAGTTTTAGAGAAAATTAGAATGCTCTACAAAAACCATTGTTTCTAATTAAATCTTGATTATTTAATCGAGTATAAATTTTATAAATTTATACTTTTATAAAAAGAAATTTGTGAAAATTGGAAAGTTAAAAAAAAAACATATAGCATTTTCGAACTTGGGACCTCCTCATTAATTCAAAAACATAAACCACCACTCCTAGTTACACAATTTAATCATTTGACTAAATTTTATAAATTTATACTCTTATGAAAATAAATTTGTAATTGGAAAGTAAACAAACACACATAGTGTTCCGAACCAATACCTCATCTTAACTTTAAACCACATAAACCACTAGCTTTTGTTAAATTTCTTGATCATTTAATCAAATTTCCGATGTATACTTTTATGAAAACATATATAAATATATCACCCTATAATTTTGATGGCCCAAAATTTTTTGGATACTAGACGGTTGCCCAACCCGTACTGGGCTAGGGTCGGCCCTGAATCCAAGCGACTCTCTTTTAATCAGTAATGATTATGATGAATCTCAATTCGTATGGATTGAATGCGAAGTCTGAAGCATAAAAAACTGAAGCCGCCAATGGCGGAGCTACACCCACGACTACAGTGGGCTGTAGCCTAGGGAGGATTTTAACAAATTGTAGCTATAATAGTTTATAGATGAGCCTGTTGTTGCTTATTGTAGGTATAATAACCCACCCAAATCCTGCCAAAACTAATAGTTAATGTGTTTCTTAATTTATAAATAATACTTTTTTTTTGTCAAATAATACTTTTATTACCTTATATATGATTTTATTATTTTTAGGTTAAAACTAAAAATGGTAAATTAATACATAATTAGGTTCCTCCTACTCCCCATGCTTTTTACTCTATTTGTTCAAAACAAAACAAAAAAAACCCTCTACCCTATTCCACAAAGCTGCGTTGCTTTCCCAAGAAAAGAAAAACTATGAATCACCATCAATTTTTTTGGGCCCTGGTTAAATTGGGCTCTGGACGGTCGCCCAACCCACACTAGGCCAGGGTCGGCCCTTAATCCAAGCAGCTCTCTCTCTCTTTTTTTTGTTTTTTTTTTGAACATACGATAATATCTACATCGAGGGGTGTGAGAGTAGGCTAAGCCTCACACTGGGCTAGACATAATAATGTGGTTCAAATTCGTCTTTGGCGAGAATCGAACTTAAGACCTCTCACTTATAAGTGATGAAGATGAATACCACTAAACCATAATACTAAGTAGCCAAAACTGAAGCCGCAATTTTGTCTAAACTCGCTGGTTTTTCACAAAGAATTCAAACCGAGGACAACGACAGTAATCATAAAATCTCAATGCTGCGGCAGTACAAGAGGAAAAACTCACAAGAGAAAGAAGACTCGAACGCGAAATAGAGAGTTGAGAGCAGTGCTTTTTATTTATTTATTTATTTTTAATCCGTACAGATTCATCATGCACAAGCGTCTCAAAAAGACTTTCGAATCCCTAGGGTTTCATGACTCATCCAAGCATCCTGAAACAGATTTTCAATCCCCAAGGATTTGTTTGGTGGTCTAAATTACCACCTAATATAAAACAGCAGGTGGAATGATCTTCGTGTTCAGAGGCTCTCTTTCAAGGAGTTTCTGTTTCTTTTATGCGCACACACTTGCATATTCAAGAAATAAAAAAAATGATACGGATGTGTAGAGTGTAGAGAACAAAGAAATGAAGGAAAGTGATGAAAACCATCACCTGAAAATATATACAGAAAGGAGGAAAAGCGAATTTGATTATGCTAACAGCAATAGGCTCATTTTTTTTCTTTTTCATTTTTGGTTACAAAGGGGACAAAGGTCCAGTTAATACACTAACAAAAACTAATCTTGACCTAATTATTAAGAAGGTCATTACAAACAATCAACTAACTAATCTACTTTGTATAAAAAAATAAAAAAAACTAATCTTGATTGAGGATTCATTAATCCTCAATCAAGATGATGCCCATTCGGCGCCAGCTCTCAATGACTTCGTGCTTCTTAGTCCAGGGTTTTCCGGACGGATCATAATAGACCTGCCATAAAAAATCAATAATAGATTACTTAAAAGAAAAATAATAAAGCCTCTTTGGAAAGAAAATGCCACACAAACTACAAAATGAGAGAAAATTAAAGCTTTTTTTTTTTTTTTCTTAAAGAAAATGTTGTGATTAAATTTACACGTTGAAGGGGAATGTGAGCTCAATCCAAAGGAAATGATATAAATATATAGTTATCCAAGAAATTTTACCACACCATATATATACAACACTTCTTAATTGATTACGTGACCAACACGTAAAAATGTGATTATGAGAGAATTCTTTATGATTACGTGATCAACATGTAAAAATGTGACTATGAAAAAGAATTCTTCATGATTACGTGACCAACTCTAAGGTATGATTGTAAGAAATGATTTGATCCTCCTTTCATACAATTTTTGAAGAAAAAAGAAAAGGAATTGTTATTCGCAATTCATAATATTCATCATACATAAACTTCTTCCTAGCTCATAAGAAAAATCATAAAAACAAATTCATCGTAATTACTAGTAATCATTTTACCCAGAAGCAAAAGCAAGTTCCTTTCACAAACCTCTATTTCAAAACCTCCCTTCAAAATTTTCAATTTCAAAAGATTTCCATCATATCCTTTGAAATTTCGAAAACAGTCAAAACATCAACATTAAGAAAAACAATGTCATGACATAGATACCAGATCGCATGAGGGGATAATGTGGAGGCTTACCCTGTAAAGCCGACCGGTTAGCATCATGACCCTTTCTTCTATAATCCAGCCGGGAAGTAGCCAGCTGTATTTAGCATGGGTGTTGTCATAGAGGGTCGACGTAAAGGGCTTTGCCCCACGCCTCCTCGCCCTCAGAGGTACCTTAGCTTCTACAATTTGTGCTGTCGCCAATGACATTGGCGACAAGCAGTTGTTTTCAAATTGATATTCAACTTGAGCTTGAGCAACGTTGTATGCCATTTCTGGCCCGTGACTTAAAGCTTTTTTTTTTTCACTCTTTTTCCTGGGTGAAACCTTGAACTTATCAAGAGCTTATGGTGCTTTTGTACCTCAGCTCAAACCCATATATACACACTCTAAGTAAAACTGTGTGCGGGGAACTTCGCCATATAACTTATAAAAAATTTATTTTCACTTCTGCCCCTGGTAATGTATTGTAACACGATTTATTTGCTAAATATCCTACTAGTCGTGGCTAGAAAAAAATTATTAACCTACTTAATGGTTATGCTTATGTTTATTTACCACAAACACATGTGCAAACTATAATATGTCGGAAAAAATTTCAAAACAAATTAACTTATACTATCATTTTTTTTATCACTATGGCCTTTGCATGTTCTTAGTTGTTAGTTAATTAAGTATTAGTGTATTTTAGCTTTAACTTAGTGGCAGGGGATAAGCAAAAGTAGATTCAAATTTCTTATATTGGCATACGTGTATTACGTACGTAAGTATATAGAAGTCAATGTAAGTGCACATTAGTGTACGTTTAACGAATTGTGCATGCATATTGTCGGCGCGATATAAGAACATGCACATGTAAGAATTCGAAGCTTCTAGCTTTGTTTTTATTATGGAAACACTGAATTTTGGCGGCTAACAGTTTGTACGGTTTGAGGAGAATTTAAAAGATAAGTTGACGGTAGAAACGCGATATTAGCTAGCAAGCGCTCTTTCTATCATATATTATTTATAATGTAAGATCGATCCTTAAAAGTCAAAATTTCAGAATAGTTTTTAGTTGATATATATTAAATCTCATATTGGTTTGATAAGGTACTTAAGAAACCTCGGTTGCTCAAGAGTATAGGTTCAACCTAGGAAATTATGAAGAAATATATGAAAAGGCATTTTAACCAGTATAGGGCTTTTTGTTTTTTTTGGGGCTAGGATTAATACGGGTTTATTATAAAAGTTAGAAAAAAGTAAGGGCAAATTCTTAAAAATTTAAGAAGTAATGGGCACTCGTGGAAAATGCATAATTTAGATTTTCATATCTAAATCATACCAAAACTGGAGATGTAATTTGGATTTTCATATTTAAAGAATACCAAAAGTGGAGATATAATTTAGATTTTCATATTTAAAGCATACCAAAAGTAGAGATATAACTTAGATTTTCTTATCTAAATAGCATACCAAAAGCGGAGATAATTGCGAATCCAAATTCATTAAAAGATAATAAGTTCTATGTGTAAACAAAATCCATATTAGATTTTGAATGTAAATATGTAATTAATATTTAAGAAGTGTTGACTATGCATAACAGACTTAACAGTTAGCAGTCCACCTAGTTTTTCACCTTTATCCTTTCACACCAAACACACCTTACGCATATAATTAGCTACCAATAAGGTAATAAGCCAAAGATTAATAAAAAAAAATTTCTTCTAAAAACCCTAAAAAGAAAAAGGAAAAAGTATATTTATGCAGATTTTATTCTATAATAAAACAATTTGGATACGATTCTGGTTGTATGTCGACACCTTGTTTTACTTAAATCAGACTAATAGCAGTGCATAAGGTAAATTATCCCACGTATTTAAAAAAGAACAAAGTAGTTACAAGTGATTTGCAATACGTACGCATTGGCAAAGACACTCAAGATTGCATTGATTCAACATGTAATTGATAGGAACAATCATGCATTCCAACCAACAAGTTCTTATGAATGAGTTTCAATAGAACCAATACTGATAGGTTCGAAAAGGATTCTCTTTCTAATGTTTTTAGCTGTTAATTAAAAAAAAAGGACATTTAGAGCTAGGTCCAAAAAATCAACATGCTATTATGTTGAGTTCATACTAACTTATTTTCCATTACTGTTTTTCTTATATTCATTTTACATTCCAAAACACTTAGAATTTATTTTATACTTAACGTAATTAAGTTTTTGTTGTATCCACTAGTGTAAATATTTTAAATTGAGGATCAAACTCATTGTATTCTTCTAGACTTGAGAATGTATTTGTAAAAAACATCAAAATCGGAGCTAAAACGACCGTTAAATCGAGATTTTTCATTTCTAACCATAGAATGATTTCGTCCCGTTACCTAATCTCTACATGTTTTTTGTTGTTGTCATTTTTGGCGTATGGGATCTCGAAGTATATACAAACATGCATGTTTGGCAGCTGGACAAAGATCTTGACAAACATTTTTACACTCCAGTGTACCCTTTAAATCTTATAACATCCAACAACCTTGATTAAGAGTGATGTTAAATATAATGTATATCTTTGTAAAAAAAACACCTAAATTTTTTACGGATCCTTGTTTTATCTACTCTGTTTCTTGAATACTTTTTGAACAATTCTTAGATACACTTCTATTGACCCTAAAAACTACAAAGCCTACGTGGCGCGCAGGCCGAGTAATCTATGAGCTAACTACGTCATTCGGTGAATGCGGGGCGTGCCAACTCGTCGGCCGACGGCCGAGGAGTAAATTTTGTTGATGTTGCGTTGGGTCCGCGGCTGACTTCTGCGTCTTGCGATTGCGGCCGAGAAAGGAACACGTCTCGGCCTCTTGGGCTCTCGAACCTGAAGACAAGGTTACTATTCTTACGAAGTTCAATATCAAATTCGGCTTTCAATGTGCCGAATGTAATAACTGTAACACCTCACTTTACCGAGAAGGCTGATGAGATGACCTCGACCAATAAGGATCTAGAAACCCTTCTCGACCGAGACTTGGATAGGTAATCAACCGTCCTCGCCGTAGTGCTGTTGATGCCAACGGAAGATGCTGCGAGACCGGCTGATTCTACGGTGACATAGTTATCTATGCCGACTTAAGATATCACCGGTTGCTTTCACAGTGCTGTTGATGCCAACGGAAGATGTGTAAGCGAAAATAAAAAATAAAAAATCTCAAAGTTGTTGAGAGGGTTTGCGCAGCGCAGTTTCATGTGTTGAATTGGAGCTCCCTGAATGTGCACAGCCTCCCCTATTTATAGCACCGGATCTCCTTGAATCCGAATTGAAATCCTACTCGGACTAGGTCATTCCCTCCGGATCAACACCAACTCGACCAATCCTATTTTCACTAGGATTGTGAACCTAGTCCTTAACCGAGCCGGATTCGCTTCCAGGTTATTAATCCTGCCGAGACTCCTCATTGCACTAGGACTCGACTTGTTTTGCGTTATGACCTAGCCGACCCAGGTTTGGAGGCCCACGTACTGAACGATCCACGCCGTAAGGCCGAGCATGATTCTTTACTCGGCCCAAACATGCTCGGGCCGATATTGTAAAAACGGGTCCAAACATTGCCCCCCAGTTTCCTTAAGCTTCGGCTCGTAAGCCGAATGGTTAAGGAAATTAGCTTAATCGAAGAAATGTACGGTCGAGGAGCCCACTCCATAGCCTGACACGTCTTGAATATGATCAAAGAAGTAATAATCTTGGTAGCTCGACCTTTCAGGTCGAAAAAATTCATTTAGGCCGAGGTCGAGGAAAGTTATGTATGCTTGGCGGGCCGAGAAACACCAAGATAATTTCTGTATCGCCGAGAAGCTTTAATAATTTTTTACTCGACCAAATCTCCTCGGTCATGCTAAGCATCATTAACAATAACTTGCCGTGGCGAATCTTGATTGTAAGTAACTCGCCGAAGAGACATTGGGCCGAGGCCGAGAAAATCTTGGCCGAGGTCAAGCAGAATTCCAGAGCAGTTCGGCCTACCCCCAGAAAGGATGCAGCAAAAGTGGACATCATGCGCCAGATCACCACCAAAAAGTAGCTTACCTTTTAGCTATTATAAAGGGAATAGTGGAAATGTGATGTCCGGACCCTTTTTTTTTTTTTTTTTTTTCACATATATATATATGTTTTGACCGAGGCTTTTGTAAGCAAAGTTCACAAATAAATGCATTCGGCCAAAATAGTCAAACAAGTGTATTCGACCAAATTTTTTATTCGGCTAGAATGTTTAAGCCAAAATGTTTAGGCCAGAATGTTGTTGCCCCCTCATTTTCTTATGCATCGGCTTGCATAGCCGTATGTTTAAGAAAATAATATATATATATATATATATATATATATATATATATATTTAACAAACGAAAAGAAAAGTGGCCGAACCATAGTTAGGAGGAGGCCAACGATGCTTTATTCCAAGTCGAGATCTTGTAATAACAAAATCTTCAAATTGATTTCGCTCTAGGCCGAATAAAGAATTTTCGCCAAATATTTTTGACTCGGCAAAATATTTTTCATTTTCGCCTGCCGAATGTATTGAACAATTACCATGCCCCCCATGCATAACAATTTCGGCTTTTAATTCAAACATCTTAGCCGAACGGGATTTCTCCATATCGGCTTTATCACCAATAATCATATCAATTGGCGTGATTTTTTCGGCTAGGCCTATGTCTTCAATTACCATATCAATCGATTGGTTTTGTTCGTCATTGGAGCACTCCTCTGACGAATCATTTTCTGAGTCAATTTGTGGCTCGGAAACTTGAACATTTTCTTCTAGGCCTACCACACTTTCGGTCTCGACCGAAAAAATAGGTGGCCTTTGTTCTTCGGCCAAATTAACAATTTTCTTAGGCCGAATATTGGTTGTGGCCGGAGTGGAAATTTGCCCCCCGACCTCTTGCCTTTCAGAAATTCTTCTCAATCCCTCGAGAAGTTGTTTTTGCTTCTTTAATAGGCGATAACACTCATCCCTTGAAGCCTGATCGAGATAGATCATGTGAACTTCGTAGTTTTAGCACTAGGTCCCACTGGGCGTGCCAAAATGTTGACCCTAAAAACTACAAAGCCTACGTGGCGCGCAGGCCGAGTAATCTATGAGCTAACTACGTCCTTCGGTGAATGCGGGGCGTGCCAACTCGTCGGCCGAGCTCGGCCGAGGAGTAAATTTTGTTGATGTTGCGTTGGGTGCACGGCTGACTTCTGCGTCTTGCGATTGCGGCCGAGAAAGGAACACGTCTCGGCCTCTTGGGCTCTCGAACCTGAAGACAAGGTTACTATTCTTACGAAGTTCAATATCAAATTCGGCTTTCAATGTGCCGAATGTAATAACTGTAACACCTCACTTTGTCGAGAAGGCTGATGAGATGACCTCGACCAATAAGGATCTAGAAACCCTTCTCGACCGAGACTTGGATAGGTAATCAACCGTCCTCGCCGTAGTGCTGTTGATGCCAACGGAAGATGCTGCGAGACCGGCTGATTCTACGGTGACAGAGCTATCTATGCCGACTTAAGATATCACCGGTTGCTTTCACAGTGCTGTTGATGCCAACGGAAGATGTGTCAGCGAAAACAGAAAATAAAAAATCTCAAAGTTGTTGAGAGGGTTTGCGCATGGCAGTTTTGTGTGTTGAATTGGAGCTCCCTGAATGTGCACAGCCTCCCCTATTTATAGCACCGGATCTCCTTGAATCCGAATTGAAATCTTACTCGGACTAGGTCATTCCCTCCGGATCAACACCAACTCGACCAGTCCTATTTTCACTAGGATTGTGAACCTAGTCCTTAACCGAGCCGGATTCGCTTCCAGGTTATTAATCCTGCCGAGACTCCTCATTGCACTAGGACTCGACTTGTTTTGCGTTATGACCTAGCCGACCCAGGTTTGGAGGCCCACGTACTGAACGATCCACGCCGTAAGGCTGAGCATGATTCTTTACTCGGCCCAAACTTTTATTTTGGGCCCAAACATGCTCGGGCCGATATTGTAAAAACGGGTCCAAACAACTTCATTGGCCATCCAGTAATGATTAACGAATGTGTATGCGTGAAGAAGTAGGTCATAGGCACTTTGCAAAATAAAACACACACATGCATGAAGAACGTGATTCCTTCTCTCAATCATCCAATGAGTAAAGAAATTATGACATAATAAATTGAACAAACTCACAACAAAGAGGAGGCTTATAATATCAATGTATATATTTGACTATGTGCGCATCTTTTTATTTTTTTAGTTTACTGAGCCGATAAAAATCCAAAAAGAAGGCATTAGTCTTCAACTAACGAAGAAGAACTAACGAAGAAGATAAAACTCACTGCTTATTTGTGCTCTTTGCTACAAAAGGACACATATGTTATTTGTGCTCTTTGCTGTAAAAGGCCACAATGTTCATGCTCTTAGTGAATGAGCACGATGCGGGTACGCTTCGGGGTCCATTACCTTTATAGGCGTGCCCATTGCTTATAAAGCACAGTTTTGTGAGTTCCTGCCCAATTATAAGAGCACAAATAGCTCTCTTCCGTGCAGCTAGTATTGAATCACAAAATTGAATTTCGTGCTCAATAGCTCATTTAAAAAAATAAAATAAAATAACTAAACGGCTTCCTGTCTGAGCAAAAATCTGAATTCAGTGGTTCCACCGTCAATGGCCTTCCTTTTTTACCCCGTCTCAGCAACAACACACCAAGCTTTTGCACTTTTCTGAGCAACAAACACTAAACGTTCAAACAGAAAATAAGATTAAATATAAATGTACAATATTTGTTTTTGGCCCCAAACAAATAATAAGACTAAATATAAATTTACAATATTTGTTATTGGCCCTTCTCGAATCTGCCATAAAGAAAACTTGTAGACATACAAAATTAAGAACCTGCGACGCAAGTCCACCACAACCCCGATGAGGCCATCATTTCCTGAATGATTCCGAGGATTTCAGCCTCAAAAAGCGAGACAGGTTTCGGTCATTCCTCAAACCAAATCAGCTCCGTGGTCATGAACTCCTCCATAGCTCCTAAGAAAAATATATAAAGAAAATTCAAAATATTTGATCTACTATTGAATTTGTGATGGAAGACCTATTATGATCCCTCTGAGAGACCATAAGTTCTTACTGAACTTGAAGTCTTCAACCAGAAAACATAAAAAAGAGAAAAAGAAGAACTTCAAGTCACCAAGTGGCAAATAATGGTGGTCAAGAAGTTCATTTTGGATATGAGAACTGTTTATCGCCAATGTCATTGGCGATGGCACAAAAAGTTGAACCAAAGGTATGTTCGAGGACGAGGAGGCGCAGGGCAAAGCCCTTTACATCGACCCTCTATGACCACATCATTCATAAATGCAGCTGGCTACTTTCTGGCTGGGTTTTAGAGGAGGGTACAGCGATGAGAACCGAAAGGCTCTACAAGGTCATATAGAGGCATACAGTAGCCTTTTAGAGCCTGAGGTTCACACCATTCGTCTTTCCTCTGCTATCCATCCGGGTAGCAGCCGACTATATTTACTTTGTAGAAAGTGGATGTAAAGGGCTTTGCCTCACCCCTCCTTGCCAGCATACTTTGATTCCACTTCGCGTGCAGCGCCAGTGATATTGGAGACAAATAATGATTTTAAAATTCAAATGAACTTCTTAACTACTATTATTTGTTATTTGGTGACTCCCATAAGAGAGTAAACTAAACTTTGTCAACAGAATATCACATAATATCTGTGAATTTATATGATGAATAAAAAAGGCGAATGGTGTGGATCGGCATGCTCTTCAAGGTAACTATATGAAAAAGGAAAAATCCAGATTGGCAGTTTGAAAATATTGTGGGCATAAATTTGTGCAGGGATGCTCTCCTTAGGTCCTCTTTCTAAGGACTTGTGAGGACCTCTTTTATATAAACCATTAGATTAATCCAACGGTAGCAAAACTGACGTTACACCTAAACAAAATGAAACACAAAAAAAAAAAAAGTTCACGCAGTCGGCAGATTTCGCAGAAATTATAGAACCAATATTCGAAATTGAAACGATAGAGTGATCGAGTCAAAGAAGCAACGAAGAGTACCATAACTAGCCTTTGTACAACAATAATAGTCAGGCTACATAATTTGGTAAATCCACCACCACCCCCCTTTCCTTGATCGAGGCAGATCCAAATTGTGAAGGTTTTTTCTTTTCCTCCTTTTATTTTCTGTTTAATTGTAATCCATAACAGAATTCTAGATGCAATGCAATGCGAGATCGATCGATGGATGTGAAAGATTTGAGATTAATTAAGGAGGAAGGATTAGGGAAGAATGAATGCCAGAAATGACAGAAACAAGAAAGAAGAGGAGAGGGAAGGGAAGACGAGGGAAAAGAAGACATGGCTGCTCTCCCAAGTCCAAGGATCCTGCGAAATCTGAAATCGCGGCCTATTGTTCTTCAACCTACTAAATCTGAAGTCGTGAACCCTGTTTTTTTGGAGTTTCATTTCGTTTAGGTATAAGAGGATTATATAATCTTATTAGTTTTGCTACGGTTAGATTAATACGATGGCTCATATAAAAGGGGTCCTCACAAGTCCTGCAAAAGAGGAACTTAGATAGCAACTCTGTAAATTTGTGTGCATTATCTTTTTGTCGATGTGATATCAAGTTTTGATACATCGTATCTGGTTTTGTTTTTTCGCACTTGTTTGACAATGACTCATCCTTATCTTTACATTAATTACTTAACGTTGAAAGGAATTTATACGAATGAATTGAAATGGATATTACACGCGGATTAATGCTAGGGAGACTAAATTTTGTAAACTAAATGATATGAAAGTTGATGATTGGATTATTACTTAATCATTGATAAACGTGCTCATTTACTATTGATGACACATCATTTGGTTTGCTAATTTAGTCTACAAATTTAATATCCCTAACATTACTCTTACACTCGTATCTGGTTTTGTTTTTTCTCACTTGTTTGACAATGACTCGCTGTTATCTTTACATTAATTGGTTAACATTGAAAGAAATCTATATGAATCAATGGAAATGAATATGACACGCATCTTCTGTGAAGAGATTCAATGTACGAAGAAATAAGAAAATAGGAAAGAAAAAACTTGACGAAATTTATTATTAGCATAAGATCCGTAAATAAATAAAACATCTTTAGAAAAAAAACCCAACTTTCTCCGTGTCACTCATCTCCTAGTCACTCATTTTTTTTTATATAGAAATGATTTTTAGACATCCTTATTAGCTTCTTACATAATTAACCCTCTTTTTTATTGAATATTTTTCGAATAATGCCACAAGCTTGTCCATGCTCGCTGGTTTTTCACAAAGAATCCAAACCGAGGACAATGACAGTAACCGTAAAATCTCAATGCTGCGGCAATACATGAGGAAAAAACTCATAAGAGAAGAAGAGTCGAAAGCAAAAGAGAGAGTCGAGAGCAAGTGCTTTTAGAATCTTAAAAAGACTTTCGAATACCTACGTTTCATGACGCATCTAAGCATCCTGAAACAGATTTTTCAATCCCCAGTGATTTTTTTGATGGTGGTCTAAATAAAACTGCAGGTGAAATGATCTTCACTGCGTTCAAAAGGCTCTCTTTCAATGAGTTTTTGTTTCTTTTATGTGTACACACATGCATATCCAAGGAAAAAAAATGATGCGACTGTGTAGGGTGTAGAGAACAAAGGAATGAAGGAAAGTGAAGAAAACCATCACCTGAAATACATATACAGAAAGGAGGAAAAGCGAATTTGATTATGCTAACAGTAATTGGCTCATTCTAATTTTTTTTTTTTGTTACAAAGGGGACAAAAGTCCAGTTAACACACTAACAACAACAACTAATCTTGACCTAAATATTAAGAAGGCCATTACAGACAAACAATAATCTTGATTGAGGATTGATCAAGGTGATACCCATTCTGCTCCGATTATCAATCACTTCATGCTTCTTGGTCCATGGTTTTCCGGACTGATCACAGTAGATCGCATAAGGGGATAATGTGGAGGCTTACCCTGTAGAGCCGACCAGTTAGCATCATTCCCTTTCCTCTATGATCCAGCCGGGAAGTAGCCAGCTGTATTTAGCATTGGTGTGGTCATGGAGGGTCGACGTAAGGGGCTTTGCCCCACGCCTCCTTACCCCAGAGTCACCTTAGCTTCAACAATTTGTGCTGTCGCCAATGACATTGGCGACAAGCAGTTGTTTTCAAATTGATATTCAACTTGAGCTTGAGCAACGTTGTATGCCATTTCTGGCCCGTGACTTCAAGCTTTTTTTGTTTTTTGTTTTTATATTTGTTTTCACTTTTTTCCTGGGTGAAGACTTGAAGTCCTTAGCAGCCTATGATGATGGTGATATGTACATCTGGTAAATCATCGATTCGATCATTAAAAAATGCATACAAGTCAAATTCTCCAAAGCCCTCATCACATTCCCCTTCACCATGGTCATCAGATGTCTCAAAACCTTGCATCATGTTGATGTAAATAAAAACCTAAAGAAAATATAAATCAATATAGTCTATCTTGTTTGTAAACACATACGAAATACACTTGTCTTGGGTTCTTTTTATAGATGAAGTGGAAGGATCTTGAACATCGATTTTGAAAATACAGTGGGCGTAAAACTGTGTGTGCAAAACTATGTGCGCAAAACTGTGAGTGCATTTAAGTGTGATATGCTTTATTTGCCTTTTGTCCTTCAAATCCGTTTAACAATTGTCCATTATTATCTTTATATTAATTGCTCGATATCAAAAGGAATCTTTACAAATTAACTCAAACAGATGTGAGACGTGTTTTGAAATGTGACATTACTATTCATAAATATACATATTATTTTGTTTAATGGCTTCCACATGTGTCTCCTGGCTTTCATTCATCATTCTTCTGCTCGAGCTAGGATGGGAAAGTCTGCGTCATTCTTCATTATATGCGGGCTCTGTTGGGCTTTCACGTGAACTTAAGACCTTGAGCCTAGTTTTTTTCTGACTTGGTTGGCTTACTAGGGAAAAGGAAAAACTAGGTCTGGTCTCTCTCAAACTCACGTATGTGAACTTCAAAGATTGTGAGCTTGGATCTTTGGGCTCTCAAGCATCCCAAAGTCTTTCATAATCTTGACTCCTCGTAGGCTTGATAAATTTTTGTAACCATCCACACCACAATTCACTAGGCAAGTCCCGACGTGTCACTTTAGCTCATTTTAGCTTGAATAGTCCGTAGTTAGTGTGATAGAGCTTGTCATGATGAATATGCATGGATTTGTATGGGCTTTCCGTGACTTATACAAACGTCTGGTTTATTTATCATAGCGTGACATGGTTGCGAGTATTTTCCTTTCTAGATTCCGCACATTTGCATGCATTTAGGCTTGACTTGGGGCTTATATCACAATTGGGCCTTGAGATTTAATTGGGTTTGCATGTGGCATTTTTTTAATCTCAACACATAAGATATTACAAAATTCAAATGTGACTATCAGAAACAAAAAACTACATCTTTAAGCGAGACGCTGTGCGAAATATATATCATGGAGCTAGACAGAGCAGAAAATACACACAACCAATCAAACCTATATGTGATCCAGCGCCTTCCAGAAAACAAAGAAAACACCAAGCTAGACGTTTTACACTAACAATCTCGTTGTTCCATTTTGAAAAGAGGCAAATGCCTTATCATTCAAGTATATGTACAAGGTATAAACTCCTTTCTGACATAATTTGTGTACATGTAATTTATGTGGTGTCATACAGTCCAAATTCACTATAGTCACAATCTAAGTGAAAACAAGTTGAATAGTTTGCATGTCAACCATTTGGCATATTCTTTAAGAATGAACTGGACCAATTAAAATATATGTGCATGCAACTGCTTAAACTTGGTGTTAATCACAGTTTATTTCTTTTTCGACTTAAATTTTCTTGAACATCCTAATTCTTTTCGTTTCAACAAAACTATATTGCTCTTATTTCTCAGAGCTAGCATTGGATTAAAACCAAAAACCATATAAACATCCAGAGTCATCCCAATTCGGGCTAGAAAATTATTAAACCCTCATTAGAAACTTTCTTTCTTGATGCCTTGCAGAAAAATAATAAGAGTAGGTGCTTTGCATTCTTGGGGTGATATGCGTGCCGAATTGTGTGTTCTTGGACATTAATCCTCAGCCTCTTGTTATTTACATAAGTTACAAACCGCCCAAAGATACTCGAACACATCACTTTATTGCCTTCAAGGAAACAAAAGAAGAAAAGAAAAAAGACAACAAAATCAATGTGCGTAAGGGTAAGGATAGGGAGATTAAAATTTTATATTAAATTTTGTAAATTAAATGATAGAAGTTGATAATTGAATTATTACTTAAGTGTTCATTAATGTATTTACTTTTTATTGATGACACATCATTTAGTTTGCAAATTTAGTCTCCTTAGATTTTAGACAATTATTTTTGTATCATTTAGACAATTATTTTTGTGGATAGCCAATGGAAAACTGACACGGTGGCTACTCGGGAAAGTTAGGTCAAAAGGTTGAGTAATGTTATGGAGATTAAATTTGTAGACTAAATTTGCAAGCTAAATAATTTATCACCAATAAAAAATGAGCATGTTTATCAATCCTTAATAATAATTCAATCATCAACTTTCATATTATTTAATTTATAAGTTTAGTTCCCTAAACATTACCCCCTAAAAGTTTGGTTCGGTTCACACTTTGGATATTTTGGAACATCGAAATTTGAAGATGCTTTGTTCACTGTGTTTTAAACGTGCGGATCAGAGGATGACAATGAAAGATCAGATGCAAGAGCTGATGGCCCTGGTGAAGTATGACTTATCAATGAACACGTTGAAATATGGACACACACATCATCACACACTTCTGATTAAACTAGTAATAGTGTATTGTTATTTCCATGTGATAACATGACCAAAGAGATAATCTATTCGTTTTAAGGTAGTTATTTTAAGGTTTTGATGTGTAATAAAGAGATCAAGTTCAACGTCGTAATTAAGCATACATCAAGAAAATTCAATAGAATTAGCAGTAAATAGCAATTACAAATAAAATTGATATTTGACCAACTACAGGTCACAATCCCAATCGTCCATTATCTTCTTATTGCCTGTATCCTGAGTTTCTTTCCCCTTTCCTCACTATAAATACTTGACCGCCAACTCCCCAATCCCACAAAGGAAAAGTAGAAAATCCACCTCCTCCCAAAACACCACCACAAAAAAGAAAAGAAAAACAACCATGGTTACCACCAAGCTTCTCCTCTCCCTTCTCCTCCTCGTTCAGCTCGCCGCCAATGCCTACTCCATCGGCGTAAACTACGGTACTCTCGCCGACAACCTCCCGCCCCCGGCCCAAGTCGCCAACTTCCTCAAAACACAAACCAACATCGACGCCGTCAAAATCTTCGACGCCAACCCCGACATCATCAAGGCCTTCGCCAACTCCAACATCTCCTTGACCATCACCGTCCCCAACGGCGAGATCCCAAGCCTCACCAAGCTCCGCACTGCTCGCCGTTGGATCATTGATCACGTCAAGCCGTTTTAAACTGCAAGCAAAATCAAGTACATTGGCATGGGAAACGAGGTCCTTCACTGGGGGGACGATGCTCTCAAGTCGAGCCTCGTCCCTGCCATGAAGACTTTGAACAACGCTTTGGTCCTCGAGGGGATTAAAGACGTCAAAGTCTCTACCCCTCACTCGCTCGGAATCATGTTGGCCTCCGAACCCCCCAGCATGGGCAGGTTCAGACCGGAAGTGATTCCAATTCTGACCCAAATGCTCCGGTTCTGTAGCCAAACCAAATCGCCTTTCATGGTCAATCCGTATCCGTACTTCGGGTGGTCACCCGAAAAGGAGAACTACGCTCTTTTCGGACCAAACGAGGGAGTGCACGATAAATTCACCAGCAAGTTTTACACTAACATGTTCGATGGGTTGATGGACGCGGTTTACTCAGCTGCCAAGGCAATCGGGTTCAGTGACGTGAACTTGATTGCGGCCGAGACCGGTTGGCCTTCGGCTTGCGAGTTCCCGGTTTGCTCGGTTCAGAACGCTGTGGATTACAACCGGAACTTGATCAAGCATGTTGAGTCTGGGAAGGGTACGCCATTGATGCCGAACCGGAAGTTCGAGACTTACATCTTTGCTTTGTTCAATGAGAACCAGAAACCCGGTCCCGCCGCAGAGAAGAACTGGGGGCTGTTCAAACCGGACATGACTCCGGTTTACAATGCTGGGGTTATGCGCAATCAACAGGTTGGTAATCGTTCTTGATTAATCGTCTTGTGATTTTCCCTTTCACTTTTGTTACTTTATTAAGTAATGTGACATGGAATATTTCTGCACCTCACTAATGAAGATGAAAAGTAATACAGTTCACAAAAATAATAATTGCAAATTCATCCAATTTATTGAATTGAATTGCTATGACTAAATAATGTGTAAAGTGAACCGATGACATCAGTTTTTGGTTTTATGAAAATTTGTAATTTAATGAATCAAGATAAGAAACAAATGAAACGTTGTCAACTGAATGGTAAACATAAAATTTTAGTTACTTCATGTTCTTTACTTGGGTACAAATTAACGAAATTGAATAGTCATCCCGCACTCATTCTTTAACAAATCGACATTCTAACGAATAGAAGTTTGAACTTGAGTATAATAGAACCACATATTTTCTTAATAATGTGGCTTAATTCACGTCTGCATTGACAGTATTATTATTACAATAATAATGTCTTATGCATACTAAATTGTTGTATGATTTAGGGTGGTGCAACTCCTGGACCAACAATGAAAATTCCAACACAACCTTCTACACCAGCTGCACCAAAAAGCGGGAAACAGGGAAAGCCTGCCAAACCAGCAAAACCAGCAACACCGGCAACACCGGCAGCAGGAGGCAACAACACCGGCAAGAAGTGGTGCGTGGCAAAACCAGGAGCCACGGACCAAGCATTGCAATCAAACATTGACTACGTCTGCGGCACCGGCTTTGACTGCAAGTCCGTTCAGCCAGGCGGCGCTTGCTTCGATGACAACGTTAGGGCCCGTGCGTCTTACCTCATGAATACTTACTACCAGGCTAACGGCCTTCATGACTTTAACTGTGATTTCTCTGGGTCCGGACAAATCACCACTACTGACCCAAGCCGCGGCTCTTGTAAATACAACTCTTGAGCGGCTGAGCTTGAGGAGATGATTTGAGGAACGGAAGATATGATTTTTTCCAATTTGGGGCATTGTTTCAATGGCCAAGAAATTGATTAGGAAAGAATATGTTTGAACAAACAACTTGAAGAAACCCTAAACGATTACCACAAAAGCCATCAACACAAATCTGTTACAAAGATAATAGATGCAACATATTCATATTGTCAGCTACAACTAGTCATCACCGAGAAGCGAGGCCACATAAAGTCATTTTTGGTAGACGAAACTACATACATTATCTAGCCATTACTAAAGCACGACCAACCCTACACCGAGAAGGGATCACCAAATAGCTCATCTCCCTCTTTCCGTACTTTATATTAGAAAACAATGAACATAAAGCAATCAAGGGTTACTTCTTACAAATCTGCCTAAAACCTTAACAACTTCAAACTCAAGTAAAAGCAACAAAACGCATTTTGGGCTGTGCCAAATCCAGTCCTCAAATCGTATTCTTAAGAATAGGGCGGGCTGTTGCTGCCAGGCCTAGACTATTGCTACTAGATTTATCTTTGGGCTGTGACAACATTTAGACCAAAAGCAACAAAAAGAAAATATAATATCAGTTATTTTGGGAATGATATGAAGTAGGGTTTCGGGAAGAGAGTTTAAGTTTGAATTATCATGCAGAAAATGATAGTTAATATGAGTAAAGATAACATATAGCTTACAAACCTAAGATCATCTCCAATGGTGGGCTAAAACCTAAAATTTCCCTTCCCCCCCCCAAAAAAAAAATCCACTCAAATCCATGACCTAAAATTAACCTAAAACCTAAAACCCAAATGGAGGGCAAATACCGGCCAAATTTTAGGCCACAAAGCAAAATGGGCCCCACCAACTGAGACTGAAACCGGGGCTGTGAAGCCCACTGCCCACTCCCTACTCGCCTACGCGCTGCACGTGCTAGGCTTTCTCAAAATTTTATACCAACCCACGTGGGGCTGTTCCCCCACTGTCAGACCATCAAGTAGCCGTTGGACTACTTTTCTTCATCCAACGGTACCATTTAAATGGGCCGTTGGTTAATCCAACGGTCCAGGTTCAAATTAATTTTTTTTTAGTTTTATATTTATATATTTATTGAATCCAACTGCTTAGATCAAATATAATCAAATCTAACGATAAAAAAAAGATCTAAGTTTATGTGTTTATTAAATGTCGTTTGTATTAAGTTTATGTGGTTTATCATGATTTTTCAAAATTTATCGGAATTTAAATATTTTTAGGTTAAAATGTTCATATAATTAATTTAGGATAGTCTACATAATTTTTTTAAAGTTAATTTTTTTAAAAAAATTGCCTTAATTCATTCTTTGATAATCTCGGGCTAAAATTTTAGGCTAGAAATGTTGGAGCAGAAAAACTGTTTCTGGGCTAAATATTTTTAGGTTTTAGGTCACCATTGGAGATGGTCTAAGGGCCCCTGATAACGACATCCAACTTGAAGACTATATTTTTGTCTCTGTATGGTGTGTTTATATGAATCATACAAATTCACTAATTACCTTTAACTGAATTATTGCTTTCAAATTTCTTCTCCATGTTGCCGACGTCGAAAGACTGACATCGAAGGATGGAAATCTAACCTAACATAAAGTCAGATAAAAAGTTGCACACATGAATTTTCAGGCTACATCGGTGCTATATAATGAGCAGTTTATATGTAAGTGGCCAGTTGTTTTCTGGATTGATTGTTACTATTATTGGTTGGTTTCTTGTCTTTTAAGCAAGTGTAGACATAAAATGCTTCTTTGGTAAGTCTCAATTAATCTGAGATGACTTTGTTACGATTGTTAACTGCATGCCTCTCATCATTTCTCTTCCACAGGATATATGCTCATAGCTGGTATAGTACTCTTGCAATTGATTTACCAAATAAAATAAAACTATGAGGACCTCCAGTACACAATCTTATGGTATCACATGTTATAATATGCTTCATGTTTTCTGTATTTGTATTGTTTCTTCTTTTTTTTCTTTTTTTTTTCCTTGTCTTTTAACATGTAATATTTCTTCACATACATTAATTTGGAAAAAGAGAATATAAATACAGCATAATTCGAATCAGTACAGATATGCATCATGCAAAATAATTTCATCACAAGTATTTATGTGCACGCAACGTAAATTTGGATGTACTATTCCTATTTTGTTATATTCCTTATACATTTTTATCCAGTTATAGTACGTAATCTTCCTTATATTTCATTCCGAGAGAGAACAAGAATTTGAGTTTTTATATCGTTGTGAGTAGGGGTGGTTTTCGATGTATCGGATCGGAAACAAGCATTCCAATGCCAATCCAAAAAACTTTCGGAATCAAGTATTAGTTCCAATTTCAAAATTTTGGAATATCGGAATTTATTAGAAATTTCGAATCGGCTTTATCACTGAATTTTAGGAACATAATTCGGATCTCCCACATTTTGTAACACTTTGAAAATTTTCATATGTTTATGCATCTATCAACCATTCAATATATTTTTATGTGTTTTTTCGATATTTGTAGGCTGTTATGTGGGTGTATGACATAATTATATTAGGCAAAATAAAATAATATGTTTAATTATATTCTTCATTTTATGTATATTAATACAATTAAATATATAAAATACGTAATAAAGTATAACTAAATATACAATAAACATGATATGACAATATAGCATACTTCGGATAGGATAAGTACATTCCAATTGTCATTTAATTCTTTGAAAATTTTCTGAATAGGAAATGTTCAGGCTCGAAACAGAAATTTTCGGTTAGGATTTATCATTGAAATTGTATTAATAGAGTGATAATTAATGTGAGTCGCATATATACTTTGTATACATGAATCGAAGAATCAACTTTAACCCATAAAATCTCAATATATTCACTCGTAAAAAAAAACCGGGAGTGAAAATCATTACCCCAACGTTCATTCTTATACGCTCTTTATCTTTTTATCTTTTTCTTTGTTTAAAAAGTTGATGCACCATTGACAGATAGACTCCCATTTAACTTTTGATTTCTTTTTTTTTTTGTTTGTAAATATTTATACACGTGTTGTACTCTTTGTAGTGCTTCAAATGACAAACCCTTAAAAAAAAATTTGCTAGGCCCCCTTACTGCCTGTTGGAATATCTTGCAAGAGTTGTTGCCTTTAGTTGGTTGGTACTCTCAGAACCTCTAGCATATCTTTCCCATGAATTGATTGAAGGCAACGGTGACTTTGGTAGCTAGGAAACCACTTTAATTTAATCGGAAGACTTTTGGGTTGTAATCAGATGAGTCACATGAGGCAACCATACCTTATCTCTCTGCTGCTTAAGGTTAGTATTCTCCATTGAGTATGAATCTTTCCTCTCATGCTTACAGAAGTTTTAAGATTGTCGTATTGTGAACTAATTTGTATAGAAATTATCTGTGCAAGACAATCGTTCTTTGTTTTGTTAAAGAACTAATTTTATATCAATAACACTTTGATACATTCTTTATTGATGCCTTATTGGCACAATATTAATAGTTTGTTCTTTAATTAAAAAATGGACATCCTAATAAATAAAAAACTGTTAATTTATGTATGTGAATCTCATATGCATTAGCAGGAAATTAGGGATTGATGATACATGAATTTGAGCAAATGGGTGCAATTATGATTGGAGGGGGTCTCAAAAACGTGGTCCTACTCTCACTTAGCTCATATGTGAAACATAGAGAGTTTAATCATCATTTACAAACCCAAAATCTTCTATTTAGTTGCAGATGTCATGATTCTGAATTCTGGTAAAAGAAGACAAAGATTAGCAGCCTTTTGGTTCAGAGAGAGTCAACTGAATCCAAGTAGATCAGTTTGGTATCTTACCAAAGCCCATGCCATCTATTTTGGTGAGCCAATTCCTATCTAATTCACAAGGACCAACCTGACCAATTTCAACTCTGCATGAACATAATACTGTAAAGAATGTGCACATAAATTATACATCTTACGTTTACAGAAAGCATGTACAATAAAAAGCATGTACAATGTCTTATGGCATCATCAAACATATATAGAAAGCAAGGGATAAGCTTTTTTTCGGAGAAGTTGTGCTGTATCATCAGTTTTAAATACATGTATCTTCATTTCTCTTATCACGTACATGATTAGAGAAAAATGTAAAGTAAGCCGCCTAACCACCATATGACAATTTTTTATAATTTAGTAATGAGAAAAGAAGACAAAGTTGTATACAACCGAGTGATATAACATATTTACTTTGAATAATGATTATTCTGTATCACCCAAGAACCTCTCCCCTAGAAGGGGTCTCCATGTAAAAAATCAAAGACACAAATAGGACAAAAAAAATGAAGTTTAAGTAATGAGAGAAATAGACACATAGTTGTTACAACGAATGATAAACAAATTTTGATTATCCTGTGTCACCTAAGAACCTTGTCTAATAAAAGAGAGATTCTCTCGTGTCACAGACTCATTATGGGGAGCAATACATTTTTTGAACACGTGACAAACATGTATTTAATAATTATTTTGTTAAAAGTAAAACTTAGTTGCATGAGAAAGTCTTAGTGTCAGTGTAAAGGATCATAGACACAGATAGGAGAAAAGATGAAGTGGCAACATCATCACCCATTTCATTATTCTTTCCATTGATTGAAATAAAATAAACAAATAACATTTATGTATAATATTGGATTAGCAGAACTAAAAAGAAACACAAAAACTCCAATACAATATACCATCAAATCTCTGGATTGGTTTAATTACCTTACACTAACAAAAACCCACCAAGCATCAACCACCAAAGACTCAAAATATTCCTCCTCTACAAACAAACCATGGGAGAGAAAGAGAAGAAGATCAGTAACAACAAGAAGAACAAGAAGCAAAAACACCAACACCCAAATGACCAAACCACAAAAACAGCCTCAGATTTCTCATTCAAGCCAAGCTCTGATGTCAAAGGCCTACGGTTTGGAGGCCAGTTCGTCGTCAAATCCTTCACAATCCGGCGAGCAAGGCCACTGGAGCTTTTCCAACTCCTTTCTTTCCCACCCAGCAAACCCAGCAACAATAAGCTTCCGTTTCCTTCCACCACAGCTTTTCTCCCCACAAACTTCACAATCTTAGCGCACCACGCCTGGCACACCCTCACATTAGGCCTCGGCACCAAGACGTCCAAGGTGGTTCTCTTCGTTTTCGAAACAGAGGGCATGAAGGCCGCCGTGGACCGCCTTTGGCCGCCGGAAATCCCACTTGGGGAAGTGAACAAGCGGCTCATCAGAGGGCTGAGTGGCTGTGAGATGGCTCGATTTAAATTTAGAAAAGGGTGCATTACTTTTTATGTGTATGCAGTTAGGCAAGTTGGAAACTTGGGTTTCTCAAGTGCTGATGATCTCAGAACAATTTTGCAGTCTGTGGTGGCGCTTCAAGATTTCTTGGATCACACTGCTATGCTTGCCATGCCTAACCAGAGATCCATTAGCTATGCAAATGCTCATCCTGTGGCCATGGCTCACTAGGAAATATTTCATATTTTTAACTTTTTTTTTCCATGAACATTATTATCTTCTACTAGGGGTTTAATTTGCTTAATTGGGTTGTTGACCTTTTTTTTTTTGGGTTTTGTTATTATGATGGGGAAAATTGGTTTATTTGTGGAAGATATTAATTTGTTTTTGTTTAATTTTTTTGGAAGCAAATTGTGTATTTTAGTATGAATAATTTGGAATTCTGTTATATACAGTGAATTGAGCTTCCCTATATGTTCATATATGTGTTCACTGTATATGGCACGTGCTGCTGAAGAATTCTGAATTCAGCAGAGGTAAGTGACAGATTTTGCAACAGTTTTTCATTGATATTAAAAAATTTAAATTCAAGTGGGTTCATGAGTTCCATCTTTGTAGTTAGTCCTAGTATTTCATAATTTAGCTTCAATTACATGAGAAAAAGCTGAAAAACTCTCATGCAACGCATTTCATATCCTTTCATCTCTCATCACGTGGTGTGAGAATGTAACAAGAGATTCAGTGAGGGTACGAAACCTGTTGCAGGTAAGTTTTACTCAAATTATGGGAGGATTAGTTGAAGAGTTTGCACGATCATCAGTACCCTAGTTATATAAATATGGCTGATTCTGAATCCTGACACAGCTATTTAGTAAATTGTTCCCAGATTTTAATCCCCGTGAACTAAACATCGAAGCTACAAAGCCACACATCCTGCCCATTGGTCTAGAACAAAAATTATGTTTTTATATTATTATTTACTGCTAAAATTTCTTGAGAGGTTATACTTAAACGGTTCCTTTAAATAAATAAAAACCAATAATTTAGTAATTAATAAGTTCCATGACATGGTGCATGAATGATCATTGATGTGAATGTGATGTTAATGATGTGATGAGTGATGAGGATGGTTAGTAAAAGGTCTGTTTGGCATGATTGAAAAAACAATTAAAATGGGGTAGGGTTTGAAGGTTGGAGGGCCAACTTCTCACCTCTCGCTTCTTTTTTAGCCTAAAATCAATCAATTTCTATTCTTGTGGCTTTAATCATGACCAGTCCTTGGGAGAGGGTCCATTTTCTCAACTACCTTTATTTTCGAAGGAATCATGGCCATCTATGTCCCCTCCATTGTTGCCAACTTGACTGCACTGAGCTGCTTTATGTATACGACCGCATGTACATATATGCGTGGGGTAATAAGTATGCTACACCACCTTTGTGTTGGACTCATATATAATTAGGGCATAAGATATCATATGGTGTCACATGCAATATACTTCTTAATCCACAGAAAAATTTGTATTCTTAGGGACTTGTTGCTTAGTTAAGAATGTAAACATATTTTGCAAACGAAAAAAAAGCTTATCTATATTGGTGATGCCATTGGGACGACATTGTAAGTCAGTCATGCATTTTAACTTTCTCAACTTAAAACACTGTCATAATGATATCTCTGTTGCATGAACGTCGATGTCATATCTTCAATTCCACCCTCCCATATGGCTTATTTATAATAATAATAATAATAATAATAATTAAATAAAAAATATTATAAAAGTTTGGTAAAATTATTGCCGGTCCTTGGTTTGTTGTGGTTTTAACATCTAAACTTGACAAGCGTGTGGGGTTTTCATACTGGTAGACCTAAATTAGCCTGAATTGTTTTGTGTCATGTACAAGTTACAACAGATAACCTATGATGAAAACCAGAAGAAGTAGTAATTACCTGTTTGTTTTCTGTCATGTACAAACATAGAAATGTGAAGAAAACCAGAAGAAATGGTAATTAGTTACCTGTTTGTGTGCTAATTTTTATTGGAACATTAGAGCAAGTCCACCCATTTTAGGGGCAACGACAAGAGCAAGGGCAAGGCAGTGAATTGCCCTTATTATTCACTCTAAATAGTAATTGACTTTATGTAAGTCCACCCATTTGGAAAGAGAAAGGAAAAGGTCAATGACGATTTTTATTCACACACATATATATATATATATATGTATATTATATTTTTAATGTTTTCTTGGTCCTATCTTCCACGTGTCATTATCGTCTTAGATTTTTTATGAGATTTTCAACAATTCTCATCGCGCCACATGTATTGAACTTTGTAAGTTTGTTAGTATGTTGAATTTTGTAAGATTGTTGAAAATTAAATATTGAGTTGTGTTGTGGTGTGAGTCTATGAGAAATGAAGAAGATGACTAGGTATTTATAGAGTATTTATATTTTATTGTTTTTAGATTTTTTTACCGTTGAATTAATCATGGCCGTTAATTTTCAAAATTATTGCAGTTGGATGCCCCAGATTTTTCCACGTGGCAGCTATAGAAGAAAAAGTGGCAATTTTTTTTACCATTGGAAATATAACGGTCTAGATCAACTAACTATTGAGAATCCAACAACTGATGGCCTAGTAAAAACAATATGTTTGGCTTTAGTGGGGCGCAGCGCGGGGGCACGCCTCTGCTGCGTGATGTCATCGTCGACGTCAACCACTGGCAACGAGCTCAAGGCCCGGCAATTCTTGTCTGGGCAGTCTAATCCGGCAATTCTTGCCCGGGTAGTCCGACGGGCTATTGCCATCAAACCAATTGTATCCTTCGTTTTGGAGTGGTGGACCTCATTTTGTTGGGTTAGTCCATAAGCTTCTAAAAGTCAACAAAGCACTCAAAGCAGCTCATATATAAAAAGACCAAAGCAAGTCCTTGATTAGTTTGTAAAGATAGTTCACAGCCATCTAAAAGTCATGACAACTCAGGAATCAGTTAAAGAACAAAAGCAATGAGAGGTTACAGTAAAAATGCAACATTTAGTCCAAAAGCAAGTCCTTGACGACCTAGACCTTATAACGTCACAAAATCACATGAAGTTAAAAAGTATTTGGAAGAAAAAAAAAAGTATTTGGAAGAACATATGCGAGTTAGATCATTTCTAGCATGATGGCCGGAAAAGAGAGAAGATAGGTGATGTCGTCGAACATGATTGGACAAAAATGTATGTGTAATTTTAGATTAAGCAAATAAATACTATCTGTTGATACGATGATCAAATGGAATTTAATAAGAATTTCAATAAAAACGAAACATAAAAAAAATAGAACGCCCACCGTGGGGCTCGAACCCACGACCACAAGGTTAAGAGCCTTGCGCTCTACCAACTGAGCTAGACGGGCTTGTTGAACTTGATTCCCTTTATACATATATGAAGGTCCAAGTTTCATTCGTCAAACCACAAATTGGCCGAGAGTCTGCAGGTGCAGGACTTCGTTTTTAACTCGGAAGGAAAGGAGCAGTGCAGCCAGAGTCTCCACTTTTGGACCTGCAAAAATCAAACCAACAACAATGGAGTTTGTAAATGTATGGACAATGGTGGAGCTCCTGCTCGCCCTTATTCTCGTCGTCGCCACAGGTTTAGCTTCTGCCGTCTTCTTCGAAGCTTATCGCAGAAAAAACAACAACGCGTACGTTCTTCAATCAACTCTTCAATTCTCTCCCTCTTTAATCCTTGGAGAAGATGAGTTCTTTGACTTATATTTGATGTATTTAATTTATAATTTGTTAGGCATGTTGGAGCTCCCGCGATCTTCGAGGACCCCAATTCGTTGAAACAGGTACAGTAATCCAATTGGTTCATGGTTCAAAGTTCATTCTTGTCGCTTGAATTAGGGTTAGATGTTGATGCAAAATTTTGGGATTAGGGTTTTGCTCCCAAGGGTTATGCAAGTCAACCCTTTTCGATTTCAATTGTAAAATGGTCGTTTGATGTGTTACTGAATCTTCTGGGGGCGTTTGTGTCAGGTTCCCTGCCCTTCTATTTTTGATCCAGCAGAGAAGTATTTATCTTTGATTGTCCCTGCATTCAATGAGGAGCTTAGGCTTCCCGGAGCACTTGATGAAACCATGAAGTAAGTTGAAGCTTATGTATTATTGATTCGGTTTTTTCCTTGCTTCCTTGATCTGTGCCGTTCTAATTTGGTGATCATTGTTGATGGGTTGATGATAAATCAATCGTATTATATCGTAATGATATCTAAATATTACTTTGTAGTTATCTTCAACAGCGTGCGGTGAAGGATAAGTCTTTTACTTATGAGGTACTCTCATGGTTCTCTCATTAGCTAGATCAACTGAATTCGTTTTTGACCTCTGTTTGTCTAGCACTCTAGCTGATAGCGTAATGATAAGATGTACTTAGATAATTTTGCCCCCTGCAAGTACCTAGATATCTAAACCTTCTTTGCGAACTACTGTAAACTAAAAGCTTAGGTATTAGTAGTTACTGATTAGTAAACACTTAACTAAACAGTTATGTGCCTGGTTCTTTGTTCATCGCCTTTGCTTTACCTAACAAATGTTCTTCTGGACAGGTGGTGATTGTTGATGATGGAAGTGTTGATGGGACAAAAAGAGTAGCATTTGAATTTATAAAGAAATATACCGTGGACACTATGAGGATTATTCTTCTTGGTAGGAATCATGGAAAAGGTGAAGCTATCAGAAAAGTGAGTGTAATCTGAATCAGTCTCTTGTAACCATATCTGATGTTATTAAACGGCCCAAATTTTTTCCCTTGCGCGTGACGATAATTGATTGAAGCTTTTTACGTATGTGAAAGCATTGTAAAACAGGGGATGCTACATTCACGTGGTGAGCTACTTCTAATGCTGGATGCTGATGGAGCAACCAAGGTTAATGATGTAGAAAAACTTGAAAAACAGGTTTGTACTGAAGCATCCTAGATATCTTTTTTCCATCCGACATTTGCTTCCAGTTGTTGTTAAAATTCTAACAAAGCTTCTACATACTACCTTATGTTTTTCATTCCAGATCCATGAAGTTGCCAAACAGGATAAGTTTAGGGACTCATCTGCGGGTAATTCAAGTTTTAGAATATCTGATATCCCCATTACTGCATTTGGTTCTCGTGCTCATCTTGAGGGGAAAGCCCTGGCTACAGTTGAGTTTTGCTTATCCTGCTTGCAGCAATATTTAATTTTAATTCTTCTTATGCTTAAAATATTTTAACTGAGCCAGTTAACTTAATGTTTCAGAGGAAGTGGTATCGCAATTTTTTGATGAAAGGTTTTCATCTTGTGGTTCTTTTGGCTGCTGGTCCTGGAATTCGGGATACACAGGTCTGACTTTTTCCTCTGTTTTACATATATGTTTCTGTTTTCTTGTTTTATTTCTTCTTCTAGTTTGAGATGGTTACTAGGTTTTGCCTTTTGTCATAGATAGCCTACTAGTTTTTAACTAAGGCACTGCCATTCTGACATGGTATTCTTCGTGCATGACAGTGTGGGTTTAAGATGTTCACTAGGGCTGCTGCAAGGAAGATTTTCACTAACATCCGTTTGAACAGGTAAGTCCACATTGGATTGTATATATGGCATTTTGTTTGAACAGTTAACTGCACTTCAGATGGAAATTTGAAATAGTTTATGCTCACTTCTGTTGCTTCCCAATTAACATAAACATTATTTTGCTGCTCCAAGTTATGATTCATTGAGTGCCTTGTAGCTTATGCTGTTTAGAGGTTTGGAAGTTGAAGGCTGTGAGTAGACATATTTTCGGAACTTTAAGATTTCCAGGTGGCCATTCGATAGAGTTTCTCCATCTTTTTGAAAAGGAAAACTAAAATTTAGAAGATAGTGAAGTATTCAGTATGAGAATAATAAATGCATTCATAGGGTAGCAGATATACGATTTATTGTATCTAAGGAGGTTTGGAGCTTTTACGTGCTGGTGTGGCCTGGTTAGGTTCGTTTAATTTTGGCCTATTGTGGGTGAATGAATAATGAATACCTTCTAGAGGATTTGGTAACATGTCGTAGGAATTGTATGCAGAATTTGCGCCATGTGGATTTTGTAATGGTGGGCAATCATGAAACCTGATAGGTGCATCAGTTTGATATTTTGATATGTTTTATGTTGGCAAAGCGACTTGTAGGATGACTATGATATTCTGATTTTCTGTGTTTATATGATATTGAAGATTCTCTTACTGATTGGTTGTGGATTTTCTGCAGGTGGTGCTTTGATGTTGAGGTGGTTTACCTGTGCAAATGGTTCAAAATTCCAATGCTTGAGATATCTGTAAACTGGTCTGAAATTCCTGGATCGAAGGTGAACCTGTTGAGCATTCCAAATATGCTATGGGAGCTTGTTCTCATGTCTGTTGGATATCGAACCGGCATGTGGAAAATTCGCAGCTGATTATACACGAGTTATGCTTATCAAAAGCCAGCGGAAAGCAAATACTCCTTATTAGACTACTACAAGGCGGGTGGTTCTTTTTCCTTCCAAAGCCTTTGCAGAGAGCAAATATAGAGGGTTTTTATTTCAAAGCCTGTTTAGGCAAAGCCGTGATCTAACAACGGGATTTTAGTATGAAAAATCATTTGGGGCGCTACTCTTTAGTTCCTTCTAGCCATACATTTCACAGGTTCGACATCAGAATAGTGTCCCCTTCTTAATCAGCACTTGAAAGTTATAAACTTGTACGTTTAAGAACGAATGGATTATATGTTAACAATATATTACTTTTACGACTATGAATCGTCATTACTGCAAAACTTTCTGAAACATAATCTGGTTTAGCCAACAAAGCACCTGCTTCACCAGGTGTTGCAGCTTATACTGTTTACCTATTCAATAGGTTTGCCTCAAAGCCTGATGCATCCAGTCGATGAGATTTCAGATCTCTACGGGAACGCTTCCGCGTATCCGATTCCTTCTAAATGTCATTTGCCTGAGCTTTGTTGAGAGACTGCTGATTGATTCAGATAGCAGTCCTCCAAATTATTGTAATCAATAAATAATTTTTCTAAATTGGTTCGATTAACTCGAGTTATAAAAGCGTTGTTCTTGTAGGCGGAACAAACGACCTATTTATTGAGGGATGGTGTGGGTAAAGCTTTTGTTTTGGAGGATTAATATCCTGAGGAAACTCAAGGTTCAATGCGGGGAGATTGTGTACCTTCAAGCTGGCTTGATTGGAGGTCGAGCACTGTGACTCCCTGTGTCTTTGGCCACAAGTTATGCCATGCCACTGACAGAAGTGATTAGAACCTCCCGATGGGTTACACGCACAGGAGCAAATGTTTACAATTACCTACTATCTTCGACCAGGTCCAAAACAAGAGGCCAAAAACAAAAGAATAGTTTTGGCGTCAAAGCTAAGTTTTATGGGATAATACTTTCTATCATTTGGGATAAGCTCATTCCCTCACTTGCAAATAACGTGCTTCACCATATATATTTTGTAAGCGGAACCGTTCAATTTCTTAATCTTCATTTGAAGAGCATCCCTACAAAAGCTTATCCGAATCCGAGATAGTTTAGTCATCCCAATGTATCAAATGAATCAACAGTATATGCGTCAAGTAACTATTAACAATGAGCTGTTTCGATTTATTAATGTATTTGGATAACTAAACGATCTTAGATTCGAATAATTTTTTGCAAGGACCATCTTTAAATGAAAATTAAGAAGTTGAACGATTCAAATTAAGAAAATTTTACGGTAAAATTAGGTTATTTGAAAGTGGGGGAATGAGCTCATACCCCAAAGGAGAATGCAAGTATTATCCTATTTATGGGAGTCTTGGCCTACATTTTGGTCAAATATTACATGAGGTCGACCTAAACGAGTTTCTAATGCACTCCTCACCAACGAAATTGAGAGTTCAAAACATGTTTTATATTGAACTTAAAGCATTATTAATTAATTAAATTATCCTAATTCTTCTCATTACATATGCAGAAAACAACTTTCAGAGAGCAGTTAGGGTTTGTTGTGGTAAATGGAGTAGTTGCAGTTCTTACGTAGGTACACAATGCTCAGAATCCAATCCATATATACAAACACTGTATCACCTCAGAAACATTCCAAAGCATGCACGTCGATGGTTCCGACTTCCAGACACGAAAAATAGAAAAGATGAGCAGTCCCTTGTTCTATGAACTGAAGAAACAAGCATCTTCCTTCTTGAAAGAGAAGATGAAAACTGCTCGTTTGGCGCTGACTGATGCAACGCCTGCAGAACTGTAAGTTTGTGTTTCATGTAATCATGTTTACTTAATGCTTAATTAGATTTTCATTTCATGGATTTAATTATTCATAATCTTCGTTATGGGACTGTAATTTTAATGAGAGTTGGCATTCTTGTGGGTGGAGTTTATAGAATGACAGAAGAAGCCACAAATGAAAATCCATGGCCACCAGACACTCGTAGCATTGGAGTAATATCAAGGGCTGCCTTTGAAGTTGATGATTACTGCAGGATTGTGGACATTCTACATAAGAGGTTTGTCAAAATTTTGAAGAGTCGGACTAATTATCCAACACCGATATTGTTCTTAATTTAACCACCTACTAGCTCAACAGGTGTTGAGATTTAAACCTAAAAGACCTCGGTGTATTTAGAAATAGAACAATTTATTATATATTGTAATTTGTTTTGACAATTTTACTGACGGGGGATTTTCAACATGGTTAATGAGTAGTTTTTTCGTTTTTGATACGAAAGGAGGAATCGAACTCGAGTGCAAGGTTTAATTAAGCTAACAAGTTCCTTCCCTTCTTTTGTTACCAAACTTCAGGCTGTTGAACTTCAATAGAAAGAATTGGCGAGGTTCTTACAAGGCTCTAATTTTATTGGAACACCTTTTATGCCATGGACCATTGAGAGTTGCTGGAGAGTTTGAGGACGACAAAGATCTGATCAAGGAGATGGAAAGGTTTCAATATATTGATGAGAAAGGGTAAGTAGCATGTTTACTGCCTTAATCCTTCGTTATTAGCCGCATTCATCGTTAATTGAGTTCGCGCTTCGGTTGCATGCAGGTTTAACTGGGGGTTGAGCCTCGGGAAGTTATCGAAGAGAGTACTAAAACTTGTCGAAGATGAGGTGTTTTTCAGGGAAGAGAGGGCCAGAGCTCGGAATCTAACACGTGGAATCAAAGGGTTCGGGAGCCTAAGCCTGCAGCGTTCTTCTTTCATAGATTCAAGCTTGAAGGGCTCGTCTCTTAAAACATATGAGAGAAGTAATTCTCACTACAACGATCAACAAAGTCGCGAAAGCCAAGTCTTCAGCTTGAACAAGAAGTTTGTAAAGAAAGAAGAGATGGAGAAACCGCAGCAGAACGATGATCACGACAACATCTCAGAACCTGAAGTGAATCTTGACGTAGGGGATCACCCATTTTGCCAGGATGAGCATCAGATGGCAGAGTCGCTTCTTTCTACTGTAAATGAATCTTGAAATCCCGGGTGCTGTGTATAAGATAACCTAGTTGTAAAGTTTCGATACACAGTTTGAATATACATACATGTTCAGCGACTGTAAATCCGGCCAAAAAACCTAGTGGCATCATCGGAAACACGATACTTTGAACAGATAAAATCAAATTGCAAGATATTAACCAATGAACCGGCATGAGGGATCGCAGAATTATGAACACGGAATAGAAATAAACCGACGAAAAGCGAGAAAAACAAATAATAGCGATAGAATTGACCCATTTCAAAATCTGACTCCTGAGCTTCTCAAAGTCATAACACCAGAAAGTGAACAGCATAATATGATAATAAAGTTGGACACAATTCTCTCCATGATTCTATTGTCTATAATTTAGAAGCATTTCCTATGGACAATAGACGGCCCAGACTCATCGTACTCTGCTTTTGCAATCCACATCTGCAATCAAGAAAACAAGCGGAAAGCTCGAATTAGTAATCATCCAAGATCAAATTGGAACATGATGTAAAAGTGCAGAAATGAATACAAACCTGCTGGAAGGTACTAAGGGAAGCCAAGATGGAGCCTCCTATCCAGACACTGTATTTCCTCTCGGGTGGTGCCACCACCTTGATCTTCATACTGCTTGGGGCTAGGGCAGTGATTTCCTTGCTCATTCTATCAGCAATGCCTGGGAACATGGTTGAACCACCAGAGAGTACAATGTTGCCATACAGGTCTTTCCTGATATCAACATCACACTTCATGATGGAGTTGTACGTGGTTTCGTGAATGCCTGCTGCTTCCATCCCGATCATTGATGGTTGGAAAAGGACTTCTGGGCATCGGAACCGCTCTGCACCAATGGTAATGACCTGCCCATCTGGTAACTCATAGCTCTTCTCAACTGAAGAGCTGGTTTTGGAGGTCTCCATCTCCTGCTCATAGTCAAGGGCAATGTAAGAGAGTTTTTCCTTCATGTCCCTCACAATTTCACGCTCTGCAGTGGTCGTGAAGGAATATCCACGCTCCGTAAGAATTTTCATCAAGCTATCAGTGAGGTCACGACCAGCAAGGTCAAGACGAAGGATGGCATGGGGGAGGGCATACCCCTCATAAATGGGGACCGTATGGCTGACACCATCACCAGAGTCGAGCACAATACCTTCACAGTAAAACCAGCACACCCATCAGCAGAGACGAGAATAAATGATTTGGGTTGAATTAAAAAGTTATTTCAAAACAATCATGCATGCCATTCGTCAGTAATTGGACACAATTTCAAATTAAGACCCGCAGTAGGAAAGACTAATCAATATGCTTACCAGTTGTACGACCACTTGCATACAGGGAAAGAACAGCTTGAATGGCTACATACATAGCCGGAGTGTTAAAGGTCTCAAACATTATTTGGGTCATCTTCTCACGATTGGCCTTGGGATTCAGAGGGGCCTCAGTTAGAAGGACTGGGTGCTCTTCTGGGGCAACACGAAGCTCATTATAGAAGGTGTGATGCCAAATCTTCTCCATGTCATCCCAGTTGCTCACAATACCATGCTCAATAGGGTATTTCAAAGTTAATATACCACGCTTGGACTGAGCCTCATCACCAACATAAGCATCTTTCTGGCCCATGCCAACCATGACACCAGTGTGACGAGGGCGCCCTACAATGCTAGGGAACACAGCTCGTGGAGCATCATCTCCAGCAAATCCAGCCTAAACAGTAACATGAAAACAAACTTTAGGATACAATGTCCAGAAAAGAAAGATAAGAAAAGGCACACCCATCCAAACCATCTGCACATCAATTTTAAAATGGCATCTTGCCAAACCAATATAAACATATTTTAATACCTTGACCATTCCCGTTCCATTATCACACACGAGTGGCTGAATGTCCTCAGCTTCTGCCATCTTCTTCTACCTGCTAGGTATACCACAATTAGTTACATCGGTTTCCTCCCCTTTTTGGCCTGCAATTGCCTCATATGACAAGAAAAGGAACAGACAACACGGTACACCACGCAAAATAATCCCAAATGCTTTACCAAAGTTTTTGTCTTGCAATAAAACTCAATGCTCATGCATAAGATACCACAAGTCTATTACATAAACAAACTTAAAAAAGGGTTTCATCGAAACAAAATGAAATATTGCTTAAAAGCAATGGAAAGACATTTAAGGAGTCAAGATTACAAGCGGGACACACAAACACCATAATGATTTAACATAATGCTGGCCAGAAAACAGCAGCAGAAACAGAAGTATGATTTTTCAAAAGAATGTTTGCAATATGTAAGATGCCCCAGCGGAATCAGCAAGTATCCACGACTAGTAAATGAAAAATCTTAGCTAAAACAATAACAAAAAGATCCAGACCGAATAGGATCAATGGCCAAAGGTGAAACATGTACCACCAACTCTCAATGCAAAACAAAACAAGCAGCAATGAGTTCGGGGCAGAGAGAAAAACTTAGAAAGACCAGATTATACGAGCTCTCGAACCACCCATCGAATTAACAATCAAAGAAGATACAAAGGATAACAATGCAGCTGCTAGTTAGCCTTTTTGTGTTCATTCATGATATTTCACATTATGTAATTATGTGCTCATTGTTTCCGAAATTTTCATATACTTAACGTTTGCTGCTAACCATTTTCGTATGATGTTATGCAATGATTCTATCTAATTATATGCATGTACATGTATATATATACATAGTGAGACATGATTCAATGAAACATAACGCATCAGTTGGTCACGCAAAGCAAATGGGCAAATCCCAAGTCACCATTTCAGCATATGGAAAATCGAAATAAAAAAAGTCTTTCAAATCTGAAACGCGATCAAACGCCACAACATTCAAAACCCAATAATCAAAAACTCCCAGAACAAACAATGCAGCAATGAAATCATCAAAAATTACACACATGCAAGCAAAAAACAATCATACAAAAAGGAAACAAAAAAAATCAGAGATCTAAAGCACCAGGAATTAGAGCATTAAACAAAGAGGGGTGAGAAAATTGACCTTTTTTCTGCAAATGCGACGAGAGAAAGAGAGACAGACAGAGTGGCGTTTATTGTGGGCGAAGGAGGAGGAGGGTGGAGTGACAATAAGAAGGGAGGCCGACTTCAAATCTGGGCCGTTGGATTTTGATGGAAATGTTGAAGACTTCAGACCGCGTCCAATGGGTTGTGTTGGGCTCCATCGCTTTCTGCTCCAGTCATTTTTCTCATTTGGTTTGACCCTTTTGCCCCTTGAATTCCTATTTTCATCCTTTCCACCACCTATTTGCCATTTGACATGGGGCTAGAATGGTGCTTACGTTATGTGAATTCAGTAGAGAGAGTGGGCCCCTTTCTCGGTTTCATTCTCCCGCACTATGGTTAATTCGATCATTACTTGTGTCTACGTGACAACTTCTTAATGTTTTGATTTACATGTTTGACTCGTTAGCTTTAGACTTTCATTTTAAGTATAAGACTCACCTCAACACATATAACTATCAACACATAGTATATGAGCAGACGAGCCTATTTCATGAGCTACATAATTTCATGAATGTCATTTTTCTCAGTACTAAGTCATTTCAAGCATTCATTTAAGTATAAGTTTAAATATCTTTAAATTAAGTTTTAAATCGTTGATTACAAGTGTTTAAATACGAATTATAATAGATTTTGCCTGGAAAAGAATATTTTGAAGAGCATGAATATAATAGTTTGTTGTAATGGTAAGAGAAATAAAAAAACAATTAACAAAATGTACAAAAAACTCAGTACTATGATCTGGTGGTATTCCTCTTCACTTCGAAGTGAGGGGTCTTAGGTTCGAATCTCATTGATGGTGAATTCGATACATTATGTAGCATAGCCGGACTCCCCTTCCCCTTAGTGTAAAAATATCGATGTACTAAAAAAAATGTACAAAAATGATTCAAATTCATGTTCTTCAAAATATATTTTTTGTGCGTGGAGCTCGACTCCTTTTCTAAGCACTTGGGAGTTCGCCTCATTCTGCGTGCGAAGCCCGTCTCGTCTTGTGTGTCTGCGTTTGCCTCGTTCTGCATGTGAGGTGTCTGCATCATTTTGCGTGCTAGAAGCCTGCCCCTTTTTTGCGTCCATAGAGCCCGCGTCGTTTTGGCGTGCACGGAGCCAACCTAGTTTTTTGTGCGCAGCGCTGGCCTTGATTTATGAGACATATTCCGCCTCGTTTTGCATGTCAAAATCCCACCCCATTTTCTGTGAAGAAGCCCACCTTGTTTTGCGTGAGTTGAGTCCGTCTCGTTTAGTGTGCGTCGAGCCCGCCTAACACCCATATTTTTTGACAAAAATTAAAAAAAAAATTATTTCACAAAATATTTTTCCTGAGCCTCATGTTAAACTTTTTAAGGAATTTGGAAGCAGTTTTATAGTTTATAAGGCAACAAATGTATATTTAGTAGAATATTTAAGTCGAAAACTAAAAATATAATTGAAAGACATAGTAATGAGTCCCAGAACATTGTCAAATGGGGTTCGACACTAGAGAATCTCAACGAAAAATCTCAACTTAACTTTCAAAACTTCACAGTGAAAACCATAAGTGTTAATCCACGTTTTTTGTAAAAAAAATGCAAATTTTGTATTTTCTTGAAATATTTTCTGTGAGCATTAAGTAAATCTTTATAATGTATTTGGAAGCGGATTTACTATTTATTGAGCAATAAGTGTATATTTAGTAGAATATTTAAGACGAAAAATAAAAAAATAAGTGAACAATATGAAGATGTTAAAATTTATATTAAGTGTATATTTTTAAAATTAGAGATGTTAAAATTACTTGTAGGTTTATACAAAGAATAGCAAAATTTTGTTTTGTTAAATAGTGTTAATATGTGGTTTAGATTCAGATAAAAGAAAAATTTACAAAAAAGAAAAGAAAAAAAGATTCAAGTATCTTCAAATTTAGGTTTTATATCGTTGATTACAAATGTTTAAATACGAATTATAATATATTTTGCACGAAAAATTATATTTTGAAAAACATGAATATGATAATTTGTTGTAGTGATAAGAAAAATTAACGAAAACATACAAAAATGATTCAAATTCTTGAATAACACATCATCACCCTCGATGCATTCATGCTCTTCACGCTTTTCATCTCGATAGGGTTTGCTTGCAGACTTAAACAATAATCAGAAAGCTTTGATGCATCCGCGACAACATTAAAAAAACATTATTGAGTAAAAGGTATGGCAATGAACAACATTTTCAGATGTCTATGAGGATCCACTTAAAAGTCACACAAATGTCGTTGGCAGAATACAAATCCTCACTGTCACCTAAGCCATAAACCATGTTCTTCTTAAATGTGTTCTGATAGCGTGGACCGAGACGAGATTCTAAGCTACTCTAGCATATATTAAAGAGAAAAATATTCGAGCTTTGATCAACTAGACCGAGAGAGGATCCCAAAGATCCTCCAATCATATCCGTTCATCGTACATCGTACAACCAGTTTTAGTCAGGTACTGTTTATATACAATTTTAAATAAAAAAAATTTTGATTTTTGACTGCACGATGTACAATGAACATATGTGATTTGAGGATCCAGCGAGGATCCTCACTCAACTGGACCTAACCCACATATGCTAATTGTTCATGTTTATGAGGACTAAAATATAACACTTCCATCATCGGCCAACATCCAAAAAGCATTGCATCCTGTAAAGCTCTAATGAAATTATTGATTTCAATTAGAAAATACTAAGAATTTAAGGGGGGAAAAAGGAGAAATTTCATAGTCAACAAGTGCAAATTACAACACAGTTCAAACAAGAAGAACAAGATGACCTATCTTTCATAGATCGACAAGCGAATCCTAAGTAGTTCAAATGAACAGAATCTAAACGGAATGCTACGATAAATCATGGGGTAAATATGAGATTTTAACTCCCTCAAGCCGGCATGGGTGGAATGGAATCCAGGAGCCAATCGCTTCTACAGGAATGGAGGTAGGATCACCCATCGGCGTGGATACTTGGGTCTTCCGTCTTTCCCATCAAATATCTGTGATGGCAAGGTGTTACAACAAATCATGTTAAATGCATTCCGATGCTTGAATAAAACATACATATGTTAATATGTTATCCATAAAATATGGTTTTTCCCCAGTTCTATCAAACAGACTAATAGCAGCAGGAAAATGTAGGTTGTCAAGAAAGCTAATATTGATTAAATCAAATTACAAAAGTCATCAAACATAATAAGAACCAACCATCGTGAAATCGAAGTTCAGTTTACTAAGCATTTACTAATCATGCACGCAAACTAACCCAGCCATGCAGTGATACTCTATCTATACATGAAACTATAACATATCTATATGCATGCATAGAGTTGTTCTCTAACAAGGAGATTGAACTTTTAAGCAACAAACACAAGCAGTTATTGGTGTATCGAATAAAGTATTTGATTTGTAGATTGCAATAGTCTAGAAGATTACCTTCTTAAGACGTCGGTGCTTTGTAAGGGCCCAATTGGTCATGATGGAAGCAGCAACTATGAGAAAGATATAACCAGCGACTGTCTGCGTTGCTATATTGAAGCCCAACCATTGGTAGATCTCTGTTGTGTAATTTGCACACGTCACAATATTGAACAGAAAACCCCGTGGGATTTGATATCCTCCATTTCCATCAGGGCTTCGCAGGTTCCTCAACAGGATATGACAATACAAGTTTGAGATTTGACATATTATCCCAAAACCAAACCCGATCTTCATTTGGAGGTCACTAACAGGGGTGTAAAGCGGGTGATTCAGGTAATAAGCTATGAAAGCACCAAAGCTCCAATAGTAAGCACAATTCCGGAATACATTGGAGAGTGGTGAGGTTGCATGGCTGAAGCGATGTACGAAAAATGTTTCCATAATACGTTTGAAGTAGTGGAAGCACCAGTAGTATAGAGCATATGTCTGGACCGGGTGGATGACACGGTCTCCCTTGAAGCCCAAGTAGTCGTACACAGGGAAGTAGTAAAAGATGGGATAAAGGATCAAGGGGCCCAAATACTCAAAGAAGAAGAGTGTTCTGTAGGACACTTGTGGCCCCAGGTCCTTGAACACCACAGTTAAGTTATCTGAGTTCCCACTGATGTAATCTTGGAGTCTCTTTTTGTAGCTAAGGACAACAGGCCTTTCTTTTGATCCTGGTTGGACGGGGAGAGTAAGCCGCTGTCTTGCAGGATAAAACTTTTTGGCTGTTGACATAAGACATAAAATCATTTAAGAAAGAATAATCTTACAATAACTAGAGCCACTTATAGAAACACAAATTTCTTTTTGAAGTTTGTAACGGAACAAGGCACATAAGGAATTAATGATGACGGAGCATCAACAATGACATAAACCAACCTATAAACATACCTAGAAAAATAACAGATGCAAACACCAAATAATTCAGGCCAGGTACCGAGGTTCCAATCTTGCTAACAAATCCAAAAGATCCTACGGGTTTAAGTATTTGTGTTTCTAAACTAAAGAATGTGCACTATACACCAAAGTTTCCTAATTTAATCTTCATTTTCTTTCAAATTCCAACGATATTAATCTTGAAGTACATCAGACATTTTAGGTATTCAAATAACTGCATAACCAGTTACTCTTGTTTAGTACATTCTCGATTTCAGGCATTTGAAGGGGGGACATTGAGGTGAATCAGCTATCTTACTGACATTCAACAAGGTTCTTCAAAATTTCCACCAACTTTCATACTGTAAATTCTTACATTAGCATCTATATGTTATAGCTCATATAGATTAAAGGATGTTACATTATAGTTTGCTTTCTTTAATAATGTAATATTTGCAAAACAAGAGCAATACTTACTGATCTCATGAAAATACAATACTACATGATTGCATCTACAAAAATAATACAACCGGCAAAAGACGCATATGCAAAACTCAATTTCTAAACTAAAGCAAACGTGATGCAGAGCAGCAAGCTTTAAAGTCACAAATTGTAAGCTATAAATACAGCCCTCAATCAAGGGAAATTTGGAAAAATAACCACAATTTGGACCTTATATAGAATTATAGCCACCTTTTTAAATTGATAATTATAACCAAAAGTTGACATAAAAATACTAATATACCCTTAAAATTACCAAAACGCAAAATTAAAATATGCAAACCACCGTAGACGGATTCAACAGATTCCACGAATTCCACTTCCCTTTCAATTGGATTTGAAGTCAGAGCCTTTGAACACAAAATTCCTAAATCCTTTAAGCTATCACATTTCAAGCTCTTTTAGTTCTTCTTCAGTCCTTGTATGAATCCAGTTGACGATTGAGAGCGGAGATGTCTAATTCAATGGTTTTGGTCTTCTGTTTTTTCTTTTTCTACTTCCCATTCTTTTACTTATGTCTTCCAAAACTTAACAACGTTCTGAACAAAAAAATTGTTAGAAGTGGATCTTTTTATCGGCTTTCTTCCAAGTTTATGATGGAATAAATCAAAATTAACAAATTCTAATTGTTTCATCAGATTTCAAGATGGAAAATAATTTGGGGATTCACAAATGGTGCCAAAAGGAATAAAGTTGAACCCAAATCAGGAATCTGGGGACTAGGAATTTTGAAGCCCCCCTGGTTTGTTTTCAAATCTTTTTTTATCTTGAAGGTTGATTTTTTCACGGTTAAGAGCAGCAAATGAGGAAGGTTTTAGCCATTAGGGATATTTTAGTACTTTTATATCAACTTTTGGTTATAATTATCATAAATTTAACATTGTGGCTATAATTCTATATAGAATCTAAATTCTGATTATTTTTCTAAATTTCCCCTCAATCAATCTTATCGTTTAATTAAAAGACGATAATCAACCCGAAAAATCAATCTCAATTCTCAAAAGACTACTTATTCAGCTATACAAGTCCAATAGCAAGAAGAACCATATCCAGAACACTTACTTCGCTTATAGATTGCATCCTGCAGATCAGCTACAGTGGCCTGCAACACAAACAGAGACACAATCAAACTCAGAAAAGCTAACAATTAACTAAACTGAACCTAACCCAAATTTGAAAACCTCATCCAAAACTTGAATCTTTAACTAAACTGAACGGAACCCAAATTCGAAATTTCCCATCCAGTGCAATCAAGTATTTCATTTTTCCAAAAACCCCGTACAGCATAAAATTCAAAAATTAATGCTTTGTTTTCTCAGAAATGCAACATATACGTCCATGAATAACAAAGCTATAAGAAAAAAGAGAAGCATACAGAATCGGTGAGCTCAAGGCCGCCCTTGACAACTTCTCGGCCACTCCGCGAAACTACGGTCACCTTCATCGTCGACAGCAAGTGAGAGCGACCCACTTCAGCAAATCGATCAAGCAACAAACCCTTTTAATTCTTTCAGAAAAATCACGCAATTTCCATTCGAATTGCAGAGAGTGCGAATCAATCCGGAAAGACAGAGAAATGAGGGTGAGAGTGAGATCCGGAAATGGGCTCTTTCTCCTTAATAACGCCGTGAAATGTTGTTTGGGTGTTAAGAGTTAGTTTGGGGGATATCGGATGGATGGTATGATATTAATGGCGTGCGGTTGGGGTAGGAAATTAGGATAGCTAATTATCAAGGTTGATGAACAACACAACCCCAAACTCGTACTAACATGGACACTACTGACTAATCTATGTGAATAAGTTTGGAAGGGATTTTCTATGGTGGGCCATGTTTGTAATAACCTTTCCAATCTCGACACGTGTTGTTTTAGTGTTTGTAATCCATCTTTGTGTGTGCTAAACTTTGCTTATAACGTTCGATTTTTTTTGTCAGAGTATGTTTACTTATTTGGAATGAGAGAAGTCACGAATCAAAATAATATCTGGTTGTTAAGTCTTGAATTGATACATGTATGTTCAAGTACATGGTTGTTGGTTAAGTATCGAATAAAGTACTCGCTCGATAATTTTAATGTGTAGCCCATTAATTTTTTTTGTCGTTAAATGCATGATATATCATGAATGACCCAATCATGGTTAGTAAACATAGTGTAAATGCCCTCACAATTGTTAATGTTAATGAAAACACTTAAGAAAAGTCTACATACTCGTCATCTATCAAATGTTGGGTCCAATGATTTTTTTTCCTTACACAAAATGATGATTTTAAGTGTTCTCCACTATGAAATGAGATGTTGAGGAGCTAATTTGTGTTAAAAAAAATGTTCAATACACGGTTGAATGATGATTATGTAATTAATTATTTGGCCCATGGAAGTCAAATACTAATACCAAATTAATCAAATTAGTTAAGCCGTTATTGCAAGTATTTCAATGCTCTAACTAAAATCTATAGATTTATTGCTTTTAATTAACACTAAATGTAAATGGCAGAGTCATTAGTTAAGCGATTACCATACCGACCAGTAATGGCACGGCAGGAGTAGCAACTAGTAAGGTGCAGGACCATTATCCTTTTTGACTAGGCATTTGACAAAAAGGAGCTCATTCACCTCTGCGGATCTGCTATGAGGTTATTGCCATTAGTCTTCCCAGTAGGCCGGAAAAAATAAGTGTGATACTAATATCTATTCTATTAAAAGAAGATGGTTTGTCAACTTTTTGTCTTTTTTTTCTTCCAATTTTGCCCTCGCTTTGAATACACAATGTTGACATGAGGATGACAAAATCATAATTTTTTACTTTTTGACCAAATGACAATCATATCATATCCTCATTTTTCCTATTTTACCATCACTTTTGATACATAATATTTACATAAGGAGGGCAAAATGATAATTTTGTATCTTTTGAACTTTTTGCTTTTTTTTTTTCAATTTTACCCTCACTTTTGATACACGATATTTACATAAGGAGAGCAAAATAATAATTTTGTATCAAAATATTTACATAAGATAAAAATATGCACTTATTAAGAGAAATTGTCCATCATTTTTTTCATACAGGTAAATGAAATCATGATGTTTTTTGAATAGTTTGAATGAACTGAAACAGTTCACTTGAGGAGAACGTGGAAGGAGGTGTGAGGTTATTCACACACACAAAGTGTGTGCTCTCTACTACTATTAAATTAATATAAGAATCATAATTTTATAGTGGGCTGAAGAATTGAAGTGAAAAGAGCCCGCTGATAGAGCTGGACAGGGATGCCTAATTCTTTTATACTCACCTAAATCACTGTGGATAGCATTACCAGTGAAAAATTCTTGAGTCCGACTGTCGGACGTCATCAGTATGCTCCTCCTTACAAAAGATGGGGATTCTCCGTATTTGGTCCCACCCAACCCCACACTGGTCTCACACCTTTGAGTTTGCTGCCCTATACGACTGCCGCACTAGAGAGCTCCTCCCCAGTGTTACCTTGTCGGCTCATTTATTATCAATCAGCTCCAAGGTTCCATTGGAGTTGCTATCTACCGATCAAACTAAACAGCATACCATAATTCGCACTGTAAATCTATCAGACCTGCAGCTTAATCTCATTGTTTCCTACTTTCCAGCCTTTGTGTGCATCTTTCCACTGTGAATGCTGCTATTTCCCTCAACCCTAGTACATAAACAAACGCCAGGTCAATTTAATAACAATATCAGTCGACTCCTTTCACCATATTTATAAGCGGTCTGTTCTCCTTCTCTAAGTGTCAATCCTCAGCTCGTCTACCCACAGGTAAGATGTATTAGAAAGAAGAGTCTAACAGTGCACCGAAATCATACAGAAAGAACGAACCACGTACCACTGGTGCAGAGAGAACCATGGGTTTCCACAAGCAGAAAAACACCCACAGTTTCTGGACTCTAGATAAGTGCCAAAAAGAATCAGGACGTGCATCATAGGCAGAATGAATATACGAGCACAATTTTTCCATACCATCTTGAACGAATAACAAAACGAATTCCAGTTGAAAACTGGTAAGGTGAGAATTGTGCAATCAGTCATGTGTGGCAACAATTGTAATGAAGACTTCAAGGTGACACAAAACACATTTCCTGAGTCAGTGAAGCTCCGCTACTGTACCTAGCATTTCATACTACAACACGTCTTTTCAACTTTTCCGTCACAAAATGCCTAATTTTCAGACATCAACTAGTTGAAGACACTATTCCATAACCAACCAAAACTAGTTGAAGAATGAAGGCTCAATTCCATAACCAACCAAACTAGAATGCAGGCAGGTAGTGGCGAGTCAAAGGAAGTCTCATACTACCAAAATGGAAGTTATACTATAAATCATTGAAGTACGGTCAAAATCCCCACCATAACTACCAAACAGAGCACATAAGTACAATTTTTTATCCCAGACTCCCAGTAATGAATACTAAGACGACATGAAAACCTCATAAATGGTAGCAAAATCTGAGGAGGCTAAAGTTACTTAGTACTTTATGCTTAAGTGCAAAAGTGAGAGCTCAGTCACACCTACAAGTCCAACTCTTGATATGAAAACAGGTCACAAGGAAACTCTGCAATGTTTTGGTCAGATGGATTGGTCGAGAGTAAGAGCACTAAAAATCGGGCAACATCATCACGGACAACAAAAGAATACAAAAACACAAATCAGCATCTAATTAGGCAAAGAGTGATTAAAATTCCCACTTTTCTTTGTTTTCTTCTAAGTACTGCAAAAAAATTGAATATTTGATTGCTAAATGCAGTGTAATTATCCATATTATATCAATAAGTAATTATACTATCTATGTATATAACCACAAGAATTGACAATTGGCAACAGATTGTAGACAAACTTAGATAAACCAGAACCGTTAGTGATAAACATTGCAAAAACAATCATAGAACTCTCAAGTCATGCTTATCCAGTACTCAATAATTCAATATGAACACTGATAATTTTTTGAACATACAACCAGAGAGAAGCAATATCAGAATAGACTTTCAAAACAGGGTGACGTATCTGAAATGCAGATGGTCATCATAGACAAGTATTCTACCAAATTCACTAGGCAAGTTTACAAATATCCTCATACTCAACAGCTTTAAGCACTCTACCGTCATACGCACCCTTCTCTATCTGCACCTTAGCGCAAAAGTTATCTGTGTCGACCGCCAGCAACCTTGCATTTGATCCTCTGTAAGCCCCATTGACTATCTTCACAAGGCACCCAAGATTCGGAATCACGGTCTCAAGCTCAGCCTGGTCAACTCTCAAGACATGCTTGCTTTCAAGCATTTCAATCTCCCCAACATACTTATCAATCACTTTCCTCACAACCCCTTTTCCCTTATAGTAACCCTTGTCAGCCAAGGCTTTACTCATCACTTTAACAACGATTCCCTCACATAACCAATAATCCTTCCTATTAATCCTCTCCTTCTTCTTCTCCTCCTCCCTCATCAACTCCTCCAAAGCCAAGCTCCTCGCATCACCGCCACTTCCATCTTTTGCCTTCTTAACCTTTCTCTCATTCGTCTCATCCTCCACCTCATCGAACACCAATTTCGCACTCCCCGCTTTCTCTTTAGGTCCAAGTTTCGAGGACCCAAGCGCAAATCCAATCTTAACCCCAGGCTCCAATTTCACTTCCTGATTGGCCTCAGCCTCCGAACCCTGATCAGACCCATTACCCACCGGCATAGACTGACAAACCCTCTCAATCTGCTTCTTAATCTCCCTCTCCTGCTTCTCCTCATCCGCCATATCCGCCCGAAGCCGTTTGTTCTTCAACCTCTCCTTAAAAAGCGTCTCGGAATCCCGATCAATATACGTAATGAACCAACCCTTCGGCGTCTCGTCAACCTTACACTTCCCAGTCCTCCCCAAATGCTTCACGAACTCAGTCAGCGTCGCCCACTCGGTGGAATTCATATGCACGTGATGGCGGTCGTTGATGTACTCGTTGTACACGACGGTGGCAGCGATACGGCTGAACCGGTGACTCCGCTTCATCAAATCAAGAAAACTCTGCTCGAACTCCTCGGTGTAACCGTCGACGATGCGATTGGAGTTCTCGCCGAAGATCTGCATCTGGCGCTGGTGGCTCTCGCTCATGCAGTGGCACTTGAATCCGTTCTCGTCTCGGCATTGCTTCTGGCACATCTGGCAGTACCATCGGAGCTTCTGGAGTCCCTTGGCCTTGATTCGATTGGCGATTGCCTTCGGTGTGAGGAAATCGTTCTTTCCCATGAGGATTTTAGGGCAGAGAATTGGATGGGATTTGAATTGGGATTGTGATTTGGGGAATTTGGGAATATAAAACCCTTAGGAACTGGAGCAAACACGCGAGTTCGCGAATATAAAAAGAAATAATCCTTTATTTGTTTTTATTTTTAACAGATAAAGTAATAGGAAAATTGGTGGCTATTCAGCACCTAGGTTTCAAAATTTTCTTTTTAACAAAAGAAAATAATGCGATCAATTTGCACATTATTAGGTTAATTTTTATTTTTTTTGTCAAACAATATATTTTGTTAGATTAAATGTTACATTACTCATTGACAATGTTCGAATCCACCTCATCATGCAAGAGCTCAATTCTTTTCCACTAATGTGGCATATAACTACTTGTGTTTAGTGAACTGTTAACGGTTGACGTAATAATACGAAACTTATTCAAATACCTATTACCATACCGAAGAAAATAAATTAAGGTTATATTCAAGATAGATATGATTTTTACACTTTGGTTTTCTTATTTTCTAATGAGTAATGATTGTATAAAAAAATATTGGTAGTGATTTTCACACTCCTATTCACATTTTATTAGTTTATATCTCATGATTCTCCATTGAATTATTCAATTAGAGTCTAAATATAAAAAGATGAGAGAAAATGACTATTTTTTTCCCCCGAAAAAATGTGAAATTTGTCGAATATCAAAATGTTGAGTTGCAATGTGAAAAGTGGGAGCCTATAACAGATTTTGAAAGTGACCCCAACGTTATGATGCAAAATATACTTGACCCTAAATCCATTGTTATCAGTCTTTAATTGCCTATTTATCTTTAGTTTGTAGATTCTCCTCCTCATCTCCTGTTCCGCTTATTAAATAATGATTTTAGCATAATTTTTTTTGATAATTTTTTTGAAAATAAAATTTAGGTTGATTATCTTAATTTTTTATATGAATATTTTAGCTTAAAAATATTTAAATTTCGATAAGTAATAAAAAATCATACAAATACATAGGTATTTATAAAGTTTTAAGTTAAATTTGTTTAAATAATTTTCTTAAATTATTTTAGACATTAGATTTAATTTTGAACTGTCAAATCTTTGTTTTACCTGGTTTGCTCTTATTTGATTATAACTGTTAGATTATAAGTAAAAAAAAATAAAAAGGTTTGAAATACGACTATTGGGTCCAAAATAATTTAAACCAGGCTTAAATCTTAAAAAGAATCTAGCCCAGATATATATTTTTCTTCCAGAGCTTATTTTAGCCCAGTGGTTGGAAATGGAACCTAATTTATTCTATATTTAATTAGGATTTATAAAGTTTTATAAAAGTAAAATATGGGTGTATTCAATCAAAATTTTAATGGAGCCTACAAAGTTTAATAGGGTGTATTCAATCAAGATTTGACAAATCATACCTCTCCGAATTCATCCCTATGAGATTTTGAAGAAATTTACACAAAATTCACATATAGAATTTATGAAAGTCTATTAAAACTTCATCAAAATTCATCATAATAAGGATTTAACATCGGAATGCAAAATGAAAACTCTAACAACGCCTCATTCAACTAATTGATCGTTAATACCAATACTAATGTTCCAATCTGGTCCAGCCTACCAAATAGGTCCTTAGTTCACTTTCTCAATTCCTTCAAAATTCCTAATGTCACTGTCACTCTTGATTGTAATCCCTTTCTTTTGGCCGGTGGACTTGTCTTCGGCGGAGACATTCAGGATACCATTGGCATCAATATTGAAGCAAACTTCAAATGAAGGAACACCTTGCGGAGCTGGAGGAATACCATCGAGGGTAAATTCAGCCAAAAAGTTATTGTTTTTAGCTATGCTGCTTTCACCCTCATAAACAGGAAAGCCCACCGAAACTTGATTGTCATAATGGGTAGTTACACTTGTTTTCTTCATGACTGGAATTCTAGAATTTCTTGGAATCACAATGTTCATGAATAACTTGGAAGTACCATGTTCATAACTCTCAATTCCAAGTGATAAAGGGGTGACATCCAAGAGAGTGAAGTCCTGAAGCTTCCCATTTCCATTCCCACTCAAGACTGCAGCTTGAACAGCGGCACCATACGCAATTGCCTCATCCGGATTGATACTCTTGCACAACTGCTTCCCCTTGAACACATCCTGCAATAGTTGCTGCACTTTGGGAATTCTAGAAGATCCACCGGCAAGAACAACATCATGGACACTGCTTACGTCCATATTGGCATCCTTCAAACACTTCTCGACCGGCTCCATACACTGGTTAAAGAAATCCATGTTCAGTTGCTCAAATTTGGCACGGGTAATAGTTGTATAGAAATCAGTTCCCTCATACAAACAGTCGATTTCAATGTCAGTGGCTGAAGTAAACGAAAGCCTCCTCTTTGCTTTCTCACATGCGTTTCTTAACCTCCTTAGTGCTTTAGAGTTTCCACTCACGTCCAAATTATGCTTCTTCTTGAATTGCTCAACACAAAAGTCCACCATTTTGTTATCGAAGTCTTCTCCTCCAAGGTGAGTGTCTCCAGCCGTGGCCTTCACTTCAAACACACCATCACCTATGGTAAGTAGTGAAACATCTAAAGTACCACCGCCTAAATCAAATATCATCACATTTCTCTTGCTGTACCAACCAGCCTTCTTGTCAATGCCATAAGCAATTGCTGCAGCAGTTGGTTCGTTGATGATACGCATCACATTTAGGCCAGCAGTGTTGCCAGCATTTTTTGTAGCCTGACGCTGTGAATCATTGAAGTAAGCAGGGACAGTGATAACTGCATTCTTCACAGTGGAGTTGAGGTAGGCCTCAGCAATCTCCCGCATTTTCGATAGAACCATGGCTGAAATTTCTTCGGCAGCGAACTGTTTCTCTTGTCCCTCGTGGGTGACCACAATCAAGGGCTTGCCGCCAGGACCCTCAGTGACTCTAAATGGCCAGAGCTTCAAATCACTTTGAACAGTGGCGTCATTGAATCTCCTACCAATTAACCTCTTTGCATCTGCAAATAAATGATTATTTTAAAAAAAAAAATCCTAGAAAGAAAGAACAATTTCTATGTGATCAGTAAGATGAGTTATTCGAATATTTAATGAATAACTCATCTTAACGACAAAATACACCGCAGCGATAGTTATAATTCAACTTCATAATGTTCATACTCACTGCTTTTTGTTGTGTTAAAAAAATAAATTCTATTAGCCTTAGCATATAAGCATTTTCCATGAACCAACTCCGAAATTAAATACTGTTCAATTAATACCAGATAAAATTAATAGCAGATAAACGAGGAGCTAACCAAAAATGGAGTTGGTGGGGTTTCTGATGATTTGGTTGATGGCTGAATCACCAACCAATCGCTCAGTCGCAGTGAAGGCAACACAAGATGGAGTGGTCCTGTTACCCTGATCATTCACTATGATTTCCACACGGTCGTGCTCCCACACTGCGACACACGAGTACGTTGTCCCCAGATCAATCCCGATTGCGTGGCCTTCTTTTCCTGCCATTCTCTGTACGGGAACACGATAAAGAAGACGAGGAGAGAAGAAAAATTATTTCAGTGAGAGTAATAGGGAGGGACTAGAGAGAGTGAGTCAGGCTAGTTTATTGGGGAAGAGAAAGAATTCAGAGTGGTGTCTTTCATAAGTTACATCTAACTTGGGAAGGAAGAATCATTTATCTTTTGCTTTTCTAAAGTTTTGTGCAAAAAACGTTGGAATGCAATAAGTCTCCAAAATTTATTTTCCGTTGCCTGTTCTATGCCAAATTATGCAGCAACCAAAGCACAAACGATAACGATTACCAAAAAAAAAAAACAAAAAAAGCATAAATGATAAGGACTCTGCTTTATACCTTTACCTTTACCACCTTTTAACTTTACCTTCTTTTTTTATTTGAGTAATGTCTACCACATTTTCATATCATTTTAGGTGACATTTTATGTGGACAGCCACATCATTTGAATTAATCATATTTTTAAATTTAGTTCATTATTTATTAAACTAATAATTAAGAAAAACTAGTTAATTAAATGATGATTGTAGTGTACGAGGAGTCTTTCTCCTTCTTTTCCTTGGGTTAATTTGTAAATTTTTCAAATGATGTGGCTGTCCACATCAGATACTATCTAATATGGTATAGAAATGTGGTATAAAAATATGGTATGAATAACATTACTCTTTTTATTTTTTTCTGAGAGAATATTGAAAGTGGAACTGGACTTGCAGATAGAAAGCTAGCATATATCTCAGTAGCTAAGTAATGTACTCCTTCGAGAATTCTTCTGTTTCGATGACTTTTTAAGGCAGATTTGGAAAATTGGGAGAATTCTTCTTCTTCTCATGACATTCTCAACATTCTCAGCGCTAAAACTCAAAGAAGAACAACCGATAGTTTTGGTAAATTGTTTGATAAAGGTTCATCCATGCCAAAGCGCAAAACCGAGAAAACAAAAAGAACAAATTTCTACGATTAAACTTATCAATTGCAACTCCTTTAATTACACAACTCCACTCAAATTTAAGCTACCGGCCGTCTCACATTCTAAAATTCGATGAAATTGCAGCATCAACAGAGTTAAAAAAATAAATAATACTTGCAAGGGGCATGCCATGTATGGTTTAGAGCTTTTACTCACGCACCCGATATGTAAGTTCAATTCTCCCTTTCCACACTAAGAAAATGAATTTTATATACAAAATTATTAGTTGTACATATTTCACCACAAACCAGATATATATGTGTCTTCGGAATTTCACGGCACTAAATGAAAGGGAAAAGATAATGAAGAACAAATAGGTTTTTTTTTTCAATTTATTTATTTATTTATTACAAGCGATGCTATTACTCTAAACCATATCAGAAATGTCTTCAGAATTTGATAGCTTGCATCTAGAAAGTAGGGAGTTGAAAAGGAGTCATATCCACTAGGCAATCCACCACTTACAATGAAGAGCAAATAAAAGGAAGTTTTAAAAACGTAAAAAAAAAATGTAAGGGGCTTATAATATCAAATTAACGTCCAGCATGGTCCTAATGCCACACTGCAGGAAAGGACTAACTTGTCCCTTGACAAACCGAGTGGAGATACGAATATGATCACATATTGGCTTCATCTAGGTCCCAAAACATGTTGGCTGTATAAATTTTAAAATGTTATTTTTTTGTTGTTTTTGAATACATAAGATCGATACACTTTTCAACACACACTCATATATACAAATGAATCTGACATATATTGATAGGATGTTGAGCCTGCAGTGGCCATGGCGCCCCACCACTTTTTCAAAAGTCTACATATTTGTTGTTGTATGTTTTACTTATAAGATTCATGCTTTCGGCCCTCCCGTTTTTAGATCCTGGTTCCATCCCTGATAGGATGCATCTCTATTAGACTGTAAATAATTGTACTGGTTTTGTGCATTGTTTGTTAGATGTAGGTCATCGTTTCAAAAACCCTAATTATTAATTTTTTATTTTGGAAGATTAAAACCCTAATTGTTATAGGTATATAAATAAAGAGTAAACGTGTGAAAGCACGAATTCAAAATTAATATAATAGTTGAAACATTAGAACCATTTTATCAAGATAAATTACACAGTAGGCACGCATAAGTAAAACAAATCATGTTTCAGTCTTTAGCATGACATAAGATTCTTTCTTACATTATTCTTTCAATTCCTTCACAAGTTGTGTCATTTGTGAGAGTTATCCCCTTCTTCTGGCCAGTCAACATGTCTTCAGCAGATACGTTCAGAATCCCATTGGAATCAATATCAAAGACAATATTGAATTTAGGAACACCCCTCGGAGCTGGAGGAATGTCTTTGAGCCTAAAATCACCCAGAAAGTAATTATTCACTGTTGTTGTACTCTCGCCTTCATAAACCGCAAATCTAACAACTGCTTGGTTGTCATGCCGAGTGGTAACAGTATAATTCCTCTTGACGGGCATTTTAGTGTTTCTTGGTATCACAACAGTCATGTCCCGTTCACGCCCAGTCTCCACCCCTAGTGATAGCGGCGTGACATCCAACAAAGTGAGGTCTTGAAGCTTTTCATTTCCCTTCCCGTTCAGGACTGCAGCCTGAACAGCAGCACCGTAAGCCACCGCCTCATCCGGATTAATGCCTTTACACAACTCCTTACCCTTGAAGACATTTTTTAAGAGTTCTTGCACCTTAGGAATTCTCGAAGAGCCACCAACAAGAACAACATCGTGGATGCTGCTGACGTCCAATTTAGCATCCTCCAAACACTTGTTCACCGGCTCCATACACTTGATAAAGAAATCCCTATTGAGTTCTTCAAATTTGGCCCGAGTAATAGTCGTAAAAAAATCATTACCCTCATGCAAACAGTCAATTTCAATGTCGGTTGAAGACGTAAATGAAAGTCTCCTCTTTGCTTTCTCACAACTATTTTTTAACCTCCTAAGTGCTTTGAAGTTTCCAGTCACGTCTAAGTTATTCTTCCTCTTGAATTGCTCCACACAGTAATTCAACATTCTGTTATCTAGGTCTTCACCTCCAAGGTGAGTATCCCCAGCAGTGGCTTTCACATCAAACATGCCGCAACTAATGGTAACTAGCGACACATCTAAAGTACCGCCACCAAAATCAAACATCATAACATTTCTCTTGCTGTACCAGCCAGCCTTCTTGTCAAGGCCATAAGCAATGGCTGCAGCAGTCGGTTCATTGATGACACGCAGCACCTTTAGGCCGGCACTCATAGCTGCATTTTTTGTAGCCTGACGCTGTGAGTCACTGAAGTAAGCAGGGACTGTGACGACCGCACTCTTAACAGTTGAGCCGAGGAAGGCCTCAGCAATCTCTCGCATCTTTCCCAATACCATTGATGAGATTTCTTCAGCAGCAAACTGCTTCTCTTGGCCCTTGTGAATGACCACAATCGTAGGCTTATCATGAGGACCTTCAATGATCTTGAAAGGCCACAACTTAATATCATCTTGAACACATGCGTCACTAAATCTTCTACCAATTAATCGCTTTGCATCTAAAAATTGGTGCCACAATTAGAAAGCAAATCTAACAAAGTAAAATAATTAAAAAGAATTTTGTAAACAAATCTGTATAGAATAACAATAATTTTAACCAGAAAACTGGTGCAAACTTTAATACTATCATTGTAGTTCGACTATGACTTCTTAAGCATCAATCTTAAGTCTCCCATTGAGATCACCATAACAAAATTAAGACAAATCTTTCAGCCCCTTTTATTAAAACAACACAATATGTGTCATTATCGTTTGAGAAAAGCTGATTATCAATTTGGAAAGTACAAGTGGGAAGAACCTTACCAAAGATGGAGTTGGAAGGGTTTCTGATGAGCTGGTTAAATGCAGCATCACCAACCAGTATTTCGGCATCAGTGAATGCAACGTGAGATGGAGTTGTCCTGCTACCCTGATCGTTCACTATAATTTCTACATGATCATACTGCCACACCGCCACACACGAGAAGGTTGTCCCCAGGTCGATCCCGATTGCATGACCTTCAGCTTTGTCTTTTCCCGCCATTCTAAGCTAAGAAACTGGAAGAAGAACAGTACTAAAGAAGAGAATTGAATGGTAGCAGAGAAAGAAGATAAAAGAGAATATTATGTGCTTGAAAGTAGAAGATATTATGGGGAACATAGGACACTTTTGATTCTTTATGCTTTTTCTTTTGGGTACACTTTTGGTTCATTATTTTCCAAATTTAAAGAAGCAATGTACAGTAAGTTTTAATCTTCTTCATGGAGTAATCTTCTTCATTAAGTTCCAAATTTAAAGAAGCAATGCACAGTATGTATAAAGAAGAAGAAAAACTGTTGCAGAGAGAGTAGTAGGGAGATGACTTTGGCTGGGAATTAATTTATACTTGGGAAATGTATAATCATTTATGTTTTTCTGTCTAAATAGTTGTGCAGGGAGCAACAATTTATGTTTAGTTCCTTGTTTATGCCAAATTAAGATTCATCAATGCCGAAGCACAAATTTTGAATTTGAAGTGCTTAATACAAATTTGGCGTGCAATACTTTTTTTAGCTACTTTATAACTTCATTAATTGTACAAAAGTACTGAAAAAAAAAATATACCAAACAAACAAACGACACCAATACTAGTGGCGAAGCCACAGAAGCTCAAAGAGGTGTGGCTGTACTTGTGGTTGTCAAAAATAGACCCTAAGAACAAAAATACGCCCCCTCTAATTCTTCTAAACTTGCACAGAAACCTGCAATCCCGTTTGCTGCTGCCGGAAGTTGCAGGGCCGGCCCTGAAAATTTGGGAGCCCTAGGCAAGCCTTCGAAGTTGGGCCCTAAAATTATCTGATCTCTGGTTATTTGTATATTGATTTGTATAAAAAAGAATTCGTTAAATACATAAAAAGTTCTATTTTCACATCCAATATCATTAAAAATTAATTTCAAAAGAAGATAAATATACAAACATTATTTAAACATTACACGATTCACGTTTTTAGACACAAATGTACTAAATGTTTGCAGTCAAGAGTTTAAGATTAAGAGCGAAGAACAATAAAACTTGATGATCAAGAGAGTAAATAACAACAAAACTTGATTGATGAGTATAATAAATTCAATGCCAATTGTTTCTCTTGTGTTTTTTTCCTTCTAAAATCAACATCACACTAACGAATTGAATATTAAAATAATCCATTGAATAAAAAGTTATTGAAAAAAAAATATAAAATTCAAAGTTTTGATTACCTTAAAGTACAATCTTTAAGCCCATATGATAGTTGATATGATAGTTGGTTTAAACATTCAATAGAAATGGAGAGAATGAGAAGTTGAAAGAAAAAAAATTGCAAAGAGACTTGAGTTTTATAACTTTATATTTATTTGGACAGATGGATTGGCAATAAATTTGAAAAACAAGAAAAATCAAGAAAAACCTAGTGACTGAAAGGCAGCTTTGTGTTTCGAACTCAACACCCCAAAGAAAAATGAAGCCGATATTTCCACTACACTAACAAATAAATTGACACGCCCCGATCCCGATGTCCTCGTGACATCGGGATGATCACGTGCTGGCCGACACCCAAAGGGTGACGAAAGCCATTTAAATTAAGTAAAGCTTATAATTGAGCTAAAACGGGCAGCATGACTAGCCACATAATACTAAAATTCAACTTCTAATTAATAAAATTAGGATCAACGCATAATGTCAGAGCATACTGTGAACACGGAAAATTCCCGAAACGAAAGAGACAAGAACGAACGTGCACAAACAAATATTATGTATTTGATGATTTTGGGTTACAATCTCTCTCTATTTTGATCCTCTGATTCGATCTCCGTAAGGTGTTGATTTGTGGGATGTGCGATTGATCCAAGGGCCGTCGAGGCTTGATCTTGGATGAACGGATCTTCAAGGGCTTTTGGGCTTGAACTCGAAGAACAGTGACGAACGGATCTTCGAGAGCTTTTGGGCTTGAACGGATCTTCGAGGGCTTTTGGGCTTGATCTCGAAGAACAGTGATGAACGATGAACGCTTTCTTCAAGGGCCGTCGGGGCTTGGGCTTGATGAACAGCGGATGAGCGGATTTGTTGATGTTGTTGATCCAAATGGCCGTTGGGGCTTGATCTTAGGATGAACAGTTGTGTGGACGATGGTGCTTTCTTCAAGGGCCGTTAAGGTTTGATTTTGAATAACGATGATGAACAGATCTTCAAGGGCTTTTGGGCTTGATCTTGAAGAACGGTTGGATGTGTAGATTTGTTGATGTTGTTGATCCAAGGGCCGTCGAGGCTTGATCTTGGGATGAACAGTTGTGTGGACGATGGTGCTTTCTTGGTTGATCCAAGGGCCGTTGGGGCTTGATCTTGGAAGAACGATGAACGAAGAACGAAGAATACTTTCTTCAAGAGCCGTCGGGGCTTGATCTTGAATTGGTGGATGATTGTTGATCCAAAGGGCCGTTGGGGCTTGATCTTAGGATAAACGATGAACAAAGAACGAAGAACGAAGAGAGCTTTCTTGATTCTTCAGGAACCTGGATGCTTGAGAGCTTCGGAGTTTCAGAGCTTCAGAGCTTCAAGAATTTTGCCTAATGATTTTGGTTCCACCTAAATGAATGAATTTGGCTTCTATTTATAGAATTTTCCAAGACCTAATTTTGAATATAATATTCCAGATGAAATAAGTCGTCTCTGCCAGGTGTTGACACGTGTCCTATTTGATGACTTTTCTGACTTATTTCGATTTTTCGTTTAGACACACGCTACGTGTAAAATTTATGTAATACATGAGCGTTGAAACTTTGATTTATTGGTCAACATTTATTTACCGAAATTTCGATGTCTACACATACGTCTATTACAGAGTACAAACAGAATTTAAGATAGAGATGTGCTATATTACAATAGATATCGAAGCAGAAGAAATATAGCACTGGATCACTGGTAGGGAAAGGCCTCGTAGCTTATATCGTAATCCTCGTTCGTAGGTCCTGAAGGGGGCGCAAAACAAACATGAGTGGACCAATTTGATATAAATATAATAAAACAGTTATCAACATACTAACCCCCAGGTTTATGAAAACATATATATCATGATCAAAATAGGTTTTCCGAAACCTAGCATGCCGTGCAATATCTCAAATTCATAACTTGTATAAGTAATAAACACTAGTGAATTGTCCGATAACCCCCAGGCCCCATGCCGGCTCCCCGTCTCTGAGCAGACAGTCAGAGGAAAATACACTACAGGCCCCTTGCCGGCTCCCCGTCCCTGGTCTTAAATGCCAGAGGAAACACCCTCCAGGCCCTATGCCAACACCAAGCCGTCGCCCGGGACGGACCGGAATCTATCTCTACGTCCCGTAGCGGAAATGACCACTAGGTAAGTACCAAACCACTGAACATATATATATTGAAAAACAACTTCGTAGTATAAAGTCATCCATCATCTATACTACAAAGAGGTGTTCTAAACATGTTCTAAATATCATATCGTCATCCATCGGATATTCTATAAGAACATGGGTTATAGGAAAAATAGTAATAATTCAATCTAACCTCGGTAAGCATATTATCTCAAAACATTTCATAAAACGTAATCATTAAATCATGCTTTTCATGTATGCATTTCTACTATTAAAATATGCATTTTTAGAAGGGGTCCACTCACCGTACACCGATGGTGCAAAGCTATACCAAAAAGGTATCACGGAATCACCGTTAATAATTGCACATATTCACATAAAGGAGTATCTTTGGTCAAACTCTATTCAAACGATTGAATTTGGGAAAACGGACTTCAAAACCGGGTCCAGGACGTCGAAATTAGCCTAGGAGAGGTCCTGAACTAAACCCTGAAAAGTCAACTCAAAAAGTCAACGTTGACCGTTGACCAAGTCAACAGTCAATAGTCAACTGGTCAGAGGTCAAAGTCAACTGGGCTTTGAATTTGGGTTGGGCCGAATGGGCTTTAAGGGTTTTGGGTTTTATCTAAGCTAATGGGTTTGGGAATGGGTTGAAAACCCAACTCAGATTGGCCCAAGGCCTAATCTGCTTGGGCTAAACACACACGGGCCTAATGCCCTAAATAGAAAATGGCCCAAGGCTTTAATTCTATAACAGAAAATAAATAAAACCTAAAAAGGTTTTGGGTTTGGCTAATGGGCTTCGGCCCTAAATATAAACGGCTCGAGGGCCTTTGGTCTTAACAAAATAATTAAATAAAAACAAATAAAAAGGAATTGGGTTGGATTTGGGCTCCCTCACCACACGGGCTTAAGGCCCGCTTGCTATTAGAAACCGGCCTGTACGACCTGGCCTCACCGGAGCACCACCACCGGAGCTTCACAGCTCCGGCCGACTACCATACTCAATCCTAGACCCCGATCTAGGTACCAAAACGAAGAGCAAGACGAAGGGAGTGTTTTTATACCTTCCTTTCGTCGTGGAACGGCTGGAGATGGCCGGAAAAACCCCCGAGGTCGCCAGAGTTGGGTGTGCTTACACCCGGCTTCGATTCGTCCTAACAACCTCAAAAATTACGAAATAACCTCCATTAAAACTCATTCACTAGATTTTAGGACGAAAAAGGGAAGGTTTGAGGCTTACCTCACCGGGAATTTAGAAAAATCTCGCCGGAGTCTCTTTCCGGTTTCCTGGGGTTGCAGCACGGGACAGAGGGAGAGAGAAGAACGAGATGGTGCTGATGAGTGATGCTTCCTCGCGCGGGGAGATGGGTGCGTGCGTGCGTGCTGCTGCGGTGCAGAGAAGAGGGAGAGAAGTGAGAGATGAGAGAGAGAGAGCCGAGAGGGATAGAGAGACAGGACAGACAAGAAAACAGAAAGAAAGAAGAAAGAAAGAGTTCACAGGGGGGGACAGAGAGAGGAGTGAGGTGAGTGAAGGGGGTACTGCCCCGTGGCAGCTTGAAAAGAAAGAAGGGATCCAATGCTTTAAATTATGATTGGGTAGTCAAAGAGGATGAAATTGATAGATTATAAATGTTCAGGGGTAATTTACACAAATATAATTTTATAAATGGGGGTGGGTGTTACATAAATTATGATATTTTTTACTTTTTTTGTATTTATATGTTAATTATAGGATATAAATTTTTTTTGAGGGCCCTTCCGAAATGGGGCCCTAGAAGGGCGCCTACTTGGGCTACCCACAGGGTCGGGCCTGAGAAGTTGCTCCGGTCTTGGTGATGTAAAACTGTATAAGTTGCAAATTTTGCAACTCACCGGAAAGGGTAGGTAAAGATGCATAATTGCATCTGATTTTGCATCACAAAAGGTAGGCTCCACAAGGGAAAAAGAAGAGAGAGGTTCACGTGGGATGCAAAATACTATTTAAAAAGAAAACAGTTTCCTTTATACATAGGCATAGCATTTTTTTCATTCATCCACCAATTTTCTTCTCTTTCAATTCTCACACAAAACATTTCCTCATTAAATTTTTTCTAGTTTTGCTTCAACCCTTGGGAAATCAACGTCTAAATGAGATGAAATCAATGTTGTCCAAATATTGAAAAAATTTCATCGAATTGTGCGGAAAAAAAAGTTATGTTAACAAAAAAATCTACATAAAAAAGAATAAATACTTACAAATCAAAATTGTCATCTCCTCATTTACATTTATGCAGTGGAGCAAAACAAAATTCACACCTCTGGAAATGTAAAAGTGACTTTGCATCCCACATATACATGGTGTTACTCGTTGCATCCCATTATTTTCTGTATTATCTTTATCTTGCTGATAATTCTTACGTGTACTTTGAAAAGCACATCATATCTCTTTTCACTTGAGTTTTATTGTCCATAGGAGTCAACACATGACGCGTGCATATAAAACATGCTGCTATGTGTTGCCATCTATATACATATTATTTTTGTTTGGGTTTTAGTACTAAAAATCCTATATTATTTTTGTTTTTGGAACTTAAGATGATAAGTTCACCTGCATAAAGAGTTAATGGCAATTAGTTTACTTCATACACAGAAAATGCTCTATTTTTTGTTTTTGGATACTGAAACGTCATGTTAGATCAGCAATGTATAGGGTTAACTATAGCTTTTGCAAAGATTTTAAACTACGATTCACCATTGAATGTAAACATAAGTGCATATAAAACATCCCCATACAAATTTGAAACATGGATAAACCTTAACTTTAACCTCGTTTTGCTGTAGTTTTATCATTTCCTACATGATCTCAATTCCATCGCAATTTTTTCTGTCACAGTTGATCGAAATCCTTTTCTCTCGACCGGTAGACTTGTCCTCTGCAGAGACAGTTAGGATACCATTGTCATCAATAGCAAAGCAAATACTGATTTTAGGAACACCAGCAGGAGCTGAAGGTATGCCATCCAGAATAAATTTACCCAACAAGTTATTATCTAAGACTGCTGTGCTCTCACCCTCAAAAATGGCTACTGTTCCTTGAGTTTGGAAATCATAGATAGTAGTGTAAGAATCTTTCTTGATCCTCACAGGAATTCTTGTATTTCTAGGAATGATAACTGACATGCGCTTATCAATCCCAACCGCCACACCAAGTGACAGAGGGGTGACATCCAAGAGAGCAAAGGTTTGAATCTTCCCGATTAGATCCCCACCACTCAAGACGGCTGCTTGAACGGCTGCACCATATGCTATAGCCTCATCCGGATTAATGGTCTTGCATAGTTTCTTTCCCTTGAACACATTCTGTAATAGTTGCTGCACCTTGGGGATTCTAGATGAGCCACCAGCGAGTACAACATCATGGACTCTGCCTACATCCATTTTAGCATCCATCAAACACTTATGCACAGGTTCCATGCACTTGTCGAATAAATCACTGTTGAACTGTTCAAATTTGGCACGGGTAATGGTTATATGGAAATCGATACCTTGATGCAAACAATCAATTTCAATGTCTGTAGTCGTCATAAATGAAAGCCTCCCCTTTGCCTTCTCACATTCACTTTTTAACCTTCTAAGAGCTTTGAAGTTTCCACTCATGTCCAACTTATGCTTCCTCTTGAAGTGCTCAACGCAATGATTAACCATTTTGTTATCCAAGTCTTCACCTCCTAAGTGAGTGTCTCCAGCCGTGGCCTTCACTTCAAAGCTACACCATCAACAATGGTAACTAGTGACACGTCTAAAGTACCACCACCAAAATCAAATATCATCACATTTCTCTTGCCATACCAACCCGCCTTCTTGTCAAGCCCATAAGCATTGCTGCAGCATTTGGTTCGTTGATGATACGCATCACCTTCAGGCCAGCACTAATACCTGCACTTTTTGTAGCCTCACGCTGCGCATTATTGAAATAAGCAGGAACTGTAATAACAGCATTTGTCACAGTTGATCCGAGGTAGGCTTCAGCAATCCCTCGCATCTTTGCCAGAACCATGGATGAGATCTCTTCGGCAGAAAACTGCTTCTCTTTTCCTTTTTGAGTAACCACAATCATAGGCTTATCTCCGGAACCTTCAATTACCTTAAATGGCCACAGTTTCATATCACTTTGAACAGAGGCATCACTGAATCTCCTACCAATTAACCTCTTCGCATCTGCAAAGTCATGCAAATTTTTTATTTTCTAAACAAGTTAATGAATTTTTAACAAAGAAGAATACCAAGTACATACCAGCAATTTTGATGAGTCCAAGCATATGATTCAAAAAATAAAATAACATAGGGTAAATTTTGTCAAACATATAATTTTTCACAACTTCTAACCAATTCTAAAGTGGATAGTAGTTGCTCTATAATGTTAGCCTTACAAGGTTATACAATTAAAACACAAACGAAAGAGTGACTGACCTGATTTCAATGGTAGTTACCGAAGATGCAGCAGCCATGCAAGCAAGACGTGATCGATAAAACTCCAATCTTTATGTTTGCCGTGACAAACAGAAAACACCAACTCTTCTGTAAACTCCTAGCTTTATGACAATGCTCTATGGGAAGCCTTAGTTGTCGTGTCTAGGGTTAGCAGGGACCGATGTTTATATACTAGCCAAAAAGTCTTAGATTCCATCCATAAGGGAAAACTAAAACTCTCCTTTCTTGGCTCTCAAGTAAAATATCATAATCATATATTATTAAGGATTCCATCAATCATATTTCCAATATAAGACACCTTATATAGAATTAATATCTTTAAGAGATTAAATCACAATTAACATTATTCTCCAATATTACATTCCTATTACATGTAGTAGACCACTTAAAGGTTGATTTATATTGGATAAATCCAACATTCTCCCACTTGGTCTACAAAATGTAATATTCATGTTTATACTTGAGATTGGAGACTAATGTCTCTTTAGTGGCCATGTAACAGTGATTACATCTCATCCTTAATGCAGCTTCTGTCAAATGCATTTCTTAACATGGAACTAACAAGGTTGTAGGGTTGACACAACCCAGAACCTTCATAATCACACATGCTAAGATCCTTATTCACATGAAACACAAATTATGATCAAGAGATGAAACTTTAAATTAACCAAAATGTCTTACTTTATATCATCTCAGGTCCACCTTATTGTAACTCACAAGTTACACTTTATGCTTTTTCGAAGCCTTAAATCTGCCAATGCAGATATCCTTCATCTAATGAAACCATCATAACCTGCAGGTGTGAATACATCTCCAAAACAATCATGCATCACTTTCATTAGATCAATAATAATACAAACGATGTTTGTAGCCAATGGACATAACTGAAAATACCAAATAGGTACATGTCCAAGTAAAATATCCCAAAAACTTCATAAAACAAATTAATTCAACACTTGTGAGCAAGATGAATTAATATGTTTTTGACACTGATCTATGCACCATACTAGTTACTTTCATAGTGATTTCCAACACCTATGGGAAAGATGGAAATCCTCATAACTGAGGTAGTGCACAAACCATGTCATGCCATTTAATATGCAATTTCATAACAACTTGATATCTGATATATATTTCATCAAATAATTGACTAGCACACGAAAAATGTGACTTAATGAATCCAACTGGAGATTAAATTGAATACATGGATTCTATACATACTTTATAGGTCATCTGCAAATGTAAGGCATTACTAACACGAAACTCAAACTCCCACTGATTTGCAACATCGTTACTTAATTTGCAAATCAATACTTAAATCATACTTTTGAAAATATGCCTTTGGGAATAGCCTTACTTAGTCAATGAATGCATATTACCTCAATAAAAGGTACAACTAAGCATGAAAGCATTCACTGATGTTTACACAAAAAACGTGCATCCAACAATCATCTTATATGTATTAATAAGTCCACATTTATGCTAAGTCCTTATGAGCCCAAAACAATATGATCAATCGAGAAATCTAAATGATTGCAAGTAATAGAAAATGTACGCATATACCAAGTATCCATTTGTGCAACTTAAACATATTATAGACATTCAAGTAACACAAATTCATGGAAGATAGAATAATGCTTTAATAGATTCATGCAAGTCCACTTAGTGCTCAAAATTTTAGAACGACTCCCACTAAGTTATCAAAGTTTATACTTGCAAATAAGTTAATGAGTGTGAAGCCCAATTTTCGTTCACTAATTCTCCCACTTGGGCAAACACTCGTTAATATATTCTTTCAAAGATGTACCTAAAGAAAATTTCTTTATATATTAGACATAATAAAATAAACATCACAACCAACATAAAGTTGTCAAACAGAATTTCAGCAATGAGTTACACTTACTTTAGAATTTTTCATAATTAATTTACAAGCTTGATTGCTACCAAATTTATACTGATCAAAATAGGCATACTAATCTTCATAAAATAGAAATACATAGCCATTTTGGGTCAAAATAGTAGTCTAAAGTCACGTCTCAAAAAAACATCACAATCTGCCAGTAAAAACTGTCTATACGAGTATGGGTTACTAGTAAATTCACCATAATTAACATACATGGCAGAAAATTACGAAAATGTGCAGACACATATTAGACATCTATATGTTAAACATATCCAAAATTCAGGTCATTTGGTGACCATTAGACATGTCATTCACCCGATTTAAATCAAGACACGTAATCTGCCAGAAACAATTATGTGCTTCTATCATGAATTTATGCATCCATAACAAATTCAATTTCATATCATTTCAATTTCGATGTCCAAAGGAAACTTTAGTAGTCAAATTTCATCCTCTAAACCGACATCATAGCTCAAATTGAAAAGATTTTCAAGCATAAGACTTAAAAAATGCGTACCTTAGCAATCATCGATTAACCTTCATGGGTCCAATACTTTGCATCAACAAGTCTCATGAAGAGACACAAAATATGTCATGATGCAACTGATTTCCATGCCTTCAAACCACAACCTTTTATGGGGCTCATTGTGGAAATATTTGTCACTAATGGCATGGAACTTTATCCCAATAAACTTCATGAAACTAAATTAATTTACACCTGTAGGCAAGAAAAATAACTAGTTTCTAGTACTAGATTTTATGCCACAAAAGTTCCTTCATGAAAAACTTCAACACCTGTAGGCAAGATGAAGGTTTTCACAACTTTTGTGAAATAAAACCCATACTATGCCATCTTAATTAAACTAAAAGAAGTAATCCACACCTGTAGGCAAGAAGATTATCCCTTTTATTCTAATTAAGATGCAAAGTTGACCGAAGTAACTTAAAAACATAGTTCCATCATCAACTAAGCCGTTGCTTCTTGCTTAGTTGAAAAGGCATTGGTCAACTCCGTCCTGAAAACAATACAAGAAGTCACATAGATTAATTAACTGTAAGTGACAAAATTAGGATAACCTGATTCGAGCTTCGAGTCTTGCCAACAAATGGCACTAATTCCATCATGACTCCCTTTGACATTAAATTAATCTCAAAAACCTGAGAGCATACTTGAAGGAGATTAATCACATATAGAACAAGTTTTATTCCACCACAAGAATGTCAATACTTATCATTACGGAGTCAATTGCTTGAAATAGAAATACTTTATGTAATGCAAAAGAACAATACATTCCTTTAATTTAAAAACTAAATTGCTCAAATGTTTTCTTAAGTCAAACGGGTTCCTTTTGTTTTGTACATTTCTTTCCATAGTACAAGGCTCCTAAAACATTAGCATCAAAATCGTGCATTAGCCTTGTAAATACCAAATTAAATAAAGGAACTACCAAAATTCTTTTCTTTCAAAAGAAACATCTCGAATACATGCCATACATTAGCCTTGAATGATTTCTTTTCTTCTACCCTTATGGCACAAAATAATTGACTGATCAAAACATTGTTTAAATTCTTTAGGCATAGAAAAATTAACAAACTATATATAAGTTTGAAGACTTATGCTTATCAATTTACTCACATGCTCTGAATGAAATACATACCTTATGCCTTCATATGTTCACCACTTCTTTATAAACATATTTATAATCACATGACCAACCACAATTCTCATATAAGAATAGATAAAAATACAATTGAGAATTGTCGCATAATTACTACAAACCTTATTCATTTGTATAATACCCTTATTCTTGTCACTGGATGCTTTCTGTCATTCTCAGTAAATCCATAAGTTATGCATTAGTCATGTACAATTAAATGACTATACATATAGGAAAGTAAAATTTTAGACAAAACTAATTTGATTAGTCATGCAAATTCCGTATGGAGTTAATATCATTATAAACCGTACTTGAATTAATCCCCCATCATACTTAAGTGCTAGTATACTGCATTACTAATCAACACATTTGTGTCTTTATATAAGATCATCTCAAGCTTAAAGCAATATAGGACAACCCAATCCCTTTAATAAAACATGCATATGTCCATTTTGATTATTACCCATGAAAAACAGAGCAATAGACTTACTCATGTACTAATGCCGAAACACCCAGACTATTTTTACAAAATATAGTCTCAAACAATAAATTAATTTATGCATTTTTACATATGCATCTCCGCATGTCTACCATATACATACCATTTAGATACTGGTGTCATGATAATTTGACACATGCAATGTGAACTTCTAGATACATAATTGGCTTTAGAAAATTACATATACTTAGCTTGATCAAACAATTGCTGGCACTTATGCAATTGCAATTCATGGCAAACAATATTAGTTCTTATTCAAATGGAAAACAGAGGCAATAAAGATTTGGGGTTTAAGAAGTATTTCCAAAAACCTGTCCGTGAGACATTTCAGGGGTGCTTAGTGTCCCCTTGTTGCCTTTCCACCCTGGAAGCAGCGACTGGAGTTGCTGAGACCAGCCAATAGGCTCATTCATGCACATTTCGAGCTTGCTGACTTGAGATCCTTCATAGTCTTTCTTGGCAAGATTAGTACAGAAGTATATATTTGTATATGCTTACAAAATAGACAACAAGGTTAGCCAAAATAGTTGTATCTACCACTAAATCAATTCAACCAAAAACATTGGCATGAATATTGAAATAGAACAAAACTGTTATTCTTCTCAGTGCCATGGTTTCCACTGTAAAATACATAATATAATACCACGCCTTACATATATGTTTCTTTAAGTTCCTATATGATTATAGGATTCCAATTCCTATATGGTTTTTCTTAAATTTCATGCTTCAATTCCATAATGTAATTCATGCTTTGATAAAAAAAAAACGCCTCCAGCTCTAAGCATAGTCCAATTTCCAATTGGCAAGCAAAACTATGTGGTTTTATGTAATACACTGCATACAATACAATATTGTGGATTCGTGCTGTAATCAGGCAACTTGTCTTGCTGATAATAATAAGGGTATCAATTAGCATAGTTCTTAATAAATTTCCCTTGACTGCAACCATAACATTAGTGAAAAATATTATTTTTCTGTCGAGTCCTCAAACTACGGAGGTAAAGCTAATTGCATATATTATACGAATCATCCGCGAGCACTTGTCGTGAAGAGGAAGAGATAGACATGGGTATTTTTTATATGGAAGACGGAAAGCCCGAGGCTGATCTAAGAGAACCCATCAATTCCCGTAACAAAAGTTTAATAAATGTTGTTTTCCCAGTTGAATACTGACCCAAAAGCATGACCATGGGTTTAGAATAATTATGCAACCTGATCATAATTAACAATTGAACTTATGCAAATCGCATGGTGATGTTGCCGAGTATATGCAATGAGAATTTGGATTAAACACCCAGTTCAAGAGAATATTATATAACATTAAACCTAATAGGTTTTAATTATATAACCAGTGGCTCTGATACCAATTGTTAGCCTTACAAGGTTATACAATTAAAACACAAACGAAAGAGTGACTGACCTGATTTCAATGGTAGTTACCGAAGATGCAGCAGCCATGCAAGCAAGACGTGATCGATAAAACTCCAATCTTTATGTTTGCCGTGACAAACAGAAAACACCAACTCTTCTGTAAACTCCTAGCTTTATGACAATGCTCTATGGGAAGCCTTAGTTGTCGTGTCTAGGGTTAGCAGGGACCGATGTTTATATACTAGCCAAAAAGTCTTAGATTCCATCCATAAGGGAAAACTAAAACTCTCCTTTCTTGGCTCTCAAGTAAAATATCATAATCATATATTATTAAGGATTCCATCAATCCTATTTCCAATATAAGACACCTTATATAGAATTAATATCTTTAAGAGATTAAATCACAATTAACATTATTCTCCAATATTACATTCCTATTACATGTAGTAGACCACTTAAAGGTTGATTTATATTGGATAAATCCAACATATAATGCTTTAAGTAACACTTCATTCAAAATTGTCTCATCAGTAGTATATTAAAAATCTGGCATATTGCATAATTGTTGCACCCTAGTGAACAGGTATTTATCACTTGTATCAATTATTGCTTGTCCCAAATTTAATTTATGTTGAAAATTTGAACCTCAAGCTCGGCATAACTTCGCAATTGTGGTATACAAGTACAACAAATCAAGGATTGAAAGAACCAGGTGACTACAAAACTGAACAAAGAACTCACAACATATTTCATAGAAATACAAGCTTACCAAAAATGGAGTTGCTGGTGTTTCTAATAGCCTGATCGTTCACTATGATTTCTACATGATCATACTGCCACACGGCCACACACGAGTAGGTTGTCCCCAGGTCGTTCCCGATTGCATGACCTGCAACTTTGTCTTTTCCCGTCATTCTAAGCTGAGAAACTGGAAGAAGAATAGTACTAAAGAAGAGAATTGAATGGTAGCAGAGAAGGAAGATCAAGAGAATATTATATGTGCCTGAAAGTAGAAAGAAATTATGGGGAACATAGGACACTTTTGGTTCATTATTCTTTTTCTTTTGGACACTTTTGGTACATTAATTTCCAAATTTAAAGAAGCAATGTACAGTAAGTACTAATCTTCTTCATTAAGTAATCTTCTTTATTAAGTTCCAAATTTAAAAGAAGCAATGTACAGTAAGCATAAAGAAGAAGAAAAACTGTTGCAGAGAGAGTAATAGGGAGAGCGACTTTGGCTAGGGAATTAATTTATACTTGGGGATGTAGAATCATTTATGTTTTTCTGTCTAAATAGTTGTGCAGGGAACAACAATTTATATTTAGTTCGTTTTTTTATGGCAAACTAAGGTTCATCAATGCAAACGCACTAATTTTGATGGCATAATCAGATATATGGTCCTCGTGATTATAAGGTATTCAGAAGATATTTCTTGTGGTAAAATAATTCAACTTTAAACTCCTGTGGTGAAGTCTATTACGATTTATGTCCAAAATTAAAACTTCCATCGTTCTTCCATTGGTAACCTGCACTTGAGCTTCACCTGTGAAGCTAAGATGGTCGTTTTAGCTCAGAGAGAGTAATAGGGAGAGTGACTTTGGCTAGTTCAGTGGGAGAAGAAAAAGAGTCAAGAGTGGTGTCTATCATAAGTTAAGGAATTAATCTATACTTGGAAATGTAGAATCATTTATGTTTTTCTGTTTAAACTATATGATTATTACTAATTGTTGACTAATAACATACTTATTTTTTATTGGTGACGCATTATATAGTTTATAAAATTAGTTTAAAATTTTAGTCTACCTAGCATTACTCATTTATATATACTTCTTTGTTTATGCCAAATTAACGTTCATCAATGCCAAAGCACAAATTTTGAAGTGCTTAATACAAATACTATTAAACAGAAAGAAAAATGCAAATTAGATGCACATCCGTATGGACTAAAGATGGCTAGTTAGATAGGTGGGATTCTACCTTTGGAAATGGAGGCGGACTAGCACATTGAAATCTGGCGCAGATCTTGGTAGTTACTCCTCCAAAAAACCTTCTCCCTCCATGACTTCTTCCAGCAGGGGCCACTTGGCCGGAGAGTGAGCTTGAATCAAAGTGTGCAAGCATGATCATTTGTATTTACTATGTGCACGTTACACAAAAAACAGATTTATATGTAAGAACCAGGAGGATGAATGATCATGAGAAATAATGCATGAACGAGAGATTGCTTAGTAATGAGTCCATTTTATGCTATATATTATTCCCTATTCTTGATATATTTTGGTTATTATTTTGGTGAGATTTTGATGTTTTTTATGTATTTTTAATGTAGGACATGTGAACTTGTTCTAAGCATAAAGTAATTAAACGGTGGAATTTTTTAGTGATTCTAATTGGAGCGGATTCGTGAGTCTGTCAAGAAGGTTGTATCAAAATTTCATAATTTTATCCCAAGCATCTGATCGTGGTGAATTAATTTATGCCCAGCTTCAGTGATAGCAAATTGGGCTGCAGAACTTATTTGCGACTTTTGGGTTGGAAGATGATGAATTTTGGACTTGGGCTCCTCTTGGAACTTGGAGATGAGGTCCTAATCTTTAATTCAAGTCGTTTTGAGCCTATTTTGGAGCCCTGAAGATCCAGAAACGTGACTATTTCTCTGCTGGGCAGATTTCCTAGTTAGATTTGGAGTGTGTTTTTAAGTTATTCTTTTATTCTTTTATTTCCTAGTTTTTAGAAAACCTTTTCTAGGTAGGATTTTATTTTGTAGTAGTATAAATAAGGCTTTTTAGCCCTTAGGGTTGGAGGGAGGAAACACATTATTTTTGGAGAATTTCAAACTTTTTACCTACAAGGTATTTTCAATCCCTTTTATAGATAATGATATTTTCTTTAGTTTTTTTATGATTGTTTGTAACTAGTCCTTTTGCTAGGGCGAAGCCACGAGCCTTAGCATGAATATGTGATTTTATTAATTTGCTTATGAATGGATGCATGCTTGCTTTAAATTATTAATCACTGCAATTAAACTATCTAATTCTCTTAGTGATTTGCGACCATTAGGGTATTTAGACAAGTAGTTTGATGCAATTTATGTTGGAACATCACCCTGAAATTGAAGAGGACTTCTTTTGATTAGTAATTGTAAGTTCACTTAAGAAGAACATCATGCTCTTAAGGGTTGCATGGTTTTTCAATGGGTTTTCACAAAGCTTAACGAGTCTTGCATGTTCATATTTGATCTGAACATCACAGACGGGTTACATGTTAGATATACGTTTTCACTTGAACATCACGAAGAAAATATGCATTAGGAAAACCTAACATTCAAAGCATGTATGTGAATATGTGAATATTCATAAGTAATTGGTAAATTTACATAGGATTGTTAGTGGTGACGACGGAACCCTAATGCTTAAATTGTTTTCCAAAACCATTTTCTTTTGCTTTCTTTACTTTGTTGAATTATTTAATTGTTTTTATTTAAATTCGTTTTTGTTATTTTAGATTCCAAAATCAACTTTTTTTAAACTTTGTTTCAAATAATTAGCTAAGGATTAGTTTAAATACAAATTATTCATTCAATCCCTGAAGAAAACAATCTTGTTTGAGCTGCTATACTGCGATAACCTTATATTCTTACAAGTATTTTTAAGTGTTTTTATCCCTACTTGCGCAGGTGGTAAAAATCCTATCAAGAAATTTGCATTGTCGCCGAAAATTTGTTTTAAATAATTTGTGTTTATCATATTCTTAGTTAATTATTTGTATATATATCTTTTTATTTACTTGTTGATTTTATTTTTATTTTTGTAGGCTTGTTGATTTTGAGAGCAATTCAATGATTGAGCTACCACCAGGAGGATTGCCATTATGGGTTTCTTTAGCAGAAAAAGGTTTTAATGGATTTAAAACTACGATTTGTGCCATTTGCTATTTGAAGGCCCATGATCTTTTGGAGTGCTCCGAAAGAGTTTTTTTCTTGAGTTTGTCCAAAAGCATATCAATATGAGAATTGACTAAAAAAAAAGCATTAAAACAATCCCTATTCCGAGTTCTACACTTCAAGTTTGAAAAAGCATCTTGAGCAATATTTTGAGCAACCTATTGTGCCACAAGATGTCACAGCCTGTCCCGAAATAAACTAGCGATGACGTGAGTTGACTATTTTACCCTTGGACTTGAGTGTTGTGGTGTGTGATGCATGTAAATGGTGGTCTAAACTTATGTTTTTCCTTAATTTTTTGACCAAATTAGAACTTAGTTTTTGTGGTTTTGGTTGGTGACCCACGTGGATCACTCACACACACACACACAAACTCTTTCTCTCTCTCTCTCTCCCATGCAATCTCTCTCTCCTTCCTCTCGGATTTTTCAGAAAATATGTACAAAACGTACGGACAAACTCCAAGCTTTCCATTTCAGGCACGGATCGATGTTAAAAAGGTAATGTTTTTTTCCCTACAAGCTCCTGAGTCCATTCGTACTATTTTTAGAACTTGAAACCTTCGAGAACCCTAGTTTCTCTCGAACTCCGATTTCGGTACTATTTATGCAATTGTAAAATCTCGTGTTTTTTGAGAATTTCAAGCTTATAGGTAGCTTAAAGAGGTCCTCACGAGGCTAGGAGTGGTTCGTTGGAAGATTTTGGACATTAGACTATCGAGAACGACGAGTTTTAAGAATTGCCGGAATATCGAGGCTTTTTCTGGCGGGTTTCCGGTGGTTTCAAGGCTCGACTCAGGTATGGTTTTGTTCGTCTTGATGAGATCTTCAAAATGGTTCAAGTTTCATGAAGTTTGGTGTTAAAATGAGAGAGATATAAGGTTTTGAAATTAAACCCAGAAACCGACGAAGTCACCGGCGTCCGGCGACTCGTCGGAGAAGATGAGGGTATATTCCGTCAGTTTTGACGGAATATGCTAACGGCGTTGGATGACGCCGTTAATAATTAACGGTATATGCTTGTTTTTGGACGGAATATTCCCTAACGCCGTTACTGTTACCGTCAGTGTGCATGGCATGTGCCCGCACGTGGGCGGCGCGTCTGGCCTTGCCTTGGCCGGCGCGTGGCGGCGCATGGGTGGTCAGAAATTTTTTCTAAAAATATGGGCATGTTCGTGGAGTTGTGTAGATCACATTGGTATATTCAAACACCCATTTAAGCATTGTATGAGAAGTTATTAGCTAGTTTTGTCTATGTGCTTTAAAAAACGTTTATTCAGTTATTTCGCATATAGGGGAGACTTATCCCCAGGACGAGCGCGGTCAAGGGCGACTTGGGGGCTACAACCCTTCGACATACCAGTGAGTGGGCTTTTGGTTTTCAGTATATATTTATATACTTGATATTTTCCCAGAAAAATGCGTTTAAATGACGTATGCCTTGAATTGCCATGCATATAACTTTATGTCCAGCATGTGAGTTAGTATATGTTGCATAATATATAATTGTGGTGCTGTGGACGCTCAGGTAAGCACAGGTGAGTTTATGTATTGTGAATGTGAATAATGGTTGTGATTAATTGAGAAGCATATAGCTCATAAACCTGCACCCCGGTGTTAGTGATTAGCTAGAGATATGGCACATGCCTATTTATAATGTCACCTCCCACACCATATACTCATATTGGATCCAATTTAGGTGCACAGTCTTGTCGTACATACCATTATAGGTTGTTCCGACTCGTAGGTGACTAGCGAATTATCGCACAGCTAATATGAGAGCGTAGCATTGAGCATAATTATATTACACCCAGTCTTGTCATACAGACCCTTTTAGTGGTTCCGACTCTTGTGCAGTGTAATGTCGTATAGGTCATTGTAATGACTCCGGCTAGATTAACTAATGAGCTATGAATTCTAACTAATGAGCTATGAATTCAGTCGTACAGACTTATGCAGGGGTTCCGGCTAATATGTTATTTTCCATGAATTTATTCTCACCTGAATTACTTATTCTGTTTATATCTTGGCATGGCATACTTATGAATATGATTATGTGAAGCATGATTTGAATTGAGATATTTATATATACATTTATGCATATGCTTATATTCTATTTCTGGGAAAATTATACATGTTTTACGGCGAGGGGTTAGAACTTTTGAGAAATGAAATGAATTTGAAAACATTTGTTTTTGCCCACTCATGTTTTCTGTTTTACGCCCCTCCAGGTTTTAGGTTGGCTTGTTGTTGGTGGTGTTTGAGGATTTCGGCTGTTCTGACAAATTATATATTTAGTAGGACATCTTCTGGTACTGTATAATTAGTACTTGTCCTACTGGACTGCACCTAGACTTTCTATGCTATGATTAGGAGTATTTACTCTTGTAACTCACTCCTATCACTTCATGTTTATTAGTACACCTTAGTAGCTTTCGTTTTTATTTATTCGTATATTTCTTATCCATATTACTTTCACACTGTGCACATGGCTACGTCACCCTTACTTGACGGCCAGCATGCCTCGATCTCATTCGGGGTGTGTCACAAGAGCTCTCGGTGGAGGAGAAACTTTCTATATTGTTGGAATCAACTTAGTTGTACATTGAAAAAACCAATCAAGGATTTCAGATTCAAGCTTTAAACTGTGAGAAAAGCTATGATGATCAAGAAGAAATTGGTGCAGAAACGGAAGAGCCACCTGCAAGCTATTCACGCCCAATGGAGGAAACAACATATGCTGATCCTGAATCCTGAAATCCTCCCAAAATCTACGGCAACCCAGGTTCATGTGCCGTCAAAATTTTTCCCACAAAGACTGCAGGAAAGCACGGAAATAGATGTGTTGGAGAGGGATGTTGACACAAATTCAAAATCTGGAAAATTAAATGGTCAACTTTTGGACACACTCAAGAATTTGGATACATGGTAGATGACCACCGATACAATTTTTATTGCTGAATTGGACATTCCAGCAGTACAACCCATCAAATTTAAAGAATATTAGGGCCAATCGTACAAGCATGCTAAGGCATACAAGAAGAAGAAGACGTTTTGTGGCAGCCAAATTCCTCATAGACAAATTCGGCCACTGCACAAATTATGGGTATTAAATACAAGATTGAAGTCAATTCGACAGAGACCAAAACATCGCTGGACGGAACCTTATTTCATTACAAAGATTCATTCTCATAGAATGGATGATATTAAGGACTCAACCACAACATTTAAACACGCAGTCAATACACATCAAGTCACTCATTACCTAATATTGCCCTCTGATGTTGTTAAAGATTGGTTGACTCTAAAAGAACATGTGATGTGATTACCAAACTTCCGCTCTGACACTAACTAAAGTGTTTATTGGGAGGCAACCCAAATTTTCTAACTCTTTTATTTTTATTTTCGTTTATTTTATTTTCTTGCTTTTATTTCAATTACAAAAATCACAACAAAACATCAATAATAAAAATAAAAACAGACAAACCAAAAAAAAATTTAAAATTTAAAATAAATGCAAATTTTAATTCTTGTTATTTTTCTTTACTTATCTAATTAGGTTTTTGATTGCAGGTTGCATTCAGAACTGATTCGGCCTAATCCCAACTATGGGCGTGCAATCAACATTCATTCCCCCATCACATTCATCGTCCATTCCTCTACATTCATGAGATTAGGCAGTGCGGAGTGCAGAAACAAAGTTGAGGTTCAGAAATACTCACATGAGGGTTACCAAGAAGCTTCTGTGCCACTTAGACCCGTTCACTCACACTCTCTCCCATGAAAATAATTACATACCATTCACCAAATTCCTAATACACACATTCTACCTTTCAGGGATCTAAGTAGCACAAAGGACACGGTTCATCAAGGCCGAATACAATTTATGTTATCCACAATTTTGGGCTCAAATATACATCAGTGGGTGCATGCAAGCACACAGATAGAAATTTATGAGCATGTGGAGAACATTATCATGCATGATGCACAAATAAGAGTTAGGCATCTATATCCTATACCTGTCCTTTTTCAGATAAGCTCCAGACATCTATCGTTCTTTTCTACGTCGAATCAGCATTCTGCAGCTCCTGCCGCAAAAGCACACATGCATTAGATAATTTTCATCCATTTTTTCCCAAATCTAAGCATCTGAGAGAAAAAAAAATCGAAGGGAGATGGGGATAAAAATTACCCATTAATGTGTCGAAATCAGAGAGGGATGTGATCTGCAGTGTCATCTTTGCGGTTGTTGATATTACTGTTTGAGGGTGCTGGATTTCTGAGGTTCGAAGGCAGCGAGATGATGAAAGAGAACATCGCAGAAGTTGGCTGGGACGTTTTGGATTTGGGCTTGGTAATCAAATGGGTTGTTCCATCTTTTGCTAGAATGAGCCACATCATGGCCCACAGTCATCTCAGGCTCAAATTTAGGCCACATTTGCTCCTAGTCCAGCTGTGCAACAGCTTGATTTTCAAGCCCAGGTAATATCTTTCCTTTTTCTTTGGTTTTGTTAATCATTTTCACTTTTATAATTATATTATATTTTAGTTTAAATGGATGCATGCTTTATTTGAATTATTAATCATCGCGATTAAACAATCTAATTGTCTTAGTGGTTCGCGACCATTAAGGTATTTACTATTTAGACAAGTAATTTGATGCAATTTTTGTTGAAACATCACCTTGAAATTGAGGAGGAATTTTTGTGATTAGTAATTGTAAGTTTACTTAAGGCGAACATCACGCTCTTAAGGGTTGCATGGTTTTTCAAAGGGTTTTCACAAAGCTTAATGAGTCTTGCATGTTTATATTTGATCTGAACATCAAAGACGGGTTATATGTTGGATATACGTTTTCACTTGAACATCATGAGAAAAATATGCATTAGGAAAACCTTAACCTTCAAAGCATGTATGTGGAAATTCATAAGTAATTGGTAAAATTGCATAGGATTGTTAGTGGTGACGACGCAACCCTAGTGTTTAAATTGTTTTCCAAAACCGTTTTCTTTTGCTTTCTTTACTTGGTTGAATTATTTAATTGTTTTTATTTAAATTTGTTTTTGTTATTTTAGATTCCAAAATCAAATTTTTTGAAACTTTGTTTCAAATCATTAGCTAAGGATTAATTTAAATACAAATTATTCATTCAATCATTGAGGAAAACGACCTTACTTCAGCTGCTATACTACAATAACCTTGTACTCTTGCAGGTATTTTTAAGTGTTTTTATCCCCAGTTGCACATGAGTACACGTATGAAGTAAATATTCTGTTAATTGTGTTTTGTAATCGCTTTACTATATCAACTGCCATGTGTAGTAAAAACACAATTGCTAAGAAATTGTGTTTCCCCTGGCCCTGGAAACCAATGTGCCATTCATGTCTGTGTGGACCATAAATATTCAAGTAAAGACCGTCTTTTTGAAAGACAATAAAAAAAAACTTTGGATTGAAGTCATGATTAGGACTTAAGCAAACATGATAATATGGCAAACCCAGTGAGAGAGGAAATTTGGTTAATACAAGATATTACAATAATATTTCAGTCTATATCATGCGAGAAATTAATGATTCTTACATCAGTCAACTGACTTTAAATCAATGTCTCAATTCCTTCATAAGTTCTTCTGTCACAGTTGAATGTGAGCCCCTTCTTTTGGCCGGTGGACATGTCCTCAGCGGAGACATGCAGGATGCCATTTTCATCAATATCAAAGCAAACTTGAAACTTCGGAACACCCCTGGGAGCTGGAGGAATGTCATTGAGTACAAATCCTCCCAAATAGTTATTGTCTCTTGCCATTCTACTCTCACCCTCATAAATGGGACATTTAGCACCACGTTGGTTGTCATAGAGCGTAGTAAAACCTTTGATTGTTATTTTGACCGGTATTCTAGTGTTTCTTGGAATCACAACTGACATGATACATTCTTCACTAACCTCCAACCCAAGTGAGAGAGGGGTGACATCCACTAGTGCGAACTCCCGAAGCTTTCCAGTTAGATTGTCACCACTCAAGACAGTAGCTTGAACAGCGGCACCGTAGGCCACCGCCTCATCCGGATTAATGCCCTTGCAAAGTTCCTTTCCCTTGAAAACCTCCTGCAAAAGCTGCTGCACCTTGGGAATTCTAGAAGAGCCACCAGCAAGAACAACATCATGTACGCTGCTTATGTCCATTTTAGCATCTTCCAGGCACTTCTTCACAGGCTCTATGCACTTGCCGAAGAAATCCATGTTGAGTTGCTCAAATTTAGCACGGGTAATAGTTAAACAAAAATCAACACCCTGATGCAAACAATCAATGTCAATGTCAGTCTCAGACATAAATGAAAGCCTCCTCTTTGCCTTCTCACATGCATTTTTTAACCTCCTAAGAGCCTTGAAGTTTCCACCAACGTCCACGTTATGCTTCCTCTTGAATTGCTCAGCACAGTGGTTGACCATTCTGTTATCGAAATCTTCACCTCCAAGATGAGTGTCTCCAGCTGTGGCCTTCACTTCAAAGACACTGTCAGCTATGGTAAGTAGCGAAACATCCAAGGTCCCCCCGCCCAAATCAAATATCATCACATTTCTCTTGCTATACCAACCGGCCTTCCTGTCAAGCCCATAAGCAATGGCTGCAGCAGTCGGCTCATTGATGATGCGCATCACATTTAGGCCAGCAGTAGCACCTGCCTTTTTCGTAGCCTGTCGCTGCGAGTCATTAAAGTAAGCAGGGACTGTGATAACTGAATTTTTCACAGTTGAACCAAGGTAGGCCCCAGCAATCTCCCGCATTTTCAGAAGAATCATAGATGAGATTTCTTCAGCAGCAAATTGTTTCTCTACACCCTTGTGTGTGACGACAATCATTGGCTTGTCAGAAGGACCCCCAATGACCTTAAAAGGCCAATGCTTTATATCGTTTTGAACACATTCATCTGTGAACCTCCTACCGATCATCCTTTTCGCGTCTGCAAATTGAGGACAGAATTAGAAACACAACCCAACAACCAAAACTAACAAAGAAATAGGTCATATGATTGAAATAAAAGCATATTGTTAAACAAACGGTGTCGTAACTATCCCAAATTCTTTCACTCTACTGTAAATGTACTACACCTTTTTAATTATCATCAAAATCATAATCTAAATTATAACTTATCATCAACACCCCACATTTTATAACTTCAAATACTGTTATAAATATTCAGAGAAAAAGAAAAACTAATTTGAGAAATAAATTAATGGGAAAAGGGTATATATGTAGATGGATACATACAGGAAGAGATGAACATACCGAAGATGGTGTTGGTTGGGTTTTTTATGACCTGGTTGAATGCACCATCACCTATCAATCGCTCAGTATTTGTAAAAGCAACATAAGATGGAGTGGTCCTGTTGCCCTGATCGTTCACTATGATTTCTACATGATCATACTGCCACACCGCCACACACGAGTAGGTTGTCCCCAGGTCGATCCCGATTGCATGACCTGCAGCTTTGTCTTTTCCTGCCATTCTAAGCTGAGAAACTGGAAGAAGAATAGTACTAAGAAGAGAACTGAATGGCAGCACAGTAAGAAGATCAAGATAATATATGTGCTTGAAAGTAGAAGATATTATGGGGAACATAGAGCGGCCTGAGAGGTTATTCTTTTTCTTTTGGACACTTTTTGGTTCATTATCCTTTTTCTTTTGGACACTTTTGGTTCATTATGAAACACCCCAACCCCCCCACTGTTATTTAAAAAATTGTTTTAAAGCTTTAAATGGTGAGCCACGTGAGGCCCACCTTATGATTTCTTATTATTCCCCCCCCCATCTCTCTTCTTGCTCTCCCCGTAACCTCCTCCTTCTTCTTCGTTTCCTCCATCTCTCCGGAACTCTGCAACTCTCTCTCCCTCTCGCACCTCTCTCTCTATTCTCCTGGACTCACGAATGCCATACCACCCTCAGGTGAGGCTTGTAGCAAGCCCCGGACTCCCCCCCTGCCCGCGAGACCGACGGCACGGAGCAAAACTCCGGCGAGTTTTCTTCCATTTTCCCGTCGGGTAGGTCTCAAATCTCTCTCTCGTACCTAGTTTGTGGTTTGGTTGTGATTTAGAAGCTTGAACCTTACCTTTTTACGTAGGTTTTTGCTTCGGAACGGTCGTGGGTGAGCACACCCATTTTTCCGGCGAACCCGTGCATTCCGTGGGCTTTTCTGGTCACCTCCGACCGAGTTACGGCGTTTGGAAGGTAGAAATCTCTTCCTCTCTCTTTGTTCTTCATGTTCGTACCTAGATCGGAGCTTGAAGCTCCCGTTTTCAGCTGACCGGAGCTGTAGCAGCTCCGGCCTTCTTCTTCCTCGGCACCAGGCCGTCCGGCCTCTCCCATTTCCCTCGGGCCCAAGCCCGTTTTGTTTTAGCCCAGCACCCTAACCCCTTTTTGTTTTTATTTTTTTAGTTATAGTTTAGGGGCCATGGGCCGGTTTTAAAACAAGGGCTTAAAGCCCTGTTTTCGGTTAAGGAGGCCTTAGGGCCTTGGGTGGGTGTGTGTGTGTGTGTGTGTGGACTAAAGCCCAAACCTAAATTCTCCCTCTAAAACCCTTTCAACCCAAACCTCTAGGGTTCTAAAATTCATTTAAAACCCTAAACCCATCCAAACCCAATTCTCTTATTTTATTTAATTCAAACCCAATATCTTAGAAAATCCTTTTATTTATTAATTATATTTTTGTGCTTAGGTAAAGTTGCTATTAAGGAAATTCGTAATCCTGATTCGCGCGATTCTTCTGCTAAGGAATATTTGTGAGTGGACCCCTTCTAAAATTACATGATTTTATAGTAATTGCATAAATGATTAGCATGCCTACTAATTTTGTGAATTGATTTATATCAATCCCGTTTACTGAATTTATTGATTTCGTCTCGTGTTTTGGTGAGGAAATAATTGTTAGCTTATATTGAGCTATATTTTAATATATATCATATTTTCTATAAAAACCATGAACTGGTAGACTATCTGATAGATGACGATAGGATGCTAGAACATGTTTTGAACCCCTCTTTATATTGTAGACGATGATCGGTAACCTATGCTATGAAGTGGTTATTTAAGAGAGACGTAACTATTTGTGCGTACCTAGTGGACACTATGCCGCCTGGGGCGAGGATCTGGTGTTGGCATTTAGGCCGGGAGAAATAATCCCTAGCGAAAGGCTGAGGGACACGGCGACAGGCATTGGGCCGGGAGGGAGTTATCTCTGGCTACGGGCACAGAGACTGAGGTGCAGGCATTGGGCCGGGAGTTATATTTATTCGGTGATCTATCTAGCAGCACACCGCGCTTACGAGACGATTTATGAGACGTTTGATATTTCGATTTCCGCGATGATATTCCGCGATATGGTTTTTGAGATATATTTGGCATGCTAGGATTTTTATTAAATCCATCACTTATTATGCTAGTAGTTTTCATTATATAAACTTTGGGGGTTAGTATGTTGATAACTGCTTTATTATTATTATATATATATAAATTTGGTCCACTCACCTTTGTTTTGCGCCCCCATTCAGGACTTAGAATCAAGGCACCTAATCCCGGCGTCAAGGCACTTCCGCAGCAGCATTTTCGGATCCTCCCGATGTAGGACCCACTCCTCTATTCATTAAATTTTATCTTAATTCTTTTTAGTGATTAGGTTTAGTTGTATGCTCTGAGCACGTTCCTAAAATTATTAATTCTTGGTATTTTTAAATTTCTAACCCTTATTTATTTCTTATTCTTAGCTTTTGTATCAATTAATGGCTTTCGTCACCCTCGGGTGTCGGCCAGCACGTATCGGTCCTGGTATTCGGGGAATATCAGGGTCGGGGCGTGTCACATTAAGTTCCAAATTTAAAGAAGCAATGTATAGTAAGTTGTAATCTTCTTCGTTAAGTAATCTTCTTCATTTATGTTCTGCTTGGGAACGAACAATCATTTATGTTTTGCTTGTCTAACTTGTTGTGCAAAAAACCTTGGAATCCAATATGTCCCCAAATTTTATTTTCTGTTAGCTGTTTATGCCAAAGTAATGGGAAATATTTCAGTGTGCCCGAAATACAGGGTGTACACCACATGTCATCATATATGTGGAGAGACATTTTATTTTTCAAGTGTCCCCACATATATAATGACTCTTATCATATTTTTCATACCACATTTATCATCTCTCTAATAGATAGGTGACCCCTTCCTCTATTAGAAAGATAGTACAAATATGTAAGTGTAGCATTAATCTTACTACCTTTACCTTCTTTCTTTCTTTACTACCTTAAAACTTTATGATGTAGAACTAATAGTCAAGTGGGTTGAAGAGAAAATGGACCGATGGAAGACAGAGACGTAGAGGGAATTTGCAGTTTTGGCATCTGAGCTCCAATTTGGGCGTATGATACATTTTTGGAAAGAAAAGAACGTCGCTGTTCAAAATTAAGTTTTAAGTTTTGTAATAAAAATTGGACTTTTCATTTGTCGTCTAATTAAGATCGTTTGACTTTCGTTTAATTATCTAAGACCTTAAGTTGTCCTAGGAGTTGTAATTAGATTATTTAAGCCATTAGCTGCTTCCATTGTAATCATATTTCAATCAATTAATCAAATACAATTTTTATGATTTCTCTCAAATCTGGTGGATTCTAGACTATTGATTCTTCAAAGAATTACACTTGTAATTCTTCAACTTCGTGTTACGTCGCTTTATCTTTACTACATTTCCAACTTTACCTTCTTTACTACCTTTACTACCTGTACTACCTTTACTACCTTATAACTTTACCTTCTTTTTTATATGAGAAAACTTTATAACTTTATTTAGTTCTACAAAACTGCGACAAATGATAGCTAGTATACAGAGTTTAACATTTATTTGTGTACTGAACTATGAACAGAAAACAAAACGGCAAATTAGTTACACATACAGAAAGCAAAAGTGGACTTGCAGTGTTGCACATAGAAACCTAGCACAGATCTCAGTAGCTACGTACTCCTCCGAGAATTCTTCTGATTCGATGACTTTTTAAAGCAGCTTTGGAAAATTGGTAGACAGAAAAATAAGCTTTATCGGAGCGTGAGAGGAACATTATCACCTACCAGCTGAGAAATGATAGAACAACTGTGGTTTTATGCCCAGTCACATATATATTTACTAGTTCATATGTTACACAAACGACATAGCATGAAGTTGCAATTTCCAAGTTGAAATCAGGAGGATGGATGAGAAGCTCTTGTTGAATGAAAAATTCTTAACCGTTTTTATCCAATTGGTGCCATCTTATACAAAGTGGCAGTACATTGTGTATGAACCTTTTCAAATTGAAAAGATTACTCTACACAGATCAGTGCATTTCCTTAGTAAATGGTGTTGTCTAATAGATGTGTTTTCATCTCTTCGTCAATCAGTGTCTTAGGTTTGATATAAACCCAAGTCAGTATAGCAGTGAGATATGCATCAAGAGAAGGAGTTTCCCGATTCTGTTTTTCTCATTCTTTCTTTGTCAAATTCCAGTCGTGTCTTGAAAGTCTGAAAATTGCAGTGCTTCGACTTCGTATTATAGATTCTTGAATCCTAGAAAACGGAGGCCAACTGAACTACAAGCACAAGAGCGAAATTTTATCTTTAGGACATTGCATTTGTGCAAGCCTCAATCTCCAAATTTGTAGTCATTCTTACTTTCTCTCTAGTTGTTTACATTAATCTTGTACACAATTAGCGTTGTGATTTCTTTATGATTATCATCATTAGAATTATTTTATTATTCTCATACTTTCTGTTAGTGTTCCAACGGCTCTATCATAACGGAATAACATGGAGGTTGGATGAGATCACCAGAGCATGAATGAGAAGCTCGACCATAGAAAATACGCTTCCCCTGTAATCCAATGTCTATTCAGTCTGAAGCATGCTGGAGAAATTAGAAATGAACGTTTCTTACAGCAGTCAACCGACTTTTATATCAATGTCTCAATTCCCTCAAAAGTTCTTCTGTCACAGTTGAAAGTAATCACCTTCTTTTGGCCGGTGGACATGTCCTCCGCGGAGACACTCAGGATACCATTTTCATCAATATCAAAGCAAAGTTTGAATTTAGCAGAGAAAGTAATAGGAAAATTGGTGGCTATTAAGCACCTAGGTTTCAAAAATTTCTTTTTAACAAAGAAAATAATGCGATCAATTTGCACATTATTAGGTTAATGTTTAGTGAACTGTTAAATTTTATTTTATTTGTCAAATAATATATTTTGTTAGATTAAATGTTACATTACTCACCGACAAGGTTCGAATCCACATCATCATGCAAGAGCTCAATTCATTTCCACTACTGTGGTAAATGACTACTTGTGTTTGGTGAACTGTTAACTGTTGACGTAATAATACGAAACTTATTCCAATACCTATTACCATACCAAAGAGAATAAATTAAGGTTATATTCAAGATAGATATTGATTTTTACACTCTCGTTTTCTTATTTTCTAATGAGTAATGATTGTATAAAAAATTATTGGTAGTGATTTTCACACTCCTATTCACATTTTATTAGTTTATAATTATATCTCATGATTCTCCATTAAATTATTCAATTAGAGTCTAAATATAAAAAGATGAGAGAAAATGACTAATTTTTTCCCTCGAAAAAATGTGAAATTTGTCGAATTTCAAAATGTTGAGTTGCAATGTGAAAAGTGGGAGCCTATAACCGATTTTGAAAGTGACCCCAACGTTATGATGCAAAATGTACTTGACCCTAAATATCTTTAGTTTGTAGATTCTCCCCCTCATCTCCTGTTCCCCCCTTATTAAATAATGATTTTTGACACACTCCTATCCTATAATCAAGGCGTGACGGCATGCCTTGATTCTAGGATCGGGCTGTGTCAATTTTAGCATAATTTTTTTCGATAATTTTTTTGAAAATAAAATTTAGGTTGATGATCTTAATTTTTTATATGAACATTTTAACTTAAAAATATTTAAATTTCGATAAGTAATAAAAAAATTTAAGTTAAATTTGGTTTAAATTATTTTAGACGTTAGATTTAATTTTGGACTGTCAAATTTTTGTTTTACCATTAGGTTTGCTCTTATTTGTTCATAATCGTTAGATTATAAGTAAAAAAAATAAAATGGTTTGAAATACGATAGTTGGGTTCAGTATAATTTAAGCCAGGCTTAAATCTTGAAAAGAATCTAGCCTAGAAATATATTTTTCTTCTAGAGCTTATTTTAGCCTAATTTATTCTATATTTAATTAGGATTTATAAAGTTTTATAAAAGTAAAATATGGGTGTATTCAATCAAAATTTTAATGGAGCCTACAAAGTTTAATAGGGTGTATAAAATCAAGATTTGACAAATCATACCTCTCCGAATTCACCCCTATGAGATTTTGAAGAAATTTACACAAAATTCACATATAGAATTTATGAAAGTCTATTAAAACTTCATCAAAATTCATCATAATCAAGATTTAACATCGGAATGCAAAATGAAAACTCTAACAACGCCTCATTCAACTAATTGATCGTTAATACCAATACTAATGTTCCAATCTGATCCAGCCTACCAAATAGGTCGTTAGTTCACTTTCTCAATTCCTTCAAAATTCCTAATGTCACTGTCACTCTTGATTGTAATCCCTTTCCTTTGGCCGGTGGACTTGTCTTCGGCGGAGACATTCAGGATACCATTGGCATCAATATTGAAACAAACTTCCAACAGTGGAACACCTTTCGGAGCTGGAGGAATACCATCGAGGGTAAACTCAGCCAAAAAGTTATTGTTTTTAGCTATGCTGCTTTCACCCTCATAAACAGCAACGTTCGCCGAAACTTGATTGTCATAAAGGGTAGTTACAATTTTTTTCTTCATGACTGGAATTCTAGAATTTCTTGGAATCACAGTGTTCATGAATAACTTGGAACCATCCCACTCTTCACACTCAATTCCAAGTGATAAAGGGGTGACATCCAAGAGAGTGAAGTCCTGAAGTTTCCCATTTCCATTCCCACTCAAGACTGCAGCTTGAACAGCGGCACCATACGCAATTGCCTCATCCGGATTGATACTCTTGCACAACTGCTTCCCCTTCAACACATCCTGCAATAGTTGCTGCACTTTGGGAATTCTAGAAGATCCACCGGCAAGAACAACATCATGGACACTGCTCACTTCCATATTGGCATCCTTCAAACACTTCTCCACTGGCTCCAGACACTCGTTAAAGAAATCCATATTCAGTTGCTCAAATTTGGCACGGGTAATAGTAGTATAGAAATCAGTACCCTCGTACAAACAGTCGATTTCAATGTCAGTGGCTGAAATAAATGAAAGCCTCCTCTTTGCTTTCTCACATGCGTTTCTTAACCTCCTTAGTGCTTTAGAGTTTCCACTCACGTCCAAATTATGCTTCTTCTTGAATTGCTCAACACAAAAGTCCACCATTTTGTTATCGAAGTCTTCTCCTCCAAGGTGAGTGTCTCCAGCCGTGGCCTTCACTTCAAACACACCATCACCTATGGTAAGTAGTGAAACATCTAAAGTACCACCGCCTAAATCAAATATCATCACATTTCTCTTGCTGTACCAACCAGCCTTCTTGTCAATGCCATAAGCAATTGCTGCAGCAGTTGGTTCGTTGATGATACGCATCACATTTAGGCCAGCAGTGTTGCCAGCATTTTTTGTAGCCTGACGCTGTGAATCATTGAAGTAAGCAGGGACAGTGATAACTGCATTCTTCACAGTGGAGTTGAGGTAGGCCTCAGCAATCTCCCGCATTTTCGATAGAACCATGGCTGAAATTTCTTCGGCAGCGAACTGTTTCTCTTGTCCCTCGTGGGTGACCACAATCAAGGGCTTGCCGCCAGGACCCTCAGTGACTCTAAATGGCCAGAGCTTCAAATCACTTTGAACAGTGGCGTCATTGAATCTCCTACCAATTAACCTCTTCGCATCTGCAAATAAATTATTCATTTAAAAAAAAAAAAAACATTCCTAGAAAGAAAGAACAATTTCTATGTGGTCAGTAAGATGAGTTATTCGAATATTTAATGAATAACTCATCTTAACGACAAAATACACCGCAGCGATAGTTATAATTCCACTTCATAATGTTCATACTCACTGCTTTTTGTTGTGTTAAAAAAATAAATTCTATTAGCCTTAGCATACAAGCATTTTCCATGAACCAACTCCGAAATTAAATACTGTTCAATTAATACCAGATAAAATTAATAGCAGATAAACGAGGAGCTAACCAAAAATGGAGTTGGTGGGGTTTCTGATGATTTGGTTGATGGCTGAATCACCAACCAATCGCTCAGTCTCAGTGAAGGCAACACAAGATGGAGTGGTCCTGTTACCCTGATCATTCACTATGATTTCCACACGGTCGTGCTCCCACACTGCGACACACGAGTACGTTGTCCCCAGATCAATCCCGATTGCGTGGCCTTCTTTTCCTGCCATTCTCTGTACGGGAACACGATAAAGAAGACGAGGAGAGAAGAAAAATTATTTCAGTGAGAGTAATAGGGAGGGACTAGAGAGAGTGAGTCAGGCTAGTTTATTGGGGAAGAGAAATAATTCAGAGTGGTGTCTTTCATAAGTTAGATCTAACTTGGGAAGGAAGAATCATTAATCTTTTGCTTTTCTAAAGTTTTGTGCAAAACACGTTGGAATGCAATAAGTCTCCAAAATTTATTTTCCGTTGCCTGTTCTATGCCAAATTATGCAGCAACCAAAGCACAAACGATAACGATTACCAAAAAAAAAAAAAAAAAAAAAAAAAGCATAAATGATAAGGACTCTGCTTTATACCTTTACCTTTACTACCTTCTAACTTTACCTTCTTCTTTTATTTGAGTAATGTGTACCACATTTTTCATATCATTTTAGGTGGTATTTGATGTGGACAGCCACATCATTTGAATTAATCATATTTTTAAATTTAGTTCATTATTTATTAAACTAATAATTAAGAAAAACTAGTTAATTAAATGATGATTGTAGTGTACGAGGAGTCTTTCTCCTTCTTTTCCTTGGGTTAATTTGTAAAATTTTCAAATGATGTGGCTGTCCACATCAGATACTATCTAATATGGTATAGAAATGTGGTATAAAAATATGGTATGAATAACATTACTCTTTTTATTTTTTTCTGAGAGAATATTGAAAGTGGAACTGGACTTGCAGATAGAAAGCTAGCATATATCTCAGTAGCTAAGTAATGTACTCCTTCGAGAATTCTTCTGTTTCGATGACTTTTTAAGGCAGATTTAGAAAATTGGGAGAATTCTTCTTCTTCTCATGACATTCTCAACATTCTCAGCGCTAAAACTCAAAGAAGAACAACCGATAGTTTTGGTTAATTGTTTGATAAAGGTTCATCCATGCCAAAGCGCAAAACCGAGAAAACAAAAAGAACAAATTTCTACGATTAAACTTATCAATTGCAACTCCTTTAATTACACAACTCCACTCAAATTTAAGCTACCGGCCGTCTCACATTCTAAAATTCGATGAAATTGCAGCATCAACAGAGTTAAAAAAATAAATAATACTTGCAAGGGGCATGCCATGTATGGTTTAGAGCTTTTACTCACGCACCCGATATGTAAGTTCAATTCTCCCTTTCCACACTAAGAAAATGAATTTTATATACAAAATTATTAGTTGTACATATTTCACCACAAACCAGATATATATGTGTCTTCGGAATTTCACGGCACTAAATGAAAGGGAAAAGATAATGAAGAACAAATAGGTTTTTTTCTTTTCAATTTATTTATTTATTTATTACAAGCGATGCTATTACTCTAAACCATATCAGAAATGTCTTCAGAATTTGATAGCTTGCATCTAGAAAGTAGTGAGTTGAAAAGGAGTCATATCCACTAGGCAATCCACCACTTACAATGAAGAGCAAATAAAAGGAAGTTTTAAAAAGGTAAAAAAAAAATGTAAGGGGCTTATAATATCAAATTAACGTCCAGCATGGTCCTAATGCCACACTGCAGGAAAGGACTAACTTGTCCCTTGACAAACCGAGTGGAGATACGAATATGATCACATATTGGCTTCATCTAGGTCCCAAAACATGTTGGCTGTATAAATTTTAAAATGTTAATTTTTTGTTGTTTTTGAATACATAAGATCGATACACTTGTCAACACACACTCATATATACAAATGAATCTGACATATATTGATAGGATGTTGAGCCTGCAGTGGCCATGGCGCCACACCACTTTTTCAAAAGTCTACATATTTGTTGTTGTATGTTTTACTTATAAGATTCATGCTTTCGGCCCTCCCGTTTTTAGATCCTGGTTCCATCCCTGATAGGATGCATCTCTATTAGAGTGTAAATAATTGTACTGGTTTTGTGCATTGTTTGTTAGATGTAGGTCATTGTTTCAAAAACCCTAATTATTAATTTTTTATTTTGGAAGATTAAAACCCTAATTGTTATAGGTATATAAATAAAGGATAAACGTGTGAAAGCACGAATTCAAAATTAATATAATAGTTGAAACATTAAAACCATTTTATCAAGATAAATTACACAGTAGGCACGCATAAGTAAAACAAATCATGTTTCAGTCTTTAGCATGACATAAGATTCTTTCTTACATTATTCTTTCAATTCCTTCACAAGTTGTGTCATTTGTGAGAGTTATCCCCTTCTTCTGGCCAGTCAACATGTCTTCAGCAGATACGTTCAGAATCCCATTGGAATCAATATCAAAGACAATATTGAATTTAGGAACACCCCTCGGAGCTGGAGGAATGTCTTTGAGCCTAAAATCACCCAGAAAGTAATTATTCACTGTTGTTGTACTCTCGCCTTCATAAACCGCAAATCTAACAACTGCTTGGTTGTCATGCCGAGTGGTAACAGTATAATTCCTCTTGACGGGCATTTTAGTGTTTCTTGGTATCACAACAGTCATGTCCCGTTCACGCCCAGTCTCCACCCCGAGTGATAGTGGCGTGACATCCAAAAAAGTGAGGTCTTGAAGCTTTTCATTTCCCTTCCCGTTCAGGACTGCAGCCTGAACAGCAGCACCGTAAGCCACTGCCTCATCCGGATTAATACCTTTACACAACTCCTTACCCTTGAAGACATTTTTAAGAGTTCTTGCACCTTAGGAATTCTCGAAGAGCCACCAACAAGAACAACATCGTGGATCCTGCTAACGTCCAATTTAGCATCCTCCAAACACTTGTTCACCGGCTCCATACACTTGGTAAAGAAATCCCTATTGAGTTCTTCAAATTTGGCCCGAGTAATAGTTGTATAAAAATCATTACCCTCATGCAAACAGTCAATTTCAATGTCGGTTGAAGACGTAAATGAAAGTCTCCTCTTTGCTTTCTCACAACTATTTTTTAACCTCCTAAGTGCTTTGAAGTTTCCAGTCACGTCTAAGTTATTCTTCCTCTTGAATTGCTCCACACAGTAATTCACCATTCTGTTATCTAGGTCTTCACCTCCGAGGTGAGTATCCCCTGCAGTGGCTTTCACATCAAACACGCCGCAACTAATGGTAACTAGCGACACATCTAAAGTACCACCACCAAAATCAAACATCATAACATTTCTCTTGCTGTACCAGCCAGCCTTCTTGTCAAGGCCATAAGCAATGGCTGCAGCAGTTGGTTCATTGATGACACGCAGCACCTTTAGGCCGGCACTGATAGCTGCATTTTTTGTAGCCTGACGCTGTGAGTCGCTGAAGTAAGCAGGGACTGTGACGACCGCACTCTCAACAGTTGAGCCGAGGAAGGCCTCAGCAATCTCTCGCATCTTTCCCAAAACCATTGATGAGATTTCTTCAGCAGCTAACTGCTTCTCTTGGCCCTTGTGAGTGACCACAATCGTAGGCTTTTCACGAGGACCTTCAATGACCTTGAAAGGCCACAACTTAATATCATCTTGAACACACGCGTCACTAAATCTTCTACCAATTAATCGCTTTGCATCTAAAAATTGGTGCCACAATTAGAAAACAAATCTAACAAAGTAAAATAATTAAAAAGAAATTTGTAAACAAATCTGTATAGAGTAACAATAATTTGAATCAGAAAACTGGTGCAAACATTCATACTATCACAGTAGTCCGACCAAGACTTCTTAAGGATCAATCTTAAGCCTCCTATTAAGATCACCATAACAAAATTAAGACCTTTCAGCCTCTTTTATTAGAACAACGCAATATGTGTCATTAACGATTGAGAAAAGCTGATTACTAATTTGGAAAAGAAGTGGGAAGAACCTTACCAAAGATGGAGTTGGAAGGGTTTCTGATGAGCTGGTTAAATGCAGCTTCACCAACCAGTATTTCGGCATCAGTGAAGGCAACGTGAGATGGAGTTGTCCTGTAACCCTGATCGTTCACTATAATTTCTACATGATCATACTGCCACACGGCCACACACGAGTGGTTGTCCCCAGGTCGATCCCGATTGCATGACCTGCGGCTGTGTCTTTTCCCGCCATTCTAAGCTGAGAAACTGGAAGAAGAATAGTACTAAAGAAGAGAATTGAATGGTAGCAGAGAAAGAAGATCAAGAGAATATTTGTGCTTGAAAGTAGAAGTATTATGGGGAACATAGGACACTTTTGGTTCGTTATTCTTTTTCTTTTGGACACTTTTTGGTTCATTTTTCTTTTTCTTTTGGACACTTTGGTTCATTGAGTTCCAAATTCAAAAGGCAATGTACAGTAAGTTGTAATCTTCTTCATTAAGTATTCTTCTTCCTTAAGTTCCAATTAAAAAAACAATTAATGTACAGCAAGCATAAAGAAGAAAAACTGTTGCTGAGAGAGTAATAGGGAGAGTGACTTTGGCTAGTCCAGCGGTAAAAGAAAAAGAGTAAAGAAAATGCCCAACATACAAGGGACACCAATATTATTAAACAGAAGGAAAAAAAATGCAAATTAGATGCACATATTGACATCCGTACGGACTGAAAGATGGCTAGTTAGATAGGTGGGATTCTACTTTTGGAAATGGAATAGCACATTGAAAAATGGAATAGTACATTGAAATTTGGCACAGATCTTGGTAGTTACTCCTCCGAAAAAATCTTCTCCCTCCATGACTTCTTCCAGGAGCCATTCGGCCAGAGAGTGAGCTTGAATCAAAGTATATAGAGGAATCAATCACATACCATAGACATGTATAAGCATGATCATTTGTATTTACTAGTGTGTATGTTACACAAAGAACAGATTTATAAGTAAGAACTAGGAGGATGCATGATCATAAGAAATAACGCATTAACAAAGATGCTGAGCACGAGGGAGCATACGGAGTAAATATTCTGTTAATAATTATGTTTTGCAATCGTCTTTACCATTCAACTACCATGTATAAACCATACAATGATAAAGCAAAGTTTTTAAGTAGGGAACATCCTCAAAGGAATTATGTTTCCCCTTGAATCCAATGTGCTATTCATGTCTGCGTGAGCCATAATTCAAGTAAATACCAGTCTTATTAAAAGACTAATAAAAACTTAGATTGAAGTCAATATTAGGACTTAAGCAAACATAAAAATATGGAAAATCTAGTGAGACAGGAAATTTGGCTAATATCTATAGCATGCTAGAATAGTCCAATTATTGATAAGCACATGCAATGTCCCTTATTTCCTAAATGTGAGATTGATACTCTCAATAAGAATAACTCCAATTTGGTTAGTGAAACTGTGAAAACTAATAACTCTGTTTGCAGCTGTTTTTATGTTATGCAATCGTTTGCATTGCATGTTTTCTTATGAAGAATGTGAACTAGTTTCCATAAAGAGGTATCAAAAGGAAGGTCAAAAAATTCACATAAAGATATCAAAAGGGCCCAAAGTTCACATAAAAATTCACATAAAGATATCATGCATATTTCTCCTGAGTACCAGCTCCATCTTTTCAACTGAAACTTTGTCCAACATTTATATTCCAATAGAGATAAAACGACTCCTCCAAAAATTAAAACGTAAAGCTGATTTTATAATATATGTCCTAATTCAGTTCTCGGAGTAGGCTTCTTAATTTGTTCACCGCCCCAATTCCTTCAGAGCTCCTTATGTCTCTATCACTAAAGATTGTAATCCCTTTCCTCTGGCCGGTAGACTTATCCTCAGCAGAGACACTTAGAATACCGTTGGCATCAATACTGAAACAAACATCGAATTCAGCAGTGGCCTTTGGAGCTGGAGGAATACCGTTGATCGTAAATTGACCCAGCAAATTGTTATTTTTGGTGTTTGTACTCTCACCCTCATAAATGGGGAAATCGATGGACACTTGATTGTCAAACCAAGTAACTAGAGTTGTGTTCCTCTTGATGGGAATACTGCTGTTTCTTGGGATCACAACCCACATGGATGTCTTGCAATACTCTTCCGCAGTCTCAACACCCAGTGACAGAGGCGTGACATCCAAGAGAGAATAGTCCTGAAGCTGCCCACTCTCATTCCCACTCAAGACTGCAGCTTGAACAGCGGCACCATACGCCACAGCCTTTGATGCTCTTGCACAGCTGCTTCCCCTTGAACACATCCTGCAATAGTTGTTGCACTTTGGGAATTCTAGAAGATCCACCGACAAGTACAACATCATGGACACTGCTTACTTCCATATTGGCATCCTTCAGCCACTTCTTGACTGACTCCATACACTTGTTAAAGAAATTCATATTCAGTTCCTCAAATTTGGCACGGGTAATAGTTGTATAGAAATCAGTACTAGGGATGGGCACGGGCCGGGCCGGACCCAAATTTGAAGGGACCGGACGGAATCAGCTTAAAAAGGAAACGGGCCGGGCCGGATATTACAAATCTCATCATTGGAACCGGATCTAACTCGGCCCGTTTCAAACGGGTCGGTTCGGGACGGGTACACAGATCCTTCTTCTTTTTTTTTATTCTTTTTTTTTCTGGTTTGGATCGCCTCCCGGACTTGCTCTATCACTCATCCTCTAGATCTTTGACATCGTCGGAGCTTTACCGGATTATGCAGAGAAGATCGAGAAATTGTCTAGGGTTAGAATCAGCTCTATTCCTTCACCAAATTAAATCAAAATCCTCCAGAAAAGGGTGTGAAGTAAATAACCTTTCTTGGCATGCAGCAAGTGTCGGCCGATAGAAGCCTGAGATTCAAAGATACCATCTGCAGCCACACATACAGAAATAAAAAAGTTCAGAGCTTTGCTGAATCTAAGCTTATTTGAATCAAAACCCATCAATATATAACATATAAATACATATATAGAATTTTTTATGTTAAATTTCGCAGTACCTGAAATGAAAGTTGGAGAGGAAGAAGAAGCAGGAAGACCCGGAAAAAGGAAGAGGAAAACAATGGAAAAGCAGAAGCAGAAGCTCTGATTAAACACCATATTTTCTGGGTCTTCTTTGTCATCACTACTAACCTCTTCGGCCTCTACACTCTTCGTCCAGCTACTACGACTTCAAATGTATTCCCGGAAACGCTGTGTTCACCCAAACCCGCCTCGATTCTCTGTCGCGGGAGCCAAAGCGTCTCAAATCCTCATCCTCGTCTTCTCCCTCCGAACTCCTTTTCAACCACCCCGCCACCTCCTACATTCCACAACCACAACAACCAATCTCTTTCCCCGCCATCGCCGAGTCATCATCAACTCGCCCAGCCCTCATTGTCGACTCGCAGGAAAACAGAGTCTGACTCTTCCACGGCCTCATGGCCTGCGCGGAAGTCGTCCAGCAGAACATCTTTAACCTCACCAAAGCTCTGGTGACCCAGATCGGCTACCTGGCAGGTTCACAAGCAGGCGTTGGCGCTCAGGTAGGAGAGGAGAAAGATTGAGTTCGAGAAGACGATGGAGATTGGAGTGAGTGACTGAATCTGGAATTAGAAACCTGGACACACGGGACATCGACTAGGGTAGGAATTAACAGTTGAGATTAGATGATAGGGTATCATTTAGTCTCGACCGTTCATTATTATTAGAAATGGGTCGTTCCGAGGCCCCGTTTTTCTAAGGATTAGGAATCGGCCCGCCTCGTATTTGACAATGCCCCGCCCCGCCTCGTTTACTTTCTACAATATTTGGAACCGGCCCGTACCCGCCCCGACCCGCAGTTCCTCTACCCGTTTACCCACCCCTAATCAGTACCCTGATCCAAGTAGTCAATTTCAATGTCTGTGGCATAAGTATATGAAAGCCTCCTATTTGTCTTCTCACATGCGTTCCTTAACCTCATCAGGGGCTTTAGAGTTTCCACTCACGTCCAAATTATGTTTCTTCTTGAATTGCTCAACACAAAAGTTGACCATTTTGTTATCGAAGTCTTCTCCTCCAAGGTAAGTGTGTAATGACCCGTCCCCAAATATTACGAATTTTATAATTTTAAAATGTGAAATTACAAAAATGTCCTTTCGAGGCAAATGCATTGCTTTTGTTGACCGCCTTGTCGGGTCATGTAAGATCTGTTCCCTTGGCGTATCCTCGTAGTACTCATCGCTACGCATGCGTAGGCGCAAACGGAACGTAATTTGGAATTATAACAAAAGAGTTATAAATGAATGAAGTTGAGGGCAAAATAGTCATTTGACCATAAACCTAGAAGACTCCAGATTTGCTGGAGCAGTGAGATGGTGCCACGTGTGTGGCTGTGATGGAAAGAAGATGAGAGAAAGGAGGGGGGTGCTGACCAATCAGAAGAAAGAGCAACCATGGCCACTGCTTATGTCGCTTAAATTTCGTACCTTTGTGTTCCAGAATCTATGATGAATTTGATGAAATATTGAATTAGGGATTTGAGATTTTTTTTTCTTTTAAGTTATGAAAAGGGAAAGGCCCAGAAATTCAAACTTGCAATTCATAATATGTGTTTACAATTAGAACTTGCAAAAAAAAAAAAAAAAAAAAATCCATGATAGATGAGTATGAAAATGAAGTCGAAGAGAACAATGAGATATGAGGAAGGTAGAGATGAAACGAAGAGGTTGGCAAGTTTTCTTCTGTGTGAAAAGAAATCTGAGGGAGAGGATAGGATTATTGATGGCAATTTGTATTTGTACCATCACTTTCAAATCCATCAAAATCCTCCATTTATTGAAATCCTAGCAAATCTTTAGCATTTGTCACTACACCTAGACTTAGGTGGACTTTAAAAAAAATTTTGATTGACTACCCATGGATTTAAATGTATTCTTTAAAATCTTTTCAAATTTTAATTTGATTACACCATAATTTCAAACTCTTTTAAAATCCTCTTCCAAATCTTAATTGAATACACCCTAATTTTAAAGTCCATTAAAATTCCAAACAAATCCTAATTTGATTACACCCTCTAAATCTCCAAAATTTATTTTCTGTTGCCTGTTTTTATGCCAAATTGTGCAGCAAATAAAAGCACAAACGATAACGATTACCATAAAAAAAGCATAAGCGATAACTACTTTATAACCTTACCTTCTTTAATACCATTACTACTTTATAACTTGAAGTACGATTCTTTTTCCTCCAAATTTCCCTCTCTTCCAATCCCCTTCTATTTAAATTGTTACGATTAAGTCATGTTTACTATTTTTTAACTTTACCTTTACTACCTTTTAACTTTACCTTTTATTTTTATTTTTATTTTTCTGAGATAACTTTACAACTTTATATTTAAATTAAGTTCAGTATTTGTCTGTGTACTGAGCTATGAACAGAAACAAAACGGCAAATTAGTTGCACGTATTGAGAGTGGAAGTGGACTTGCACATAGAAACCTAGCACAGATCTCAGTAGCTAAATAAAGTACTCCTCCGAGAATTCTTCTGCTTAGATGACTTTATACTGCAGCTTTGGAAGATTGGGAGAATTCTCCTTCTTCTTGACATTCTCAGCGTGAAAACTCAAAGAAGAACAACCGATCGGAATGCAGGCAGACTTAAAAATGTATATACATTCATTTATTTTTAGCAGTTGGATATCCCCCAGTGGAATGCAATCAGTGTCGAGATTTTTTGGTTCATTTTTTGTTAAAGGTTCATCCAGTTTTATATGTAAGAATCAGGAGGATGAATGATCATGAGAAATAACGCATTAACAGAGCTCAGTGTGAGTGCGTGTATGGAGTAAATACAGAACATCCTCAAAGAAATTATGTTTCCCCTGGAATCCAATGTTCTATTCATGTCTGCGTGAGCCATAATTCACGTAAAGACCAGTCCTAATTAAAGACAGTAATACAAACTTTAGATTAGGACTTAAGCAAACCCAGTGAGATAGGAAATATGGTTAATACAAGATATTTCGGTCTATAGCATGCAAGAAATTAATGTTTCTTACATCAGTCAACTGACTTTTAAATCAATGTCTCAATTCCTTCACAAGTTCTTCTGTCCGAGTTGAACGTGAGCCCCTTCTTTTGGCCGGTGGAGATGTCCTCAGAAGAGACATGCAGGATGCCATTTTCATCAATATCAAAGCAAACATCAAAGTTAGGAACATGCCTGGGAGCTGGAGGAATGTCATTGAGTGTAAATTCTCCCAAATAGTTATTATCTCTTGCCATTCTGCTCTCACCCTCATAGATGGCAAACTTAACATTCCGTTGGTTGTCAGAGCAAGTAGTAAAACCTTTGATTATTTTGACCGGTATTCTAGTGTTTCTTGGAATCACAACTGACATGATACGTTCTTCACAAGCCTCCACCCTCACCCTCACCCCAAGTGAGAGAGGGGTGACATCCACCAGTGCGAAGTCCCCAAGCTTTGCAGTTAGATTGCCACCACTCAAGACAGTAGCTTGAACAGCGGCACCATAGGCCACTGCCTCATCCGGATTGATGCCCTTGCAAAGCTCCTTTCCCTTGAAAACCTCCTGCAAAAGCTGCTGAACCTTGGGAATTCTAGAAGAGCCACCAGCAAGAACAACATCATGGACGCTGCTTATGTCCATGTTAGCATCTTCCAGACACTTCTTCACAGGCCCCATGCACTTGCCGAAGAAATCCATGTTGAGTTGCTCAAATTTAGCACGGGTAATAGTTAAACAAAAATCAACACCCTGATGCAAACAATCAATGTCAATGTCAGTCTCAGACATAAATGAAAGCCTCCTCTTTGCCTTCTCACATGCATTTTTTAACCTCCTAAGAGCCTTGAAGTTTCCACCAACGTCCACGTCATACTTCCTCTTGAATTGCTCAGCACAGTGGTTGACCATTCTGTTATCGAAATCTTCACCTCCAAGATGAGTGTCTCCAGCCGTGGCCTTCACTTCGAAGACACTGTCAGCTATGGTAAGTAGCGAAACATCCAAGGTTCCCCCGCCCAAATCAAATATCATCACATTTCTCTTGCTATACCAACCGGCCTTCCTGTCAAGCCCATAAGCAATGGCCGCAGCAGTTGGCTCATTGATGATGCGCATCACATTGAGGCCAGCACTAGCACCTGCCTCTTTCGTAGCCTGTCGCTGTGAGTCGGTAAAGTAAGCAGGGACTGTGATAACTGAATTTTTCACAGTTGAACCAAGGTAGGCCTCAGCAATCTCCCGCATTTTCACAAGTATCATAGATGAGATTTCTTCAGCAGCAAATTGTTTCTCTACACCCTTGTATGTGACGACAATCATTGGCTTGTCAGAAGGACCTCCAATGACCTTAAAAGGCCAATGCTTTATATCGTTTTGAACACATTCATCTGTGAACCTCCTACCGATTATCCTTTTCGCGTCTGCAAATTGAGGACAGAAATAGAAACACAACCCAACAACCAAAACTAACAAAGAAATAGGTCATATGATTGAAATAAAAGCATATTGTTAAACAAACGGTGTTGTAACTTGTAACCATCCCAAATTCTTTCACTCTGCTGTAAATATACTACACCTTTTAAATTATCATCAAAATCATTATCTAAATTATAACTTATCTTCAACACCCCACATTTTATAACTTCAAATACTGTTACAAGTATTCAGAGAAAAAGAAAAACTAATTTGAGAAATAAATTAATGGGAAAATGGTATATATTTAGATGGATACATACAGGAAGAGATGAACATACCGAAGATGGTGTTGGTTGGGTTTTTTATGACCTGGTTGAATGCACCATCACCTATCAATCCCTCAGTATTTGTGAAAGCAACATAAGATGGAGTGGTCCTGTTGCCCTGATCGTTCACTATGATTTCTACATGATCATACTGCCACACCGCCACACACGAGTAGGTTGTCCCCAGGTCGATCCCGATTGCATGACCTGCCGCTTTGTCTTTTCCTGCCATTCTAAGCTGAGAAACCGGAAGAAGAATAGTACTAAGAAGAGAACTGAATGGCAGCAGAGTAAGAAGATCAAGATAATATATGTGCTTGAAAGTAGAAGATATTATGGGGAACATAGAGCGGCCTGAGAGGTTATTCTTTTTCTTTTGGACACTTTTTGGTTCATTATCCTTTTTCTTTTGGACACTTTTGGTTCATTAAGTTCCAAATTTAAAGAAGCAATGTATAGTAAGTTGTAATCTTCTTCGTTAAGTAATCTTCTTCATTTATGTTCTGCTTGGGAACGAACAATCATTTATGTTTTGCTTGTCTAACTTGTTGTGCAAAAAACCTTGGAATCCAATATGTCCCCAAATTTTATTTTCTGTTAGCTGTTTATGCCAAAGTAATGGGAAATATTTCAGTGTGCCCGAAATACAGGGTGTACACCACATGTCATCATATATGTGGAGAGACATTTTATTTTTCAAGTGTCCCCACATATATAATGACTCTTATCATATTTTTCATACCACATTTATCATCTCTCTAATAGATAGGTGACCCCTTCCTCTATTAGAAAGATAGTACAAATATGTAAGTGTAGCATTACTCTTACTACCTTTACCTTCTTTCTTTCTTTACTACCTTATAACTTTATGATGTAGAACAAATAGTCAAGTGGGTTGAAGAGAAAATGGACCGATGGAAGACAGAGACGTAGAGGGAATTTGCAGTTTTGGCATCTGAGCTCCAATTTGGGCGTATGATACCTTTTTGGAAAGAAAAGAACGTCGTTGTTCAAAATTAAGTTTTAAGTTTTGTAATAAAAATTGGACTTTTCATTTGTCGTCTAATTAAGATCGTTTGACTTTCGTTTAATTATCTAAGACCTTAAGTTGTCCTAGGAGTTGTAATTAGATTATTTAAGCCATTAGCTGCTTCCATTGTAATCATATTTCAATCAATTAATCAAATACAATTTTTATGATTTCTCTCAAATCTGGTGGATTCTAGACTATTGATTCTTCAAAGAATTACACTTGTAATTCTTCAACTTCGTGTTACGTCGCTTTATCTTTACTACATTTCCAACTTTACCTTCTTTACTACCTTTACTACCTGTACTACCTTTACTACCTTATAACTTTACCTTCTTTTTTATATGAGAAAACTTTATAACTTTATTTAGTTCTACAAAACTGCGACAAATGATAGCTAGTATACAGAGTTTAACATTTATTTGTGTACTGAACTATGAACAGAAAACAAAACGGCAAATTAGTTACACATACAGAAAGCGGAAGTGGACTTGCAGTGTTGCACATAGAAACCTAGCACAGATCTCAGTAGCTACGTACTCCTCCGAGAATTCTTCTGATTCGATGACTTTTTAAAGCAGCTTTGGAAAATTGGTAGACAGAAAAATAAGCTTTATCGGAGCGTGAGAGGAACATTATCACCTACCAGCTGAGAAATGATAGAACAACTGTGGTTTTATGCCCAGTCACATATATATTTACTAGTTCATATGTTACACAAACGACATAGCATGAAGTTGCAATTTCCAAGTTGAAATCAGGAGGATGGATGAGAAGCTCTTGTTGAATGAAAAATTCTTAACCGTTTTTATCCAATTGGTGCCATCTTATACAAAGTGGCAGTACATTGTGTATGAACCTTTTCAAATTGAAAAGATTACTCTACACAGATCAGTGCATTTCCTTAGTAAATGGTGTTGTCTAATAGATGTGTTTTCATCTCTTCGTCAATCAGTGTCTTAGGTTTGATATAAACCCAAGTCAGTATAGCAGTGAGATATGCATCAAGAGAAGGAGTTTCCCGATTCTGTTTTTCTCATTCTTTCTTTGTCAAATTCCAGTCGTGTCTTGAAAGTCTGAAAATTGCAGTGCTTCGACTTCGTATTATAGATTCTTGAATCCTAGAAAACGGAGGCCAACTGAACTACAAGCACAAGAGCGAAATTTTATCTTTAGGACATTGCATTTGTGCAAGCCTCAATCTCCAAATTTGTAGTCATTCTTACTTTCTCTCTAGTTGTTTACATTAATCTTGTACACAATTAGCGTTGTGATTTCTTTATGATTATCATCATTAGAATTATTTTATTATTCTCATACTTTCTGTTAGTGTTCCAACGGCTCTATCATAACGGAATAACATGGAGGTTGGATGAGATCACCAGAGCATGAATGAGAAGCTCGACCATAGAAAATACGCTTCCCCTGTAATCCAATGTCTATTCAGTCTGAAGCATGCTGGAGAAATTAGAAATGAACGTTTCTTACAGCAGTCAACCGACTTTTATATCAATGTCTCAATTCCCTCAAAAGTTCTTCTGTCACAGTTGAAAGTAATCACCTTCTTTTGGCCGGTGGACATGTCCTCCGCGGAGACACTCAGGATACCATTTTCATCAATATCAAAGCAAAGTTTGAATTTAGCAGAGAAAGTAATAGGAAAATTGGTGGCTATTAAGCACCTAGGTTTCAAAAATTTCTTTTTAACAAAGAAAATAATGCGATCAATTTGCACATTATTAGGTTAATGTTTAGTGAACTGTTAAATTTTATTTTATTTGTCAAATAATATATTTTGTTAGATTAAATGTTACATTACTCACCGACAAGGTTCGAATCCACATCATCATGCAAGAGCTCAATTCATTTCCACTACTGTGGTAAATGACTACTTGTGTTTGGTGAACTGTTAACTGTTGACGTAATAATACGAAACTTATTCCAATACCTATTACCATACCAAAGAGAATAAATTAAGGTTATATTCAAGATAGATATTGATTTTTACACTCTCGTTTTCTTATTTTCTAATGAGTAATGATTGTATAAAAAATTATTGGTAGTGATTTTCACACTCCTATTCACATTTTATTAGTTTATAATTATATCTCATGATTCTCCATTAAATTATTCAATTAGAGTCTAAATATAAAAAGATGAGAGAAAATGACTAATTTTTTCCCTCGAAAAACTGTGAAATTTGTCGAATTTCAAAATGTTGAGTTGCAATGTGAAAAGTGGGAGCCTATAACCGATTTTGAAAGTGACCCCAACGTTATGATGCAAAATGTACTTGACCCTAAATATCTTTAGTTTGTAGATTCTCCCCCTCATCTCCTGTTCCCCCCTTATTAAATAATGATTTTTGACACACTCCTATCCTAGAATCAAGGCGTGACAGCATGCCTTGATTCTAGGATCAGGCTGTGTCAATTTTAGCATAATTTTTTTCGATAATTTTTTTGAAAATAAAATTTAGGTTGATGATCTTAATTTTTTATATGAACATTTTAACTTAAAAATATTTAAATTTCGATAAGTAATAAAAAAATTTAAGTTAAATTTGGTTTAAATTATTTTAGACGTTAGATTTAATTTTGGACTGTCAAATTTTTGTTTTACCATTAGGTTTGCTCTTATTTGTTCATAATCGTTAGATTATAAGTAAAAAAAATAAAAAGGTTTGAAATACGACAGTTGGGTTCAGTATAATTTAAGCCAGGCTTAAATCTTGAAAAGAATCTAGCCTAGAAATATATTTTTCTTCTAGAGCTTATTTTAGCCTAATTTATTCTATATTTAATTAGGATTTATAAAGTTTTATAAAAGTAAAATATGGGTGTATTCAATCAAAATTTTAATGGAGCCTACAAAGTTTAATAGGGTGTATACAATCAAGATTTGACAAATCATACCTCTCCGAATTCATCCCTATGAGATTTTGAAGAAATTTACACAAAATTCACATATAGAATTTATGAAAGTCTATTAAAACTTCATCAAAATTCATCATAATCAAGATTTAACATCGGAATGCAAAATGAAAACTCTAACAACGCCTCATTCAACTAATTGATCGTTAATACCAATACTAATGTTCCAATCTGATCCAGCCTACCAAATAGGTCGTTAGTTCACTTTCTCAATTCCTTCAAAATTCCTAATGTCACTGTCACTCTTGATTGTAATCCCTTTCCTTTGGCCGGTGGACTTGTCTTCGGCGGAGACATTCAGGATACCATTGGCATCAATATTGAAACAAACTTCCAACAGTGGAACACCTTTCGGAGCTGGAGGAATACCATCGAGGGTAAACTCAGCCAAAAAGTTATTGTTTTTAGCTATGCTGCTTTCACCCTCATAAACAGCAACGTTCGCCGAAACTTGATTGTCATAAAGGGTAGTTACAATTTTTTTCTTCATGACTGGAATTCTAGAATTTCTTGGAATCACAGTGTTCATGAATAACTTGGAACCATCCCACTCTTCACACTCAATTCCAAGTGATAAAGGGGTGACATCCAAGAGAGTGAAGTCTTGAAGCTTCTCATTTCCATTCCCACTCAAGACTGCAGCTTGAACAGCGGCACCATACGCAATTGCCTCATCCGGATTGATACTCTTGCACAACTGCTTCCCCTTGAACACATCCTGCAATAGTTGCTGCACTTTGGGAATTCTAGAAGATCCACCGGCAAGAACAACATCATGGACACTGCTTACTTCCATATTGGCATCCTTCAAACACTTCTCGACTGGCTCCATACACTTGTTAAAGAAATGCATGTTCAGTTGCTCAAATTTGGCACGGGTAATAGTTGTATAGAAATCAGTTCCCTCATACAAACAGTCGATTTCAATGTCAGTGGCTGAAGTAAACGAAAGCCTCCTCTTTGCTTTCTCACATGCGTCTCTTAACCTCCTTAGTGCTTTAGAGTTTCCACTCACGTCCAAATTATGCTTCTTCTTGAATTGCTCAACACAAAAGTCCACCATTTTGTTATCGAAGTCTTCTCCTCCAAGGTGAGTGTCTCCAGCCGTGGCCTTCACTTCAAACACACCATCACCTATGGTAAGTAGTGAAACATCTAGAGTACCACCACCTAAATCAAATATCATCACATTTCTCTTGCTATACCAGCCAGCCTTCTTGTCAATGCCATAAGCAATTGCGGCAGCAGTTGGTTCGTTGATGATACGCATCACATTTAGGCCAGCAGTGTTGCCAGCATTTTTTGTAGCCTGACGCTGTGAATCATTGAAGTAAGCAGGGACAGTGATAACTGCATTCTTCACAGTGGAGTTGAGGTAGGCCTCAGCAATCTCCCGCATTTTCACTAGAACCATGGCTGAAATTTCTTCGGCAGCAAACTGTTTTTCTTGTCCCTCGTGGGTGACCACAATCAAGGGCTTGCCGCCAGGACCCTCAGTGACTCTAAATGGCCAGAGCTTCAAATCACTTTGAACAGTGGCGTCATTGAATCTCCTACCAATTAACCTCTTCGCATCTGCAAATAAATGATTATTTAAAAAAAAAGAAATCCTAGAAAGAAAGAACAATTTCAAATGTGGTCAGTAAGATGAGTTATTCGAATATTTAATGAATAACTCATCTTAACGACAAAATACACCGCAGCGATAGTTATAATTCAACTTCATAATGTTCATACTCACTTCTTTTTGTGGTGTTAAAAAAATAAATTCTATTAGCCTTAGCATATAAGCATTTTCCATGAACCAACTCCGAAATTAAATACTGTTCAATTAATACCAGATAAAATTAATAGCAGATAAACGAGGAGCTAACCAAAAATGGAGTTGGTGGGGTTCCTGATGATTTGATTGATGGCCGAATCACCAACCAATCGCTCAGTCTCAGTGAAGGCAACACAAGATGGAGTGGTCCTGTTACCCTGATCGTTCACTATGATTTCCACACGGTCGTGCTCCCACACTGCGACACACGAGTACGTTGTCCCCAGATCAATCCCGATTGCGTGGCCTTCTTCTTCTGCCATAAGCGAACGAAGTTGAAGGCAAAATGATCATTTGACCATAATTCTAGAAGACTTAGCAAAATAGATGTGCCACGTGTGTGGCTGAGATTGGAGAAGGAAGATAGATGGAGAAGGAGAGAGGAATGAGTTGGCGAATGGGAGGAAGTGAAAGGAGGGATAGGAGAGAGAGGGGTTCCGGACCCCTTCGACCCGGTTGGCCCTTGGACCAGCGCGCTGACCCGGTTTCTGGGCAGAAAATCAGACGAATTTTCCAGCCGATACTAGCGATATTTGTGTAACATCCCACATCGACCAACGGAGAGTGAGTGATGTGCCTTATATGTACATGCCCACCTCCTATAGCACGAGGCCTTTTGGGAGCTCACTGCTTCGGGTTCCGTAGGAACTCCGAAGTTAAGCGAGAAAGGGGCTAGAGCATTCCCAGGATGGGTGACCTTCTGGGAAGTTCTGCTCGCGTGAGTTCCCAGAAACAAAACCGTGAGGACGTGGTCGGGGCCCAAAGCTGACAATATCGTGCTACGACGGAGTCAAGCCCGGGTCGGGATGTGACAATCTGACGTCGCCACCACCTGGGAATGACACCTCACCTTATGGCGACTACTTTCCACCCATTGATCCTCGTTGTTGGCCCTTGTTCGAGACGTTCCAAATATGGAGAATTTGGGTCTTCATGGTTGGCGACCTCCTAATTTCGGCAACCCTACCACCTACTTTTACTTGTCGCCAACTCAACTCAACCTCAGCATCAAAACCCGACCAAGATTCTGAACGTTAGTGCTCTGGAGACATCGAATCAAAGTGCACCCAACTTAGGGTTTACTGAGGATCGAAGGAATTTCAGAGGGTTTCCCAGCCGAATTGGCCTTCGGCCCTGGTATTAAAAGTGTTCATCTCCATGAGTTGTACATTTCTGCAAAATTTGGTGAATTTTAGTGTTGGTCAGAATATGGGGTTTCCGTTCGCTTGGAACTGCCACCCGCCGCGGCGCGTGGCTAGTGGGCCGACATTACATTTTTAAGTTAATTTGATGTTCTGATTTAAAATTTGATATCCGTTTGATATAATTCGATAGTTTTGAACCTAGTTTGAAATATTAGGCCACTTGACTATTTTATGATTTGACAATCCGACTGTTGGATCGTCACCAAATCTTAATATGTTATAATACGTAATATTTGAGGACCATAGGAATTGACGGATTGGGAATCCAACGTACGGATCTTCCCAAATTGAATTTCTAAGTTTGTAAAACCAAACGTTGTTAGCAACATAATTCTAGCAATTGACGGAGATCCGACCGTTAGATCGTTTCGAAATTTTAGAATATATTCTAGAAGATAAATGAGACCCTTGGGAAGTTAAGGATCGGAAATCCATGGGCAGATGTTCCAAATTGACTTGTATAGGGTTGTGGACCCCACCGTTGACAAAGACTTGACTTTTGGTTAATATGTTACGAATGGATCTTAAATATTAAAATCAGTATTACTAGAGACTATGTAGGGCTTAGTGGGCCCATATTGGTTAGTGAGTTATCCCAAATAATATATATATATTGGTTTACGTGTATGGGACGTCTTATTGTGATATATATGTATTTATTTATCTTCTTAATAATGTGAATGATAAGTATTATAAATGTTATCACAATGTGATCCTAGAATCCTATTAGAAGTATTTTGTAGAACTTATACGCTTGTGTGACGTATTAGTTGGTAGCCATGAGAAGTTGATGGTGTAGGTGACTACGTTGTAACTCATAGAGGTTGAGGTATGGGTAGGTTGTGTGTTGAATTTACTGCACCATGTAGCAATGGTACATGGATGGTCATGCTTGGTATATCCGCGATGGGTGATCACCGCTTGCACGATTAGACTATGCTTATGGTTCTGCTTGGTATATCAGCGATGTGGGACCATACGCATTCTATGAGTGATCATGCTTGGTATATTCGCAATGGGTGATCACTACCTAGAGCTATATGATATAGTCCTGCTTGGTATATCCGCGATGGGTGATCACTGCCTACATTATTAGACTAAACATATGGTTCTGCTTGGTATATCCGCGATGCGGGACCATACGCATTCTAAGAGTGATCATGCTTGGTATATCCACGATGGGTGATCACTACCTAGAGTTAGGATGTGGTCCTGTTTGGTATATCCACGATAGGGGATTATACATATTCAGGGGGATCATGCTTGGTATATCCGTTATAGGTGATCACTGCCTACACGATGAGATTATGCCTATGGTTTTGCTTGGTATATCCGCGATGGGGGACCATACGCATTCTAGGGGTGATGAAGATTAGTTGTACTTGGTACATTTTGATAGGCGATCATATTTTGGTTGGATTCCGTTGAGTGGTCCGGAATCTCTACTTTTGCTTTTTTCCATAAAGTTAGTCCGACCCGAGATTCGAGTGAGTAGGAATTGCTCATAGTAGATGTTATGTTTATAACTTAGAATTATCATGTTAGTACTTGGAATCCAGGTAGGGAATTATTTAGAATTCCTTTATTAAATTTTGTGTATTGAAATGCGATCTTACTGATTAATTAATGTAGTTAAATGTTAATATCGTGCATCTCTGATTCTTAGGACTGATTAATTGGAGTGATTGTAGAATGATGTTGGATATGATTGTTATTATTATAATTAGACTTGTTGACCGATGTGGCTAAAGGATAACATTGTGTTTCATTGACTGTTCTTTGAGATGTTGCATACTATGAATTGCGATATTAAAATTGTACTTCTCGGCCAGGAAAGTGACCACAGTGGTTAGTCACAGAAGAAAGGTTTTACGACATGTGTTCGTATCTATGCACCTTTCAACTATTTGGCTACAAGATCTATTATGCGTGTGTACGGAGATATCGAAGCACTTCTAGTAGCTCTGATTGGGGTGCTTTGGGGTAGTGCGGGACCGTGATCGAGGCGGGAATCAGACGATCTAGGCATATTTCACATTGAGAAGCAAAATAGCATTTTTGGCACCCTCGAGAACTTCTCATTTGCTTACCGAGACAACAACGAGTTATCGACATTACAGGTTGCAGACTGTAATATCGATGGCTTATTTGTTGGGTTCACTAAGCAAGTGGGCAAGTCGGCCCGTCTACGGCAGGGGTTATTAGTTAGCTATGATTATGACTCGACTCAAGACATACCTATTCTTAGAGTACGTGACATGATGAAAGCTTGGGCAATGCCCATTTTCATTTTCGGTTTTGGATTTTCAATTCAAATATTTTAAATTACATTATTTTATTTATTTGTGTATTTTGGTTATTATAAATTTGGGGTGAGTTATTTCCACCTTCTATTTTTTTCAAAATCAGTACAAGTGTTTGAATCGTTCATTTTATATATCTATTTTTGGTCGTCGTCTTAATATACGTATATATATTTTTTTGCACTTTATGTTATTACGTAATCATATATGTATTTTCAACTTTATATTTTTATATGAGTACTATATTATACTATTATAATAGGGGAGGAAGAAGGTATGAGCTTGGAGGCATGAAAAAGGAATCATTGCAATCCGATTGCGATGGAATGACATTCTCTTTTATGCAGCCGCTCTAACTTGATTTCTTCCTTGTATATGTGTGTGTGTGTGTGTGTGTGTATACATATACATTTTCTCCCTATTTTCGAGTATTTTACTTATAGCAAGTTATTTCAAATTTCGGGGATGAAATTTTCTTAAGGGGTAGATTGTAACGACCCATCCCCAAATATTACAGTTTTTATAATTGTGAATTTACAAAAATGCCTCCTAAGGCTAAAACGTTGACTTTTGTTGACCGTCTAGTCATGTCATGTAAGATCCATTCCCTTAGCGTTTTCTTGTAGTACACATCGCTACGAATGTGTGGGCACAAGTGGATTCGAATTTGGAGCTACGATGAGGATTTGATGGAACAACGAAGTCAAGGGGCAAAAGAGTCATTTCATTATTCTAGATATTAGGGTTTAGATATTATTTTATTTTAATTAAAAATCTGTCACGTAGGGCCCACACCCTACTTTTCACGTCTGACACGTGTCCCCTTCCCCGATCTTCTGGAATTCCCTTCCTCTCCTTTCTCTCATGGGACTTCTCTCTCGCGAGCTCTCTTTCTTTCTCTTTCTCCCCCATCTCTGCAACCTTCCTCTCCGAGCACACCACCACCTACACCACCATGGCTCATACTTTGGCGACCACACCACCCTTGAGGCCTCTCCATCACTACCCTAGACCGTTCGAGGCCTCTCATTCTCTCTCATTCTCACTGCACCGTCACTATGCAAGGAGCTTTTCGGCGAGTTTCGCCATTTCTGACATTGGTAAGCCTCGGGACAATCTCTAACCTTCATTATAAATCGATCAAACCCTAGTTATGACCCATCTTAAGTGCTTTGGTGAAGGTTTATAACGAAAACAACTCGAGGAGGTTAATTTCCAGATTCCGGCGAGAAACCCGACGGCTTTCGAGCCATTTTCTGGCCAACTCCGGTCATTTCACAACCTCTAATAGGTATATTTCGAATCCTTGTTCTTTGGACTTCATTTTGGTATATTACCTCGCTAGGTTTAGTGATGGATTGAGGGTGATTAGAGCTTGGAAGCTCTGGCTTTCTTTTTCGTGGAGTTCGGTCGACCCAACCCATAACCCTAAACCCAGCCCAAACCTTTGGGCCATAAAAACCGAGCCCAACTTAATCGAATCCGACCCAACCCAGCTGCTGGGCCAACCCAATAACCCGGCCTAAAGTTTGGGCCAAGTAAACCAGGCCCAAACCCAATTCAATAACCTAGCCCAAATCCATGACCCATTAACCCTAACCCTGGCCCAACCCAAAAACCGGCCCAACACAGCAGATTCGACCCGACCTAAGTTAGTTTCTATAGTCGGCGCGTGTGCGCGTGTGGAAGACTACTATAGCCAATGCGTGGAGCACAAGCGCCTCCGCCGAAGGTATTGTGCTCCACCGTCGTGGAGGCGACTTTTCTGGCGAACTTTCCGGCAACCCAACTCGGCGCGTGCGGTGGCGCGTGGCCTTTCGGGCCGCCGTCTTTTGCAGGCGCGTGAGGGAACCCGAGGTCCCTCCTTAGGTTTTTCGACGTGCCGAATCCGAATATGTTGTCTGTTTCCCAAAATTCAACCGTTTTAGTAGAGTTTTATTAAATGTCCTCTCTTTGTGTTTAGGTTCGTTGGTAGGAAGTGACGCCACCCTCGCTAGTTTGAGCGGCTTCCGGACAATGGAATATATGTGAGTAGACCCCTTCTTAACTTCCATGTTTTTATAAAATACTAGGCTTGCATTCATGAAAAGCATGATTTTACATTTTATGCATTATTTATTCTTTATCGAAATTACGTTTTACTAAAGGTTACGAAATATGAGATTTTCGTATATGAAATTCTATGTATTACGAATATGATTTATTTTACGGATTTACGATTATGACTGATTATGGAGTTACAAAATGAGGTTTTGAGCTCAGGTGTTTTAATATAAGATTTTGAGAAACGTTTTATGTGCGTTACTAGTGGGTTATCATACGGCACATACACACAACACGGGTATGATGTCTATGGCCATATGACACTGTTGAGGAGTAGTGAGATATTTATACCCCCAACTTCATTGGCAAAACCAGTGTCGGATAACTTCACTAGCCACGGCTAGTGTCGGTGTGTATGTTATGCTATTTTATGTTTCATTCTCTGGCGCAACCCAGAGTTGTACAATTTCACCTTCGGATGATGGGGCCTACCATGTTTCTTCACTGGCGTAACCCAGTGTCGTACAGCTTCACCTTCGGGTGATGGACAGGTACTGCCTTCGGGCGACTATGATACGCTTAGAGACTACAGTATGGATGAGATTTATGGATTTTCCTTCGGGCGGCTTTACTACCATCTCCGAGCATTGTTTTAATCATACATGTCTTACGAATGATTTAACAGCATGCTAGAGTTTTCAGAAAACTTACTATATGTAGTACTATATGGATTTTCAAAACAGGGGATTAGTATGTTTAGAAAGAAAATGATTTTCGTATTATTAGTATTATTATAAATTATGGTCAACTCACCTTTTTTGTTTTTGCGCCCCCTCAAGAGATATAATCGAGGCACACAATCTTGGCGTCAAGGCATTTCCATGTAGGGATCTTTGAGTTTTCTCAGGGTAGGACCCATTCCTTCGTTTGTACATTTTATTATAATTCTTTCATATTATTCTTAATTAGTTGTATGCTCTAAACACTTTTATGCAATAGTAAATCTCTTACTAATCCCATATTTTAAATTCGCACGCATGTGAAAATGGCTTCGTCACCCTCGGGTGTGAAAACTCAAAGAAGAACAACTGATCGGAATGCAGGCAGGCTTAAAAATGTATATACATTCATTTATTTTTAGCAGTTGGATATCCCCCAGCGGAATGCAATCAGTGTCGAGATTTTTTGGTTCATTTTTTGTTAAGGGTTCATCCTGTTTTATATGTAAGAATCAGGAGGATGAATATTCATGAGAAATAACGCATTAACAGAGCTCAGCGTGAGTGCGCGAATGGAGTAAATAGAGAACATCCTCAAAGAAATTATGTTTCCCCTGGAATCCAATGTTCTATTCATGTCTGCGTGAGCCATAATTTAAGTAAAGACCAGTCCTAATTAAAGACAGTAATACAAACTTTAGATTGAAGAGTCAAGATTAGGACTTAAGCAACCCAGTGAGATAGGAAATATGGTTAATACAAGATATTTCGGTCTATAGCATGCGAGAAATTAATGTTTCTTACATCAGTCAACTGACTTTTAAATCAATGTCTCAATTCCTTCACAAGTTCTTCTGTCACAGTTGAATGTGTGCCCCTTCTTTTGGCCGGTGGACATGTCCTCGGCAGAGACATGCAGGATGCCATTTTCATCAATATCAAAGCAAATATCAAATTTAGGAACATGCCTGGGAGCTGGAGGAATGTCATTGAGTTCAAATTCTCCCAAATAGTTATTATCTCTTGCCATTCTACTCTCACCCTCATATATAGCAAAACGAACATCACTTTGGTTGTCAAAGCGCGTAGTAAAACCTTTGATTGTTATTTTGACCGGTAGTCTAGTGTTTCTTGGAATCACAACTGACATGATACATTCTTCACCAACCTCCAACCCAAGTGAGAGAGGGGTGACATCCACTAGTACGAACTCCCGAAGCTTTCCAGTTAGATTGTCACTACTCAAGACAGTAGCTTGAACAGCGGCACCGTAGGCCACCGCCTCATCCGGATTAATGCCCTTGCAAAGTTCCTTTCCCTTGAAAACCTCCTGCAAAAGCTGCTGCACCTTGGGAATTCTAGAAGAGCCACCAGCAAGAACAACATCATGTACGCTGCTTATGTCCATTTTAGCATCTTCCAGGCACTTCTTCACAGGCTCTATGCACTTGCCGAAGAAATCCATGTTGAGTTGCTCAAATTTAGCACGGGCAATAGTTAAACAAAAATCAACACCCTGATGCAAACAATCAATGTCAATGTCAGTCTCAGACATAAATGAAAGCCTCCTCTTTGCCTTCTCACATGCATTTTTTAACCTCCTAAGAGCCTTGAAGTTTCCACCAACGTCCACGTTATGCTTCCTCTTGAATTGCTCAGCACAGTGGTTGACCATTCTGTTATCGAAATCTTCACCTCCAAGATGAGTGTCTCCAGCTGTGGCCTTCACTTCAAAGACACTGTCAGCTATGGAAAGTAGCGAAACATCCAAGGTCCCCCCGCCCAAATCAAATATCATCACATTTCTCTTGCTATACCAACCGGCCTTCCTGTCAAGCCCATAAGCAATGGCTGCAGCAGTTGGCTCATTGATGATGCGCATCACATTTAGGCCAGCACTAGCACCTGCCTCTTTCGTAGCCTGTCGCTGTGAGTCGGTACTGTGATAACTGAATTTTTCACAGTTGAACCAAGGTAGGCCTCAGCAATCTCACGCATTTTCACAAGAATCATAGATGAGATTTCTTCAGCGGCAAATTGTTTCTCTACACCCTTGTATGTGACGACAATCATTGGCTTGTCAGAAGGACCTCCAATGACCTTAAAAGGCCAATGCTTTATATCGTTTTGAACACATTCATCTGTGAACCTTCTACCGATTATCCTTTTCGCGTCTGCAAATTGAGGATAGAATTAGAAACACAACCCAACAACCAAAACTAAAAAAGAAATAGGTCATATAATTGAAATAAAAGCATATTGTTGAACAAACGGTGTCGTAACTATCCCAAATTCTTTCACTCTACTGTAAATGTACTACACCTTTTTAATTATCATCAAAATCATAATCAAAATTATAACTTATCATCAACACCCCACATTTTATAACTTCGAATACTATTATAAATATTCAGAGAAAAAGAAAAACTAATTTGAGAAATAAATTAATGGGAAAATGGTATATATGTAGATGGATACATACAGGAAGAGATGAACATACCGAAGGTGGTGTTGGTTGGGTTTTTTATGCCCTGGTTTGTTACGACCATCCCCAAAATAATTGGAATACTTGTTATTTCCACCCCCAACTGCCACGTGGCAGTCATCTAACCTCCCTTCTTTTCCCTCTCTCTGTCCCCTCACCCCCGTGACTTCTCTTTTCTTCCTGTCTCTCTCTGTACTCTGTCCCTCTCAACTCTCCCCGTAGCCCTCTCTCTCAACTCTCCTGTATATCTCTCTCTCCCTCAACCTCGTATCTCTCTTCCCGTGGACTCACTAGGACCGAGTCACCATCGAAGAGAGGCTCGCAACGAGCCCAAGACCCTACCCTGCGAGTTCGACGACCCGGAGCAAGCTTCGGCGAACCTTCCTCATTTTCTTCCGTTAGGTAAGTCAAATCTCTCGTTCTCGTTGTTACCTTGATGCTTGGTTGCGATTTAGAAGCTTGAACCTTCCATTTTTACGTAGGTTTTGCCTTGGAATCGTTTTGGGGTGAGCACACCCGTTTTCCGGCGAACCCGTGGGCTTTGGAGGCTTTTTCCGGTCACCTCCGACCGAGTTACGGTCTTTGGAAGGTAGAAACCTTTTCCTCTCTTCTTGTTCTTCGTGGTTGTACCTAGATCGGAGCTCGAAGCTCTCATTTTCAAGTGACCGGAGCTGTAGCAGCTCCGGCCTTCTCTCTCGGCAAGCAAGGCCGTCTGGCCTCTCCCATTTCCTCCTCGGGCCTTAGGCCCGTGTGGTCTTAAACCCAAATCCCCAACCCCTTTTCTTTTAATTTTGTTAGTTTAGTTTTTTAAAAACCCAAAGGGCTCGGGCCCTAGTTTTGTGAGGCCTTGGGCCGGTTTAATTCAAGGGCTTAAAGCCCTGCTTTTTTTTATAAGGCTTAAGGGCTTTTATGCCCGTGTGTGTGTGTGTGTAGGTAGGTGTGTGTGTGTATGTGTTTATGCATGCACATGCATGCTATGCGTGTGTGTGTATGTGTTTGTAGTATGTGTGGGTTGGGTTAAAAAACCCAAACCCCCAATTATTGCCCTAAAACTATTTTAACCCAAAACCTTAGAATTTCTAAAATCCTTTAAAACCCTAGGTTCCTACAAACCCCTTTCCAAACCCTAAACCCATCCAATCCCAAATCCCCTATTTTATTTAATTCAAACCCAATATTTTAGAAAATCCTTTTATTTATTAATTATATTTTTGTGCTTAGGTAAAGTTGCTATTAAGGAAATTCGTAATCCCAATTCGCGCGATTCTTCTGCTAAGGAATATTTGTGAGTGGACCCCTTCTAAAATTACATGATTTTATATTTTAATTGCATAAATGATTAGCATGCCTACGAGTTTATGAATTGATTTATGTGAAGCCTGTTGATTTAATATATTGATTTTCGTCTCGTGTTTTTTGTGAGGAATTAATTATTAGCCTATATTGAGCTATATTTTAATATATCATATTTTCTATAAAAACCATGAACTGGTAGACTATCTGATAGATGACGATAGGATGCTAGAACATGTTTTGAACCCCTCTTTATAGTATAGACGATGGATGACTTTATACTATGAAGTGGTTATTTATGAGATGCGTAAATATTTGTGCGTACCTAGTAGACACTATGCCGCCTGGGGCGAGGATCTGGTGTTAGCATGTAGGCCGGGAGAAATAATCCCTAGCGAAAGGCTGAGGGACACGGAGACAGGCATTGGGCCGGGAGGGAGTTATCTCTGGCTACGGGCACAGAGACTGAGGTGCAGACATTGGGCCGGGAGATATATTTATTCAGTGATCTTTCTAGCAGCACATCGCGTTTACGAGACGATTTATGATGCGCTTACTGTTTTGATTTCCGCGATGCGTTTCTGCGATGACTTTCGAGATTTTTGGTATGCTAGGATTTTTATTAAATCCATCACTTATTATGCTAGTAGTTTTCATTTATATAAACTGTGGGGGTTAGTATCTTGATAACCGTTTTATTATTATCGTATATATAAACTTGGTCCACTCACCTTTGTTTTACGCCCCCATTCAGGACTTAGAATCAAGGCACCTAATCCCGACATCAAGACACTTCCGCAGCAGCATCTTCGGATCCTCTCGATGTAGGACTCACTCCTTTATTCATTTAATTTTATCTTAATTCTTTTTAGTGATTAGGTTTAGTTGTATGCTCTGAGCACGTTCCTAAATTATTAATTCATTGTATTTAAATTTCATAACCCTTATTTACTTCTTATTCTTAGCTTTTGTATCAATTAATGGTTTTCGTCACCCTCAGGTGTCGGCCAGCACGTGCCTATCCTGATATTCGAGGAATATCAGGGTCGAGGCGTGTCATGGTTGAATGCACCATCACCTATCAATCGCTCAGTATTTGTGAAAGCAACATAAGATGGAGTGGTCCTGTTGCCCTGATCGTTCACTATGATTTCTACATGATCATTCTGCCACACTGCCACACACGAATAGGTTGTCCCCAGGTCGATCCCGATTGCATGACCTGCAGCTTCGTCTTTTCCCTCCATTCTAAGCTGAGAAACTGGAAGAACAATAGTACTAAGAAGAGAACTGAATGGCAGCAGAGTAAGAAGATCAAGATAATATATGTGCTTGGAAGTAGAAGATATTATGGGGAACATAGAGCGGTCCGAAAGGTTATTCATTTTCTTTTGGACACTTTTTGGTTCACTAGTCTTTTTCTTTTGGACACTTTTGGTTCCAAAATTAAAGAAGCAACAGTGAGTTGTAACCTTCTTCATTAAGTAATCTTCTTCATTAAGTTCCGAATCTAATAATACTAGATAATTTTTTTTTTTAAATGTCATTTGGATTTAGTTAAGTAATCTTCTTCATTCGATTGCCAAACGGAAAAATTAATCTATTTCATCAATTTGTTTGAGCTTTTACAATGAGCTTGATGGAGCTCAATGAATTATGTTGATATGCGACACACATAAAGCAGATTGGATGCCTGAACAAACTTAATTTTCTAAAGTAGATGCAAAATAAAGTCATTAAATTCTTATTTATGAAACATAATTTATAAAATTGACATTTTGTTTTACAAAGATTTGGATTAGATTATCAGCAGTTGCTAAACCTTGTCACAGTAGTATCATCGATCCTATAGAACAGTAACATACCCATTTCTGTTGTCATGCAACAAACATCTTGGAGTCTTACTTCCAACGTACTAAAGAAGAAAAAGAATCCTAATCTTGTAATGACTCAAAAAATTTCATGAAACAGAGCAAACATGACACATAAGTTGTTTATCTATGTCAAATTTTTCATTAAACCCGTCTCGCGCACTGAGCTGTAGCAAGATCATAGAACTCAACACATGATTTCTTTCATAACAAAAACAACCAGCACATAAAATGATGTTATGATGCATGACAAGAAAGCAAAAGGAGTGCCTATAAACTGTTTGCTTCCTCTAATTTTTCGATTAAGCCCAAAGCAACACAACCAGGGCTAGCGCTTTGGATGCTTCGGCTCACCTGGCATAAACAAAACCATCCGACCTTACAGCTAAACATGTAGAGTATCAAATTGATTACATAACGTATATGCTAGTTTCAGCCTTTGTATGCCACAAATTATCATTTCTTACCTCATCTTCCCAATTCCTAAAGTTCTTCTGTCACTGTTGATTGTAATCCCTTTCTTTTGACCAGTGGACAGATGGTGTTCCAAAAGGGGTGGTTTGGTGGTGGATAACATTGGAGTTTGGAGGTTGGACATTTGCTCAGGAAGTGAAAGTGGGGCATTCAGGAGTCCCAGGCGCAGACTGTACGTTGTGACTGGGGTGAGATGGGATACAGTCTCGGATAATCTGCCATGGGAGAAGAACTCCAATTTGGTAAGTGAAACTGTGAAAACTCATAACACCATTTGCAGCTGTATTTTTGTTATGCAATCGCTCCCATCTATTCAACTGAAACTTTGTCTTTGTCCAACATTTATATTCCAATAAAGATAAAACGACTCCTCCAAAAATTAATTAAAGCTGGTTTATAATATATGTCCTAATTCAGTTATAGGACTAGGCTTCTTAATTAGTTCACTGCCTCGATACCTTCTGAGCTCCTTTTGTCTTTATCACTCGTAATTGAAATCCCTTTTCTCTGGCCGGTAGACTTATCCTCAGCAGAGATACAGAGCTGGTTTGGTATTGCTGTGTTTAAAAAAAAAAACTGTTTCTGTTATGCTGTGAAAATTAGCAGCTGTAAAAAAAGCAGTAGAGTGTTTAGTAACTTTTTTTGTAAAAGTGTTTTTTTTAAAAAAAAAAACACTGTTTAAGTGTTTGGTAAACTTTTATATAAAACTGCTGTGACGATGTTAAATGACGAAAAAATGTATGATATTAGATGTTATACTTTTTTATTCATAATGTAACTCTTTCTAGAAGCATCCAATTTTCTCTCTGCCCCCTCTTCCCCTTTCCACATCTTCCATACCCTTCTCCACACCTCCAACCATCCCCCACCGTAGCACCCTTGAGACCAAGATGATCTCCCCAAATTTGATAATTTATTTTCTAAATTTGGGCGGGCTTGATTATGTAATTGCAACAAAAGCATATGCAGATTTGGTGATAATAAGGTTTGGAGTGTGAGGGTTCAGCAACTCAAAGTTGACGAAGCTCAAAAATTCGAGAAGGTGTGAGGGTTCAGCGACACCAAGGGCTACGGCTTCATCACCCCCTAAGATGGAAGCGAGTATTCACCAGTCATCGATCAGATTCGACGGCTTCCACACTGTCGCTGAAGGCGAGTCCATAGCAGTAGTTTTGAATTTGGCAACGGTTGTGGATTCGAGAGAAAATACAGGAGGTGGGCTGCGGCTATGGTGGGTTGCATTCTTGAAGGGTGAAAATTAATGACCAGTGTGTAGAATCTCAGAATATCAGAGTTCTTGAGGAAGAGAGAGAAAGAGTATTTCTTAGAGATTAAGAAAATTATTATTTTCACATTCACTCAGTAGAATAAAACAATTACATATATAGCCTTTTGACTATTCACTCCTAACAAACTCACACACTAATTACATGTGAAACAAACTTATATTAAACTAATAAAATCAACTCTAGTTATAATGTGACATCTTCATCTTTACACCCCCTCAAGCCAAACTTGGAATGAGAAAGAGTTCCAAGAGAGAGCTTGGACTGGAGAAACTGAAACCGGGATTTAGACAAGGATTTTGTATGAATGTCTGCAATTTGGTCTTGACTACACACATACTGCACTTTGACTAAATTGGCAAGAACCAATTCCCGAATGTAATGATAATCAATCTCCACATGTTTAGTGCGAGCATGGAAGATAGGATTAGAGGCAAGAGAGATAGCAGAGATGTTATCACACCAGAGAGTTGGTGTGGCAGATAAGGAAAAACCAAAATCTTTCAACACCTTGCAGACCCAAGTAAGTTCTATTGCAGTGTGAGCCAAGGACCGATATTCTGCCTCAGTAGATGAACGAGCCACTGTTGTTTGTTTCTTAGCACACCAGCTAATCAAGTTAGAACCCAAAAATACACAGAATCCATTAGTGGACCATCGATCAAAGGTGCAACCTGCCCAATCGGCATCCGAATAGGCAGAAAGATGTAAAGGACTCTGTTTGAACAAAAGACCCTGAGAAACAGTACCCTTGAGGAATCGAAGAATCCGTTTTGCTGCCTGCATATGAGTAACTGTGGGAGCATGCATAAACTGACACACTTGATTGACAGCAAATGAAATGTCGGGTCGAGTCCAGGTGAGATATTGTAAGGCACCCACGATAGATCGATATTAAGTAGGATTTGGTAACAAGACACCACTGTGATCTAATTTGGATAAACTGAGAGGAGTGGAACAAGGTTGAGCTCCATCCATATTGGTCTTGTGCAACAGATCAATGAGGTACTTGCCTTGATGCATAAAGAGACGATTGGTAGTTCTGTGCACTTCCAAACCTAAAAAATAGTGCAGGGGTCCTAAGTCTTTGACTGGAAACAATGTGCTTAACTGTTGAATAACATGTTGGCAGAGAGAAGCATTAGGACCACTGATGAGTATATCATCAACATAAACGAGCACAATAACCAAGGATGGAACTTGAAGAACAAACAGAGAGGCATATGAAGACGATTGAGTAAAGCCAAGAGATTGAAGAGCCTGAAACAACTTGTCAAACCAGGCCCGGGGCGCTTGCTTAAGCCCATATAAAGATTTCTTGAGCTTACAAACATGATTGGGAAGAGACGGATCTTGAAAACCTGGAGGTTGGACCATAAACACATCTTCTTTCAAATCCCCATGAAGAAAAGCATTGCTAATATCTAACTGATGCAGAAACCAGTTGAATTGAACAACAAAAGTCAGTAAGATTCTGATGGTAACAGGTTTAGCTACGGGACTGAAGGTTTCTTGATAATCCAAGCCTTCCTGTTGATGAAAGCCTTTGGCAACAAGCCTGGCTTTGTATCGCTCAATAGAGCCATCAGGATTCTTTTTAAGACGAAAGACCCATTTACATCCAACAACATTCTGAGAAGAGGTAGGAGGCACAAGAACCCAAGTGCCTGTGGACTGAAGGGCATTAAACTCATTTTGCATTGCCAGTCTCCAATCTGCAGATTTGGAAGCTTGTAAATAGGTAGTGGGAATCACGTCAATGGAAGAAGGAAGATGATGTTTAGTGACACTGAAAGCCTTAGGTTTAGAAATACCATTTTTGGACCGGGTTATCATGGGATGTACATTGGTAACCTGCTGCAGGGTGGATGGTTGCTGCAGATGGGTAGATGGTTGTTGGGTCGAGAGGGGTGTGGAGGGTGTGATATTGGGTGGGATTGAAATAGATGAGGATGAGGCAGGACAAATGGGAGTGGTGGTGGAATGACAGGGTGTAGGTGGTAAGGATTGAGAAAAGACTAAATCAAAATTCTGAGAAGAAGAAGAATCTGAGATCACAGAGTGTGAACTAGCAGAAAAAGGAAATGTGGTTTCATTGAAGAGGACATGTCGGGAAATGTAAACCCGTTGTGTTTGGGGATCCAAACACATATATCCCTTGTGTTGAAGACTGTATCCCAAAAAAACACATTTGGTACTTTTGCCATCAAGTTTCGAGGACACATAAGGCTTTAACCAAGGGAAGCATAAGCAACCAAAAACCTTGAGTCTAGAGTAATCGGGAACAGTATGGAATAATAACTCCCAAGGGGATTGGGAAAGCTTAGAAATGGGTAATCTGTTGATAAGATACAAAGTAGTAGTGAAAGCTTCAACCCAGTAGTGATGAGGAACATGGGATTGCACTAGAAGAGTTCTAGCTGTCTCAACTAGATGACGATGTTTGCGTTCAACACAACCATTCTGCTCCGGTGTATGTGGACAACTCAATTGATGAAGAATGCCATGAGTATGCAGATAAGACTTAAAAGAAGAACTAACAAACTCACCCCCTGAATCAGAACGAACAATTTTGATTTTATTGCCAGTCAAGTTTTCTACATAGTTTTTGAAGATTACAAATGTAGAATACACTTGAGATTTGACTTTCAAAGGGAAAAGCCAACTATACTTGCTAAAATCATCAACAATAAGAAGATAGTACCGAAAGCCACTGACAGAAGTTACAGGAGCAGGACCCCACAAGTCACAATGTAACAATTCTAGGCTATGAGTACTGGATGACAAAGAATAACCAAAGGGTAACTTGTGATTATTTGCTATAGCACAGTCAGAGCAAAAGAAATCCACAGTTGATGATCCTTTGATAGCAAGGTTATTTGTATTTACTAATCTGCGAAATATAGACGAAGAAGGATGGCCAAGTCGACTATGCCAGAGCCTAAGAGGAGCTTGAACACTGACAAGAGCATGAGATGAGCTGGAAGGTGATAGACCATTGGAAGAAGAGCTTTGCAAAGAATAGAATCCATCATTAACGGGACCCTGCAAAAGCATCTTCCCCGTAGAACGATCCTTTACCATAGACCCATCAGAATCAAGAGTCAATGCACAATGATTATCCTTAACAAACTGATAAGCAGATAACAGATTATGCTTCATAGAATGAACATGAAGAACATTGCGCAATTTAAAATCAGCATGTGCAGTATGCAAGGAAGAAGAGCCAGTATGGTGAATGGACAGACCTTTACCATCACCAATATATACTTTGTCCTCTCCAGTGCATGGTGTAGGTGAGTTAATGGCAACAATGTCATTTGTGATGTGAGAAGTGGCACCAGAATCAATAAGCCAGGATGGAAATGGTTTGGAGCTGTAATGAGCACACATAGCCGCAAGTTTTGCAGGAGGAATTCTACCAGAAAGCTCAAGATTCATGCGATCGAAGCAATCAAGAGCTTCATGACTTGTGGAGCCACAAATTTGACAACCAATGGAAGGACTAGAAAAAGAGGAGCCACGAGAACCTTGATATTGACCTCGATGGGACGAGTTACCACGAGAATTGCCCCGAGAACCTCGATTGGAATGGAAGCGATTGTTGGTAAATTGAGATCCACGATTGTTGTTGCGGCCACGATTAAAGTAGAATCGAGAGGAATTTGGCTGTGACGGATGATTCTGAGCAGCAAAGGATGAGTCGGTGGAGTGGGAAGCAGTGGTGCTTGGGACTGCACGGAAAATGCTTGAAACGGTTCAGTAGTGGAAGAGAGCTTCTTGCGGCGAGACATAGAGAGTTCTTTGGTAAGAAGAAGGCCATGTAATTCATCCAAAGAAGTGGACGAAAGGCGAAGCATGAGTGAATCAATGAACGATTCGAACTTGTCAGGAAGCCCAGCCAGTGTAGCCGCTATGAGATCACGATCAGAAATAGGTGCACCAGCAGCCGAGAGAGAATCAAAGATTTCTTTCACCTGTTGCAGATAATCTGACATAGATTGAGAGCCTTTTTGTATGGCCTAAAGACGAGATCGGAGCTGGTGGATGTGAGCATCAGAAACACCACCAAAACGGTGTTCAAGCTTGAGCCATAGATCTCGAGAAGAAGAAACACCGACTGTAAAGGGAATCACATCTTCAGATAATGTGGAATTCAACCAGATGAGAAGATTCTGATCTTTCTCATACCAGATCTCAAATGCAGGATTAACAGATCGATCCGAGAGTAGAGGCGGTGGACACAACTCAGTGCCATCAATGATGCCAAGAAGCTTGTAGCGACGCAAAATTGGGGCAAACAGCGCACACCATGGAAGATAATTGGATCGTTTCAGCTTGATAGGAACCATGCTTCCAATGTTCTGAATGGTCAGAGATGCATACGAATGTGACGAATTTGAGAAATTTGGTACTGGATCAGACGGAGATGATGAATCAGAGGGAGAAACCATGACAACAGAGGTGAAATTCGTGAAGAACAGACACGAAATCAGAGATGCGAAGCGAAGACGATGAGGATCAAAGCGGCCGTGAGGCAAACGGCGATTGATACCATGTAGAATCTCAGAATATCAGAGTTCTTGAGGAAGAGAGAGAAAGAGTATTTCTTAGAGATTAAGAAAACTATTATTTTCACTTTAACTCAGTAGAATAAAACAATTACATATATAGCCTTTTGACTATTCACTCTTAACAAACTCACACACTAATTACATGTGAAACAAACTTATATTAAACTAATAAAATCAACTCTAGTTATAATGTGACATCTTCATCTTTACAGTGGGTTCGGAGAGGTGGTCATGGTGTTAGTAGGGGGTGGGTGTGGTGGCTGGGGTGGTCAGAGTTGGTGGGTGGGTGGGTGGTGTTTAGCAAAGAGAAATGGAGGACACTACAGAGATGGAGGACAAAGATGGCCTTTTAGTAAAAAAGGTGGGGGTATTATTGGTCTTTAGAAAATTTCATTAAAACTTCACTATAACTCTGCATGCTTCATTTTGAAGCAGTTTTATGCGGTTTTTGAAAGCTGGGTCAGAGTAGCTTCCTAATTTCTGCTTTTTATCACCGCGCTTCAAGAAAAAGCAGCTTTATTTTTCAGTTACCAAACGTTTGAAGGATCCAAATTTTTTAAAAAAACTGCTTTTTAATTAAGCACTGCCAAACTGGGGCTTAGAATACTGTTGGCATCAATACTGAAACAAACATCGAATTTGTTCACCAAAAAACAAACATCGAATTTAGCAGCGCCCTTTGGAGCTGGAGGAATACCCTTGATCATAAATTGACCCAGAAAATTATTATTTTTGGTGTTTGTACTTTCACCCTCATAAATGGGGAAATTGATGGACACTTGATTGTCATAGAGAGTAACTTAGAGTTGTGTTCCTCTTGATGGGAATACTGCTGTTTCTTGGGATGACAACCCACATCTCGAAAAACTTTTCCTCAGTCCCAACCCCGAGTGACAGAGGTGTGACATCTAAGAGAGAAAAGCCCTGAAGCTTCCCATTCACATTCCCACTCAAGACTGCAGCTTGAGCAGCGGCACCATACGCAATTGCCTCATCCGGATTGATACTCTTGCACAACTGCTTCACCTTGAACATATCCTGCAATAGTTGCTGCACTTTGGGAATTCTAGAAGATCCACCGGCAAGAACAACGTCATGGACACTGCTCACTTCCATATTGGCATCCTTCAAACACTGCTCTACTGGCTCCAGACACTTGTTAAAGAAATCCAAATAGAATTTTACGGCTTAACTTTTATGTATTCCATAATCCTAAATAAAAGGACATACAATCCTTGTTATAAAAGGAAACAAAAAATAATAAAGGACACAATATCCTTCCTGAAACATGACTCTAATAATTACAAAATATTTACATTCCTTTTCTCCTAAAATATAGACTCACGCCAATACTCCCCCTCAAGTTGGAGCATAGATGTTATACATGCCCAACTTGATAAGTGAGTCATCGAACCTCCTACTACACACAGCATGAGTAAGGATATCTGCAAGTTGTTCCTCTGAGTTCACGAACAGTATTGACACAATCTTCTTTTCCAGCTTTTCTTTGATAAAATGTCTATCAACCTCAACATGCTTGGTCCTGTCATGCTGTACCAGATTCTCAGCTATTTCTCTAGCAGACTTATTGTCACAATACAATTTCATCGCCTCTATCTGTGTAAAACCAAGACCCCAAAGCAACTTTCGTAGCCAAAGGATCTCACACACACCATGTGCCATACCCCTATACTCGGCTTCGGCAGAGGACCGTGATACCACATTCTGCTTCTTACTCCGTCACGTAACTAAATTACCTCCAACAAATGTGAAATACCCAGATGTAGACCGTCTGTCAGTCACATCACCTGCCCAATCAGCATCAGTAAATCCCTCGATCCTCATATGTCCATGATGTTCATACAAAATTCCCTTTCCCAAGGCAGACTTCAAGTATGCCAAGATTCTCATTACTGCCGCCATATGATCCACACTTGGTGAGTGCATAAACTGACTAACCACACTTACGACATAGGCAATATCCGGACGCGTGTGAGACAAATAAAGCAGCCTCCCCACTAGCCTTTGATATCTACCTTTGTCAACCGGTTCCTGATCTGGATAAATCCCCAATTAATGTTTCTCTGTGATGGGAGTGTCCACAAGTTTACATCCCAGCATGCCTGTTTCCTTTAATAAATCCAGAACATATTTACATTGAGATAAGAAAATACCTTTAGATGACCGGGTGACTTCCACTCCAAGGAAATATTTCAAATCTCCCAAATTCTTCATCTCAAATTCAATGGCAAGACTTTTTTTCTAATTTCATCATCTCCTCCGAATCATCACCCGTTATTATCATGTCATCCACATAAATAATCAAGGCCATCACCTTACCACTTCTCTGTTTCACATATAACGTGTGATCAGAGTGACTTTGATAATACCCAATCCTCCTCATAACTTGAGTGAATCTACCAAACCATGCATGAGGTGATTGCTTAAGCCCGTAAAGTGACTTTCGCAACCTACATACTCCGGTTTTCCTTCCGGCATTATACCCCGGAGGAAAATCCATATATACTTCTTCTTTCAGGTACCCATGAAGAAAATCATTTTTTACATCAAACTGTTTCAGTGGCCAATTCAAATTTGCAGCTAAAGAAATAAGGACTCGTACTGTATTCATCTTCGCTACTGGAGAAAAAGTTTCCTGATAATCAACACCATAAGTTTGTGTATAACTCTTTGCTACTAACCTTGCTTTATACATGTCCACTGATCTGTCTGCCTTGTATTTAATTGTAAAGACCCATCTACACCCGACCGGTTTTTTTCCTTTCGGTAGCTCCGTTACCTCCCATGTATCATTCTTATGCAGTGCCATAAAATCCAACTGGTATTGGTCATTGTAATAACACCTGCACATCAGTCTCTACACACTGCACATCACAGACAAAACAGCAAGTACGCACAACCACACTGCACAAGCATTGCTCACGTCACAGCAAGCAGTAAAAAAAACCAAGGTAGAATGGGAACAACCCACTTGATGAATTAATTCTTGCTGCTTGATTGCAGCAACAAATACCTTTACTTTCTTTTTCTTATTTTTTGTGTTTTGTTTTGTTTTGGTCAACAAAGCGACAACCAATCAAGGCAATTACGAAACAATTGCAGACTGCAGCACTAGAAGATCACGGCAAAGAAAACACGCTCACGAAATTCACACAGTACAAAAAATAAGGTGGCAGCACATCACAACTTTCCACGCAACAACTCTAATTGGAGAACACAGTCAATACCGTAGCAGCCTCAAGTATTTGTATGGTAGCAGACAAGCAGCAGACAACTACACACTGCAAGTCAATACACGGTACACTTACAAAAGCACAACACCACACACAGCAGCAGCAAGATCACACTGCTACAAATCCAATATACATGGCCTGATCGATTTCTGCAACAAGCAGCGCAGGAACAAGTCGACCGAACACAGCAGTGGAAGAAAATATTGTTTTACAGTTTCTAGGGTTACGGCAATCTTAGCTCTGATGCCAAATAGAATTTTACGGCTTAACTTTTCTATATTCCATAATCCTGAATAAAATGACATACAATCCTTGTTACAAAAGGAAACAAAAAATAATAAAGGACACAATATCCTTCCTAAAACATGACTCTAATAATTACAAAATATTTACATTTCTTTTCTCCTAAAATATAGACTCATGCCAATATATTCAGTTGCTCAAATTTGGCACGGGTGATAGTTGTATAGAAATCAGTACCCTCATACATACAGTCGATTTCAATGTCAGTGGCTGAAGTAAATGAAAGCCTCCTCTTTGCTTTCTCACATGCGTTTCTTAACCTCCTGAGTGCTCTAGAGTTCCCACTCACGTCCACATTATGCTTCTTCTTGAATTGCTCAACACAAAAATCCACCATTTTGTTATCAAAGTCTTCTCCTCCAAGGTGAGTGTCTCCAGCCGTGGCCTTCACTTGAAACACACCATCACCTATGGTAAGTAGTGAAACATCTAAAGTACCACCACCTAAATCAAATATCATCACATTTCTCTTGCTATACCAACCAGCCTTCCTGTCAATGCCATAAGCAATCGCTGCAGCAGTTGGCTTGTTGATGATACGCATCACATTTAGGCCAGCAATGCTGCAAGCATTTTTTGTAGCCTGACGTTGTGAATCATTGAAGTAAGCAGGGATAACTGCATTCTTCAAAGTGGAATTGAAGTAGGCCTCAGCAATCTCCTGCATTTTCACTAGAACCATGGCTGAAATTTCTTCAGCAGCAAACAGTTTTTCTTGTCCCTCATGGGTGACCACAATCAAGGGCTTGCCGCCAGGACCTTTAGTGACTTTAAATGGCCAAAGCTTCAAATCACTTTGAAAAGTGGCATCATTGAATCTCCTACCAATTAACCTCTTCGCATCTGCAAATAAATGACTAAATTAAAAACCATTCCCAGAAAGAAAAACAGCTAAGAAGCAATAGATCATATATCAAAAACAACACAATGACTTATTTGCTTTAATCAAAAGTGTTATCCTGCAACGATAGTTTCAATCCAACTTCATACTGTTTATACTCGTAGCTTTTTTTGTTAAAAAATATATTTTGTGAACATGACCATAAAAAATAAGCATTTAACCATTTTCCATCAAAATACTGCCAAATTAGTAGCTCATAAACGAGGATCTAACCGAAAATGGAGTTTGTCGGGTTCCTGATGACTTGGTTGATGGCTGAATCACCAACCAATCGCTCAGTCTCTGTAAAGGCAACACAAGATGGAGTGGTTCTGTTACCCTGATCATTCACTATGATTTCCACATGGTCGTTCTCCCACATTGCGACACACGAGTACGTTGTCCCCAGATCAATCCCAATTGCGTTGCCTTCTGCTCCTGCCATTCTCTGCACGGGAACACGACAAAGAAGAAAGAGAGAGAAAAAAACGATTACAGTGAGAGTAATAGTGGGGGACTAGGGAGAGTAAGTCTGGCTAGTTTAGCGGAGAAGAGAAAGAGTTCAGAGTGGTGTCTATTATAACTTAGATCTATACTTGGGTAGGAATAATCATTTATCTTTCGCTATCCAAAGGTTTAGAGGTTTAAAAATTTGGTCAACTAGTCTCAAATTTATTTTCTGATGACCTGTTTTAGAGAGATTTTTCTATGTACCCAAATGTATTTATATAATTCGAGATGTTAGACAAATAGGAAATTAGTTAGACTTGAATTGTAATTGTACTCCTAAGTTCCTAACCTGTAGGAGGAGTTCTTGTTATACAAGGATTTATAATAAGAACTCCTTGTTAGTGTTGGAGAATACACTTAGAATTCTCATAGGCTAGGTTTTGTAATTACCGGGCCTTGAATATTTGTATTCCAAGTCAATTGACTTGTAAATACATGTACCTTTATGAGATTAATAAAATTAAGATATTACAATTCTACATTGTATCATTCCTATTCCTGGTAAAAACTCTAGTCTTTCCAATATATAATTTTTCCTAATTCCTACCCGTGCCTTGACACCCCTTTCTTGCCGTGCCTTCCCCTCTCCAATGGCCACTGCACCTTCTTTCTCCTCCAACCCTACTGGTTCCTTCCTCTCTGGTATATTTCATACGTACATATGCATTGGAGATTCTCAAGGATTATGGCTTTCTGGGAGCACGGCCCATTGCATTTCCTATGGATGATAAAAACTATCCGACAAAGGGGAACTCCTCAAGGACCCTAAAAAGTATCGACGTCTAGTAGGCCGATTAATTTATTTCACAATAACTTGACCGAATATTACCTATCTTGTACATGTTCTAAGTCGTTTCTATTGAAGGATTTGAATGTTTCTTTAAATGGTCCGTCTATTTTATTTTGTGATAATCAAGCAGCATTGCATATAGCTGCCAATCCTATGATAAGATTATCGATGGAACCATTACTACCCGGCATGTTGGTACAACACAGCAGCTAGCGGACTTATTTACGAAGCCTCTTGGAAAGGAAAAGTTTTCGACTATGTTACACAAGTTGGAAGTTCTCAACATCCATTCTCCAACTTGAAGGGGTGTGTTAGACAAATAAGAAATTAGTTAGACTTAAATTGTACTTGTTCTCCTAACTTGTAGGAGGACTTCTTCTTATACAAGGAATGTTATGTTATATATACTCATTCACATATCAATGAAAATTAATCATTCAGCCACATAATTTGTTTTTATAGGAGAGACTTGAAAATAGAACTTTCCACCAATCGTATGATTACATGTGGCTGCCTCATGTTACGCACACTGAAAAATTCTCGTTGTGTTATGCCAAATTGTGCAGTAACCAAAGCACAAACAATAAGGTTTAACGAAAAAATAAATAACACTAAACGATAACTACTTTATAACATGTCAGGCTCGACATGTGACGTCATCAAATACCCGTATCTCTAACTTACCCCGCCTCCGGGATATGGCAAATCACAACTCGAGAATCGAATCACATAGTAATTTTTCGTATACTTTATGGCTACATCTAACCTCCTCGTTAGACTGCCTACGTACCCTAAATAGAGAACCAACCATTCGTAGTTCGTCATTCACCACACTCAAACAATCATCACATAATCACCATGTCTTAACATAATACACAATTCAGAGCATGCATCATCTCAAGGAACAATTGACGAAGCGCAATAATAATCTCTAGTCATATTGGTCAACGAGTCTAATCATAACCAACATCACAACCATATCAATCAATAACACATACAATACACTGAAATGCAGGACTAGAGCGACACAGTTCGGCCGAAGCCTACATCTCAAAAGTTGTCTCAAATAAATCAAATACAAGGAATCAATGAGTCAAATGATGCGATTTCAGACCACTCAACGAAATCCATCAACATCAGTTTCCGGACCATTCAACGGAACCAAGACACCAAAAGGGATTCTAGACCACTCAACGGAATCCAAACCAGGATATGATTCCGGACCACTCAACGGAATCGCGGAGTAGAAGAGATTCTAGACTTCTTAACGAAATCCAAGTAGATACGATTCCAGACTACTCAACGGCATCGCGGAGTATAATAGATATGAGACCACTCAATGAAATCCAAGCTACATACGATTCTGGACCACTCAATGGAATCGTGAATCACGAGGGATTCCGGACCATTCAACGGAATCCAAACAAAGCAGGGAACCGGACCACTCAACAGAACTTCAGCGGATACCCAGTTTCGGATCACTCAACGGAACCGAGTGGAAGCCCAAGGAATATAACAACGGCTCGAAGAAACAATACAAGAACCAAGTACTCAATTTAGAAGGGCTGAACGAAACAAAAAGTGAAATAAGGAAACAAGATGTGAAACAAGTGTCGAAGCAACAAACCCCATGACAATGGGTCAACGGTCCACTTCTAGCCCTCACATTTCATCACATCATGCCTATCATACCACACAAACCACATTTCAAACATGCACGTCAAATCACATTTCATGAATATTTCCAATCCACAGTCAAATCACAATTAAGAAACATAGAATGATGGCTAAGTAAAAATAACAATTCAATAAAAATCACATATATTATAGTCATTAGTACGTAAATTAAGGTGCACGTCAACCAAGGAAGACACGTCAACACGATGAGCCCACTAAGCTCCATGAGTTCTCAACAACACTCTAAGATAAACGACACGATATAATAACTCGGTCTAGTTGACTAAAAAGTCAACCGTCGATCAAGATCGAGAGTAGGGTCCACAACCCTATAAATCTAAACCGAAAGATCCGCCTATCAGATTTCCGATCCATAACTTGCCAAATAGGGGTGGGTTTAAAAAATCGATCCGACAACCAAACTGAAGCCGAAAAAAACCAAACCGAACTAAGTGAACCTCAACGAATCGAAATAGGTTGATTCGGTTTCGGGTTTGATGGTCCAGAAACCAGACCGGACCAAATTGAACCGATTTTTATTTAATTTATTAATTATATAAATTTGTAACAAATACTCAAAATCTAGAGGCCAAGTGTTTCGAACCCCTGACTTCCAGGTTGAGAGTGTTTGCTTCAGCCAACTTGACAACAAGCTTTGTGTTGCTATAATCGTATTAGTAAAATATTTATACTAATTCTGAATCTTTAATTCTTTATAAGATTTCTAAACATAAAACCCTAGCCATCCCATTTACTCCCATTTCATCTCCTCTTTCAACTGATTTCTCAGCCTCTCTCTCTCCAACACCTACACCCACACCCGCGAGACTGATCAGAGAGAAAGAGAGAAAGATAGTTCAAATGCCAACTCTGGGAATGAAGACGGTTGCCCTAGAATCCTCAGCAAACCCTAACCCTAGAAGCAACAATGAGCACCCCCAAATCCCCAAGTCTCTGTACGAGCAGTCTAGAGAAGATCGAATTAGGGAAAATTGCGAGAGAATGCAAAAGCTCGGCATTGTTGATATCTCTCTTCAGCTCAAATCTAAATTTCAGTCGACTAAATCAACGAAGAGCTATTCCGACCGAAGTACGACGCCATCTGGGCCCCCTTCCATTCGGTCACTAGGACCCATTCGTCGTTCTTCTAGGTAATCTTTCCATGCCCTATGTTAACTTCTTGGATTATGAACATTATTTGCCCTTAGAAATTAGAATATTTAACCAAATGGGTCTCTGATTCTGATGGATGTTTTGCTGTTTCTGGTTTTGAATGTTTGATGGGTTCTCAAATTTTGAAAAATTACACACGTTTTTGCTTTAAAGATCGAATCTTTATTCGACCAATTTTGTTCTATGATTGTGGTTGGTTTGGAGCTGTTTCTGATTGTGCATACTTTTTGGTACTTGATTTTGGAGAATGTGGATTGGGTTCTTAGTTACTTTTACTTCAATTTTGTTAAAGTTGATTTCTTTTGCTTTTTTCATGATTTGGTTTATGGGTTCAGATTGAAGAATGCGACACCATGCACCAGTGAGCTACGCAGAGGTGCATGTGTTGAGGAAGGGTGAGGCTTCGTACATGAAAGGTATAACGCTGGAGGAGGGTGATAGGCTGGAGATTTACACGGAGAAGCATGAGAAGCTATTGGGCAACACTGATAAGACCTGGACTCTGTTTGTGGATGGTTATGGAAAAGATGGAAAGCTGATTTATTACCCAATTAGAGGAAAAACTTGCCATGGTTTAAGATTTCAATTTTTTTCATTTTTTGAAAAAAAAAACCAAAACCGAAACTGAACCGAAAAAAAAATGAACCGAACCGAAATTTTGGTTCAGTTTCGGTTTTGGCAAAAAATCGAACCGATTTGAATCGAACCCAACCCTATTGCCAAATTCCACATTATGCTTCTAGAACTACATACTAAAATTTCATTATGATCCAACGGTTGGATATCCACCAATCGCAAATTCAAGTGGCGGTCAACCTTTGAATTTACAAACTTAGAAATCCACTTCGGGAAGATCAATACGTAGGATTCCCGATCCGTAAGTTCTTAAGGTCTTCAAATATTATGTATTATTACGTATTAAAGTTTCGTGTCGATCTAACGGTCGGATCGTCAATTCATATTATAATCAAGTGACGACTAACTAGGCGATCAATTACGAAACTATGTTAAAATATCGGAATTTCACTAAACGGATGTCAAATACGGAATCAGGACATCCAAATTAGCCTAGGAAGGTCAGGTTCGCCCTAACTCGCCGGAAAATTCAACTATTTCCAAAATTTACTAAAATTTACAGATTTGTAGATCTCAATGAGGGGAGCAATTTTCATACCTGGGCCGAAGTCCAATTCAACCAGGAAACACCTGAAATCATCCTTGGACGGCCGGAAACCTTAGAAAATGGTGTGCTTTGATTCGGCTTCCAAACGAGCTCCGACACCTCCACCCTTGCTTGGGCTTTGTTCCTGAGGTTGAGGGGATTCTATTGGTGGTGACGATCGACGGTAATCGTTGTCGAAATCATCGGAAAAATGAGAAAACCGCCAGAATATCGTGGACTTTTGTGGCTTTGGTTTGTAAAATTGGGTTGGAAATTGAGAAATATAATACCACAGAATGTTGGGCTCACCGAGAGTTTTCCATAGACACTAAAATCACCTCAATCGGACGTCGGACGGAGGAGATACAACCGGGTCAAGAAACCAAGTCGGGGTTTGAAATTGGGTAAAGGAGATAAAGTCTTGGTTGGGTGTTTTCCCACCTCTCTCCTTTCCCTCCCTATTCTCTTTTCTTATTGGTTTATTTTTTAAGGAAAACTAATGAAAATGGCTTGAAAACTTTGAGTTTTAATGATAAGGACAAAATAAAGGGTAAAATGAATAGTACCAGTATTGACTTTTTAGTGTAAAAATGTGGTTTTTCGTTAAAGTAAACAGTACCGGGAGCTTTTCGTTAAAGTTCCCTATTTTTTTCCCTCCCCCTTCTCATAGGCCGACCTCCCTCCCTTTTTATTTCTCCTTTAAATTTCATCCCAGCCGTTCATCTCTCTCATTTCTCTTCTTTCCTTTCCACCCCAGCCACACACGTGGCACAATCTTAGTACTCCAGAAAATCTGGAGCCTTCTAGAGAACGTTAATAACTTCTTCGTTATAACTCCGTTTCACAAACGGTTTGTGGCTACGCGTTCGTAAGATCGAGCTCTATTCGAAAATATAAATTGTGACCTCGAAAGGCCTACGGATTTTAAATAACTAATTTCCAAACTTCAAACTTTGTAATTAGTTTAATTAAAATCTAAATTCAAATAAATTAATATAAATTCCCGAAAAATAATGTAAAATCCCAATAATACAAATACGTAGATTATAACAGTGAAATCCAAGAACGGGATTTCACAACCTTACTACTTTATAAATTTAACTAGTATTATGGTTAGTAGTATTCCTCTTCACTTAAGTGAGATGTCTTAGGTTCGATTCTTGTCAAAGACGAATTTGTATCATCTTATTGCTAACTCATTGTGAGACTAAGTCTACACCTTCCGGTATAGATAATAGCGTTCGTTAAAAAAATAAAAATGCAAGGGCTTTATAATATCCAATTGAAGTCCAGCATGGTCATGCTGACACACTGCAAGAAAGGACTAACTTGTCCCGTAACAATCCCTAAACATGGTGGATGTGTTAATTTTGGTAAAATGCTATCTTTTTTTATTGTCTTTGAATACACAAAATCGATACAGTTGCCACTTGCCAAGACACACCCATATACAAGTAAATTTAACATACATTGATAGAAGTCGGGCGGACTGATGTAGAGGCCTGCAATGGCCATGGCCACCGACAACTTTTCCACAGGCTTATATACTTTGTATGTTTTACTTATAGATTCATTTATATTCCAATAAAGATAAAACGACTCAAAAAATTAAAACGTAAAGCTGATTTTATATTATATGTCCTAATTCAGTTCTAGAACCAGGCTTCTTAATCAGTTCACTAACTCAATCCCTTCAAAGTTCCTTGTGTCTTTAGCACTCATGATCGTAATCCCTTTCCTCTGGCCGGTAGACTTATCCTCAGCAGAGACACTTAGAATACCGTTGGCATCAATACTGAAACAAACATCGAATTTAGCAGCACCCTTTGGAGCTGGAGGAATACCCTCGAGAACAAATTCACCCAGAAAATTATTCTCTTTGGTGTTTGTACTCTCACCCTCATAAATGGGGAACCACACCGACTTTTGATTGTCATAGAGAGTAACTAGAGTCGTGTTCCTCTTGATGGGAATCCTGCTGTTTCTTGGAATCACAACTTTCATGACAGGATTTTCTGTAACCTCCACCCCAAGTGACAGAGGTGTGACATCCAAGATAGAAAAGTCCTGAAGATTCCCATTCACATTCCCACTCAAGACTGCAGCTTGAACAGCGGCACCATACGCAATTGCCTCATCCGGATTGATACTCTTGCACAACTGCTTCCCCTTGAACACATCCTGCAATAGTTGCTGCACTTTGGGAATTCTAGAAGATCCACCGGCAAGAACAACATCATGGACACTGCTCACTTCCATATTGGCATCCTTCAAACACTGCTTGACTGGCTCCATACACTTGTTAAAGAAATCCATATTCAGTTGCTCAAATTTGGCACGGGTAATAGTTGTATAGAAATCAGTACCCTCATACAAACAGTCGATTTCAATGTCAGTGGCTGAAGTAAATGAAAGCCTCCTCTTTGCTTTCTCACATGTGTTTCTTAACCTCCTGAGTGCCCTAGAGTTTCCACTCACGTCCACATTATGCTTCTTCTTGAATTGCTCAACACAAAAATCCACCATTTTGTTATCAAAGTCTTCTCCTCCAAGGTGAGTGTCTCCAGCCGTGGCCTTCACTTGAAACACACCATCACCTATGGTAAGTAGTGAAACATCTAAAGTACCACCACCTAAATCAAATATCATCACATTTCTCTTGCTATACCAACCAGACTTCCTGTCAATGCCATAAGCAATCGCTGCAGCAGTTGGCTCGTTGATGATACGCATCACATTTAGGCCAGCAATGCTGCCAGCATTTTTTGTAGCCTGACGTTGTGAATCATTGAAGTAAGCAGGGACAGTGATAACTGCATTCTTTACAGTGGAATTGAGGTAGGCCTCAGCAATCTCCCGCATTTTCGTTAGAACCATGGCTGAAATTTCTTCGGCAGCAAACTGTTTTTCTTGTCCCTCATGGGTGACCACAATCAAGGGCTTGCCGGCAGGACCTTTAATGACTTTAAATGGCCAAAGCTTCAAATCACTTTGAACAGTGGCATCATTGAATCTCCTACCAATTAACCTCTTTGCATCTGCAAATAAATGACTAAATTAAAGAACCATTCCAAGAAAGAACAATAGCTGAGAAGCAAAAGGTCATATATCAAAAACAACACAATGACTTACTTGGTTTAATCAACAGTGTTATACTGCTACCCAACTCTATGTTACACAAACAGCATATAAATAAGTTGCAATTTCTATGTTGGTCAGTAAGACAAGTTACTCGAATATTTGAAACAAGTTTCTTCACATTTTTGCTTTACAATAATATAATTCATATAATGGATTAAGATTTAAAACAGAAAGGTTGAATTGCAGAGTGATATGCGTTTGTGGAATAAACATCGCCAAAGAAAATTCTGCATTTGTCTTAACGAAGAAATACACTGCAACGATAGTTTTAATTCAACTTCATAATATTTTTGTTGTGTTAAAAATATAAAAAATACCATTATATGAACATGATCATAAAAAATAGAGAACTTTAATGAAAAGCTCCCGATACTATTTACTTTAACAAAAAAACCATATTTTTACACTAAAAAGTCAATTCTGATACTATTTAAGACTCAAAATTTTCAAGGACTTTTCAATAGTTTTTCTTAAAACATAAGCATATGTAAAAGCTTTTTCCATGAACCTACTCCGTAAATACTGTTAAATTAGTAGCAGATAAACGAGGATCTAACCAAAAATGGAGTTGGTGGGGTTCCTGATGATTTGATTGATGGCCGAATCACCAACCAATCGCTCAGTCTCAGTGAAGGCAACACAAGATGGAGTGGTCCTGTTACCCTGATCGTTCACTATGATTTCCACACGGTCGTGCTCCCACACTGCTACACACGAGTACGTTGTCCCCAGATCAATCCCGATTGCGTGGCCTTCTTCTCCTGCCATTCTCTGCACGGGAACACGATAAAGAAGAAGAGAAGAGAAGAAAGTTGATTTCAGTGAGAGTAATAGTGAGGGACTGGGAAGAGTGAGTCTGGCTAGTTTAGTGGGGAAGAGAGTTCAGAGCTTCGTCTATCATAACTTTACCTTCGTTGCTACCTTTTGACTTTTACTTTCTTTTTTTTTTGTTTTTTTTTCATAGGGTTATTTTGATATGGAGTCCCGAATAAAAAATAGGATTATGAATCTCAAATTGAAAATTTTCGGAACGTAAATTTGAAAATCAATCTCTAATTGAAATTTTGGTATTCTTAATTTTTAGAATTCCCAAAATGTTTTTAATATTTCGAGATAGATCGGCACTGAATTTTGGATTTTTGGCTTTTGGGCTAAAATTTGAGATTTTGAAGATGTCGGCTAAAATTTGGGCTTTTAGCATGAAATTTTGTTGCCCAATTTCATATCAATTGAAATTTAGGTTTTTTATCTTATACTAATTTGAAATTTCATACCAATTCATTCATACCAAGTCAAATTGACATTCCAAAGTTCCAAACAACTTAATTTCATACTTCTATTTTTAATATAGTCTACCATCAAATTACTTAAATTCAACATTCAATATGCATGCAACAAAAATAAATAAATAAATATATATATGGTTCGATTCGGCATTCCTGAACCATTGAATATGAAATCTCGATTCCGGTACCGAAAAGTTTGGGATTGGTTCGGTATGAATCCCGAAAATTTCCGTGTAATTGGTTTAGACATTTTTCAGTATGGAATCATGATTTTTTTAGTTTGGTTTCGGATTTTCAGAAAAAAATTTCCAGCCCAATCCCAAATACAAATGATGTCAACATTTTGAGAGAACCTTACAACTTTATATTTAATTCTACAAAACAGCGACAAATGATAAATAGTATACAAATTAAGTTCAATATTTATCTGTATACTGAACAATGAACATAAAAATTGGACAAAAAAATAACCAGAAATATGAACAGAATACAAAACTGCAAATTAGTTGCAGAGATCTCAATAGCTCTACTATAAAACTAGTAGACAATATAAATAGTGGCCCAAGACCATGTAAGCCCTTAGCTCTCGCCTTGTCCTTCACCGTTGTGGGACAAACTGACACGTGAGCACATGTAGCCGATTGGACTTTCACGCAAGAGAAACATGCTCTGATACCATAATGAAATTAAGGTTTTATCATAAAACTAATAAGCATTATGAGAAATAGCTCAACACCATATAAACCCTTAGCTAGCCTTGTCCCTCACTGAAGTTGGACAAATTATCCACACATATTCAACTCGCAACAGTACTCCCCCGAGAATTCTTTTGCTTCCATGACTTTTTAAGGCAGCTTTGGAAAATTGGGAGAATTCTTCTTCTTCTTCTTCTTTTCCTGACATTCTCAACATTCTCAGTGTGAAAACTCAACGAAGAACAACCCATCGGAATGCAGGCAGTCTGTTATGAATGTAAAATAGGATTGAATTTTGATTGCCTTAATCACCAATTAGAGAGTTAAATTGGAGGTTTTATGCTTTGGTTTTAGGAATCTTTAATGAAAAAGGCTTCTCCAAACTTTTTGTTGACCAAAAAAATCATATAACTTTATTAAATAAAAATAACTTAAATTTTAATCAAAATGACACAAATTTAATATAATAAAAAACAAAATAAAAAAAAATAAAAACTGATTGGCGGGGTCACGCACACACACTCTCTCCTCTCGCTTACTATTCCTTAAACTGAACACAGACAATTTCTTAAATTGAACATAGATACTAATCTATTTCTTAAACTGAATACTGGCTCCTTCTGAAAAATTGAACAAGAGTACTATCATTATTTCTCAAACTAAACATTGATATTATCATTATTTCTTAAACTGAACACTAACTATTTTTGAAACGGTATATGAGTACTACACAATTTCTTAACTGATTATTTCTGAAACAGAGCATGAGTACTATTTTTGAAACTGAACATGGGTTGACATGCGCTTTGCACGCACTTTTGATTGGGTTTTTGTTTTCCTTTTATTTCTTTTGCCTTTATCTTTAAATAAAATTATTAAATTAATTTTGAATAAGGAAATTGTTATTAGCACTCCAAAAATCTCATTTAGCACTTCAAACTTTCTATAATTAGAAAGAAAAAAAAATACACTTATGAATAATGCAAAATGATGTTTTTGGAGTGCAAATAACAATTCCTTTGATTAAAACTCAAAGTTTTAAAGTTTTTGTTTATTATTTTTCCTTTACTTTTATTGTTAGGGATTTTTAAGTATACCAGCTGGCATTAAAGAGTATGAACTCATATCCTCTCCGGATCAATCCTGTGGGGATCCTCCGACGAATTGATCTCACGGTTGGGTGGCAAGGGATTGTGCGAGAATCTTTAGGGCGGCTGGTGGTGTAGGCAATATTCCTTGTGAGCAGGGCCGGCCCAGGCCCAGTGCAGGCAGGACGATCGTCCAGGGCCCAAAAAAATTAGGGGCACCAAAATTATTAGGGTTGTATATTTATATATGTTGTTATAATAGTCTAAATTTATAAAATTTGGTTCAAAGACAAAGAAATTTAACTAGAAGTGGTGGTTTGTCATTTGAAAATGATGAGGAGGTCTTGGGTTCAAAACACCATGTGTACTTATTTACTTTTCATTTTTTACAAATTTCTTTTTATAAGAGTATAAATTTATAAAATTTGGTTAAAGGATCAAGAAGTTTAATTAGAAACAATGATTTTTGTTGTTTAAAATTAACAAGAGGTCCTAAGTTCCTAAGTTCGAAATGCTATGTGCATGTTTATTCTTTCCAATTTTTGCAAATTTTTGTTTGGTTGTTAATTTATTTTTAGTTACTATCTAGTAGTTATGTGAGTTGTTATTTTTAAATATTCGTTTTAATTCAAGTCTAATATTCAACAAAGAATAATACGTAGACCAAATTTGCAAATTATATGACATGTCATCAAAAAATTTAATTTAGTGCCCATTCATTAATAATATATATCAATTAAAGACTCGAAAACATTATTATTTTTTAGTCCCATATTGACAAGGTTAGTAAATAAGAAAAAAAAACCTCACGAGTTATTCAAAAACACATTCAAAGTTCAGATGGAAAACCAAACTCATCATCTATCTATTTGTAAGCCCGAAGTTTTTTTGTTGCCCTCTCTCAATACAAAATAAATTAGTCTTTATGTGTTTCTAAATTATTGAGTTTGAATTGTTTTTCTAAGTATAATTTTTTCGATGTCTTATGTGTGAAAATAAATGATTTTCTTACATGAAGTTAGGACACTTTTTTTGACATCGCCCCAGGCCTCAAAAATCTCTAGACCGGCCCTGCTTGTGAGTCTGTTTTGATGGCGGAGGTTGTTATTGTTAGGACCCTTTGGGCCACTATAGCTTACTAGTATTTATTAGGCCCACTATTAATATTAAGCCCACTAAGATCGCTAAACTCTAGATATCCTTCTATGTATTTAAACTACTATGTTCATCTGAAGACGAGGAATGAAGAATTGTTATTTTATTTCTTAGTTTCTTTGCATTTTCCCTTTCTTTTCGCTTTCTATGAAATGGGTAGGCAATACGTGCAGCCATAATGGCTTCCGTGGAGAGAGGGTTTGATACTATCCAGGTGGAAACGGATTCAAAGGTTCTTGTGGATATGATCCATGGCAGTACTCAGCTGAATGTTGTTATTGAATGCCTTCTTTATGATATTAAGTTTGTAAATGCAATTGAGGTCAGTAGAGTTTATGTATACTTAGGGGAGCGCATTTAGTGGGTTCATTATAGAGGATCCTGTACTTAGGTATCCCTCGAACCAGAATGGTTGTTTAATAATTTAGCTTCGGATGTTAATGTTTCTATTCGAATTTAATAATATCTACATTTCGACAAAAAAAAATGTATATTTCTCCTGAGTACCAACTGCCATGTTTTTAACTGAAACTTTGTCCAACATTTATATTCCAATAAAGATAAAACGACTCCTCAAAAAATTAAAACGCAAAGCAGATTTTATAATTACTTTAGTCTAAAGTAGGAAGGGAAATTGCACTATTCATATGAACAGTATTTTGGACCGCATTTCAGTTTATTTACAACACTGCCACTGAATCTCTCGACTTTTGATCCCCGTTTGTGAGCCGTGCTTCAGCCAAAACAGGTGCTTTCTCCACTACAACTCAAACCCTCGACAAAACACAATTCCCCTTCTGCAAAAGCTCGAGAGTTTTCTCTCTCTGAGAATTAAAAAATGTGAGCTCGCTGATCTCTCTGAGAAACCATGGCCTCCATTTTTGTCAAAAACCAAACTCAGGCCTTGAGTTCACAAAATCTGGAGAGCTTTCTCTCTCGCTTTCCTCTCTATGTAAGCCCGAGAGAAATTCCATGGAAACATCACGCCTGCAAACGAAGTTGCAAGCCCACACACAAGAAAACTCCATATGAATCCGTAGAATCCAAGGGTAAATCCCTTCGAACTCTTCGATTATGAACATCCATCGTCTTCCACCTCATCTTCTTCTTCTGCTGCTGCTTCGATCGGTAGGGATACTTCAGGCGGTGCTGCTGCTGCTTCCGGCGAAACATCACGACGAACCACCACCATTCACTCCGTTCTACTCAAGACACACAGTCGAAGGCCTTTCACTGCGTAGTCAGTTCTAAAATGTCCGGTCTTGCCGTGACGGGTTATCGAGTTCTTGCATCGGGTCGTTCAAACGGGGCATTCAGGTATTGTATTTATTTGATTAATTAATTAACTATTTATTGATTATATGTTTTGATTTCTTTTGGGTTTTTTATTTTTGTATATTTCTGTTTTTCTTTAAATATTCTCTGGAATTTGGATTTTTGAGTTTTGCATTCATGCAACCTTAGGTTTCTGGGTTTGTTGTTTTAGAGCTAAAGAAGATAATTTAAATATAATTTGAATCATTGAAGTGATCACCGCTCCCGACCTCGGTAAATCACCCTTACACTCCTCCTTTCTGTATTCAATTTGGGACTCCAATTCAAGCTTTCATGTCCTTTACGTTTTTCATACTTCTTTCGTCCAATCCTCATCACTCTCGCCTCTCTGTCTCTCTCTCTTTAAACAATTTCCAATTGGTTTTTAGAGAGAGAAAGTGGCAGCAGCAACAGTGGGGAAGGAAGAAGGACTATTCCTGTTTCTGCGATCATTTCTGCCCTTCGAAGCTCTGGGGTTTGGCTTTGGCTCCGTTAGCTGTTGAGGTAATTATTAATCCATGCCAGGAGAGGGTGACAGTGAGAGAAATCGTCGGGATTGCAGGGAGATAAAGAGAGAGGGAGGAGTGGGGGTGGTGAACAGTGTCAAGTTAGGTTCGTGTATGCGGGATATGTGGAATAAGGATACATACATTTGAGAGTTTTAGGTCTTTTTCAGCGTCCCTGTTTAATTTCTGGTTTTGTGGTTTTCGATTTGCAGCTGGATTTTGTGTTTGGAATTTTTTTTTTGTGATTTTGGGGGTTATGTCTGTGTGCTTTGATCTTGCGTCTGGTTGTCTAATTTGATTCGGTTTTTGCTTTCAGGAAGCGCTGGTCATCAAATTTTGGAGCTGTTGTGTGCAGCGTTGGTAGCCCTTTTGTGCTGAGGGTATACAATTTTTGTTTTTCCTTTTGAGTCTTTTGTTAAGATTTTTTTTTTGGTGGCCTTTGGTCTGCAGATACAACTTTTGTTTAAATTTTTGTTTTTTCAAATTTTGGCTATTTTGTTTATGTGTTTAGATGCTCAGTGTGGGTTTATGGTATAGTTTTCCTTTTATTTTCAAGAAACGGTGCTCTTTGTTTTCTGGAACCGCTTGCAGAGCGCATGACTTGAGGATCTCAGACCGAAGGTAAAAGGTGAAAGTTAAAAATCTCTGGCTTCCTTTAGTGGTGTAAGCTTGCATGACAGAGAGAAACAATAACCAAAAATTTATCTGAAGAGAACCAAGAATTTTGAAGCCAATTACATTGGCTTAAGAATTTCTTAGGATACAACTTGCACTCGGTCGGCAGTTTTATTTATTTGCCTCTCTTTTCTTGCTCGGAAAATATTATTTCCAGCCCTCAAAGCTAACCAATTGAAATTTCTGTTCGGGCAACAACCAACACATAATTCTAATAAAAAAGAAGTAGCGAGAAGAAGAATGTAACACAGAGACACGTGCATGTGGAACTTCATTGCTAGATTTTATTATTTATCATAACTCAGTAAAGAAAAATTACAGACGCTGCCTTCATAGGTTTAGGGTTTATTTTAGATAAATTGCAGTGCACTGTCTGTGCTAAAAGTTTTTGGATCCAAAGCGGTCAGGATGCTAATTTATAAAGAATTTTTCTTTAAATTTCTGTGTTCTTTCGTGATTTCATTTTATCTGAATTATTCATTTAATGTTCGAGATGCACTACCTTGCAGACTATTGTTCTCTTTTGGCTATAACAAGAAATTTGATTGTGCAGATTGTATTTGTTTTGGGATCTATAAAAGGATATTACAAGGAACATATCTTGGCTGTTGATACCATACTTGGATTCTAAACTCTCCAAAGCTGCCTTCATCTGGGTTATTTTCTCAACATTCTCTTTTTCGTTTACGGTTGGTTTTGTATACCATTGCAAGTGTTAAATTTGTGATTTGTTGTGTATGTGGTGAAAAAATAGGATGCTAGAACGATTCAGATTATTTATTTATTACACAAAAAACTTTTAGAACTCCCGGTAGAAAGAGATTTCGCCAACGAAAAAGTCTTTTATTTTTTTATGAGACTTAAGAGGTTACCTTCTCCAAACGCATAAATGGACTTTTGAAGAAGGCTTTTGACCTCTCTATCATCTACGATGCTGAAGTTGCCCTCATGATCATCTTCTCTCCCTCTGGCATGGCCTGCCAATTTGCAAGCCACGAGTACGTTTAATTAACAAATAATTCAACTAGCTAGCTAGGTTTGATGATCATCTTTTCAATTAATATGGTTTTGCTAACGTGTAATGCAGCATAAATAGGACCATTTCCATGTATAGAGGTAAAGTAGGGTTGCCTGAAATCAAACAACTTAATTTTGTGTTCCAATATCACAAAGAATGGTGCAGGAATTTTCATATTTGGGTAGATTTTATGAATTGTTCTCGAGCTAAAGTTTGAAATGATCTTATTCACTTTGACCTTTTCTAGAAGCTATTTGTTAATGGTTGTTAACTTGGCGAAATGAGTTTTTCATGCTACCATTTTGTTTAAATGTAGAAACAAAAACTAATATCCATGAAAAGAAAGATGAGTTACAAGGAAAGATAGGATATGTGATTAATGGTGTTTCACAGTGTTCTATGGTTTTTTTTTTTTTCCTTTCCTTTTCTTTTGTGGACAGTAGCCAATTTAAAGTCTGTTTAATCAATTTTAGTTCTTTCATGTTAAATGTAATGTTTAGACTTTGTGGTTTTTTGAAATAGGTGGGAGCATAATTTGTGCTGCAAATTGTTAGCAGAATAGTTCATAAGATGACTTCAGTCTGTCGAAGTTGAAGGGATTAAGGAATTAGATGGTTTTGGTGAGTCGAAGAGGTTACTTTTTTTTCTCTATTGCTTGAGAATGTTTCTTTGAACAAAATGAATGAAAGCTTAGTTTTTAGCCATGGTTTCAGGTATACTTATCACAATAGAACTAAATGGAAATAAAATTTTTTGCACTTTTTTATTTTTATATATGCTGTTTGCCTATAAAATTTGTGATTTCGTTCTCTCAGTTAAACATTTCAGATCAAGATTTCAAACATTGTACTAGACTATAGATTAGAAAAAAATCTAACTTCTAAAACATACGTAAAGTTATGTAGTTTAAAAGTATGTGTGTTGTATGCAAATACAGATTTCTGCTTTTAGTGGTTAACCAATGAAAATGGTTTTAGTATTGTGCATTAATAATCGTTGCTCAGGTTATGCACAATTTTTTAGCATCTTGGTAGCTTTTTTTTGTTTGTTGTTTGAAAGCAGTGAAATTTTCAATTTTGCTGTGGAGATTTTGAGTGGTGGAGGATACACTTTTGAGATTTTAGGATCATATTAAGTGCATTTGAGAACTAATTGAAGAAAATATTTAATTTTTTGGCAATTAGGAAAATCACTTTGTTCTCAATAAATAAGTTGGGTTCTCTCATTTTCACTAAAACTGTCATTTATTTACATTAACAACTTTCATTTTTCCAATTTGTATCAAGGAAGCATACATATGAGAAGAAAGAAGAAGGAAGCTCTGAAGTGCTGATTAGTGTGTATATATATATATATGTATATACACACACACACACATGTACCTAGAATATTTTGTACAGTGAGCAGTTCAACACTGCTCTAAACTTGCAACACGTTCTAAAAGACGCAATTTTCCCAGTACACATGCCCTCGATGCAACTTACGCTACTGTTCCCTGCACTGCTACAAGGTATGCATGCTGATTTGTACATATTTTTATTTATTTTATTTTGTAATATTTAGCAAAATCAAACATTTGATCACCTTCTTTTGATTTTGGGTTTTGGTTTTGGTTTTGGTGGATTTGAAATTGGTGATTGGATAACACGTTGGAATGTGAATTTTCATGTGTTTTGTAATTCTGAGTCTGTATTTGGATGCTTTATGTTAATGTGTTGGATTACTGGCCTTACATGACTGCCTTGATTTATGCATGATGGAACTAAATTACTTTAATAGATCATTTTTCTGGTCTTCTTACTTTTGTTGGAATGTTGTTACTACAATCTGTTAATTTTGGATTGTTTTGTGTCATGGGTTCTGTAGAATTAGTCTCCAGTTGTGTCATGGGTTGTGTCATCCCACAAACAATTATGCCATGAGTGGGATGCTGGATGATTGTTAAAACATGATACTTATCAAAATGCAAATAGGAAATAACACCTATGTAAGTATACTCTGGTTTTGGCCCTGCATTCTTAGTTGTGTGAGATATACATGGTTGATATCAACTAATTATGCATATTGCAATTATATTCCCTTAATTAATGGGGCTAACCTTAATGAATTGAGTATAGGATTAAGATCCATAGTGTTTCGATGGGAACATGAAGACTGCATTTGGGAGTGTGCATTAAATGTATTTGATGCATCAACATTTTTTTTACTTAAAATAACCCCAAAGGTTTGGCCTTTCTGTATTCTCATATAGCATTCAACCAACAACATGCCATTAGGTCTCCGTTCTCTACACAAACTAAAACAAATATTAAGTCCTTCGAACACCCAAATTCAAAACCAATAAGTAATGATAATTACATTATTGTCTTTCCCAATACACAACAAATTGGAACAAAAACTATATAACACTTCCATATGCTTATTTCACTTCATTATTTTTTTGCATTCCAGTTGGTCTTTGTTTTGTTCTCAGACAGTTATCGGCATAGATAAAGTAAAATTCCGTTCTTGGCTCTCTTTTTCTTTACTGTAGCATCTGTTTATCTGTTAATGTAAATTTGGGTTATGTTGAATTTTTCAATTTGATTCTCCAATATATTTTTTTTGTAGTCCAGTTGTGCAGAAGACATCTCCATTAACTTGTAACAGATGAAATCGTTTGCTGTTGAGGTTCCGTGCAGAAGAGCGAAAATGCTGCAAGTGGAGGATAGATAACAGCTCAAGACACATGGTATGAGGGTGTAGGTAAACTGTACATATGCATCTGGAAAAAGTAAAAAGTTAAGGCGGGTTGGCTGTAGCTTCTCCTTCTTGCCACAACAGAAAATACTTTTGAACTGCATTAAGCTGTTAATAAATTAAGCTTAAGCTATATTTTACTTATAAAAAATGGGTAAACTGTTTTAAATAGGAAAATTAAGTGCTTAAATCAGGTAAATTGTCACTTTTACAAAGTTTTCTGGTAAATTAGATATATAGTTTAATTCGAAGAGTTGTATTGACCTTTACTTTTGTTAAATTATATAGTTTAATTACGTCCCCTGTGTCCAATCCCTATATATCTGCTCAACTCTTGGGTCAATTATTTTCCAGTAGGAATGTTTAATTGCTTGATCAATGATGTCGATTCAATTTGAAGAAGAATAGGACTTTTGTTCAATAGGGATTTGAAATAGGGATTGAGACTCTCACATATGAGTAAGATGTATTAGGGAGAATGATAAGTCATCCAATATAGTCACTGTTAAATAGTTGTTAAAGTTAAATGTAATTGTTTTCTGTTAGTAACTGTGATTAGTTTAGGTAGTTGAGGGTACTTTTGTAATTAGCCTAAGGCAGCTAAGGCTATATATATTGACACCTGTGTAACTGAATTATTCATTCAATACAATCAGGAAAACTTACTGTTGAAGTTTTCTGTTTCTTTATGGTATCAGAGCCATTCTGCTTTACAGCACCGACCTTCTCTTCTGCTCGTCATCTCGATCGTGTCTTGATCGATTCTTGCTTTCTTCTCTCTGATTCTTCACTTTTTGTTCTCGATCTCTCTTGAATCTTGTTTTCTGCAAGCTATGGCTGCTCAATCTGCGTCGCAACCGACTGGATCGTCTTCTCCGGTCATCTCTCCTTCGGTTCAAAACCCTAATTCCTCTTCCAATCCGAGTCCTCTGAATTCGTATACCTCTCTGACGATTCACAACATTGGCAGTATGGTGCCGATCAAGCTGAAAAGTTCCAACTATCTGCCATGGCGAGCACTGTTTGCTCCAATTTTCAGGCGATACAAGCTTCTTAATATTATTGACGGCACTGAGGTTTGTCCTTCGCCATTCTTGCCTGATCGCTCGATGAACCCTGCCTTTGAGGATTGGTATGAAAAAGATCAAAATCTTTTGATTTGGCTTAATTCTACCCTGTCCGAAGAGATCATTCCGTTCACGGTTGGAGTTTCTTCTTCTCGTGAGCTATGGGTAAAGCTTGAACAGCGTTTTGGTGGAGTTTCGGAAGCTCACATTCATCAATTAAGGTCCAGACTTCAATCAATTCAGAAAGGTTCTCAGTCCATTTCTGCGTATCTTCAACAAATCAAGGAAATTGCTGATTCCTTGCAAGCTGCTGGTGCTTCAGTGTCTGATCGTGACCTAATTGCTGCCACTCTACATGGATTACCTGATGAATTCGAGTCCTTTATTGACTCCATCATGCTGCGGCTCTCTTCTACATCCCTTGATGAACTCCATGGTCTCTTACTCACCAAAGAGTTGTCTATGACCCGTCGCAAGGCTGTTCTTTCATCCTCTGAGCCCTTTCAAGCATTCTCAGTGCAATCTCAGCCTCCCCTGCTTCCTACTCCATCTGCCTTTGCTGCTAAAAATCAATCATTTCATCCTGCTTCTCGATTTAACTCAAATCGTGGTAAGACATTTAGAGGTAATTTCTCCTCAAATCGCAGCAATCGCACCTTTCATACCAATAATAGGGGTAATTTCATCAACAATCGTGGCAATCGCAATTATCAAGGCTTTCACAATTATCAAGGTCCTTCCAATTTTAAAGTCCCTTGTCAGATTTGTGGATCTACCAGTCATGAGGCACTTGATTGTTTTGATCGTATGAATCTGGATATCTGTGGTAGAATTCCTCCAGCCAAACTTGCTGCTATGTGTGTGCATCATTCAGCAAAAACCTCTCAGCCTTGGTTGATTGACTCTGGAGCTACTTCTCACATCACTAATGATGTAGCTAACATCTCTTCTCCTACTCCTTACACCGGAGAAGACAAAGTATACATTGGAGATGGTAAAGGACTATCTATTCATCATATTGGTTCTTCATCTCTGCACACTCCTTATACTTCCTTTAAGCTGAGAAATGTTTTACATGTTCCTTTCATAAAACATAATCTCTTATCTGCTTATCAGTTTCTTAAGGATAATAACTGTTCATTGACTCTTGACCCTTATGGATCCACTGTCAAGGATCGCATTTCGGGGAAGATGCTTTTGCAAGGCCCTGTTAAGGATGGTTTCTATCCTCTTCACAGTTCCACCAGTTCTCCCACTTCACCTTCAGCTTTTCTCAGCATTCAAGCACCTGTCCCTGTATGGCATAAGCGCCTCGGCCATCCTTCCTCCTCAATTTTTAGAAGAGTTATATCCACTAATAATCTTCCACTGCAAGGCCAGAAGACTGTTGATTTTTTCTGCTCAGATTGTGCGCTTGCTAAAAATCACAAGCTTCCTTTTGAAGTGTCTTCTTCATCAACAACTCAGAGTCTCCAGCTTCTGCATTGTGATCTGTGGGGACCTACTGTTACATCTAATACTGGCTTCAAGTATTACCTACTGTTTGTTGATGATTTTAGCAAATACAGTTGGTTTTTTCCATTGAAGTCTAAATCCGATGTATTTTCTACGTTTGTTACTTTCAAAACCTATGTAGAAAACTTCAGTGGAAATAAAATCAAGATTCTGCGTTCAGATTCAGGGGGTGAATTTACTAGTCATTCTCTTGCTTCATTTCTTCGTGCACATGGTATATTACATCAGTTCAGTTGTCCTCATACGCCTGAACAAAATGGCTGTGCAGAGAGAAAGCACAGACATCTTGTTGAGACAGCTCGCACATTACTTGTTGCTTCTCATGTTCCTCAGATTTTTTGGGTTGAAGCTTTCTCCACTGCAATTTACCTTATTAACAGACTTCCTATTTCTGGTCTTACAAAGTCACCTTGGGAACTTCTCTTCAATCAACCTCCAGATTACTCTAAACTGAAAGTCTTTGGTTGTCAATGTTATCCATGGCTTAAACCTTACACTCCCAGCAAATTGGATGCTAAGAGCAAAAGTTGTGTGTTTTTGGGCTATAGTCTTCAACATAAAGGCTATAGATGCTTTGATCCTCTCACCACTCGGATCTACATATCAAGACATGTTGTCTTTGATGAAACAACTTATCCCTTTAAATCACTGCCACTCAACAGTTTCACTTCAGAAACTTCATCTTCTGTTTTTTCACCATCCTTGGATCTTCATTTCAGCAAACATGTCTCTCCTTCTCCTCCAGCCAATAACTCTTCAGAACCACAGTGTCCTTCTGTACCTCAACCTATTACTCAGATCCCATCTTCCACAGAGCCTTCTTCCTGTACTCAGTCCGTGGATCATTCTCTCAGTTCCTCCAGTTCTGTCTCTCTCAATGACTCCTCTCTTGCACCACTACAGTCAAGGCCACCACCTATTTCTCGGAATACACATCCTATGATTACCAGATCTAAGGCTGGTCTTCACATGTCTAGAGCTTATGCAGCAACCAAACACCCACTTCCGGTTGATCTTGATTTTGTTCCTAGTACTTACTTGCAAGCCTCAAAGCATTCTCACTGGAGAGCAGCAATGCAGGATGAATATAATGCCTTAATAAACACAGGCACTTGGTCTCTTGTTCCATCTCATCCTTCTCAGAATGTTGTTGGTTGTAAATGGGTGTTTCGGATCAAGAAAAATCCTGATGGAACCATTGACAGATACAAAGCCCGCTTGGTAGCAAAAGGATTTCACCAGCAAGAAGGAGTTGATTTCCAAGAAACCTTCAGTCCTGTTGCTAAGCCCGTCACAATTCGAATTCTTCTTACACTTGCTGTCCAAGATAATTGGTTTTTAAACCAATTAGACATAAGCAATGCGTTTCTTCATGGTGATTTAAAGGAGGATGTTTATATGCAACAACCTCCTGGTTTTATTGCTCCTGCCTCTCCACACTTTGTCTGCAAGTTGCAGAAATCCTTATATGGCCTCAAACAAGCCCCTCGAGCTTGGTTTGAAAAACTGTTTCAAGCTCTTCGAACACTTGGCTTTCATCAATCTCAATCTGATGCTTCTTTGTTTGTTCTTAATGGACCTTAGTTGGTCATTGTCCTAGTTTATGTGGATGACATCCTAGTCACCGGACCCAACTCTCAGCTTTGCCAACAGTTTATCCAACAGCTTAGTACTCAGTTTCCAGTGAAGGATCTTGGTCCTTTACACTATTTCTTGGGGTTGGAAGTCCACAGATCCGCAAAAGGAATCTTTTTACATCAGACCAAGTACTTACTTGATCTTCTCAAGAAATCGAATATGGAGGGTGCAAAACCGTGTTGCACTCCTCTTGGCTCTCAAAAGCTGGATCATAGCGGTCCTCTCTTATCCAATCCTACTGAATACCGCGCTATAGTTGGTGGTTTACAATATCTCACTTGGACTCGCCCAGATCTTGCATTTGCTGTTAATCAGATATGCCAATTTATGCATGCTCCCAGAGAACAACACCTTCAAGCAGCCAAACGGGTTCTCAGGTTTCTTAAAGGATCCATCTCTCATGGTTTATGGTTCACCAAAGGTCCCATTAATCTTTCAGCATTCTCTGATGCTGACTGGGCTGGCTGCACATTTGATAGGCGGTCTACTAGTGGATATTGTGTATTTCTTGGTTCTAATCTCATTAGTTGGAGTGCAAAGAAACAAAGCACTGTTGCTCGTTCCTCTACCGAAGCTGAGTATCGTTCCTTAGCACATACTGCTGCCGAACTAACTTGGGTCTGCAAAATCCTCAAAGATCTTAAGTTCTCTCTACCTAAACTGCCTCATCTATGGTGTGATAATATTTCAGCAATCTCTTTGGCATCTAATCCTATTTTTCATGCTCGAACTAAGCATGTTGAGATTGATTACCACTACATCAGGGAGTTGGTTCTTGCCAAGCTTATCAAAGTCAGCTATGTTAGCAGTGAAGACCAAGTGGCTGATCTTCACACCAAATCCTTGTCTAAAAGCAGATTCTCTTATTTGTGTTCCAAGCTTCCAATCGGAATCCTATCTGATTCCTCCTTTAGCTTGAGGGGGTGTATTAGGGAGAATGATAAGTCATCCAATATAGTCACTGTTAAATAGTTGTTAAAGTTAAATGTAATTGTTTTCTGTTAGTAACTGTGATTAGTTTAGGTAGTTGAGGGTACTTTTGTAATTAGCCTAAGGCAGCTAAGGCTATATATATTGACACCTGTATAACTGAATTATTCATTCAATACAATCAGGAAAACTTACTGTTGAAGTTTTCTGTTTCTTTAAGATGTCCCAATTGTTCATCGATTCTTAGGTGCTACGTCTTTTTAGTTGTTTTGTGTGGAAACTATTCATGCCTGTTGCGACTAATACATTCAAGTCCCGCGGCAACACGCGGGCATATTTTCTCGATGTCCTAATTCAGATATAGGACTAGGCTTCTTAATTAGTTCACCGCCTCAATTCCTTCAGAGCTCCTTATGTCTTTATCACTCATGATTGTAATCCCTTTCCTCTGGCCGGTAGACTTATCCTCAGCAGAGACATTTAGAATACCGTTGGCATCAATGCTGAAACAAACATCGAATTTAGCAGCGCCCTTTGGAGCTGGAGGAATACCGTCGAGCATAAATTGACCCAGAAAATTATTATTTTTGGGGTTAGTACTCTCACCCTCATAAATGGGGAAAAGGACGGACACTTGATTGTCATAGAGAGTAACTAGAGTTGTGTTCCTCTTGATGGGAATACTGCTGTTTCTTGGAATCACAACATTCATGACAGGATTTACTTCAGTTTCCACCCCAAGTGATAAAGGGGTGACATCCAAGAGAGTGAAGTCCTGAAGCTTCCCATTTCCATTCCCACTCAAGACTGCAGCTTGAACAGCGGCACCATACGCAATTGCCTCATCCGGATTGATACTCTTGCACAACTGCTTCCCCTTCAACACATCCTGCAATAGTTGCTGCACTTTGGGAATTCTAGAAGATCCACCGGCAAGAACAACATCATGGACACTGCTCACTTCCATATTGGCATCCTTCAAACACTTCTCCACTGGCTCCAGACACTCGTTAAAGAAATCCATGTTCAGTTGCTCAAATTTGGCACGGGTAATAGTAGTATAGAAATCAGTACCCTCGTACAAACAGTCGATTTCAATGTCAGTGGCTGAAATAAATGAAAGCCTCCTCTTTGCTTTCTCACATGCGTTTCTTAACCTCCTTAGTGCTTTAGAGTTTCCACTCACGTCCAAATTATGCTTCTTCTTGAATTGCTCAACACAAAAGTCCACCATTTTGTTATCGAAGTCTTCTCCTCCAAGGTGAGTGTCTCCAGCCGTGGCCTTCACTTCAAACACACCATCACCTATGGTAAGTAGTGAAACATCTAAAGTACCACCGCCTAAATCAAATATCATCACATTTCTCTTGCTGTACCAACCAGCCTTCTTGTCAATGCCATAAGCAATTGCTGCAGCAGTTGGTTCGTTGATGATACGCATCACATTTAGGCCAGCAGTGTTGCCAGCATTTTTTGTAGCCTGACGCTGTGAATCATTGAAGTAAGCAGGGACAGTGATAACTGCATTCTTCACAGTGGAGTTGAGGTAGGCCTCAGCAATCTCCCGCATTTTCGATAGAACCATGGCTGAAATTTCTTCGGCAGCGAACTGTTTCTCTTGTCCCTCGTGGGTGACCACAATCAAGGGCTTGCCGCCAGGACCCTCAGTGACTCTAAATGGCCAGAGCTTCAAATCACTTTGAACAGTGGCGTCATTGAATCTCCTACCAATTAACCTCTTTGCATCTGCAAATAAATGATTATTTTAAAAAAAAAAATCCTAGAAAGAAAGAACAATTTCTATGTGATCAGTAAGATGAGTTATTCGAATATTTAATGAATAACTCATCTTAACGACAAAATACACCGCAGCGATAGTTATAATTCAACTTCATAATGTTCATACTCACTGCTTTTTGTTGTGTTAAAAAAATAAATTCTATTAGCCTTAGCATATAAGCATTTTCCATGAACCAACTCCGAAATTAAATACTGTTCAATTAATACCAGATAAAATTAATAGCAGATAAACGAGGAGCTAACCAAAAATGGAGTTGGTGGGGTTTCTGATGATTTGGTTGATGGCTGAATCACCAACCAATCGCTCAGTCGCAGTGAAGGCAACACAAGATGGAGTGGTCCTGTTACCCTGATCATTCACTATGATTTCCACACGGTCGTGCTCCCACACTGCGACACACGAGTACGTTGTCCCCAGATCAATCCCGATTGCGTGGCCTTCTTTTCCTGCCATTCTCTGTACGGGAACACGATAAAGAAGACGAGGAGAGAAGAAAAATTATTTCAGTGAGAGTAATAGGGAGGGACTAGAGAGAGTGAGTCAGGCTAGTTTATTGGGGAAGAGAAAGAATTCAGAGTGGTGTCTTTCATAAGTTACATCTAACTTGGGAAGGAAGAATCATTTATCTTTTGCTTTTCTAAAGTTTTGTGCAAAAAACGTTGGAATGCAATAAGTCTCCAAAATTTATTTTCCGTTGCCTGTTCTATGCCAAATTATGCAGCAACCAAAGCACAAACGATAACGATTACCAAAAAAAAAAAACAAAAAAAGCATAAATGATAAGGACTCTGCTTTATACCTTTACCTTTACCACCTTTTAACTTTACCTTCTTTTTTTATTTGAGTAATGTCTACCACATTTTCATATCATTTTAGGTGACATTTTATGTGGACAGCCACATCATTTGAATTAATCATATTTTTAAATTTAGTTCATTATTTATTAAACTAATAATTAAGAAAAACTAGTTAATTAAATGATGATTGTAGTGTACGAGGAGTCTTTCTCCTTCTTTTCCTTGGGTTAATTTGTAAATTTTTCAAATGATGTGGCTGTCCACATCAGATACTATCTAATATGGTATAGAAATGTGGTATAAAAATATGGTATGAATAACATTACTCTTTTTATTTTTTTCTGAGAGAATATTGAAAGTGGAACTGGACTTGCAGATAGAAAGCTAGCATATATCTCAGTAGCTAAGTAATGTACTCCTTCGAGAATTCTTCTGTTTCGATGACTTTTTAAGGCAGATTTGGAAAATTGGGAGAATTCTTCTTCTTCTCATGACATTCTCAACATTCTCAGCGCTAAAACTCAAAGAAGAACAACCGATAGTTTTGGTAAATTGTTTGATAAAGGTTCATCCATGCCAAAGCGCAAAACCGAGAAAACAAAAAGAACAAATTTCTACGATTAAACTTATCAATTGCAACTCCTTTAATTACACAACTCCACTCAAATTTAAGCTACCGGCCGTCTCACATTCTAAAATTCGATGAAATTGCAGCATCAACAGAGTTAAAAAAATAAATAATACTTGCAAGGGGCATGCCACGTATGGTTTAGAGCTTTTACTCACGCACCCGATATGTAAGTTCAATTCTCCCTTTCCACACTAAGAAAATGAATTTTATATACAAAATTATTAGTTGTACATATTTCACCACAAACCAGATATATATGTGTCTTCGGAATTTCACGGCACTAAATGAAAGGGAAAAGATAATGAAGAACAAATAGGTTTTTTTCTTTTCAATTTATTTATTTATTTATTACAAGCGATGCTATTACTCTAAACCATATCAGAAATGTCTTCGGAATTTGATAGCTTGCATCTAGAAAGTAGTGAGTTGAAAAGGAGTCATATCCACTAGGCAATCCACCACTTACAATGAAGAGCAAATAAAAGGAAGTTTTAAAAAGGTAAAAAAAAAATGTAAGGGGCTTATAATATCAAATTAACGTCCAGCATGGTCCTAATGCCACACTGCAGGAAAGGACTAACTTGTCCCTTGACAAACCGAGTGGAGATAGGAATATGATCACATATTGGCTTCATCTAGGTCCCAAAACATGTTGGTTGTATAAATTTTGGTAAAATGTTAATTTTTGGTTGTTTTTTAATACATAAGATCGATACACTTGTCAACACAGACTCATATATACAAATGAATCTGACATATATTGATAGGATGTAGGGTGGACTGATGTTGAGCCTGCAGTGGCCATAGCGCCCCACCACTTTTCCAAAAGTTTACATATTTGTTGAAATTTGTATGTTTTACTTATAAGATTCATGCTTTCGTCCCTCCCGTTTTTAGATCCTGGTTCCATCCCTGATAGGATGCATCTCTATTAGAGTGTAAATAATTGTACTGGTTTTGTGCATTGTTTGTTAGATGAAGGATTAGGTCATTGTTTCAAAAACCCTAATTATTAATTTTTTTTTTGGAAGATTAAAACCCTAATTGTTATAGGTATATAAATAAAGGGTATATGTGTGAAAGCACGAATTCAAAATTCACATAATAGTTGAAACATTAGAACCATTTTATCAATATAAATTACACAGTAGGCACGCATAAGTAAAACAAATTTTGTTTCAGTCTGTAGCATGACATAAGATTCTTTCTTACATTATTCTTTCAATTCCCTCACAAGTTGCGTCATTGGTGAGAGTTATCCCCTTCTTCTGGCCAGTCAACATGTCTTCAGCAGATACGTTCAGAATCCCATTGGAATCAATATCAAAGACAATATTGAATTTAGGAACACCCCTCGGAGCTGGAGGAATGTCTTTGAGCCTAAAATCACCCAGAAAGTAATTATTCACTGTTGTTATACTCTCGCCTTCATAAACGGCAAATCTAACAACTGCTTGGTTGTCATGCCGAGTGGTAACAGTATAATTCCTCTTGACGGGCATTTTAGTGTTTCTTGGTATCACAACAGTCATGTCCCGTTCACGCCCAGTCTCCACCCCGAGTGATAGCGGTGTGACATCCAACAAAGTGAGGTCTTGAAGCTTTTCATTTCCCTTCCCGTTCAGGACTGCAGCCTGAACAGCAGCACCGTAAGCCACTGCCTCATCCGGATTAATGCCTTTACACAACTCCTTACCCTTGAAGACATTTTTTAAGAGTTCTTGCACCTTAGGAATTCTCGAAGAGCCACCAACAAGAACAACATCGTGGATGCTGCTGACGTCCAATTTAGCATCCTCCAAACACTTGTTCACCGGCTCCATACACTTGATAAAGAAATCCTTATTGAGTTCTTCAAATTTGGCCCGAGTAATAGTTGTACAAAAATCACTACCCTCATGCAAACAGTCAATTTCAATGTCGGTTGAAGACGTAAATGAAAGTCTCCTCTTTGCTTTCTCACAACTATTTTTTAACCTCCTAAGTGCTTTGGAGTTTCCAGTCACGTCTAAGTTATTCTTCCTCTTGAATTGCTCCACACAGTAATTCACCATTCTGTTATCTAGGTCTTCACCTCCAAGGTGAGTATCCCCAGCAGTGGCTTTCACATCAAACACGCCGCAACTAATGGTAACTAGCGACACATCTAAAGTACCACCACCAAAATCAAACATCATAACATTTCTCTTGCTGTACCAGCCAGCCTTCTTGTCAAGGCCATAAGCAATGGCTGCAGCAGTTGGTTCATTGATGACACGCAGCACCTTTAGGCCGGCACTGATAGCTGCATTTTTTGTAGCCTGACGCTGTGAGTCACTGAAGTAAGCAGGGACCGTGACGACCGCACTCTCAACAGTTGAGCCGAGGAAGGCCTCAGCAATCTCTCGCATCTTTCCCAAAACCATTGATGAGATTTCTTCAGCAGCTAACTGCTTCTCTTGGCCCTTGTGAGTGACCACAATCGTAGGCTTTTCACGAGGACCTTCAATGACCTTGAAAGGCCACAACTTAATATCATCTTGAACACATGCGTCACTAAATCTTCTACCAATTAATCGCTTTGCATCTAAAAATTGGTGCCACAATTAGAAAACAAATCTAACAAAGTAAAATAATTAAAAAGAATTTTGTAAACAAATCTGTATAGAGTAACAATAATTTGAATCAGAAAACTGGTGCAAACATTCATACTATCACAGTAGTCCTACTACGACTTCTTAAGGATCAATCTTAAGCCTCCTATTAAGATCACCATAACAACATTAAGACAAACCTTTCAGCCTCTTTTATTAGAACAACGCAATATGTGTCATTAACGATTGAGAAAAGCTGATTACTAATTTGGAAAAGAAGTGGGAAGAACCTTACCAAAGATGGAGTTGGAAGGGTTTCTGATGAGCTGGTTAAATGCAGCTTCACCAACCAGTATTTCGGCATCAGTGAAGGCAACGTGAGATGGAGTTGTCCTGTAACCCTGATCGTTCACTATAATTTCTACATGATCATACTGCCACACGGCCACACACGAGTAGGTTGTCCCCAGGTCGATCCCGATTGCATGACCTGCGGCTGTGTCTTTTCCCGCCATTCTAAGCTGAGAAACTGGAAGAAGAATAGTACTAAAGAAGAGAATTGAATGGTAGCAGAGAAAGAAGATCAAGAGAATATTTGTGCTTGAAAGTAGAAGTATTATGGGGAACATAGGACACTTTTGGTTCGTTATTCTTTTTCTTTTGGACACTTTTTGGTTCATTTTTCTTTTTCTTTTGGACACTTTTGGTTCATTAAGTTCCAAATTCAAAAGGCAATGTACAGTAAGTTGTAATCTTCTTCATTAAGTATTCTTCTTCATTAAGTTCCAATTAAAAAAACAATTAATGTACAGCAAGCATAAAGGAGAAAAACTGTTGCTGAGAGAGTAATAGGGAGAGTGACTTTGGTTAGTCCAGCGGTACAAGAAAAAGAGAAAAGAAAATGCCCAACATACAAAGGACACCAATATTATTAAACAGAAGAAAAAAAATGCAAATTAGATGCACATATTGACATCCGTACGGACTGAAAGATGGCTAGTTAGATAGGTGGGATTCTACTTTTGGAAATGGAATAGCACATTGAAAAATGGAATAGCACATTGAAATTTGGCACAGATCTTGGTAGTTACTCCGAAAAAATCTTCTCCCTCGATGACTTCTTCCAGGAGCCATTCGGCCAGAGAGTGAGCTTGAATCAAAGTATATAGAGGAATCAATCACATACCATAAGACATGTATAAGCATGATCATTTGTATTTACTAGTGTGTATGTTACACAAAGAACAGATTTATAAGTAAGAACTAGGAGGATGCATGATCATAAGAAATAACGCATTAACAGAGATGCTGAGCACGAGGTAGCATACGGAGTAAATATTCTGTTAATAATTATGTTTTGCAATCGTCTTTACCATTCAACTACCATGTATAAACCATACAATGATAAAGCAAAGTTTTTAAGTAGGGAACATCCTCAAAGGAATTATGTTTCCCCTTGAATCCAATGTGCTATTCATGTCTGCGTGAGCCATAATTCAAGTAAAGACCAGTCTTATTAAAAGACTAATAAAAACTTAGATTGAAGTCAATATTAGGACTTAAGCAAACATAAAAATATGGAAAATCTAGTGAGACAGGAAATTTGGCTAATATCTATAGCATGCTAGAATAGTCCAATTATTGATAAGCACATGCAATGTCCCTTATTTCCTAAATGTGAGATTGATACTCTCAATAAGAATAACTCCAATTTGGTCAGTGAAACTGTGAAAACTAATAACTCTGTTTGCAGCTGTTTTTATGTTATGCAATCGTTTGCATTGCATGTTTTCTTATGAAGAATGTGAACTAGTTTCCATAAAGAGGTATCAAAAGGAAGGTCAAAAAATTCACACATAAAGATATCAAAAGGGCCCAAAGTTCACATAAAAGTTCACATAAAGATATCATGCATATTTCTCTGAGTACCAGCTCCATCTTTTCAACCGAAACTTTGTCCAACATTTATATTCCAATAGAGATAAAACGACTCCTCCAAAAATTAAAACGTAAAGCTGATTTTATAATATATGTCCTAATTCAGTTCTAGGAGTAGGCTTCTTAATTTGTTCACCGCTCCAATTCCTTCAGAGTTCCTTATGTCTTTATCACTCAAGATTGTAGTCCCTTTCCTCTCGTCGGTAGACTTATCCTCACCAGAGACACTTAGAATACCGTTGGCATCAATGCTGAAACAAACATCGAATTCAGCAGTGCCCTTTGGAGCTGGAGGAATACCGTTGATCGTAAATTGACCCAGCAAATTGTTATTTTTGGTGTTTGTACTCTCACCCTCATAAATGGGGTAATCGATGGACACTTGATTGTCAAACCAAGTAACTAGAGTTGTGTTCCTCTTGATGGGAATACTGCTGTTTCTTGGGATCACAACCCACATGGATGTCTTGCAATACTCTTCCGCAGTCTCAACACCCAGTGACAGAGGCGTGACATCCAAGAGAGAATAGTCCTGAAGCTGCCCACTCTCATTCCCACTCAAGACTGCAGCTTGAACAGCGGCACCATACGCCACAGCCTTTGATGCTCTTGCACAGCTGCTTCCCCTTGAACACATCCTGCAATAGTTGTTGCACTTTGGGAATTCTAGAAGATCCACCGGCAAGTACAACATCATGGACACTGCTTACTTCCATATAGGCATCCTTCAGCCACTTCTTGACTGGCTACATACACTTGTTAAAGAAATTCATATTCAGTTCCTCAAATTTGGCACGGGTAATAGTTGTATAGAAATCAGTACTAGGGGTGGGCACGGGCCGGGCCGGGCCCAAATTTGAAGGGACCAGACAGAATCCGCTTAAAAAGGAAACGGGCCGGGCCGGGTAGGGTCGGATATTACAAATCTCATCATTGGAACCGAATCTAACCCGGCCCATTTCAAACGGATCGGTTCGGGACGGGTACACGGATCCTTTTTTTTTTATTATTCTTTTTTTTTTCTGGTTTGGATCGCCTCTCGGACTTGCTCTATCACTCATCCTCCAAATCTTTGACATCGTCGGAGCTTTACCGGATTATGCAGAGAAGATCGAGAAATTGTCTAGGGTTAGAATCAGCTCTATTCCTTCACCAAATTAAATCAAAATCCTCCAGAAAAGGGTGTGAAGTAAATAACCTTTCTTGGCCTGCAGCAAGTGCCGGCCGATAGAAGCCTAAGATTCAAAGATACCATATGCAGCCACACATACATAAAAAAAAAAGTTCAGAGCTTTGCTGAATCTAAGCTTATTTGAATCAAAACCCAGCAATATACAACATATAAATACATATATAGAAATTTTTATGTTAAATTTGGCAGTACCTGAAATGAAAGTTGGAGAGGAAGAAGAAGCAGGAAGGCCCAGAAAAAGGAAGAGGAAAACAATGGAAATGCAGAAGCAGAATCTCTGATTAAACACCATATTTTCTAGGTCTTCTTTGTCATCACTACTAACCTCTTCGGCTTCTACACTCTTTGTCCAGCTACTACGACTTCAAATGTATCCCCGGAAAGGCTGTGTTCACCCAAACCCACCTCGATTCTCCGTCGCAGGAGCCAAAGCGTCTCAAATCCTCATCCTGGTCTTCTCCCTCCGAACTCCTCTTTAACCACCCCGCCGCCTCCTACATTCCACAACCACAACAACCAATCTCCCTCCCCGCCACCGCCTAGTCATCATCAACCATCCCAGCCCTCATTGTCGACTCGCAGGAAAACAGAGTATGACTTTTCCACGGCCTCAAAGCCTGCGCGGAAGCCGTCCAGCAGAACATCTTTAACCTCACCAAAGCTCTGGTGACCCAGATCGGCTACTTGGCAGGTTCACAAGCAGGCGTTGGCGCTCAGGTAGGAGAGGAGAAAGATGGAGTTCGAGAAGACGATGGAGATTGGAGTGAGTGACTGAATTTGGAAGTAGAAACCTGGACACACGGGACATCGACTAGGGTAGGAATTAACTGTTGAGATTAGATGATAGGGTATCATTTAATCTTGACCGTTCATTATTATTAGAAATGGGTCGGTTTGAGGCCCCATTTTTCTAAGGATTAGGAACCGGCCCATACCATCCCCGAGCCTACATTACTGGCCCCAACCCGCAGTTCCTCTACTCGTTTGCCCACCCCTAATCAGTACCCTGATCCAAGCAGTCAATTTCAATGTTCGTGGCAGAAGTATATGAAAGCCTCATTTTTGTCTTCTCACATGCGTTCCTTAACCTCCTCAAGGGCTTTACAGTTTCCACTCACGTCCAAACTATGTTTCTTCTTGAATTGCTCAACACAAAAGTTGACCATTTTGTTATCGAAGTCTTATCTTCCAAGGTAAGTGTGTAACGACCCATCCCCAAATATTACGAATTTTATATTTCTAAAATGTGAAATTACAAAAATGTCCTTTCAAGGCAAATGCATTGCTTTTGTTGACCGCCTTGTTGGGTCATGTAAGATCCGTTCCCTTGGCGTATCCTTGTAGTACTCATCGCTACAAACGAGTAGGTGCAAACGGAACGTAATTTGGAATTATAACGAAAGAGTTATAAACGAATGAAGTTAAAGGCAAAATGGTCATTTGACCATAAATTTGGAAGACTCCAGATTTGCTGGAGCAGTGAGATGGTGCCACGTGTGTGGCTGTGATGGAAAGAAGATGAGAGAAATGAGGGGGTGCTGACCAATCAGAAGAGAGAGCAACCATGGCCACTAGGGGTGGGTTCAAAAAACCGAAAACATTTATCTCCATAGCACTGTCTACTTCTGCCCCAGCTTTCTTTTCCAAATCTACTATCATATAACATGTAATAGAATCCATAAACATTTATTTCGGGTAGATTACTTGCGTAATTTGTGATGGAAAAGAATCAAACACACACTAAATAAATCTACCCACGCATTACTTTTACTAATCAAGTTGTCAACATGCAGTTACAAGCAAACAACCTTGATCTTTGAACAACATCATACAATTTAACTTTTCTAAGTCATTTGTACGATTTTTGTGTTGTGAGGTTGTTAGCTTCTTCTTGACATTCTCAGCGTGAAAACTCAAAGAAGAACAACCGATCGGAATGTAAGCAGGCTTAAAAATGTATATACCTTCATTTATTTTTAGCAGTTGGATATCCCCCAGTGGAATGCAATCAGTGTCGAGATTTTTTGGTTCATTGTTTGTTAAAGGTTCATCCACTTTTATATGCGTTGATGCACAAAATCAGTGAGGACTTTGGTATAACAGAAAATGTTAAGTTTGTGACATTCACTAGATTGCTCCGGTCATTAGTGTGAATAAATATGTAAATGGATAGGGACAGGGAAGCAAACACAAGATGTACGTGGTTCACCTAGATTGGCTACGTCCACGGAGTAGAGGAATTCTCATTAATTGTGAAGTGTTTACACAAGTACATAGGTTCAAGCTCTCCTTTAGTGAGTACTAGTGAATGATTTAGTACAAATGACATTAGGAAATATTGTGAGAGAATGATCTCTATTTATATAAGAGAGTTTCTAGTTTCATTCTGACATTGACACGTGTCGTGTTGTGATTGGCTTCTGATGTTGACACGTGTCGCACTATGATTGGCTTCTGATGTCGACATGTGTCGCGCTGTGATTGGCCTCCTGGTTGGAGGGAAACTCTTCTGGGTCCTTGACGGTATAACGTTGACCGGTGCTCAGTAGTTTCGGGATTAGTCAAGTATGGTACAAACAGTGCTCCCCTAAGTTCCCGAGTGAGGGAAGCTCCTCGGTTGGGGACTTGCAAGATCCAAGCCATTGAGTAATCACGAAACTTCTAAGTACCGAAGTGTGGTATCATTTTCACTTGCCTTATCTATCTCATACGTAGATGTGGCATCTTCTCTGGAAGTACTTTTCCTCCATCCAGGGGTGGTATCTTTAACCGATGAAGATGCACAAGGTAATGTATTAATTTCACTTGAAGCTTACTTATAGTTTCGGGCTTGGTAAAGTGCGATACAAAACCCTATAGTAGGAGTCCCCCAAGTCGCCGAGCTAGGAGATTTGCCGAAAGAGGTAACAAACAAGGTAAGTAGTCAAACTTCCAAGCAAGCAACCTGGATCGGAGGTTCGACTTTGGTTTCCGGTTGATTGTTCTCCTTCTCCTTGTGTCGTAAACAGCAACAAGGATAAGGAGAAGCAAATGGAGAAGAGATGATATGAGATACTTTTGCTTTTGAAGAAGTAACTTTCCACAGGTTTATTCTTGAACTGGGCTAGAGGGTTTTCTGGTTTCCTCCAGAGTACAAGGCCGACTTAAGAATTTGAGGGTCAAAACAAGTCCATCAAATCAAGAGTGCGTTCGACCTTGATGATATAGGATACTTTTCCTGTTGACGAAGTAATAGATGAATCAGCACGTGTTCTATTGCGCTTGTCTCCACATGCTTCCTTGTATCCTTCTCACTTGTCATATCTGTTCCTCAGGCAGATGTGGTATCGTTTCTGGAAGCATAAAATGTTGAAGATGAGTACTCGAGAGCAATGCTAGGTAAGTTATCAGGCAAGAGGTTCCAGGCAGTCAGCTCCTGATTGGAAGCTTGATTCCAAGTGTTGACTGATTGCTCTCTTTCTCCTTGTCTTGCAGGTAAGAACAAGGCCAAAGGAAAAGACAGGGAAAAAGCATGATATGGGATACTCTTGCTTTTAACCCTGATGATATGAGATACTCTTGCTCTGGTGTGGCTTGTTTGCAGAGGTATTATCGGGAGGAAAAGAAGCTAAGTATTTCGAGACATTCTGCTGAGAGTGCCCTCTCAGATGTGAAGAAAAGTTGAGCATTTTTTTTTATTTGCAGGTATGCCTGGCTGTGGAGGATGTAGGTCGACATATATAGAAGTTTCCCTAACAACAAGTAGTAGTGCTATTGCTTTACCCTTCTTGGTCATTGCAATGTAGTAGGAGCTGCAAGATTCACGTGTTTTAACTTTGTCAGAGCACTTTTGATCACTCATATATTTCATGCATTTATACCATCCATTTCTAAAGTCTTTGTGATGTTTTTGTGTTAAAATTGTGGCATTTTACCTTACCTTGTGTTAATGTGCAGTTAAATTTGTTTTAGGATAAATTTCAAGCAAAAGTGGGGGAGACACTGAGCAACAGAAAATAAATGGAAGAAAGCAGGACACAAGAGGAATAAAGAAAGGAAAAGAAGAATAATAAGCAAGGTGGGCAGTGCACTGAAGTGGGAAGACACGGAATGGTGGAAGGAATAAGAAAATAATGAAATGAGAAAATGATGGGCTTGGTGCTTTGAATTGTCATTGCCCTTTGGCTAAAGGCAACGGACAATGAAGAGAAAAGCAAAGGGGCACTTCAGATACAACATAAAAAAAAAACAAAGAAAGCATAAAATCATGATGAATGATTAACATACAGCAGCAAATGCATGCGGACAGGCATAAAAGAAAGAGAAGGCAGGCGCAGGAAAGTGAAAAAAAAACCAGCGGAAAAGAAACGGGGAGAGGGGAGAGACTAAGAGAAACGAGAGGAAGAAGGCAGAGCGACAGAAGCAGAAGGCGCAGAAGGAGAGAAGAAGAGGCTTCACTCTATTTTTCTTGGTTTTATCTTCTCAAACCCATGTTTTACTTTTGGTTTAATTTGAGAATAATGTGTAACTAATTTTTAGTAGTTAGGGGCTGTTTTGAAGCCCCGAATATGATTGTAAGTTTGTTGTGATATTTTGTTTGAATGACTTTTATGAAAGGATGAAAATTGTTTCACTACTTATGTCATTGATAAATTCTTTATGTGTTTCTATGGATGCATACATAGTGACCATATCTAGGATTTTAATGCTATGAATATATGTTTACCTGCCCTTGTTGAATGAGGACCTACATATGTTCTAGAGTAGCACTTGTTAATTGTGGTTAACATGTGAACCGATTTCTAGGATAAGTAAGACAACGCCAGTGCTTACCATGCCTTGTGATGACTCAAACTCTTTTCGTTCTTAATGATTTCTACTTGTTAAATCTATGAACACGCCATTCTAGATTGCATGCTAGGGACTACGTTAAGTTGAAAACGCCATTCTCTTAACATACTACTTAAGAAAGAGTAATAGGTTGTGTTCTAACATTGAGCCAACTTGAGCATCTTCATCCGGAAATAAAAGGAATTTGAATGAAACATAACATGTTTGCATGATTATTTGGTGGTGGATAACAATTCCCCTAACTCGTTTTTCTCAAACTTGTAATCTACTCAAAATCTGTTTCTGTACTGTTTTTGTACGATTTAATTTAAATAGCAAATCAACTCCAAAAATCCCAAAAATTTGTGAGACTCTCGTACTTTGTGTCTATTATTTGCATATAAAATTTCGTTGCATTTGGATAAGTATAAGTTAGTCTAATAATTTTTGTTCGGTGGCTGGTCAGTGGAGACAGCCACCCCGTTTTTGTGACATTTTAAGTATTTTGATAAAACAATCTTCTGCGGGAAAGACCCTTATTTTCATATGCTACAATCGACAAATTTTAGTGTTAATAAGGAAAATTAATAGGATATTTGTGTGCTACTTTGTGGTGCGTTATAATTACTACCAAATTTTTGGCGCCGTGTCGCCGGGGATTGTTATTTCTAAATTACTTATTTTTCTATTGTTTTCTTTTCTTGTCCAATTAATGTTTTTGTTTTTATTTCAGGTGCTCTTTGTAGTACATGCATACTCAAAAGTCTAAGAGCATTGATCTAGCTTCCTACGATCCAGAGATTGAACGAATATTTCGAAAGCTTCAGAGAAAAATCAAGCAAAAGTGTGCATCAGTGTCTTTACCACCATCTTCTCCACCACATTTAAGTTCGGAAGAGGAGGAGGAACCACAAGAAGGCATGGCTGATAACCGCACATTGAGGGAGTTGGCAATGCCAAATACGGATCAACAACCATTGTGCATCACATATCCAAATGCAGAAGGAGGATTTGAGCTTAAGTCCGGCATGATTCACTACTTGCCTAAGTTCCATGGCTTCTCAACAGAGGATGCCAACAAGCATCTCATGGAGTTTCACGTGGTATGCTTAGGAATGAGACCAGCAAATGTGGAGGAGGAGCAAGTCAAGTTGAGGGCATTCCCATTTACATTAGAAGCCAAGGCAAATGAGTGGCTTTACAATTTACCTCCGGGATCAATGAACACATGGAACCAGGTGAAGCAAGCATTCTTGGAGCAATATTTTCCGGCCACCAAAGCTGCAAGCATAAGGAAAGACATATGTGCAATCCGACAACAACATGGAGAGCCCTTTGGAGATTACTATGAGCGATTCACACATTTGGTTGCATCTTGTCCTAATCATCAAATTTCAGAGCATATTTTAATACAGTATTTTTATGAAGGATTATGTGGTAATGATCGTATAATGCTTGATGCAGCAAGTGGAGGAGCATTCATGGACAAGACACCAATAAATGCTAAGGCATTATTAAAGAACATTGCTGGCAACACACGACAATTTGGAGGGAGAGATGAGCTACCTTTTAAGAAAGTTAACGAGGTAAGTGCTAATTCTAGTATTGAATTACAATTAGCTAACTTGACTAATCTTGTGCAACAGGTTATTGTGGCTCCAAAACAGGTGTGTGGTGTATGTTCAAAGATGGGACATGACAATTGTAGTAATGATGTAAGTAGGGATCGTTCTAGGCCGGGGATTAACTAGGGATGCTAACCAAAGTAAAATTAAATTAAAAACGTAAAAACAAAATTTAAAACACTAAACTAAAATCAAAACATTTAACTAGAATCACTCAAAATAAAACTAACAAATAAACCAAAACAAATCCAAAGACTCAAAATAATTCAAGACTCAAGAAAACACAAACTAAATTTATTTCTAACAAATCTAACACTTTAAAATAAATGGGGGATTGATTTTTGACGAAATCGAATTTAAAACAGAAACTTAAAAACAAACTTCAAAGAAAATATATTTTATAGAATGATGAGACGTTAGTTAGAGGGTTCCTTATCCACACATGAATATATGCATATAATTTGATTCCCAGTTATGATTTCAACAAACGAATAAATGACAACGCTCCAAGTTAATTAGGTCCGCTTAAATTAACTTTCAGATTTCCCTAGATTCATTGAATTGGACGGGATACGCATCACAACCAAATTATTCTTATCAAGTTCCCTAACTATGGAATACGCATGATAGAGAGACATATCAAAGATCATTAAGTTCAATGGAAATCATAAGCATCGACTAGGTATTCATGACTATGGAATACGCATGTTAATCCAACCTAGGGTTTACTAAACACAATCGTGACTAGCGATTTTTACTACTCATGAATATAAGTTCATAACGATTAGGTGAAATTCCCTTATATCCTAGCATCAAGTCTAAGCATGCAAATTAAGTGTCGACCCTCAACCCACATACATAAACAAGTTCTTAATCAACACAGAAAAGTAAACCACATCCAACATTCATAAATTCATAACTGGAGTAAATCAAATCATAATAAACATTTATCCATGGTTTCAAATTCCCCTCTAACTAAACAGAAATTAATTACACATGATTAATATAATTGGAAAGCAAATTAAATTAAACATGAGTTTAAGAAAAATAAAACCAAATGAGGAGTTGCTCCTCTGCGTCTCTGTCTTCCTGCGTCTCGCCAGCTTCGCAAGGCAGCTTCTGCCGTCTGTCAGTCTGCGTCTCTCCTCTTATTTCCCTAATGCCGTGCTCCTCTCGCCAGTTCGTAAGCCAGCTGCTGACTTCCTCGCTGCCAAGGCAGCGACTCCTTCCTCTCGTTGATGCTCTCCCCCCTTCCCGCACTCGCCAGCTGCTGCCCTCTCGCTGTTTTATCGCAGCTCCCGAGGCCTCTCGCTGTCTGTATTTCTCCTCGCTGCCAAGGGCAGCGTTTTTTCTGCTGACCTCCCCCTTACTGACTGCCCTCTAGCTCCATTTATTCCCCCCAGCTTTATGTTATTTTTTCTTTTCCAGCACAGGCCCCCACTGACCTCCTGCGAGCTGTCACTCTGCCCCAAGGAACTCCCTCTCTCTTTTGCCGTGCTATACCCTCTTTCCAGCTGCAAAGCAGCTTTTTTTCTTTATTATTTTCACGCACTGTCTTTTAATCCTCTCGTTTCTTTGCTGCAAAGGCCCCAAGCTGGCAGCTTGCCTTCCTTTCTTTTATTTTTCCTTTTGTTGCTGTGCTCTCTACTTTCCAAGCTTTTCTTTATTTATTTTTTCTTTCTGTCTCTTTTTTATATCTTTCATCATGCACTCCCACCATTCCGTTCATTTTCCACTCTTCCATTTGTTTATCCTGCCACTTCCTTTGTTTTCTGCCAAAATATTTTCTTAAGTTACAACAATAAAATAAGTGAGTAAGGTAGAAATGACGAATTTATTACTTAAAATCACACTAGTGCTATTTTTATTTTCTTAGCTAGATAAATTCTATAAAACACAAAAACAAAGTAAATAACTCAAAAATATAAGAAACTAACTAAGAAAAGACGAGAGAATTTGATGTAAAATATGTATAAATATGAGCTTATCAGGACATGCCACGGACATGTGCCCTTCGTTGATGGATCAAGGTGGTCTTGAGCAAGCTAATGCATTAGGAGGATTTCAAGGGCAACAAAGGCAAAAGTATGATCCATATTCCAACAACTATAATGCAGGATGGCGCGATCATCCACACTTAAAGTGGAACAATCAAGACAACGGACAACAATCTGTTCCCAACAACTATAACCGTCCGCCTGGCTTCTTTCAAGCAAGACTACAGGCACCATTTCAGCCTCAACAACAACAAGCTCCAAGTAAGTCTCTTGAGGATTTAATTGCTTCTTTAGCTAACTCTACTTAATCTCATCAACAGAAAACAGACAAAGCAATTGAAAACCTTGAGCGCCAAATGAGTCAGTTAGCAAGTTTGATGGGGCAACAACACCAACCAGGAAGGTTGCCTAGCCAAACCGTGGTGAATCCAAATGCGGAGCAGATGAATGTTGTGACTTTAAGGAGTGGAAAAGAAGTTTTTGAGCAAGATGAGGCTTCAACAGAAACTGAAAAGTCTCATAAAGATACAGAATTGAACAAAAAAGATTATGATAAGGTAAATAAAGAAGTTCAAAATTCATTTAACTCATGTGTTCCTATTCCTTTTCCTCGTAGGTTTATGAAGTCTAAGAAAGAGCAAACTGATAAGGAAATCTTGGATACTTTCCGGAAAGTCCAAGTGAACTTGCCTCTTTTAGATGCCATAAAACAAGTGCCCAAGTATGCAAAGTTCCTTAAAGAGCTTTGTACGAACAAGAGGAGATTCAATGATCAAGAAACTGTAGCATTAAGCGAGGAAGTATCAGCTGTTTTGCAGAGAAAACTGCCACCGAAGTTGAAAGATGCCGGTAGCTTTACCATTCCATGTGTAATTGGAGGCAAAGAGTTCGGGAGAGCATTGTGTGATTTGGGGGCATCTATTAATCTGATGCCATATTCAGTGTATGAGTCATTGAACCTTGGAGACTTGAAGGAAACAAAGGTAGTAATCCAGTTGGCAGATCGTTCAAATAGATATCCCAAAGGCCTATTGGAGGATGTACTTGTGCAAGTGAATGAACTCATTTTTCCCGCTGACTTTTTTGTTCTTGAGATGGAACATGATCCTATGCCTACTGCACTTCCTCTTATATTGGGAAGACCATTCCTTAGAACAGCACATACGAAGATTGATGTCTACGATGGTACCTTAACCATGGAAATTGAGGGGGAAAACGTCAAGTTCAGAATCTTCAATGCTATGAGGTATCCTAGTGAATTAGAATCTTGTTTATCTATTGATGTGTTTGACTATTTTGTGCAGGATTGTTTTAATGAAGGTGTGGGACAAGATAATTTAGAGAAGGCATTAGTGCATAGCATGACACATGGAAATTTTAATTATTCAGAGCACATTGAAGAAGAATTAATCCAAACAGTGGCCTCTCTTGAGTCTCTTTCACCAATTCGTGGTAAGTATTCTTCCTATTTTATTTCTCTTCCTACTTCTAACGAAAAAACTCTTCCTTCTGTGATTCAGGCACCCAAATTGGAGCTTAAACCAATTCCTGAACATTTGAAGTATGCATTTTTGGGAGAGGATGAAACATTACCGGTTATCATATCGTCATAACTTACAGCAGAAGAGGGGGAGAAACTGATCCGGGTACTGAAGGATCACAAAACTGCCATAGCTTGGAGCATTGTAGATATCAAAGGTATAAATCCAGCTACATGTATGCATAAGATTATGCTGGAAGAAGGTGCAAAACCAACTAGGGACGCTCAACGCCGTTTAAACCCACTCATGATGGAAGTCGTAAAAAAAGAGGTTATCAAACTTCTTGATGTTGGCATCATATATCCTATTTCGGATAGCAAGTGGGTAAGCCCTATTCAAGTAGTCCCTAAACGATCTGGAGTCACAGTTGTTAAGAATGAAGCTAATGAGCTAATGCCTACACGTGTGCAAAATTGTTGGAGAGTCTGTACAGACTATTGAAAGATAAATAGCACCACACGCAAGGATCACTTTCCAGTCCCATTCATTGATCAAATGTTAGAAAGGCTAGCTGGTCATTCTCATTATTGTTTTCTTGATGGCTATTCTGGGTATAATCAAATTGCAGTTGCTCCGGAGGATCAAGAAAAGACGACTTTCACATGTCCATTTGGCACATTTGCATACCGGAGGATGCCGTTTGGACTGTGCAACGCCCCTGCCACATTTCAGAGGTGTATGGTAAGTATCTTTTCTGACATGATTGAGAAAATAATTGAAGTGTTCATGGATGATTTTTCAGTTTATGGTGATTCTTTTGATACATGTCTACATAATCTGTCCCTAGTTTTAAAACGTTGTCAAGAAACTAATCTAGTGTTAAATTGGGAAAAATGTCATTTCATGGTTTCGCATGGATTAGTTCTAGGGCATATCATATCTGAAAAGGGAATTGAAGTTGATAAATCTAAAGTAGAACTTGTTAGTTCTTTACCCATCCCTACTACTGTCAGGGAAGTTCGTTCTTTTCTTGGACATGCAGGTTTCTACCGTAGGTTTATGAAGGACTTCTCAATGATTTCTAGACCCTTGTGTCGTTTACTTCAAAATGATGTAACATTTGATATGAATGAAGAGTGTGTGGTAGCATTCAATAAGCTTAAGGAGTTGTTATCCACAGCTCCTGTAATCATGCCACCAGATTAGAGTTTACCTTTTGAGTTAATGTGCGATGCTTCAGACTATGTTGTTGGTGCAATTCTAGGGCAGCGTGTCAACAAAGTGCCACATGTCATCTATTATGCATCTCGAACACTCAATGATGCACAATTGAATTATTCAACAACAGAGAAGGAGCTTCTAGCTGTTGTATTTGCTTTAGAAAAATTTAGATCTTATCTGATTGGGACTAAAGTTATTGTGTTTTCTGACCATGCATCTTTGAAGTATCTACTCACAAAAAAAGAAGCAAAACCACGACTCATTCGATGGATACTTCTGCTTCAAGAGTTTGACTTGGAGATCAAGGATAAGAAAGGGAGTGAGAATGTTGTAGCAGATCATCTTAGCCGACTTGTGCATTCAAACACAAAGGAAGATCTCATCCCTTTACGTGAAAGTTTTCCGGATGAGCAACTGTTTTCATTAAAGATTACTGACCCTTGGTATGCAGATATTATCAATTATAAGGTCATCAAAAAGATTCCGGATGATTTTACACGTGCTCAAAAAGATAAGCTTGTCAAAACCGCAAAATACTACGAGTGGGATGATCCTTATTTGTGGAAATATTGCACTGATCAATTGATTAGAAGGTGTGTCCCCGAATCTGAGTTTAAATCTATTCTAAGTTGTTGTCATTCTTATGCATGTGGTGGCCATTTTGGAGCAAAGAGGACAGCCCTGAAGGTGTTAGAGAGTGGTTTTTATTGGCCTAGTTTGTTTAAGGATGCGTATGAGTTTTGTGCAACATGTGATCGTTGTCAACGAACAGGTAACTTGGGCCCAAGAAATCAAATGCCACAAACCCCTATTTTGGTTGTTGAGATCTTTGATGTGTGGGGCATTGATTTCATGGGACCTTTTCCATCTTCTAATGGTTTTCTTTACATTTTATTGGTTGTGGATTATGTTTCTAAATGGGTGGAAGCAAAAGCCACCAAAACTAATGATTCAAAAGTTGTTTCAGATTTTATTAAGAGTAACATCTTTGCAAGATTTGGAATACCTAGAGCAATCATTAGCGATGGAGGGAGTCATTTTTGCAATCGAACATTTGAAGCGTTGCTTAGGAAGTACAATGTCTCACATAAGGTGTCTACACCTTATCATCCGCAAACTAGTGGTCAAGCAGAAGTATCAAATCGTGAGGTGAAGCAAATTTTGGAGAAAACTGTGAGTCATAGTAGGAAGGATTGGAGCATGCGCTTGAACGATGCATTGTGGGCTTATAGGACTGCCTATAAGACTCCTATTGGAATGTCCCCATTTCGGTTAATTTATGGGAAACCATGCCGTCTTCCAGTGGAGTTAGAGCACAAAGCTTATTGGGCGATAAAAGCCTACAACATGGACATGAGTGTTGCCGGAAAGCAAAGGAAGCTTCAATTAAATGAGTTAGACGAAATCCGGAATGATGCATACGAGTCTAGTCGAATATACAAGGAGAAATCAAAGGCATTTCATGACAAGATGATCTTGAGGAAGAGCTTTGTCATTGGACAGAAAGTTCTTCTATTTAATTCTCACCTTCGGTTATTTCCAGGTAAGCTTCGTTCTCGATGGGTTGGTCCATTTGTTATAACAAATATTTTTCCTCATGGTGCAGTGGAAATCCAAAGTGCAAAGACCGAATACGTGTTCAAAGTGAATGGGCATAGACTCAAGCCATATTACGAGTCTTTTGCGGAGCATGATGTGGAGGTTGTACCTCTCCAAGAACCAGTTCCCTTTGGATGATTACTCTTGGTACCGTCTGACTGCAGACGTAAAAGCAAACGCTTATTGGGAGGCAACCCAATATTTATATTCATTGCCTTTTTCTGTCATTTTCAATTTTCTTGCGTGCTAAACTGAATTATTTATTTTCTTTGTATTTAGGTTATGTCCACCCTTGGAGTTGATTGCAGAATTAAAGTTTATGTCTAGCTCTAGACAGTAACTAAAGCGCTTCTTGGGAGGCAACCCAAGCTTTCTATCTTTCATCTTTATTTTGAATAATTTTAAATGTTCTTGTTTTGTTTTTCTCTTGTTTTCTGGTTTGTGTGTTTAAGTCCTACTTTTGTTCCTTTATGCAGGTAATGATTTTGCAATCTCTACCACAACTTCTTGCAAAGTATTTGTACATTCATAAAAACGAAAGGAACATTAAGCAGATAAATACAAGAAAGTGCAAACAAGCAGGAATGAGCCTTCATTGGTTAGGTGGTGCCTCAGCATTCGACGGACCTCCAGAAAGACAAAGCGCCAGAGTCTGATTTTCCGGAGCCTCAACACTTGGTGAAGCGCCAGAAGACGAAGGCAAAAGTTGCCTTTGGAGTAACGCCACAAACCTCTGATGATCACTCTGAATCCGCACTTCGGACTCCTGCAGCTGATCAAGCTTCCTCTTCATGCTTGTTGAGTAATTAGTTGCGAGCATGTGCAACTCTTTGTTCTCATGCCTAAGCACTCTGACCTCTTGCCGAAGACTAGCCACTTCAGCCATCAACGACTCAACCTGACGAGATCGAGCAAGAAGGCGCTGGCCCATGTTTGATACTGAGCCTGCACATCGGACGCTGTAGGCCAGAGAGTCCTGAACAGCCAGTTCGTCGGACCGCCTGGAAAGTATCCTAGTGTCTCTAGGAGTGAGCAAATTTCTGGCCACCACCGAAGCGGTTGTATCATTCATCATCATGGAATCCCCAACTGTAAGAGGACCATTTGGGGATATGAAGGACGGCTGCCAAATGTTGGTTGGAGAAGACATATCAATATCTTCCCCAACATTCAAGTTAAGGCGACGGTCAGAAGGGCAAGACATATTTGAAAGTGTGAAGAAAAAGAAGAGGTCGAACAAATCAAGTTCTTAGAAGTGCAGGTAGGGAGCTTCCACAGGCGGAAAATTCAAGTGTGCTTTGGAATGTGATGCGTGCCTCTCTTTAAAAATCAGCACTCGATGGAGCTTCAGAAATTGAAGAGGCGAGTTCAGAGATCGAAGAGACGTCTGCTTTCTCAAAAGATGGGCTGCTCAGAAACCAAGCGCCGATTCCAGATATCGAAGAGGCGCCAGTCTTTATCAGCCTCGTCAGCAACTGTCACATGCAGCGTCAGCTTTGAGGAAATCACGGGCAGTTTGTCGAAGCGCCGATTCCAACCATCTGCTTTTCCAGACGTGTCAACATCTGTCACATGCAGAGTCAGCTTTGAGGAAATCACGGGCAGTTTGTCGAAGGCGCCGATTCCAGATATCGAAGAAGCGCCAGTCTTTTTCAGCCTCATCAGCATCTGTCACATGCACACTCAGCCTTGTAGAAATTACGGGCAATCTGTCGAAGATTTCTGGTGAAGTAGAAAGCACGTGAAGTTTACTGTTCAATCATCCAACGGGTGCCGACAAGAGTGAAAGAATAGTACCGGTTATTAATTCCTATAAATGTCGTCCTTCACCCTCCATAGCAAGGCAGACATACATAATCCTTCTTCATCTCCGAAAATGCATTCCCAACGAAGCCTCTCGAGTTACTCTATGTTTCTCATCCCTTGGGGTACCTCTGCAAACAAGTCATCAAGAGCAAAAGTATTTCATATCATGAAGGTTGAAAGCAAGAGTATCTCATATCATGCTTTCTCCCTGTCATTTTCCTTGTCTTTGTGACAAGGAGAAAGCGAGCAATCAGCCAGCACTTGGTGTCAATCTTCCGATCTAAGAACCGACTGCCTGGAACTCCTTCCTGATTGCTTACCTAGCATTGCTCTCGAGTGCTCATCTTCAACTGCTGATGTACTTCCGAAGAAGATGCCACATCTGCCTGGAGAACAGATAAGGCAAGTGAAAATGATACCTTGAAGCATGTGGAGACAATGTGCTACTTCATCTTCAAGATCAAGTCTCATTTTCCTTGCTAAGAAGTTCCCCAGCCCAGTTCAAGAATAAACCTGTGGAACGATACTTCTTCAAAAGCAAAAGTATCTCATATCATCAGAGTCAAAGGCAAAGATATCTCATGGCATGTTTTTCCTTTACCCTTGCTCTTACCTGCGACACAAGGAGAAATAAAGCAATCGGTCGGCACTTGGACAGATTGAACAAAGAAACAGACCACCACCTCTACCTCGTGCCTACCTGCCGTGCAGAAGAAACAAGCAGAGAAGAATGCTGCCTGCAGACTCAATCAACCTGGCAGAAGGAGTCCAAGTTGAAACCAAGAGCTCGAGAAGCTTCAACAACATATGGACGCATCAGTCGCCAAAGAGCACAGCCTCGCCGTACAAGGCCATCAAATCACCACCACCAATCAAGTCTCATTTTCCTTGCTAAGAAGTTCCCTATGCCAGTTCGAGTTCAAAGCTGTGGAAAGTCAACAAGATCATCTCTCCAAACCAGATTTGCGTTCTTAAACTCTACTTTGTCTGGTTTTTACTTTGCCATACTTGTCATGTTTATTCGTTGTTTGTTTGTTTGCTTGTTTTTGTGTGAGTTTATGCCTGAAACATTGAGGACAATGTTTGATTTAAGTGTGGGGGGGGGGGGGTAACCAAGTTGTTTTGCATGAAATTCGTGGGAGTTATCACCCATTACTTCTAGTGTTGTTCCTAGCTGTTTTATGTGTTTTTAAGCTGTTTTGGAGTGTTTTAGTGTGTTTTGACATAAAAATCCGAAAATCTCATAAAAATTTGAAAAATTGTTTTGAAAAAAATAATAATAAAAAAAAAATTAAAAAAAAAAATTAAATTAAAAATAAAAAGTTTTTGCATTTTTATTGTTGTTTGTAGCTACTTCTAAATTCAATGATGAGATTTGATCTTAATTTCCTTCTTACTTTCAAGAAGTCTAAGTTCTTTTCGTTGTCTTTGTGTTAACTGTGATTTTCAGAAATCAACTTGAAAATAAATGTGCCTAGTCTTGTCAATGTGAAACTTGAGCATGATTTAGCGTTTCATATGTGAATCATGTGAGATTATGTAAACCTTGTGAGTTTTTGAGCCTATACATGATTGAACCATTATGCATCAATCTCATTCCTTCTTGTGCGTATGATCTCACTGTACATGTATCTCTAGAACTTGCTTTATACTTCTCGATTCATTAATCAATTCATGTAATAACTTGGAAGTGATATAGGCCATCTTTGGATCGTTTGAGCCTTTCGTGCCTACCTTATATGCTATGTTTATCCGTAGTAGCCCATTGAGCCTTTAACTAAGCCATTTCTTTGTTAGCCACATCTCTTTACCTTGCTCCAATATTGGAGTTGAGCCCATACACAGAAATCGATTCCTTATTGTTTTGAGAAAGTATTACATGGGTTGTGCTCTTGGAGGTTTCATTTATGTAGAAAGATGGATGGAGCATGTGTATTACAATGAAATGTGAATTTCATGGGTGATGTAGCTTTGCAGATTTGTTTCTTTCAATTGAAAAAAAAAAAAAAAAAAAAAAACGAAATATATGAAAATTGGAAAATGTTGATTTGTTGAAAATGTGTCTGCAGAGTATAAATTTCATTTTGAAGTTAAATTTGGGGAGTAACAGGTGCTCGAGGTTTTATTAATTTGCTTTCAATTTGAGGTGGTGTGATATTGAGGTGTTGGAAAACTACCAAAGTGTACTTTCTCAAACTTTTGATTTCCATATCCTTTCTTTCATTAGCCTATCACCTTTAGCCCCATTACAACTTTAATAAAGTCCTATTGATCCAAGGTATTACTTAAATATTGATAGCGAGTTAGGTGGACAAGCAAGCATATGTCGGCATGTACAATGAGATCACTTGAGTGAAACACATTAACCAAAACTTATGAGTGAATGAGCGTATGTCTTGTGAGAAACTCACATGTTTGCATATGATGATTTAAAGGAGCTTGGAATTGCATTGACATGACTAGCTCACACATGGCTTTTCAACGATTTGTTTGAAGGAAATTTGGTTAATTATTGGATGATGTTTTGAGCTATTGATTAGTTCTTGGTTGTTTGTATCATGATTAGCACTTATTTCTGAAATCGAAATTGAGAAGTTGGCTACTAAGTTGTTGAATCTAGTCTTAGTTGAGTGGTTTTGTTTTGTGTTTTGTTTTGTTAGAGGACTAGCAAAAATGTAAGTTTGGGGGTATTTGATCACTCATATATTTCATGCATTTATACCATCCATTTCTAAAGTCTTTGTGATGTTTTTGTGTTAAAATTGTGGCATTTTACCTTACCTTGTGTTAATGTGCAGTTAAATTTGTTTTAGGATAAATTTCAAGCAAAAGTGGGGGAGACACTGAGCAACAGAAAATAAATGGAAAGAGAAAGCAGGACACAAGAGGAATAAAGAAAGGAAAAGAAGAATAATAAGCAAGGTGGGCAGTGCACTGAAGTGGGAAGACACAGAATGGTGGAAGGAATAAGAAAATAATGAAATGAGAAAATGATGGGCTTGGTGCTTTGAATTGTCATTGCCCTTTGGCTAAAGGCAACGGACAAAGAAGAGAAAAGCAAAGGGGCACTTCAGATACAACATAAAAAAAAACAAAGAAAGCATAAAATCATGATGAATGATTAACATACAGCAGCAAATGCATGCAGACAGGCATAAAAGAAAGAGAAGGCAGGCGCAGGAAAGTGAAAAAAAAACCAGCGGAAAAGAAACGGGGAGAGGGGAGAGACTAAGAGAAACGAGAGGAAGAAGGCAGAGCGACAGAAGCAGAAGACGCAGAAGGAGAGAAGAAGAGGCTTCACTCTATTTTTCTTGGTTTTATCTTCTCAAACCCATGTTTTACTTTTGGTTTAATTTGAGAATAATGTGTAACTAATTTTTAGTAGTTAGCGGCTGTTTTGAAGCCCCGAATATGATTGTAAGTTTGTTGTGATATTTTGTTTGAATGACTTTTATGAAAGGATGAAAATTGTTTCACTACTTATGTCATTGATAAATTCTTTATGTGTTTCTATGGATGCATACATAGTGAGCATATCTAGGATTTTAATGCTATGAATATATGTTTACCTGCCCTTGTTGAATGAGGACCTACATATGTTATAGAGTAGCACTTGTTAATTGTGGTTAACATGTGAACCGATTTCTAGGATAAGTAAGACAACGCCAGTGCTTACCATGCCTTGTGATGACTCAAACTCTTTTCGTTCTTAATGATTTCTACTTGTTAAATCTATGAGCAACCTTTGTGAAGGATCCCTCTTGTTTGTTTATTTTGATTCATGTATATATACATATTTGTAACTTATCGGAGATATCAATAAACAAGCTTTGCTTCATTTCAACGTATTGTGTTAAATACACCAAGACATTCTTCATTAAGTTCTTTGAATTTTTCCTTTTGTTGAAGCTTGTATGTTGAAGCTTTGTGAGTGAAGCATGTAGGTTGAGGTAGTGCTCCCTTAATTTCCCGAGTGAGGAAAACTTCTTGTTTGGAGACTTGAAAAATCCAAGTCATTGAGTGGTCGTGAGACTTCCGAGTATCAAGGTGCAGTAGCATATGGTAGGAGTCCCCTAAGTCTCCGGTCGAGGGAGTTGACGAATGAGGCATTTCCTTTCTAAGTGGTAGCCCAAAACTCCTTCTTCATATATATTTGTTATGAAAGTTGTTAGGCCTAAAGAAGAGGAGGCCTAGGCAATTTTTTTTTTTCGATTTTTTTTTCTTCGAATTTTTGAATTTTTGAATTTTTGAATTTTCGAATTTCCGAAAAAAAAAAAATATATATATATATATATTTTAAAGCTTTGTAGGTGAAGCTTTGGTGTTGAAGCTTTGTAGGTGAAGCTTTGAGGTTGAAGCTTTGTTGGGTTCCATGAATTGATTTTGCTTCACACTATCTTGATCAAGATAGTATGAAGCTTTTGTAGGTGAAACTTTTGTAGGTGAAGCTTTTATGGTGGGTGAAGCTTTTGTTGGTGAAGCTTTTGTGGTGGGGGAAACTTTTGTGGGTGAAGCTTTTTTGGTGGGGGAAGTTTTTGTGGGTGAAGTTTTTGTGGTGGGGAAGCATTTGTGGGTGGAGCTTTTGTTGGTGAAGCTTTTATGGGTGAAGCTTTTGTGGTGGGTGAAGCTTTTGTGGTTGAAGCTTTTGTGGGTGAAACTTTTGTAGGTGAAGCTATTGTGGGTGAAGCTTTTGTAGGTGAAGCTTTGGAGTTGAAGCTTTGTAGGTGAAACATTGGAGTTGAAGCTTTTGTTGGGTACCATGAATTGATTTTGCTTCACACTATCTTGATCAAGATGGTGTGAAGCTTTTGAGAATTTGTAGTTGTCATCCATTGATGAAGCTTTTGTAGTCCCTTTTGTTGGTGAAGCTTTGGAGTTGAAGCTTTTGTTGGTGAAGCTTTTATGGGTGAAGCTTTGTTGGGTACCACGAATTAATTTTGCTTCACACTATCTTGATCAAGATAGTGTGAAGCTTTTGAGAATTTGTAGTTGTCCTCCATTGATGAAGTTTTGTTATATTTCCCAATATTTTTTTGTTTTTTTTGGGAAACTAGAAATTTGAAAATGTGGGAGAGACAACATATACAAATTTTGCTTCCACACTGTTGAGCAAGAGATTGTGATGCAAGCCACACCTTGTAGTAGTCGAAGGTTTGGATGAACCATATAAATTGAATTTGCTTCGAACAATCTTGAATTTGCTTTGAAGGTTTGAGAATTGTTGTTGCCCTCCATTGATGAAGCTTTTGTTGGCACCATAAATTGGTTTTGCTTCACACTATCTTGATCAAGAGTTTGTGAAGCTTTAGAGAATTGTGGTTGCCCTCTATTGATGAGGCTTTTGTTGGCACCATAAATTGGTTTTGCTTCACACTGTCTTGATCAAGAGTGTGTAAAGCTTTTGAGAATTGTGGTTACCCTCATTTGATGAATCTCTTGTTGGCACCATAAATTGGTTTTGCTTCACACTGTCTTGATTAAGAGTGTGTGAAGCTTTTGAGAATTATGGTTGCCCTCCATTGATGAAGCTCTTGTTGACACCATAAATTGGTTTTGCTTCACATTGTCTTGATCAAGAGTGTGTGAAGCTTTTGAGAATTGTGGTTACCCTCCATTGATGAAGCTATTGTTGGCACCATAAATTGGTTTTGCTTCACACTGTCTCGATCAAGAGTGTGTGAAGCTTTTGAGAATTGTGGTTGCCCTTCATTGATGAAGCTCTTGTTGGCACCATAAATTGGTTTTGCTTCACACTATCTTGATCAAGAGTGTGTGAAGATTTTGAGAATTGTGGTTGAATGAGGCAGGAAATGATGCAATGGGTGTCTGAATGGTCAATATCTCCTCACTTGGTAAAACTTGACTTCCATTTCCCACTTGTTGATAAGGGTTAACCATATGGGGGTTCCCATGGTATGTCCTTACCTCGGCGGAGGCGTGGTTGTAAGCCTATGCCATCACCTCAGAGTAAGTCTTCCAAGTGTTGGCATTGTTCATGTACTTGAAGAAACAATCACGTAGGCCTGCCGTGAAGGCCTTGAGGGCGGTCTTGTCATCTGCCTCAGCGCAGCGAGAATACTCATGGCTGAAGCGACCGGCATACTCTCGTAGTGACTCGTCCGACTTCTGGAAAATAGTGTACAAGTCATCTGCAGAATGCAAGCGATCGGTTTAGAATATGTGTTAAGAGACAAACAGTTTCCTCAGTTCCTCAAATGAGTCCACTGTCTCAGGTGGAAGACGGCAATACCAGTTTAGAGCTCTGCCAGAGAGGGTGGAGGGGAAGAGAATACATCGCTCTTTGTCGGTGTGCATCCGATATGCCATGGTGGACTCAAAGAGGTTAAGGTGTTCAATTGAGTCATCCATTCCAGTATAGAGTTGTAAACCAAGCTTTTGTTTTGTCTTCGCCTGAAGGGGGGTGTCGATGATCATTCTTGTGAGAGGGCTAGGCCTGGGTTGGTTCCAGTCAGGTATCTCAGCCTGACGTTCGACCTTCAACTTGTTTACTTCCTCAATGAGCTATAGGACAAAGGGGTCCTGAGTGGAGTCATGTAACACTGGAATTTTGTTTCGTAAGTCTTCATCGCCTCTTGGAAGTAGGAAAGTTTGAGCAAGGGCGTGTGGTTTTTTCTTGGACTCACCGTACTGACTTCTAAGACGAGTCTGTCGGAATACCTCAGAGTTCCCTATACTTTTATGTTCCTCTGGGACCTGTCGTTCCTTCCTTAGATTGGCAGCTCGCCTGGGTCGTGAGAGGGGACTGAGTCTTTCAGAAACCCTTGAGTCATTGATCTTCGAGCATATGTGGATGAGATTCTCTCGACGTTGCTTTAGGAAGCCTCGGCAGTCACGATAAACGACTTTCAATCCTTCCATTCCTTCTGTAAGAATGTGTCTTCCTCCACTTCTCCTGCTTCGGGTCGAAGCAGCTGGGTTGAGAGAAGTCTCATGTTGATCAATGTTTTGATGATTAGCTCGCTCCTTATCAGGGATACCCATGTCGAAGGAAGGTGACCCTCCGTGTTGGGGGGTACCCAGATGATGGTTGATGTCCACAGGGGTAACGAGCTCGCGTGTTTGAGTACGCCTAGTTTCGTGGAGCTTCTCATACTGCTCCTGGAGGACCTCATTCTTCATCGCTATCTTGTTGTTCTCAGCCTCCAGCTCATCAACTTTAGCCTGAAGAGTAAACTTCTTTTGTTCATTCTTTCGTTGCTTCGCACCAGGTGCAAGATAGGTGTCATTCTGTGTGCTGTGGCTTCCTTCGCTCCCCATGTTGGAAAGGGATGCCTGGTTAAAAGAGAGTGTACGAATGGTGGAAACCAGCTTAACAAAGCTGAAGAGATTGGGAATAATTGTCGTTCTCACAGACGGCGCCAAATGTTGATGCACAAAATCAGTGAAGACTTTGGTATATTAGAGAATGTTAAGTTTGTGACCTTCATTAGATTGCTCCGGTCATTAGTGTGAACAAGTATGTAAATGGACAGGGACAGGGAAGCAAACACAAGATGTATGTGGTTCACCCTGATTGGCTACGTCCACGGAGTAGAGGAGTTCTCATTAATTGTGAAGTGTTTACACAAGTACATAGGTTCAAGCCTTCCTTTAGTGAGTACTAGTGAATGATTTAGTACAAATGACATTAGGAAATATTGTGAGAGAATGATCTCTATTTATAGAAGAAAGTTTCTAGTTTCATTCTGACATTGACACGTGTCGTGTTATGATTGGCTTCTGATGTTGACACGTGTCGCACTATGATTGGCTTCTGATGTCGACACATGTCGCGCTGTGATTGGCCTCTTGGTTGGAGGAAACTCTTCTGGATCATTGACGGTATAACGTTGACCGGTGCTCAGTAGTTTCGGGATTAGTCGAGTATAGTACAAACAATATGTAACAATTAGGAGAATGAATGATCATGAGAAATAACGCATTAACAGAGCTCAGCGTGAGTGCGCGTATGGAGTAAATAGAGAACATCCTCAAAGAATTTATGTTTCCCCTGGAATCCAATGTCCTATTCATGTCTGCGTGAGCCATAATTCAAGTAAAGACCAATCCTAATTAAAGACAGTAATACAAACTTTAGATTGAAGAGTCAAGATTAGGACTTGAGCAAACCCAGTGAGACAGGAAATATGGTTAATACAAGATATTTCGGTCAATAGCATGCGAGAAATTAATGTTTCTTACATCAGTCAACTGACTTTTAAATCAATGTCTCAATTCCTTCATACGTTCTTCTGTCACAGTTGAATGTGATCCCCTTCTTTTGGCCGGTGGACATGTCCTCAGCAGAGACATGCAGGATGCCATTTTCATCAATATCAAAGCAAACTTCAAATTTAGGAACACGCCTGGGAGCTGGAGGAATGTCATTGAGTTCAAATTCTCCCAAATAGTTATTATCTCTTGCCATTCTCTCACCCTCATATATAGGAAAACTAACATCACTTTGGTTGTCAAAGCGCGTTGTAAAACCTTTGATTATTTTGACCGGTGTTCTAGTGTTTCTTGGAATCACAACTGCTATGATACGTTCTTCATGAACCTCCACCCCAAGTGAGAGAGGGGTTACATCCACCAGTGCGAAGTCCCCAAGCTTTCCAGTTAGATTGCCACCACTCAAGACAGTAGCTTGAACAGCGGCACCATAGGCCACTGCCTCATCCGGGTTGATGCCCTTGCAAAGCTCCTTTCCCTTGAAAACCTCCTGCAAAAGCTGCTGCACCTTGGGGATTCTAGAAGAGCCACCAGCAAGAACAACATCATGGACGCTGCTTATGTCCATGTTAGCATCTTCCAGACACTTCTTCACAGGCTCCATGCACTTGCTGAAGAAATCCATGTTGAGTTGCTCAAATTTAGCACGGGTAATAGTTAAACAAAAATCAACACCCTGATGCAAACAGTCAATGTCAATGTCAGTCTCGGACATAAATGAAAGCCTCCTCTTTGCCTTCTCACATGCATTTTTTAACCTCCTAAGAGCCTGGAAGTTTCCACCAACGTCCACGTTATACTTCCTCTTGAATTGCTCCGCACAGTGGTTGACCATTCTGTTATCGAAATCTTCACCTCCAAGATGAGTGTCTCCAGCCGTGGCCTTCACTTCGAAGACACTGTCAGCTATGGTAAGTAGCGAAACGTCCAAGGTTCCCCCGCCCAAATCAAATTACTTTAGTCTAAAGTAGGAGGGGAAATCGCACTATTCATATGAACAGTGTTTTGGACCACATTTCATTTTATTTACAAGACTGCCACTCGGATACTTTTAACCACCTTTCTCTTTATTTACAAAAAAGCCACTCAGCCTTAAGATCCGATTTTCACCTGTGCTTCAGCCAAAAGCAGGTGCTCTCCAATTTTCATCTCTTCCATACTCGAACCCTAGCCGCTCCACCTCTCTCTCTCATCTCCCTTCGTTAGCTCCACCTACAACTCAAAACCTCGACAAAATACAATTCCCCTTCTGCAAAAGATCGAGAGTTTTCTCTCTCTGAGAATTAAAAAGTGTTAGAAACAGGTGATTTTCTGACTTTCGTCTCCCCTTTTCTCTTTCATTCTTGGGCACAAATTAAGCGTTTATGCTAATAGTACTTATGGTTCCCTAAATTGCAAGTGCTTCCATTGGAATCGACTCACCCAGAGCCCTTCTCTCTGCCTGATCCCATTCCTCAATTGCGTGTAGGTATGAAAAATACTACTGCAAAAGCTTTCATCTTTTTTGGATTTTCTTTTCCTTTTTGAAAATTATGGTCTGGGTTTTTATTTAATTTTTAGCTGATTTGATTAGTATTTAGATTATTTATGGATTTTGGATTAATGGGTTTGCGGATTGTGCTGAATGCAAGCAGTTGTGGCTATGGAAGTTTGCTTTTTTTGGTTAGTGGATCATGATTAATAGCCGTTCATTTTTTAGATAGAGCTGTAATTGTCCTAAAAAAACACACAAGTCTCTCCTTTTTGTTAGTTTCTAGCTGAGTCATTTTGCTTTTGCAAATACTAATCAGTGCTTAATTGGGAATTAGTGATTTATATGGTCAGTAATTTATCTGAATTAAGCATATTTTGGGAATCATGATGAAGCTCCACTGGTTGTTTGAATTTGAGCTTGATTGCTAATATGAAAATTACAATCTATGCAATTTCGGGGGACATCGTTCATCATCATCGACCTGTTTTCTATCTGTATATGTATTTTGCATGCTCTGGTAAGTTTGTAAACATGCTGATATTCGTAGACAATAAGAATAACCTAGAACTAACAGAAACTTTCTAACTTTATTTCACTAACAACGTGCTTCCTTGATGATGTTGAAAAGTGAAACCCTATTAACATATATCACCTGCGAACATACAACATGGGAAACTTTGACAGAGGAATATAAATCTAGCAACTAAAGTGCTGGTTAATAAACAGTCACTGTGAAAGGGACACAAATTTGAATGAAATTATGAAAAAAAGAATGGATTAAAAATTGAAGCATTAAAACCTCTCACTATAGCATATATATTTGAAGCAACAAGAAGAATTGGATACGTGAGGCGATGTGTTGTCTGTTGTATCTCAGGTTGCATTATTTTTGTTATTATGTATATTCTTGATTCGTGATTGTAGATGAAGATGGCTGATATTGATACACACCTGCTTTTGGTTTTCCGTTTATTTAATTTGGATAGGGTTTTGGAAAATTATCTTTGGTTGCTGCATCGGCGGCTCAGTCAGCTGCAAGTGTAGTCCAGGCAGGCATGCACAAAAGAGATCACTACTAAGGTATTTTTCCATTCATTCTTAAATTTGTTAGATGCCAGACAATTGCTTTGCTACTGCCAGGCATTTATATTTGGATATTAGATAGGTGGTGTTAGCATTTACAAAACATATTGAGGACGTGAGGGTTAGTATTCTGAATTTGGACACATTATGCTAATGGTGTCATTAATGTAATCCCATATTTTGGACACATTATTATAATGGTAATCTCATCATGCTTGATTACCATTCTTTCTTCATGTCATTATTTTCAAAGCATTATCATATTAGATAGGTGGTGTTAGCACAGGATCCCATATGTATCTTAGACTGTACTATTAATATCATCATCTGAACATAAGGGATTAGCACAGTAATTATACTCGGTAATCATGTTATGCATGAATCAAGGCCTGTACTATTAACTTCCAATGGTTGGTGAATTGGGAATTTGTTCATCGAATTGGGTTTTCTGGAGTTTAAGTTCTTGGATCGATTCGAGATTTCAAATGAACTTCTGACCTACTAACCTTGATGGAGGGGCAGAGGATGAAGAAAATTGCAGGCAATGAGCTCTAACTCTCTAATTCTTTCACATGAATTAGCATATTTCATTCCCTCAAAATTAATTGTAAGGCTGCACTCAAAATGGGTTAAATGTTGAGCTTTGACTCTCTAATACTTTCACATGAATGAGCTCTGACTCTCTGATGTTTGTTGATAAGTTTTTGGGTTAATTTTACATTGTAATTGTTTCTGTTAAAACAATGATATCTTAATCTTTTGTCAAATGGGCTGTAATTTCATATGTTTTAATGTAAACTGTTCACTGATTATGGTTGTAGTGGGTTGGTCTGAATTTGCAGGTCAAACTTTTCCAGCAAGAAGATTTAAGCTTCGAATTGGATTGAGGTATAAATGTTTCCACTTATTTAGTGTGCTCAATTAATTATTGCTTTGAATGCATTGTGGTTTGGAACATGATTTAGTACGTATTTGATTGACAGTGAGAGATTGTGAGATTTATGTTTTGGGATCAGACAGAATCCCTTTAACCACATAGACTATTTTTGGCGAGTTTTTTTAGTGAGACAATGATGTTATTATAATGCAGTTGGTAATTCATTTTTGTAATTTTTTATCAAATCCAAATGTGGTTAATTTTAAGGTTTTCAACATACCTTATACTCTTTCTACCATTTGTTGCCTCTTCATTTTTTACCCTTTTATGTCTCTACAGCTTTGCTTCTCTTATTTTGTGTGTGTGTGTGTGTAGAGAGAGAGAGAGAGAGGGCATGGCTTACATTCAAAGTGATCAAGAGGTGAGTGATTTTATTCAAAATTTACAATGATTTCATGTCTTTTATTCATTTTTGTGTGTTGATTAGCATTTATTTTCTATAATTTGGAGTGTGAACCATGAGTTACTATATAGTAGTCTGTCTTATTGAGCTGCAGTTGCTTCCTTATGCACACGAGGCAATTCCATGAGGTGATTCTGAGCAGAGAGTACTCAAGGAGGGCATGTTTGAGGACCTGAGCTTGGCCTACAAGCAGCTTCGGTTTGTTTCGAGATTTTTAATGGTGTGCTTGCTCTGAATCGGTGAGAGATGGTCCGGCAGCTGCTCAATCAGCTCAGAGTCTTGGTTGAAGAGTGCAAGAGGACCTTCCAGGTTTGTGATTTTCCAGTGTTTTGTTATTAGGGTGCTTTGATTTGTTAGAAAACATAAGTTCAGTGTTCACACTCTTGCTCTGTGTGTTTTTAATCTTTTCTAACCGACTACTATGTTCTGATTCATTATCCTGTTAGTAACTATTTCATTCCGAACTAAAACCTAAGAATCTTCACAATTCTTATCCTTTAAATTTTTTATTTAAAAAAAAATTTATTTATTTATTGGTGATGCAGATAGATGAACATGTTCAAAGGGAAATCATGAACCATAGATCACTGAAGCATCCGAATATCATTCGATTCAAAGAGGTCAGTGATCATAAACTGTTTTCATTTTGTATTTTTTTTAAAATATTTATTTATTTTTGGTGATACAGATGGATGAACATGTTCAAAGGGAAATCATGAACCACAGATCACTGAAGAATCCGAATATCATTCGATTCAAAGAGGTCAGTGATCGTAAACTAATTTCATTTTGTATTTTAAGAGGATGAATTTTGCAAGTTCTGTTATGAATTTTGTATGAGTATCTGCTGGGGTTGGGTGGATGAAGATAGAACATGCTAAATTTTGCCTTTAGTGTGCTTAAACTGGTACGGGGGTAGTTAGAATTTTGAACCTGGAATGCAATGGGACTAAGAAAAATGCCCTACCCACCGGGGTAATCCACCACTTGCAGAATTGTTGTTAAAATAACACTGCTAAAAAATTGAGCTTTACTTCCTGCACTTTGATTTTACTGTGAAGCGGAAATAGTCTTTAGAGTGGCTTATTTGTGATAATTGATAAAGAGGTTCTGTTTAAGACTTGAGAGTTGTGCGGTCTCTTTCTTGCAGGTCCTGCTCACACCAACTCATCTAGCCATTGTGATGGAGTACGCGGCTGGGTGATAACTTTTCGGGAGAATATGCAGTGCTGGCAGATTTAGTGAGGATGAGGTTAAGTAGTTTCAAACGCAGAGAAAATTTCATTGTAAATGTTTTTAGCGTAGAGTCTGAAATATGGGATCTCTGAATGTCCCCTGAAATGGAATCCATTTCGATTTTCGTTTAGTTTCAGATAGGGAAAGTTAGGTCTGAAGCATATTTTTACATAAACAGTCTGTCATAATATAACTAAAACTTCCATACTTTTTCGATTTAATTGTTGTTTTGCATCAGGCAAGGTTTTTCTTCCAGCAGTTCATATTAGGAGTTAGTTACTGTCATTTGATGGTATGTAATGTGGCACTTTTCTGCTAATGCGTCGTATACTGTTATTTGTTTCTCTTTTGATATTGGAAGTGTTGGTTGTAGTAAGGAAATAATTCGTTTCAATAGCATACGACTTAGTTTCAATAGTATAGACTCAATTTTTGAATAATACTCTGGTGGTTTTCGATTACGACTTAGTTTTTTGTATGCCAATTACAGCTCTAATGAGGATGGAGAAGCCATCTTCGATTTTGTCCCTGCATTCTTAGTATAGACTCACTTCATTATAAATAACACTTCCATGTGCTTATTTCACTTCATTATTTTTTGCATTCCAATTGGTCTTTGTTTTGTTTTCAGACAGTTATCGCCATAGATAAAGTAAAATTCCGTTCTTGGCTCTCTTTTTCTTTAATGTAGCATCTGTTTACCTGTTAATGTAAATTTGGGTTATGTTGGATTTTTCAATTTGATTCTTCAATATATTTTTTTGGTGACAAACTTTGTTAAATTGGAGGATTAAATTTTTATAAAATAGGACATGCTCTGCCATACTACATTTATGTAAATATAATTGAAGAGGAATGTATGCATTAGTATGCCATTAGCATGACATGAAATGGCATTAGATACTATTTAGCTAGATTGTTCTGGGTTCAAGCTTATCCAGTGACTGACTATCACTTTCTTATTACTAATCTCCTTGGAGATTTTATCAAAATAGATAATTTTTCCAAGAAGGTTGACAAAATTTTTATGTGTCACCTGTTGACAGCCTTATAAATACTAAAATACTGCTTAAATATTCATCACGTTAAGTTTTCATGGTTATTCAAGAATATCATATTTAGATCACTAGAATTCTTTATATAGGACTGACTGGGCTCTTATTTTAAGTGACAGGTCAAGCCCCAATTTTATGCATTTAAGTGGATCACCCTCCTCTTAACACAGGAGTTCAATTTCGCTGACAGCCTTCACACTTGGCATACACTTTCAAGTGATCTGAGGGTCCTTAGGTAGTATTATATCCTTTTGGACTGTCTAGACTGAAGAGTGTTTTCAAGGCATGAAATGAAAAAAATTTGGCTTTCGGATTTTGCCTCCTGAATTATGTGAGCGATTGATTACATTAATATGTGTAGTACATGGTATTTTTAAGCCTGAGAAGGACTAAATTATAAATGTATACAAATTTTCTTAGAAGAAAACTTTCTACATGTTTTCTCACTCTTCTTGGTTCATGGTTAAATTTTATACTCCTTTCATTCATTAATTTATGAATTGGGTTGTTTTTCTTTTGTGATTTCAGTAGTTTAGTGACTGCACAATTTCATGGTTTTTTACTATTTCAGAAGTAATTGATAGAGTTGGATGTGATTCTACTAAAGTTTGAAATCGTTGTGTCCTTACAGCGAGCAAGTCTGCAGATATCCATTTTGTTTTGATCGAGCACCTTCTACCAGACTATATAGGACATAAAAAAATGATTTGATTCCGCTATTATGCATCTCTTAGATGGACATAAAGAACATCAATTGTTTCTCTTACTTTTTTTGGTTTAGCTTTAAGTTATGATTTCTGATACCATAATGAGTTTTTTCTAACGATGCATACGAAGACCTTTGACTCTGTTGGTTCTATGTTTGAAGCCGGAAGAACTCATATGTTGCTTTTGCTTTTTGATTAGTAGTTGTTGATTAGAATTGGCTAATTCTTTTACTAAGAATTTGTTTTTACTCCCTTTGTTGGTTCTTCATATAAGTATATAGAAATTGCATCATGAAACTAATTAGAATTAGTTAGCTTATGGGTTTGTTAACATGTTTAAGTAATAGTACTTAAACTCAAAAGATGCTGGAGTATTTGTATCGTTAATAATTTATATCGAACTCGGCATTTCATAAGAGTCGAACCTAAGAGCTTTGTGGAAATGAATAAAACTAGATCGTACCATTTTATGTATGTTTGATTACATTGCCTATAATTAGTAATAATTACATTTTATGCACATTATAGCTTTCATGCAATCCCTTGCTCAAACATGTGTCAAGCCGAATGACAATGGAGTGCAGATGTCAAACAATGTGACTCACAGAGTTAAGCAGGAGATTTAGGATGGTCAGTTTGTGGATACACCCAATTTAATTTTAGTAATTGTTTGTGAATGAATTCAATTAGAACTCACATTTTTGTTTTCTGTTTTGTAGCTGCCTTGATCATTAGTTGGTGATATTTGGGAGATTGGGTCATCTGGTTCTTTGATTTAAGTGGGATTGAGGTTATCTTTGCCACTTTTTGTGATCTGGGTCTGGGTTATGGTCAAGTTATTGCTATTTGTTCAGGGTATTTGCTGAAATTTGTGTTCAATTAGTCTGAGTTCTGTATTTGGTTTGTGTTCGTTCAAATAACCTTTTGTTCTTGGAATGTGATTTAGCTGTGGCCCTTTAATTTGATTCCTAATTCTTTATGATTCAGCACTATGTTGATGTTAATGATGAATTTTGGTTTGCAGATGACCCTGAAGTACGTAATGTCCGACACCATGTAACTTTTTGAAAGAACATGTTTTTAAGGAGGTAATAATTTTTTGTGCTATTGGGTTTGGGGCTAAGGACTAGGGATGTTGGATAGCATCTTAATTTATATGGGATTTGGTTTTATCTTCCTCCTGTGTTGCTCTTTCAGTTTTACAGCGAGAGAAAGAAAGTATGATAATGAGAGTAAACTATACCCCTTACAAATATTTTTTTCTTTCTACTTTCAATTAAGTTTTGTTTGTATGTTATGTTTTCAAGGAATCTCTTGCACATATTTCAATTACGTTGTACTTGAATGTCCTGAACTTAAGTCAATCAGGATTTTTTTTTTTAGTTGAAACCATTGAGTTTCGTTGTACTTGAATGATATAGATGTCGGGAATACATTTACATAAGGATTAATTTTAACCATTGAATTTTATTTCATTTTTCCTTGGAGCTTGCGCAACAAGATCATCAAATTCTTATATTCGTTATCTATGAGAGTAAATCCAGATGCATAACAATATTGTTACACTTCTACTTTTATTGTGTTTTTATACAGTTTGTGTGTTTGCTTAGTCTTGCCTTGGAGTTGGATGCACTTTGTGTGATGGATTGTGATTTGTTTGAAAATATCTTTAGTGTGATGATTTTGAGTATAATGTGTTTTCCTAATACTGTTTTTCTCCCTCTTTGTAGTCCAGTTGTGCAGAAGACATCTCCATTAACCGGTAACAGATGAAATCGTTTGCTATCAAGGTTCCTGTGCAGAAGAGCGAAAATGCTGCAAGTGGAGGATAGAAAAATTAAGCTTAAGCTATATTTTATTTATCAATAATGGGTAAACTGTTTTAAATAGAAAAATTAAGTGCTTATGTTAGGTAAACTGTCAATTTTACAAAGTTTTCTGATAAATTAGATATATAGTTTAATTCAAAGAGTTGTGATGACATTTACTTTTGGTAAATTATATAGTTTAATTGCGTCCCCTTTTTCCAATCCCTATATATCTGCTCAACTCTTGGGTCAATTATTTGCCAGTAGGAATGTTTAATTGCTTGATCAATGATGGTGATTCAATTTGAAGAAGAAATAGGACTTTTGTACAGTAGGGATTTGAAATAGGGATTTAGACTCTCACATATAAGATGTCCCAATTGTTCATTGATTCTTAGGTGCTACAACGTTTTTTTAGTTGTTTTGTGTGGAAACTATTCATGCCTGTTGCGACTAATACATTCAAGTCCTGCAGCAACGCGCGGACATATTTTCTAGTATCATCCATTTCTCTTGCTATACCAACCGGCCTTCTTGTCAAGCCCATAAGCAAGGGCTGCAGCAGTCGGCTCATTGATGATGCGCATCACATTTAGGCCAGCAGTACCACCTGCCTTTTTCGTAGCCTGTCGCTGCGAGTCATTAAAGTAAGCAGGGACTGTGATAACTGAATTTTTCACAGTTGAACCAAGGTAGGCCTCAGCAATCTCCCGCATTTTCACAAGAATCATAGATGAGATTTCTTCAGCGGCAAATTGTTTCTCTACACCGTTGTGTGTGACGACAATCATTGGCTTGTCAGAAGGACCCCCAATGACCTTAAAAGGCCAATGCTTTATATCGTTTTGAACACATTCATCTGTGAACCTCCTACCGATCATCCTTTTCGCGTCTGCAAATTGAGCACAGAATTAGAAACACAACCCAACAACCAAAACTAACAAAGAAATAGGTCATATGATTGAAATAAAAGCATATTGTTAAACAAACGGTGTCGTAACTATCCCAAATTCTTTCACTCTACTGTAAATGTACTACACCTTTTTAATTATCATCAAAATCATAATCTAAATTGTAACTTATCATCAACACCCCACATTTTATAACTTCGAATACTATTATAAATATTTTAATTATCATCAAAATCATAATCTAAATTGTAACTTATCATCAACACCCCACATTTTATAACTTCGAATACTATTATAAATATTCAGAGAAAAAGAAAAACTAATTTGAGAAATAAATTAATGGGAAAATGGTATATATGTAGATGGATACATACAGGAAGAGATGAACATACCGAAGATGGTGTTGGTTGGGTTTTTTATGACCTGGTTGAATGCTCTCCATCACCTATCAACAGCACAGTATTTGTGAAAGCAACATAAGATGGAGTGGTCCTGTTGCCCTGATCGTTCACTATGATTTCTACATGATCATTCTGCCACACTGCCACACACGAGTAGGTTGTCCCCAGGTCAATCCCGATTGCATGACCTGCAGCTTCGTCTTTTCCCGCCATTCTAAGTTGAGAAACTGGTAGAAGAATAGTACTAAAGAAGAGAACTGAAAGGTAGCATAGAAAGAAGATGAAGAGAATATATGTGCTTGAAAGTAGAAGATAAAGATATTATGGGGAACATAGAGCGGTCTGAAAAGTTTTTCTTTTTCTTTTGGACACTTTTTGGTTCACTAGTCTTTTTCTTTTGGACACTTTTGGTTCCAAAATTAAAGAAGCAACAGTGAGTTGTAACCTTCTTCATTAAGTTCCGAATCTAATAATACTAGATAATTTTATAATAAAAAAAAGCGATTTGGATTTAGTTAAGTAATCTTCTTCATTCGATTGCCAAACGGAAAAATTAATCTATTTCGTCAATTTGTTTGAGCTTTTACAATGAGCTTGATCGAGCAACTAATTAGGTTCATACGCACACATAAAGTAGATTGGATGCCTGAACAAACTTAATTTTCAAAAGTAGATGCAAAATAAAGTCATTTAATTCTTATTTATGAAACATAATTTATAAAATTGACATTTTGTTTTACAAAGATTTGGATTAGATTATCAGCAGTTGCTATAGAACAGTAACATACCCATTTCTGTTGTCTTGCAACAAACATCTTGGAGTTCTGACTTCCAACGTACTAAAGAAGAAAAAGAATCATAATCTTGTAATGAGTCAAGAAATTTCATGAAACAGAGCAAATATGACACATCAGTTGTTTATCTATGTCAAAGTTTTTATTAAACCCGTCTCGCGCACTGAGCTGTAGCAAGATCACAGAACTCAACACATGATTTCTTTCATAACAAAAACAACCAACACATAAAATGATGTTATGATACATGACAAGCAAGCAAAAGGAGTGCCTATAAACTGTTTGCTTCCTCTAAATTTTCGATTAAGCCCAATGCAACACAACCAGGGCTAGCGCGTTGGAGGCTTCGGCTCACCTGGCATAAACAAAACCATCCGAACTTACAGCTAAACATGAAGAGTATCAAATTGATTTCATAACATATATGCTATTTTCAGCCTTTGTATGCCACAAATTATCATTTCTTACCTCATCTTCTCAAATTCCTAAAGTTCTTCTGTCACTGTTGATTGTAATACCTTTCTTTTGACCATTGGACAGATGGTGTTCCAAAAGGGGTGGTTTGGTGGTGGAGAACATTGGAGTTTGGAGGTTGGACATTTGCTCAGGAAGTGAAAGTGGGGCATTCAGGAGTCCCAGGCGCTGACTACGTTGTGACAGGGGTGAGATGTGATGCAGACACTCTGAAAGAACTCCAATTTGGTAAGTTAAACTGTGAAAACTCATAACACCGTTTGCAGCTGTATTTATGTTATGCAATCATTCGCATTGCATGTTTTCTTATGAAGAATGTGAACTAGTTTCCATAAAAAGAGGTATCAAAAGGGACGTAAAAAATAATTCACATAAACATAGCGAAAGGGCCCAAAGTTGTCTATTTCATGTATATTTCTCCAGAGTACCAGCTCCCATCTATTCAACTGAAACTTTGTCTTTGTCCAACATTTATATTCCAATAAAGATAAAACGCCTCCCCCAAAAATTAATTAAAGCTGATTTATAATATATGTCTAAATTCCTTCTGAGCTCCTTATGTCTTTATCATTCATAATTGTAATCCCTTTCCTCTGGCCGGTAGACTTATCCTCAGCAGAGACACTTAGAATACTGTTGGCATCAATACTGAAACAAACATCGAATTTAGCAGTGCCCTTTGGAGCTGGAGGAATACACTGGATCATAAATTGACCAAGGAAATTATTATTTTTGGTGTTTGTACTCTCACCCTCATAAATGGGGACTTCGCCCGACAAGTGATTGTCATACAGAGTAACAAGAGTTGTGTTCCTCTTGATGGGAATACTGCTGTTTCCTGGGATCACAACCCACATCTCAAAAAACTTTTCCTCAGTCCCAACCCCGAGTGACAGAGGTGTGACGTCAAAGAGAGCAAAGTCCTGAAGCTTTCCATTCACATTCCCACTCAAGACTGCAGCTTGAACAGCGGCACCATACGCAATTGCCTCATCTGGATTGATACTCATGCACAACTGCTTCACCTTGAACATATCCTGCAATGGTTGCTGCACTTTGGGAATTCTAGAAGAGCCACCGGCAAGAACAACATCATGAACACTGCTTACTTCCATATGCATCCTTCAAACACTTCTCGACTGGCTCCATACACTTGTTAAAGAAATCCATATTCAGTTGCTCAAATTTGGCACGGGTAATAGTTGTATAGAAATCAGTACCCTGATCCAAGCAGTCAATTTCAATGTCAGTGGCAGAAGTATATGAAAGCCTCCTCTTTGTCTTCTCACATGCGTTTCTTAACCTCCTTAGAGCTCTAGAGTTTCCACTCACGTCCAAATTATGCTTCTTCTTGAATTGCTCAACACAAAAATCCACCATTTTGTTATCAAAGTCTTCTCCTCCAAGGTGAGTGTCTCCAGCAGTGGCCTTCACTTGAAACACACCATCACCTATGGTAAGTAGTGAAACATCTAAAGTACCACCACCTACGTCAAATATCATCACATTTCTCTTACTATACCGACCAGCCTTCCTGTCAATGCCATAAGCAATTGCCGCAGCAGTTGGTTCGATGACTATACGCATCACCTTTAGGCCAGCAGTGTTGCCAGCGTTTTTTGCCCACCAGCTAGCATTCGGAATCACAAGAATAACGAACTGGAGCGAGTAGCCTGACGTTGTGAATCATTGAAGTAAGCAGGGACAGTGATAACTGCATTCTTCACAGTGGAACTGAGGTAGGCCTCAGCAATCTCCCGCATTTTTGCTAGAACCATGTCTGAAATTTCTTGGGTAGCAAACTGTTTTTCTTGTCCCTCGTGGGTGACCACAATCAAGGGCTTGCCGCCTGGACCTTCAGTGACTTTAAATGGCCAGAGCTTCAAATCACTTTGAACAGTGGCATCATTGAATCTCCTACCAATTAACCTCTTTGCATCTGCAAATAAATGACTAATTTAAAGAACCATTCCAAGAAAGAAAAACAGCTGAGAAGCAAAGGGTCATATATCAAACACAACACAATGACTTACTTGGTTTAATCAACAGTGTATACTGCTACCCAACTCTATGTTACACAAACAGCATATAAATAAGTTGCAATTTCTATGTTGGTCAGTAAGACAAGTTACTCGAATATTTGAAAAAAGTTTCTTCATATTTTTGGTTTACAATAATATAATTCATATAATGGATCAAGACTTACAACAGAAAGGTTGATATGCGTGTGTGGAATAAACATTGCCAAAGAAAATTTTGCATTTGTCTTAATGAAGAAATACACTGCAACGATAATTTTAATTCAACTTCATAATATTTTTGTTGTGTTAAAAAAAAAAAAAAAAATATATTATATGAACATGACCATAAAAAATAAGCATATACATAAGCTTTTTCCATGAACCTACTCCGAAAATACAGTTAAATTAGTAGCTCATAAACGAGGAGCTCACCAAAAATGGAGTTTGTGGGGTTCCTGATGATTTGGTTGATGGCTGAATCACCAACCAATCGCTCAGTCTCAGTGAAGGCAACACAAGATGGAGTGGTCCTGTTACCCTGATCGTTCACTATGATTTCCACACGGTCGTGCTCCCACACTGCTACACACGAGTACGTTGTCCCCAGATCAATCCCGATTGCGTGGCCTTCTTCTCCTGCCATTCTCTGCACGGGAACACGACAAAAAATTATTGCAGTGGGAGGAGTAACAGGGAATAGGGAGAGTAAGTCTGGCTAGTTTAGCGGGGAAGAGAGAGAGTTCAGAGCGAACTCTATCATAACTTTACCTTCTTCGCTTCCTTGACTACTTTATAACTTGTAACTTTTTCTTTTTTTATCTTTTTTTATTTTTTTTGCAAAGAAATAACTTTATTAAAAAAAAAAAAAAAAACATCGACAAATCCCAAAACCCGTCCAACATTTCTAACTATTGGACTAAAACTAAATTTTTTAACTTAGAATATTTAGGTTTTAATTTATAAATAATTTTTCCGTTCTAACCTTTTAAGGTTAAATTTTTAGTGGGAGATTATTAAAGAATGAATTTAAGATAATTTTTTATTAAAAGTAATTTAAAAAAAATTATGTAAAACATTTTAATCTAAAAATATTTACATTCTGATGATAAATATTGAAAAATCTCTAAACCAACATTATGAAACTCGTGAAACACTATAAAACAATATAAAACACATGAAATAATTTTTTTTTAATTATTTTACCCATTGGATTTAAATTTGGATCGTTTATGTTGATGCACAAAATCAGTGAGGACTTTGGTACAACAGAAAGTGTTAAGTTTGTGACTTTCGCTAGATTGCTCCGGTCACTAGTGTGGATAAGTATGTAAATGGATAGGGACAGGGAAGAAAACACAAGATGTACGTGGTTCACCCAGATTGGCTACGTCCACGGAGTAGAGAAGTTCTCATTAATTGTGAAGGGTTTACACAAATACATAGGTTCAAGCTCTCCTTTAGTGAGTACTAGCGAATGATTTAGTACAAATGACATTAGCCAATATTGTGAGAGAATTATCTCTATTTATAGAAGAGAGTTTCTAGTTTCATTCTGACATTGACACGTGTCATGTTGTGATTGGCTTTTAATGTTGACACGTGTCGCGCTATGATTGGCTTCTGATGTCGACACATGTCGAGCTGTGATTGGCCTCCTGGTTGGAGGGAAACTCTTCTGGGTTCTTGATGGTATAACGTTGACCGGTGCTCAGTAGTTTCGGGATTGGTCAAGTATGGTACAAACAGTGCTCCCCTAAGTTCCCGAGTGAGGGAAGCTCCTCGGTTGGGGACTTGCAAGATCCAAGTCATTGAGTAATCACGAAACTTATAAGTACCGAAGTGTGGTATCATTTTCACTTGCCTTATCTGTCTCATATGTAGATATGACATCTTCTTTGGAAGTACTTTTCCTCCATCCAGGGGTGGTATCTTTAACCGATGAAGATGCACACGGTAATGTATCAATTTCACTTGAAGCTTACTTGTAGTTTCGGGCTTGGTCAAGTGCGATACAAACCCTATAGTAAGAGTGTTACAACCACCCCCCCAAAGTATTGGAAAATTATTATTTTTCAAACCCTGAGCCGCCACGTGTCGGCCATCCAACTCATCTCTTTTTCTTTGTTTTTCTGACCCCCCCTCACCCCGTGACTTCTCTCTCTTTCCCGAAGCTTTCTCTCTCGCTCTCCCGTGTGTGTCTCTCTCTCGAACTCTCGTCTCTCCCTCTCTCCCTGAACTCGCGAGGACCCCAGCACCTCCAGGAGAGATCCTCCGCGAACCCGGGACTTCCCCTGCCCGCGAGACCGACGGCACGGAGCAAAGCTCCGGCGAGTTTTTCTCCCTTTTTCCCGTCGGGTAGGTCTCGAATTTCTCTCTCTCGTAACTAGCTTAAAGTTTGGTTGTGATTTGGAAGTTGAAACCTTCCATTTTTACGTAGGTTTAACCTCGGGAACATTTTGGGTGAGCACACCCGTTTTCCGGCGAAAACAGTGGGCCTTGGAGACTTTTCCGGTCACCTCCGACCGAGTTACGACGTTTGGAAGGTATAAATCTCTTCCCCTCTCTTTGTTCTTCTCATTCGTACCTAGATCGGAGCTTGAAGCTCCAGTTTTCAGACGACCGGAGCTGTAGCAGCTCCGGCTTTCTCTCTCGGCGCGCCAAGGCCTCCGGCCTTCTCTTCTGTTCTGACCCGCGGGCCTCCAGCCCGTTTTGGCTAAGCCCAAAGGGCTCGGGCCCTAATTTTAATTAGGCCTTGGGCCGGTTAAATTTTAAAAGGGCTTAAGCCCTGTTGGTTATATATATATATATGGCCTTAAGGCCTTGGGCTTAATGGGTTTTGAATGGGCTGCTTTAAGCAGCCCGTGAAAATGTGTGTGTGTGTATGTTGTAGTTTATGTTTTCTGGTTTCCTCCAGAGTATAAGGTCGACTCAAGAATTTGAGGGTGAAAACAAGTCTATCAAATCTAGAGTACGTTCGACCCTGATGATATGGGATACTTTTGCTGTTGACAAAGTAGTGGATGTATCGGCACGTGTTCTGTTATGCTTGTCTCCACATGCTTCCTTGTATCATTCTCACTTGCCCTATCTGTTCCTCAGGCAGATGTGGTATCTTCTCTGGAAGCATAAGATGTTGAAGATGAGTACTCGAGAGCAATGTCAGGTAAGTAATCAGGCAAGGGGTTCCAGGCAATCAGTTCCTGACTGGAAGCTTGATTCCAAATGCTGACTAATTACTCTCTTTCTCCTATTCTTGCAGGTAAGGACAATGCCAAAGGAAAAGACAGGGAAAAAACCTGATATGTGATACTCTTGCTTTTAACCCTGATGATATGAGATACTCTTGCTTTGGTGTGGCTTGTTTGTAGAGGTATTATCGGGAGGAAAAGAAGCTGAGTATTTCCAGAGACTCTGCTGAGAGTGCCCTCTCGGATGTGAAGAAAACTTGAGCATTTTTTTTTATTTGCAGGTCTGCCTGGCTATGTAGGATGGAGGTCGAAATATATAGGAGTCTCCCTAACAACAAGTAGTAGTGATATTCATTTACCCATCTTGGTCATAACAATGTAGTGGGAGCTGCAAGCTTCACGTGTTTTAACTTTGTCAGAGCACTTTGAAAAAGTGGTCTATGGTATCTGGAAAGCTGATGTTGCGTGTGAAGATTGCATACAAATTTTATCCAAGGAAATCTGGCTCTCGAAGTTCGGAGAACGGTGCCTCTTTGGTTTTCGAACAAGCAATCCTGTCGGGGATCTGGCTCTCGAGATTCAGATAACGGTGCCTCTTTGATTTTTGAGAAAGCAATCTTGTTGGGATTCTAACTCTTGAGATTCGGAGAGCATTGTCTCTTCGATTTTTGAGAAAGTAATCCTGTTAGGAGTCTGGCTCTCGAGATTCGGAGGGCGGTGCCTCTTCGATTTTTGAGTACGTAATCCTGTTGGGAGACTAGCTCTCGAGATTCGGAGAACGGTGCCTCTTCGATTTTTGAGAAAGCAATCCTGTTAGGAGTCTGACTTTTGAGATTCGAAGAGCAGTGTCTCTTCGATTTTTGAGAAAGTATTCCTGTTGGGAGTCTGGCTCTCGAGATTCGGAAGGCGATGCCTCTTCGATTTTTTAGCACGTAATCCTGTTGGGAGTCTGACTCTTGAGATTCAGAGAGCAGTGTCTCTTCGATTTTTGAGAAAGTATTCCTGTTGGGAGTCTGGCTCTCGAGATTCGGAGGGTGGTGCCTCTTCCATTTTTTAGCACGTAATCCTGTTGGGAGTCTGGCTCTCGAGATTCGGAGAGCAGTACCTCTTCGATTTTTAAGCAAGCAATCTTGTTGGGAGTGTTTTCTCGAATGTGAGTAAAGGTTGGACATTTTTGCCAGTCTGCCTTGCCACGGAGCACGGAAGTTGACACACATTGGGACTTTCTAGTTATCAAGCAGTGGTGTTGTTCCTTTACCCTTATGGGTAATAGTAGGGTAGCTGGACCTTCAAAATTTATGTGTCTAAACTTTGTCAGAGATTTTTGGCAAAGTTATCTGTGGTACCCGAGGAGCTGATGTTGCGTGTGGAAAGTGGTGCCTCTTCGGAATCCGGAGAGTGGTGCCTCTTCGATTTTTGAACCAACAGACTTGTTGCCCTTTCTTTTATAAGGGCACCAATTATGTGCAAGAAGTACATTCAGAGAGTTATTGTTTGTAGGAATTTTCCCCTTACTTTAGAGATTTATTGCACCTCATTTATCCTTTATCATTTCTGAAAATGTCTGGCCCATCCGACCTTCGTTTTGACTTGAACTTTGGTGAAAAGGTAGCCATGCATTCTCAAGACAACATATGGCGCCCATCCTTCTTATCCCGTACTGATCCTGGTTCTCTTATCTTTGGGAACTCTGTGATGAAGAATGATATGACCGCTGCCGTGGTGACCAAGAACCTTTTCACTCCTAAAGATAACAGACTACTTTCCAAACAGTCTGATGAGTTGGCTGTTAAGGATTCTCTGGCTCTCAGTGTTCAGTGTGCAGGTTCTGTGTCTAATATGGCCCAACGCCTCTTTGCTCGAACCCGCCAAGTTGAATCATTGGCGGCTGAAGTGATAAGTCTCAAACAAGAGATTAGAGGGCTCAAGCATGAGAATAAACAGTTGCACAGGCTCGCACTTGACTATGCTACAAACATGATGAGGAAGCTCGACCAGCTGCAGGAATCTGATGGTCAGATTTTACTTGATCATCAGAGGTTTGTGGGTTTGTTCCAAAGGCATTTATTGCCTTCGTCTTTTGAGGTTGTACCGCGTAATGAAGCTCCAAATGATCAACCTCCGGTGCCTCCTCCTTCTGGGGTTCTGCCTAGTACTGAGGCTCCAAATAATTACCCTCCGGTGCCTCCTCTTTCTGGGGCTCTGCCGACTACTGAGACTTCTCTTGAGCAACCTTTATGAAGGCTCCCTCTTGTTTGTTTATTTTGATTCATGTATATGTACATATTTGTAACTTATCAGAGATATCAATAAACAAGCTTTGCTTCATTTCAACGTATTGTGTTAAATACACCAAGGCCTTCTTCACTAAGTTCTTTGAGTTTTTTCTTTTGTTGAAACTTTGTGAATGAAGCATGTATGTTGAGGTAGTGCTCCCTTAATTTCCCGAATGAGGAAAACTTTTCGGTTGGAGACTTGAAAAATCCAAGTCATTAAGTGGTCATGAGACTTCCGAGTATCAAGGTGCAGTAGGATATGGTAGGAGTCCCTCAAGTCTCCGGTCGAGGGAGTTGACGAAGGAGGTGTCTTGCTAGTAGCCAAGCTTCTAAAGTAACAACACTTCACCATTTTCCTTTCTAAGTGGTAGCCCAAAACTCCTCATTCATATATATTTGTTATGAAAGTTGTTAGGCCCAAAGAAGAAGAGGCGGAATTTTTTTTTCGAATTTTTTTTCTTTTCGAATATTCGAATTTTTTAATTTCCGAATTTTTGAATTTTCAAATTTAAAAAAAAAAAAATTATATATATATATCTATATATTAAAGCTTTGTAGGTGAAACTTTAGTGTTGAATCTTTGTAGGTGAAGCTTTTAGGTTGAAGCTTTGTTGGGTACCATGAATTGATTTTGCTTCACACTATCTTGATCAAGATAATGTGAAGCTTTTGTGTTGAAGCTTTGTAGGTGAAGCTTTTGTGGTATGTGAAGCTTTTGTTGGTGAAGCTTTTATGGGTGAAGCTTTTGTGGTGGGGGAAGCTTTTGTGGGTGAAGCTTTTGTGGTGGGGGAAGCTTTTGTGGGTGAAGCATTTGTGGTGGGTGAAGCTTTTGTGGTATGTGAAGCTTTTGTTGGTGAAGTTTTTATGGGCGAAGCTTTTATGGGTGAAGCTTTTGTGGTGGGGGAAGCTTTTGTGGGTGAAGCATTTGTGGTGGGTGAAGCTTTTGTGGGTGAAACTATTGTGGGTGAAGCTTTTGTGGTGGGTGAAGCTTTTGTGGTGAGTGAAGCTTTTGTGGGTGAAGTTTTTGTAGGTGAAGCTATTGTGGGTGAAGCTTTTGTAGGTGAAGCTTTGGAGTTGAAGCTTTGTAGGTGAAGCTTTTGTTGGGTACCATGAATTGATTTTGCTTCACACTATCTTGATCAAGATAGTGTGAAGCTTTTGAGAATTTGTAGTTGTCCTCCATTGATGAAGCTTTTGTTGGTGAAGCTTTTATGGGTGAAGCTTTTGTTGGGTACCATGAATTGATTTTGTTTCACACTATCTTGATCAAGATAGTGTGAAGCTTTTGAGAATTTGTAGTTGTCCTCCATTGATGAAGCTTTTGTTGGTGAAGCTTTGTTGGGTACCACGAATTGATTTTGCTTCACACTATCTTGATCAAGATAGTGTGAAGCTTTTGAGAATTTGTAGTTGTCCTCCATTGATGAAGCTTTGTTGAATTTCCTTTTTTTTTTTGGGAAACTAGAAATTTGAAAATGTGGGAGATACAACATATACAAATTTTGCTTCCACACTGTTGAGCAAGAGATTGTGATGCAAGCCACACCTTGTAGTAGTCAAAAGTTTGGATGAACCATATAAATTGAATTTGCTTCAAACAGTCTTAAATTTGCTTCGAAGGTTTGAGAATTGTAGTTGCCCTCCATTGATGAAGCTTTTGTTGGCACCATAAATTGGTTTTGCTTCACACTGTCTTGATCAAGAGTGTGTGAAACTTTTGAGAATTGTGGTTGAACTCCTTTAATGAAGCTCTTGTTGGCACCATAAATTGGTTTTGCTTCATACTGTCTTGATCAAGAGTGTGTGAAGCTTTTGAGAATTGTGATTGCCCTTCGTTGATGAAGCTCTTGTTGGCACCATAAATTGGTTTTGCTTCACACTGTCTTGATCAAGAGTGTGTGAAGCTTTTGAGAATTGTGGTTAAACTCTTTTGATGAAGCTTTTGTTGGCACCATAAATTGGTTTTGCTTCACACTGTCTTGATCAAGAGTGTGTGAAACTTTTGAGAATTGTGGTTGCCCTACATTGATGAAGCTCTTGTTGGCACCATAAATTGGTTTTGCTTCACACTGTCTTGAACAAGAGTGTGTGAAGCTTTTGAGAATTGTGGTTGAACTCCTTTGATGAAGCTCTTGTTGGCACCATAAATTGGTTTTGCTTCACACTGTCTTGATCAAAAGTGTGTGAAGCTTTCTACGAGTTGTAGTGTTTGCATTGTTACATAGGGGAAATGTTTGAAGCAGATGCAAGAGAGCTAAATAGCTTGATCTTCGTATGCCATGCACTGAAGTTGTTGTTGGCTTGCAATAAAACTTTGTTGGTGACTATAACTCTTGTTGGGCATAAGTGCTTCCCTAGTTGAGTTGTCAAGCTTGAGGGTTTTTTATTATTTGTGAATGCTAGGAGTTCACATTTACAAGTTGTACCACTCGTCTTCTGGTAGGTGGAATGAATGGTGAGTTGCTTTCATCACTTGGTTGGTGGTACGAATGTGAGTTCCTTCATCACCTTTCATCACATTTCATCACCTGGTTGGTGGCACGAGGATGAGTTCATTCTTCCCTTGGTTGGTGGCATGAATGGCAAGTTGCCAAATGATATTAGAGTACGGGTTGTACATTTCATCACCTGGTTGGTGGCATGAAGGAGAGTACGGGTTGTACATTTCATCACCTGGTTGGTGGCATGAATGGCAAGTTGCCAAATGATATTAGAGTACAGGTTGTACATTTCATCACCTGGTTGGTGGCATGAAGGAAAATACGGGTTGTGCATTTTATCACCTGGTTGGTGGCATGAAGATGAGTTCCTTCTTCACCTGGTTGGTGGCATGAGTGGCAAGTTGCCAAATGATATTAGAGTACGGGTTGTACATTTCATCACCTGGTTGGTGAGAATAAGGGCAAGATGTCTAGGCACATTGTAGCAAGTGTCGAAGACACAAAGTATGTTGAACCCTTTCGAAGCACGGTTGGCTTATGTATGAATGTGTTGGAATGTATGATGTTTATGTATGAATGTGTTGGAATGTATGATGTTTATGTTGATTGATATGAGTGATGCTTATGAATGTTTTGCTATGCATGAAAGGATCCATGCTTTTGATATGTGAATTATGTTGGTTGTAACACTTAGTATCACATACTTTGTGTCAAAGTACGCATGTTGAAGCTCTGAGTTGGAGTATAAGGGTAGGTCAGCGTAGAGCAAGTGTTTCAGTGCTAGGAATGAAAAAGACTCAGAATAAGTTGTCTGAATTCCCTTTTCTTTAAATATTTGCCAAATGGCTTGTGTGACAAATGATCTCAAGCGGTTGAGAGTCAAAACATTTGTAATGTGTATGCCTTCTTATAATAGCATTTCCTTCAGTACCTAGTCCTCCATTTTGAAAGAGTGAGACTTGGCCCTATAGTCATAATTATCGACGGTACGTTCACCCCTGGTTGTCTTGATACGAACTTTTATCCCTCTTGTTGTAATAGGCTTGCTGAGAGTAAAAATCATTCCTATTACCAAGAGACAGATACGTTTGGTGACTTAACGAGTAGCTAAATGAGGCAGGAGATGATGCAATGGGTGTCTGAATGGCCAACAACTCCTCACTTGGTAGAACTTGACTTCCACTTCCCACTTGTTGATAGGGGTTAACCATATGGGGGTTCCCTTGGTATGTCCTTGCTTCGGCGGAGACGTGGTTGTAAGCCTGTGCCATCACCTTAGACTAAGTCTTCCAAGTGTTGGCTATGATCATGTACTTGAAGAAACAATCACGTAGGCCTGCCATGAAGGCCTTGAGAACGGTCTTGTCATCTGTCTCAGCGCATCGAGAATACTCATGGCTGAAGCGACCGGCATACTCTAGTAGTGACTAGTCCGGCTTCTGGTGAATAGTGTACAAGTCATCTGTAGAATGCAAGCGATCGGTCTGGAAGATGTGTTGAGAGACAAACAGTTTCCTCAGTTCCTCAAATGAGTCAACTGTCTTAGGTGGAAGACGGCAATACCAGTTTAGAGCTTCGCCAGAGAGGGTGGATGGGAAGAGAAGACATCGCTCTTCGTCGGTGTTCATCTGATATGCCATGGTGGACTCAAAGAGGTTAAGGTATTCAATTGGGTCATCCCTTCCAATATAGAGTTGTAAACCAAGCTTTTGTTTTGTCTTTACTTGAAGGGGGTGTCGATGATCCTCCTTGTGAGAGGGCAGGCCTGGGTTGGTTCCAGTCAGGTATCTCAGCATGACGTTCAGCCTTCAACTTGTTTACTTCTTCAAGGAGCTGTAGGACAAGGGGGTCCTGAGTGGAGTCATGTACCACTGAAATTTTCTTTCGTAAGTCTCCATCGCCTCTTGGAAGTAGGAAAGTTTGAGCAAGGGCGTGTGGTTTTTTCTTGGACTCGCCGTACTGACTTCTAGAGCGAGTCTGTCGGAATACCTCAGAGTCCCCTGTACCTTCATGTTCCTCTAGGACCGGTTATTCCTTCCCTAGATTGGCAACTGGCCTGAGTCTTGGGAGGGGACCGAGTCTTTCAAAAACCCTTAGGTCATTGATCTTCGAGCATATATGGAGGGGATTCTCTCGACGTTGCTTTAGGAAGTCTCGGCAATCAGGATAAACGGCTTTCGATCCTTCCAACCCTTCTGCAAGGAGGTGTCTTCCTCCACTTCTCCTACTTCGGGTCGAAGCATCTGGGTTGAGAGAAGTCTCATGTTGATCAATGTTTTGATGATTAGCTTGCTCCTCATCAAGGATACCCATGTCGAATGGAGGTGACCCTCCATGTTGGGGGGGTACCTAGATGATGGTTGATGTCCACAGGGGCAATGAGCTCGCGTGTTTGAGTACGCCTAGTTTCGTGGAGCGTCTTAAAGAGCTTCTCATACTGCTCCTGGAGGACCTCATTCTTCATTGCTATCTTGTTGTTCTGAGCTTCTAGCTCATTGACTTTAGCTTGAAGAGCAACCCTTTTTCCTTCCTTCTTTCGTTGCTTCGCACTAGGTGCAAGATGGGTGTCATTCTGTGTGTTATGGCTTCCTTCACTCCCCATGTTGGAGAGGGATGCCTAGTCAAAAGAGAGTGTACAAATGGTGGAAACCAGATTGGCAAAGCTAAAGAGAGTGGGAATAAGTGTCGTTCCCACAGACGGCGCCAAATGTTGATGCACAAAATCAGTGAGGACTTTGGTACAACAGAAAGTGTTAAGTTTGTAACCTTCGCTAGATTGCTCCGGTCACTAGTGTGGATAAGTATGTAAATGGATAGGGACAGGGAAGCAAACACAAGATGTACGTTGTTCACCCAGATTGGCTACGTCCACGGAGTAGAGAAGTTCTCATTAATTGTGAAGGGTTTACACAAGTACATAGGTTCAAGCTCTCTTTTAGTGAGTACTAGTGAATGATTTAGTACAAATGACATTAGCCAATATTGTGAGAGAATGATCTCTATTTATAGAAGAGAGTTTCTAGTTTCATTCTGACATTGACACGTGTCGTGTTGTGATTGGCTTTTGATGTTGACACGTGTCGCGCTATGATTGGCTTCTGATGTCGACACATGTCGAGCTGTGATTGGCCTCCTGGTTGGAGGGAAACTCTTCTGGGTCCTTGACGGTATAACGTTGACCGGTGATCAGTAGTTTCGGAATTGATCAAGTATGGTACAAACATTTTAGATTTTTTTATTGTTGAATTTGATCTATTAGATCAATGAATTTATAAATAAAAAAACTAAAAAAAAATACACATATATAGTGGATAACCTTAGGAGAATCTTGGCCTCAATTTGCCCCAAAAATAAGTTTCGGATTAAAACTTTTGTGCAAGTTAGTTATATTTGTCGTGATTTTGTCCATCGAATTGGTTTTGTTACTTCTTTTCATTTTCAAACTTAAGGTATTTTTATTGATACGAAAAAAAAAAGTTACACTTAATCAAGTGGGACACAACCGTTACCCCTCAGAATTCAACAAGTTACACCATCTTCTCAATTCTCTCGTAATTTCTTCTGTCACTCTCAATTCTCTCGTAAGTAGTTCTTCTTTCACTCTCAATTCTAACCTTCTTCCGGCCGGTAGAAATGCCTTCAGCAGAGACACTGAGGATACCATCATCATCAATATCAAAGAAAATTTTGATTTTAGGAACAACCTTGGGAGACGGAGGTATATCATCCAAGATAAGTTTACCCAAAAAGTAATTATCTTCAGCTTTCGTGCTCTCGCCTTCATAAATGGCCACTCTTCCACTACTTTGATCATCGAAGATGGTTGTCGAAACACGATTCATCAAGACAGGAATTCTTGAGTTTCTGGGAATAAAAACTCCCATGGAACGTTCTATCCCGTTCGCCATGCCAAGCGACAAAGGTGTGTCATACAAGAGAGTGTAGCCTTGAAGCTTCAAGCTGCTCACTTCCTTTCCCACTCAAGGCCGCAGCTTGAACAGCGAAGCCATACGCCACTGCCTCATCCAGATTAATGCCTTTGCACAGCTCCTTCCCTTTGAAGAAATTCTGTAATAGTTGTTGCACCTTGGGAATTCTAGATGAGCCACCAACAAGAACAACATTGTGGACACTGTTTTTGTCCATTTCAGCATCCTGCAAACACTTCTTCACGGGTTCAATACATTTGTTGAAGAAATCCATGTTCAGACTTTCGAATTTGGCACGAGTAATAGTTAGGTACAAATCGTTACTCTGATCAAAACAGTCAATTTCAATGTCAGTAGCAAAGGTAAAAGAAAGTCTCCTCTTTGCCATCTCACACGCATTTAATGTCCTAAGAGCTCTGCGGTTTCCACTATAGTCCAAATTATGCTTCCTCTTGAATTCCTCAACACAGTAACTCACCATTCTGTTGCTTACCATCACCAATGCCAAGTAAACTAACGACACATCCAAAGTACCACCGCCCAAATCAAATATCAGCACATTTCTCTTGCTATACCAACCAGTATTCTTTTCAAGGCCATAAGCAACTGCAGCCGCAGTTGATTCGGTGATGATACACATCACATGTAGACCAGCTCCAGTACCAGCATTTTTTATAGCCTCACATTGCGAGTTACTGAAGCAAGCAGGCACTGTAATGACAGCATTCGTCACAGGTGACCGAGGTAGGATTCAGCGATCTCTCGCATCTTTGCGAGAACCATGGATGAGATCTCTTCGGCAGAAAACTGCTTCTCTTTGCCTTTTTGAGTAACCACAACCATAGGCTTATCTCCAGAACCTTGAATAACCGTAAATGGCCACAGTTTCATATCACTTTGAACAGAGGCATCACTGAATCTCCTACCAATTAACCGCTTTGCATCTGGAAATTTATGTCAATTTTTTTTATTTTCTCAAAAAGAAAGAAGAAATTTTAACAAAGTACAACAGCATGGACATACCAGCAATACTGACGAGGCGAAGTATGATTCAAACAAACAAAATGGCAAGCTAAAATTTTGCTAGGCATATACATTTGCCACAAATTGCAGTTATATATGGTCGGAAAAAATTGGAAAGTAATTGCTGTATTGGTACTGTAAGAAATTTGAAATACTCTCATCAGTATATCGGGCATTTTACAGTATTGCTGTGCCTAATGAACTGCTATTCTTGGCTTGTATCAAATTTCTTGACTAAAACATAGTTTGGACTGAAGGCCAGCCTAATTTCAAAAGAACTGATTTCCGGCACCTAGTTTACAGCATGACAACTGTACCAGTAATAAATACATCACTATAGGCCTAATCTGGCACGAATAATTATCCTCGCCTATGTTTGTCCCTTGATTCTCATTTGATTTATTCAATTCAAAGACAAAAATTAAACAGATGTGTGCAAATAAAGAAGAGGAAAGTGAAAATCATTTTCCATTTTCTCAAAATTAATGCAATTAATATACAATGAACACAAAAATGAAGACAGTAATAGGAGATTAACTATAAATTGAACAAAGCAAATATGTACTCACACAACGTACCTCACAGAAAATATACAAATGATTATAAGAAGTGAAATTGACAATACATGTATGTGCAGGGAAGATGAGCTTACCAAAGATGGAGTTGGTGGTTTTTCTGACGGCCTGGTTGAATGCTGCTTCACCAAGCAACCACTAATCAGTATCAGTGAAGGCAACAAGATGGAGTGGTCTGGTTGCCCTGATCATTCACTATGATTTCTACGTGATCCTTTTGCCACATGCTACGCACGAAAATGTTGTCGTGATATCAATCCTGATTGCATGGTCTTCTTTTCCTGCCATTCTCCGCTTGGAATAACTCAAAGAAGAACAAATTAACAGAGTGCTTGGGAGTTCTCTGCAGGCTGCCAGCTCTGAAAAAAAAAAATACTAATGAAGTTGAGTGGTATAGGAGTTTGAGGATCTATCGTCTCCCCAAGAATCAATGTATATACACTCATTTATTTATTGTAGTCTTGTTGTGCAGGGATATTGCTCTTGGAATGCAATCAGTCTCTAGATTAAAAGTCCATAAAACTCTGTGTATTCAATCAAGATCAGGACTCTCATTCTCTAGGGTTTACTCAACTGAAATTTTAAAAGTCTATGAGTTTTTAATTAGGATTTTAAATGAATCTATGAAATTTCAAGGATATTTATAGGAGACTATGGATGCGGTGATTTTCAATTTTTGATCAAAGTCTTTGACTTTGTACACCTCATCATATTAGTATTAATATATTTCCATATCAGCAATTAAGTTTGACACTTTATGAAATTTAAAATCCCACTTTTAATGGGATATAAATTACAAATCAAGCATATATATGAGCAAATAATATGGGTACATAATAGAAAAAATATTGTACCCACTTATATACATGGTACATAATATGAACACAAAAATATTGTGTCCACTTATATACATGGGTACAAAAGATGGGAGGAAGAGAATCAACAACAAAGGAGTTGAGTACAATTGGTAATGTACCCATGATCAGAAATGAGATTAGTTAGTGGATGTTCTTACCTAAAAGAAAGAAAAAAAAAGAAAGAAAAAAAAAGGAAAAACTTTTGGCATTTAAATGGCCACACTAGCCACTCAGTACCACGGTCTGGTGATATTCCTTTTCACTTGGAAGTGAGAGGTTTTAGGTTCGAATCTCGTGGATGGCGAATTCAATACCAAATTAGGTTGCCCATTGTGTGGCTTAGCCAAACTCCCCCTCCCCCTAGTATAAAAATATCGATGTACTAAAAAATAAAAAAAAATAAAAAAAAGGCCACACTACACCATAAACTTATTATTTTCCTACTTTCTCCTCTCAGCAGAAGAAAAAGGACAGATTGACTGAAAACAGAGCATATTGTAGTCCACTAAAAAGAAAGCAAAGTTAATATATGATGTACAAGCTAGTAAATTCCAACTTTTCATTAATTAAACTAATATTTGGTAATTGACTCATAATTAATCAAGTAGAAAGATTATCATTTTGTTGAACAAAATAAGACTTTAATCAACCTGAACCCAGGGATCTCTAATAATCAAGTTCTAATTGAATCTGCATCTCAATATAATGATCATCCGCACGTACCATTAAATCTAACAATAACCCTGTTAATATGTATCTGATTCCAACCTTATCCATTAATACAAAACCTAGAGAATAAATTTTCAACCTTGACAATATTCACTAATTGCAGTGCAGCCTGTAACATTTAAGGCCAACTTACCTGGACATTAAAAGCTTTTAGCCAAGGAGCATCCAGCAATAACAATCTCTAATTAAAACAATGCCTCCATATCAATCGCACTGCGACCTGAAACAAAAACAAAAATCAAAGAGAAAAAAGAAAGGAAGTATAAGAAAAATGACTACAAAAACAATGATACACAAAGAGAGAAGAACTACTACAATTCAGCTTTGTCCACAGGAAGCCAGGTCGAAATTGCTTCAATATGTTCAATCTGAAACAAATCACAAGAATAAAAATCATAAAGAAATGTTTGATGCAAGCTTAAGAAATTCACACCACTACTGAAATCCAACAGATGAGACATATTTTCACCTTTGAAGCTGGTTGCATCATTAACAGAATGCAGATCCTTCCACCTCTTGGAAAGGTCAACTGCAACGGTCTCCCGTATGTCTTTCTCTTTGACTGTTTCTGGTTTTGCATTTGCTTCTTGTTGGGTTTCTTTCATCTGAAAGGTGAAGAAATTAAATGAGCATCCAATTATACACAAAACCATGAATTTACAAGGTTAACTTATTTGTTTGATATTGAAAATTTTTATAAACAAGAAGTTCTAATTTCAATTGAAAGTGCACATAAACATCAGACAAGCAAGCAGTAGGTATTGGTTCAGTTTCTTGCTGCTGCTAACAAAGAAACAAAATCAGAGCTATGATCGAGAAAAATCTTAATTGTAATGATGACTGCAATTACGATTAGGATTGAAACTGGACTTGTGATTTCAAAACTGACTTTATCCATGCAATTAAACGCCATAAAACTAACAATCTTCATCAGAATTCAACGCCTGATTACCGAAATTGGTTCACAAAACCTAAGTCGAAACTTAATTTACCGAAATTTTATCGTACCTTGCTTCCAATGACGATTACAGTTGCGAGAGCTATTGCAATTTCGAAAATGAAGAAAGAAATCAGAGATAGAGATTGTGGAATCAAGCTCAAAGAATCGAAATGTGGAATCAATCTCAAGGAATCTGCGATTTCAGAACCTCAGGGATACAATTGAATCCGTGAGTGCGCTTGCAATGTCTGTAAGTTTCAGAAAACGAGGGAGAGCCATCAGCCATGTCCGCGGGCACCGAATTCAGCCATGTCCGTGAGAGTGAGAGTGAGAGTGAGAGGAGAGAGCAGTGACGATCGAGAGTCTTTATATTTTAATCGAACTTTTCTTTCCTTTTTTTATTGTGAATCTTGTTTCATTTATTTTATATTTTTTGAACCAATTTCACTAATTTAAGCTTGTCTTTTATTTACTTTAATTTTTAAAGTGGCACCTCTTAGATCATCTTCAACTCTTAGGCTAAAAATTAAATTTTTTAGCCTGGAAAATTTAGCTTTTAGCTCAGAAACATTTTTTCTACTTCAACCCTTCTGGCCTAAAATTTTAGTTCGGAATTATTAAAGAATGAACTTAGGCTAATTTAAAAAAAAAAAAATATGTAGACTATCGTAAATTAATTTTATGAACATTTTAATCTAAAAATATTTAAATTCCGATAAATATTGAAAAATCACTAAATTTTCCACAAAGCAAGCCTTGAACTTTCACCAACCGTTCAACACCAAACTTTCAACTTTCACCAATCGTTCAACTTTCAACTTTCATCAATCATCCTCTATATAAACACATGTCAAATATTAGTTGATCACACAATCTTTCAACCTTCAATCATCTTCTATATTCACCAATCTTGAAAGAGTTTTTGTTTCCTGAAAATCCTCAATATCTCATCAATGGGTGATAGAAGAAGGCATAGCAGGGCAATGCAGATGACACAATACCAAGCAAGGCTTGACATTGAGGATGCATAATTGATCAACGTCGAAGCTGAACTTGTAAACTCGCTTATGCAATATGAGCACCATGGCGAATCTAGCCATTGTGGTTCTGTCACAGGGTGTTCATTTGTGCAGCGTGATAAAGAAAAGCGTCATGACCAAATGATGAAAGATTATGAAAGATTATTTCATCAAGCGTTCGAGATTTCCTTCTCATGATTTTCAGAGGCAGTTTCGGATGAGGAGAAAGCTTTTTGAAAGCATCTTGAACGCAGTTGTCAATCATGACCACTACTTTGCAAGGAAGATAGATGTCGTAGGCCGACAAAGTCTATCACCTCATCAGAAGCTCACATCTGCATTTCGGATGCTAGCTAATGAGTGCTCTGCAGACTCAACTGACGAGTATTGCAGACTTGCGGAGAATATTGCTATTAAGAACCTGAAGCACTTCTGTCAGACGATTCAAGCCATATATGGAGCCACATTGTGAAATCCCGTTCTTGGATTTCACTGTCATAATCTACGTAATTGTATTGAGATTTTATATTATTTTTGGGGAATTTTTATTAATTTATTTGAATTTATATTTCAATTAAAGCAGTTACTAAGAGTGAAGTTTGGAAATTAATTATTTAAAATCCGTAAACCTTTTGTGGTCACAATTTATATTTTCGAATAGAGCCTGATCTCACGAACGCGTAGGCGTAAACTGTTCGTGAAACGGAGTTATAACGAGAGAGTTATTAACGTTTAAAATTAGGGATATTTTTGTAATTTTACCCTCATTTAGAAGGCTCCAGAAAATCTAGAGCAAATGATGTGCCACGTGTGTGGCTAGGATGAAAGCAAAAGAAGAGATGGACGGCTGGGATAGAAAGGAAAGAAAAGCAATGAGAGAAATGAGAGAAAATGAGGGGGAAGAAGGACCAATTGAAAACAGAAGCAAGGAGGGAAAAGAAGAGAGGGGAGAAGGAGGGGAACCGGACCCTCTTCGACCTGGTTCTATTTTTTCAACCCGACTCAGCTTTCTTCACCTCATCCGGTGGTTTTTCGTTGGGTTTTCCAGTGAACTATGTTACTAAACCACCTCAAAAATGTTCCATGACCTTCCCTCTACCTATTCCACCATAAATTAGATGAAAATAGGCCTTGAAATTGTGCAAACCGCACTGGTGGGTGCACGAGTTCATAGATGTCGATCCACGAAATCTGAAACAAATTCCTTCAATCACCACCACCTATAGCATCATCTTGAGACCTGTAACAAAGCCCAAACAAGTTTGGGGGCGGTAAAGCTGTTAAGGCGTCGAATTGAGGACACCCAAATTCTAGGGTTTTGGCGGGTTCAAGGCTATTTGAGGCTTTTCCCGGCCAAATTGGCCTTGGTCATATGTATGAAACTTGATCTACTAAGTGAGATCTTCATTTATATGAAATTTGGTAATTTTTTAAAATAGTTGAATTTTTCGGCAAGTCGGGACCGCCGACCGCCACCCTCGGCGGCGCGTGGCCAATGGGCCGACGATGATGGGATTCCTGATGATTTGGTTGATGGCTGAATCACCAACAAATCGCTCAGTCTCAGTGAAGGCAACACAAGATGGAGTGGTCCTATTACCCTGATCATTCACTACGATTTCCACATGGTGGTGCTCCCACATTGCGACACACGAGTACGTTGTCCCCAGATCAATCCTGATTGCATGGCCTTCTTTTCCTGCCATTCTCTGCACAGGAACACGATAAAGAAGAAGAACAGAGAAGAAAAATTATTTCAGTGAGAGTAATAGGAAGGGACGAGAGAGTGAGTCTAATAAGGGTAAAACTGTAAACAGTTAAGGTTGTTATGGTAGTTTGTAAATCCTACCATAACCTAGAAATCTCCCACTTCTTTCTCTTCGATTCTTCCAAACCTAGTAATCGCCATGGCTGGCTCTCCTTCTTCTGGCTCTGCTTCTTGCCCTAATTTTTCTCTCTCCTCGACGACATCGTCGATTACGATCCAAAATATTGGATCTATGGTGCCGATCAAGCTCACATCGATGAACTATCTCACCTGGAGTGCTTTGTTCGCTCCCATCCTTCGCCGGTACAATCTCACCAGAATCATTGACGGCACGTTGTCTGCTCCGCCGAAATACCTTCTTGACTCCTCAGGTAATCAAACCTCTACTCTCAATCCTCAGTATGTTACTTGGTTTGAAAATGATCAGAATATCTTGATTTGGATCAATTCTACCCTATCGGATGCCCTAATTTCGTACACTGTTCGAGTTAATTCGGCCCGTGAGCTCTGGTCCAAATTGGAATCGCTACTTGCAACTGCATTGCAATCGCACATTCATGAGCTTCGTTCTCGTCTTCGTAGCATCACGAAGGGTGATTCTACGGCTACGCTCGATCTTCAAAAAATTGAAGAAATCGCAGATGCTCTTGCAAATGCAGGCGCCCCAATCGAAGATTCTGAGTTGATTTCTGTAATTTTACATGGTTTGCCCTCTGAATATGAGTATTTCATTGATGTCATCCAATTTCGCCTAGGTTCAACCACTATTGATGAACTTCATAGGCTGCTTTTGAGCAAGGAGCTTCAACTGAATGCTCGCAAGAAAACCTCACCATCTACTCCCATTCAAGCTTTTAATGCTTCTGCTGGTCTTCTTCCCACACCCCTTGGTGATTTTGGTGCTCAAGCATTCTTTACTCATAACGGATCTTCTTCGCAATCCTATGGTCTTCCGAATCGTGGCAATTTCTCTCAATCTCGTAATTCCACCAATCGTGGTTCACATCGCAATTATCAAGGTTTTTCAAGGCAATCAACGATTCAATCGCGGTAATCAGGGTGATCATCGTTACAATCGTGGTCCTCATTCTCAGCACAACAATTCTCACAGAAAGATCTCTTGTCAAATTTGTCGCCAATTGGATCATGAAGCTGTTGAGTGTCCTCAGCGCATGAATCCTAATTTTGGTAACAAGCATTCTCCAGCTGCTTATCATGCCTCTACCCCTCATACTTGGCTTCTTGATTTTGGTGCTAGCTCGCACATGACTCATTCCTCCATAAATTTGCAGAATCCTGAGCCATACACTGAACCTGAGCAAGTGTATATTGGTGATGGCAAAGGTTTGCCTATACTCAATTCTGGTTCTTCTACACTTAATACTGGTTCTCATTGTTTTGATCTTAAAAATGTCTTGCATGTTTCTCATCTTAAGCAAGATTTGATTTCTGCAAATCGGTTTATTCTTGATAATTGGTGCTCTATTCATTTGTATCTTTTTCACTTCATTGTGAAGGATCTTTCTTCGAAGAAAACGCTTTTTAAAGGTCCTGTGAGAGTTGGTTTCTATCCATTTCATGCATCCTCTATTGCTGGTAATCAAAAGGCATTTGCAGCTTCTGCTAAAGCTTCACAGGAAACTTGGCATCACAGATTGAGTCACCCTGCACTCAAAATACTTAATAAACTAACATCTCAATCTTGTATTTCAGTTTCCAGTGCTTTAAATAAATCTGTGTGCTTCAGTTGTGCTCTAGGCAAGAGTTTCAAATTGTCTTTTGCTTCTGTTTCTTGTACATCCAGTAGGCCTCTGAAGCTTCTGCACAGTGATGTATGGGGTCCTGCACCACTCATTTCTGTTAATAAATATCGATATTATCTCATTTTTGTTAATGACTACACCAAGTATACTTGGTTTTTTCCTCTCAAGTCTAAATTTGATGTCTTTGATACATTTGTGCAATTCAAAGTGTTGGTGGAAACTTTACTCAGTACTAAAATTGTTATCTTGCGATCTGATTCTGGTAGGGAATTTCTTAGTCTCAAGTTTATTAAGTTTCTTCAAGAATATGGCATTTCCCATCAGTTAAGCTGCCCTCACACACATGAGCAAAATGGTTGTGCTGAGCGCAAGCACATGCATTTAGTTGAAACTGCTCGAACTCTCCTAGCAGCATCCAAGGTTCCTCATTCCTATTGGGTTGAAGCTTTTGCCACAACTATCTATCTCATCAATCGGATGCCAACAACCACCACACTCTCACCTTGGGAACTACTATTTCACAGATCTCCAGATTACATCTCACTGAAAATTTTTGGATGTCGATATTTCCCATGGTTGAAACCTTATACAACTTCCAAGCTTGATCCCAAAAGCAAGGAATGTGTATTTTGGGGTACAGTTTGAACCACAAAGACTATAAATGTCTTGATCCTTCCAATGGCAAAGTGTATCTTTCGAGGCATGCTATTTTTGATGAAGCTACATTTCCTTTTGCTCAAAAGGATCATCCTCAGCCATCACATTCAAGCTTTAGTTCTTCTCAGTCACAGCCATCCAATCATATTCCAACCATATTGACTTTTCTTCCTCTGTCTCAGCCTTCTCCCTCTCCATCTCCTATCTTACCTCCAACTCCATCTTCACCATCTTCATCACAATCTCTTCCTGTCCCCTCTTCTACTGCCTTACCTAATCCTCCTCTTTCCTCTCTCCCTCATCCACTTTCTGCACCCTCAATACCTCTCAATACTCATACCATGCAAACTAGATCCAAATCGGGTATTTTTAAACCCAAAGCACTTATGGCAACCAAGTATCCCATCTCTTCTGATCTCTCTCCCAATTATACACCATCTACCTATCTTCAAGCCTCCAAACATCCTCATTGGCGTCAAGTAATGTATGAAGAGTTCAATGCTCTCATTCAAACTGGCACTTGGTCTCTAGTTCCTGCTAATCCCACTCAGAACTTAGTTGGTGCAAAATGGGTGTTTAGAATCAAAAGAAAACTAGACGGTACCATTGATAGGTACAAAGCTCGGCTTGTTGCCAAAGGCTTCCATCAGTAGCACAGTATTGATTATACTGAGACATTTAGTCCAGTTGCCAAGCCTGTTACTATTTGGTTACTTCTCACTTTGGCTGCCAAGTTTGATTGGTTTCTTAATCAACTTGATGTTAGCAATGCTTTTCTACATGGTACCTTGATAGAATCTGTGTTCATGATCCAACCACCAGGATTTGAAGACCTTACCAGACCTTACCAAGCTAAATCATGTTTGTCATCTCCATAAATCTTTGTATGGGCTCAAGAAAGCCCCCAGGGCCTAGTATGACAAGCTCACCACTGCATTGGAGTCTCTGGGTTTCTCAGGTTCCTCAAATGATCATTCTTTATTTGTAAAGAAGGCTTCTGAGTTGATTTTCCTTTTGGTCTATGTTGATGATATTATTGTTACTGGACCGAATGCTTACCTCTGCAAAGACATTATTTCTCAGCTTAGTTCTTTATTTTCTGTCAAAGATCTTGGTCCTCTTCATTACTTCCTTGGTATTGAAGTCAAGCGGTCATCATCTGGTATCCTTCTCTCTCAACACAAGTATATTCTCGATCTTCTCTCCAAAGCACATATGGAAGGTTCCAAACCTTGTGTCACTCCTCTTAGTACAACTAAATTGGATCATGACTCTTCTCTGCTTGATAAACCTGAGGAATATAGATCTTTGGTTGGTGGTTTGCAATACTTAACATGGACACGGCCAAATCTGTCTTATGCAGTAAATTTGGTTTGTCAATTTATGCACAGCACGAGACAAGCTCACTTTCAGGCAGTCAAACGCATTCTTCGATATCTAAAGGGTACTCTGTCTCTTGGCTTATGGTTTCCAAAATGTACTAAACCTCTTACTCTCACTGCTTTCTCTGATGCCGATTGGGCCGGTTGCAGTCTTGATCGCCGATCTACTGGGGGGTTTTGTGTCTATTTGGGTGACTCTTTTATAAGCTGGAGTGCCAAGAAACAGCATACTGTGGCTTGGTCATTGACCGAAGCTGAATATCGAATATTGGCTAACACTGCAGCTGAACTGACATGGATATGCAAGCTATTCGTTGATGTTGGTCTTGATCTTCCTTCTTCCCCTCATATTTGGTGTGACAACATTTCTGCCATTTCATTAGCTAGAAATCCACTCTTTCATGCTCGAACCAAGCATGTGGAGATTGATTATCACTACATTCGGGAAAAAGTGCTTGCTAATCAAGTTCAAGTTATGTTTGTGTGTACTCAAGATCAGGTTACTGATATCTGCACCAAGGCTCTGTCTAAGCACATATTCTATCTTCTCCGGGACAAAATCTCCCTTTGGCTACCTCAGTTAGGTTTGAGGGGGGATAATAAGGGTAAAACTGTAAACAGTTAAGGTTGTTATGGTAGTTTGTAATTAGTGAGTGATTAGTTGATGAAGGTGTAATTAGTTAGTTATCTAATACTAGTGAGTAACTAGTATATAAGACATCAATGTGTAACCTTATTGAAGTAATGAAATGAAAGGATAATTTTCCTAATAGAGTCAGCCTAATTTATTGGTGAAGATAAAGAGTTCAAAGTGGTGTCTTTCATAACTTAGACCTAACTTGGGAACGAATAATCATTTATCTTTTGCTTTTCTAAAGTTTTGTGCAAAAAAACGTTGGAATGCATTAAGCTCCAAAATTTATTTAATGTTTCCTGTTTTTATGCCAAATTATGCAGCAATCAAAGCACAAACGATAACGATTACAAAAAAAAAAGAAAATAACGAAAAGCTCCCGATATTGTTCGCTTTAACGAAAAATCACATTTTTACACTAAAAAATCAATCCTAATACTATTCACTTTACCCTTTATTTTGTCATTTTCGTTAAAACTCAAAGTTTTCAAGTCATTTTCATTAGTTTTCCTAAATAAAAAAGCATAAATGTTGTAAAAGCTATATGGTGTATGCCCACATCCCACATGCATTTGGAAAAAAGGTGAAAATGATAGTGATATATTTGTTGTTATGTAATATTGTCAAAAGTAGCCATCCTATCATCATTGGATGTTATCATGGGAATAGCTCTATAAATAAAGTGATCCGTATGTTGTCAAAATACACACTGCAAAATAAAGAATCAAAGAAATAATATCAGTATATCTCCATCCATCTCTTTATCTGCCATCCTTTGTGTTATAGCTACTAAAGTTATAGTGTAATATTTTGCACATGCTTTGCTTCTGTCTTTAGTAAAGGTTATTTCTCTAACTTTTGCATATTTATAACACGTTATTAGCACGACTCTCTAAGCATTTCTCATTTCCCTTCGCCGAAAGAAAAAAAAAGTTTCCTCCTAGGATTTTACTGTTCTTTTTCTTCCTTTGCCTCACATGCTGGGTATACCCTCGTGAAGAACTGTTTACACCATGCCTGCTTCTCGTTCTCAATTTAACAATTACTTATATATTTGATTTCTTGTTTGGTGTAGTTCCTGATTACTAACACAATATTTATTTATGTTAATTTTATTGCGATTGAAGATGGTGTGGTATCATCGCCCATTTTGGACTGCAGATTTAATTTTACTGCAATTTTAGGTAGTGCGGTATAATCGTCCATCCTGCATATTTAAATTTGCCTGTTATTTAATTTTACTGCAATTTTAGGTGGTGTGGTATAATCGCCCACCCTGTTCTGCATATTTAAATTTTCCTGCAGTTTGAGTGGTGCGAAATAATCGCCCATCTTATGCTTACTTCAATGAGAATGGTGCGGTACAATCGCCCTTCTCATTAATCATGTAAATCTCGAGCCTGAAGTTTCGAGTGCTTATCATTTTGGCCTGAAGATCAAACTGAAAAATTTGTAAGAACCAGAAGTTCTAACACTATATTCCTCCAAGAATACATATTATTGTAAGTTTTTACACATCTCATTTTTCTTTCAGAAAAGAAAATGGCGAACTTAGCAAAGCTTGATTTTGTTGCCTTGGAGATTACTGGGAAGAACTACGTTACTTGGGTTGTGGATATCAAGATCCATCTGGAGGTAGGGAATCTTGGAGAAACCATTATGGAGGAAAACAGTGCATCCTTTCAAGATCGGGCGAAGGCCGTGATCTTTATTTGTCTCCACCTTGATGGAGGACTAAAGAGCGAGTACCTAACGGTTGAAAATCCATTAGCTCTCTGGAAGAGATTGAGAAACAGATACAATCACCAGAAAACGGTAATTCTTCCAAGAGCTCGTTATAAGTGGACTCACTTAAGGATCCAGGATTTCAAATCAATGGCTGAGTACAATTATGTGATGTTCAGAATTAGCTCCTAGACGAAGCTTTGTGGGGAAACAATCACTGAGGAAGATATGTTGGAAAAGACGTTCAGCACCTTTCATGCCTCAAACGTGATCCTGCAGCAGCAGTATAGAGAGCGAGGCTTCACTTCAGTTTCACAAACAGGTTTTAAGGCATAATTCAGGCCCGAACTTTAAGAATGCAAATCACCACAAAGGCAAAGCTCATATGAACAACGCTCATAGAAACTCTGAATGAGCCTGCCATAGGTGTGGTGGCAATGGGCACCGGGCGCGTACATGTCGTACCCAAAAATATTTGGTGGATATATATCAAGCCTCTTTCAAGGATAAGGGTGTCGAGATCAATTTCCTCGACCAGGCTAGACCAATGGATATACCTAATCCAGTGCTCAACTTATCAGGGCAGTTGAACACAACCCACCTAGATGCTTAAGACTTCATTATGGAAATAGGGAATGAAATATACTGGTCCGATTGAATCATTTATGTTTGATGTGTTTTTTATTTTGAACTTGTAGTTTAAAAATCGTATTTCAATTCAATAAAAGTGGCATTTTAATTTCCCTTTTATGAATAAGTTGTTTTTAACTGTGATCCCTTTTACTCAGAAAGCATGGATAAAAACTATGGTTATTCTCAAAACATGAGAAATGTGGGAGATATTTGTCTTGCAGACAGTGCAACCACACATACAATACTTCATGAACGAAAGTATTTCTCAAGCTTAATGCTTACAACAGTAAGGGTAACAACAATATCAAGCCAATCAGATGTAATTGAAGCCTCAGGGAAAGCCCATATTATGTTACCAAATAGAACAATATTGTCCATACAAAATGCGTTGTATGCTACTCGATCTACTCGAAATTTGTTGAGTTTCAAAGACATACGTTTAAATGGATACCACATTGACACAAAAAATGCAGAAAATGTGGAGTATCTATGCATTACCTCCAATGATACCCAGAAGCGTATATTGAAGAAGTTGTGTGGCTTGTTGAGTAGATTATATTATACATACATAAAGACAGTTGAATCACATACTGTCATGAACCAGAAGTTCATTGATTCAAAAGTTTACATGCTTTGGCATGACCGTCTGGGCCATCCAGGATCCACCATGATGCGTAGGATCATTACCAACTCTAATGGACATCCATTATTGAGCAGACACATTGTTATCTCAAATGATAACCCCTGCAAGGCTTGTTCTTAAGGGAAGTTGGTAATTAGACCATCACAACTAAAGGTTGATGCTGAATCCCCATCATTTTTGCAAAGAATTCAAAGGGATATTTGTGAACCTATTCAACCATCTTGTGGACCATTTCGATATTTTATGGTTTTGGTTGATGCATCTACCCGATGGTCACATGTTTGTCTCTTGTCTACACGAAATGTAGCTTTTGCGAGACTTTTTGCTCAGATAATTAAGTTGTGAGCACAGTTCCCAGATTACCCCATTAAGTCAATCCGACTTGATAACGCTAGTGACTTTACGTCTCAAACCTTTGATGATTACTGCATGACATTGGGCATTGATGTTGAACACCCTGTTCCTCATATCCATACTCAAAATGGTTTAGCAGAAGCATTGATCAAGCAGCTTCAGTTAATAGCTCGCACTCTGCTTATGAAAACAAAATTGTCAGTTTCTGCATAGGGACATGCCATATTGCATGCTGCATCATTGGTTCGACTGAGACCTATAGCCAACCACTAATACTCCTCAGTACAACTCGTGTTTGGGCATCAGCCAAACATTTCATATTTACGAGTTTTTGGTTGTGCTGTTTATGTGCTTATTGCACCGCTAAAACGCACTAAAATGGGACCTCAGCGCAGACTGGGAATTTATGTGGGTTTTGATTCATCATTTATCATTAGATATTTGGAACCCTTAATAGGTGATATATTTACAACTCATTTTACGGATTGTCATTTTGATGAGACAGTCTTCCAGTCATTAGGGGGAGAAAAGATCGTTCCAGAAGAACTGCAAGAGATGACATGAGTTGTTCTTACCTTATCTCATTTTGATCCACGAAGCATTCAATATGAAAATGAAGTGAAAAGAATCGTTAATCTTCAAAGTATTGCTAATCAAATGCTAGATGCATTTAATGATGCTTCGAAAGTGACAAAGTCACATATACCAGCTGCAAATGCGCCTGTAAGAATTGATGTCCCTGTTGGACAAAATAAAGTGGCAGCGAATGAACCATCTAGTGCACACCTGAAGCGTGGTAGACCCCCAGGTTTAAGAGATTTAGCCCCTCAAAAGAGAAAGACGAGGGCACAACTGAATCCAAATGAAATCATTCAAGAAAAGAAAATGAATGATAAATCCCCATTTCATGATTCTGAAAAGGAAAATGTTCTTGATGAGACACATGTCCCTGAAGAGACAGAAGTGCATGAAAGCAAAGAAATCTCCATAAATTATGGATGTATTAATGAATTGTGGGATCAAAATGAAATAATCATCGATGACATGTTCGCATTTGCAGTTGCCACTGAAATCATATTAAGCGATGATATTGAGCCCCGCTCTGTTGATGAATGCAAATAGAGACAAGATTGACCTAAGTGGAAAGATGCAATCCAGGCAGAATTAAATTCCTTGGAAATGCGAAGTGTTTTTGGACCGATAGTCCAAACCCTGCCTGATGTAAATCTCGTAGGTTACAAATGAGTATTCATAAGAAAACGCAATGAGAAAAACGAGATTGCAAGATATAAAGCACCACTCACTGCACAAGGTTTTTCACAAAGACCTGGAATTGATTATGATGAGACATACTCTCCTGTAATGGAGGCAATTACGTTCCATTACTTAATAAGTTTAGTGGTTTCAGAAAAACTTGACATGCGACTTATGGATGTCATCACAACGTATTTATATGGAGAATTAGATACTAACATATATATGAAAGTCCTAGAAGGACTTAAGTTGCCTGAAACGACTAACAAACCACGAGGTATGCTCTCAATCAAATTAATGTGATCATTGTATGGGTTGAAACAATCTGGACAAATGTGATATAATCGTCTCAGTGAGTATTTGATCAAATAAGGATATATCAACAATGTCATTTGCCCTTGTGTGTTCATTAAGAAATCCAATTTTGGATTCATTATAGTGGCAGTATATGTCGATGATATGAACCTAGTTGGAACTCCTGAAGAGCTCAATAAAACTGCTGAATATTTGAAAAGTGAATTTGAAATGAAAAATGTTGGGAAAACAAAACATTGTCTCGACCTGCAGATTGAGCATTGTGCTAGTGGACTTTTGATCCACTATTCGTCTTATATTGAAAAAATCCTGAAACGATTTGGAATGGACACGGCTTATCCACTTAACACGCCAATGATCATTCATTCTTTGGACATTAAGAAAGATCCATTCCATCCAAAAGAAGATGATGAAATGGTCCTTGGTCCAGAAGTACCATATCTGAGTGCAATAGGTGCTTTATTGAATTTAGCACAATGTACTAGACTAGATATAGCTTTTTCAGTTAACTTGTTAGCAAGGTATAACTTTACTCCAACAATTCGTCATTGGAAAAGAATCAAAGATGTTTTGCGATACCTTCTTGGGACAACAGACATGGGTCTTTTCTACTAAAAGAAATCCACAAATGATCAGATCCTTGTTGGATATGCAGATGCTGGTTTCCTCTCTGATCCGTATAAAGCCCGCTCACAAACTAGATATGTGTTCACTAATGGACATACAACAATCTCATGGCACTCAACAAAGCAAACACTAGTTATTACATCTTCCAATCACTCGGAAATACTTGCTTTACATGAAGCAAGTCGTGAATGTTCTTGGTTAAGATCAATGATCCATCATATCCAGAATTCATGTGGTCTAATTTCAAAGACAGACACTCCAACTGTCATCCATGAAGATAATATAGCCTGTGTTGCCTAAATGAAGGAATAATTCATCAAGGCTGATAAGACTAAACACATATCTCCAAAGTTTTTCAGTGCACATGAGCTTCAGAAGGCTAAAGTTATTGAAATCAGACAAATCCGTTCCAATGAAAATCTGGCGGACTTGTTCACTAAATCTCTACCAAAGTGCACATTTCAGAAGTTAGTGCAGGGAATCAGATTACGTCGGCTTACCAATCAACTAAATTTGAAGAATGCAGAATCATGGGGAGATACAATTCAGGGGGAGCATCCATGATTCATGCATGTTGTACTTTTATTTTTCCTTCGATTAGGATTTTTCCCACTGGGTTTTTCCTATCAAGGTTTTAACGAGGTAACATAAGCCTACATAACACTATATCAACAATCCAGGTAAAGTTACACTCTTTTTCCTTCGCTATGGTTTTTTCCCACTGAGTTTTTCCAAGTAAGGTTTTAACAAGGCAATTGATGTTGATATGTGGACATCCAAGGGGGAGTGTTGTAAAAGCTATATGGTGTATGCCCACATCCCACATGCATTAGTATGCCCACATCCCACATGCATTTGGAAAAGGGTGAAAATGATAGTGATATATTTGTTGTTATGTAATATTGTCAAAAGTAGCTATCCTATCATCCTTGGATGTTCTCATGGGAATAGCTCTATAAATAGAGTGATTCGTGTGTTATCAAAATACACACTGCAAAAGAAAGAATCAAAGAAAGAATCAAAGAAATAATATCAGTATATATCCATCCCTTCCTTTATCTGTCATCCTTGGTGTTATAGCTACTAAAGTTATAGTGTGATATTTTGCACCTGCTTCGCTCCTGTCTTTAGCAAAGGTTATATACAACCTTTCAACTTTATACCTTTATAACAATAAATGATAAGTACTACTTTATACCTTTACCTTTACAACCTTTCAACTTTGGACCTGGCTTCTCTGCCCTCTCACTTTCTATACACTCTCATCCCCTCCTATTTTGTTCGGTCACGGTTAAGCCACGTCAACATTTTATATTGATTTTTATAGAGATAATAAGACAAAAAGCAATAGTAATATAAAATGTTGACGTGGCTTAACCGTGACCACACAAATAAGAGGAGATGAGAGTGTATGGAAAGTGGAAGGGCAGAGAAGCTAGGTCCTTCAACTTTACCTTCTTTATTATTTTATTTTTGAGAGAACTTTACAACTCAGTTGCTCACATTGAAAGTGGAACTGGACTCGCAGATAGAAAGCTAGCACATATCTTAGTAGCTAAGTAAAGTACTCCTCTGAGAATTCTTCTGTTTCGATGACTTTTTAAGGCAAATTTGGAAAATTGGGAGAATTCTTCTTCTCCTGACATTCTCAGCATTCTCAGCGCTAAAACTCAAAGAAGAACAACCGATAGTTTTGGTTAATTGTTTGTTAAAGGTTCATCCATGCCAAAGCGCGAAACCGAGAAAACAAAAAGAACAAATTTCTATGGTTAAACTTATCTATTGCAACTCCTTTAATTACACAACTCCATTCAAATTAAGCTACCGGCCGTCTCACTTTCTAAAATTCGATAAAATTGCAGCATCAACAGAGTTAAATAAAATCGATAAACATGTATGGTTTAGAGCTTTTACTCACGCACCCAATATGTAAGTTAAATTCTCCATTCCCACACTAAGAAAATGAATTTTATATACAAAATTATTAGTTGTACATATTTCACCATAAACCAGATATATGTGTCTTCGGAATTTCATGGCACTAAATGAAAGGGAAAAGATAATGAAGAACAAATAGATTTTTTTTTTCAATTTATTTATTATAAGCGATACTATTACTCTAAGCTATATCAGAAATGTCTTTGGAATTTGATAGCTTGCATCTAGAAAGTAGTGAGTTGAAAAGGAGCCATATCCACTAGGCAATCCACCACTTACAATAAAGAGCAAATAAAAGGAAGTTTTAAAAAGGAAAAAAAAATGTAAGGGGCTTATAATATCAAATTGAAGTTCAGCATGGTCCTAGTGCCACACTGCAGGAAAGGACTAACTTGTCCCTTGACAAACCGAGTGGAGATAGGAATATGAATCACATATTGGCTTCATCTAGGTCCCAAAACATGTTGGTTGTATAAATTTTTGTGTTTTGAATACACAAATTGATACACTTGCCAACAAAAACTCATATATACAAGTGAATCTGACATATATTGATAGGATGTAGGGTGGACTGATGTTGAGCCTGCAGTGGCCATGGCCCCCAAATTTTTCCAAAGGTTTATATATTTGTTGAAATTTGTATGTTTTACTTATAGATTTTTGGCCCTCCTGTTTTTAGATCCTGGTTCCATCCCTAATAGGATGCATCTCTATTAGAGTGTGTAAATGATTGTATTGATTGTGTGCATTGTTTGTTAGATGAAGGATTAGGTCATTATTTGGAAAACCCTTTTTTTTTTTTTTTTTTGGGATGATTAAAACCCTAATTGTTATAGGTATATAAATAAAAGGTATGTAACAACCCGTCCCAAATTTTATGAAACAAAAAGAGTATTTTCGTATTTTCACTTTTGTTGGGTTTCTTTTGTTTAAAATAATGGTTTTGGGTCTTAATTGGTGAGCCCAAGGGGCCCACCCCCTGATTTGTGTACCTCGGTCTCTCTCTCTTCTCTCTCAGTTCTCTTTTCTCCATCACTCTCCCTTATCTCTCCCTCTCGACTCCCTATAACTCTCTCCTTCCCTCTTCCCCGAAAACACACACACACACACACACAGAGCAACCATCACCACCACACCTGGACTACGATCTAAAAAACTCTAAGCCAAGGGAGTGCTCCACCGTGGCAGTCACGGTGCTTATTCCCCCAACGAACTCCGGTGACTTTCGAGGATTTTCCGACGCAGGTAAGCTTCGAGACTCCTTTAATCTTCCTTCGTCGTAGTCTACATTACTTGGTTAGTGATAAAATTGTCTTTGGTGAAGGTTTTAGCATGAAAAACAACTCGAGGGGGATTTTCCAAAAATCTAGAAATTTCAGGCCACGGTCATTTGGCCATTTTTCAAGCTCTTTTCCGGTCAACTCCAGCCACCACTCGGTCCTCACTTGGTGTGAATCTCTTCTCCATATTCCTAACTACATTTTAGCTTTTGAATCACTCAATTTGGTTAAGAAATGAAGAAGTTACGAAACTTTGAAAATTGCCAAAACCTTCGACCAAAAACCCAGTTTTCCGGTGAGCACGGCCCCTTTTAAGGCGTTTTGCGGCCAAATCAGAGCTAGTTGGCCAGCATGAAGGGTATCAATCTATTCATCTCGTTGAGTACTACAACTTTCATGTTTGGATCACTTGATTTGGATGAGTAACGAAGACGTTATGGGAGTTCGAAGTGGTGCCCAAAAATCGGCCAATTCATTGGCCTGAAAACGGGTCAACCCAACCCAAGTCCTTTGAAACCAGCCCAAAACCCATGGGCCTCCAGCCCAACCCGTGACCCTTTTATGCCCAAATCCAATTAATTACCCTAGGCCCTTTTATCAACTCAATTCCCTAACCTATTAACCTAGAAACCCAAAACCCTTTAGGCCTAAACCCCTTAGCCTATTTACCTAAACCCAACCCAATTTCTTAATTCTAAAACCCAACCCAAAACCCTTAGTGAACTAAGGCCCTTGGGCCATGTGAAGCATGAACCCAAGCTCAAAAACCCTAGGGCCCTTAGGCCAAACCCTCCAGCCCATCAGACGGAATATTCCTGGAATATTCTTAGAATATAATATTCCTGGAATGTTCTTAGAATATTTCCCTGTTGACTTTTCGAAAATTTAACTAGGACCTTTCTTAGGGTAATTTGACGTCCTGAATCCGTTTTCAACATCTGTTTTCTTAAATTCAATTGTTATAATATAGTTTTATTAATTGGACTCTTTATGTGCTTAGGGGCAATTTATTGTGGTGTTCTGTCTCCGCTAGTTTGTGTGGCTCTCAGTGGCGAAGTATCTGTGAGTGGACCCCTTCTAAAATGCATGTTTTAATAGTAGAAATGCATACATGGAAAAGCATGATTTAACAATTATGTTCTATGAAACGCTTTGAGATAACATGCTTATTGAGGTTAGTTTGAATTACTACTATTTTTCCTATAATCCGTGTTCTTTATAGAATATCTGATGGATGATGATATACTATTTATAAGATGTTTCGAACACCTGTTTATAGTATAGATGATGGATGACTTTCTACTATGAAGTTGCCTTTCAAATAAATGTATGTTCAATAGTTTTGAACTTACCTAGTGGTCCCTATTCCGCTACGGGGCGAGAGATAGATTCCGTCTCGAGCGACGGTTACGGTGTTGGCATAAGGCCTGAAGGGTTTTTGCAATTAGCCCAGGGACGAGGAGCTGTCACGGGGCCTGAAGGTGATTTTCCTCTGGCAATTAGCCTAGAGACGGGGAGCTGGCATGAGGCCTAGAGGGTTATTGGACATTCACTAGTGATTATTATATATACGAGATATGTTTTGAGACACTGCATGGCAATGGCATGCTAAGTTTCGGAAAACCTATTTTTATCATGTTATATGAGTTTTCATAAAACCTGGGGGTTAGTATGTTGATAACTGTTTTATTATATATATATATATCTCAACTTGGTTGACTCATGTTTGTTTTGAGCCCCCTTCAGGACTTAGAATCGAGGCGTACAATCCCAGCATCTAGGCACTTCCGCATCGGCATCTTTGAGTCCTCTCAATGTAGGACCCACTCCTTTGTTTATTCAATTTTTATATTAATTTTTTTAGTGTTCTAGATTAGATGTGTGGTCTAAACATGTTCCTTAAATGTATATTCATTATTTTTATATTTATAAGTATTATCTATTCCTTGTTTTCAGCATTTGCATTCAATAAATGACTTTCGTTATCCTTCGGTGTCGGCCAGCACGTACCTACCTTGGTATTCGAGGAATATCAGGATCGGGGCGTGTCAGATTGGATTCCATCAGAACTCTGAAGTTAAGTGAGTTCGGGCTAGAGCAATCCTAGGATGGGTGACCCACTGGGAATTTGATTGTGAGTTCCCAACAACAAAACCGTGAGGGCGTGGTCACATCCTAGTTCCGGCTCTGCCGTAGCACGATATTTTCCACTTTGGGCCCTAGCCACGCTCTCACGGTTTTGTTCCTGGGAACTCACATGAGAACTTCCTAATGGGTCACCCATCATGGGAACGCTCTCGCCCGAACTCGCTTAACTTCAGAGTTCCCATGGAACCCGAAACCAATGAGTTCCCAAAAGGCCTCATGCTATATGGAGGTGGGCATGTGCATATAAGGCACATCACCCCCTCTCTGTTGGTCGATGTGGGATGTTACAAGGTAAATGTGTGAAAGCACAAATTCAAAATTAACATAATAGTTGAACATTAGAACCATTTCATCAAGATAAATTACATAATGCAAAACAAATCCTGTTTCAGTCTTTAGCATGGCATAAGATTCTTTCTTACATTATGCTTTCAATTCCTTCATAAGTTGTGTCATTTGTGAGAGTAATCCCCTTCTTCTAGCCAGTCAACATGTCTTCAGCAGATACGTTCAGAATCCCATTGGAATCAATATCAAGGACAATATTGAATTTAGGAACACCTCTCGGAGCAGGAGAAATGTCTTTGAGCCTAAAAGCAGTTCCAGCGTGGTGGAGGCCTCCTAAGGCTATCCACTATGTTATCCACCCAATGAATAGTAACTGCCCTTAATAAACAGTAATCGCCTTTTGCCTCTCCACCCCTACACTGAATAGCCCTGGCAATTGGTAATAAAATATTAGTATTTTATTTATTTATAAAATAATACAAAATTTTATTTGTAATTTTGGATAAGATTTATAATCGTTCTCGTTGTGCCACGTGTCATTATCCGAAAAGATTATTATTGGTGATGAATTTTCGATAAGATTTATAATCGTTCTCGTTGCACCATGTGTCATTATCCGAAAAGATAATTATTGGTGATGGATTTATGATAAGATTTTTAATCGTTCTCGTGGCGCCATGTGTCATTATCTGATAACACAATTATTGGTGATGGATTTCCAATAAGATTATTAACCAATCATGTCGGGCCACGTGTCATAATCTGTTTACAATCTTTGAGGATAGATTTCCATTAGATTTTTAACGAATGACGGCATGCCACGTAGCATTATCTACAACCTAATCCTTTCTGAATCCTCCATATAATCCACCATCCATCCTCACAAATCTCACACCAATTTTCTCAAGATCTCTATCATTATTCATAGTTTCTGCTTCTTTCTTCATGGAAATCTCCATCATTATTTTCTGCTTCCTTCTTACAATGTCTTATTCTTCGAGGATGATGTGAGAAATCGATCAGTAAGAAGAAGAATTGTTTAACCAATCAGAAGGAATGTTCAATCTCCAGCTGGCCCAAAATGAGATAGAAGATAATGAGGAGCGTAGAACGAGAGATGACGAAGCAAGAATGGCCAGAACCTCACATTCCCGTAGAGTCATCCAAGCTGTGGCTCAGATCAGCAGGCCCAACCGTTCCGCAAACCTTGATAGAAGCAGGCAACGACGACGTACGGATTTCTTGGACGATTATTTTGTTCGTAACAGTGCATTCCCTGATACGTACTTTAGACATCGTTTTATAATTGAACGACATTTGTTCAACAAAATCATGGGTGCTGTTTGCAACCATGATTTTTACTTTATGCAAAAGAAATATGCTTTTGGTGCTATGGGTCTCCTGCCTAAGCAAAAAATTACTGCTGCCTTACGGATGTTTGCATATGGAGCATCTGCATACCAAGTGGACGAGATAGCGAGGATGGGGAAATCAACCATTCTTGAATCCCTGATGAGATTTTGCGGAGCAATCTAATCTATCTACACCACATAGTACCTCTGGAAACCTACTGAGATTGACTTACAGAGGCTTCTGAAGAATGGCGAGAAGCGAGATTTTCCTGGGATGATTGGAAGCATCGACTGTATGTACTGGACCTGGAAAAATTGTCCAAGTGCATGGCAAGGCGCTTATGGGGATAGAAAAAGATAAAAAGTATCATTTTTGAGGCGGTGGCATCTTTTGATACATGGATTTTTCACGCCTTTTTCGGAGTTCCGAGAGCTCAAAATGACCTCAATGTCCTTACCCAATCCCCAGTGTTCAACGATGTCTTGCAAGGAAATGCACCAAAAGTCACGTATTGGGTCAACGGACGTAAGTACGATGGGCCATACTACCTAGCAGATAGCATTTACCCAAGGTGGTCAACGTTTGTCAAAACAATACCACGTCCACGAAGTGCAAATGAAAAACACTTTGCAAGCTGTCAAGAAGGGTGTATGAAGGATGTGGAGCGTTGTTTTGGTATCCTCCAAGCTCGATGAGCCATTGTCAGGGGTGCTGCCATAATGTTTGATGTAGAGTCGCTTCGATCCATCATGATGACGTGCATCATTCTTCACAACATGATTGTGGAAGATGAGTTCGATTATGATGCCGAATATGAGCCAGACACGATGAACAATTCCAAAATACAAATATAGTGTGCTCATGATGCAACCGAAGAACCCGTGCAACCTGAGCCATTAGAAAGGGATGGACGTTACAATGAAAGGCTCATTCAACTATATACTGCACTTCAAAGGCCATATATGCACAATGCCCGCCAAATTGACTTGATAGAGCACCAGTGGGAATTGAAATAAGGTCAAGATACTTAACTTCATTTAGTGTGTTTGTTTTTATTTGGTGTGTTTATTTAATTTTATTTGGTGTGTTTTTTTTAGTTCATTTAGTGAGTTTTTTTATTATTTGGTATGTTTATGTAATTTTATTTGGTGTGTTTATGTAATTTGAATAAAGATTCTCTTAGTATAAATAAATTACCAAATTAAATAAATTTACTCTCACTTTAAATAAAGTACTAAATTCAATAAATTCGAAACAACATAAAGTAATCTATTCAATAAATAATAAATTACAACCCAAAGTACTCTATTCATCATCACTTAACCAATTTGTGGTGCTAGGATGATATTCTCTTGTCGTGCTAGGACCATCTTCTCTTGCTCTCGCTTCTCTTGCACGCCTCTTTCACACCACGTTCGCTTTCTCCGACTTCCAAAAATATTTAGAATTTGGAGACTTCCCTTCTAAAGGCGTGTTCATAATGTCACAATCTTGTTGAGCCATTCTTTTTTCTCTAACATGTTGCCTTTCTTGCCTAAGTAGCTCTATTTCTCTCTCATTAGCTTGAAATGCTTTCTCAACAGCTGCAGCTTTTGCCTCTTCTCTAGCTTTATCAACCTCAAATTTCGCCATTTCTCGTGCCAAAGTCAATTCACCTTGGCGAGCAAGTTATTCCATATACTTTGCATAATCATTCTCGGTAGCACTCCCTTTTCTCTTTGAAGCCCTCTTACCTTGAGGCCTAACTCGATAACAGGTCGACCCCAACGCTTGTTCAGGGGGGCGTTTCGGGCACTTCTTCTGCATCATCTTCATGAACATGCCCACTGGTTGAATGATCGGGTGTAGAGTGTAAAGGGGTGTTGTTCATGAAAACTTCTGGACCAACAGGCACAACTCTGAATTTAGGACAATCTTTGACAATATTCCAACATTCCCACGGTTGAATGATTTGTTTTTGCTTTTGGTTTTGGCATTATACCAAGCTTGTGCTTGAAGCTCCTACACAATGCGGGAGAAGAAATAATTATAATGAAATTAGGTAACAAATAAATAATACAAACAAATAATTATAATGAAAATAGGTAACAAATAAATAAGACAAACAAATAATTATAATGAAAATAGTTAACAAATAAATAATACAAACAAATAATTATAATCAAAGTAGCTAACAAATAAATAATACAAACAAATAATTATAATGAAATTAGGTAACAAATAAATAATACAAACAAATAATTATAATGAAAATAGTTAACAAATAAATAATACAAACAAATAATTATAATCAAAGTAGCTAACAAATAAATAAGACAAATAAATAATTATAATGAAAGTAGCTAACAAATAAATAATACAAACAAATAATTATAATCAAAGTAGCTAACAAATAAATAATACAAACAAATAATTATAATGTAAATTTGGGTATAGTACAAACAAATAAATAATATACTGTTACCTGATCCGCTAAATTTTCCCCACTTCGAAGATTACCACTAGCTTGTGCCAAAGTGTCTCTCCATGTACTAAACGATTGGCTAAGTAATTTCCAACGACTGGACATCGATTCTTTGGTTCTTTTCCCACCATTTTTCTCAAGAAAATTGGTATGAATAAGACTCCACATTTCTCGCAACTGCATCTCATTACCTGTAATCGGATCATGAGTAACTTCAACCCAGCTAGTACACAACGCAACATTTTCAATAAGCGTCCAATTCGTACCTGCATCAGTAGTCATTTTGTTGGAAAAAAAAATTGGATTGAATGCAACATCCCACATCGCCAGGGGAGTGATCCTTAAATGTATATTCTCATCCCTACCTAGCATGAGGCATTTTGGGAGCTCACTGGCTTTGGGTTCCATTGGAACTCCGAAGTTAAGCGAGCAGCACACGAGAGCACTCCCATGATGGGTGACCCACTGGGAAGTTCTCGTGTGAGTTCCTAGAAACAAAATCGTGAGGGCATAGTCGGGGCCCAAAGTGGACAATATCGTGCTACGGTGGTGGAGCGGGCCCGGGATGTGGTGGACCACGGGCCGGGATGTGACATTGAAACTTTGAGAGAAAGATAGGAATGTGGTTGAAAGTAGTTGAGAAAATATGAAATTGTGATGTAAGGTAGAAGATAATGAGAATGTATTTATAGAAAAGTAAAATCAATTTTTTTTAAAAAAAATTGAAAATTTTTTTTTCCGATTTTTATTAATTTTTTACATTTTTTTTTAAATTTTATTCACCTAATTAATCTCTGACGCTAGATTAAAAAAATTTGAATTCCAACACTCCAAATTGTGCCACATGGCACAACGGTAAGATTTCTGATTTTTAAATTGTTTTTTTTAATTTATAAAGGTGAATAACGTGGACCGTTGATCTCAAATCCAACGGTCCACGTTAAATAAGGTTTTAAAATTATTATTACCGTTGGAAATCCAACGGTAGAAAACAAATGACCGTTGAGATCCAATGGACGCCGAGGTGCCACGTGGCCTCTAACAGTCACTGACGCAGCTGCGCACGCGAGCCCCACCGACTGACGCAAAACACTACTACAAAATTATCTATAACTGGCGGTTCACAAACCGACAAAAAACGTATATTACTGTCGGATTTTAAGAAAATCCGACAGAAAATGGAAGCAGTGGCGGATATAATAAGCGACAGAATTGCCTGCGTCAGGAAATGAATTTTCCGACAGAAAATACTCTAAAACCGACAGAAATCCTATCGGATATAACCGACAGGATATATATTTATAATAAATAAATAAGAGAATTTATGTCGGATAAAACCGATAGAAAATCTAAAACCGCCAGGAATTTTGTCGGCTATAACTGACAGAGAATTTATCAATAAGAATAAATAAAAGCATTCTCGTCGGATGAAACCGACAGAAAATATATTAATAATTAAAAAAAATATAAACAACCACTTTCTACGCAATAATCTCTTCTTACGAACTAAAGAGGAGGAACCAAAACACACATACAAATCACACCTCTAGTGTATTCATTCTACAAAATGATCAAGAGTTGTAATGAACGAAATAATTCTACCAATATCTTCAGGAAGAGGTCCAATGAGCTTGTTGCTCGAAAGATCTAATCCTGTTAAGCTTGTGCAATTTGCTACACTCCGAGGAAACGGGCCTTTGGGTCCCAAATCCGAAAGCTTGATATTTAAAACTTTGCTTTCGTGAGAGTGCTAACACTTGATTCCCAGAAAGTTACAGATGAAACCTTCGGTCTTATTGTTGAAATCCCATGATGAGTTTAAGTAGCCTAAAAGATCCTGAAGCGATGCTTTTAGACTTTTCAAGCAGTTTATATCACTCTTAACAGCAAAGCTGAAACTACAACTAAGCAATAACCAGACCACACCGCCAAAGAAAATACTAGGATCTCGTCCATTCAACAACATATACATCGAAAAAGCCATAAAAAATCGCCTAAATTCGCTATTTATTATTACCAGAGCTCAATATACTGAATCCACACCACAACATTAGTAACATCATGCCCTGAAACAAATTCAAAAGCAACAAGAAATGAACCCAAATCAGACCAACAAACACTCAAGTTTTACAAAATTTCCCATAACTAACACCAAATTTGGAAATAAATTATGAAAACAGAACAGGAAACAAAACCCAATTCATCATCTCTCTACCAAAAGGTGCAAATACAGGTGTAAAAAGTAACAATTTAATTGATGAAACATGCAATTCAAAATTCACAAAATACAAACTAGAACAAACACACAGAAAGTCAAAGGCCTTACTTGATCCAATTGAGTTGACCCAAATCTCCAGAAACACAAACGCATACACATATATATACATACAAAAATCCAGCTAAAAGTTTAAACCTCGGATCTTTGAAGCTAAACGAATACGATGAGTGGGTTCCCAAGAAGACAGTCACCACCTAGCTTCGAACTTAAACGACATTCGCTGAAATTCGTCGCTGTGATGACATGCATGCACAGATTCAAAATAGAGATTAAACCCCAGAGATTTTCGTCATAATACTCATCACAAATGGATTAGAACCCACACAACCAAGAGGGGAAAATAATTCATACCTGAGATGGAGTTCGAGAGAGCTGAAGCTCTCAGCATTAATGGCAGAGCACACGGTGATGCATCGATGATACATGCAACGCTGCAGGTTGATTCCCCATGTCCCAAGGGTTCGAGGTTCAAATGTTTTAGGGTTGATTTGGTCAGAATTGAGAGGAATGAAAGTGGTTCCTTCTCGGAGCTTAGAGATAGAGAGAGTGTCGAGAGTTAGAGTTAGTTTCAGAAAAATGAAGGAGATGAGTGGGGGCCGGATGTGGGTGTGAACACGAAAATTTCTTGAAAGGAAAGAGACAAGAAGAACGTGCACAAAATAATATTTGTATTTGATGATTTTGGGTTACAATCTCTCTTAAATTTGATCCTCTGATTCGATCTCCGTAAGGTGTGTATTTGTGGATGTGTGATTGATCCAAGGGCTGTCGAGGCTTGATCTTGGATGAACGTTCTTTAAGGGTCGTGGGCTTGATCTTTGAAGGTGGATTTGAGCGGATCTTCAAGGAGCTGTTAGGGCTTGATCTTGAGGATGAGTGTTTCTTCAAGGGCCGTTGGGGCTTGATCTTGAATAATGGTGATGAACGGATCTTCAAAGGCTTTTGGGCTTGATCTTGAAGAACAGTGATGAACAGATCTTCAAGGGCTTTTAGGCTTGATCTTGAAGAACGGTTGGATGTGTGGATTTGTTGATGTTGTTGATCCAAGGGCCTTCGGGGCTTGATCTTGGAAGAACGATGAACGAAGAACGAAGAACACTTTCTTCAAGGGTCGTCGGGGCTTGATCTTGAATTGGTGGATTGTTGATCCAAGGGCCGTCGGGGCTTGATCTTGGAAGAACGATGAATGAAGAACGAAGAACGCTTTCTTGATTCTTCGGGAACCTGGATGCTTGAGAGCTTCGGAGTTTCAGAGTTTCAGAGCTTCAAGGTTTTTGCCTAATATGAATTGGTGGATGATTGTTGATCCAAAAGGCCGTTGGGGCTTGATCTTAGGATGAACGATGAACGAAGAACGAAGAATGAAGAGAGCTTTCTTGATTCATCGGGAACCTGAATGTTTGGGAGCTTCGGAGTTTCAGAGCTTCAAGAATTTTTGTCTAATGATTTTGGTTCCTTGAAATGAATGAAATTGGCTTCTATTTATAGAATTTTCCAATGCCTAATTTTGAATATAATATTCTAGATGAAATAAGTCGTTTCTGCCAGATGTTGACACGTGTCCTGTTTGATGACTTTTCCGATGATTCTCGATTTTTTGTTTAGACACACGCTACGTGTAAAATTTATGTAATACATGAGCGTTGAAATTTTGATTTATCGGTCAACATTTATTTACCGAAATTTCGATGTCTACAAATGCCCTCACTTCAAGGCGCGTCGTATACATGTGTTTGTCATGTGTAGGAGATGTGTTTTGAAGTCCCTTATTGTAGATGTCGATCCAAGGGCCATCGAGGTTTGATCTTAAATTGGGCTGGAGATTTTTTCAAGGGCCGTTGAGGCTTGACCTTGAATTGGGCTGAAAATGTCTTCATGGGCCACCGAGGCTTGATCTTGAGGGTTGAAATCGGACCACAAGGAGCTTCATTTGGTAGACGATCTTTGGCTTTGGTAGTGGATGAATCGACACATATTATGTTGCGCTTGTTGACTTTCCACAGCTTTGATCTTGAACTGGGTTGGAGGATTTTTTCTGGATTCCTCCAGTTGTTGACTTTCCACAGGCTTATTCTTGAACTAGATTGGAGGATTTTCTGATTTCCTCCAATTGTTGATTTTCCACAGCTTATTCTTGAACTGGATTTGATTCAAGGGTGATAGACACTTGATCTTGAATCGGACTTGTGATTTCCTCAAGGGCCGTCGAGGCTTGATCTTGAATTTGGCTGAAGGCTTTCTTCCAGGGCCGTTGAGGCTTGATTCTTGAAGGTTGACTCGAACACATGGCAAGCAGATACGAGGTGAAGGTGACGACTTGTTGCTTTGTTCAATCTTTCTATTCTTCCAGTTGGTGACTGGATCTTTAAGGATTTGATTCAAGGGTGGTGAATTGGCACGTGCAGCCCACAAAGCCTAGCAAGTCGACCCAAGAATTTGAGGGTCAAAACGAGTCCACTACCCAGAGTGATTGCAACCCTGATGATATGAGATACTTTTGATTTTGAAGAAGTAGCAGATGAATCGGCATGTGCTTTGTTGTGCTTGTCTCCATATGCTTCAACGTATCATTTTCCCTTGCCTTATCTGTTCTTCGGGCATATGTGGTATCTTCTCTGGAAGCATAAGATGTTGAGATAATGGGTACTTCGAGAGTAGTGCTAGGTAAGCAATCAGGGAAGGGTTCCAAGCAGTCGGTTCCTGACTGGGAGTTTGACACCAAGTGCTGGCTGATTGCTTTTTTCCTCCTTGTCCCACAGGTAAGAACAAGGACAAAGAAAAAGACAGGGAGAAAACATGATATGAAATACTCTTGCTTTCGAAGAAGTGGTGGTGATTTGACAGCGTTGCATATCGAGGCTTTGCTCTTCGGCGCTGGTGTCGTCAATATGTTGTTGAAGCTTTTCAAGCTCTTGGATTCAACTCAGACTCCTTCTGCTGGGTTGGTCGATTGTGCAGGGAAGGGGAAACTTGATTTTGAAGGAAATCAGCACGTTGTCTCCACATGCTTCAAGGTATCATTTTCACTTGCCTTATCTGTTCTCCAGGCAAATGTGGCATCTCTTCGAGTTCCTCAACTCAGACTCCTTTTGCTGAGTTGATTGTGCAGGCTGCATTCTTCTCTGCTTGTTTCTTCTGCACGTTGTCTCCACATGCTGTAAGGTATCATTTTCACTCGCCTTATCTATTCTTCAGGCAGATGTGGCAGCTTCTTTGGAAGTACAGCAGCAGTGGAAGACGAGTACTAAGAGCTATACCATGTAAGTAACTAGGCCAAGGTTCCAGATAGTCAATTCCTTACCTAGGTTTGAGTGAAGGTTCCGGCATATTGCTTTTTTTATGCTTGTCTTTGCAGGTAAGAACAAGGACAAAGGAAAGGACATGGAGAAAGCATGATATGAGATACTCTTGCTTTCTACCCTGGTGATACGAGATACTTTTGCTTTGGTGTCATTTGTTTGCAGAGGTACCCCAAGGAATAAGGAACACTGAGTGACTCGAGAGGCTTCGCTGGGAAGGCATTCTCGGAGATGAAGAAAGGCCATGTATGTCTGCCTTGCTATGGAAGGTGAAGGTAGACAGTTATAGGAAATTCTTTAATACCTGTAGAGGTATTTTTTTTTTTTCTCGTGTCGGCAACCATTGAGTGATTGATCAGTATGGCTTCACGTGCTTTCTTCTTCATCAGAAATCTTCGACAAATTGTCCGTAATTTCCGTCAAGCTGAGTGTGCATGTGACAGGTGTTGACGAGGCTGAAAAAGATTGGCGCCTCTTCGATATATGGGATCGGCGCTTCGACAAATTACCCGTGATTTCTGCAAAGTTGAGTTTGCGTGTGATGGGTGCTGACGAGTCTGGAAAAGCAAGATGCCTCTCCGATTTCTGAGCTTGCCTTTTCGATTTTTGAATTGACCTCTTCGATTTCTGAGCTCCGTCGAGTGCAGAGGTTGCATGTGACAAGTGCGGACAAGTCTGGAAATGAAGACTGGCCCGTGGTTTCCGAGCAAGCCCAGCTTTTGAGAAAGCTAGCACCTCTTCGATTTTTGAATTGGCCTCTTCGATTTCTGAGCTCCGTCGAGTGCAAAGGTTGCATGTGACAAGTGCGGACAAGTCTGGAAAGGAAGATTGGCCCGTGGTTTCCGAGCAAGCCCAGCTTTTGAGAAAGCTAGCACCTCTTCGATTTTTGAATTGGCCTCTTCGAATTCTGAGCTCCCGTCGAGTGCTGATTTTTATAGAGGTACGCAGGACGTTTCAAAGCACACTTGAATTTCTGCCTGTAAAAATTCCTTTTTTTGTACTTCTACGATCTTGACTTGTCCGACCTCTTCTTTCTTTCAACACTTTTGAAAATGTCTGGCCCCTCCTACCGTCGTCTTGACTTGAACCTTAGTGAAGAGGCAGTCCCGCCTTCTCCAGACAACATATGACGCCCATCCTTCATATCCCCTACTGGTCCTCTTACCGTTGGGGATTCGGTGATGAAGAATGATATGACCGTTGCGGTGGTGGCCATGAACTTTGTCACTCCCAAAGATAACAGACTACTTTCCAAACGGTCTGATGAGTTGGCTGTTAAGGATTCTCTGGCTCTCAGTGTGCAGTGTGCAGTGTGCAGTGTGCAAGTTCTGTGTCTAATATGGCCCAACGTCTATTTGCTCGAACCCGTCAAGTTGAATCATTGGCGGCTGAAGTGATGAGTCTCAAACAGGAGATTAGAGGGCTCAAGCGTGAAAATAGAGAGTTGCACATGCTTGCCAATAGTTACTCGACGAGCATGAAGAGAAAGGTCGACCAGCTGCAAGAATCCGAAGGTCGGATTCAGAGTGACCATCAGATGTTTGTGGCTTCACTTCAGAGGCACCTATTGCCTTCGTCCTCTAGAGTTTTACCGAGTGTTGAGGTTCCAAACAGTCAACCTCCGGTGCTTCTTCTTCCTGGAGCTTCGCCGAGTGGTGAGGCTTCCAACAGTCAACCTCCGGCGCCTCTTATTCCTGGAGCTCCGCCAAGTGATGAGGCGCCACCTGATCATCCTTGAAGATCCCCTCCTGTAATTTGATTTGACTTTTTTTTTTTAAGGTATGTACAATGTAAATAAAAATTTCCAAAAAAAATAAATAAAATGGACTTTATTTCTCTTAATGCATTTGTTTTTTTTTTTGTTGATGTATACATACATATATTATGTACACACACACACACATATATATATACACATATATATTTTTTTTCACGTGGGCTGATCCACCATTCCAAAACCCTTTCCCTTTTTTTTTGCATGGTGCTAGCCACCAAGGATCCACTTTCTTTTTTTTTTTTTTTTTTGGCATGTAAATGTTCCCTCTGTAATTTTCCAGAGAAATCAATGAAATGGACTTTATTTTTCTCAATGCATTTGTTTTTTTTTTCTCTTTTTGTTTTTTTTTTTGTTTTTTGTTTTCTTCTTCTCTGTTTTTTTTATGTGGTGCAATCCGCACCATTCCCACCCATTATTTCTTATATATTATTTTATTTTTTTTTTTCATTTTTTTTCATATGGTGCAATCCGCACCATCCCACCCATTATTTCTTATATATATATATATATATATATATTTTTTTTTTCTTTTTTCATATGGTGCAATCGCACCATCCCACCTATTATTTCTTATATATTATTTTTTTATTTTTTCATATGGTGCAATCCGCACCATCCCACCCATTATTTCTTATATATTATTTTTTTATTTTTTCATATGGTGCAATCCGCACCATCCCACCCATTATTTCTTATATATTATTTTTTTTTCATATGGTGCAATCCGCACCATTCCTGAAACCTCTTTTTTTTTTTTTTTTTTTTCATTGGCCAACACCTTCTCTTTCTTTTCTATATATATATATATATATATATCCCTATATGGTGCTTTGGCAATGGGCGGAAGATGGAGCAGAGGGAGGATGCAGATGGTTGACATCGTGGTGCAGCAACATCAAGCTTTTAGGTATGTTTTAGGCTGAGGACGATTTCAATCTTTTGGACCTCATATATATATATATATATAATCTGTTTAGGATGCCAGAATATATATACATTCCTTCAATCGTCCCATCACCATCACTATTTGCGTCCTTTCAAGCCATATTATATATATATATATATATGTATGTGGAAGTTTGAACGTCCCGTCACCATTATTGTGTACACATTATATATATTTGTATATGGAACTTGGTTGCCGTGTCTTATATATATATATATATATACACACACACACCCATATACGCACACACATATAATACCATATAATGTGTCTATTTTTATGCACAGTGTGTTTGTGCCCCCACTAATGGATTTCTTTGTTGTGATGCCTGGAATCCTTAATTTTAAGAAGGCAGAGCATGATGCTGAGACCCTCATGAAGCTTTCAGAGGTGTGATTTTTGGTGGCGGAGTGAGCAGGTTGCCTAGTGCTTGTGCCAGAGACTACAACGGAGTTTCGCTGTGTAGTGCCTTTTGTTTACAGTTTTCCCTCGGTGGTACGCTGCCGTGTGGTGCTGTGCAAGAGACTGCAGCGGGGCTTCGCTGTGTAATGCCTTTTGGTCACAGTTTTCTTTTGGCGATGACGTCGCCGTGCGGTGCAGGAAACTGTTTGCGTAGTCACTGCGCGGTTGCGTAGTGTGATTGCGTGGCATTTTGGTTTCTTTGCTACTGTAACGTGCTTTGAAGGACCGTCTTGTAGCTGCCCACTTTGCCGTGCCTATTGCACTGCCGTCGTTGCACTGTCTGTTGTCCTTGTTGCACTATCCGTTGTCTTGCTGCTTGGAGCTTGTTGTAGTGCGTCACTTTTTGCCGTGTGGTGTTGTGCAAAAGATTGCAGCGGGGCTTCGCTGTGTAGTGTCTTTTGATCACAGTTTTCCCTCTGTGGTGCGTTGCCGTGTGGTGCTGTGCAAGAGACTGCAGCTGGGCTTCGCTGTGTAATGCCTTTTGGTCACAGTTCTCCCCTTAGTGGTAACGTCGTCGTGCAGTGCAAGAAACTGCTTGCGTAACCACTGCGGGGCTGCGTAGCATTTTGGTTTATTTGCTACTGTAGTGTGCTTTGAATGACCGTCTTGTAGCCGCCTCTTTGCCTTGCTTGCTGCACCACTGTCGTTGCATTATTCGCTGCGCATCATTGCACTGCCCACCGTCCTTGTTGCACTGTTTGTCGTCCTACTGCTTGGAGCTTGTTCGAGTGTGTCACTTTTACCGTGTGAGGTTGTGTCAAAGGCTGCAGCGAGTTTATGCTGTGTAGTGTCTTTTGGTCACAACTTTCCTTGGTGGTGACGTTGGTGTGCACATTGACCTTGGTGCTTGCCGTGGGCTCTTTGCCATTGCTGCTTGGAGCTTGTTCGAGTGTGTCACTTTTACCGTGTGAGGTTGTGTCAAAGACTGCAACGAGTTTATGCTGTGTAGTGTCTTTTGGTCATAACTTTCCTCGGTGGTGACGTTGGTGTGATGCTCACCTTTGTAATATGGTTTTGTAACCAAATCATTCATTTTAAAGAAATAAAGTATTCATATTCTGAACTTGCTTTTTATTCTTCAAAGTGTTTGTGTTTTTTTTTTGTTGGTGATGTGACTGTACTTGAAGTTTTGAAGTTTCAAGTTGCCTACGTACCCTCGGTTGAGGAGGGATCAAGTCATGACGTAGTTCAAATGAGCGATGAATTTAACAATGATTTTGATGATGATTTCGCCGTACACAGTTTATGCTCTTGCGGGCCAGAAGCTTTGGTTCATGCAGTTTAGGCTCGTGCGAACAAAGAGCATGAGTTGTCGCCTTTTAGGCGTAGTAGCGCTTCAAGAATCTGCCATTGATAGGGCCGATCTTCAAGCCGTCTTCCGCCATGATTAAGTAGGCACCATTGGTGTAGACTTCTTGTATTACGTATGGTCCATCCCATTTTGACGTGAACTTGCTCTTTGTCTTGTGAGTTGTGATGAAAGGACGAGATCTCTCATTTGAAAAGAACGAGGGAAAACTTTCTTGTTGAAGGCCTTGGAGAGTCGTGCTTGATAACACTCCAAATGTTGCTGGGCTTCGAGTCTTTTCTCATCCAGCGCTTCCAGCTCTTGAAGACGCAACTTTGCATTCTCTTCGTCAGTCAAGCCTTTTTGTATAGCCATCCTTAGCGAGGGGATTTAACTTTCGAGCGGTAGAACAGCTTCCACGCCATATACGAGAGAATAAGGTGTAGCTTGGGTAGGCGTTCTATATGTCGTCCTGTATGCCCAAAGTGCTTCGCATATTCTTTCATGCCAGTCTTTCTTTGTTCTGTCGATTACCTTCTTTAGGAGGTTGCACAATGTTTTGTTAAATGCTTCTGCAAGACCGTTGGCCGGAGCATGATACATGGAGGATTTGTGCTGCTTGAACTTGTATTTCTCGCAGAGCTCGTCCACGAGTCGGTTGGAGAACTGTTTTCCGTTGTCAGTGACAATGTAGCGAGGCACACCATATCGGTGGATGATATGTTCCTTGATGAAATGGACGACAGTTTCCTTCTTGACTTCCTTCAAGGGTATGGCTTCAGCCCACTTGGAGAAGTAATCTGTTGCAGCCAGGATGTAAGCTTCTCCTGCAGATGACTTTGGCGCAATTGGTCCTACTACGTCCAATCCCCATGCATCGAATGGCCATGAAGTAGCTGTGGGGTGTAATGGTTCAGGCGGTTGATGTATGAAGTTGGCGTGAAATTGGCAGGCTTAGTACCTTTTGGCGTGTTCTAGGTAGTCATTTACCATGCTTGGCCAGTAGTAACCCATTCTTTTGAGCTGGAAATGAAGCTTTGGTCCGGATGCGCTCCACATATTCCTGAGTGTGCTTCTTCCATGGCTTGATTGGCTTCTTCCTCGCCTAAGCATCTCAGAAGTACTCATTCAAAAGATCACCGGTAGAGTGTCCCTTTGTAATAGAGGAAGCGATGCGCTCGTCGACGTACTTCAGAGCGGTGTTTTGGATCATCTGGGAGTATTCCATGCTCCAAGTAGTTGATCAGCGGCTGTCTCCATTCTTCAACGTTGACCGAAAGTATGGAAATAACGTTTGTATCACTTAGTACCATTTCAGTGACATGCTGGATTACCCATTTTTGGCAGACTGGCAAGTTTGTAGCTTCGTCTTCTCCTAACGTCATGCTCGAGGCTAGGTTGGCGAGAGCGTCTGCCATTTGATTCTCTTTTCTTGGCACGTGTTCTAGTGTTACGGCCTCAAATCTTTGTAGCAATTGCGTTGCCAGCCAGAAGTATGGGACGAGATCATCTTTCCTCACCTCATATTCAGTCAGGAGTTGATTGATTATGAGTTTGGAGTCTCCATATATCTCAAGGGCTGTGATTTCCATGTTGATTGCCATTTGGAGCCCGATGATCAGTGCTTGGTACTCAGCGACATTGTTGGAGCATAATTCACTTAGTTGGAATGAATAAGGTAGTATTTGCCTTTGTGGCGACATGAATACTACTCCTGCCCCCGCTCCGTCTGCTCGTGCAGATCCGTCGAAGAACATCGTCCATGTCGGGAATATGTCAATGTAGAACACCTCTTCGTCAGGCAAGTCGTCTGAGATTTTCTAATCGGCTGGGATTGGATGGTCGGCAAGGAAGTCTGCTAGCGCTTGTCCGTTGACGGCTTTAGCTGGGACGTAAATGATCTCGTATTGATTGAGAAGCAATGCCCATTTAGCTAGTCGTCCTGTCAAAACTGGCTTGGACATGATATATTTGACCGGGTAAGCTTTAGCAACCAAGTGGATGGTGTAAGCATGCATGTAATGTCTGAGCTTCTGGATGGCAAACATCAAGGCAAGGCACATTTTTTTCTATTGGGGAGTAGTTCAACTCAACGCCGGTGAGCGTTCGACTGAGGTAGTAGAGCGCTCATTTTTTCTGGGATTCGTTTTCCTGTGCCAAGAGTGCTCCAACTGAACTTTCCTGAGCAGCGATGTACAATATGAGCGGTTTCCCTGGTACAGGTGCCCCAGGACAGGTGGACTTGATAAATACTTCTTTATGCTTTCAAAAGCATTGTTGCATGCTTTGTCCCATACGAATGAAACATCTTTCTTCATGAGTCGATTGAACAGTTGACAACGCCCTGAAAGGTTGGAGATGAAGCGTCTGATGAAGGCTAGCCGTCCTTGTAGACTTTTCAACTCGTGCAGGTTTCTTGGCTCGGCATGCTTTGAATGGCCTTGATCTTTGATTGGTCCACTTCAATGCCACGATGCTTGACAATGAAGCCGAGGAACTTTCCAGATGTGACGCCAAATGCACACTTTAACGGGTTCATCTTGAGGTTGTATTTTCGCAACCTTTCGAACACTACTCGCAAATCCTTCAAGTGATCTAGTCTTTTCTTTGTCTTGACCACTATATCGTCTACATAGCATTCTACGTTCTTGTGTAGCATGTCATTGAAGATCTTCTGCATTGCGCGTTGATATGTAGCTCCAACATTCTTCAGGCCAAATGGCATCACCTTGTAGCAGTAGATACCTTTTGGAGTGCGGAAGGCTGTTAGTTCCTCATCTTCAAGAGCCATACGAATTTGATTGTATCCAGAAGAGCCGTCCATGAATGATAGTGCCTCATGGCCAGTGGTCGCGTCCACCATGATTTCAATGATTGGCAAGGGGAAGTCATCCTTTGGGCAAGCATCATTGAGGTCTCGGAAGTCTATGCAAACACATTTTTGTCCAGATTTCTTAAGAACTATGACGATGTTGGAGATCCACTTAGGGTATTGCACCTCTCGAATGAAGCCTGCTTCGATCAACTTGTCAATCTCAGCCTCGATTTGTGGGATGAGCTCGGATCGATAGCGTTTTTGAGTTTGCTTTATTGGTCGTGTTCCAGGCTTGACTGCAAGATGATGCACATCAATGATAGGGTCGAGGCCGGGCATTTCCTTGTAGGTCCAAGCAAAGACGTCCTTGTACTCTAATAGCAGCTGGTAATACTTCTCTATCTCGTCTGCACTTAGTAATGCACTTACAAAGATAGGCTTTGGTTCCTCACTTGTGCTTAAGTTGAGTTCTTTGAGATCGTCAACTGTGGCTTGCCCCCCATCTTCGAGCTGTGACGGCGCTGCAATGACATCTTCCTCGAGGATTTCATATTCTTCACCTTCTTGGATTATGATGTGGAAGACGTCTTAGACCTCTTCTTCGGTGTTGACCTCTTGAGCTTGTTGGCATGAAGATTGTCCAGTATGGATGATGGTGCACATTTTCACTTTAAGTGATCCAACTGTGTTAACCTCCAAAATTGTTTGGCGCTTCATTCTTGAAGGAATGGAACTTCGAACGTCATCATTTTCTGCCAGACGATCGATCTTTTCTACTTCTGGTGTCGTTTTTCTCCTTCTGGAAGGCTCTTTGGCTTCTTCAAGTCTTTCCATAACTGACTGTCGTGGAGGAAAGTTAGTCGTATTCCTTTGCTTCTTAGGTTTTGACAACCTTTTGAAAACAGAGCTTCGAGATGCTGACGTGTTAAGCCTTTTGAAGACGGAAGTTCTGTTTTGACCACTAATAAGTTTAGGTGCCGAAACTTTGGGCCTTGAACGATTTATTTTATCAAATACTGATGTCTGGGGGGCAGGTTGAGGCTTTTCCTTATCTTGTATAATGCTCACGCTGATGTGTTGAGCGTTAGCATTTTTTGCCTTGCTGGAGATCTTAACCGGTGCATTTGGTGTGAAGCCAAGTCCCGCTTTGTTGTTGTTAACCCCATAACCATGCTCCTCCAACTTCTTCTGAGTTTTAGTGAGATCACGTTTGTTGTCTTTGACGGTGTTCGAATCCTTCTTTTGACATGAGTTTGTAGGCGTTTGGATCAAAACCTTTTTCGGTCCTCTTGGTTGGGAGAAAGCTTGGTTCTACCCCTTTTGGCAGGCCTTTTATGAAGCCTTGTGATGGTCTTGCAACCTTAGTGTCGCCTAGCTGTGTCAGAGGTAAAACTGCATTCGTTTTGAGCAACTTTACATTATCCATGTGCCGATGTGCATCGGCTTTACTTACTGCAGTTTCAAACGGCGATTAACCATTCTTTCTTCTCGATGTTGGGATGTATCGGAAAACGGGTATGTTTGGTCCATTTGAGGGTGTCCTATTCCCTCTGGTTGTTGCAGGTTTAGCAAGCTCATCGTCGTTTTTGCTTGAAGATGGCATAGCTTCTTCTTCTTGCTTCTTGGGCACGGCTTGCCACTCCTGTTTTTTAGGTGTTGCTTTGCCCATGGATTTGATCTTTTTTGGAAGAGTTTCGGGCACCATGTCTTCATCCATGTAGAACTTGGCGTCTGCGAATTGTGATTCGACTTCGGTGAATGGCTTGGTGTCGCCATAGATCACCTTCATTCCTTCTCGGTAAAATTTTAAGCATTGGTGAAAGGTGGATGGTACTACTCCATTCGCATGGATCCAAGGCCTTCCTAAGAGCAAACTGTATGAAGTTCTTGCATCAATCACGTGGAATATTGTGCTTGACTTGAGTTCACCAATGGTCATCTCTACTCGGATCATGCCCATCGCTCTTTATCCTCATTGGTTAAAACCTTGGATTAGTAGATGGCTTAGGGATAGTTCATCCACCTTGATGCCGATTGTGGTCATTGTTGAGTTTGGCATGATATTTATGGCTGATCCGCCATCCACAAGCATGCGGCTGACTTTGTGCTCCCTTACGTAACCAGAGATGAAGAGAGGTCGGTTGTGAGGCTTGGATCCTAGCAGCAAGTCTTCGTCGGTGAAGTGGATTACGTCATCGGCGGCACAGCATGTGGCACATTCATGTGGTCGAAGCTTCAAGCTTTCGTTCTTGCTTTCTTGCACTTCATGGTTATCGGAACTTGCCAAGATCGCTGCCAGTGCTTTTCGCATCTTTTTTGGCAACCGGAGCGTTCCCTCGATGCTAAAGTGTGTTGGCAGACCTTCTTCAGTTGTAAGAGTCTTTTCCCCCTCAGTGGTGACAACTTTGCCTTTTGAGGGTTCTTCCATTTCTACTTCGACCATGTGACATGCAGTGATAGTGCACTATTGGAAGAAGTCCTCCGGGAAGTATTCGTGCAAGGAGACGGGAATACGTGGCTCTTGCTCCATAGGTTCCCCAGCATATGTTGGCTTAGCAGCTCTTAAGCTTCTTTTAGGCTTCCTATTGTTGCGGCGGCGGTGCTTTCTCGCTTGCTCCCCCTTTGGCTTTATAGCTTGTGGTCTTGGCTTCCTCGTTTTCTTATAGGTCACAAATGTCCACCCTTCTTCATCATCGATAGGTGCATCCTGGTCGTTTGCCCCCAATGATGGTTGTGCAGAAGGTGCCGTGTAGCTTGTGCATTGATAGGAATGGTCAGGCATTTCTTGAAGAGGCACGGGATCAAAGGATCCGAACATGATCGTAGTGGTATGTGTTGCGGTTGTGTCTTCTAGGTCGAGCTCAATCCGCCCTTGCTGTGCCAACTTCATGATGAGTTCTTTTAGGATGAAACATTTGCCCACATGATGACCCATGATACGATGGTACTTGCAGTACTTGGGATCGTTAACGCGATTCATCTCTTCGGGGCGTGTGCATTCAGGCAACTCAATCACCTTCTTCTCCAGTAGGTCGTCTAGCATGGCGTCCATGTCGAAGTCCGGAAAAGGGTATACCTTTTGCTCCAGTTCCCTCAAGGTGTTTTTGTACCTATCTTGCGTGTGGAAAGGCTCACTTCTTTTTATCTCCTTTGCTTTGTTATTGAATGAGATTTTGACGGGTACGGACGAGGTCTTGATAGGGGTGGTATTGGTAGTAAAAGCTTCATTGGCGGGCTTTTTCCCATGATTGTCTGCTCTTGAAGTAAACTCCTTATCCCTTTTAAAATAGTTGATTGGCTCCTTCTTTCCATGGTGGGCGATGCTCAACTCCATGTCGTGGGCACGGGTGACTAATTCTTCAAAAGTTGTGGATGCACATCTCCTCCCTTCAAAAGTTCTTGAAAGATGTATTGTAAACCCCATTACATGCCCTGGATGCACATCTCGATTGAAGAAATCTCAGAGAGTCTGTCCTTACAGTCGAGGCTTAGATTACGCCATCGGTTGATGTAGTCCATGACTGGTTCTTCCTTCCATTGCTTCGTGCTCGTCAGCTCTAGCATGCTCACAGTGCGGCGGGTACTGTAGAAGCGGTTGAGGAATTCCCTTTCCAACTATTCCCAGCTGTTGATGGACTCGGGCTCCAGGTCCGTGTACCACTCAAAGACGTTTCCTTTTAACGAGCGCACAAACTGCTTGGCGAGGTAATCTCCCTCCGTCCCTGCATTGTTGCAGGTTTCGACGAAATGTGCGACATGTTGTTTCGGGTTTCCCTTTCCGTCAAATTGTATAAACTTCGGCTGTTAATAGCCCATCGGCATCCTTAAGGCGTCGATCTTCCTGGAGTAAGGCTTCGAGTACAACGTGGAGGCATGGGAGCTCCATTCGTACTGTGCCTTGATGGTGTTGGTGATCATCTCTTGCAGCTGCTGGATAGAAAGAGATCCCATGAGTGCCGCTGCTTGGTCTGGCTCCGGCTTCACATCAATTTTCTTCACCAGAGGCTTCTCTTCTCCGCCAGCTCCTCCCTTTAGTGGATCATCCTCTGGGTCTGGTTTCTCGCCGTCCTGCGCCTTCAATCAGTTGACTAGTGCTGCAATTTGCAAGTCTTTTTCTTCCACAGTTCAGGTTAGCCTTGCGATTGCTTCATTCATTTGAGCCAGCTGCTCATCGATTGAAGTTGCTCCAGTGGTCATGACTTGCATGGCTGAACTGCCGCTTGAATCGGCATCGGAGAACATGGATTCGAAGTATTTCCTTGGGCTTTCCCCCCTTGGTGCCCTTAGTGAGGCTAAGGTGATCACAGGCTCGTGCCTTGGGTGCTCTTGTTCCCTTGGCAGAGTTGATGCAGAGGTGAAAGAGGCGGCAGAAGTAGCTCTTGTCTTGCTTCGAGTTGTGATGCCCAAAGTAACACCACTTGCGACGAGGATGCTCTTGTTCTTTGCGCCGATTGCGGGAACAGTTTGAGCCTTCCTTGATGCCATTAATTTTCGAAATTTCTTGAACGGAGAAAGAGATGAGAGGTAAAGATAGTCCCACTGGGCGTGCCAAATTTGTGAACACAAAAATTTCCTGAAAGGAAAGAGACAAGAACAACGTGCACAAAATAATATTTGTATTTGATGATTTTGGGTTACAATCTCTCTTAAATTTGATCATCTGATTCGATCTCCGTAAGGTGTGTATTTGTGGATGTGTGATTGATCCAAGGGCTGTCGAGGCTTGATCTTGGATGAACGTTCTTTAAGGGCCGTGGGCTTGATCTTTGAAGGTGGATTTGAGCGGATCTTCAAGGAGCTGTTAGGGCTTGATCTTGAGGATGAGTGTTTCTTCAAGGGCCGTTGAGGCTTGATCTTGAATAATGGTGATGAACGGATCTTCAAGGGCTTTTGGGCTTGATCTTGAAGAACAGTGATGAACGGATCTTCAAGGGCTTTTGGGCTTGATCTTGAAGAACGGTTGGATGTGTGGATTTGTTGATGTTGTTGATCCAAGGGCCGTCGGGGCTTGATCTTGGAAGAACGATGAACGAAGAACGAAGAACACTTTCTTCAAGGGCCGTCGGGGCTTGATCTTGAATTGGTGGATTGTTGATCCAAGGGCCGTCGGGGCTTGATCTTGGAAGAACGATGAACGAAGAACAAAGAACACTTTCTTCAAGGGTCGTCGGGGCTTGATCTTGGAAGAACGATGAATGAAGAACGAAGAACGCTTTCTTGATTCTTCGGGAACCTGGATGCTTGAGGGCTTCGGAGTTTCAGAGTTTCAGAGCTTCAAGGTTTTTGCCTAATATGAATTGGTGGATGATTGTTGATCCAAAAGGCCGTTGGAGCTTGATCTTAGGATGAACGATGAACGAAGAACGAAGAACGAAGAGAGATTTCTTGATTCTTCGGGAACCTGGATGCTTGGGAGCTTCAGAGTTTCAGAGCTTCAGAGCTTCAAGAATTTTGTCTAATGATTTTGGTTCCTTGAAATGAATGAAATTGGCTTCTATTTATAGAATTTTCCAAGGCCTAATTTTGAATATAATATTCCAGATGAAATAAGTCGTTTCTGCCAGGTGTTGACACGTGTCCTGTTTGATGACTTTTCCGATGATTCTCGATTTTTTGTTTAGACACACGCTACGTGTAAAATTTATGTAATACATGAGCGTTGAAACTTTGATTTATCGGTCAACATTTATTTACCGAAATTTCGATGTCTACAGTGGGTATAAGAAAACTTTCATTACTGTCGGTTAAAACCGATAGAAACATTTTTTAAAATATAAACCAACAGAAAATTTTCATTACTGTCGGTCATAACCGACAGAACAAAAATGGCGGAAAAATTCACCCCCAAAATTCCCTCCCAAAATTTTAAACTCCCTCCCAAAATTTTGTTACAATTTTAAAAAATAAAATAATAATTGTTTGGTTTAATAAATAAATAAATAATATGTATTTAAGTAGAATACGTTTTTAAAAATTAAGTAAATAAAATTTTTTTTGGTCGAAAATAAATAATTGTTTGGTTTAATAGATAATAACCTATGTAAAATATGCAATAAAGAAAGAAAAAGATAATTGTACAATGAAAATGTCATCACACAAACTAAATATTGTCTCATCAATACTTGAAAAACATAAATAAGAAAGCAACGAACGAATTCGATCTTCAATTTAAAATATTTACACTAGTGGATACCACAAAATCTTATTTTATACTTAATGGAAGTATAATATTAACTCTAAGTGTTTGTTTAATCTACCATTTTGACGTGATATGCCTTCTACGAAACTTTTTTCAACGATCCAACTGTCAAACTTATTTGTACACACTCCAAGATTGTATACGTAAAAAATCGTAAAAAACAAACATTCAGAGATTACTTAATGGAACAAAAGTTTTCGACAGTTATAAACGAAAAATCACAATTTAACGGTTATTTTAGCTCCAGTTTTGATGATTTTTTTACAGATACACTCCTCGACCCTATAAGAATGCAATGAATGAATTTGATCTTCAATTTAAAATATTTACACTAGTTGATATCACAAAATCTTATTTTATACTTAATGGAAGTATAATATTAACTCAATTGTTTGTTTAATCTACCGTTTTGACGCGATATGCATTCTACGAAACTTTTTTCAACGATCCAACCGTCAAACTTATTTGTACACACTCCGAAATTGCATACGTAGAAAATCATAAAAAACAAACATTCAGAGCTTTACATAACGGAACAAAAGTTTTCGACGGTTATAAACGAAAAATCACAATTTAACGGTTTATTTTAGCTCCGATTTTAATGATTTTTTTACAGCTACACTCCTCGACCCTATAAGAATGCAATGAATAAATTTGATCTTCAATTTAAAATATTTACACTACTGGATACCACAAAATCTTATTTTATACTCAATGGAAGTATAACATTAACTCTTAAGTGTTTATTTAATCTACCGTTTTGAAGCGATACACATTCTATGAAACTTTTTTCAATGATCTAACCGTCAAACTTGTTTGTACACACTCCGAGATCGCATACCTAAAAAATCACAAAAAACAAACATTCAGATATTAGGTAACAAAACAAAAGTTTTCGACGGTTATAAACGAAAAATCACAATTTAACGGTTATTTTAGCTCCGATTTTGATGATTTTTTTTCAGCTACACTCCTTGATCCTATAAGAATGCATTGAATGAATTCGATCTTCAATTTAATATATTTACACTAGTGGATAATTTTTTTATACTTAATGGCAGTATAACATTATCTCTTAAGTGTTTGTTAAATCTATCAATTTGGTAGGATATGCATTCTACGAAACTAGTTTCAGCAATCCAACCGTCAAATATGTTTGTATATACTCAGAGATAGCATGTGTAAAAAATCGCAAAAAAAAAAAACATTCAAAGATTAGGTAACGGAACCGTGAGTGAAAAAAAAAAATATTTAAACCATTTGTTTATTTATTTATAATCAATATAAGACTTTAAAATAATAAAATAGTCAATTTTTGTCAGTTATAACCTCCAGAATACTAAAATAATAACCGCCAGAAATTAAAATAATAAAATAGTCAATTTATGGCGGTTATGTTGGAAGTATGCCCACAAAGCCACAATTTATTGTATCATGTGTTTAAGCAATAAGAGAATCCAAGGGATGTATTTGGTCTAAGAGATAAGTGATCTAATGAGTTAGATTAACGAGACATTTCTCTTATGTTCATTCCTAAAACGTTCCTAGCCATAGGATTGCCAATTGGGCATTGACAATCCGCTAATGTTAGTATGTGTTATGTTGACTCAAACGTGAGTATGAACTAGTCTCAAGTCATTTGGTGTTGGACACTAAGACAAACACATAGGTGCTCGAAAGAGTAATCGAGTACACTGAACTACGATCAAAAGAGAGTTCGAACATACATGTCATGTATGAACTCTAAGGTTACAATATGCAAAGTAGTCCTTTGACCTGAGGCATCATAGATGTCTAATGGTTAGGTCCTTGATCTTTGATCATGACAACGGCATTCCTTCGGATTGTCCACGGCATTGTTGGGGTCATGCGATCTAGTCATGTAGGCATATGAATGCACAACAAGGGATCTCTAACCTTCCATGGTGGAAGGAGAATACTCTAAAATATGATTCTAAAGTCTTTGGCCAAAGCAAATGAATATGACTTAGGAAGTTGTTCCAAATCATATTCAAGGGAATCATATAGGAAAGTATCACATTGGATAGTAGACATGAAACAAACTATCACTTAAACAATGTGATTAAGAGTATTGTATTAGAGAAGGACCGTATTGCATTGTAATTGTAACTGGATAGGTTCTCCAACCAATTCTACTTAGCTTGGGTAACCATGACATACTGCTAGGTGTTACTCATGGTTTGTGGAAGCCCTAATGATTAGCAAACACTAATCATCAAAGGGAGAATTGAAATATGGTTTCAATTCACAATCGATCGTTAAGAGTAACATCGCCCACTGCCTCGCTAAATGGAACCTAATGGATCGCACACCGAGTAAGGATGTATGTGAAGAAACTAAATGAAATGGATAAGCAATTAAATGGTTTAATTGAAGAATGGTCAAGATTAATTAATTAGTTAATTAATTATACGAAATGTTCGTATTGGGCTTTTAAGTTGGTTTTAGGGCTTCGGGGCCCAAAAGTGTTTTGGTCCACAAGGCCCATTATGTTTAAGTTGTATGACAACTAAAACAAAAATGGGCAATAAGCCCAATACCAATGTATGGCCGTCCATTTAGGGTGAGAAGTGTCAAACTTGCTTAATTGCAAGTTTGCCACTCACCTTAGAAATGAAGTATAAATTCAACTTTATAGCTTAGATTTCAATTAGGGGTTTTCTTGGGGAAATTGGGTGAAACATTTTCTCTCCTATTTCTCTAAAGAGGCCGGCCACCTAGGGAGAGAGATCTAGCAATTTCTACTTCCCTAAGTCATCCATTTCATCATCACAAGATACATCCTTGGTGAAGAGACTTAGAGACATCAAACTTTTGGTGTTTTGGAGAACAAATCCTCAAATCCTCAAAGAAGCAAAGGAGCACTAAAAGGAGGAAAATCACAAGGAAGATTCAAGGAGCAAGGAGGTGACTTGAAGGCCCTCCACTTGGGTGAATCCCTTGTGTAATCAAGGATGAGCTTCAAGGGTAAAGAAACTCTAAATTCTTCATTCTCTTTAATATTGTTAAAGAGTCTTTTGGTTCACCATATACTAGGCTTTGAAAGTCATGGGTTTTATGAATTGTTTTTGGATGCATGCCTACTTTAAAGAGTTAATAGTTAGCATATGTATTCAAATGTTCTTACATGTTCTTAGCTAGGACAAAATTTTTCCTTCAGGTTAAATCCGCCAGGAATTTATGTCGGATATATCCGACAGAAATTAACTTTTATCCGGCACTAAATAAATTATGTGTCGGATATCTTTTATCCGTCAGAATGGCTTAATAATCGCCACCATCGTCCGACACCTAAAGCTAATATTGTAGTAGTGAAACAAAAGAAAAAACGTGGCTGACGTCAGGGAGACGTCAACCTTGCGTCAAACCCACTCTGGGCTCTCGGGCTGGCAACTCTCCACGAGCTTGCTCGAGCTCCCCCGCCAGCACACGCTGAACTTGATTGCTCGGACTCTCATGCCCTGTTCCCTCACCTGTTCTTTAGGCTCCAGCCCACGCGGGAGCTGCTCTAAAATCACCCAGAAAGTAATTATTCACTGTTGTTGTACTCTCGCCCTCATAAGCGGCAAATCTAACAACTGCTTGGTTGTCATGCCGAGTGGTAACAGTATAATTCCTCTTGACGGGCATTTTAGTGTTCTTGGTATCACAACAGTCATGTCCCGTTCACGCCCAGTCTCCACCCCGAGTGATAGCGGCGTGACATCCAATAAAGTGAGGTTCTGAAGCTTTTCATTTCCCTTCCCATTCAGGACTGTAGCCTAAACAGCAGCACCGTAAGCCACTGCCTCATCCGGATTAATGCCCCTGCACAACTCTTTACCCTGGAAGACATTTTGTAAGAGTTCTTATACCTTAGGAATTCTCGAAGAGCCACCAACAAGAACAACATCATGGATGCTGCTTACGTCCAATTTGGCATCCTCCAAACACTTGTTCACCGGCTCCATACACTTGATAAAGAAATCCCGACTGAGTTCTTCAAATTTGGCCGAGTAATAGTTGTATAAAAATCATTACCCTCGTGCAAACAGTCAATTTCAATGTCGGTTGAAGACGTAAATGAAAGTCTCCTCTTTGCTTTCTCACAACTATTTTTTAACCTTCCAAGTGCTTTGGAGTTTCCAGTCACGTCTAAGTTATTCTTCCTCTTGAATTGCTCCGCACAGTAATTCACCATTCTGTTATCTAGGTCTTCACCTCCAAGGTGAGTATACCCAGCAGTGGCTTTCACATCAAACACGCCGCAACTAATGGTAACTAGCGACGGATCTAAAGTACTGCCACCAAAATCAAACATCATAACATTTCTCTTGCTGTACCAGCCAGCCTTCTTGTCAAGGTCATAAGCAATGGCTACATCAGTTGGTTCATTGATGACACGCAACACTTTTAGGCCGGCACTGATAGCTGCATTTTTTGTAACCCTACGCTGTGTTGAGAATTAAGCTGCATACTGAACTTAAATCAACCTGCAGATGACAATCATGCAGATTGAAAGTGAAGAGAATGAAGAATTCGAAAAGATGAAGAACTTGCTATTTTTAGAAATAGCCGTTAGCTTTAAACTTGTAACGGCTAGTTTTATTTCCTGTTTTAGAAATCTATACAGCTGTTATTCTTATCTGTTTGGGATGTATTGTGTTATCCGATCTTTCTCCAAGTGGAAGGATCGTAGCCTCCGATGGCCTGAATGGCTGGAGATGAGTCCTTGCTCCCTGAAAAATAGGATCTGAGCATTTGACTGATTAGAAGGATATAAGCTTGTATTCTCTCATTTTTCATATATAGAAAATACTGAACATTCTCATACTCTCTGTGCTCTTCTTTCTCTCCATAGATTTTCTGGTTTAAAGCTTCAATCTTTGTGTATTAATCAACCTAAAGTATAAAGTCTGATACCATTTCAACATGGTATCAGAGCCTTAGGTCTGATTCCAGATAGGGGCGTGAAACTGTGAGAGAGGTTCTTCCTGAAAAATTCCCAGAAGGGATAAAGGTGGTTCCTTTATTGGTTGGTTCACTGGTATTCACTAAGAAAATGGTGGGATCAGGTTCTTCAGGTGGAGATTTACGAACTCCACAGTTTGATGGTGCAAACTATGATTTTTAAGCTGTCAAAATGGAGACTATCCTCATAGCACATGATCTATAGGATGTAGTAGAGATTGGAGTACAACCACAGCCGATTCTCGAGGAGGAAGAATGCTTTGGAGATGAAGGAAGTGAGGCTGAGCAAGTTCCAGTGGAAGCACCCACCATCTCCAGAGAAGACAGAATAAAAAACACCAAGGCGCTGAGTCTCATACAAAGAGCTATAACACATGAGCTTTTCCCTCGCATCAGAAATGAAAAGACTGCAAAAGGGGCATGAGACATTCTGAGAAGAGGGTTCAGATGAGATAAAAAGGTAAGAGCTGTAAAACTTCAAGCAGTTAGGGCTGATTTTGAGTATATGAGAATGACAGAAAGTGAAAACCTAGATGACTATTTGGGTAGGTTTTTTGGAATTGTGAATAACCTGAAATCACTTGGTGAAGATGTGCCTGAAATAAGGATTGTGCAAAAACTATTGATGAGTCTAAGTAGAAGATATAAGTCCATTGTGTATATCATTGAGGAAACTCGAGATCTGGATACTATTAGAGTTGAAGAAGTCATTGCATCTGTAAAAATAAAAGGGAATACCTGCATGATGAAAGGGATAAATTGACAGGAACTGAGAGAGCCTTTAGTAGCCTCAGAATTGGAAACAACCAAGCTACGGGTACCTACAAAGGTTCACAGAGTAGGCCAAATAAAAAGTGGCAGGGACAATACAAAAAGGGATCAAATTGGTCCCAAAGTGGAAACTTGAGCAACAACAATGGCTCAAACTGGAACAACAGTTCTGGAGGAAATTGGAACAATAGGTTCAATTCTCAGAACAAGCAAGGGAGTAGTAGTCAAAGTGGTGTGAAACCACAGTGTCAAGTTTGTCAGAAATACCATTTTGGTGTGTGCAAATACAAAGGAAAAGCCAAGTGTGGGAAATGCAACCGGTTTGGTCATATTGCAAAGGACTATGATAGTCACAAGCAAGTAGCTAACTGTGCAAAAGAAGAAGAAGTAACCATAAGAACCATGTTCTATGCTTGTCACTCTTCAATTATGCAAGATAGAAGTGTATGGTTTGTGGACAGTGCCTGCAGTAATCACATGACATCTCAAGAGTTTGTGTATCTTGTAAAGTTAAAATGGGCACTGGAGATCTTGTACAAGCAACTGGAAAAGGAACTCTAGTGGTTGAAACTCAGCATGGAAAAAGATACATAAATGAAGTATTGATGGTTCCAGGTTTGGATGAGAATTTACTAAGTGTAGGCCAGATGATGGAGCATGGATACTATGTTCTATTTGGGGGTAATATGGCAGTTATCTTTGATGATAGAAGTCTCAACAATGTTGTAGCAAAAGTGATCATGGCAGGAAATCGATGTTTCCCTCTTTCACTAGAATCTATAACACCTGCAGCAAGAAAAACATCAGTAATTGAAGACTCTTGGACCTGGCACAGAATGCTTGGACATTTGAACTTTGCTAGCATGAAAAAGATGCAACAGAAGGAAATGGTACTTGGATTACCTGTTTTGACAGAAATGGAAGATGTGTGTGAAGGTTGTGTTTCAGGGAAGCATCACAGAGAGCCATTTGACAAAGAAAAAGTGTGGAGAGCAAGCTATCCACTTGAATTGGTACACACAGATTTGTGTGGACCAATGCAAAATGAGTCCATTGGAGGGAATAGGTATTTCATCACATTCATTGATGATTTCTCAAGAATGTGTTGGTATACTTTCTCAGAAATAAATCTGATACCTTCAATGTGTTCAAGAAATTCAAAGCTTTTGTTAAACTGCAAAGTGGTTTTAGTTTGAAGAAATTAAGGAGTGATAGAGGTGGTGAATACACCTCAAATGAGTTTTTGGATTACTGTGCAAGCATGGGAATGGAGAGACAACTAACCATTGCCTATTATCCTCAACAAAATGGAGTTGCTGAGATAAGGAATAAAACAATTTGTGAGATGGCAAGATCTATGATGACTGAGAAAGGAATTCTTGTGTTTCTGGGCAGAAGCTGTGATAATGCTAGAGATTCTCATTTAAACACTACTGTTGATGAATCAGTTGAGGATAATAGTGGAAGTCACAGCCAAGGCTCCACACCTAGCTCCACTCCAGTGAAGATCAGAACTCTGGAAGATATATATGCAAGATGTCACATGTGGCAAGGTTAGACACAATTCGAACTCTCATTGCTCTTGCAGCACAAAAGGGTTGGAAGTTATTCCAGTTGGATGTTAAGTCAGCATTTCTAAATGGTGTGCTTAATGAAGAAGTGTATGTTGAACAGCCTGAAGGCTTTGTGTTAACAAATGCAAGTCACAAGGTCTACAAGTTAAGAAAGGCTTTATACGAACTCAAACAGGCACTTAGAGCCTGGTACAGTGAGATTGATGCATATCTCTCTCTGTGCAAGTTCAAAAGGAGCACAAGTGAAGCCACATTGTATACAAGATATGATCATGAAGGAGGATTGATAATTGTCTCAATATATGTTGATGACATTGTTTACATTGGAAGCAGTGAGAAGATGCTTACTGAGTTCAAAAGGGAGATGATGCAGAGATATGAAATGACAGATCTTGGACTTCTTCATCACTTTTTGGGAATGGGAATATTACAAACTGATCAAGGAGTATTTATCCATCAAAGTAAATATGCCAAGTCCTTACTTGTGAAATTTGGACTTGAAGACTACAAACCAGTATCCATTCCTTTGCCCACCAGTGAAAAACTTAAGAAAGTGGATGGGAGTGAATTGGCTGATGAAGGGCTTTACAGAAAAATAGTGGGAAGCTTACTGTATTTAACAACAACTAGACCTGATCTAATGTATGCTGCAAGTTTGCTATCAAGGTTCATGAATAGTCCCACCAAGAAGCATTTGGGAGTTGCACGAAGAGTACTAAGATATGTGCAAGGGACCCTTAACTACGGCATTGAGTATGTGAAGGACAAGTCTGCAATTCTCATTGGATTTTGTGATGCAAATTGGGCAGGAAGTGAAGATGATAGTAGAAACACATCTGGTTATGCATTTAGTTTTGGCAGTGGAGTCTTTTCTTGAGCATCTGTAAAACAAAACACAGTTGCGCTATCAACTGCTAAAGCTGAGTATGTCTCAGCATCTGAGGCAACATCACAGTCCATTTGGTTGAGGTTTGTTCTTGATGACTTTGGGGAGATGCAAACTGAGGCAACACCTTTTGTTCTGTGACAATATGTCGGCCATATCTATGGCAAAGAATCCTGTCTTCCATCAGAGAACTAGACATATAAACAGAAGGTATCACTTCATAAGGGAAACTTTGCAAGAGGGTGTGATTGATTTGCAATTTTGCAGAAGTGAAGAACAACTTGCAGATATTTTTACAAAGGCTTTGCCAAAGGACAGGTTTAATCAATTAAGATTGAGGCTTGGAGTTAAGCCAGTAAGCAGCTTAGGAGAGGCTGTTGAGAATTAAGATGCATACTGAACTTAAATCAACCTGCAGTTGACAATCCTGCAGATTGAAAGTGAAGAGAATGAAGAATTCGAAAAATGAAGAACTTGCTATTTTTAGAAATAGCCGTTAGCTTTAAACTTGTAACGGCTAGTTTTATTTCCTGTTTTAGAAATCTATACAGCTGTTATTCTTATCTATTTGGGATGTATTGTGTTATCCGATCTTTCTCCAAGTGGAAGGATCGTAGCCTCCGATGGCCTGAATGGCTGGAGATGGGTCCTTGCTTCCTGAAAAATAGGATCCGAGCATTTGACTGATTAGAAGGATATAGGCTTGTATTCTCTGATTTTTCATATATAGAAAATACTGAACATTCTCATACTCTCTGTGCTCTTCTTTCTCTCCATAGATTTTCTGGTTTAAAGCTTCAATCTTTGTGTATTAATCAACCTAAAGTATAAAGCCTGATACCATTTCAACACGCTGTGAGTCACTGAAGTAAGCAGGGACTGTGACGACCGCACTCTTAACAGTTGAGCCGAGGAAGGCGTCAGCAATCTCTCGCATCTTTCCCAAAACCATTGATGAGATTTCTTCCGCAGCAAACTGCTTCTCTTGGCCCTTGTGAGTGACCACAATCTTAGGCTTATCATCAGGACCTTCAATGACCTTGAAAGGCCATAACTTCATATCATCTTGAACACATGCTTCACTAAATCTTCTACCAATTAACAGCTTTGCATCTAAAAATTGGTGCCACAATTAGAAAACAAATCTAACAAAGTAAAATAATTAAGAAGAACTTTGTGAACAAATTTGTATAGAATAACAATAATTTGAATAAGAAAACTGGTGCAAACATTAATACTATCACTATCACTGTAGTCCGACTATGACTTCCTAAGCATCAATCTTAAGCCTCCCATTAAGACAAACCTTTATTAGAACAACGCAATATATGTCATTAACGATTGAGAAAAGCTGATTACCAATTTGGAAAATAAGTGGGAAGAACCTTACCAAAGATGGAGTTGGAAGGGTTTCTGATGAGCTGGTTAAATGCAGCATCACCAACCAGTATTTCGGCATCAGTGAAGGTAACGTGAGATGGAGTTGTCCGGTAACCCTGATCGTTCACTATAATTTCTACATGATCATACTGCCACACCGCCACACATGAGTAGGTTGTCCCCAGGTCGATCCCGATTGCATGACCTGCGGCTATGTCTTTTCCCGCCATTCTAAGCTGAGAAACTGGAAGAAGAATAGTACTAAAGAAGAGAATTGAATGGTAGCAGAGAAAGAAGATCAAGATAATATTTGTGCTTGAAAGTAAAAGTATTATGGGGGAACATAGGACACTTTTGGTTCATTATTCTTTTTCTTTTGGACACTTTTTGGTTCGTTATTCTTTTTCTTTTGGACACTTTTGGTTCATTAAGTTCCAAATTCAAAGAGGCAATGTACAATAAGTTGTAATCTTCTTCATTAAGTTCCAATTACAAAAACAATTAATGTACAGCAAGCATAAAGGAGAAAAACTGTTGCAGAGAGAGTAATAGGGAGAGTGACTTTGGCTAGTCCAATGGTACAATAAAAAGAGAAAAGAAAATGCCCAACATACAAAGGACACCAATACTATTAAACAAAAAGAAAAAAATGTTGACACCCGTATGGTGAAACATCCCAACCCCATTTTTATTTAAAAATTGTTTTAAAAGCCTTAATTGGTGAGCCCGTGGGGCCCATCTTGTTTTATATTTTTGTGTTTTCCAATCTTCCTCTCTCCTCTCACCCGAGCTCTGTCTCCCTCGTCTATCTCCTTCTCGTCCTCCCATGAGCACATACCCATCACCACACCACCCTCTCCGACATCAACGGCGTCATCATCATCATCACTTCGTTCTCTCTCTCTCAGTTGCTGCGAGGACAACAAAACCCGACAGCTCTGACGCAGACCGTCACTTTCGAGGCAATTTCCGGCCAAAAAACGGCGAGTTGGCCGGCGTGTAAGGTATCAATCTCTTTGTCTCCCTGATTACTAAAACTTTTCTTTTTATTTCACTCAATTTCGTTGAGTATTGAAGAAGTTATACTCATTTGAATCTTACCCAGTTTCCGGCGACCTCCGAGGCTTTCAAGGCATTTTCCGGCCAAACCACGGCGAGTTAGACGTCATGTGAGGTACCATTCTCTTCACCTCTTCAAGAGCTACAACTTTTGTTCTTGTTTTACTTGATTTCGTTGAGTTTTGACAAAGTTATGGCCGTTTAAAGTTGGTGTGGATTTCTGGCCGAATTCCGGCCTTCTTCATCCTTGGGTCCGGCGACCCACCAAACCCAAGCCCTTTGGGCCTTCCCTGCCGAGCCCAACTATTTTGGTTGTGAGGCCTTTGGGCCGTGAGTGGGTTGTGTGTGTGTTTGGGCTGGGTGTGTGTGTGGGTTGTGTGGTGTGTGTGTTATGTGTGTGTGTGTCCGTGTGTGTGTATACATTTAGTGTGCGTGTGTGTGTACATGTGTGTTATCGCATGAGTGTATGCGTGTGGTGTGTGTATGTGTATATGCATGTCGTGCATGCATGTGCATGCCGTGCATGTGTGTGTTTGTGTAGTGTGTGTGTGGTGGTTGTGTGGCCCAAACCACCATTTTCACCCAAAACCCTTTTAACCCAAAAAACCCTAGGATCCTAAAACCTATTAGGGCCTAACCCATCCAACCCAAATCCTTTCATTTTATTTAATTCAAGGGCAAATTCTTTAGAAAACCCTTTTATTTATTTATTACAATTTTTGTGCTTAGGGGCAATTATTGTGGCTTTTGCATATTCGTTAGCTGTGTGGCTTTTCGATGGCGAACTACTGTGAGTGGACCCCTTCTAAAATTTCATGATTTTATAATTTAATTGCATAAATGATTAGCATGCCTACGAATTTATGATTTGATTTATGTGAAGCCTGTTTATTAAATATATTGATTTTCGTCTCGTGGTTTTGGTGAGGAATTAATTGTTAGCCTATATTGAGCTATATTTTAATATATCGTATTTTCTATAAAAACCATGATCTGGTAGACTATCTGATGGATGACGATAGGATGCTAGAACATGTTTTAGAAACCCCTCTTTATAGTATAGACGATGAATGATTTTATACTATGAAGTGGTTATTTATGAGAGGCGTAACTATTTGTGCGTACCTAGAGGACACTATGCCGCCTGGGGCGAGGAGAAATAATCCCTAGCTACGGGCTAAGGGACATGGAGCAGGCATTGGGCTGGGAGTTGGTAATCTCTGGCTACGGGCGCAGAATCCACGAAGCAGGTATTGGGCCGGGAGTCATATTTATTCAGTGATCTTTCTAGCAGCACACTGCGCTTACGAGACGATCTATGAGACGTTTACTATTTTGATTTCCGCGATATGACTTTTGAGATATTTTTGACATGCTAGGATTTTTATTAAATCCTTCACTTACTATGCTAGTAGTTTTCACTATTAAACTTTGGAGGTTAGTATGTTGATAACTGTTTTATTATTATTGTATATATGAACTTGGTCCACTCACCTTTGTTTTGCGTCCCCATTCAGGACTTAGGATCAAGGCACCTAATTCCGGCGTCAAGACACTTCTGCAGCAGCATATTTGAATCCTCTCAATGTATGACCCACTTCTTTATTCATTCAATTTATCTAAATTCGTTTTAGTGATTAGGTTTAGTTGTATGTTCTGAACACGTTCCTAAATTATTAATTCTTTGTATTTTAAATTTCTAACCCGTATTTATTTCTTATTCTTAGCTTTTGTATCAATTAATGGCTTTCGTCACCCTCGGGTGTCGGCCAGCACGTGTCTATCCTGGTATTCGGGGAATATCAGGGTCAGGTCGGGGCGTGTTATACGAACTGGAAGATGGCTAGTTAGATAGGTGGGATTCTACTTTTGGAAATGGAATCACACATTGAAATCTGGCACAGATCTTGGTAGTTATTCCTCCGAAAAAATCTTCTCCCTCGATGACTTCTTCCAGGGGCTATTTGGCTGGGGAGTGAGCTTGAATCAAAGTGTGCAGAAGAATCAGTCACATACCATAGACATGTATAAGCATGATCATTTGTATTTACTAGTATGTATGTTGCACAAAGAACAGATTTATAAGTAAGAACCAGGAGGATGCATGATCATAAGAAGTAACGCATTAACAGATATTGCTCAGCTCGAGTGCATATTCTGTTAATTATTGTTTCTTACATCAGTCAACTGACTTTTAAATCAATGTCTCAATTCCTTCACAAGTTCTTTTCTCACAGTTAAATGTGAGCCCCTTCTTTTGGCCGGTGGAAATGTCCTCAGCAGAGACATGCAGGATGCCATTCTCATCAATAGCAAAGCAAACATCAAATCTAGGAACACGCCTGGGAGCTGGAGGAATGTCATTGAGTGTAAATTTTCCCAAAGAGCTATTATCTCTTGCTATTCTACTCTCACCCTCATAAATGGGAAATCTAACATTCCGTTCGTTGTCATAGCAAGTAGTAAACCTTTTCATTATTTTGACCGGTATTCTAGTGTTTCTTGGAATCACAACTGACATGATACATTCTTCACGAACCTCCACCCCAAGTGAGAGAGGGGTGACATCCACCAGTGCAAAGTCCCCAAGCTTTCCAGTTAGATTGCCACCACTCAAGACAGTAGCTTGAACAGCGGCACCATAGGCCACCGCCTCATCTGGATTAATACCCTTGCAAAACTCCTTTCCCTTGAAAACCTCCTGCAAAAGCTGCTGCACCTTGGGAATTCTAGAAGAGCCACCAGCAAGAACAACATCATGGACGCTACTTATGTCCATGTTAGCATCTTCCAGACACTTCTTCACAGGCTCCATGCACTTGCCGAAGAAATCCATATTGAGTAGCTCAAATTTAGCACGGGTAATAGTCAAATAAAAATCTACACCCTGATGCAAACAATCAATGTCAATGTCAGTCTCAGACATAAATGAAAGCCTCATCTTTGCCTTCTCACATTCATTTTTTAACCTCCTAAGAGCCTTGAAGCTTCCACCAACGTCCACGTTATGCTTTGTTAAAGTTGATCCACTACATCACAAACCTGACAGAAGGAATATTATCATTCCTTGACAGCTAAGTTTGCATGTGTGGAGATACCATCAACGTGCACAGCAATGCCACTGCATGTGGTTTCTGACTGCTGCAACTAGGACAGCATGGATGCCACTTCTAGTCTTTAGTTTATTGCATGCGTATGTAATGAACTTGTATATAATTCTGCTGCAATTGCAGCAGAAGAATCATTCAAATATATTGGATCCAAACTTTAATATGGTATCAGAGCGCCGATCTTGGTGACTCTAGAGGCCTTATCTTTGCTTCCGCCACAAACACAACCAGTTCGTCTTCATCAAACCCAGTCACCATGGGCGACGAGGTGATACCTCATGTATCTGATCCTCTCATTCTGCATCATTCAGACTCACCAAGTCTTGTTTTAGTCTCACAACTTCTCGACGGACACAACTATGGACAATGGAGCCGCTCTATGCGAATTGCTCTCAGCGCCAAAAACAAACTAGGGTTCGTTGATGGATCAATCAAGAATCCTGCAACCACTGATGCTAAATATTCAATTTGGCAGAGATGCAACGACATGGTACTATCTTGGATTTGGCAATCTGTGCAAGGCAACATTGCTCACAGTATACTCTACTGCAAAACTGCGACAGCAGCATGGAAGGACCTTGAGGATCGATTCTCGCAAGGCAACGATTCCAGGATCTATCAAATCCGACAAGAGATTGTCGAACACCGACAAGGACAGCTATCTGTTTCAGATTATTACACAAAATTAAAAGCTCTTTGGGATGAATTAGCATCATACCATGAGCCCATTGCTTGTGCATGCGAAGGATCCAAGGCACATGCAGACAGGGAAGAGAAAGAAAGAGTCATGCAGTTCTTAATGGGACTAAACGAGAACTACTCCATCATACGAGGCTCTATATTGATGATGAGCCCACTCCCGGATACACGACGAGTCCATGGATTGGTCGATGCGAAAATTAATTAACGCACAAATTTAAACCCTATTTGTGACAATTGTAGTAATGATGTAAGTAGGGATCGTTCTAGGCCGGGGATTAACTAGGGATGCTAACCAAAGTAAAATTAAATTAAAAACGTAAAAACAAAATTTAAAACACTAAACTAGACTCAAAACACTTAAATAGAATCACTCAAAATAAAACTAACAAATAAACTAAAACAAATCAAAAGACTCAAAATACTTCAAAACTCAAGAAAACACAAACTAAAATGATTTCTAATAAACATAACACTTTAAAATAAATGGGGGATTGATTTTTATGAAAAGTAAATTAAACTTAGATAAATTACAGAATTGACAAAAACATGAAATTAAGGTGAATGGATTAACGACGGACTGGCTAGAGGATTATTCTCCACACATGACACATATGCAACCTAAATTGATTTTTCAGTTGTTCTTTCAATAAATTGTGAAACTCAACACCCCAAGTTAATTAGATACGCTTAAATTAACCTTCAAGTTCTCCTTAAGTTAATGAATTGGATGGGAAAGCGCATACAACAATTCAAAGCATTCCTCAAAGGTTCCTTACGTGATGAGCACAATAAGGATACAATCAAGAATCATGAAGCACAATGAGAACTATAAGTGTTGACGAGGCATTCGTTACTATGATGAGCATGAAACTAATGCCAAGAATTCATTCAACGCGATCGTTTATAAGCGACCTTCACTACTTGTGATTATAAGATTGTAACTATTAGGTGAAACTCCCTCATAATCTAGCATCATATTCATGCATGAAAACTAAGCGTGCACTCTCAATCAACATACACAAATAAGTTATCAATCAAGTAGATGAACGAATTAAATCACAACTCAGAAATCACAAATGAAGGTAATCAATTCATATTACAAATATATCCATGGTTTTGAATTAAACTCTAGCCAAAATAAAATTAGTTACACATTATTAAAATTAAAACAGAAATTAAACTTGAGTTTGGAGGATTAAACCGAGAGAGTAGAGTGCTTTAGCGCCACTGTGCTTCTGCTGTGCTGACTGCCCAGCTCCACGTTTTGCCTTACTGACCTGCGAGTTGCCTTGCAGCACTGACCCTCAATTCCCGCGCAAGGCAAGCTTGCTGCTGTCTCACCTTCCTTGGTTCCCGCGCCTCCCGTGCTCTGCTGCAAGGCAGCAACTGCCTTCCCCAAAGCCTTTAAAGTTGACCTGCTCACGCACTGCACTGTGCTCTCCCTGCTAGCTGCCCACGGTCTCGCTGACCTCCCTGCTGCCCCAAGGCAGCGCCAGCTGTCGTTTCTCTCTCACGCTGCAAAGGCAGCAGTCCCCTGATTTTTCCTGCGCAGCTCACCAACTTCTCGCCAGCTGCCCCAAGCAGCTCTCTTCCTTAATTTCTGCCTCTGCTTGGTGCTGCCAAATGGCAGTTGTCCGTCTCCAAGCTCCGCGGCTCTCTCATCTAACTTCCTTCTTTCCTTATCCCCCCCTCCGTTTTTCACTTGTTTCTTTTCCTTTTATCCTCGTGCCAGCTGCCTTCATGCAGCTTATCTTTTTCTTTCTTTATCCCCGCACGCCTCCACTGCTTTCTGCACCACCAAGGCAGCACGTCCTCACCTTCTTTCTTCTTATTTTATATTTCTGTCACTTGCGCCTACCACTTTCACGCCCTGCCAAGGCAGCCACCCACCTTATATTTATATCCTCTCCCAGCTGTCCTCTCCACTTATTTCCCTAATGCCGTGCTCCTCTCTTTATTTTTCTGCTTTCAAACAAAATGGAACAAATTTATTAATCAAATATAGTGGGTAAGGTTGTTTTAACGAATTTATTACTTAAAACCACACTTGTGCTATTTTTATTTTCTTAGCTAGATAAATTCGATAAAACACAAAAACAAAGTAAATAGCACAAAAATATGAGGAAATAACTAACAAAAGACAAGAGAATTTGATGTAAAATATATATAAATATGAGCTTATCAAATACCCCCACACTTAGCTTTTGCTAGTCCTCTAGCAAAACAAACGAAAACAGAAAAAGTAATAACATGAAAATTATTAGTTTCCCCCTATATGACCCTCATAGAACTTCATTCGAGAACACAAATCATCAAGAACCATAGCTAACACCAAACAAACTAATCCAAGTTCATTTTCCTTATTCAAATATTAGCAGTAATCTTTGAATCATTCTTGAAGTGTAGTGTGTGAGATAGCCATGCTAATGCAATTTCAAATTTTTATTTTAAAATCACCATATGCAAACTAGCGACCTTCTCACGGGATATGCACTCAATCACACATGTGTTTAGTTTTAAAGTGTTTCGCTCAAAGAATCAAATGTGAAATTTCTACCATAAGCTTGCATAAAGATCACTTCTCCACAGTCATAATTGCAAAACTTAAATCAAGAGGACTTTTATTGGATGTAATGAGGCTTAGGGATAGGGTTATTGAAACGAAAGAATAGGAAAACACAAGTTCCAAGCTACATTGCAAGCAATTATTTTCTTTAGATTTATAAGAACTCAAGCTCTCCAACGATTCTTCAGACATCTCCAACCACACCCATAAACTGAAACTTTAAAAACTTTTTATTTTCTTTGTATACAATCTTTCTTTTTCTTTTTTTTTTTTTTTTTCTTTTTTTTTTTTTTTTTTTTTTTTTCAAACAGAAACAAATAGGAAAAACCCCCACACTTATTCTTTTGCCAAACACCTTCAAAGTACTTCACAAACGTTTGACATAAGACAATCTTACATTGCTTGCTTGGAAAGGGTAAGAAAAAAAAAAATATTTCAGGCATAAGGGTAGACATATCTGGTGATAAGAAATAAAAGGCTCACAAATACGGCTCAAATTGGCAATCTAATGATATCATTTTTCTTTGGGAAACAAGGTTATTTGGGCCATGGTGGTAAACCTAATGCCTCTATCATTTTCAAATTCATGCAATTAATGACAAATATTTCGAAAGATCGTTATGCAAGTTCTAGATAAGTATCTCACATAAGTTCATCACACATGAAAAAAATAGGAGTGTATGAAAAATGCACACACTTTCAATAGGCTCAAAAACTCACATAGGATGTATATAGTCACTAAATTCACATATGGAGCTTTAAATCATGCTTAGTTTCACATCAACAAGGCTATGTGCATTTGGTTTTTCAAAGATGATCAAATATGTACAAACTAACACAGAATTTGGAATTTCACACAACACATGTTAACTAAGTTCTTGATGATCATGGTTCAAATTTTATTCAATTATATCATTGGGTCGGGGAAACTAATAAAAAACTAATTCAAAACAATAAGGAAAACAAGGAAATATTTTTGGATTTTTAAAATTTTCCGATTTTTTATTTTTTATTTTTTATTTATTTATTATTATTTTAATAAAAACAACAACTTAATTAAGAAAACACAAAGCAATAACATGGAAACAAATGAAACCAGTTCAAAGTCGAAGGTACAAAAAATTTTCAATTTGGTCATTTTTATACTCTATACCCCCACACTTAAACTAGACATTGTCCCCAATGTCAGAAAATATAATAAAATGCAAATAAAAATAAAGTAGATAAATATAACGAAATAAAATAAAGCAATAGGACTGAAAACTTCCCTAATTTGCAGAAAAATCAAGCGATGACCCCCAAGCTAAAATTCTGCAATCAACTTCAAGGGCGGAAATAACCAAAAGTTCCTGCAAAGAAAAGAAATAATTCAGTTAAGCACACAAGAAAATGTAGAAAATGCAAACGAAAAATTGAAAATGAAAATAAAAGACAATGAATAAAACTAAAAGTGATCATTGGTCCTGTTTGGTGACTTTCCACAGCTTTGAACTTGAACTGGCCTCGGAACTTCTTAGCAAGGAAAATGAGACTTGATTGGTGGTGGTGTTGAAGCTTCTCGAGCTCTTGGTTTCAACTCGGACTCCTTCTGCCGGGTTGATTGAGTCTGCAGGCTACATTCTTCTCTTTTTGTTCTTCTGCATGGCAGGTAGGCACGAGGAATAGGTGGTGGTCTGCTTCTTTGTTCAATCTGTCCAAGTGCCGACCGATTGCCTTTCTTTCACCTTGACTCGTAGCCAAGAGCAAGGGTAAAGGAAAAGCATGCCATGAGAAATCTTTGCCTCTGACTCTGATGATATGGGATACTTTTGCTTTTGAAGAAGTATCGTTCCACAGGTGTATGCTTGAACTGGGCTGGGGAACTTCTTAGCAAGGAAAATGAGACTTGATCTTGAAGATGAAGCAGCACCTTGTCTCCACATGCTTCAAGTAACATTTTCACTTGCCTTGGCTGTTCTCCAGGCAGATGTGGCGTCTTCTTCGGAAGTACATCAGCGGTTGAAGATGAGCACTCGAGAGCAATACTAGGTAAGCAATGCTAGGTAAGCAATCAGGAAGGATTTCCAGGCAGTCGGTTCTTAGATTTGAAGATTGACACCGAATGCTGGCTGATTGCCCGCTTTCTCCTAATCACAAAGACAAGGAAAAGGACAGGGAGAAAGCGTGATATGAGATACTCTTGCTTTCAACCTTCATGATATGAAATACTCTAGCTCTAGATGACTTATTTGCAAAGGTATCCCAGGGAATGAGAAACACAGAGAAACTCGAGAGGGTTTGTTGGAAAGGCATTTTGGGAGATGAAAAATTTCGGAGATGAAGAAGTGTTGAGAGTGTGCCTTTGCTGTTGAAGGCGAAGGTAGACGTTTATAGAACTTTTCTTCACAACCGAAACTGTTCCTTTACCCCTGTCGGCAGCCGGTGGATGGATGAACAGTACATGTTACGCGCTTTCTGAAAAAGCCACCCGTAATTTGCGCAAAGCTGACAGCGCGCGTGACGAGTGACGACAAAATTGGAAAAGCTGTTCGCCTCGTGATTCCTGACCGCTCCGACTTTTGAGAGAACGGCGTCCGACTTTTGAGAAAGGAACCGACTTTTGAGACGGAGTCCGACTTTTGAGACGGAGACGCCGCTTTTGAGAAAAGAATCCGGCTTTTGAGAAAGGAGCCTGGCTCTTCGATTTGCGAGAGGGCGCCTCTTCGACTGCTGAGTGATGCCTCAACGATTTCTTCTTCTTATAAGAACGCTCATTTTTGTTCCACAACACACTTAAACTCCCCCTGTAAACACTTCATCTGGTAAACGTTCCCTCCTGTAAACACTCCCTCTTGCATTTTCTTTTAATCTTGATCAGTCCAACTCTTCATTCTCAACACCTTCAAATATGTCTTGCCCTTCTGACCGTCGCCTTAACTTGAATGTTGGGGAAGATAGTGATATATCTTCTCCAACCAACATTTTGCAGCCATCCTTCATATCCCCAAATGGTCCTCTTACAGTTGGGGATTCCATGATGATGAACGAAACAACCGCATCGGTGGTGGCCAGAAATCTGCTCACTCCTAGAGACACTAGGATACTTTCTAGGCGGTCCGACGAACTAACTGTCCAGGACTCTATGGCTTATAGCGTCCGATGCGCAGGCTCAGTATCAAACATGGGCCAGCGCCTTCTTGCACGAACTCGTCAGGTAGAGTCGTTGATGGCTGAAGTGGCTAGTCTTCGGCAGGAGGTCAGAGTGCTTAGGCATGAGAATAGGGATTTGCACATGCTCGCAACCAATTACTCCACAAGCATGAAGAGGAAGCTGGATCAGATGCAGGAGTCCGAAGTGCGGATTCAGAGTGATCATCAACGGTTTATGGCATTACTCCCGAGGTTTATGTTGCCTTCGTCATCGGGAGCCGCACCAAGTATTGAGGCTCCGAATGATCCAACTCTGGCGCTTCGTCTTTCAGGGGCTCCGTCGACCTCCGAGGCACCACATACCAACGACCAATGAAAACTATTAGTTCAAATTATTGTAAAATATTTATGCTTTAAAGTTTATTTAATTATATCTATAAATATAAGTATTTTTTTTTTTTTTTTTTTTTTTTTTTTTTGTTTTTTTTTTTTTTTTTTGTTTTTTTTTTTTTGTTTTTTTAAATATCAATGTAAAATTAGTAAATCAAAGTAAAAAGACTGTTTAACTTTCTAAGCAAAAATCACAACTAAATAAACAAAACAAAATGAAAGCAGTAAAGAGAAGGGGTTAGGAATGCAAATCTGATTGTGGGTGATTCCTAGGCCTCCCTTCATTATTCAAATGCATGGGCTTATCATTGAACGGACGGTGGTACTTGAAATGATCCGACAACGGTCTAAGTTCTAATGACGGTGCCTGAATCATCAAAATTAGAAACAAGTTAGTATAAATTAAAATTAAAAATGGAGAAGATGGCTTACTTTCATGTTCAAACTCAATTACAAACACCACGTCTTGGAACATTTCCGGGACTTTGAACTTGGCTAGGTTTACTATGATGGTTGTGGCTTGTCCCGTGTCCTCAATCTTGACTCCTTTGGGCTTGATTGTCGCATGCACAGCCTCTTTGATGTATTCAACAAATTCTCCGGCCACTTCCTTTTCTGGAATTCCTCTTCTTGATGTACAAGTCTCTTTGAATGTTTCAGCATCTTCGGGAACATGATTTGGTACACCAAGAATTTGGATATCACTTTGCACCTTGGGAAGATCTTCCACAACGTATTTTTCATTCACTTCTTCCTTGGGATTTAAAAACCTGCAAGGAAAAAGGACATTTGGTGGAACGATGTTAGAATGAATTGAACTTAGAACCTCCTCACCTGAGTTGGACGGCATAAAGACTTGAGGGGTTTGCGATAAGAATTCTTCTAAACTGCCCAAGTCGTCATCCTCATCTTCTTCTTGAATCGGCAATTCATCCATGTCCGGGCTATGTTTGGAAGGTTCTGGGACAACTTCATCCTCCATGTCACCCTCCACAATTCATAAATTCGTCAAACACATCCATCACACTTTGCAGCAGCCTTCCTTCACCTTTCACCATATTTTCTGACCCAAAATCATCCATAGCCGTACCCCCATCAACCCTAAACCTTCCCATACCATTCCCCATCCATTCTACACCACAAATAACCCCAAAAACCTGTTCTAAAGTTCTCTGCCGCAGCAAGGAGGAAGGAGAATTCGTTGATGAGCTTGCTGCCAAGTTGGAGCGTTCTAGGTGTTTTCTTCCTTTGGATTTTAATTTCTAATTTTATGTATCTTTGCTTTGTGAGTATGAGGAACTAAACCCCCTTAGTTGGGGGGTAATTCGAAACCATGTACATGCTTGCAATATGATTTGATTACGTTCAGTTGTTATTTCATAAGTTGTGGTTTCAATTCGTTCATCTACTTGATTGATAACTTATTTGTGTATGTTGATTGAGAGTGCACGCTTAGTTTTCATGCATGAATATGATGCTAGATTATGAGGGAGTTTCACCTAATAGTTACAATCTTATAATCACAAGTAGTGAAGGTCGCTTATAAACGATCGCGTTAAATGAATTCTTGGCATTAGTTTCATGCTCATCATAGTAACGAATGCCTCGTCAACACTTATAGTTCTCATTGTGCTTCATGATTCTTGATTGTATCCTTATTGTGCTCATCATGTAATGAACCTTTGAGGAATGCTTTGAATTGTTGTATGCGCTTTCTCATCCAATTCATTAACTTAAGGAGAACTTGAAGGTTAATTTAAGCGTATCTAATTAACTTGGGGTGTTGAGTTTCATAATTTATTGGAAGAACAACTGAAAATCGTTTTGTTTGCAAGTGTGTCATGTGTGGAGAAGAACCTCCTAACTAGCCTTTTATCCATCCTTTTCATCCAAAAACGTTTTACAATCTGTTTTGTTTTAAAGTTTCTGTTTTGTTTTCAATTTTCGTCCAAAACCAAATCCCCCTTTATTTTGAAGTCTTAGAGTAGTTAGAAAGTGTTTTGATTTGTGTTTTTAAGTGTTTTGATTCAAGTTTTCACTCAAATTCGTCAGATTTTGTGTTTGTGCTCAAAACTGCCCAGAAAGTGGTTTTTAGGCAGTTTTGAGTCTTCTAGTTGCTGTTTTGAGTTTTAGGTTTGTTTTAGTGTTTTAAACTTTAGTTTTGCATTCTTTGAGTCTAGTTTAGTGTTTTAAAACTTAGTTTTTGAGTTTTTAAGTCAGTTTCCAAGTGTTTAGCAATCCCTCCTAATCCCCGGTCTAGAACGATCCCTACTTACATCTTTACTACTGATCCACCTGCCTCATTCACTCCCTCCCTTCCTCTTGACATACCTCCTTCAAACCCAGACAATACTACCTCGCCAACTCCTGCACCATCGTCTCCTTCGCTGCCCCTCATTCCCCTTCGTCGCTCCGAACGCATTAAACAACCACCTGCCCACCTTCGTGACTATCAAACCCATCATGCTGCTTTGCTTCAGCCCCACGTCATCTCTTCCACCATGTCCGGCACACGATATCCTCTTCACCGGCACGCCATGACCCTCACTGGCTTGCAGCTATGAATTCTGAGCTTGAAGCTCTTGAAGCCAATCACACCTGGACTTTGGTTCCTTTACCCCTCCACCAACGCCCCATTGGATGTAAATGGATCTTCAAAATCAAGTATCATTCCGACGGTACCATCGAACGCTACAAGGCTCGCCTTGTTGCCAAAGGGTTCACGCAGAGCGAAGGTATTGATTACAAAGAGACGTTCGCCCCCGTCGCTAAGCTCATTACTGTCCGCTGTCTCTTGACCATTGCTGCTGTTCGCAACTGGTCTCTCCACCAAATGGATGTCCAAAACGTTTTCCTTCACGGTGCACTACATGAGGAAGTCTATATGTTACCACCTCCTGGTTCTCGTCGACAGGGGGAGACTATGGTTTGTCGACTTCACAAGTCATTATACGGACTCAAGCAGGCATCTCGCAGCTGGTTCCAACGTTTTTCATCAACCATTCAAGAAGTTGGTTTTCAACAGTCTCATGCGGACTACTCATTATTCACTAAGGTTTGTGGACACTCCATTACTGTAGTATTGCTCTACGTCGATGACATGATCATTGCAGGAAATAATGAGAAAGCCATTAGTCAACTCAAGCAATTTCTTAGTGGATGTTTTCGAATTAAAGACCTCGGACCATTAAAATATTTTCTAGGTGTCGAAGTTGCACGGTCCAAAGCTGGGATCTCCATCTGCCAACGAAAGTATACTCTGGACATATTGGAGGAAGCTGGTTTGCTTGGCGTAAGACCAGCCAAGGTACCTATGGAACCAGATTTAGTGTTGACAACAACAGGTGGTGATGCCCTCAAGGACCCGACTCGATATCGACGTTTGGTTGGAAAATTAATATACCTTACCATTACAAGGCCAGATATTACGTATGCAGTGAATAATCTCAGTCAGTTCATGCAAGAACCAACACTCCATCACCTTAAAGCTGCACATCGTCTTCTCCAATATCTGAAAGAAGCACCAGGACAAGGGTTACTATTTCCTACAGAGAACCAACTTAATTTGATTGGCTACTGTGATGCGGATTGGGCTAGATGTCCGATCACACGTCGATCAGTGACAGGTTTTTGCATCTTCCTTGGTAAATCACTTGTATCATGGAAAAGTAAAAAGCAAGTCACGGTGGCAAGATCTTCAGCAGAAGCCGAGTATCGCTCCATGGCTGCAACCACTTGTGAGCTTACTTGGCTGAGGAATTTGTTGAATGATTTGCGTGTAAACCATCCAGAGCCAGCAAGGTTGTTTTGCGACAATCAAGCTGCTCTACATATTGCAGCGAACCCTGTGTATCATGAACGAACCAAACACATAGAGCTGGATTGTCATACTGTTCGTGAAAGGATTCAGAGGGGAGAGATCAAGACCTCTCATATGCAGACGGGACGTCAAATAGCAGACATGTTTACAAAGCCACTGAGAGCACCTACCTTTCATTTACATCTTGGCAAGTTGGGTGTTATTGATATCCACACTCCAACTTGAGGGGGAGTGTTAAAGTTGATCCACTACATCACAAACCTGACAGAAGGAATATTATCATTCCTTGACAGCTAAGTTTGCATGTGTGGAGATACCATCAACGTGCACAGCAATGCCACTGCATGTGGTTTCTGACTGCTGCAACTAGGACAGCATGGATGCCACTTCTAGTCTTTAGTTTATTGCATGCGTATGTAATGAACTTGTATATAATTCTGCTGCAATTGCAGCAGAAGAATCATTCAAATATATTGGATCCAAACTTTAATATGCTTCCTCTTGAATTGCTCAGCACAGTGGTTGACCATTCTGTTATCAAAGTCTTCACCTCCAAGATGAGTGTCTCCAGCGGTGGCCTTCACTTCAAAGACACTGTCAGCTATGGTAAGTAGCGAAACATCCAAAGTTCCCCCGCCCAAATCAAATATCATCACATTTCTCTTGCTATACCAACCGGCCTTCTTGTCAAGCCCATAAGCAATGGCTGCGGCAGTCGGCTCATTGATGATGCGCATCACATTTAGGCCAGCAGTAGCACCTGCCCTTTTCGTAGCCTGTCGCTGTGAGTCGTTAAAGTAAGCAGGGACTGTGATAACTGAATTTTTCACAGTTGAACCAAGGTAGGCCTCAGCAATCTCCCGCATTTTCACAAGAATCATAGATGAGATCTCTTCAGCAGCAAATTGTTTCTCTACACCCTTGTATGTGACGACAATCATTGGCTTGTCAGAAGGACCTCCAATGACCTTAAAAGGCCAATGCTTTATATCGTTTTGAACACATTCATCTGTGAACCTCCTACCGATTATCCTTTTCGCGTCTGCAAATTGAGGACAGAATTAGAAACACAACCCAATAACCAAAACTAACAAAGAAATAGGTCATATGATTGAAATAAAAGCATATTGTTAAACAAACGGTGTCATAACTATCCCAAATTCTTTCAGTCTAGGGTTTAGGTCATAACCTAAATAGGTCATATGTACTACACCTTTTTAAATATCATCAATATCATAACCTAAATTATAACTTATCATCAACACCCCACATTTTATAACTTCAAATACTATTATAAATATTCAGATAAAAAGAAAAACTAATTTGAGAAATAAATTAATGGGAAAATGGTATATATGTAGATGGATACATACAGGAAGAGATGAACATACCGAAGATGGTGTTGGTTGGGTTTTTTATGACCTGGTTGAATGCTCCATCACCTATCAATCGCTCAGTATTTGTGAAAGCAACATAAGATGGAGTGATCCTGTTGCCCTGATCGTTCACTATGATTTCTACATGATCATACTGCCACACCGCCACACACGAGTATGTTGTCCCCAGGTCGATCCCGATTGCATGACCTGCAGCTTCGTCTTTTCCCGCCATTCTAAGCTGAGAAACTGGAAGAAGAATAGTACTACGAAGAGAACTGAATGGTAGCAGAGTAAGAAGACAAAGAGAATATATGTGCTTGGAAGTAGAAGATATTATGGGGAGAGTAATACTATTCATACCATGTTTTTATACCGCATTTTCATAGCACCTTAAGTGGCATTTGATGTGGATAGCCACATCATTTGAATTAATCAGATTTTTAAATTTAATTTATTATTTAATAAACTAATAATTAAGAAAAACTAGTTAATTAAATAATGATTGTGGTATACAAGGAGTCTTTCTTATTCCTTTACTTGGGTTTTGTAAATTTTTCAAATGATGTGTCTGTCCACATCAGATACCACCTAAGTTAGTATAGAAATGTGGTATAAAAATATGGTATGAATAACATTACTCTTATGGGGAAGATAGAGCGGTTCGAAAGGTTATTCTTTTTCTTTTGGACACTTTTTGGTTCACTAGTCTTTTTCTTTTGGACACTTTTGGTTCCAAAATTAAAGAAGCAACAGTAAGTTGTAACCTTCTTCATTAAGTAATCTTCTTCATTAAGTTCCAAATCTAATAAGACTAGATAATTAAAAAAAAAGTGATTTGGATTTAGTTAACTAATCTTCTTCATTCAATTTCCAAACGGAAAAATTAATCTATTTCGTCGATTTGTTTGAGCTTTTACAATGAGCTTGATCAAGCTCAACGAATTATGTTCATATGTACAGATAAAGCAGATTGGATGCTTGAACAAACTTAATTTTCAAAAGTAGATACAAAATAAAGTCATTAAATTCTTATTTATGAAACATAATTTATAAAATTGACATTTTGTTTTACAAAGATTTCGATTAGAATATCAGCAGTTGCTAAATCTTCTCACAATAGTATCATCGATCCTACAGAACAGTAACATACCCATTTCTGTTGTCTTGCAACAAACATCATGGAGTCTGACTTCCAATGTACTAAAGAAGAAAAAGAATCCTAATCTTGTAATGAGTCAAGAAATTTCAAGAAACAGAGCAAACATGACACATCAGTTGTTTATCTATGTCAAATTTTTCATTAAACCCGTCTCGCGCACTGAGCTGTAGACTATCTGATGGATGACGATAGGATGCTAGAACATGTTTTAGAAACCCCTCTTTATAGTATAGACGATGAATGATTTTATACTATGAAGTGGTTATTTATGAGAGGCGTAACTATTTGTGCGTACCTAGAGGACACTATGCCGCCTGGGGCGAGGAGAAATAATCCCTAGCTACGGGCTAAGGGACATGGAGCAGGCATTGGGCTGGGAGTTGGTAATCTCTGGCTACGGGCGCAGAATCCACGAAGCAGGTATTGGGCCGGGAGTCATATTTATTCAGTGATCTTTCTAGCAGCACACTGCGCTTACGAGACGATCTATGAGACGTTTACTATTTTGATTTCCACGATATGACTTTTGAGATATTTTTGACATGCTAGGATTTTTATTAAATCCTTCACTTACTATGCTAGTAGTTTTCACTATTAAACTTTGGAGGTTAGTATGTTGATAACTGTTTTATTATTATTGTATATATGAACTTGGTCCACTCACCTTTGTTTTGCGTCCCCATTCAGGACTTAGGATCAAGGCACCTAATTCCGGCGTCAAGACACTTCTGCAGCAGCATATTTGAATCCTCTCAATGTATGACCCACTTCTTTATTCATTCAATTTATCTAAATTCGTTTTAGTGATTAGGTTTAGTTGTATGTTCTGAACACGTTCCTAAATTATTAATTCTTTGTATTTTAAATTTCTAACCCGTATTTATTTCTTATTCTTAGCTTTTGTATCAATTAATGGCTTTCGTCACCCTCGGGTGTCGGCCAGCACGTGTCTATCCTGGTATTCGGGGAATATCAGGGTCGGGTCGGGGCGTGTTATACGAACTGGAAGATGGCTAGTTAGATAGGTGGGATTCTACTTTTGGAAATGGAATCACACATTGAAATCTGGCACAGATCTTGGTAGTTATTCCTCCGAAAAAATCTTCTCCCTCGATGACTTCTTCCAGGGGCCATTTGGCTGGGGAGTGAGCTTGAATCAAAGTGTGCAGAAGAATCAGTCACATACCATAGACATGTATAAGCATGATCATTTGTATTTACTAGTATGTATGTTGCACAAAGAACAGATTTATAAGTAAGAACCAGGAGGATGCATGATCATAAGAAGTAACGCATTAACAGATATTGCTCAGCTCGAGTGCATATTCTGTTAATTATTGTTTCTTACATCAGTCAACTGACTTTTAAATCAATGTCTCAATTCCTTCACAAGTTCTTTTCTCACAGTTAAATGTGAGCCCCTTCTTTTGGCCGGTGGAAATGTCCTCAGCAGAGACATGCAGGATGCCATTCTCATCAATAGCAAAGCAAACATCAAATCTAGGAACACGCCTGGGAGCTGGAGGAATGTCATTGAGTGTAAATTTTCCCAAATAGCTATTATCTCTTGCTATTCTACTCTCACCCTCATAAATGGGAAATCTAACATTCCGTTCGTTGTCATAGCAAGTAGTAAACCTTTTCATTATTTTGACCGGTATTCTAGTGTTTCTTGGAATCACAACTGACATGATACATTCTTCACGAACCTCCACCCCAAGTGAGAGAGGGGTGACATCCACCAGTGCAAAGTCCCCAAGCTTTCCAGTTAGATTGCCACCACTCAAGACAGTAGCTTGAACAGCGGCACCATAGGCCACCGCCTCATCTGGATTAATACCCTTGCAAAGCTCCTTTCCCTTGAAAACCTCCTGCAAAAGCTGCTGCACCTTGGGAATTCTAGAAGAGCCACCAGCAAGAACAACATCATGGACGCTACTTATGTCCATGTTAGCATCTTCCAGACACTTCTTCACAGGCTCCATGCACTTGCCGAAGAAATCCATATTGAGTAGCTCAAATTTAGCACGGGTAATAGTCAAATAAAAATCTACACCCTGATGCAAACAATCAATGTCAATGTCAGTCTCAGACATAAATGAAAGCCTCCTCTTTGCCTTCTCACATTCATTTTTTAACCTCCTAAGAGCCTTGAAGCTTCCACCAACGTCCACGTTATGCTTCCTCTTGAATTGCTCAGCACAGTGGTTGACCATTCTGTTATCAAAGTCTTCACCTCCAAGATGAGTGTCTCCAGCGGTGGCCTTCACTTCAAAGACACTGTCAGCTATGGTAAGTAGCGAAACATCCAAAGTTCCCCCGCCCAAATCAAATATCATCACATTTCTCTTGCTATACCAACCGGCCTTCTTGTCAAGCCCATAAGCAATGGCTGCGGCAGTCGGCTCATTGATGATGCGCATCACATTTAGGCCAGCAGTAGCACCTGCCCTTTTCGTAGCCTGTCGCTGTGAGTCGTTAAAGTAAGCAGGGACTGTGATAACTGAATTTTTCACAGTTGAACCAAGGTAGGCCTCAGCAATCTCCCGCATTTTCACAAGAATCATAGATGAGATCTCTTCAGCAGCAAATTGTTTCTCTACACCCTTGTATGTGACGACAATCATTGGCTTGTCAGAAGGACCTCCAATGACCTTAAAAGGCCAATGCTTTATATCGTTTTGAACACATTCATCTGTGAACCTCCTACCGATTATCCTTTTCGCGTCTGCAAATTGAGGACAGAATTAGAAACACAACCCAATAACCAAAACTAACAAAGAAATAGGTCATATGATTGAAATAAAAGCATATTGTTAAACAAACGGTGTCATAACTATCCCAAATTCTTTCAGTCTAGGGTTTAGGTCATAACCTAAATAGGTCATATGTACTACACCTTTTTAAATATCATCAATATCATAACCTAAATTATAACTTATCATCAACACCCCACATTTTATAACTTCAAATACTATTATAAATATTCAGATAAAAAGAAAAACTAATTTGAGAAATAAATTAATGGGAAAATGGTATATATGTAGATGGATACATACAGGAAGAGATGAACATACCGAAGATGGTGTTGGTTGGGTTTTTTATGACCTGGTTGAATGCTCCATCACCTATCAATCGCTCAGTATTTGTGAAAGCAACATAAGATGGAGTGATCCTGTTGCCCTGATCGTTCACTATGATTTCTACATGATCATACTGCCACACCGCCACACACGAGTATGTTGTCCCCAGGTCGATCCCGATTGCATGACCTGCAGCTTCGTCTTTTCCCGCCATTCTAAGCTGAGAAACTGGAAGAAGAATAGTACTACGAAGAGAACTGAATGGTAGCAGAGTAAGAAGACAAAGAGAATATATGTGCTTGGAAGTAGAAGATATTATGGGGAGAGTAATACTATTCATACCATGTTTTTATACCGCATTTTCATAGCACCTTAAGTGGCATTTGATGTGGATAGCCACATCATTTGAATTAATCAGATTTTTAAATTTAATTTATTATTTAATAAACTAATAATTAAGAAAAACTAGTTAATTAAATAATGATTGTGGTATACAAGGAGTCTTTCTTATTCCTTTACTTGGGTTTTGTAAATTTTTCAAATGATGTGTCTGTCCACATCAGATACCACCTAAGTTAGTATAGAAATGTGGTATAAAAATATGGTATGAATAACATTACTCTTATGGGGAAGATAGAGCGGTTCGAAAGGTTATTCTTTTTCTTTTGGACACTTTTTGGTTCACTAGTCTTTTTCTTTTGGACACTTTTGGTTCCAAAATTAAAGAAGCAACAGTAAGTTGTAACCTTCTTCATTAAGTAATCTTCTTCATTAAGTTCCAAATCTAATAAGACTAGATAATTAAAAAAAAAGTGATTTGGATTTAGTTAACTAATCTTCTTCATTCAATTTCCAAACGGAAAAATTAATCTATTTCGTCGATTTGTTTGAGCTTTTACAATGAGCTTGATCAAGCTCAACGAATTATGTTCATATGTACAGATAAAGCAGATTGGATGCTTGAACAAACTTAATTTTCAAAAGTAGATACAAAATAAAGTCATTAAATTCTTATTTATGAAACATAATTTATAAAATTGACATTTTGTTTTACAAAGATTTCGATTAGAATATCAGCAGTTGCTAAATCTTCTCACAATAGTATCATCGATCCTACAGAACAGTAACATACCCATTTCTGTTGTCTTGCAACAAACATCATGGAGTCTGACTTCCAATGTACTAAAGAAGAAAAAGAATCCTAATCTTGTAATGAGTCAAGAAATTTCATGAAACAGAGCAAACATGACACATCAGTTGTTTATCTATGTCAAATTTTTCATTAAACCCGTCTCGCGCACTGAGCTGTAGCAAGATCACAGAACTCAACACATGATTTCTTTCATAACAAAAACAACCAGCATATCAAAACGATGTTATGATGCATGACAAGCAAGCAAACGGAGTGCCTATAAACTGTTTGCTTCTCCCTAATTTTTCGATAAGCCCAAAGCAACACAACCAGGGTTAGCGCGTTGGAGGCTCCGGCTCCGGCTCACCTGGCATAAAAAAAACCATCCGAACTCACAGCTAAACATGTAGAGTATCAAATTGATTTCATAATTGTGTAGCAAAAAATAATCAATAAAATTATGAAGGTGACACATGGACTTTTAAATAAAAAGGACAAAATTACATTTGAGGCACATCCAAATTCTCACGCACATATAACGGACAATAACGGCTCAATTAAGGTCAAAGGTAATTAAAATGGTATTTATTCAAAACCCTCCCATCAATCCTCATCAAATCATTCCCACAAGGTAACTCCCAATTATTCTTTTCAAATTGAGATTAATTAGCAAATTAATTGATTGATTAATTGTCAATTACATTCCAATTACCACCTTAAGTGGTCGGTCCCTATTTCTCCAAGTAGGGCCGGCCACACCCCTATATATAGCCCCATATCTCCACTAAAATCCTGGGTTCATTCTCTCCCAAAAATTCTCAAATATATTTTCTCTCAAATTCTAACTTTAGCATTAGAGATTCTTCTGCCAAAGCTTCCTCATTCATCGTGGGCGTGTGAGACTTTTAGCCTTAATCTTAGGTGTTATCATTTTGCAGGTGCATTTTCGTCCAAGGAGAAGACGGCGAAAATTTGCATCCATAATAATGTATGTGTTATTTTCAGCCTTTGTATGCCACAAATTATGATTTCTTACCTCATCTTCTCAATTCCTAAAGTTCTTCTGTCACTGTTGATTGTAATCCCTTTCTTTTGGACAAATGGTGTTCCGAAAGGGGTGGTTTGGTGGTGGAGAACATTGGAGTTTGTTGGTGGGACATTTGCTTGGGAAGTGGAAGTGGGCCTTCAGGCGTCCCAAGCGGAAACTGTATGTTGCACTGGGGTGAGACGTGAACAAGTTGGGGTTCTCCCATAAAACTACTTGGCAACATGGAAAGTAACCCAACTCTTTAAAAGCACATGCAAGGTCTTTCTTTCCATCAATATATGATTCATTCTCAACAAGACATGGTGCAGACTCGATCCATCTGATAGTCCACCCATGGGAGAACAACTACAATTTGGTCGGTGAAGCGGTGAAAATTCATAACACTGTTTGCAGCTGTATTTATGTTATGCAATCGTTTGCATTGCATGTTTTCTTATGAAGAATGTGAACTAGTTTCCATAAAGATATCAAAAGGGCCCAAAGATTCGCATAAAGATATCAAAAGGGCCCAAAGTTCACTAATTCATGAATATTTCTCCTGAGTACCAACTCCTATGTTTTCAACTGAAACTTTGTCCAACATTTATATTCCAATAAAGATAAGCAACTCCTCCAAAAATTAAAACGTAAAGCTGATTTTATAATATATGTCCTAATTCAGTTCTAGGACTAGGCTTCTTAATTAGTTCACTGCCTCAATTCCTTCAAAGTTCCTTACGTCTTTATAACTCATGATTGTAATCCCTTTCCTCTGGCCTGTAGACTTATCCTCAGCAGAGACACTTAGAATACCGTTGGCACCAATACTGAACCAAACATCGAATTTAGCAGTGCCCTTTGGAGCTGGAGGAATACCCTCTAGCTTAAATTGACCCAGAAAATTATTATTTTTGGTGTTTGTGTTCTCACCCTCATAAATGGGGAACTTGATCGTCACTTGATTGTCATAGCGAGTAACTATAGTTGTGTTCCTCTTGATGGGAATCCTGCTGTTTCTTGGAATCACAACAGTCATGAATGTCTCACAATAGTCTTCCACAGTCTCAACCCCTAGTGACAGAGGCATGACATCCAAGAGAGTGAAGTCTTGAAGCTTCTCATTTCCCTTCCCATTCAAGACTGCAGCTTGAACAGCGGCACCATACGCAATTGCCTCATCCGGATTGATACTCTTGCACAACTGCTTCCCCTTGAACACATCCTGCAACAGTTGCTGCACTTTGGGAATTCTAGAAGATCCACCGGCAAGAACAACATCATGGACACTGCTTACTTCCATATTGGAATCCTTCAAACACTTCTCGACTGGCTCTAGACACTTGTTAAAGAAATCCATATTCAGTTGCTCAAATTTTGCACGGGTAATAGTTGTAAAGAAATCAGTACTCTCAGACAAACTGTCGATTTCAATGTCAGTGGCTGAAGTAAATGAAAGCTTCCTCTTTGCTTTCTCACATGCGTCTCTTAACCTCCTTAGTGCTTTAGAGTTTCTACTCACGTCCAAATTATGCTTCTTCTTGAATTGCTCAACACAAAAGTCCACCATTTTGTTATCAAAGTCTTCTCCTCCAAGGTGAGTGTCTCCAGCCGTGGCCTTCACTTCAAGCACACCATCACCTATGGTAAGTAGTGAAACATCTAAAGTACCACCGCCTAAATCAAATATCATCACATTTCTCTTGCTATACCAACCAGCCTTCCTGTCAATGCCATAAGCAATTGCTGCAGCAGTTGGTTCGTTGATGATACGCATCACATTTAGGCCAGCAGTGTTGCCAGCATTTTTTATAGCCTGACGCTGTGAATCATTGAAGTAAGCAGGGACAGTGATAACTGCATTCTTCACAGTGGAGTTGAGGTAGGCCTCAGCAATCTCCCGCATTTTCGATAGAACCATGGCTGAAATTTCTTAGGCAGCGAACTGTTTCTCTTGTCCCTCGTGGGTAACCACAATCAAGGGCTTGCCGCCAGGACCTTCAGTGACTTTAAATGGCCAGAGCTTCAAATCACTTTGAACAGTGGCATCACTGAATCTCCTACCAATTAATCTCTTTGCATCCCATTAAGGACTTAAGATCAAGGCACCTAATCCCGGCGTCAAGACACTTCCGCAGCAACATCTTTGAATCTTCTCAATGTATGACCCACTTCTTTATTCATTCAATTTTATCTTAATTCTTTTTAGTGATTAGGTTTAGTTGTATGCTCTGAACACGTTCCTAAATTGTTAATTCATTGTATTTAAATTCATAACCCGTATTTATTTCTTATTCTTAGCTTTTGTATCAATTAATGGCTTTCGTCACCCTCGGGTGTCGGCCAGCACGTGTCTATCCTGATATTCGGGGAATATCAGGGTCGGGGCATGTCAATGATTCTCACCCATATACTTAGATTCCCAGCAACATTTATTGGCAAAATAAATATTAGAAATTCTAGCCATACTATTGGCAAAATATGTATCAAACATCAACCCGCAATCCGAAATGGCTAAATAAATACTAAATTATCAAACCACATCTACCATTGACTAGATAAATACTAGCATAATGACCACAAGCATTGGTAAAACCACTTACCATCATTGGCTATACATAGTCGTTGCCACGATTTTTCCTCAAATTTTCTAGCCACACCCACCGGTGATACCAACATCAGAAAATTTTCACCATACTCATCATTAGCAAAACAAATATCATAAATTCCAGCCGAATTCATTGGAATTCCAAATCACAATTATTCACCATTATACATTAAATCAATCATAGCCTCAGGTTGCGATTTCATTCCCGCTCATAAAATCATCATGACTTTCATACATATTAAAATTTTCAACCATATTTATCATGGCCATAAGATTTGAAAATGTCTAGCCATAAGGTTGGCAAGTTTTCTTATGTGTGAAAAGAAATCTGAGGGGGAGGATAGGATTCTTGATGGTAATTTGTATTTGTACCATCACTTTCAAATCCTTAAAAATCCTCCATTTATTGAAATCCTAGCAAATCTTTAGCATTTGTCACTACACCTAGACTTAGGTGGACTTTAAAAAAAAAATTTGATTGACTACCCATGGATTTACATGTATTCTTTAAAATCTTTTCAAATTTTAATTTGATTACACCATAATTTCAAACTCTTTTTTTTTTTTTTGAAGCAAGTACGATATTTATTGAAATGAAGAGAAAACGTACAAATTCAAGGATAGGATGCTAACAATGGGCCTCAATAAAAACATTGCCGGGGCTTTCAACCCGATCGAAGGAAAAAAGAGTGTCCCGCACCAAATTAACAAGAAAGATTATCCTCCAATAATAAATCAGATATAATATCAGGGGGTTCTTCAAACCAAGAAATGGGATGATTAACCGTTAGACTCCACCTTGCTAGCCGATGAGCCACTTTATTCGTCTCCCTTGGGTCGAAAGAAATCTTCCATTGCTTGAATTCTTGCAAGATTCGCCTGGTATCAGCAAACAGATGACCAAAGTGACCCAAGAAAGCTGTTCCCGCACTCTGTATAGCGGAAACCACCATTAAAGCATCGCCTTCCACCTGCACCAGTTGTTCACGCCAATGCCGAGTAAACAACGCTGCACGCAGTGCAGCAACTGCCTCTGCATGCAGAGCCGAAGTGATACCATTCTCCCGCGAAGCCATTGCAGCTATAAAACCTCCTGTGGCGTTTCGAACCACAATTCCTATACCCCCATACAAACCATTCTCCTCCCAAGCCGCATCAAAGTTACACTTTATCCATCCAAACTCCGGATGTTTCCACTTGTGAACACGAACCGTTGGTGAAGGTGATTGAACCTCATTCCATTTCTTAAATTCCGTCAACCAAGATTGGGCTTTAAGTTACACATCCACTGGGGAAACATCCACACCTTTCCAAATAAATTCGTTACAAGCCTTCCATACGCTCCACACCAACACCAAAAGCAACTCAAAGCTGTCCTTTTTGACTTTTTTCGCCATATCAATCAACCAACCACCAAAGCCCTCCTCTATTCTCTGAAATAAACAAATTCCCAATGGACTACTAAACCAAATTGCAGCTGAGCGTGGGCATTGTAATAGGGCATGTTCGACTGTCTCTGCCACCTTATCACAAAACCCACATATAACCTCCGAAATAACCCGTCTAGTCTTCAAATTCACTTTCGTTGGCAAAGCATTCATAATCCCACGCCAAACACAAACTTTGACCTTCCCCGGTACTTTTGCACGCCACAACGCCTTCCAAAGAAATTTGGTATCCTCATGTAACGCAGACCCAACCGGTTCATCCCCCCCAAGACCATGACATGTTCTAGCCACAAAATAAGCACTCTTAGTCGTAAATACACCCTTAGACTCCTTAGTCCAAATCAAAGAATCTGTAGGATTAAATAAACTAAGAGGGATACTCAAAATCAAATTAGCTTCCTCCTCCATAAACCAAGTAACCCTCTTCCAAATCTTAATTGAATACATCCTAATTTTAAAGTCCATTAAAATTGCAAACAAATCCTAATTTGATTACACCCTCTAAGTCTCCAAAATTTATTTTCTGTGCCTGTTTTTATGCCAAATTGTGCAGCAAATAAAAGCACAAACGATAATGATTACCAGAAAAAAAACATAAATTATAACTACTTTATAACTTTACCTTCTTTAATACCATTACTACTTTATAACTTAGAGTATGATTCTATTTCTTCCAAATTCCTCTATTCTCTAGTCATTCATATTTAAACAGTTACGATTAAGTCAAATCTACTTTTTAACTTTACCTTTCCTACCATTTTTTGAGATAACTTTACAACTTTATATTTAAATTAAGTTCAGTATTTATCTATTTAATGAGCTATGAACGGAAAACAGAACGGCAAATTAGTTGCACGTATTGAGAGTGGAAGTGGACTTGCACATAGAAACCTAGCACGGATCTCAGTAGCTAAATAAAGTACTCCTCCGAGAATTCTTCTGCTTAGATGACTTTATAAGGCAGCTTTGGAAGATTGGAGAATTCTTCTTCTTCTTGACTTTCTCAGCGTGAAAACTCAAAGAAGAACAACCGATCAGAATGCAGGCAGGCTTAAAAATGTATATACATTCATTTATTTTTAGCAGTTGGATATCCCCCAGCGGAATGCAATCAGTGTCTTGATTTTTTGGTTCATTTTTTGTTAAAGGTTCATCCAGTTTTATATGTAAGAATCAGGAGGATGAATGATCATGAGAAATAACGCATTAACAGATCTCAATGTGAGTGCGCGTATGGAGTAAATAGAGAACATCGTCAAAGAAATTATGTTTGCCCTGGAATCAAAAGTTCTATTCATGTCTGCGTGAGCCATAATTCAAGTAAAGACCATTTCTAATTAAGGATCGTAATAAAAACTTTTAGATTGAAGAGTCAAGATTAGGACTTAATTAGCAAACCCAGTGAGATAGGAAATATGGTTAATACAAGATATTTCGGTCTATAGCATGCGAGAAATTAATGTTTCTTACATCAGTCAACTGACTTTTAAATCAATGTCTCAATTCCTTCACAAGTTCTTCTGTCCGAGTTGAACGTGAGCCCCTTCTTTTGGCCGGTGGATGTGTCCTCAGCAGAGACATACAGGATGCCATTTTCATCAATATCAAAGCAAACATCAAAGTTAGGAACACGCCTGGGAGCTGGAGGAATGTCATTGAGTTCAAATTCTCCCAAATAGTTATTATCTCTTGCCATTCTACTCTCACCCTCATAAATGGAAAACCTAACATTCCGTTGGTTGTCATACTCAGTAGTAAAACTTTTTTCAATTATTTTGACCGGTATTCTAGTGTTTCTTTGAATCACAACTGACATGATATGTTCTTCACGAATCTCCACCCCAAGTGAGAGAGGGGTGACATCCACCAGTGTGAAGTCCCCAAGCTTTCCGGTTAGATTGTCACCACTCAAGACAGTAGCTTGAACAGCAGCACCGTAGGCCACCGCCTCATCCGGATTAATGCCCTTGCAAAGCTCCTTTCCCTTGAAAACCTCCTGCAAAAGCTGCTGCACCTTGGGAATTCTGGAAGAGCCACCAGCAAGAACAACATCATGTACGCTGCTTATGTCCATTTTAGCATCTTCCAGACAATTCTTCACAGGCCCCATGCACTTGCCGAAGAAATCCATGTTGAGTTGCTCAAATTTAGCACGGGTAATAGTTAAACAAAAATCAACACCCTGATGCAGACAATCAATGTCAATGTCAGTCTCAGACATAAATGAAAGCCTCCTCTTTGCCTTCTCACATTCATTTTTTAACCTCCTAAGAGCCTTGAAGTTTCCACCAATGTCCACGTTATGCTTCCTCTTGAATTGCTCAGCACAGTGGTTGACCATTCTGTTATCAAAGTCTTCACCTCCAAGATGAGTGTCTCCAGCGGTTGCCTTCACTTCAAAGACACTGTCAGCTATGGTAAGTAGCGAAACATCCAAAGTTCCCCCGCCCAAATCAAATATCATCACATTTCTCTTGCTATACCAACCGGCCTTCTTGTCAAGCCCATAAGCAATGGCTGCAGCAGTCGGCTCATTGATGATGCGCATCACATTTAGGCCAGAAGTAGCACCTGCCTTTTTCGTAGCCTGTCGCTGCGAGTCATTAAAGTAAGCAGGGACTGTGATAACTGAATTTTTCACAGTTGAACCAAGGTAGGCCTCAGCAATCTCCCGCATTTTCACAAGAATCATAGATGAGATTTCTTCAGCAGCAAATTGTTTCTCTACACCCTTGTATGTGACGACAATCATTGGCTTGTCAGAAGGACCCCCAATGACCTTAAAAGGCCAATGCTTTATATCGTTTTGAACACATTCATCTGTGAACCTCCTACCGATCATCCTTTTCGCGTCTGCAAATTGAGGACAGAATTAGAAACACAACCCAACAACCAAAACTAACAAAGAAATAGGTCATGTGATTAAAATAAAAGCATATTGTTAAACAAACGGTGTCGTAACTATCCCAAATTCTTTCACTCTACTGTAAATGTACTACACCTTTTTAATTATCATCAAAATCATAATCTAAATTATAACTTATCATCAACACCCCACATTTTATAACTTCAAATACTGTTATAAATATTCAGAGAAAAAGAAAAACTAATTTGAGAAATAAATTAATGGGAAAATGGTATATATGTAGATGGATACATACAGGAAGAGATGAACATACCGAAGATGGTGTTGGTTGGGTTTTTTATGACCTGGTTGAATGCACCATCACCTATCAATCGCTCAGTATTTGTGAAAGCAACATAAGATGGAGTGGTCCTGTTGCCCTGATCGTTCACTATGATTTCTACATGATCATACTGCCACACCGCCACACACGAGTAGGTTGTCCCCAGGTCGATCCCGATTGCATGACCTGCAGCTTTGTCTTTTCCCGCCATTCTAAGCTGAGAAACTGGAAGAAGAACAGTACTAAGAAGAGAACTGAATGGCAGCAGAGTAAGAAGATCAAGATAATATATGTGCTTGAAAGTAGAAGATATTATGGGGAACATAGGGCGGTCTGAGAGGTCATTCTTTTTCTTTTGGACACTTTTTGGTTCATTATCCTTTTTCTTTTGGACACTTTTGGTTCATTAAGTTCCAAATATAAAGTTGCAACGTATAGTAAGTTGTAATCTTCTTCATTAAGTAATCTTCTTCATTTATGTTATGCTTGGGAACGAACAATCATTTATGTTTTGCTTGTCTAACTTCTTGTGCAAAAAACCTTGGAATCCAATACGTCCTCAAATTTTATTTTCTGTTGGCTGTTTATGCCAAATTAATGGGAAATATTTCAGTGTACCCGAAATGCAGGGTGATACACTACATGTCATCATATATATGGAGATAAATTTATTTTTCAAGTGTCTCCACATATATAATGACATGTAATGTACCATCCCGTATTACAAGCACATTAAAAAATATCTCCAAATTAAAGTATATCAACCAAAGCACAAATTTTGAAACCTTTTGGCGTGCAATGCCTTTCCAACTTTACTACCTTTACTATCTAAAAGATTTTACTCTTATCATATTTTTCATACTACATTTGTATCATATCTCTAATAGATAAGTGACTCATTCCTTTATTAGAAAGATGGTACAAATATGTAAGTATAACATTACTCTTACAACCTTTACCTTCTTTCTTTCTTTACTACCTTATAACTTTATGATGTAGAACAAATGGTCGAGTGGATTGAAGAGAAAATGGACCGACGGAAGACAAAGAGACGTAGCGGGAATTTGTAGTTTTGGCATCTGAGCTGCAATTTGGGCGCATGATACTTTTTTGGAAAGAAAAGAACGTTGCAGTTCAAAATTGTGTTTTAAGTTCTGTAATAAAAAATTGAACTTTTCATTTGCCGTCTAAATAAGGTCGTTTGACTTTTGTTTAATTATCTAAGACTTTGAGTTGTCCTAGGAGTTGTAATTAGATTATTTAAGCCATTAGCTGCTTCCATTGTGATCATCTTTCAATCAATTAATCAAACACAACTTTTAGGATTTCTCTCAAATCTGGTGGATTCCAGACTATTGATTCTTCAAAGAATTACACTTGTAATTCTTCAACTTCGTGTTACGTCACTTTATCTTTACTACATTTCCAACTTTACCTTCTTTACTACCTTTACTACCTTTACTACCTTATAACTTTACCTTCTTTTTTATATGAGAAAACTTTACAACTTTATTTAGTTCTACAAAACTGCGACAAATGATACCTAGTATACAGAGTTTAACATTTATTTGTGTACTGAACTATGAACAGAAAACAAAACGGCAGATTAGTTACACATACAGAAAGCGGAAGTGGACTTGCAGTGTTGCACATAGAAACCTAGCACAGATCTCAGTAGCTACGTACTCCCCCGAGAATTCTTCTGATTCGTTGACCTTTTAAAGCAGCTTTGTAAAATTGGTAGATAGAAAAATAAGCTTTATCGGAGCTTGCAGAGGAACATTATCACCTACCAGCTGAGAAATGATAGAACAACTGTGGTTTTATACCCAGTCACATATATATATACTAGTTCATATGTTACACAAACAACATAGCATGAAGTTGCAATTTCCAAGTTGAAATCAGGAGGATGGATGAGAAGCTCTTGTTAGAATGAAAATTTCTTAACCGTTTGTATCAAATGGATATGTTATACAATTGGTGCAATCTTATACAAAGTGGCAGTACATCGTGTATGGACCTTTTCAAATTGAAAAGATTATTCTACTCAGATTAGTGCATTTCCTTAGTAAATGGTGTCGTTTAATAGATGTATGTTTTCATCTCTTCGTCAATCATTGTCTTAGGTTTGATATAAACCCAAGTCAGTATAGCAGTGAGATATGCATCAAGAGAAGGAGTTTCCCGATTCTGTTTTTCTCATTTTTTCTTTGTCAAATTCCAGTCGTGTCTTGAGAGTCCGAAAATTGCAGTGCTTCAACTTCGTATTATAGATTCTTGAATCCTAGGAGACGGAAGCTTACCGAACTACAAGCACAAGAGCGAAATTTCGTCTTTAGGACATCGCATTTGTGCAAGTCTCAATCTCCAAGTTTGTAGTCATTCTTACTTTCTCTCTAGTTGTTTACATTAATCTTGTACACAATTAGCGTTGTGATTTCTTTATGATTATAATCATTACGATTATTTTATTATTCTCATACTTTCTGTTATTGTTCCAACGGCTCTATCATAACGGAATAACAGAGAGGTTGGATGAGATCACCAGAGCATGAGTGAGAAGCTCGACCATAGAAAATACGCTTCCCCTGTAATCCAATGTCTATTCAGTCTGAAGCATGCTGGAGAAATTAGAAATGAACGTTTCTTACAGCAGTCAACCGACTTTTATATCAATGTCTCAATTCCCTCACAAGTTCTTCTGTCACAGTTGAAAGTAATCACCTTCTTTTGGCCGGTGGACATGTCCTCCGCAGAGACACTCAGGATACCATTTTCATCAATATCAAAGCAAAGTTTGAATTTAGCAGCACCGGCAGGAGCAGGAGGAATGTCATGGATGTGAAATCCACCCAAAAGTTATTAAGGTTGATGAACTCTCGCCCTCATAAATTGAAATTCTGGCCACAGCTTGGTTGTCAACCGAAGTAAACAAAGTAACGTTCTCTTTTATCGGAACTCTGGTGTTTCTTGGGATTGTTGAATTATGGTCAAATGACAAAACAACTTTCGGTTAAATAAAATAAACAAAAGGATGTAGACAACATCATTATGTTTGTTGAAAAGATAAAAAGACTCATGATGATGTTTGTAGAATAAAAAAAGGTAAAGGCTAGCAAGTAGCCTTATTATTGGTTTTGTATTTTGCTACTTTATGGATGATGAAGTTGGCAGCCGAATGAGAGAGAGAGAGTGGTGAGCACCATTTGTTTTAGTAGCCTATCTTTGAGAGAGCAAGGCAGCCATATAGTAGCAGAAAAATAGAGAGCACATATTGTTTTTTTAGTAGCTCCATTTTGGAGAGAAGAAGAAAGTGTGCTCTCTCATTGTTTAGTTCTCATTCCATCAAAATTTTATTTGTTGTAATAGCTTTGAGCTTTGTGTAGAGAAGAAATTAATCACTATATTTCTTTCTCCATTTGTTTCTTTGGTGTGTGTGAGCTATTGGTTGTATTGGGGTTTTAGGTTGTGAGATTGCCAACACTTTGTAAACTCCTATTTGGTTGATAGTGGATTATTGGGTGAACTCATACTGCTCCGAGGACGTACTCCAGTTACACTGACTGTTGAGGAACCTTGTTAAAATCTTGGTGTCTTTTATATTTTTTTCTTGCATTCCATTTGATATATTTCCTGTGGGTTAGATTGAGTTAGTTCCAATTGGTTTGGTTATATCCTAGCACAACAATTGGTATCAGAGCACTGGTTGCTCTTGGGTACTGTCTAGTTGCCAAAGATGTCAGACGGGCAAGATGAGAATGCTTTTGGAAGCAGCTCCGAGTTTGCAAGAACTACGGTGCAAAATGCAAAGTTCGAAGTGGAAAAATGTGATGGCACAAACAACTTCGGTGTGTGGCAATGTAAGGTCAAAGATGTGTTGGCTCAACAAGATCTACTTGCCGCTTTGGGAGAGAAGCCAGAAGCTATGTCAAAGCCTGGATAAATTAAATTTGTGGGATTGCTCTTCAATTCGGTTGTGCCTTGCAAAAACTCGGAAATATTTTGTGATGCAAGAGATATTAGCAAGTGTGTTGTGGCAAAAATTGGAAGACAAGTATATGACAAAGAGTGCAGAGAACCGGCTACACTTGAAGAAAAAGCTCTACCGCTTCCAATACAAAGAAGGTACAAAAATGATTAGACACCTTGATGCCTTTAATAAGTTGATTGCCGACTTGTTAAATTTAGATGAGGGTATTAAGGATGAAGATAAGGCCTTAATACTGTTGAATTCCTTGCCGAACTCTTATGAGCATTTTGTTACCACTATTATGCATGGTAAAGAAACTATGAAATTTGAAGATGTGTTAAATGCCTTGATGAATTATGAAATGAGGCATAGAGATAAAAATCATGATAGTACCTATGAAGCTTTATTTGTTAGAGGTAGATCATCGGAGAGGATATCCTCTTGTAGTAGGAAACAATCACACTCTCGACCTAGAGGAAACTCTAAAGGTAGAAAAACCTAGGAAATGGATGAATGTGCCTTTTGTCGTAATAAGGGCCATTGGAAGAAAGATTGTCCTAGGTTGAAGACCAAAAGAAAAGAAAGTTCTGAAACCAATGTTGCTGAGGTTGAAACAGATTTTTTTGATTTTGCTTTAACCACTTAGTCACCATTTGATTGTGCTACTAAGTGGGTGTTGGATACAGGTTGTACTCATCATATGACTCCTCACAAGGATTGGTTTTCAAGCTTGAAAGAGTTTGATGGTGGTGTTATGTTCATGGGAGATGACAATCCTTGTACAACAAAAGGGATTGGTACAGTTCGATTGAAGTTGCATGATGGCATGGTTAAAGAGTTGACAGGTGTTCAGTATGTACCGAATTTGAAGAAAAATCTTATTTCTTTGGGCACTTTAGAATCCAAGGGCTTCATGTTTCATTCAGATGGGCAGACATTGAAAGTTACTTATAGTGCACTTGTTGTGATGAAAGCTCCTCGATGTGGTCATTTGTATTTATTACAAGGAAGCACTGTGACAGGTGAAGCGTATGTAGTCTCAGAAAATATGGGCACATCCGATTCAGATACTACTAGACTGTGGCATATGAGATTAGGCCATACCGGTGAGAGAGATCTACAAGGGCTTGTGAAACAAGGTCTTCTAAAAGGTATCACGACTTGTAAGCTTGATTTCTGCGAGCATTGTGTCTTGGGGAAACAAACTAGAGTGAAGTTTGGTGCTGCAGTACATCAGACGAAGGACATTCTTAATTATGTGCATTCGAATGTTTGGGGTCCTACAAAGACTCCCTCTTTGAGTGGTAGACATTGGTGCGTGACCTTTGTAGATGATTATTCTAGAATGTCTTGGGTCTACACTATGAAGCACAAGAGTGAAGTGTTAAACATTTTCTTGAGTTGGAAGAAAATGGTTGAGAACCAGACTGGGAGAAAGATTAAGATTTTGAGATCGGATAATGGTGGTGAATACACATCCGACCATTTCTTTAAAGTTTGCAAAGAGGAAGGAATTGTGAGACATTTTAGTGTTCGGGGAACTCCACAACAAAATGGAGTTGCAGAAAGATTGAATCGAACCTTGCTTGAGAAGGTTAGATGTATGTTGTCTCAGTCAGGTTTGAGCAAGTCATTTTGGGCAGAGGCAGTTACTTATGCATGTTACATCATCAACCGGTTACCCTCAGCTACTATTCAGGGCAAGACACCAATTGAGGTATGGATTGGAAAACCTTCTTCTGATTATGGCTATATCCATATTTTTGGTTCACCTGCTTATTTTCATGTGACTGAAAATAAACTTGATCCTAGAGCCAAAAAGGCTATCTTTCTTGGTTTTAGTAGTGGTGTCAAAGGTTACAGGTTGTGGTGCCCAGAGATGAAGAAACTTGTAATCAGTATAGATGTGACATTTGATGAAGAAAGTATGTTCAAAGACTCTGAGAAGAATGTGAAAGATGTCCAACAGGTGGAGCTTGAGAAAGTTGCCTCTAGTAGTTCCGGTCCTATTTCCGCTAATGTCAAAACCACTTCAAGTGAAGAAGTGAGAGACCGAGAGGATGTTGCAGAAGTTGAACTTGAAGATTCAATTCTAGATGAAGAGAAAGTTTCACTTCAAGAATCTATTGCCAAGAATAAAGGAAAGATAAATATTACCAAGCCAGCTCGGTATAGTGATTATGTTTCTTTTGCTCTTCCTATTATCACTTATAAGATTCCATCCAATTTTGAGGAAGCTATTGAGAGTGAAGAAAAGGAGAAGTGGTGCAATGCCATGGGTGATGAGATGAATTCTCTCTTAAAGAACAAGACTTGAAAGTTAGCTAAATTGCCTAAGGGTAAGAAAGTTATCGGTTGCAAATGAGTGTATGCCAAGAAGGAAGGTGTTAATGAGAAAAGTTGTTGATGCACAAAACCGGAGGTCTTGGTACAACGTAAATCCGAAAGTGAATCTGCAAGTAATGTAAATAACACAAGATGTATCGTGGTTCACCCCAAGGTTTGGGCTACGTCCACACTGATATTGTATTTATTTGAGGGAGAGAGAGCTCTGAGAGTCAGAGCTTTGAGAGGGGGTGAGGAGCCTTAGGAATTGGCCTCCTCAATTGTGAGGGTGAGGGGTCCTTTTATAGAATAAGGACTCCTCACTTATTACATATTTGCCCCTTCCTTTATTACATAATTACATTTAAGTCCCCGAGTATTTATACGAGGTCTAAAAACGAGGCCCTAAATATGGTATAAACAGTAGTCCTCATGTCTTCAGTCAAGAGAGTCTTTTGGTTGGAGACTTGAAATTCAGTCCATGTGTGGGACGAAGTAACTAAATGTTGTCTTGGACTGACGCTCAATGTGAGGCAGTGCTCAATTCTGAAATGATGCTCAACTAGAAGTAGTACATGCTGCGAGGCTGCTCGGTTCGTGGCTTATGTTGCCTTGGTTGGCTCGGCTTGTGGCGTTGAAGGTGAGGGAGTCCCTTTTATAGAATAAGGGCTCGCTCCTCAATACATAAATGATGGGCTAGAGTGATGCTCGGGGCGAGGCGGTTGCTCCGCTGGCGGCATTACTATCTAATGAAGGTGAGGGAGTCCCTTTTATAAAATAAGGGCTCGCTCCTCAATACATGAATTTAGAGTTGATGTTGCTCTAATGATGGTGAAGAAGTCCCTTTTATAAAATAAGGGCTCGCTCCTCAGTACATGAATAATGGGTGCTCTCTAATGAAAGTGAGGGAGTCTTTTTTATAGAATAAGGACCCGCTCCTCAATACATAAATAATGGGCTAAGTCGCCCAAGTACCTTTCATGAGGCCCAGTTGAGGCCCAATATATGGTACATAATGTAGTCCCCCAAGTCTTCGGTCAATAGAGTATGTTGGCTGGAGACTTCAAATTGAATCCATGTATGGGCCGAAGTGGCGGTTGTTCGGAGGCGGTATTTGTATACCCTGCATTGAAGCTTTGTAGGTGAAGCTTTGCAAGTGAAGCTTTGAAGCTAAAGCTCTGTAAATGACGTTTTTGAAGCTAAAGCTCTGTAAATGAAGCTTTTGAAGCTGATTGACATGAGTGATGCTCATGAATGTTTATGTTGATTGACATGAGTGATGCTCATGGATGTTGTCATAAGTGATACTCATGAATGTTAACATGAGTGATGCTCATGAATGTTCACATGAATGATGGTCATGAATGTTTATGTATGATTGTCATGAGTGATGCTCATGAATATTTATGTATGAATGACATGAGTAATGCTCATGTATAATTTGGAGTACTGGGCGTACTTTTGATCACCTGGTTGGTGGCATGAAGGAGAGTACAGGTTGTACATTTCATCACCTGGTTGGTGGTATGAATGGCTAGTTGCCAAATGATATTAGAGTACGGGTTGTACGTTTTATCACCTGGTTGGTGGTAATAGCGGTGGGTTACAGAATAATTTTGGAGTACTGGGCGTACTTTTGATCACCTGGTTGGTGGTAATAGCGGCGGGTTGCCGAATGATTTTGGAGTACTGGGCGTACTTTTGATCACCTGGTTATTACCCTCTGATGGGGTTTATACAGATATCTCCGAAAGATACGAAAAATAAATTACATCATTCAAAAATAAGAAAAATAAATCACATCTTTCTAGTGAGGTGTTTATTTCTTGCTTTTGCAGTGTCCCCATGTGCCTCCCTTTTGCTTTCTCTTTATTTTTCTTTCTTTTGGCAGATGTCAGACAAGGGAATAATAATGGAATTATTGTAAGACAGCTTATCTTCTGCCTGATTTTCCACTAGTGCTCGTGGTATTCACAGGGGATGATCTCTGGGTCGGCGACTGCCCCGACCGTGAGGACCTTCGTATTAGTGGTGATGAGTATATTTACTGCTTTTTTTACCATACTTCCTCCATCATCAAGTATTTCTGCTTTCTTATTCTCTCTCTCATCTTCTTTCCTTTTTCTTTTTCTGAAATATTCTCTCAACAACTAGTACAGCTCACGTTTAGCCCATCTTCTGGTGAAAAGTACGTTTTCATTTGCAAAACCCACGTGCAAGGCCCACGTTGAGATCATCCTCCAGCCAAAAATGAAGACGATGTGCAGAGCACTTTCGATAGAATTCGAGTAAGTAGCACACGTCATGGTGAAGCCGCCGGTCCTGAGACGAAGTCGTCGGGGACTCTTCGGACCTGTCAGAAAAATTATGGCTCTGCACATTCTGTTGCGGCGGAGACAACGAATCTGGGCTGTCAGATGTTTTTTCATTGAAGGCTCCACCGTAGCCAACCATCTGGGCTGTCATCAGCATCAAGAGGAGGAATGGCACCACCAGAGATTTTCCCTTGTGTCCTAGATGGAGGAAATGTCTGAAGGCTTGAATCTTGGAATTTGACGGTGAGGTAGCCTGGATTTGGAACCGCAACAGGAACAGATCCCGATACGTTCTGGTTGTTATCTGCTATCTCCAACTCCACCTCCTCCGGTTGAATTGAGAGCGAAAACCGGCCTGAGAGACGAATCCGTTATCTCGGAAGTTACAGAAACACCAGGTCTAGCCCCAATTCCATCCAAGTAGAAAGCTGTCTTGGCTTTGTTGACCATGAAACTGTCGTCTCTGCTGACTCTGGCTGAAGAACTTTTAGCAACACCTTCTTTGTCAGTGTTGAACACATACGCAGCAGCAGCACCACAACTCTTCCCAGGAGGCGGTGGAATGCGTTCTATGATTGCGGGAAGGACATGCTCAAGACCCTAGCCTGTTTTGGCTAATGTTAAAAGAGCATCACTGGCGTCAAGATCAAAACATTGATTTTAGTTTTGCTTTAACATGATCAGGATCAACAGTTGGCTGGTCAATCTTGTTAATAACGGGTATTAGTGTCAGGTTGGATTCAAAGGAAATATAGAAGTTTGCAACAGTTTGTGCTTGAACACCTTGTGCAGCATTAGAAACCAAAGAAGACGAATGAGAGGGCCGGTGAGGAAGGACTCCAGAAACGGAATTCGAACTCGAACTCACATTCGCCGCCGCAGAAGAAGAATAAGTGGAATCAGGAGAGGAGACGCAAGTGGAAACTCTCTGAATCAAATCGTCGAACAGATTATGTGAATTTTCATGAATTAAACCCACTGTTTCAAACGCCGTCGTTTCCATTTTCCTCCACCAGATCTGTGAATTCTCATGATCTCTTGCACTACCCACTGCTCAAGATCTGCGAGATAGCTTTTCCGAGTAAGATGGTGGTGGCGTCGTCCGCTCCGACAATGGTGACATCGACGTGGCCGTTAGTGGATCTGCAAATCTGAGAGGCAAGGACACGGAGGCGGAGTTAACAATCGACTCGGCGGTAAGTTGGGGAGGGATGATCCCGGAGATGGAGAGGGACTTGATCGGCCTACTTGAGCATGGCCGTCTTGATCTCGCCAACCTTCTTGGACCCCTCGGCGACGAACTCGCGGGATGGCTAGATATTTTCGATTGTCTTCTTGGATGCCTTGACGGCGTCATCCAGGACGCAAGATGAGGATGCTGGACAGGTGGGTCATGCGAGGAAAACTGAGAGTTGGAGAAATGAACTGATGAGGTTTGTTGTTCTAGCATTGGGCTTGTGGGCCTGGGCACGATGATGAACCCACCAGAGTTTTGGTTTTGATCTCCTTCCTCATCACTAACAAACCACTTTGAGTTCTGAGAGATTTTCTTCCACATCTTCTCTTTTCATGAACCTCACAGAAACAGGTGAGAATTGGAACTTGATTAGCTGGGTTGATTTCAACGATGATGCAGAATGAGCGTAAATTTTGATCCCAAGTTTCTACAGATTCACGGCGAAGGTGAAAAATTGAGAGAGAACCAACATAGCTTTTCTTGTCGATTCCCAGAGACGGTGCCAAATGTTGATGCTCAAAATCAGTGAGGACTTTGGTACAATAGAAAGTGTTAAGTTTGTGACCTTGGCTAGTTTGCTCTGGTCACTAGTGTGGATAAGTAAGTAAATAGATAGGGACAGGGAAGCAAACACAAGATGTATGTGGTTCACCCAGATTGGCTACGTCCACGGAGTAGAGGAGTTCTCATTAATTGTGAAGGGTTTACACAAGTACATAGGTTCAACCTCTCCTTTAGTGAGTACTAGTGAATGATTCAGTACAAATGACATTAGGAAATATTGTGAGAGAATGATCTTTATTTATAGAAGAGAGTTTCTAGTTTCATTCTGACATTGACACGTGTTGTGTTGTGATTGGCTTCTGATGTTAACACGTGTTGCGCTATGATTGGCTTCTGATGTCGACACATGTCGCGCTGTGATTGGCCTCCTGGTTAGAGGGAAACTCTTCTGGGTCCTTGGCGGTATAACGTTGACCGGTGCTCAGTAGTTTCGGGATTGGTCAAGTATGGTACAAACATGGTTAATACAAGATATTTCGGTCTATAGCATGCGAGATTAGTTGCTAAAGCAATGTGAGATTCAAAGCAAGATTAGTTGCTAAAGGGTATGCACAAAAGGAGGGCATTGACTACAATGAAATATTTTCTCCGGTTGTGAAACACTCCTCAATTCGCATTATGTTAGCTCTTGTTGCACAATATGATCTTGAGCTTGTACAACTCGATGTGAAGACGGCTTTCCTACATGGTGATTTAAATGAAGAGATTTATATGTGTCAACCAGATGGGTACAAAGTGAAAGGGAAAGAGAATTTGTTTTGCAAGTTGAAGAAATCACTTTATGGCTTGAAGCAATCTCCAAGACAATGGTATTTGAGGTTTGATAAATTTATGAGAGGCCAAACTTATTCTAGAAGTCAATATGATCATTGTGTGTACTTCAAGAAGTTGCAAGATGGGTCTTTCATTTATTTGTTGATATATGTTGATGATATGTTGATTGCCTCAAAGAATGTTGAAAAGATTGAGAAATTGAAGAAGCAATGAAGAACGAGTTAGAGATGAAGGATCTTGGTGAAGCGAAGAAAATCCTTGGCATAGAGATCATTAGAGATAGAGAGAAAGGTTTGGTGTGCTTGAATCAAAGATAATACCTTGAGAAGTTGATTCAGAAGTTTGGAGTTCATGATTCAACCAAACCGGTTAGTACCCCTTTAACTCCTAATTTTAAATTGAGTTCTCTACATGTCCTAAAACTGATCAAGAGAAGCTACAAATGAAAAATATACCATATGCAAATTTGGTTGGTAGTTTGATGTACGCAATGATATGCTCTAGACCGGATATTGCTCATGCAGTTGGTATGGTGAGTCGATATATGCATAATCCTGGTAAAGAGCATTGGCATGCAGCTAAGTGGATATTGAGGTATCTCCATGGTACTCGAGATGTTGCTTTATGCTTTGAGAGAGATGTCTCTGGTATTAGTCATTTTGCAATTGGTTATGTTGATTCAGATTATGCAGGTGATTTGGATGGAAGGAAGTCTACTACAGGCTATGTGTTTACTATGGCTAAAGAGCCAGTTTGTTGGAGGTCCATTTTGCAGTCTTTTGTTGCCTTGTCTACTACAGAGGCTGAATATATGGCTGTTGTCGAAGCTATAAAATAGGCCATCTGGATACATGGACTGATTAGAGATTTGGGGTTGATCAGAAGCAGGTGGAGTTGTATTGTGATAGTCAGAGTGCCATTTATTTGGCTAAGTATCAGGTTCATCATGCGAGGACCAAGCACATAGATGTGCGTTATCACTTTGTTCGTGAAGTCGTTGGTGAAGGAGAAATCATTCTCCAGAAGATTCCAACTAAAGACAACCCCGCTGATATGTTGACTAAGGTTGTTGGTGTAGCCAAGTTTGTTCATTGCTTGAACTTGGCTCACATTTTGCCTATATAAAGAAGGCGTTGAGCAGTAGGAGTTTTGGAGCATTTTGGCTCGGCTTGAGTTATTCTCTTGCTACTTTTGGGAGTGGTTTATGTTGATTGTTGATTATGTTGGTTTGGCTTGTCATGGCGCTTTCAGAATTTGGCTAAGGTGGAGATTGTTGAATTATGGCCAAATGACAAAACAACTTTCAGCTAAATAAAATAAACAAAATGAGGTAGACAACATCATTATGTTTGTTGAAAATATAAAAAGGGTCATGATGATGTTTGTAGAAAAAAAAGGTTAAGGCTAGCAAGTAGCCTTATTATTGGTTTTGTATTTTGCTACTTTATGGATGATGAAGTTGGCAGCCGAATGAGAGAGAGAGTGGTGAGCACCATTTGTTTTAGTAGCCCATCTTTGAGAGAGCAAGGCAGCCACATAGTAGCAGAAAAATAGAGAGCACATATTGTTTTTTTAGTAGCTCCATTTTGGAGAGAATAAGAAAATGTGCCCTTTCTTTGTTTAGTTCTCACTCCATCAAAGTTTTATTTGTTATAATAGCTTTGAGCTTTGTATAGAGAAGAAATTAATCACTATATTTCTTTCTCGATTTGTTTCTTTGGTGTGTGAGAGTTATTAGTTGTATTGAGGTTTTGGGTTGTGAGATTGCCAACACTTTGTAAACTCCCATTTGATTGATAGTGGATTATTGGGTGAGCTCCTACTGCTCCGAGGATGTACTCCAGTTACACTGACTGTTGAGGAACCTCGTTAAAATCTTGGTGTCTTTTATATTTTGTTCTTGCATTCCATTTGATATATTTCATGTGGGTTAGATTGAGTTGGTTCCAATTGGTTTGGTGCTATCCTAACACAACAGAGATCACAAGTAGCATGAAATGTTTATCATCAGAACCAGTTTCCCACCTTGTCTGAGTTGTCTCCACCCCAAGTAATAGAGGGATGACATCCAAGAGTGCAAAGTCTTGAAGCTTCCCATTTTCATTATTCTCACTCAACATGGCAGCTTGAACAGCTGAACTATATGCCACAGCTTCATCTGGATAAATGCCTTGCACAGCTCCTTCCCCTCCAACAATGTCAATGTCAGTCCCAAGTATATATCAAAGCCTCCTCTTTGCCTTCTCACATGCATTTTTCACTAATGTCGACATTATGTGTCCTTTTGTTTGTTCAGCACAATTATTCACTAGTTTCTTATCAAAGCCTTCACCTCGGAGATGAGTATATCTCCAGCAGACCTTTACTTCACAAACGCTATACGCTATGGTTAGTAGTGAAACGGCCAAAGTACCCAACCCAATTCAAATATCATCACATTTCTCTTGCTATATATACCAGCCAGACTTCTTGTCAAGTCCATAAGCAATCGCTGCAGCAGTCGGCTCATTGATGATTACGCATTACATTTAGGCCAGCAGAGGCACCTGCCTTTTTTGTAGCCTGTCGCTGTTATAACTGAGTTTTTCACAGTTGAACCAAGGTAGGCCTCAGCAATATCCTGCATTTTCACAAGAACCATAGATGGATTTTCTTCAGCACGAAATTGTTTCTCTACGCCGTTGTGGGTAACAACGGTTATTTACTTATCAGAAGGAGACCTTGAATTGCCAATGCTTCATATCATTTTGAATACATTCATCCCTGAAACTCGTACTAATTAACTTTTTCGCATCTGAAGAATATTGATGCAAAATTTGAAAAAAAAAGACTGATAAGGAAATGTAACAAGGAAATGGTGATGTAACTTGTAACTATTCCGAATTCTGTCACTATATACCTTTCAATCACTCTAGAACAGTGGCTAAAGTGTATTACACCTTTTCTAATTGTGCACAAGTGTCATTACCGAAAACTATGCATCTCTCTCTCGATCTCTCTCAGAATCAGGTTCATTCTCCACAAAGCCGTTCCTCCAATCAATCCCTTACACTCAGCCATCAATGTCACCTCGATTTTGAGCCACGCCAAGGGGTTCCGACACACACTGGCCAACGCCATTGCCATGGCTCAGAAGAATTACAACATGGAGTTTGAAACAAACAACTTGGAGTTTGAATTACAACATATTAAAAAAGAGTAATGCAGATCTTATAAAGGAATGAGCATTTTCATGAGTTGCAAACAGGACAGAAAGAACAATTTTATCTCTGTCAAAATAACCAGCATATCATATCAATGTCATAAAGCACGACCAGCCAGCAAACATTTTCCTATCAACTGCCTTCTTCCCCCAATTTTGATTCAGCTCAAAGCAATACAACCTGAACATGATGGGGGCTTCGGCTCACCTGGCATTAGTAACTATCAAATTGGTTAGAAACTATATGATACTTCCGCCCTAGTATAACACAAGTTATCATTTCTTACCCCAGCTTCTCAATTCCTTCAAAAGTTCTTCTGTCACCGTTGATTGTAATCCCTTAATTTCTTTTTTGGCCAGTGGGCGTGTCCTAAGCAGAGACAGCCAGGACACCATTTGCATCAATTTCAAAGCAAACTTCGAATTTAGGAACATCCTTGGGGGCTGGAGGAATGTCATGGAGTTTAAATTCACCCAAATAGTTATTATTCAAAGTTGTTTTGCTCTCGCCCTCATAAATGGGGAAGGTGATGGTACGTTGGTTACCACAGATAGTAACTAAAGTCGTCTTCTTCTCCATGGGAACTCTCATGCTTCTTGGAATAACAACTCCCATGACATGTTTTCCTAAAGTCTCCACCCCAAATGTTAAAGGGGTGGCATCCAATAGAGTGAAGTCTTGAAGCTTCCCAGTTCCATTCCCAAATAAGACAGCAGCATGAACACCGGCACCATAGGCCACCGCTTCATCCGGATTGATGCCCTTGCAAAGCTCCTTTCCCTTGAAAACGTCCTGTAAAAGCTGCTGCATCTTGGGAATTCTAGAAGAGCTACCAGAAACAACAATGTCATGGACACTGGTTATGTCCATTTTAGCATCCCTCAAACACTTCTCCACAGGATCTTTACTCTTAAAGATATCCATGTTCAGTTGTTAAAATTTGGCACGGGTGATATTTATATAGAAATCCGTAGCTTGATACAAACAATCAATTTCATCTTCTACAAAAGACGTAAATGAGTCTCCTCTTTGCCTTCTCACAAGCATTTTTTAACCTCTCAAGTGCTCTCTAGTTTCCACTGATGCCAAACCATGTTTCCTCGTAAATGGTTTCAACAGAGTAAATCACCATTATATTATCAATGTCTTCACCTCCAAGGGTGAGTGTCTTCAGTGGCGGCCTTCACTTCAAACACCCTGTTCCCTATAGTGAGTAGAGACGCATCTAAAGTACCACCACCCAAATCAAATAGCATGAATGGCCACAGCTTCATATAATTTTGAACAGAAGGATCACTATATATCCTTTCTATTAAATACTTTGTATCTGAAAATTGATGCGGAATTAGAAAACACATATCATAGGAAAAACAAGTCCTATGTTAGGGAAGCATAAACTCGTCATCATATCAATTACTGTATGCTACTGAAAAACGATAAGATAGGTTACATATTCTATATTGAAAAAAATATATCTGTCTATACTTTCCTCCCCAGTATTTGTACAAGACTAGGGATGGGCAAATACCCATTAGTTATGGGTAACCCCGGTTACCCGTCCATTTAAATTAAAAGGTTACGGTTATGGGTAATCGTTTAGATAAATAAACGGTTATGGGTATAACCGTTTACCTGCAAAATTTAAATTGGCGGTTATGGGTATTAACCATGGTTATAAACGGGTAACCGCTTACCCATTTATTTTTTATATATAAAACTAACACAAACCATGTTCTCGATCCAATAATACTTAGCACCCAATAAATTAGCAAGGAATTCATTGGTCATTCTCTCAATAACACTACTACAAGAATGATGATTCTCATCATCAAGGAATTGGCCAAATTAATTTAAATTTCTTGAGGGTAACCGTGAAATTGACAGAAATGTCTTCTAAACAATTTTTGTAACCCAATAATACTTAGCAAATATTATATTTACCTTCATTGGTAACAGTTAAAAATATTGTCCGTAAACTATTATTTCAATTATTGGAATGGTATAAGGACTTAAAAAATTAAAATATGAAAATGTATGATGAATGTACCTATAACGGTGTTTAATTGTCAAAAAAACAAATTATGACAATTTTTTTTTTAATTTTCAAGTTGTTAAAAAACATGTAGACGGTGAAAAAAGGGTAATGGTAAAAAAATAAAATAAACGGGTTAAAAAGGATAAATGGGTAAACGGGTATTAAACGGTTATGATTAAATAGGTATGCGGTTATGGGTATGGTTAACCATTTATAAACGGTTATGGGTATGGGTATAACCGTTTAGGCAATTACCCAACGGGCAAACGGTTATGCGGGTATGAGTATAAACAGTTATGGGTAAATTAACCGCGGTTACCCGTCCGCATAACCATTGCCCATCCCTATACAAGACAGAGTAGAGCACGAGCTGCAGGACTAAGCAGTTATGCGTGTGCAGCATAAACATCTTATAAAATGCTACGTGGCTTCCATCTAACCTACTGAGCTTATTATAATTGGCCTCTAGTTTTCTTTAACAATTAAGCCTGTAAGTTCTAAACATTCCTAGCAAGTGCGGATGAAGTGAGGATGGATAATACAAAGCTGAAGAAGAAGCCAGGAGGACAAGTGCATTTGCTGCATATGTCTTATTCATAAACACGTTCAGGGCTAGTTTGAACCGTTGTCATCCCATGTTTTAATTAGTTCTGCAGTCCCAAGAAATCCTGCAACAGCTCCTGAAGCTAATAACTTCGACATAACCTGCAGTATATATGCCCAAATTAGTGTTGATCAGAATGCAAGAATAGGAATAGGAATTGAACCCTTTCTTTGATTTTTTGGAATGGAATGGGAAATCAACTGCCATTCCAGTTCTTGATTCCGGGCGGCCAAATAGTATGTTTGAATTAGGGCGTCCACCGTCCACCCAAAACCAATTGATAACGGGTGAGGTCGAAGATTTACATTACGGAGTAATGCTATTTAGAAACCTGACCTCATTGCCGACACCTTCTTTGATACATATGAGTCTCACATACAATGATATAGGGCTCACTTCTATTAAAGGGTGTGCGTGTCAGCACAATGAGGTCAATTATGTGGGTCTAAATAGTGTTATCGTCTTTTATGTAAGGAAACGCTTGAAATTTCAGAGGTGGAATTTTCTTTTTATTCAAATGGAGGATTAGGCAAGATTAGTTCTCAACGAAATAACTCGTAATTATTGCAAACAATTTGATATGAGATAGGAATTCCACACACCTACTCACCGTAGAAATCCAACAGGACGTTCCCGTCATTTCTTTTGCTAAACGGATACTTCCACATACGATTTGGAAGACTGAATATAAAGCTCCAATTACAACCGTTGCACCCGTGTATCTGCAATTACTTCCACATATGATCTCTGCATACTTCTTCGTTTTTTAGCTATTAAATTGAACAAATTTAAAGAGAATCAATGTGAAGAATAAAGAGAGGTGTGCAGAATGTGAAGAATAATGTGCAAAAATCGCTTCCCGTTGAGAATAATGCATGCATGATATTATAAGTTGCTCATCATGAAAGATAAAGGTGATTGAATAAAAGAGTACTCCAAACATATCGATAAGGAACTACATGATAAAAGCGCATCGTCCAAGTTCCCTGAACCTCTCTGTGAATGTTGAGCTTATATACTTCCTGATTAATGGTGGCAAGGATCACGAAAGACGTAACCAGTATGACAAGGGTCAGGACCCTCAATACAAGAGTAATAATCCGGGCAGTTTTGGAGGAAAGCATTAATTGTCACATCCCGGCCCAGGGCAGACCACTTCCCGGGCCCGCTCCACCACCGTAGAACGATATTGTCCGCTTTGGGCCCCGACCACACCCTCACGGTTTTGTTTCTGAGAACTCACGAGCAACTTCACAGTGGGTCACCTATCATGGAAGTGCTCTGACCACCTTCTCGCTTAACTTCGGAGTTCCAACGGAACCCGAAGCCAGTGAGCTCCCAAAATGCCTCGTGCTCGGTAGGGATGGGAATATACATTTAAGGATCAGTCCCATGGGCGATGTGGGATGTTACATTAATGTTCCCATCTTTGCTTCCTCAGCACTATCAAGGTCTCTGTGTCTGCGTGCCGGGTCCTGGCCATTGGAGCCAAAGTTTGTTCCAATTTCATGGCCATATATGAAATACACTTTTAAATTTTAGAAACAAGACAGATTGATTAGGACCCTGTGTCTGCATTGCCATCGTTTCTGTTTTTAGAGAAATCATGAGTTTAATTGTTCCCCAAAATAGCATAAAGAATTAGGAGCTGCTACTCATCTACTATATTAGCGGACCCAAGACTTTCAACTTTTTTTCTTTCTTCTTTGTGTTTATGTAAGGGTAGTGATTGTTAGGCTCTTGGTTTTTTTTCTGCACTCATATTCTCTTACTTTTGTCTTTTAATTCTCATTTGATTGAGGAGTGCACAGGAGAAAATAGAACTAATCGAAAATCACTTCCTTCTTGTATAACATAGAGAGTGCACGACATTTTTATTTATAGAGTGCCAATAAAATTTCCGTTTAGATTAAATTCAAAATTAGAAATAATACAAAAGAATGTCAAAGTTCTTCGACCTTTGTCTTTTGGATTAAATTAATTGGCAACTTACAAATTAATAAAGGGTAATGTTAGAGAGATCAAATTTCTAAACTACATTTTGTAAACCAAATGTTAGGAGGACCAAAATTTTAAACCAAATGCTAGGGAAACCAAAATTTTAAACCATTTGGTTTGCAAATTTTGTTTAAAAATTTGGTCTCCCCAGCATTACCCTTAGGTTATTACTTCAACATTGATTAACGTTCTTATTTCCTACTGATAACATATTATTTGGTTTACAAATTTGGTCTCCCTAACACTATCCATTAATAAATATAGACTATATAGTAGTACCAAAAAATAAAGATATATATATATATATAAAAATTACCAATCCTCACATCTAGGACCGGAAAAAATTCACAAAAATCCTGATCTTGACCGAACCCGAACCGAAATCAACCCAAATTTTCCTGAAATTTACGATTTTTGAATATTTTTAGTTCGGTTATTATCACGAACCCGCACCAAACCGACATTTAGATAAGTACCTCAAAAATGAGGCCGTACGAAATTGAACCCATGATTTTAATAACTATTAGTTACTCATACATAACATTTTTCATTAACCCTAGCTGATTACCATCTTTTCATTTATGCTATTTCATCTCTCTCCTCTCGATTTCAATTTTCACTCAGTAGAATCTTCTCTCTCAAACTCTCTCTCTTTCTCTCAATCGTTCCACCACCAACACTGGACTCACCACCTCTTTCCTCTCCTTTCACACACCTCTCTCTCAACTCTCCTCTCAGCCATATGGTAATGCTTTATGCAAGTTATGTCATGTCAGGCCCTCCATTTCCAAATTGTTCTACCAATTTAAAAAGTAAGTCATATTCTATTCCCTTAAAGAGTTAGAATTTGTGGTGCAACTGCTGCAGCATGGGAATTTGGAGGAAGTTTAAGGACTAAGGGTATCTTGGTTTTGAATTAGGACTCGAATTAGAGATTTACAAATTGGGAATTTGGGGATCTGTCTTTGTTTTGCTTTGATTTGGGATCCTGAAACGTACCAAAATACTGAAAATTTTTTGAGAATATTAAAATTTCAGTTCGGTTTCGATTTTCAGAATCTTATCCCGAAAGAGGTTGGTTTGGAATTCGGTTTGTGCTTTTCGGTTTGGGATCCTATCCCAAACCACCTATCCCTTCAAATTTTTCATGTGATGAAAGCAACTCTTAGAGAAACTAACATCACTTTTAATCAATTAGCTAGATCATGATATACACATACAAGTGGGAGATCATAAAATGAATAGTTCATTTTAATCCTTGACAAAGATGACTTTTAGATTAAAACCATGATTAAGATCAAAATTTAATTTTAGTCCCATATTAATTATATTTTGATTTTCAATTATTTCTTTTTTTTTTCTTCCTAATTTTTAATGTCTTAATTTTATTTCATTTTCATTTTCATTTTCATTTCATTTATCGTAATATATTTTGTTGTAAACATTTAGATAAACTAATTTTTGTTATATAATATATTTCGATTTACTTTTTCTTCTTCATTTAGGTACATTAAATTTATTATAATACATTTCGGTGTATACATTTAGATACATACATTTCGGTACATACATTTCGATACAAACATTTAGGTACAGTAATTCAATATAATACATTTCGGTGCATACATTTCGGTATAAACATTTATGTACATTAATTTAATATAATACATTTCGGTGCATATATTTCGGTACATATACATTTCGGTACTAACTTTTAAATACATTAGTTCAATATAATACATTTCGATACTAACATTTAGGTACATTAATTGAGTCTTTCAAGTTTGAAGAATGTTAAATAAAATTAAGAAATTAAAAAACTTTTTTTTCAGTCAAAAAATAAATTAAAATTTGTATGTTAATAAATTTAAGTATTTAATGGGAGACATTAAATAAATTGCACATTAATTATTTTGGATTAAGGACACATCAAGGGATTATAATCAATATGTAATCTAACATCAGGTTTATTTTAAATTCCATTCTTCTTAAAGGATTAAAGTTAAAAAATCCTAAAATAAAAGGCAAGACACTCAAATATTGGCCAGCTGTTGATGATGCTGCTGCAAAATCTAATTCTAGTAAACCTTCTTGGGAAGTGCATAGGAAGAGAGGACGGATAATATGAAAGTGCAGATGAAGGCAAGGAAGACAAGTCCATCTGCTGCATGTGACCTTTTGATATATTTGTGGACAATGTCAATCTTTACTACGTCGCCCCATTGTTTCTGTAGTTGTGCGGTCATAACAAATCCTGCAACAGCTCCAGTAGCTACTACATTTGATATAACCTGCACAAGTTAGTTTGATTTATTTTTTATCACATTCAAAGATCTTCCATTCACTAGTAGTAGCAGCAATTAATGATTTATATACAACGACAGAACCAGAATTTCAAAAGGATTGATGAACGAATACTTTTGATCCGAAAGTACCAAAATTCGATCGTCAAGCGTTTTCTTTTATATGTACCTTGTCACCATAGAAGTCGAGTAACATGCTCCTATGATTTTCTCTTCTTATGCGGATAACTGCAACTACAGTTTGGAAGACTGAATATGCAATTCCAATAACAATTGCGGCAGCCATGTATCTGCAATTAATCACAGCACAAATGAAAAGAAAAAGTACGATTAGTTTGAAAACTAAATATTAATATAAAGAGAGAAAATTTTACAGAAGTTGTCAAAGACTAAAAATGGGATTTTGAATAGCATTTACTAATCTCTCTCCTTTTCAGAAGGGCGCTAAAAGGGCTTTCCGATAACGTAAACCGATTTTGACAATTTGGGAGAAGAAATTGAAAAGTATTATCAATAGTAAGCATTTTCCAATGTTTTATGGAAAAACAACTATCTTCAAAAAACACTTTCAACGCCTATGAACAAAATTGCTTCCTACAAAAACATTCTCAAACCGGCCCTAAAATGTACTAACTTGTATCATACATTGGACTATAAATTAAATTAATTGCTAGAAATGCATGCATACCGGTATGGCACGTAGTCATAAAAGTGTATTTTGTGATCTTGATCTCCAGACAAAACATTGGAGAGGAGGATGGCGAGTGATACAACTAGAAAAATGGAGGTGAGGACCCTCAACCCAAGAATGACAAACTGGGAAGCTCTGACAGAAGGGAGTGCTGGTGATGGTGTTTGTGATTCCATCTCTAATTTGCTACTAAAGCAAGCACAACTATAATTAGTAAAGTAATTTAATTAGTATCTTAATTAATCTCTACTGGTGCTGGCGTTTTATAGTCAACTACTTGACAACTCAGAGAGATTTTTCAATGTGACCGGCACACGAGGTGGTACACCACGTGTCACTATACAAATGATGGGATATGTGTATTAAAAAGTTAATAACTTAAAAAATAAAATTTCCCACTACTTACATAAAAACACGTAATGTACCATCCGTGTTCCCGTCACAACAAAAAAATTCTCGAAAACTCAAGCCTGCATGCCCATATTGTCCTTTTCATTTCGTCAATGTCAAAGTAAACCAAAATAATATTTGGTTTTGTTTCTTTTTTTCGGCATTACCGTATTGATTCACCTGAGTTTCATGGTAGCTAGCGTCGGACAAAGGTAAAATGACAGCAGAAAAGATAGAAATGTAATTTTCCTGCGTCATTAGCTTAATTAACCTTCTTGTGGGGGTGAATTGAACAAAGTTTTGCCATCTGTTGTGGATGTAGACTGCCTAGTATTTTAGCATAATTTGTTGAATATTTACAGTATTTCTGGTAAATTATCACATGGTGGCAGCTACTGATTGATGGTTATGGTATGATCCATGCGTGACGTTTGAGCTGAGTTGTGTAATTATATATAAACTACACATTGAAATTAATTAGGTTGCAAAATCCAAAAGTTGGAGCGTTGTTTTAAGTAATTAACTTCTACTACCAGTGTCTTTTGGCTCACTACAGCTTTGCAAATCCATGCATGCAACACTTGGAGAACGGCTATTTTCGCTCTTAATCAAGTGGACTCACGCGGTTTCTAATGGGCTCCACGTACCAAATCGAACCGTTGGAGAAAACATTAACCCACAGTGAGGAAGGACGGCACCTACAAAAGAATCTCTAATTAAGAAAAACTTAATGCACTGTCGATGGACATATTTTTTAGGGTTCAGTTTACTATAACAAAATTTAGTTTTTAATATTTTATACATCAAACTTTTTTTGTCACAGTCTGGTATCTAAGTTTATAATTTGGGGACACTTTCATACATTCATTAAATTTTCCGTCAGAACCTCTGTTAAATGATGACGTGACACCTACGTGGACAATGAGTAGCTCACGTATCAATATGGGCCAATTAAATATTTAAAATTTAAAAATTAATAAAAATTATTTTGTCCTCCCCCTCCCTCTTTCCAGCACCCTCTTCCCCCTTTCTCTTCAATATCCACCCTCTTCCCCCTCCTTCCCCGAACCAGAGCATCAAGCTTCATATCCAATGCCTTTGCACTGAAATCGAACCCGTTTTTGACCGAACTAGGATAACCAAAGTATTTTAAAAAAAATATGTACATACGTGTATGATACGGAATTTACTAACTATGGTATCAATAGGACAAAAATTTTATCGTTTGCTATACGTAATAATATCAATAACCAATGAAGTCATTTCGTAATTTATTGTCTCTCTATGCACTCATCTTTTAATTTCTTAATCATTGCATTGAATAAGTTAAAGAAAACAAAAACAAAAACAAAAAAAGTGTAGAAGGAAAAAACAAAAGTATGAAAATCAAGCTAGAACCTATAGATTCATTGAGCGTAAACCTGAACAGTGTGATGTAATTTACCTTCGGTAATTCATTATCTTCTCTACAAGCCTACTACACACATATTCTCTCTACGCCTAACAGAGACTCATCATGTATACACGCCACCGTCTATGCATATATAGACATGTGTTCATAGAGAACCCATCGCCTTTACACCCTGTCATATACTAATCATCACAGATGATTCACAATGTATTGCACATCACACCACTCTTTCTTATAACTACACCAATGGTTTAATTCTCTTTCCTAGAGATATGTAGGCAAACCTATCCGGATTCAAACACACCCGCCAATCAACCTCATTCTCCCCTCGCCATAGATCATGGAGAATTCTGTTTGTACCATACTTGACCAATCCCGAAACTACCGAGCACTGGTCAATGTTATACCGTCAAGGACCCAGAAGAGTTTCCCTCCAACCAAGAGGCCAATCACAGCGCGACACGTGTTGACATCAGAAGCCAATCATAGCGCGACACGTGTCAACATCGGAAGCCAATCACAACACGACACGTGTCAATGTCAGAACAAAGCTAGAAACTCTCTTCTATAAAAGGAGATCATTCTCCCACAATATTTCCTAATGTCATTTGTACTAAATCATTCATTTGTACTTACTAAAGGAGAGTTTGAACCGATGTGCTTGTGTAAACCCTTCACAATTAATGAGAACTCCTCTACTCCGTGGACGTAACCAATCTGAGTGAACCATGTACATCTTGTGTTTGTTTGCCTGTCTCTATCCATGGAAACAGAGAGAACCTCTTCACGCCTATCACATGTGATGTGGCCATCAACATTTTTACATAGTAACAGCTTGGATTTCCGAGCCACGCACCCGTCTTTCTCCCTTTCTCTTTCTTCTTCTTCTGCTCTCGTCTCCTTCTTACTCCGATCGATTATAAACAATGAGGATACTACTTTCCTAGCTTGTTAGTTGTTACAGTACTCTCTCCATTAATAACTAATAACTAATATGCTTGAGACCTAGGATATATTTTTCATCGGTTGTTTAAGAGTTTTTTTTCTTGCACCCGAAGTTCTGAGTTCGAATCCCCCAACTTCCATCAATAATGTCTAGAATGAGTGTATAGCCTAATGATTGTCAATTAATGGACAACAAGTAACCAATTGAGTGAAATTAGAACAAGACAAGTTCTAAACTAAAGCTTGAAAATAATTTGAAAATTAAGTTACCTGTGAGTTTTCCAAATAAAATTCGAACATCACTGTCCTGCCGACCAAAAATACAATCTTGACTGTTGCACTCTAGTGAGAAAGACAGATGGAGTAGCTTTTTTGAGGGTTTTATTTGCTTCACCTTGGTTAGTGCAAAAGCAAATCCCAAACCCAGCTAATTGCACTCTCTTAAAAATAGTAATCACTATTTATTCTACTTTGTTTTGGTAAAGGGATGAACTGGTACTGATACAAAGTGTTAAAGAGGCTCTCCAATTTTTCATCTTTTTTGGTTCCTTGGCATGCTTTTGAGTGATATGAGTATAATAGTATGGTCCTGGAGCCTCTTTAGGATAGTATTTTCCAACAAAATTCCAAGGACTCATTGCTCTCTTTTTATACATGCATGGTTTTGAGTGGGATATTGGCGTTTCTCTTATTTTCTTTGTAACCACATCCAACAAAATAGTAAGTCTCGTTTTGGACAATTTCTTATAATTGCATAATCATTTTAGTCATCGTACTAGATAGAAGTAAGTACATCGATCTTCTGATTACACTAAACCCTTCTATCCTCTCTCTCTCTCTCTCTCTCTCTCTCTCTCTCTCTCTCTCTCTCTCTCCATATATATATACACATATATGTTGGTCAAAATTTAAAACAAGGCCATGAACTAGCTTTAGGGCAATAACTAGCAAGAGGTAAAGATCCCCAAAAGTATGTTTTCAAAATATCTGCAGTTAATGCTATGAATAAAAGAAATTTGATCAAGTTGATAGTGGGGAGATATGGTGAACATTCTTTCATGTCCTGAAATATCAAACAGAAATGACCCAACAATTGAGATAATATGATAACAAGACTCAAGAATGTCTGGTTGCAATATTGCCTAAAATCGAAATGATATTATTGCTTCTTCAACAGGCAGCGTGTGTACTTTCAAGTCCAGTACATGATAGTCTCTCTCATGTTACCAATGTTAGAGTATGAGTGTGATTCTCACAGTTTAGTAATAATCATTGTTATTTCATATTGGTATAAAGATGTCTTAATGTGTTTATAAGAGTTAATTCAACTTTGGTTTGGATTGAAACTCTACTGTTGGCTCGAGAATAGAACTCATACTTGTACAAGGATTTGATCTTGTATTCCTTGTAGGATTATTATAGGGTAATCCAGATTTTGTAGTATAAAAACCACAAGCCCCTGCTCTCACAAAAAAAACACGCTCTTATTGTTTCAATTACCTATAACTTGGAGAGCATTGAGTTTTGCAGAGAGGAGAAGCTTGTGTGTAGATTCGTCCATGGCTTCTTCATCCATGAACATGTCTATGTTAAACTTAGAAACACGGCAGCTTTTCAAATCAATTTCATATCTCAGGCCTTACGGGAAGGCTTTGTTACATACACTACAACATACAAACTTTACAATTTACCGAGAACGCCGTTATTGAAGGAACTGTTTTTCAAAGATTTCCTCCGGACTTGCTTAAGAAGTTGAGTACAGATTATCTTGTAATGCAAAACCATAAATATGGAATCTCACCAGAGAGGCTTATGGAGAACGAGAATCTGTCGAGTTTCTTTAAGATCTTGACAACTTGTACTGATGAAGATGATAAGGTTTATATGTGTCCACAGTACACGCATACAACTATCCTGTGACTGCCTTCCAATGACATCCAGAGCTGCACCATCTGTTGTCTTCTGACAGCACACATGGGAAAAACTTCGTCAAACAGTCTGCAGGTATATGTTGCAGATATTACTTCAGTATTTGCATATGTAGAACATATTTGATGCGTTGGTTGTGATTTAGTTGCTAAATTCTTGTGTTCTTGGCTAAGTATATTATAAAGGCTATGCTTATTCTTACAACCAATTCATCACGTAACAATCTTAGTGTACTTTTTGAGTACATGTGGCAAGCATGTATTGGACAGTGATACACTATGAGATTAAATCTTAGTTGCATACAGAGAGTGTGGGAACTGACAACTAATCTTCTAATATAACTTTCCACCCTTTTCACTGGAATTAATTAATAATGAGTAAGAGTAAAGATTGAACAAAACTTTTAAAATTAGTGAAGGAAACTTGGTACACATAGCATTCATTTGACGAATGATAACAATTTGGCCCTTCAAAATGTCAGATACAAAAGTACTCCAAGTCTCCATGAAACATGATTAAGCATATAGCTAAGCTACATAAACTCTCCCAAAAACTAAAGCAATAAAAAACAACAAACGATTCCAAACTAAAATCCTACCATTTCATCTAATTAAGCTTCTTTTGACAAAATATGATGAGATTGTTCCACCTTCCCATTTCATCTCACACATACTTTTGGACTTGAACCTTCAAAACCCTTGAAAAGTTAACATTGGTTGATCGATTGGTTGAAATTTTATTACCTTCGAGAGTACTTGATCATTTCTCTCTTGAACCTGTAATAATTCAATGAAAAACAATGATCAAATATCACAAGAGATGGGTGGTAGAAGAAGAAGATGTGAAACCAGAAAGATCAGTCCAAACACTGCCACCAGTACCAGCAGTACTAGTACCCCAGTATTGGTGATCATTTCCCAGACTTCCCGAAAAATTCCTTGACAAATTCAGTGCTTGATGACTGTGTTCCATTTTCACATTAACCATCTGAGTAGTAGTAACTCTGTTACCCGCCGAATGATCTAACGGCTTAGATATCGGAAGCTGGCCAACATTTTGATGATCTCCACCGTCAAATTGGTACATCCCATTAGTAGTACTAGGTGGTGGTTCCAAATTAGCCAAGAAATTAGGAAATTGTTGCTGAAGTAGTGATGATCTCCAATGCTCAGAAATACTCATATTATTCATGCCTAAAATATTTGGCCTGGCACTCAACCGATCCGAACCGTACTGATGGTGTTGGAATTCAACATCACCGGGTTGATTAATACCCCCAAAATTATTCAACCCTATCATGTCCCCGGAACCATATTCAGTAAGATGGTGTAAGGAGGGCAAAAAGGGCAATTGATGTGGTGGTGGTGGTGGATGTGTCAAACGGCCTATGATATTATCACTAGTGCTGCAGCTGTTGGAAGAATTGACCGTACTTGAGCTTGAATTACCAGCTGCACCTGGTGATTTTGACCTGCTGCTGTTGCCCCCTTTGCTTCTTTTGTTTCGCCGGCAGCCTCCTCCCACCGGCACGCTTCTCAAGGCTCCTCCTCTGGTCCAGTAGCGCCGGCACGTCTTGCAAAAGTGGCGAGGCTGGGAAAGGCTGTAATTGTTGAAGTAGCAAAACTTTGTGTTTGTGGATTCACATCGAGGGCATTTCAGTGCCGTCTCTGGCTGTGGTATATTGGCCAGCCGGGCTCGATCAGACATGGACCCAGGTTTGATCGAGCCCAAACTACCGCTGCCATCTCTTGAAGTGCACCTAGGTTCTGAAGACAGCTGCTGCGGAAGCTGAGGATTATTCTGATCACATCCACCTCCTTGTTGATGATTTGTTTGCTATGAAATCATAAGGAAAAAAAAAGTTAAAATAAATCAATAACTGGTATATTCAAGAGAAGAGATATAGATTGAAAAAGGGTAGGAATATATTTATCTTTAAATCAACTTTTTTGGTGAAGAAGCTAGCTATGGAAGGAACAAAATACAAGGTTGCAGAAATTAAACCCTTACCTGTTGTTGCCAGTTGGGTGGATCCAGATAGACGGGAACGGATGAGAAAACCATGGCTAGCTTTCTCTTTTGTAAAAGTTTGATGTGTGTTTTTAGAGGATGTAATATTATTGGAGAATCACATCCACAAGAGATAGTTGCTGCTGCAGAGAGAAAGGGAGGAAAAAAAAGATCAGAATTGGAGATGGAAAGATAAAGAGGTGGGTGTTTATTTATTTTGTTCTTTGTTTCTCTCATCCCATCGATCCGCCCACTACTCTCTTTTGCTTTTTGTTTTATTAAATATTTAGGGTTCGAAGGTGAGGAACCATTTTTCTTAGTCTTTAAGCTTCTTTTTGACGCTGCTTAACCCAAAAAGATTAGTGACCAATGGCCATGCAGAGAGAGAGAAACCCTAATTGGTAGAACTTTAATAATATGAATATAATATGGGGTACACAATTATATTATATTGATATGGAATTAATAATGAAAAGGTGGGTGATTGTGGGGGAGTCTTGGGTGGAAGCGTCACCATCGAATGTACCTTTGTTTCTCCTATCTGTTCCTTGCAGTTGCAGAGTTTTTATTTTTGCATGGAAATGTATAGTATACTACTATATTACTATCATTTTTTTTTCTGGGTACCTTTACGTAGATTATTATAAAAGAAAGAATCAATGTATCCTTCTGTATAAACCTTTTTTATTGGATGATTATTATAATTAATTAGGGTTTTGGAACTTGTAACCAAAGTAAAATCTTTAAGATATACGGGATGCTACAAGCTTGCTCCTATCCCATCAAAAATTTAAAAAAAATTAAAAAAGAGCTGAAGCCTACACAGGAACAGTGTCTTGCCAAAAGTGTGAAAAAGAGATTGAAGTATTATTGCGGATAGTGGCATCCACATACTCTTTTTTTTTTTACTCTTATAATTTTCGATCGTTAGATCAAATGAATATTTGAAGAAGATCCATAGAAAAATTTAACAAAGATGAGTCAGAGATAAAAATGAGTGTGTAAATACAAACCATACTAATTAATACAGATTCAAATCAATACGTACGCTTCCCTTCTTGCTCTTCACAATGTTTCATATACCAAAAGCTTGAAGTGAAATTGATGGGAAGTGTGTACTAAACTTGCCAAAATTCAATATGCTTGTGGAAGCTTTTAGGATAATTCTGTTCAAAATTATTTATCAGAAATTAGTACTATTCTAGCCGTAGATTCTTCATCAATCTAATTAATTTGACATAATTTTATGGCTTTAAATTCATATGAGTTGTGCCAACTATTTTACGAAAATAATGTACTAATAAGGCTCTTTTGAAATCTTCTGTATGATTAATCATTAACCAGGTAACTTTGAGACTAGAGGCAAACTTGTTTCACAGGTTTATTAAAAACAAACTAGATCTTAGATTTAAATAAATGACAATCTGACACATTATTTGATGAACGAAATTGATGCCCTGGTGTTTGCAAGAATAAAAATAAATTTTATAAAATGAAAAGAGTTTGAGGGAAGTTTTTAACAATATAATTATATTTCCCTTGTAAATGAATTTCTTCGAATAAACATTTTTTCAACCAAAAGAACAATTCCATTTTGAATTTCGCCTCCTCATTAACAAAAGTATTGTAGGGATTGCTAATTAGATTATTCCTTAACTGTTGATTAATATGTTTATTTTATATTAATGAAACATCATCTAGTTTACAAATTTAATTTAAAATTTTAATCTTATTAGCATTACCCTATCCCTAAGGAAATCAACAAAGACTAGGGGTTGGTGCCATGGTGGTGGCCTAGCTAGCCGCGGTTTTGGGGTTGATATTCCGGTCGTCATCAGATGCTCACGGTCGGAGGATTCTTACTTTATATTGCCAATTTGCCACGTCAGATATCAGTGGGTCCCATACCCACCTTCTTGTCTATTTCTCTAGGGTTTTCTTTTCTCCATCGGCTGGGTCGCTAGAAAAGCAACCTCATCATCTAATTTTTAAAGTCCCCACCGGTCGAAGTTTTCACGTAACCAAGAAATGTTATTGATCATGTAATGAGCATCAAATCTTCATCTTGAGGACCCGATTATGACCGTCCTATCGGCACTAATTTGTTGAATGTACCCAATCAATATTATTGGTGGCCGTGTTACGTGTATACATTTGGCCCTAATTAGGTACGGATCTATTTTTGGATATGCATGCATGTTCTTGACGATTTGCGTGGTATTTATGTCTTGATGATGATTTTAATTTTTTTTTTCTTTTCTTTTGCTTAAGGGATTAGGAAATCAAACTTCTAAACCAAATTGTGTAATCAAATTATTTGACTGTTGATGATTGGATTATTAATTAAGTAACGATTAACATGCTTATTTCTTATTAATGACGCATTTTACAAAGTAAAGAGGAACATATGTGTATTTGTTGTGCAAATTGGGTTGTCCATTTAATTTAGTTGATGTGTTTTTAACTCTATAAAATGTTGTAATCGACTTTTTTTTTTTTTTTTGGAAAGTTCAATCAAATGGTAAGTTATTAGTCTTTTATATGTATCAAACAAATTAATGGACAGTTCATTATGAAAATGTTAATATACATATATACGACTAAGCAATCTCATCTTTGATTGAAGTCTAGCTTCTTTCTTTCTTGCCTCTGACAAAACCAATAGGAATTGGAGCTCTTTCTGAGTAGAACGAGGAGAGTGCAGACACTTTCACAGGTGCCCGGTATCATACGGAGATGTATCTTTATACACCAAGTAAGTAAGTTTTGGTTGGCTCTATTAACTCAAGATATACATCAACTCACGCTAAAAATAAAATATGGGATAAAAATAAAATAGAAATTATCTTTCGGAGATGGATTGAATCCTTCCACTTTAGGAATAGGTTTAGTTGTTTAATGTGAAAGCTAAGGAAGAGATGAAATCCTTTCCGGAAAGCCAAGGAAGTAAGGTTATGAGAGGTAGTTTGCTCTCGACCAAAAAAGAAAGATTGTAACAGCCAAGAACAACGAAAATTTTTAAACCCAAATATTGTACCGAATCCAATCCTTCAAGAGCAGGGGATAACAACCAAATGAAATCGTTCACAAGGCTAGCTGGTTAAATGGATAAATCGTGTAACAAACGATCCTTGTTCTTTTCGCCTGGACATAGAGGTAGACTTTTCATTTATGGAATAGTCGCCCCAAATATATGATTTTACAGGGAAATCTACTAGGAAGCTGGCTAGTGCTTGACCTTTTTCTATTGTTCGTAGTTCGTATTGAATGGCGAACTCGCCTAGCTAAACTTGTTGGACATTGCACCATAATCCAAAAGTTAATAGGTCTACACAGTTAATTTAAGGATTGCAAATATAAATAAGATTAGGATTTAGTTGATAGCTATAGCTTGTACCCCAAGTAAAGTTAATAAAATAAGGGCTCCTAATTCTATCCTATTTGGAATGAGATTTGGAGTATCAATTATCCTTGGACTGCAAGGAATCCTAATGACATTATTATAGGAAGATTCATTAGGGTTAAGTCCATATAAATACATGGCTAAGGTCCCTACTCACAGCCAAGGTTCTAAAAAACGCTAGGCACTAGTCGGGCGGCGGGATGGCACCTAGCGCCTAGGCGGCTAGGAGGAGTCTAGGGGGGCGCCTAGACGGCCTAGGCAGATTTAGGTAAATTTCTTGTATATCTTGTAAATAAGTGTATACTGACACTTACAAAAAATTATACTTGTATGAAATCCCTGAATAAAATAGTAAAAGAATGATAAAATGTGTTTCTAACAAGTCCAAAAAATCAATAACACTTGATGCTATGAACTGACAACCTGACAATCTATGTTTTTTTAATGAGAAAAAAAATTAATAGCACTTAATGCTATAGATGGACTGACAGCCTTTTTTCTTTCAGAAAAGTTAAGATGCTAGCTGTCCAAACTTGAATGGACAGAAACAAAAAAAAAAATTATATTAAATAGTTTGAAAGTGATCATGTGGGTGTGGAAGGAAGAGAGAGAAACTAATTTTCTCTCATCTTCTTCCTCTTCACAAGAACACAGACCAGAAGCTTATGAAGTCCAGAAAAACCAAAACACAGCTAATCTGCATTCATCCTTTCTCAAGTTCGAACACAGAAAAAATTGAAATTTCCAGACCGCCTAGGCCACCCAGTAGCTGCCTAGGCCGTTCAAGGGATGCTCAGGCCACATCGGTGCCCACCTAATCCCTGTCCCGATTTTGCTCTCGATTTTGCATTAATCCTGATGGTTGGCCACCGCCCAGCGCCTAGGCGGCCACCTAGGCCGATTTTTAGAACACTACTCACAACACACATAAACTCATATGAATGCCCCATTAGTTCAAGTATAAAGGAGTCTTGAGTATACATAAGACTTTGGTCAACTAACATATTATTCCGCAAGATTCCAATACGATTTCCACAGAAGGAGAAGTCCATGGTTGAGCCTATTTTGCACAATTATGTCAAATATGGTGCATCTTTCCTACATGCCATGTTGACTTCGAGTACTTTATCAATTGAGCATAATTTATAGATTCTTTCAGGCAATGTCTAAAATATCGATATTATCCCGATATTTCCATCGAAATTTCCGTGTTTTTGGACTATCGATATTTCCGATATCATCAATATTTTAGACCTTGATAGGAACTCTATGTGGTACTAAGTCACTCATGTATCTTACCATGCAATGTATAAAGTGTAAAATATTGTACTAATTCATTATATATAAATGATTATGGTGTGTTTAAACTTCTTTCCTTAATTACTACATATTTTCTACACTCACAATGTTTGCCAGCTCGCTATATAATCAACTTAAATCCATCATGCAATGCATTTCCTTACAATTTTTTGTGATAAACTAATAGATAATTGACTAAATAAACATCCCGCAAAGTTTCAATAAAAATTTCCAAGTTTTTCGTACAATTTCCGTGGTTTTTATTCAATTTTTATCGATATCGATAATATCCCGATATTTCCGATATCATCGATATTTTATACCTTACTTTCAGGTTAGTGTTTTTAGTTGTTTATGAAATATATAAAGTCTAACAGAACTGCCCACTTTGCTACTCTTCCAGGTAGGTCGGTCTTGTAAAGGATGATCTTAAGTAGATATTATGCAATTGGTCTTATTGCAAGCATCAGTGACGATACTTAAATCCTTTTATGGTTGGTTGCCCCACTGAGGCTACTTGCTCTGTCCTTTCATGTTAGATGAGAAGAACAAAATTAGACTTTCTTTGGGCAACTAAACGTATGATTTAAAGGTCTTTAAGTTTTGAAGCATACAAGATGTAAAGAGAGTCGCTTTGTAATATTATAAATCAGTCTTAAAAAGTAGTTTTTCCAAACCATACAACATTATCATTTACACTAAAGGGCGGGAGATATAGTTTACACCACACAATCTGTCATATCCCGGCCCGGGGTCCACCACATCCCGGGCCCGCTCCACCACCGTAGCACGATATTGTCCTCTTTGGGCCCCGACTACGCCCTCACGGTTTTGTTTCTGGGAACTCACACGAGAACTTCCCAGTGGGTCAACCATCATGGGATTGCTCTCACGCTCTACTTGCTTAACTTCGAAGTTCTGATGGAACCTGAAGCCAGTGAGCTCCCAAAAGGCATCGTGCTAGGTAGGGATGGGAATATACATTTAAGGATCACTCCCCTTGACTATGTGGGATGTTACAATCCACCCCCTTTAGGGGCCCGACGTCCTCGTCGGCACACATCCGCCAGGAATTGGCTATGATACCAATTTTTCACATCCCAGCATGAGGTCCACCACATCCCGGGCCTGCTCCACCACCGTAGCACGATATTGTCCACTTTGGGCCCCACCACGCCCTCACAGTTTTGTTTCTGGGAACTCACACGAGAACTTCCCAGTGGGTCACCCATCATGGGAGCTCCCAAAAGGCTTTGTTCTAGGTAGGGATGGGAATATACATTTAAGGATCACTCATCTGGGCGATGTGGGATGTTACACAATTGGTCAACCATAATAGTTTGGTCTGAGTTCGCCCCCTCAAAAGTTGAACCTAAGACTTCACTCTAATACCCTTTGCAGTTAGATGGAGTTTCACGTCTTAATTTCACTTGAGATAGTTTCTTCCAGATACCTCTGAAGCAGTGAAATCGATCTTAGCGACATTCGACTTTATGTACATGACCAAAACTTGAATTATTCCTTTGAGTAAAATTCACAAGCATCATAGATAGAACCATAAGTTCTTGGGACATAGTTTGGTTTAAAAGATTTACATCATGGAGAATAAAAGTTCTCAACATGGTTGGTGTGCTTCTTTAGGAAAACCCTCAGTTTTTTTTATGGCATGCTCGAAACATTGGGTTTGAGATTGGAATGAACTCCAGGGTCACTCCATATGTATTCATAACAACCATACACGCACACACATATAAATATGCAACACAAACAGATATAACATTGCAATAGCATATGAAAGCACATAAACTAAACAACTTCAAATTCTTATGTGTGGGGAGCCTTTCAGACTTGTCATTGGGTATGTATGAGACTCATGCTCACTGCCCAGGTATCGAAACACAGGTATGTGTGGACTTTAAAATCATTCCAAAACCAAAGGGATGGGGTACATATCCAAAGACGAGTTAGGAAAGTGCCGAAACGAATGAGGGAGGGATCTGTTTGGTACTCTTATGCTGAAAGTTGGGTGTGTGATTCAGAAGACTCATATTGAATTCAGGCAATTTGATTGGTATAGCCCTAGCATAGTAAGTCATTCTATACATCACAACCGAAGTTGTCAAGGGTCATTCGCTAGACTTTTGCCGAAAGAAAAAGAAGGGAACTTTAACGAAAAGCTCTCAGTACTGTTCACTTTAATGAAAAACCACATTTTTACACTAAAAAGTCAATCATGGTACTATTCACTTTACCCTTTATTTTGTCCTTATCGTTAACTCTCAAAGTTTTCAAACCCTTTTCATTAGTTTTCCTATAAAAAAAATTATACTGTGGGTACCTCTCAGCCAAATCTTTAGGATAACCTCTATTTCGCTGGAATAACCAAGCCCGCCATTCTATGCAACATCTAGGGTTTTTGGGGTTGAGTTAGAGGCTTTAGAACTCACCATCAACCTCAGTTATATCGAGGGACGTGGTTTCTAGGTCAGGTTCAAGCTTTGGGGTTTTTGGGGCAACAAGTGGTCCATGGTCTACATTTTAAGGGTCTATAGACCTATCTACGATGTCGTCATCTTTTATGACAGACGACGTTAGTGGTTGGATAGAATTTGGGTCGGAGGTTTCGACAAGATTCTTAAGGAATCTTCTTGATTCCGTCATTATGGGTGATCCCCCATCACAACCTCAACGCCTACATGTGTCAGAGATAGGTACCATCATGATTAACGACGACCAAAGTCATCAGAGGTGGCCTAGGATCGCATTCCTCACGACTGCAGAATGCAAGGAGGCGGTGACCAAGTTGGAAAGAATAAGACATGTAATGACCCGTCCTGAATTTTACAAATTTTGGAACAATGGTAAATTGGTAATTTCATGTGTAGGAGATAGTTTCATGTTATCTTTTATGGGCTTGTTTTGTGTGCTATGTGGGACCTGCATCCCACTCAACCTCTCATCCCTTCTTGCCTCGTGTCCCCCAGGCTCTCGACACTTTTTTTTTTCCCCTCACTCTTTTAAACTTCTTCTTTTTCTCTGTTAAGCTGAGGCCCAAGACCCCCCAACTCGCCATCCCCTCCATCGAGTACCATAAACTTCTTCTTTTAAACTTCTTCTTGATTAGTTGCATGCTCTGAACACATTTCCCACATTTGCATATTTTTTATTACTAAAATTTACGTGTTTTATTTACGTTCATTCTTTCTTCATAACTTACGTGCATGTTAATATGAATGTCACCTTCGGATGTCGACCAATACGTACCTACCTTGATGTTTTTTTAAGGATATCAGAATCGGGCATGTCAAGACATGTCATCTGGATTTGGGCTGGGGACTAATGCGCCTTAGTACTTGTGTAGCTCAGCTCAAAATGCAGTCGCAACTCCAGGCGTGGCTTTTGCAATTTAGTATTTTAAAATCTTTTCGTTTTTCTTTCTTTCTCGATGTACCATCACATATTCATCAACATATAACTTGCATGCACGTAGAACAATAATCATAGTAACCATGGCATAAATTAAATTGAAATCAAATAGATTAGGGTTTAGGATTACTTGGATGTTGATGAAGATGGTGAAAAAGATTTCGAGGGGTTTCCTTCAGGATCCTCTCCTTCTTGCAAATACTTGTTGTGCTGATAACATGTTGTGAAACTAATTATAAAAATGGGTAAAGGGAGAGGGGATGACAGAGAGAGGACTCAGGCGTTTAAGAATTGTGTCCTACACCTTGACCTTGTATCTTTATTTATATTATATTATTCATGATGGATTTTCTTTCCTTGCAAGTAATACAAATCTATTAGAATTTGATCTCTGAATTCTATTAGGATTCTACTTTTTGAAGGAAAAATTTTGTCCTAGCTAAGAACATGTATGAACATTTGAATACATATGCTAACAATTAACTCTTTAAAGTAGGCATGCATCAAAAAACAATTCATGAAACCCATGACTTTCAAAGCCTAGTATATGGTGAACCAAAAGACTCTTTAACAACATTAAAGATAATTAAGAATTTAGAGATTCTTTACCCTTGAAGCTCATCCTTGATTACACAAGGGATTCACCCAAGTGGAGGGCCTTCAAGTCACCTCCTTGCTCCTTGGATCTTCCTTGTGATTTCTCTCCTTTTAGTGCTCCTTTGCTTCTTTGAGGATTTGAGGATTAGTTCTCCAAAACACCAAAAGTTTGATGTCTCTATGTCTCTTCACCAAGGATGTAATTTGTGAGAATGAAAATGGATCACTTAGGGAAGTAAATTTGCTAGATAACTATCCCCAAGTAGCTTAGAAAACCCTAATTGAAAACAAAGCTATAAAGATGAATTTATACTTCATTTCTTAGGTGAGTGGCAAACTTGCAATTAAGCAAACTTGCATACCCTCACACTAAATGGTTGGCCTATATGGTTATTGGGCTTATTGCCCATTTTGTTTTAGTTGTCATACAACTTAAACATAATGGGCCTTGTGGACCAAAACACTTTTGGGCCCCGAAGCCCTAAAACCAACTTAAAAGCCCAATACGAACATTTCGTATAATTAATTAACTAATTAATTAATCTTGACCATTCTTCAATTAAACCATTTAATTGCTTATCCATTTCATTTAATTGCTTCACATATATCCTTATTTGGTGTGCGATCCATTAGGTTCCAATTAGCGAGGCAGTGGGCGATGTTACTCTTAACTATCGATTGTGAATTGAAACCACATTTCAATTCTCCCTTTTTGATGATTAGTGTTTGCTAATCAATAGGGCTTCCACAAACCATGAGTGACACCTAGCAGTATGTCATGGTTACCCAAGCTAAGTAGAATTGGTTGGAGAACCTATCCAGTTACAATTACAATGCAATACGGTCCTTCTCTAATACAATACTCTTAACCACATTGTTTTAAGTGATAGTTTGTTTCATGTCTACTATCCAATGTGATACTTACATATATGATTCCCTTGAATATGATTTGGAACATCTTCCTTAGTCATATTCATTTGCTTTGGCCAAAGACTTTAGAATCATATTTTAGAGTATACTCCTTTCACCATGGAAGGTTAGAGATCCCTTGTTGTGCATTCATATGCCTACATGACTAGATCACATGACCCCAACAATGCCGTGGACAATCCGAGGGAATGCCTTTGTCATGATCAAAGATCAAGGACCTAACCATTAGACATCTATGATGCCTCAGGTCTAAGGACTACTTTGCATATTGTAACCTTAGAGTTCGTACATGACATGTATGTTTGAACTCTCATTAATCGCAGTTCAGTGTACTCGATTACTCTTTCGAGCACCTATGTGTTTGTCTTAGTGTCCAACACCTAAATGACTTGAGACTAGTTCATACTCACGTTTGAGTCAACATAACACATACTAACCTTAGCGGATTGTTAATGCCCAATTGGCAATCCTATGGTTAGGAACGTTTTAGGAATGAGCATAAGAGAAAGGTCTCCTTAATCTAACTCATTAGATCACTTATCTCTTATGTCAAATACATCCCTTGGATTCTCTTATTGATTAAACACATGATTCAATAAATAGTGATTAACAATAAGTATTGCCCTTCCGTTAAACATATAAAAGTTTAACATATTAAGTATTCCAAAAAACTATTACATCAAATGAGTGGCTTTGTGGGCATACTTCCAACACTTTTAAGTTTACACAATCACATCCCTAATTAATAATTCCATCCACAACCGATACATGTAGGAACCAGGAAGGGGTGGCCAAGAATATTTAATCGAGAACATAAATATGAGGACAAGGAAGAGAGAATTGACAAGGAAACGTGGAACAGCTGGAGTGACAGAAACACATTATCATTAATCAGGACTCTTAAATATATAAATCATGTCACCTAGCTAGCTTGCTAGCAATGCTGATACACTCAGCTAAACCCATCAGTATCGATGGCGACTGAACTGATGATGATCATGAGATGGAACACGTGCATAATTATGGAAAGAAAGAGACACTTGATAATTTGATTTCCATTCAAAATGAAGGATTCAGATGCACTCTAACAATATTTACCTATCCCTTAATTACGCGTTTACACAAACAGTAATATTCTCAATATATATATCACACTTAAAATTACACCAAAAGATAAAACACTTATTCACAGCTAAAATCAATTAGAACTAGGGGGGGTTTTCATCAATTGGGTGGATCTAGTAGCTCAATTTATTTTTTACTAGCATTTGCCTACACATTTTATGTGTAAGAATACTTTTTTAAAAAGAAAAATGGGAAGGAGAGAGTGAGAGACGACGTGGGTGTGAGTGGGAGGTTTTTTTTTTTTTTTTTTTTAATATTAGATATATCTTAACATCACCAGTAGGTGAGGATTTCATAAAAAACAGTAAAATTTGGATATGTGATATTATAATTTTGTCCATCATTTTTTTGTTGTGATAGAAGACTAAATAGTCATTTCACCTCGTTTTGGTTGACAAAGAGGGTTCTATTAATATGTAATTTAGATAATAGTTATCAGACTTTTCTTTTATAATTTAATCAAATAATTTTTGCTCACTTTAATGCCCTCAATTAGCTATTTATCATCTAATTGATGAATTTTTTTCTTCCCTAATCTTAAAGGTGTCCCAAATTTGTCTCCACCACCAAGTTCTTGTCATCTTCCAAACAGAAATAAGATTTTTCGAATTCATTTTATTATTAAATATAATAATTAATAATCCCAACCCTAGCTACCACATCAAAATTAAGTGCAATAAAATTATTAAACATATATGTGAAAATTCCATAATAATATCTCTCTTCTATTTTATATATGTCCTGGCTGAGATGCAAGATACGTGGTTAAGTTGATGGACTAGCTAGCTGGGGTATGTGTTCTCATTTTAAAAACATCGACTTGGGGCATGTGTTTACTTCAAATATAGAAAAAAATAGCACTCTCACTCTCTCACACACACATTTTTGGGAAAAATATTTGATTTATTCATTAATTGTTACATTTATGGATACTTAGCTCATATGGTCCAAACAACAACTGCAATGAACATCAACTTGAAGTCGAAGCTGAATATATAATACACTTATGATTCCAAAGTGGAATATAATATATATATATATATATATATATATATATATATATATATATTATAAAAGAAGCCTTTAAGGGAATGAATCCACATTTTTTATAAAAATGAGGATGAGTTGTGGGGTTCATTGATAACATTCATCTAAGAACTAATGGATGAAAGTATGCAAGTAATATCAAAGAAATACAGAGGGAAAGATCGAAAGGAATAGAGGGAACTAGAGAAAGAAATGAGTAATAGTTTTGTTATTTCATAAGGATGAAGAGAGTTACAAAAGACCCCTGATGTCTACTTATATAGTATGCACATGTAGCTTATCAACTAAGCCACCTGTGTAACTAATTCTTAACAAACTAACTAACTCCAATAGCTGATGTGGCACTTATGATGATGTGTCAATCACTGTATATCTTCAACATCCCCCCGCAATCTCAACTGGGATTTTCCAGCTTGAGATTGTAAAAATGTTTGACAAATGAAGGACTGTGAAGACCTTTGGTAAGAACATCGGCAATTTGCTCCTCAGTTGGAATATACAACACCTCCAGATCGCCTTGCTGCACTCATTCTCGTACAAAATGGTAGTCTGTATCAAGGTGTTTGATTCTTGAATGAAACACCGGATTGGCACTTAAGGCAATAACGGACATGTTGTCACAGTGAATCGTTGGTGGAGCATCCAAAAATACCTCCAAATCCTTCAATATATTTCGAATCCAAGCTATGTCTGCAGCAGTATGTGCTAAGGCTTTATATTCAGCCTTAGTAGAACTCCTGGATACCGAGTTTTGTTTCTTCGATTGCCAAGAAATTGGATTATTGCCTAAGTACACAACATAACCAGTGATAGACCGACGAGTATTCAAGTCTGCAGCCCAATCAGAATCAGAAAACGCAGTAAGCTTTGAAACTGTGTTTGCAGAAAACGTAATACCAATATTCATGGTTCCTTGAAGATAATGAATGATGCGTTTAACAGCGCCAAAATGAATATCAGTTGGTGAGGACATAAACTGACATACTGCGTTTACAGCAAAAGCAATATCAGGCCTAGTAAAGGTCAGATATTGTAAAGATCCCACAATGCTCATGTAGGAAGTTGGATCTATCAACAATTGTCCCTCATAGTGTAACATTTGATGATGAGGTTTACACGGAGTGGTTGCTGGTTTACATGATTCTATACCTGCTTTATGGAGGAGATCTTTGATATACTTAGACTGATTAACAAAACACTGCCATCCGCTTTATATTGAACTTGTACCCAAAAAATATGTAAGATGTCCCATATCCTTCAACTCGAATACCTCAGATAATTCTTGAATCACTTTTTGGATCTTCAAAGGGTTAGAACCAGTTAAGATGATATCATCAACATAAAGTAATAAGATGATGATATCAGAGTCATCCTTCTTGACAAACAAACTTGTATCAGAAGCTGATGCATGAAACTCCATAACTGTCAAATAACTTGTAAACTTCGAATTCCACGCGCGTGGAGCCTGTTTCAATCCATATAATGACTTGACCAATTTGCAAACATGAGAAGGATATGATGGATCAATAAACCCTTGTGGTTGCTGCATATAAACTTCTTCTTGTAAATCTCCATGTAGAAAAGCATTCTTGATATCTAATTGTCGAAGAGTCCAATGATTCATTGCAGCTAAAGAAAGAATAATCCTTACAGTAGTATGGCGGACAACATGACTAAATATGTCCAAGTAGTCAATACCATGTTCTTGGGAGAACCCTTGAGCTATAAGCCTTGCTTTATACCGGGAGACACTGTCATCGGGGTTTTTCTTTACTTTGTATACCCATTTGCTTCCTACAATTGTTCTATCTTCAGGTGCAGGAACCAATAGCGAAGTTCCTTGTGCTCGAAGGGAATCATATTCCTCCTGCATTGCCTTTTGCCACTGTGGAATAGTAGCCGCTCGTGAAAGGTTCTTCATCAGAAAGAAAGGAATAGCCACCCGTGAAAGGTTCTGAAGCATCAATGATCTCAGAAAGAAAGGAATAGCCACCCGTGAAAGGTTCTTCATCAGTGATTTTGAGAGAACAAAGCTCAGGACATTGTGTTACTGAAGCAGCATAACTTTGTCTCTCAATTGTGCCACTCTTCAATCTAGTGACCATTGAGTGAGTCGATGGGGTAGTATGTAAAATGAGATCAGATGGAGATAAATCAGGAAGGATTACCTCAAGTTGTGACTTGGAGTGGACAAGCAACAAGGATTGTGTACCAGAGTGATGATGTGTAGGAGAGCGATGATGGGAAGAGCTTGGAGATGCATGTAGAGTAGTGGTATCAGTCGAATTTGTATCTTGATCACTAGGTTGAATCACCTGTGTATTGTCCGAACTAGAAACATTCAATTCACCAACCATATTTATACTTTCACCATTTACAGGAATACTGTGATGTGAACCAGTATCACTTGCTGATATATGTATAGAACTAGCGGTTTGTGAATCATGCTGTATTTGTGTATGAGGCATGACTCTTTCACTTGGACCTTGTAACTGAATCAAAACAGGTGTCTGAGAACCCCTATTTGCAGCTGTAGAATCCTTAGATGATAAAACTTGTTTAAACGGATATACATCTTCATCATGTACTACATGCCTTGACATAATGAACTTTCTAGTCTTGATATCATAACAAATAACTCCTTTATATCCATGAGAAAAACCAAGAAATACACATTGAGTTGACCATGGCTCCAATTTATTCTTATTGAATGGTCTCAATAAAGGATAAACTGCAGTACCAAAGACTTTAAGATGATGCACTTCAAGAACACAACCAAACACAACTTGATAGGGAGACTGCATCTTCAAAGTTCTAGATGGCATCCTATTAATTAAGAATGCAGCATGAGAACATGCATGATACCAGAATGCATAAGGTAATTGAGCATCTGATAGTAAACTAATAGCAGTCTCAACTAAATGTCTATGTTTTCGTTCAGCAAGACCATTTTGCTGTGGTGTATGAGGACATGAAACTTGGTGTAGAATTCCTTTTATCTCCAACAATTGTCTAAACACATTACTCATATATTCACCTCCACCATCTGATTGAAGAACTTTAACATAAGCATTAAACTAATTCTCAAGAAATGTAAGAAACTTGGGGGGGTGTATTCAATTAGGATTCTCAGAGAGTTTTAGGGGATTAATAATTCCAGGGGTATTCAATTAGGAATTTAAAAGATTTTATAAAAATCTTGGTGTATTCAATTGAGATTCTTAAAGACTTCTTACAATTCCCTATAAATTTAGGTGTATTCAATCATAACTTTTTGAAAGTCTCTAAAAGTTTAGGTGTATTGAAAAAGGAATTGGATTTTAACGGATTTGTGATTTGGTGGATTTTGGAGGATTTCAAGGTGATATGTATAAATACCAAAGAGCTTGGCAAATCTCACCTCAACCCTAGAAACTTTGAGAGATTTTGAGCGTGCTGCTCTCTCCTCTCTAGTCTCCGTTCGAGCGAAGGTACAATCTCTGCGACTTCTTCCCATTATTCGTCTGCTTCGTTGTCCTTGTTGTGAAGGCTGCGAATTTGTTTCTTTTACCAAACAACTACGGCCAATGAAAATTCCCATATGCCCTAGATATCTTACAAATCTGGGATATGCAGAAACCGAACCAACAGACAAATATAAATTCAAAGCTTACTTGTCCAGTCTCCAATGTCTTTTTTTTTTTGGTTTTTTTTTGGTTAGGCACGAGGAAAATTTACCCTGAATATTTTATCATCCATGTCATGCTAAGGAAAATTGAATATTTTTATGTTGTTCTTTCTAGATTAGTGGAAATTTATATAATATAGTTAGTCCACTGCCAAGTCTTCCAGTGCCAAGTCTTTCTATGTTAGGGTTAATAAAACAAAAATCTAACTACAGAAACCAAGCAGGTTTAAAACCCTAATTGAAGCGAAGAAACAAAGGGAAAAAACGACCTGCTCGTTTGTTGTTATAGTCATTATACTTGTTGCGTAATCCCTATTAATAATATGTCAATTTGTTGTCCCAATCCTTTTTATAGTCATTTATACTTGTAATCTCTATTATCATGTTATGCTTTTATAGTCATTTGTAGCTCTATTTCGAGGTGTTCGATATCATCTCCAAGATTTTGCTGGTAACGGTCGTGACCTCGTAAATGCGAATGAATTATTTCGAGGTGTTCGATATCATCTCCAAGATTTTGCTGGTATCGATCGGGTTCCTCTTTCATTTTGATAGCTAGTTGAAAACATTGCATATGAACTTGGTATTGCAATTTGGTATTAGTAGGATGAAAATTTGGCTTCTAAAGAGAAGGAAATTGTCGATCAAATTCTCTTCAATTCTCTAACCCCATGTAAAGAATTCTCTCACAATTCATGTGAATTCTCTGGAATTTATAATTAAAGGAAAACTAATGAAAAAGGCTTGAAAACTTTGAGTTTTAATGATAAGGACAAAATAAAGGGTAAAGTGAATAGTACCAGAATTGACTTTTTAGTGTAAAAATGTGGTTTTTCGTTAAAGTGAACAGTACAGTGGACTTTTCGTTAAAACTCCCTATAATTAATTCACTCAAAATCTCTAGGAATTCTTTTTTTTTTCTCTCAAATTCTATAGATTTAAATTCCCTGAAACTCTCTGAGAATCCTAATTGAATTCACTCAAAATCTCTAGGATTTATTAACCATCGGAAAAATCCATACAAATCGAGAGCAGTCATCTACAAAGCTTATGTAATACCTATAACCCTCTATTGACCTCTGCGGTGACGGACCCCATATATCTGAGTGTATCCTTTCAAATACAACTTTTGACCTATTGGGACTTACAGAGAAAGGCAACTTAATCATTTTACCTTGAATACAAGCAGTACATATAGATGGAGACAAATCTATACTAGCTAATACTTCAGACTTATTCAACATTGCAGTAAGCACTTCTTCAGATGGATGACCCAACCTTTTATGCCAAACTGCAGTCTTTAGCTTCTTTCCAACAAAAGATGCACATCTTTCAATACTTGGTACTCTGGATCTCGACAGTACTGTTATTGGTATCTTGAAGAGCTCCCCATCATCACTCTGGCCTTGGTACACAATCATTTGAGTTGCTTTGTCCTGTATCAAGAAGATCAGATCATCACAGACAAACCAGCAATTATTATCTCTGCATAATTTCTTAACAGACAACAAATTCATTGTAATGTGTGGAACATGTAGCACATTTTGCAAAATGAGTGACTTTGGTTTAGTGTTAAGAACAGAAGAACCAATATTTTTAACCACCAAACATTCTCCATTACCAACAGTGATCGTGGCATCACCATTATAAGGAGTGATATGATTTAAAACTTCGACACGTGATGTCATATGATAAGTTGCACCTGTGTCAACTACCCATGTATCAGCAGTTGAAAAACCATGGATATTTGAGTCTTCAGTTGCAACATTTGAGCCTTGAGCAGCCATCCCAACAAGAGATGTAGGTGGTGCACTGCCTTGATAGGAGAAGTTATTTCTATGAAAGCATTCCAAAGCCCGATGACCTCTTTTCCCACATATCTGACATACCAAGATCCCTCCAGATGATTGATTGTTATCAGCTCTAAAGTAACAGTTTGGTGATGTATGACCTCTTCTAGAGCATATTTGACATTCATGAGATATAGCATTTCTGTAATTTGTATCAACATTCCAAGTGTTTCCTTGTTTGCTTCCATTACCAGAGAAAGAACTTTGAGAACCTCCATTTTGAACACTTTTCCCATTATTCCCAAAAGTAGAATATGGCCTGTAATTATTATTCCCACCATTATAACCACCATAGAATTTTCGATTGTTGAAATTATTCCCATTAAACCTCATGTTGTTATTACCACTATTGTAATTATTCCTCCTTTGAGACCTCTGTGCATATGAACTCTCCCCTTGTTCATAACCTGGAGTATTGCCCTGAGATCCCTGTGTATTCGAGCCATTACCCTGAACATACATGGCAGCCATAGAACTTGATAAAGTTGTCAGTCGAGACTCAATACTGCCTTCAGCCCCAATTAGTTGAGCTCGAAAATCTTTCATGGAAATCGGAGTGTCTCTTGCTAAGATTACCGTCTTGATCATTTCAAACTCTGGAGGTAAACCAGACAAAGCAGCAATGACCAAATCATTCTCAGTGATTCTCTCCCCTGCAGCAATCAGTTGATCCTTGATAACCTTCAATCGAAGCAAATACTTGTCAACAGAATCTGCACATTTCTGTACAGTATGAAACTCAGTCTTGAGTTGATTAACCCTGACAACAGATACAGAGGCATATCGTTCCTGTAAAGATTTCCAAGCTTCTTGAGAAGTTTTACACCCAATGACATAGTCCATAGCTTCATCCGAAAGTGTAGCAATCAGCAAACTCAATAGAGAAACATCTGTTTTAACCCAGTCTTTATATGCAGTAGTAATTTCTTTAGTGACCCCAGTCTCAGTATTGATTACAAACTTAGGAGGACATTGAGACTCCCCACTAAAGAAATCAAAGTAATCATACATTTTAAGCACCGACTAAAACTGATAATCTCATTTGACAAAATTATCTTCTTTCAACTTAGCAGTGATCATGCCCAAAAGACTTTCAATTTTGACAGAACTAAACACCATATTGTTGATAGAAACTGAATCAAGAAATCAATCACTCAAACAATCTTCAAGAAGTATAACAATTCCAAGAACACACACTACTGGCTATCGGCCTTGTTCGTGTGAAAAACCCAACAAACACTCAAACAAAAGCAATGGCTATCGACCTTTATGCTTTGACAGAAAACGCTTCAACAATCATTCAATCAGAAAAATGGCTATCGGCCTTCAATATCATACTCCAAACATCAAAAAATGGCTATCGGCCTTCAATATCATATTCTAAACATCAAGAAATGGCTATCGGCCTTCAACTTTCAGTCTTTCACAAAGGATTCATCATTGCGACAATTACACAAACACTTAGAGTGCAAAAGGAAAAATAACACCTGATAAACTCGAAGTCTGACTTCCCAAATGCCAAAAGCTCAGTAATCCACTAGAGCACATCACAGCAATCAAGACAATCTTTCGGCACAGCATAGCGGAAATACACACCACGAGATCGAACCCTCAGCGAAGATACCATGATAACATTCATCTAAGAACTAACGGATGAAAGTATGCAAGTAATATCAAAGAAATACAGAGGGAAAGATCGAAAGGAATAGAGAGAACTAGAGAAAGAAATGAGTAATAGTTTTGTTATTTCATAAGGATGAAGAGAGTTACAAAAGACCCCTGATGTCTACTTATATAGTCTGCACATGTAGCTTATCAACTAAGCCACCTGTGTAACTAATTCTTAACAAACTAACTAACTCCAATAGCTGATGTGGCACTTATGATGATGTGTCAATCACTATATATCTTCAACATTCATACCATATCGAATTTTAACGATCCGAACTGTCTATTTTTCAAGTTGCACCCCATAGATCATCCTTGCAAAATATTAGCCAAATTGGAAATATTTAAGACATCTGATTGGGTTCAAGGAAATTAACGAATACTTTGTTGTATAAAAAATAATGAAATTTTATCTTGATAATTAAATAGGCAAATGATTTCAGATTGAATTGAATTTTTGTAAGGATGATATATATATATAAGGCATAAGTGCATACGGTTAATCAAAATTTCAATTATGTAATACCAAGAAAAAGAAAAGTATAGTCAATAAACCATATTCCTAGTTAGAGGTTATTGTAGTAATGGTCAAGATATTCGAGTCTCACTTTAGTCCTTACCGTCAATTCCATGCATAAAACCGTCAATGTCACACATGAAATTAGTATTAATCTCACATGAAGCCAATTGGCAATATGGAGAGTAGTTCAATTACTTATAAGCACATGCAAGGTCTCTCATTTTTCCATTGTGGGATTCATACTCTCAACAAGCCCCCTCATGTGTGGTGAATTTTCAAGTCTAACATGTGAATAACACAAATCGGGTTACGTGGAGCGCGTGTAGCCATTGTGTTTCACACGTGGGACAACCTGCTCTGATATCATAAAGGAAGTTGAGGTTTCACCATAAAATCAATTGGCAATATAAGAAATATCCCAATTACTTATAAGCACATACAAGGTCTATTTCCCCGATGTGGATTTCATACTCTCAACAAATTCCTCGCACAAAACCGTCAATGTCACACATGAACTTAGTATTAATCTCACATGAATGTGGTGGTTCACCATCTAGCATTATAGCCATCGATATCTATGTGTGATGGGATTTGAATTATTAGTGAACTAATTTGAATCCTTAATTATAAAAATTAGCTGGGGCCTTATATATACAAGCTACAGGCCTACTGATTATATGCTGAAAATCCATATATACATGTATTCATGGTTTTCCTACATTACATGATTAAGGTGCAGCATCTTATGTTTTCAGGCTGCACAATAGACCCCAAGTCATGTGCTCTTATGAAAAGGATAAGGGCATGGGGCAGTTTGCTTTCTTAGCTTTTTAGCAATGTTCATCAGGCTCAAACCCATATTTTCAATTCAATCTTAAGAAATTAAACTTACTGATTTTGGGACCTCCATAAATTTCAGTAGTGGTCAGATATTGTATGTGAACATGAAAATATTATTAAGCACTTTAATTAATATAATTTGGTTCCTCACCCTAGCCAGACTCGAACTTATTGTTTGTGAAATTAAAGCATGATATTGACACAGTCTATTCTCTCTGGGATTTCCATTTTTTTAATAATATTATCTGCTAGCTAGGGCAAGAAGGGCAGAAAGTGCCCGCCACTTCTGTGATTACTAGCGATCGACCTTGACATTCCGCGTATACATATTCTTAATTTTTCAGTCATAATATTTAGGGCCACAAGTTTATAGAGTACTCATCATTGTTCTCATTCACTCTCATTACTATTCTTACCTAGGGCTTTCAAGGCTAGCTAGAGTCTTGCACAACCCTCACTCTATAGTTCCATAGGGCGGTACCTTGGTTCCTTTGCAATATGGGCACCCTGTCCCCTAAGGTACATGGTTTGGAGAAATGTAAGCCAATTTTGTAAGAATAAGTTATTCTCATGAACTTAACATAGTATGAGAACAAGTGTACAAAGATAAGCGAGAGATGAATGTTGTAAGTTTGAAACATGTAGAGTGTATTATATATATATATATATATATATATATATATATATATATGAGCACATGAGCACATGAGCATCCTTTTCTTGCACCCACAGGCTTAACAACCTAGTCTGTAGCTAGTCATTAGGGCTTTGCTAATTGGAGCTCAATATAAAGTGATTACTTTTGCTAAAGGTTAAAAGGGAACATGCATGCCAAGTACTAATTACTCTAATTTTAGTCTAAATAGAATGTTGTGGAAAATGGGGTATCACAGAATAAGAGAGTAACATGGAAAGAACACTTAACATATAACAGCTTGTTTTCCTTTGTTTACACGGCTACAAAAATTGACCCCTGAAAGATGCCCTTCAAACCTACGTTCATTGTCTAAGCTCTGTCACAAATTCATCCACATATATATGGAATTGTCATATTCCTTAAGTAATAAATTAGATTTTCTATTTTAATTGCACTGTTAACCAAAAAAAAAGGCTGAGTTGAATACAAAAACTCAATGCATAGAAAAATACGTTTAACCACTTAAACTGCAATTTATAGCCTTAGCTAGTCACCTTTTAAGCTTAACTGTTAAACTTTGGTAGAGGTTTGAATGCATACATACGTTAATATTTTTAACCACTTAAACCACAATTTACAGCCCCAAACCAGTCACAAATCAAGCTTTAACTGCTGAAATTTGTTGATGGATTGTCACAACGACAATTTGAATGCGTATACCCTTTAACCCTTATGTTAAAACGATCGCCCGCGCCGGACTTCAAATTCGCAGCAAATTCCAGACTGTATATGAAGAAAAAAGTTGAAGAGTACCTGCTTTATTTTTTTTAAATTATGTATATTTTAGTTTTGTATTTTGCTTTTATGCATGCAACATTCCAACTATATTATATGTGGATCAGATCTCATTGACTTTTATTTATCATCCATCTCTTGCACGAGAGCATGTGACAGATTTAGGAAATGAGTACAATTTTAAGGTTGGTGGTGGTGTAGGAATCTAATCCCCCTATCTAATCAATCTTTGCAGAATATTTCTTTAACTCATTTTCATGCAGAAAAAGCAGTGGTACTCACTGTAACAGTTATGCAAAGGAAAGCTTATAGCGTTGCAGCTTTTGCCTCCATTACATGTTCACTTGCTGTCACCTCTTCCTCCCACATTTACCCATTAAAATTACATGGGGTTTTGTAATTTCTTATTTTAATTTGTATAATAATTATGCTTATCATGTCCTTGTTGGTATACAAATTATATAATATGGGTTTTGTGAGAAGGAGAGGGATTTGAGAACGGGTAAATCTGAGATTAAGAAGCAGACAAATCCCAACCTTGATCTGCTAACGTGCTTTAGCTTTTTCGGCTTAAAGATAGTGGTCCAATATGTTATGAATTGCAATCAACATGGCTTCCTAATTTTGATTAAAGTTGACGTAAGATTAGACGCAGCAAATCCCAACATGAACAGTAATCCAGCGTGGAAGAGTTTATATTTTGAGTTTTAGAGCAAGTCCAGCCTTGCTCTTTGCTCGGGGGACAGGCTCCATCAAAGGGCCCGAGGGCCGGTTGGTTCTTCTCCAGCCTTGGAGGGCCCGAGTGAGGGTGGGAGCCCGAGTGGCGGGGGGGGTGGGGAATCGACAAGCCTGAGGCCCGAGGCCCGTGACGTCAGGCCTGAGTCCGGGCTTTTTTTTTTATTTTTTTTGTGTCAGGCGCGTGCCCATCACTCGCGAGTGGGGGCGCGTCTCCGACAGGAAATCAGGCCACGGGCCCGCGCGCCTCAGAAATTTCAGTGACCGTTGGGAAGCCACGTCGCTTCCCACAGTCCGTTCGATCCCAACAGCTTTTAATACAAGCCGTCCGATTTGCAACGGTAATAAAAAAAAAACTGATTTTATATCAACCGTTCGATCTGAGATCAACGGTTGATATTAATCTGCTTTATAAATTATAAAAAAAAAATAGTTTTGAAATTAAGAAAAGTTACCGTTGTGACACGTGGCACAATCTGGAGTGTTGGAATTCAAATTTTTAAAAATCCAACGGCAGAGATTAATTATTTGAAAAAAAATTTAAAAAAATGGAAAAAATCCGAAAAAATTGTAAAAAAATTTGAAAAAATATTGTAAAAAATTGTTTTAACTTTTCTATAAATACCACTTCTTCTCCATCTACCTTACACCACAAATTCATATTTTCTCAACTACTTCCAATCAAATTCCTATCTTTCTCTCAAAGTTTCAATCCAATTTTTTTCCACAAAATGACTACTGATGCAGGTACGAATTGGTCGCTTCTTGAAGATGTTGCGTTGTGCACTAGCTGGGTTGAAGTTACTCATAATTCCCTTACGGGTAATGAGATGCAGTTGCGAGAAATGTGGAGTTTAATTCATACCAAATTTCTTGAGCAAATGAGTGGGAAAAGAACCAAAGAATCGATGTCCAGTCGTTGGAAAATACTTAGCCATTCCTTTAGTACGTGGAGAGATGCATTGACACAAGCTAGTAGTAATGTTCGAAGTGGGGCAAATTATGCGGATGAGGTAAGAATATATTATAATTATTTGTTTGTATTATTTATTTGTGACCTAATTTCATTATTATTATTTGTTTGTATTGTTTATTTGTTACCTAATTTCATTATTATTATTATTTGTTTGCATTATTTATTTGTGACCTAATTTCATTATTATTATTTGTTTGTATTATTTATTTGTGACCTAATTTCATTATTATTATTTGTTTGTATTATTTATTTGTGACCTAATTTCATTATTATTATTTGTTTGTATTATTTATTTGTTACCTAATAATTTCATTATTATTATTTGTTTGTATTATTTATTTGTTACCTAATAATTTCATTATTATTATTTGTTTGTATTATTTATTTGTTACCTAATAATTTCAATATTACTATTTGTAGCAACTTCAAGCACAAGCATGGTATGCTGCCAAAATCAAATCAAGAAATTCACCCGGTGGGAATATTGGAATATTGTTAAAGATTGTCCTAAATTCAAAGTTGTGCATGTTGGTCCAGAAGTATGCATGAACAGCATCCCTCTACACAGCACCTTTGTACACAGCACCCCTCCACACTCTACACCCAATCATGGCTCCCATGTTGATGAAGAAGATGGAGAAGAAGTGCCTGAAACGCCCATTTCAGAACAAGCGTCGGGGTCGACCCGTTATCCAATTAGGCCTCAAGGTAAGAAGGCTTCAAAGAGGAAAGGGAGTGCTTCCAAGAATGATTATGGAAAGTACATGCAAGAACTTGCTCGTCAAGGTGAATTGACGTTGGCGCGGGAATTGGCGAAATATGAGGTTGATAGGCTAGAGATGAGGTAAAAGCTGCAGCTATTCAACAAGCATTTCAAGCTGAACAGAGGGAAAGAGAGCTACTTAGGCAAGAAAGGGAGTTGCTTAGAGAAGAAAGAATTGCACAACGAGATCGTGACATTATGAACACGCGTTTAGAAGGGATGTCTCCAAATTCTAAATATTTTTGGCAGTCGGAGAAATCGGATGTGGTGCAAAGGAGGCGTGCAAGAGAAGCGAGATCAAGACAAGATGGTCCTAGCACAACAAGACAAGATGATCCTAGCACCACAGATTGGTTAAGTGGTGAGGAATAGGGTACTTTTTTAATCGGAGCCCATAGTTTTCCAATCACTTTGGGTTGTAATTTATTATTTATGTTGTTTCCATGTAATCGGAATAGGGTACTTTTGTAATCGGAATAGGGTACTTATGTAATTTATTATTTATGTTGTTTCCATTTTATTGAAGTTAGTACTTTATTAAAAGTGAGAGTACATGTATTTAATTTAATAATATATTTATCCTAATAATAGAATCTTTATTCATCAAATTGTTCACGTATAATGAAATTATAAAACACACCAAATAAAACTAAAAAACTCACCAATTGGAATTACATAAACACACCAAATAAAATTACATAAACATACGAAATAATAAAAAACTCACTACAAAAAACACACCAAATAAAATTACATAAACACACCAAATACAAACAAACATACTAAATAAACTTAAGTATCTTCAGCTTGTTTCAATGCCCACTGGTGCTCTATCAAGTCAATTTTCCGATCAATGTGCATAGATGACCTTTGAAGTGCAGTATATCGTTGAATGACCCTTTCATTGTAACGTCCATCCCTTTCTAATGGGTCGTGTTGCACGGGTTCTTCGGTGGCATCATGCGCACAATATATCCGTGTTCTTGAATTGTTCATCGTGTCTGGCTCTGGCTCATATTCATCAACCGCATCATAATCGAACTCATCTTCCAAAATCATGCTGTGAAGAATGACGCATGTCATCATGATGGATCGAAGTAACTCTACATCGAACATTCTGGCAGCACCCCTGACGATCGCCCAACGAGCTTGAAGGATACCAAAACAACGCTCCACATCCTTCTTGCACCCCTCTTGACAGCTTGCAAAGTGTTTTTCCTTTGCACTTCGCGGACGTGGCACTGTTTTGACAAATGTTTCCCACCGTGGGTAAATGTCGTCAGCTAGGTAGTATGCCCCTTCGTACCTAAGTCCGTTGACGACGTACGTGACTTTTGGTGCCTTTCCTTGCAGGACGTCGTTGAACACTGGGGATTGGGCAAGGACGTTGAGATCATTTTGAGCCCCCGGAACCCCGAAAAAGGCGTGCCATATCCATGTATCAAAAGATGCCACTGCCTCCAAAATGATAGATTTGGATCCTTTTCTGTCCCCATATGCGCCTTGCCATGCACTTGGACAGTTTTTCCACGTCCAGTGCATACAATCGATGCTTCCTATCATCCCTGGAAAACCTCGCATCTCGCCCTTCTTCAGAAGCCTTTGCAAGTCCCTGCGAGTAGGTTTTCGGAGGTACTCTGCGGTGTACAAAGATTCGACTGCTCCGCAAAACCTCATCAGGGCCTCAAGAATGGTTGATTTCCCCATCCTCGTTATCTCATCCACTTGGTCTGCATATGCTCCATACGCAAGCATCCGCAACGCAGCAGTGATTTTTTGCTCAGGCAGGAGACCCATAACACCACAAGCATCCTTCTTTTGCACAAAGTAAGAATCATGGTTGCAAACATCAGTCATGATTCTGTTGAACAAATGTCGTTCCATTCTAAAACGACGTCTGAAGTACGTATCAGGAAATGCACTGTTATGGACAAAGTAATCGTCCAACAGCTCTTCACCCCGTCATTGCCTGCTTCTATCAAGGTTTCTTGAACGGTTGGGCCTGCATATCTGAGCAACCGTCTGGATGACTCGACGGGAATGTGAGGCTCTGGCCATTCTTGTTTCGTCATCTCTCATTTTACGCTCCTCATCTTCTTCCATCTCATTTTCGGCTATCTGAAGGTTGAACATTCCTTCATATTGGTTAAACAATTCTTCCTCTTGCTGATCGATTTCCCACATCATCCTTGATGAAGAAGAAGACATTGTAATGATGGATGGTGAAGAAGAAGCAGAAACTATGAATAATGAGATAGAGATGTTGAGAAAATTGGTGTGAGATTTGTGAGGATGGATGGTGGATTATATGGACGATTCAGAAAGGATTGGATTGTAGATAAGGCCACGTGGCATGCCGTCATTCGTTAAAAATCTGATCGAAATCTATCCTCAAATATTCTGAAAAGATAATGACACGTGGCACGATCGTATTGGATAAAAATCTTATCGAAATCGATCTCCAATAATTATCTTTTCGGATAATGACACGTGGCGCAATTTTGAACGAGTTAAAATCTGATCGAAATCTATCGTCAAAGATTCTCAAAAGATAACGACACGTGGCACGATGACATTGGATAAAAATCTTATCGAAATCCATCGCTAAATAATTGTTTTTTTTATAAAATGACACGTGGCGCAACGAGAACGATTTAAAAAATCTTATCCGAAATTACAGATAATTTATTTTGTATTATTTAAACAAACAAAAAAAACTAATATTTTATTGCCTATTGCCAGGGGGAGGGCTCCAAGGGTGGAGATGCAAATGGCAATTACTGTTCATTTATGGCAGTTACTATTCATTAAAGGCAGTTACTGTTCAAAAGGTTGGATTCAATAGTGGATTGCCAGGGGGGAGGGCTCCATGGGTGGAGTTGCTCTTATGTGTTCGATTTGGCCTGACGATACCTTTTCAAAAAGAGAACAATAAGATGATTCAAACTCATCGCATTGTCATGATGTATGATGGATTTCGGGCATTCGAGGATGTTTGGAGAATCAAAACAGATGTTAATTCATTTCGAGTTGTTTGTTATTTTCGGATATTAATTTATTTCTCGTTTATTTCCTTTTGTTGTTAGGGTTTTGTGAAACTATTTAAGTGTCCTAAAGGTTGTATTTGGTTTATCTTTTCATTCAAAAAAATTTAGAAAACAAAAGTTTCTCTCAGTATTTCTGGTATTCCAGATTTCTGCAATGATGACCATTCGAAATTCCTTAACACATGTATGTTCCTGCTCTATGTTAGGGTTGTGTTTATCTTCTCTTTTTTTAAGGAATCTTTCTGTATTTTCTTCTGGATGTTGCTTTTTTAATGGAATTCCAATTGACCAAAAAAAAAATTATTCCTTAACACACAACTTTCAAATGAATGTATTTGCATAGTTTTAGGGCCACAAATTTGGGCACCATCTGGTCTTACAAGAGCTACTTGAGGAACTAGGGGTTTTTCAACATGCCTAGCAGATAACTGCTTTGTTCATAGGCTCATACCTTAAAAGGGCCCATTAGCTTTCAAGTCCAATAAGAAACTTTCGTTGGTGTGGGATGTGCTAAAACGTAATATAGTGTGTAGAGAAATATTAAGAAGATTTTTTCAAAAGGGGGACCCTTTACGAATTCTCTTCCATCTTAGGTTTTTTGCATAAGAATTGACGTTAAACTGTGAGATAACATATGGTTCATGAAAAGTCCTGCTTTTAAGAGTTTCCTTAGCATTTCTCTAGTGCATATGGTAACTACACGAATAACGAAAAACAATGTTATAATCATGACTTATCAACACAGTTGAACAATGACACAACAACAATCTAACGATCTAGATCTCAACATATAACAGTGGGAGGAAAGATGAAAAGGAAATGGGTTTGGTATGTTATTAGTCATTAATAAACTAGGCCAAGGATTCAATTCCCTCCATCCACTATAACAAAATGGGAAGGGAAAAATCATTTTGGGGGGTTGAGTGCCTTTTTGTTTTAAGAATCATGATGAACATCATTGTTTGGGTTAAAACTTAAACTTTGGGCTTAGAAGGGAGTTGGCCCAAAAAGAGGAGAAAAGCCCGAAGCTCAGCCCAAGCCCAGATGGCAGAAAAAGCCTTTCCCGACTAGGTGCAGATCATTTGCACCACTTGCTCACCTACCCAAGGGCCAAGTGGTATAGACCAGCCAGCTAATCAGCCCAAAAGTACTTTATGGTGGCAGTACAAGTAAATAGATGATGAGTCACTATCTTTCAAACTGCATTCGGGCAAGATTATTGCTACAGGAGGCCAAGCCAAGGTGTCTATAAAAGGAGAAAGAGAAGTTAGAGTCAAGGACACTCAAACAAACAAATACAAGCACAAACTCTGCTCAAAGCCAGATTTGCCTTCAAAACGAAGCTGTAGTTAGCCCAAGCCTTAATCTCTTTCGGGATAAACCCTTTGTAATAGCTCTGCTACCCTGTTCAACTCTTGCTGTAATATCGATTTCTTTCTGTAACTCACATCCCAACCCCTTTTCTAAGCTTTCAAATCTCCTGATAAACCACAAAGATATGAAGTTGCAAGACGATCAGCATTGCCCGACCCTCTTTGTTTTTGTCTTTTCATTCATTAGCCTAACAATATGTTGTATACTTCAAGTTATATCCAAGTTATTTCTAGTAATATGGCTATTAAAAGACTCTATCAGCGCTTGAATCCGATTTGAATATGTCTTCACAGTTCAAGCCAGATCTAAGTTCTAAGCCCTCGAGCATATAAGATTTGATCACTCTAAAAAGTCCTTGGTCTCAAGGCATAAAAAAAGAACCTGCTGTGGACTTAACCCATCCACGACAAGCTTTGATAACAAGAAGTCCGAAGTTACTTGAGGCGCAAGTAATCGATCTGTCATTTAGTTTTATTGCTGTTATATTATGATTACCATATAACGTTCGAGTACGGGATGAGTTCTGATGGGAAGCCTCAAGGCCTATTCAAGGCCCCACAAAGGCACCTATTTGGATTCATCATATTTCTCGGGCGAGAACATTGAGTATAGAATGAGTTCTGATGGGAAGCCTCAAGGCCTATTCAAGGCCCCACAAAGGCACATATTTGGATTCATTCTGCTCTTTGAGCTCAGGTAATCAGAAGTATGATGGTTGTAAGACTCATATAACCAAGAAAATGAACTTTATGTGTTCGAGTACTAAGTTAGTTATTTATGGGAAGCCTTAAGGCCTACACCTAAGGCCCCACAAAGGCACCTGTCAATAACTAACATAGTCTCTCAAATATATATAATTAAAACTCAAACATCCGTTCTACATCTGCCATGCTGAAGATGGCAGTGACACGCCTGAGCACTTAAAAGTTAATCTTGATTGTGAGCCTCAAGGCCTACACCTAAGGCCTCACAAAGGCACCTTTCAAAGTTAACTTTGTCCTTCTCTTTCAGCCTTGCCCGACAAGCCTTGCCCGACAGGCTTTGCCCGACAAGCCCGCCAGTAAAGCAGAAGCCCGACAGAAAGCATCAACCGGCGCCAACCTCTCGGGGAGCTGTGTGCTCGTCGGCCAGGAAGCATCCCCCACGGAAATTCCCGCCACGAACAATCATAACCCCTTAATGAGAAATGTCTTTGTTTGGAATGTATGTGCATTCCTCTCTCAATCATTTTATTGTGCAAGTAATGCATGATCAATTAATGTGAGAGACAAATATTTTACGACCATCACATACAAGGATCTATGCCTCTTAGCGAAATGATAGAAATATTTAAATTAACAAGACTAGCATTAATCACCCAACATGTTCGGAATTGTTTCTAGAATCGATAAAAGTGTTTTCTTCTAAACAAAAGCACTTTGACAAAAACTTGAAAGTGCTTAGGGTTCATAGAAGCAATTTATGCTTATTTGCACTTCAAGTGAATTTCTAGGAATAATTGAATTTTTTTATATTTTTATATTCCTCTAGTAAAGCACTTCTAAGAACGCTCATGAGCAGAATTACAAGTGTGTTTGAAAGTCCTTTTAAAATAATTGAAAGTGTTTTTTATGAAAGTGTTTTTGAAACCAATCATTAGTAAAAATGCAAGTGAATCTTGAAAAAACACTTGAAATGCTCTCTGGTAGAAAGAAGCACATAACCTGTGCTTTTTCCAAAATGCACTAATAGTTTTGGCACCCAAAAAGACTTTCACCAAAAACGCTTCCATTCAATTTATATGCATGTAGCCAATTCTAAACCAACCTATTACATATTTGCACAAACCTTTTGGTATCCAAAAACACTTTCTCCAAAAACTCTTTCATTCAATTGGGTTTTTATCACAAATGGTCTCTAAGATTGACCAAACTCTTCATTTTGGTTCCTCACTTTCAAAATCAATCAATGTCGTCCCTGACATTCACTACCTCAAATCAATTTGGTCCTTCCGTTAAGATTTCGTCAACTATTATGTTAGTTTGTATGTGAGATCCACAAATCCAATCAAATGGTGACACGTGGATTACACAAAATAAGGTTTTTATCGCAAATGGTCCCTGACATTGATCCAACTCCTCATATTGGTCTCTGAGTTTCAAAAATTGATAAATTTGGTCCCTAACTTTCACTACCGCACATTAATTTATGCCATTCGTTAATGTTGTCCCACTTATCCAATTATATGGCTCAAAGTGGATTAACTAAGATTCTAAAAGACGCTAGGTGCTAGTCAAGCAGCGGGCTGGGGCCTAGCGGCTAGGCGGGTGCCTAGGCGTATTTAAGTAAATCTGCTATATTTTGTGTAAATAAGTGTCTGTTTATACTTAAAATATATATGCTTACATCATAAATTACAAAATAGAATGACATATATATTATGAAGTATTGAAACATAATGAAAACATGGGGACACAAGCATATAATGTGTTTTCATTTAAGTATTCAACAAGTATCTTACAATTTATTAAAAAAATAATGCAAAATGAAAGTTATCTATTTTCTGTCTAAATGAGTCGCAACCTATGCAGATGTCTAAGTGGGTCTAGGCGATTTAGGTGCCCTTTCTAAATTTTCAAACGCCTAGGCATTAATCGGGATGGTGGCCAATCGCCTAGCACCTAGACGGCGCTAGGTGAGAATTTTTAGAACAGTGGGATTAACTATAAGAAACTATTTTTTTAAGAGAACCAAAAGAAGAGTATTCCATGCTGTCATTTTTCTCGCATCCTACAACCCTAATTGGAAAAAAAAAATTCAATCTAAATTCGATAAAATTGAATCCAAATTCAATTCAAATTTGATAGGATTTAGGATTATAACTAACTAGAGAGAATGAGGAGTGAGTTTAGGAGGCTAAGTACTTTAGCAGTGTCATGGTGCCTTCCTTTTCCTTCTGAGCATACCTTGATGAAGATGATGATGACTTTTTTTTTCTTTTAGTTTTGATTTTTAGTATCTCATTTTACTTTTAGTTTTAAATCTTTAAAAAATAGTTTCTTATAGTTAATTCATGTGGTGCCATATGATTGGATTAATGGGACAAAAAGTATTAACAAAACTTTAACGGAAGGATTAAATTGATGTGCAGTATTGAAAGTCAGGGATCAAATTTATCAATTTTTGAAACTCAGGGACCAAAATGAGGAGTTGGATCAATGTCAGAGACCATTTGCGATAAAAACCCTTATTTTGTATAATCCATGTGTCACCATTTCATTGGATTTGTGGGTCTCACATACTAACAGAATAGTTGACGAAATCTTAAAGGAATGACCAAATTGATGTGCGGTAGTGAATGTCAGGGACAACATTGATTGATTTTGAAAGTAAGGAACCAAAATGATGAGTTTGATCAATCTCAATAATCATTTGTAATAAAAAAAAAACTCATTCAATTTATATGCACGTAACCAGTTCTAAACCAACCCATATGAATTGCAGTCGTGTTTGAATTACAAACCTTTTCAGAAGCCCAAAGTTGAAGTCAAAGCCCAATATCACAAAACGCCATCGTCGTTTGAGACGAAATTCAACAACGAAAAGGACCGAAGAGAAATTTACAACGACCAACGAGTATACCAAAAGCCGGACGCGTAAAGGCCCAATCAGAAAACGCAACGAAACCGCCACCATCACCACCGTCAACTATACTCAAATCCAACGGCCCTAATTAAACCGAACATTCTGGACACCCTCCCACCAAAATTCGTAAGTTCCCGATACGAACATTCTAGACAAGCTCTCCGCCCGTCCTACTGTATAAAAGCCCCCATTCACCACTCTTGCTGCACCACCTGTGACTCCAAATACCTTATCACCTCAAAAATATCTCAAAAGCTCTTCAATTTTCTCTGCGTTTCTCTGCTTGTTTGATTGATTCTCTGCGGTTGCAATGGCGGGAAAGGGAGAAGGTCCGGCGATCGGGATCGATCTCGGAACGACCTACTCGTGCGTCGGTGTTTGGCAGCACGATCGCGTGGAGATCATCGCCAACGATCAGGGCAACAGGACGACGCCGTCTTATGTGGCTTTTACTGACACCGAGAGGTTGATCGGCGATGCGGCCAAGAACCAGGTCGCGATGAACCCCGTCAACACCGTCTTCGGTAAGAATCGAAGTCCTTTCTTAACTTGCGAATTTATAAATGTTATGATCTCTTTTTGCTTTGCATGTTAGGGTTTTTACTTCAATTTTGCTGTGTGCTGCTTGATCTCTGCTTCAATGGCTGATTTTATTAATTTCACTGGCAAAACTTGCTGCTTGTCTAAATTTTGCTGTTTTTAGATTTCTATTACTTGAATTTATGAGAAGAAATGAAGAAAAGTTCATTTTCTTTTAGAATTATTATCTTTTTGTATAATACCATTCGTGTTTCGGCACAAATCTCTTCATGTTATGGTTGTTTAATTTGTGTGCCTTTAATCTTTTATATAGCGAATTAAAGAAAAGATGGATTTTTAATGTAAAAAGAAAATAAAAGAATCATTTTTACTGTTATTTTCAGGATTTGTTTAGTTAATACTAATAGACTATGAAATATTGTCATTGGTGGTCAAGGCTTTGTATTTTAATTACTGTGTTCAAAATTATATTTGGGTTTGTTTAATTATTTATTCTGATTAGCCTTAATAATTTTAGCTTGATATTATACTTTGTTTCGTGTTACTAAGCGAGGTTTGTTAATTTTTCAGATGCCAAGCGGTTGATCGGTAGGAGATTCTCTGACCCTTCTGTCCAGAGTGACATGAAGCTATGGCCTTTCAAGGTCATTCCAGGACCCGGTGACAAACCCATGATTGTTGTCACATACAAGGGCGAAGAAAAGCAGTTCGCTGCTGAAGAAATATCCTCCATGGTTCTCATTAAGATGCGTGAGATTGCGGAGGCCTATCTGGGTTCATCTGTGAAGAATGCCGTTGTTACTGTTCCGGCTTACTTCAATGACTCTCAGCGTCAGGCTACCAAGGATGCCGGGGTCATTGCCGGCCTTAATGTGATGCGTATTATCAATGAGCCCACTGCTGCCGCTATTGCATATGGTCTTGACAAGAAGGCAACCAGTGTTGGTGAAAAGAATGTGTTGATTTTCGATCTTGGTGGTGGCACTTTTGATGTCTCTCTTCTCACCATTGAGGAGGGTATTTTTGAAGTGAAGGCAACTGCCGGAGACACCCACTTGGGAGGAGAAGATTTCGACAACAGAATGGTGAACCATTTTGTTCAAGAGTTCAAGAGGAAGCACAAGAAGGACATCACTGGAAACCCAAGAGCTCTTAGGAGGTTGAGAACTGCTTGTGAGAGGGCAAAGAGGACTCTCTCATCCACTGCTCAGACCACCATAGAGATTGATTCTTTGTACGAGGGTGTCGACTTCTACACTACCATTACCCGTGCGAGGTTCGAAGAGCTTAACATGGATCTCTTCAGGAAATGTATGGAGCCAGTTGAGAAGTGTTTAAGAGATGCAAAGATGGACAAGAGCTCTGTCCATGATGTTGTGCTTGTGGGCGGGTCTACTAGGATTCCGAAGGTGCAGCAGTTGTTGCAAGACTTCTTCAATGGAAAGGAGCTCTGCAAGAGTATCAACCCAGATGAGGCCGTTGCTTATGGTGCCTCTGTACAGGCTGCAATCCTGAGCGGTGAGGGTAACGAGAAAGTTCAGGATCTGTTGCTTCTTGATGTCACTCCTCTGTCTCTCGGTTTGGAGACCGCTGGAGGTGTGATGACTGTTTTGATTCCGAGGAACACTACCATTCCAACCAAGAAGGAGCAAATCTTCTCTACCTACTCAGACAATCAGCCTGGTGTCTTGATCCAAGTATATGAGGGTGAAAGGACAAGAACCCGTGATAACAACTTGTTGGGCAAATTCGAGCTTTCCGGCATTCCTCCTGCTCCAAGGGGCGTTCCACAAATCACCGTCTGCTTTGACATTGATGCCAACGGTATTTTGAATGTCTCTGCCGAGGACAAGACTACAGGGCAGAAGAACAAGATTACCATCACCAATGACAAGGGAAGATTGTCCAAGGAGGAAATAGAGAAGATGGTTCAAGAGGCTGAGAAGTACAAGTCGGAAGATGAGGAGCATAAGAAGAAAGTGGAGGCCAAGAATGCTCTGGAGAATTACGCCTACAACATGAGGAACACGATCAAGGATGACAAGATTGCCTCCAAGCTCGATTCAGCTGACAAGAAAAAGATTGAGGATACGATTGACCAGGCCATTCAGTGGCTCGACGGAAACCAGCTTGCTGAGGCAGACGAGTTTGAGGACAAGATGAAGGAGCTTGAGGGCATCTGCAACCCGATAATTGCCAAGATGTACCAAGGTGCTGGTGGTCCTGATGTCGGTGGCGGCATGGATGATGATGTTCCTCCTGCTGGTGGCAGCGGTGCTGGTCCCAAGATTGAAGAAGTCGATTAAGCTGGTTTTTGTTGATCCAAGTTGTGTGTTCGTTTTGAAGAAAGCGGTGGAGGTGAAGCTAGTTAAGTGTTGTCTTGTTTGTAGTTGTATGATTTGGGATTCAAGTTAAAAATCCAAGATCTAGGAAGTTTGGTGATCTTGGTCGTTTTGTTGAACATCGATTGCTATATTTGGCCAATGAAGCCTATTTTCTTTCTAATTTCTCTCTCATGGTTACAAGGCCAGAACTCCTCGAACTATAGGATTCATTAGAGAAACAAGTAATGCATAAATGATTTGGAACAGCCGAGAAATCCTTCTGCCATGCCTAGAAACATGTTCATGCTAAACCACTGCGGCCCGAAACCTCCTCTACAGCCTGCTCTTCCATTTCCACAAGTTGACGGCAGAATGTTTCAACGTCGCGTGCCTCTTCCTTCAAAGATAGCCTGAATTCCTTCCACTCGAACCGGTCAAATCCATCCTTAAACCCAGAACTCGGAACCTTGCTCAATACCTCAAAACCCTTGCGGTCGATAGACAGAATGTATGCATCCTTCCATGACAGCAGTATTCAAATGAGTTCAGAATGTTTCTGGTGCTAACTTTGCTCTTGTCAAAAAAATTACAAGTTAATAAAAGATTGTCTGCCTTTGCATTTGCATTCAACTAAGCATATATCTGAAACGGAAGAGTCTTGAGGAAAATGGGTTACCTTCCTTTAGCATCAGCTTTGATGGTGTTGAGTTTGCCCTCGCCAGTTGGAACAGTATACTCTGCAATTGTTTCAAGGTCATGAGATTCTTGTACCAATAAAACCATGAGAAGTAAAATGGATTGAGAAAAACAGAGGGGATATCAATACCTTGCATTTCTCGGAAAATGTCGAGACGGTTGCCTTGTTGGCCTTCAAGGGTTCCGCAGTTTGTTCCCTGGAATTCGATTTGGTTTATTTTGCCTTTTGAAACTTTAAATTCATATCATTTAGTTTACAAAATTTAGTATACAAATTTGGTCTTTTCAACATTATGTTGAATTAGTGGCCAAGTGGCCAACTTTTGATTAAATAAAAGAAAAGAAAAGATGGACAACATCATTGTGTCCCTTCCTTGTTTTGGGGAGGAAAAAAAGGCACCTTGTCTAAAGTCTTTTTTTTTTCTTTGGCCCATGTGAAAAGCCACGGGAATGGCTAGGTTATGAATGAGGGCAGCTGCTGCCCTTTTGTTTAAGTGAGCAGAAAAAACAGAGAGCAGCATAGAAGAAAATGGAGAGAAAGAAGGTACTGCCGCAGCTCCATTTCAAAGGAGTTGTTGCTCCTTTCATTGGTTAGTTCTCACTCCATCAAAGTTATTGTTGTCATAACTTTGAGCTTTGTATAGAGAAGAAATTAATCACTATATTTTTTTCTCTATTTTTTTCTCTATTTGTTTCTTTGGTGTGTGAGAGTTATTGGTTGTATTGGGGTTTTGGGTTGTGAGCTTGCCAACACTTTGTAAACTCTCATTTGGTTGATAGTGGATTATTGGGTGAGCTCCTACTGCTCCGAGGATGTACTCCAGTTACACTGACTGTTGAGGAACCTCGTTAAAATCTTGGTGTCTTTTATATTTTGTTCTTGCATTTCATTTGATATATTTCTTGTGGGTTAGCTTGAGTTGGTTCTAATTGGTTTTGGTGTTATCCTAGCACAACAATTGGTATCAGAGCACTGGTTGCTCTTGGGTACTGTCTAGTTGCCAAAGATGTCAGACGGGCAAGATGAGAATCCTTTTGGAAGCAACTCCGGGTTTGCAAGAACTACAGTGCAAAATGCAAAGTTCGAAGCGGAAAAGTTTGATGGCACAAACAACTTCGGGATGTGGCAATGTGAGGTCAAAGATGTGTTGGCTCAACAAGATCTACTTGCCGCTTTGGGAGAGAAGCCGGAAGCTATGTCGAAGCCAGAATGGGAGAAATTAAATTTGTGAGCTTGCTCTTCAATTCGGTTGTGCCTTGCAAAAACTCAGAAGTATTTAGTGATGCGGGAGACATTAGCAAATGTGTTGTGACAAAAATTGGAAGACAAGTATATGACGAAGAGTGCAGAGAACCGGCTACACTTGAAGAAAAAACTATACCGCTTCCAATACAAAGAAGGTACAAAAATGATTAGACACCTTGATGCTTTTAATAAGTTGATTGCCGACTTGTTAAATTTAGATGAGGATATTAAGGATGAAGATAAGGCCTTAATATTGTTGAATTCCTTGCCGGACTCTTATGAGCATTTTGTTACCACTATTATGCATGGTAAAGAAACTGTGAAATTTGAAGATGTGTCAAATGCCTTGATGAATTATGAAATGAGGCATAGAGATAAAAATCATGATAGTACCTCTGAAGCTTTATTTGTTAGAAGTAGATCATCGGAGAGAAGATCATCTTCTAGTAGGAAAAAATCACACTCTCGACCTAGAGGAAACTCTAAAGGTAGAAAAACCTTGGAAATTGATGAATGTGCCTTTTGTCATAATAAGGGCCATTGGAAGAAAGATTGTCCTAGGTTGAAGACCAAAGGCAAAGAAAGTTATGAAGCTATTGTTGCTGAGGTTGAAACAGATTTTTCTGATTTTGCTTTAACCATTTCCTCATCATTTGATTGTGCTACTAAGTGGGTGTTGGATACGGGTTGTACTCATCATATGACTCCTCACAATGATTGGTTTTCAAGCTTGAAAGAGTTTGATGGTGGTGTTGTGTTCATGGGAGATGACAATCCTTGCACAACAAAAGGGATTGGTACAGTTCGTTTGAAGTTGCATGATGGCATGGTTAAAGAGTTGACAGGTGTTCGGTATGTACCGAATTTGAAGAAAAATCTTATTTCTTTGGGAACTTTAGAATCCAAGGGTTTCAGGTTTCATTCAGATGGGCAAACATTGAAAGTTACCTATGGTGCACTTGTTGTGATGAAAGCTCCTCGATGTGGTCATTTGTATCTATTGCAAGGAAGCACCGTGACAGGCGAAGCGTCTGTACTCTCAGAAAATATGGGCACATCTGATTTAGATACTACTAGACTGTGGCATATGAGATTAGGTCATACCGGTGAGAAAGCTCTACAAGGGCTTGTGAAACAAGGTCTTCTAAAAGGTGTCATGACTTGTAAGCTTGATTTCTGCGAGCATTGTGTCTTGGGAAAGCAAACTAGAGTGAAGTTTGGTACTGCAGTACATCAGACGAAGGGCATTCTTGATTATGTGCATTCGGATGTTTGGGGTCCTACAAAGACTCCCTCTTTGAGTGGTAGACATTGGTTCGTGACCTTTGTTGATGATTATTCAAGAAGGTCTTGGGTCTACACTATGAAGCACAAAAGTGAGGTATTGAGCATTTTCTTGAATTGGAAGAAAATGGTTGAGAACCAGACTGGGAGAAAGATTAAAATTTTACGATCGGATAATGGTGGAGAATACACATCCGACCATTTCTTTAAAGTTTGCAAAGAGGAAGGGATTGTGAGACATTTTAGTGTTTGGGGAACTCCACAACAAAATGGAGTTGTAGAAAGATTGAATCGAACATTGCTTGAGAAAGTTAGATGCATGTTGTCTCAGTCGGGTTTGAGCAAGTCGTTTTGGGCAGAGGCAGTTACTTATGCATGTCACATCATCAACCGGTTACCCTCAGCTGCAATTCAGGGTAAGACACCGATGGAGGTATGGACTGGAAAACCTTCTTCTGATTATGATCATATTCGTATTTTTGGTTCACCTACTTATTTTCATGTAATTGAAAATAAACTTGATCCTAGAGCCAAAAAAACTATCTTTCTTGGTTTTAGTAGTGGTGTCAAAGGTTACAGGTTGTGGTGTCCAGAGATGAAGAAACTTGTAATCAGTAGAGATGTGACATTTGATGAAGAAAATATGTACAAAGGCTCTGAGAAGAATGTGAAAGATATCAAACAGGTGGAGCTTGAGAAAGTTGCCTTTGGTACTTCAAATCTTATTTCCGCTGATGTTGAAGCCACTACAAGTGAAGAAGTTGGAGACCATGAGGATGTTGAAGAAGTTGAACTTGAAGATTCTATTCAAGTTGAAGATGAAGTTTCACCTCAAGAGTCTATTGCCAAGAACAGAGGAAATAGACAAATTACCAAGCCAGCACGGTATAGTGACTATGTTGCTTTTGTTCTTCCTATTATCATTGATGATATTCCATCCAATTTCGAGGAAGCCATTGAGAGTGGGGAGAAAGAGAGGTGGTGCAATGCCATGGGTGATGAGATGAATTCTCTCTTGAAGAACAAGACTTGGGAATTAGCTAAATTGCCTAAGGGCAAGAAAGCTATCGGTTGCAAATGAGTGTATGCCAAGAAGGAAGATGCTGATGAGAAAAGCAATGTGAGATTCAAAGCAAGATTAGTTGCTAAAGGGTATGCACAAAAGGAGGGCATTGACTACAATGAAATCTTTTCTCCGGTTGTGAAGCACTCCTCAATTCGCATTATGTTAGCTCTTGTTGCACATTATGATCTTGAGCTTGTGCAACTTGATGTGAAGACGGCTTTCCTACATGGTGATTTGAATGAAGAGATCTATATGTGTCAACCGGATGGGTATACAGTGAAAGGGAAGGAAAATTTGTTTTGCAAATTGAAGAAATCACTTTATGGCTTGAAGCAATCTCCAAGGCAATGGTATTTGAGGTTTGATAAATTTATGAGAGGCCAAAATTATTCTAGAAGTCAATATGATCATTGTGTGCACTTCAAGAAGTTGCAAGATGGGTCTTTCATTTATTTGTTGATATATGTTGATGATATGTTGATTGCCTCAAAGAATGTCGAAGAGATTGAGAAATTGAAAAAGCAAATGAAGAATGAGTTTGAGATGAAGGATCTTGGTGAAGCGAAGAAGATCCTTGGCATAGAGATCACTAGAGATAGAGCAAAGGGTTTGGTCAGTTTGAATCAAAGACAATACCTTGAGAAGTTGATTCGGAAGTTTGGAGTTCATGATTCAACCAAACCGGTTAGTACCCCTTTGGCTCCTCATTTTAAATTGAGTTCTCTACAGTGTCCTAAAACTGATAAAAAGAAGCTGCAAATGACAAATATACCATATGCAAATTTGGTTGGTAGTTTGATGTATGCAATGGTATGCTCTAGACCGGATATTGCTCATGCAGTTGGAATGGTAAGTCGATATATGCATAATCCAGGTAAAGAGCATTGGCAAGCAGCTAAGTGGATATTGAGGTATCTCCATGTTACTCGAGACGTTGGTTTATGCTTTGAGAGAGATGACTCTGGTATTGGTCATTTTGCAGTTGGTTATGTTGATTCAGATTATGTAGGTGATCTGGATGGAAGGAAGTCTACTACAGGCTATGTGTTTACTATGGCTAAGGGGCCAGTTTGTTGGAGGTCCATTTTGCAGTCGTCTGTTGCCTTGTCTACTACAGAAGTTGAATATATGGCAGTTGCTGAAGCAATAAAGGAGGCCATTTAGATACATGGGCTGATTAGAGATTTGGGGGTTGATCAGAAGCAGGTGGAGGTACATTGTGATAGTCAGAGTGCCATTTATTTGGCTAAGTATCAGGTTCATCATGCGAGGACCAAGCACATAAATGTGCGTTATCACTTTGTGCGTGAAGTCGTTGGTGAATGACAGATTATTCTCCAGAAGATTCCAACTAAAGACAACCCCGCTGATATGTTGACTAAGGTTGTTGGTGTAGCCAAGTTTGTTCATTGTTTGAACTTGGCTCACATTTTGCCTATATAAAGAAGGCGATGAGCAGTAGGAGTTTTGGAGCATTTGGCTCGGCATGAGTTGTTCTCTTGCTAGTGTTTGGGAGTAATTTTTGGGTTGATTGTGTTGGTTGGCTTATCATGGCGTTTTCAGAACTTGGCCAAGGTGGAGATTGTTGAATTAGTGGCCAAGTGGCCAACTTTTGATTAAATAAAAGAAAAGAAAAGATGGACAACATCATTGTGTCCCTTCCTTGTTTTGGGGAGGAAAAAAAACACCTTGTCTAAAGTCTTTTTTTTCTTTGGCCCATGTGAAAAGCCACGGGAATGGCTAGGTTATGAATGAGGGCAGCTGTTGCCCTTTTGTTTAAGTGAGCAGAAAAACAGAGAGCAGCAGAGAAGAAAATGGAGAGAAAGAAGGTATTGCCGCAGCTCCATTTCAGAGAAGGAGTTGTTGCTCCTTTCATTGGTTAGTTCTCACTCCATCAAAGTGTTATTATTGTAATAGCTTTGAGCTTTATATAGAGAAGAAATTAATCACTATATTTTTTTCTCTATTTGTTTCTTTGGTGTGTGAGAGTTATTGGTTGTATTGGGGTTTTGGGTTGTGAGCTTGCCAACACTTTGTAAACTCCCATTTGGTGGATAGTGAATTATTGGGTGAGCTCCTACTGTTCCGATGATGTACTCCAGTTACACTGACTGTTGAGGAACCTTGTTAAAATCTTGGTGTCTTTTATATTTTGTTCTTGCATTTCATTTGATATATTTCTTGTGGGTTAGCTTGAGTTGGTTCCAATTGGTTTTGGTGTTATCCTAGCACAACACATTACCCTTCTATAAAACTCAAATTTTACTGTTTTAGGTATGTTAATTTTTTATATAAGTTTGATTTGGATCAGTCAGGCTAATCAATTCTTTTTTATTTTTTATTTTTTTTCTTTTAAACTTAATATTTTAATTATAAAATGTTGACATATAATGGGTGTATTCAATTGAGATTTTGAGGGATTTTAATTCTTTTAATGAATTAAGGGGTATTCAATTAAGATTTTAAGTGATTCTCTGAAATTCAATATGTTTTCAATCAAGAATTTAAGATAGTTTATTAAAATCCTTAGAAAAATAGGTGTATTCAATTAGAATTTTAAAGTTTATAGCATTCCAGATGTATTCAGTTTGAATTTGAATTTGAATTTAAAGAATTTGAAAAAATTGAGGAATTTGAGGGAATTTGAGAGATTTTGTAGCATTCCCCATGAGATTTTTAGGGAATTAAATTAAAATTTTACATGAAATCTCTACAAATCAGTTAAACTTAATAAAAATCCATAAATTTATAAATCCATTAAAATCTCTCAAATTCCAAATTGAATACACCCCAAAAATTTATTGTACAATAGCATAATTTTATTGAGTGTGTGTTGTCTCACATATGTTTAGGAGGTGACCTATAAGTTTCAAAGAGAAAAAAAAAATCGACAAGATAAATGAAAAAAAAATTGAATTTCAGGACATTACAAAAGCAAAATGAGATCAAATAGTGATCTAGGAGCAGTAGCTAAAAGTAAGGCTGAGATTTTCATTCCGGGTAGACGACGACATCCGAAGACGCTTTAAGAACGGGCCACGTATCTCAGCCGTCGAATTCGTACGACGTACTCCTCCGCAAGTAAAAGCCAAAAGCTGATTAGAGAAGCCCAAGTACCAGTAGGATCTCCGAACTCCATCTCCTCGTTCTCCGACCAATAAGATCGGGCCATGGCTTTGGAGGTATTCGATCGTGACCGGCACTTAACGTTTCTGCAGATGATGTACCAGCTGCTGCCCTCCCCCTACCAGTCCCAAGAAATCAACCGCCTCACTCTCGCCTACTTCGTCATCTCCGGCCTCGACCTCCTCGCCGCCCCCGATCGCCTCGTACGTCGTCGTTTAGTCAATTTTCCTTGTTGAAGTTCCAATTTGAAATAAATGATTGAGAAAGTTGCGATCTTTTGATTTGGTAGGTTGACAAGGAAGCAGTTGCCAATTGGGTTCTGTCACTGCAAGCTCACCCGAGAAGCAAATCCGAATTGAACAATGGTAAATGGTGAAATTGTGATTTTGAGTTCGAATTCGGTAGGATCGAATCGAATTGAATTGAATTTGCTTACATTTAAGTGTGAATCTAGTTTAAATTAATAAAAAATTAATCTTTTGACTTGTTGTAGGACGATTCTATGGTTTTTATGGATCCAGAGCTGCCCAATTTCCTCCAGAGGATAATGACAATGGGGTATGAAGCAATGAACTAGTTTATGTATTGGATTGGCTTAACTGTATTTTCCGGTTCGGTAGTTTAAGCACATCTGATTTCCTGTTTCCTGTTTCCTGTTAGTAATTTTTTTAGTATGATCTTCGTGTAGGCTTTAAGTTGCAGTGTCAGTAACTTGGCCAGCACGTATTGTGCCGTGGCTATACTTAAAATCATCGGCTATGACTTGTCCAGTATTGACTCCGAGTCGATACTGATGTCAATGAGAAATCTTCAACAGCCTGATGGAAGGTATTGTGGTTTACATTAAACTTACAGCCATTTCTTAGGGGATGTTATGAGGTAGCTGGACCAATTTCCTGATATTTTCGACTGATTTTGGCAGTTTTATGCCTATACATACAGGGGCCGAGACTGATCTTAGATTCATCTATTGTGCTGGTAAGACGGTGAAACCTTTTATTTACGTACCTTTTATGCCGTTTAATTCAATATACTTGAAAATGTAGCATCAATTTAGCTGATTGATGTACCAGCGGCTATTAGTCATATGTTGGGAAATTGGAGTGGCATGGACAAGGAGAAAGCCAAGGAGTACATATTAAATTGCCAGGTCTGTATGGCAAATGAAATCATCCTCGCAGAATTATATTTTCCATTTGATCAGTAAATCTCCAAATTCTAGACATCACTGCATAGATATATAACCAAATTTTGTAAACCAAATGATGCAGACGTTAATGATTGGATTATTACTTAAGTGTTGATTAACGTGCTTATTTCCTATTGGGGCACATCATTTGGTTTAGAAATTTGGTCTCCCAAGCATTACCCATATACTTATACAGAAGTGACCTTGTTCTTTCAGTCATACGACGGAGGTTTTGGGTTGACTCCTGGTTCAGAATCTCATGGTGAGTTCTTTTTACAGTCAATGTGATCCATTTTGTAAGAATGTGTGTTAGTTGTACTTGTTTAACAATTATGAAGTGTCCCAATTTTTTTCCGATTTCCTGACCAGTTGCTTGCTTGTTAATATTTTATTGTTATATTGTATTTTCTTTTCAGTACAAAAAAGTTTAGGGGGAGGGAAGGAGGCTACCCCAGCCTATGGTCAGGGCATACATGTTGCTTGTTTGTTAATATATTACTCGGTTTTTATTTTGTATTTACTAAAGAGGAAAAAAGTGTAATTTCTTCTTGCACTGGCTCATGTGTTGTATAAAAGTTTGAAATTCTTTTTCTCCAGTGATACAATATCCATTTTGGTGACACAGGCGGTGCAACATATTGTGGTGTTATATCTCTCCGGTTAATGGGATTCATTGAAGATGATATTCTTTCTAAAGATGCAGAGTCTTCCATAATAAATGTGCCATTGCTGCTGGATTGGTGCTTGCAGGTTTATTTCCTCACCTAATCTCTTCAACCATGACCAGTTCCTTAGAAACTACCAAATAAGTAGATACATCTGAAACAATGGTCCCGGACTTTGCATTCTGATAAGCAATTTTATGTTCTCATCCCATAATAAAGATTTCTCTCATTCTTTTGTACAACTGCAGCGTCAGGCAGCTGATGGTGGATTTCAAGGTAGACCCAACAAGCCTAGTGATACATGTTACGCGTTCTGGTAGGTGGATGAACATCCTTTGGAAGTTTCACACCGTGTGTGAAATTTCGTACCTTAACAATGAACATTTGCTTGTGCAGGATTGCATCAGTTTTGAAGGTTTTAGGGGGCCACAAATTCATTGACAAGAAAGCTTTACATGGTTTTTTGCTGACTTGTCAGTCCGAGGTGCTTTTCTCATCTTTCCTCATATTAACGTATGATATGATAGGGGAGAATGTGAAGTTTCTTTCAGATTTGTCATGGAAAATCTGTTATTACTTCGGTCATGCATACAAATTTACGATTTTATTTGATTAATCCCCATAAACATAGATCATTTGGCTATGATGATAGAAACTAGGAACACATTTGGATATAAGTGCAAGTCCTTGTTCTTAGGAAAAAGAACGGACCAATAAAGTGCAGACAATATAAATTTCTTTGTGCTTAATTTCTTCGGCAACAGCATCTTTTGTAAACGGGAGGAATGCCAGTATTGCTCCTGACTCCTGACTCCTGACTTTGATGTTTTGTCTTTGTGCTTTCATCAGTACGGTGGTTTCAGCAAGTTTCCGGGGGATTATCCAGATCTCTATCACTCCTATTACGGGTTCACCGCATTCAGCCTCTTGGAAGAACCCGGCCTGAAACCACTCTGTGTTGAGCTGGGAATGTCTGCCATTGCTGCCATTGGAATCTGACCTGATAATTTTTCATATACGTTGGCTCTGTATTTGTTTTTTATTTTTGGGTGCTTTTCCATGTATCCATTCGTGTTCTTCATAAATATAAATAAATTTTGCCCCCATTCATTTTACTGCAAGTTCTATACAAATCAATGTTTTAAAAGGCAAAGGCGTAGGCGAGGCGCTTCATGGATAGCTCCGCTTAGGCGAAAGTCTTGAGGCGTGAGGCAAAGCCTCACTGGACCTAAATTTTAAGTATATATTGTATATAATATAAAACTTTGTGAAACAAATTAATCAACAATGATACGAGCAATCAAATTGAGTAGTGACCAAATTAAAATTAGAATACTAAAAAACTTACTTAAATTTTGAAACAAATTGTGATGGTGTGAATAATTTTGAAACAGACTGAGGGATGAGATTGGGGTAAAATTGAAATATGGCATGGGGAGAATTCAGGGTTTGAGGATTCGGGAAATAGGGGATTGGGTGAAGACTTAGCCAAAACGACGTCTCTTTGGGCCGAAATCCTAAAAAAAAAATTCCTCTTCTTTGTGAAGACATCATCGCAACACAAGATAGAGCCATCCCAACCTTCAACTTCGAGGGTCCTAGACAATTTCAAGCAAGAATTCGAATTGATGAAGAGATCTAGGAACGCGCCTCGACCACGTATAGGTGAGTTTAAGCCTTTTCTCATTGGCAGAGGCATTTCCACCACGGCCTCACCTCCAAAGGCGCCTAGGCACATTTTTTAAGGATAGTGTTATCCACATACCTATTTTTACCTCCAACACACTCCTTTCAATTTTCAACATTCGTATGAATTGAAGAAAATCAATGAATAAAAATTAACAAGAATGTGAGAGATAAAAAAAAATGCGTGGATAACATTACCTTTTTTTTTAAACTGATACAAATAGAGGTGAATTACTTGGCCACATGCAGTGGGTGGTAAAAAAAATTTCGAAGTAACTCGGTCTTTAGCATGTGATTAGCATTTCCATTAATCATCATCTCACGTTTTTAACTTTCTATCAAGTAAGTTTTATGTTCATTAGTTGAACCATAAAGTTGTGAAATCAAAATTCACTCCTCTTCTTGTTTTTCCATTCGTCTTTGATTTATTTTATTCGAATACCTAATAAAAAAGAGAGTAGTATATGAAAAAAAAAAAATGAGAGCGCGAAAGATTACATTTCTATATAAAAATAAATTAAAATAAAAGGGTGATGACAGAGAGATTTTCAATTTTCTCTATTTTGTACATCTTGTGTCACGTGAATAAAGAGGAACACAATAAGTTATAGAACTGGCTACAAGGCAGATTATCTCTAAGATAAGATTTTCTTGCTAAGATAATGATTGTAGCAATGAATTAAGATTATGTCTAAGAAAATGAGAAAGTGAAAGAATCAACGTAAAAGTAAAAGGGGAAAATCTTATTTTTTTCGATTTCATGTGTTAGTAAGGACACATGAAAGTTAAGTAATTCTAATTCTTCTAATCATATTTTAATGGACGCATAAAGTTTGAGAACCAAACGATGAATAAATACGTGTGATTTTTTTCTTCGTATTTGAGTACGTATGCATTGGAGGGTCATGATTTAAGCCACGAATCTGTCAGCACAGAAGATTACAAAGGGGACAGTAAAAAAGCAAGAGTTGCACCTTTCGGCAAATTCCCACAAGTAACTTTCACGGGGCAATTTGCTTCTCTTTGTTGTTTGGGAAAATGCCCAAAGACATCACCTCACAGGTGGTAAGGTAATGCTTTCTTAATCGGTTAATTGTCATGTTACTTGCTAATTCTATGTTTTTTTAGCTGAAAAAGGGTAAATCCATGTGTAATCTTATCCACATTTGTAGTAAGATATTGAACTAGACCTAGAAATTGAGACTGACCAAAACAAGTGGCGTAAACATGCCAGAAAACATTGGATGGCAACAATGATTGTTCAGAGGGTGGGAATGACTTCCATGAAACGAGATATCTCTGCAACGGGAAGGGCTTACATACATTTTTTAGGCCTTTTACAGTAGGTCAAAAAAAGTGAGGGTGATACCAATATATTGAATTTATATAGGAATCACACTTTTACAGTGGGTCGGAAAATTTAAGTGTGATACCAATTTATTGAACTCATGAGTTCAATATATTAGACTCATGGTCCAATATATCAAACTTAAGAGTGTAGTACTAATATATTGATCTCACATTAGTGTAGCAGTCGTGTTTAGAAATTAAACGCAAAATACATAATTCCTATATATATGTATCACACTCACCTGGACCACTGTGAACGGCCTTACAATGTATATTTTTGGGTAAATATACAATGTTAGGTGTTTAAAGTTTCTCACATTCATTATATTATTGGTCCAAACCACTAAAGTGGTGTCTTAGAGGTGCATGTAGATCTCTCTCCATTGTAGCGGTATATTAAGCAACTGCGTGTTGTGAAATCTCTCATTTCATTGTGATGGTATTTCAAGTAATTACAAATTATTATATTGTATAGTTAGCTTGAAATACTGACACATTTTTACATGGAGGAGGACAAGAACACCAGTTCTGTAGCATCATGACTCACAAGAAGATTACAAGTATGAGACAACTCAGGGAAGGAGTAGGATTATTTCCTTTCTTTTTTTCTTTCTCATTCTATTTGAACGGTCACGGTTAAGTCACGTCAACATCTTATATTAATTTTTTATATAAAAATAAAGATAAAATAGAGAATTTAAGAGGATGTGAGATAATCATAGTCGACTAAATAAAACAAAAGAACTTCACAGTCAGAGGTACCCCACTTACAGAAAACCCCATCTCTCACCATCCTGTTCCTGGAAATATGTCCCCCCCCCCCCCCCCCCCACACCACTAAAACTCATTACATTCCAGGGTTTTCTACATTAACCTCTATTACTAATCAAATTTAACAAACTATCCAAAAATATAATTAAAAAAAAAATGGTTCATGGAAACTCTAATGTAAATTTGGTTTCTTCCCAATTGTTGATCTGGGAAGAACCTGTGAAGTGCTTGATGAATGGCACTCTTCTTTGTTCTTGTCAATAATTATTGTGATAAAAGAACCATCTTCCTCAACATTTCCATCAATTTTCTGAGCTTCTTCCTTCAATTTTGCTCTAAGTTTCTCCTCAGCCATCTGCAAGAACTTGAATTTTGGAGGAGGAGAGGACCTCAGCCTGTTGAATTCTGCATCAGTTTTTGACTCAAAGTGTGGGTTGAATCCCTGCTGAGGAGTGAGAGGAGGTGTGAAAAGTGTTGGAGAACCAAGAGGTGTCAGATATGGAGTCTCAAATCCCACAAGCAAATCACTCAGACTCTTACTCCTATAACCCTTCTGGCTCCTCCCCCCACCATCCTCTGACTGTTGCTCCAAATCCTCCCTTGTTTCCTCCACAATTGTGAATAGATGCCTTGGTGGGCCCCCACCAGCATTCTGCAGCCTCATGAGCTCAGCATCCAAATCATCCTCCTCATACGATTTGCGCACCAGATTGTTGCTGTTGCATGGCTCATGGACTAGGGTTTCTGACATTCTCAATGAGGCACAGATATCTGTGGGGTTTTGGGAGGAAGTGCAAGTGCTTCTTCTCCAGCAGAACATGTAGAAGATTTCCTTCTGTGGGCTGCTGGTGTAGCCATTGTCAATCTCTCTGTTGGTAAACCTCTTCTTCCACCACAGTAAATAGTAAAGCTCTGCAATCAGAGCTAAGAAAAGGCATCCAAAAACCACACTTAACCCAAGTCCCACACTGCTCAAAGATTTCATCTTTGTCATCAAATCTCATCAGAAAGCTACTGATTTCACATCAATACTACCCAAAAAAAAAAAAGCAAGCTTAAATTAACCACAGTTAATTTTGGGAATTGCCCAATTCACCAGAAACTCATGAAACTAAAGGGAAAGGTTAATTTTCTCGGAATTTCTGAAAAAGTTCCAAACTTTTCCATGGACACAGGAGAAACCCAAAAACCCAGATAGTGGGAACTCAGTAACTAAATACTCCTTACCTTGCTTGCTATTTCAGGGGAAAATAAAAGTGCCCAAATGCCCAATGGCTAAAAATTCCCTCAAAGGCTTTATCTTTCTGAGAAAATCACCATTTAAATCATGAAGCATGATGACAAAAGTGCTTTTGAAACCCACTAATACAATTTGCCCACCCGGACGTGGATAATCACAGAAAATTGGCAAATTGCAGAGGATTAAAACAAAGAAATGACAAACAAAATAACTGGGAAGCTCTGCAAAAACAGCGGTAAAAATGCCGAGGAAGAGAGTCGGAAAATAGGCAAATAGGGGCTGAGAGGAGAGGAGGGGAGTGGCGTTGTTCGAGGGAAATTTCACATGGTAACACAAAGACAAAGAAAGTGACGTGTCGTTTTTTGTTGGATGCTAAATCTGCTCACAGGAAAAGCAGCTTTTTTCATATCTCAATTTGCAAAATTGGGGGAAACACTGCAATATTATTTATATAGAGCAAGGCTGGCTGTGTGATTGATTCTGTCTTTGACTCTGACTCCAAGGCCAAGTGGTTGTGATTAAATCAGAACTTGGTTAACGGTTAAATAATTGGAGGTGGATTGTGTACCCTCCTATTTTCATACTTTTTTCATCTCCTTCTGTTTTGTATGGTCACGATTAAGCCACGTTAATATTTTATATTTCTATTACTTTTTGTTTTATTATTTTTATAAAAAATTCAATATAAAATGTTAACGTGGCTTAACTGTGACCACACAAACAGGAGAATATGATAAAAGTATGAAAATGGAAGTGCGGACAATCAACCTCGTAAATAATTAGCAGAGCTCGCTGAGATTAATCTTCTGACAAATGCATATTCCCTTTCCTCTTTTCAAGCACATAAATTATTCACAAGCAAGGTTCTAAAAGACGTTAGGCGCTAGTCGGGCGGTGGGCTAGGGCCTAGCGCCTAGGCGGCTAGGCGGGGTCTAGGCGGGCGCCTAGGCGGACTAGGCGGATTTAAGTAAATCCATTATATTTCGTGTAAATAAATGTCTGTTTATACTTAAAATATATATAATTTCATCATAAACTACAAAATAGAATGACATATGTATTATAAAGTATTGGAACATAATGAAAACATGGGGAACAAGCATATAGTGTGTGCCCATTTAAGTATTCAACAGGTCTCTTACAATTTATTGAAAAAAATTAAATGCAAATTGAAAGTTATCTATTTTCTATCAAAGTGAGTTGCAACCTAGGCAGGTGCCTAGGCGGGTCTGGGCGGGCTAGGCGGTCTAGGCGGGCGCCTCAACTAGTCTAGGCGCCCTTTATTAATTTTCAAACGCCTAGGCATTAATCGGGGCGGTGACCAGCCGCCTAGCGCCTAGGCGGCGCTAGGCGGGGATTTTTAGAACAGTGTTCTCAAGTCCAACTCCATATGCGTCCTAGTAAAAGCAGCCTCTACGTTTCGTTGTATTATTAAATTAGTACGTTACATGTGAATTTGTTTCATATAAGTTGTTTTTATGTCAAAGAGCATTAAAATATGGGTTTGATTCAATTAGACTATATTGTGTTTATCTTCTACAATTATCACTGTCACTTAAAAAATGTTGTTTTGCACTCTTTCATACGTACTACTTCTAATCTGTTATGAAAAAGAATTATATGTGATATTTTTAGAGTGCTAATAATACTAGTATCTTAATTGATGGTCATGGACTAATGCTTGTCGAGATTCGTCATGTTGGTAGCTTCGCCACGGTAGTCTCCCTCTGGGGAGAAAAAGACTCACATAGGCATTTCAGTATTTTCCTGGACACCCTCATGTGATTCACCAACCTAATAAATCAACCATTTTCAGTGTGTGTGTGTGTGTGTGTGTGTGTGTATATATTTTCTTTTCTTTTCTTTTTGGGTTTTCTCACAAGTTGACGCATTATTTTCAGTATTTAATGGAGGTAAAAATACTCATGAATATATGTAACCTTCCAAAATACTTACATGTGATGATGTTAGGAAAATCAAAATTTTAGGACATTTTTTAGAGGTCACATAATGTGATGGTTGATAGTTAGACTATTTTTAAATGATTTAAAGAAGAAATTAAACCATTAACAGACACATTATGTGGTTTACAATTACAAAACAAGGTCTAAAAATTTAGTCTCTCAAACATTTTTATTATATGAATTGGGGACTAACTACATCTTTTAACCAATTATGGCACCCTGGAAGCTGGATTTACGGGGACTCTTGTTTTAACAATTTTTGTGTGTTTTGGGTTAATGACCTACAAATTAAGGGCCCGTTTTATTACAGCATCCTATTCAAACCCATAGAGACAGCCCAACATAAAGCTCAATTGAGCATTCACCAATTTTCCTGGCTCAATCATTACATCAATAATAAGAAAATTTCACTATCACATCCTATAGCTAGATTGCATAACTACAATGTCCTTAAAAACTAAGGAAAACTAATAAAATGGCTTAAAAATTTTGAGTTTTAACAATAAGGACAAAATAAAGGGTAAGGTGAATAGTACTATGATTGACTTTTTAGTGTAAAAATGTGGTTTTTCTTTAAAATGAACAGTACCGGGAGCTTTTCTTTAAAGTTCCCTAAAAACTATTGGCTCCTAACCATGGGGTGGCCCAGTAGTTGGGGAATAATTTCAGATCCGTATTTCACGCGACACGTCCTGAATTTGATTCTTGTTGCTGGTGAATCGCGCGATAGTGACCCGGAAGAGGTTGAAATGCTTAAAATAAAATAAAAAAAATAATAATAATAACTATGGGCTCTCGAGGGCTTAGAAAAACTTGAATAATGGTGTCCAACTACGTCATCTATTAGGGTATCCTAACATCCTATATGTTGTTTCTATTTAACCATACATCATGCTAAACCATGCTCTCTTTTTTAACAAACGATATTATCTACAACCACACCACTTTTTTTGTTGCAAAACTCTTGACCATCATAAGACCTTTCCGGCTCACCGAACCCGAAACTCTACAAATGTTGAACGACTACCGTCAACGGCGTTGCACTGGCCCGACAAACCGGGCAAGTCGTATGGTAATAGAGCCACATTTCAATGCATGGAACGTGAAACGAGTGGTTGCACTCCGGCAAGGTACGATAATTTTCGCCTTCTTCGTACTCGCCTAGGCACACGGCACACGTGCCATCTCCGACCAACTCTAGGCCCACAACCTTTCGACACTTCTGTTGGGCCAAATTGACTTGGGCTTCCAAGCTGCTTGCCGCCGGCGCCTCATGCATTACAGGACCCAGACGACGCCGTGTCAGTTCTTCTTGCGCGATTTTCCGGCCACTGAAACATATACCAATGAGGATCATCGCAAGCAAACACCCGCCGAAAGCAAGTAGAAAAGTCAAGGGGTCAGACGTGAACAAGGAATTCATGGTAAAAATTAGAACTTGAACTTTGAGAGGGCTCTGAATTGGCTAAAATAGCCATTGGAACTATATAGAGTAGGCGATTATAACAAGGGTACCATTGTCTTATTATGCGCCTAATTTGGTCGCTAAGCACAAAAAATGAACGTCGAGCCCTATGCATCTAACACTAGCTGTTTCCACTTCTTGGGTTATTTGCTTCTTAATTTAGAAAAACTAAAGAAAATAACTTGAAAACTTTGAGTTTTAACGATAAAGACAAAATAAATGGTAAAGTGAATAGTACCATGATTGATTTTTTAGTGTAAAAAATGAACAATACCGAGAGCTTTTCGTTAAAGTTCCCTTTTAATTTTTATACTTTATGAATATAATTATATATTTACATCGAGATGACTGAGATTTGAGTTACGTCACATAATGAGCAACCATAATCATTTGATTTGAAATTTTATTGTCGAGAATCAAACATAAGGTCTTCTACTTAAAAGTAAAAATAAAAAATAAAAATATCACGACTGGAATTTTCACACAATTAAGTATTAATCAGTTAATAAGACATTATATACTTGTTTGGACTTACCTCACAATGTTTTTAAGGGAAGTTGAGGTTCCACTATGAAATTAGTTAACAGCAAGTAGTTTAATTTCTTATAAGTCAATTCAAGGGGCATCCTCTTATCAATGTGATATTCATTTTCCGCATGCCCTCTCACGTGGGGAGAACTTTTTTGTATTTTTAATTATTCTTTTTTGTTTTTTGTATTAATATTTTATATTTTTTTATTAGTGGTTGACGTCAGCCTTGTGTCACTGTCTGTGGGCCCGTGGATTTCCGCCTGGTGAAGAGCCTGAGCTCGCCTAGAACCCAACCGATTGGACTGGGCTAGAGCCAATTGTTGGGGGATTGGGGCATTAAACAACTTATCACCGAGGGGATTGCTCAACGCTGGAAGTGCTCTAATGCCATGAAGAAGTTGAAGTTTCACCATAAAACCAATTGGCAATATGGAGAGTAACTAAATTTCTCATAAGCCCATGAAAGGTCTCTCCTCTCACCAATGCGGGATTCATTCTCAATAGTTTCTCATAATCTAAATCGATTATTTTTTTAGTCATCACTAAAAACTATTCATGCAATATTTCAGTCAAACCAAAATTTTAGTCATCTCTTGTGACAACTAAACAGACGAACATTTTATTAAACATAATATTGTTGATGAACAGTAAAAGTTTACAACAATAATTAAGTGGCTTAATAATTTCTGATTTATGTGAATTTTTATAAGTATAATATTTGAACGAGTCTATTAACAACTCAAACGAAATCATACTGTGAAGTGAGCTCAATTAATTAGTTAATGTTGTATTAACTCACCAAATTTGTTAGGGTTTATCCTAATATCGAACTCCAAATTCTCCATGTATCAGCCACTCTTATCTCCTTTTAGTCAATGATTATTGATAAGATTCTCAATTAAATAACACCCAATGGTGTCAATTCAATAATTAAACACCCAATGGACTAAACAAGGGCCGAGATACAGCCTCCACACAAAAAACGTCTCGACTGATGGGAAGGTGTTATCCATGACAAAAATGACAGCTTCTTTCTTTCTTTTCGTTTGGTAACATAGAGCATAAACAATCATATTTCTTCTTGGCAGATGTTTGAGTGCTTGTAATTAGGCTGTTTAGTGGAGGGTTAATGAACCTTACAACCCCATTTCGAATATAATATAATATTAAACAATTGATTAATGATATTCTAATTTGTTCAGTGTTGTTTAATCTTTTACTAAGTGAACTTCTGGAGATTAGATTAATACAACAACGAATATGTCGACTACATCTAGAGCTACAATCACAATGAATTTAGATATGCCGCATAAAGTGAAAAGACTTGGCTAAACCAAACACTATCAACATCATCAAACACAGTTTAAATTACATATTCTCACAACAAGAGAGATTAAAAACTATCACAACAAACATATTGAGTTGCTACCGTTGAATGTATCTCTTACATTGAAAGTTGGGAAACAATATCGGTGTGTTAGTACCCATCTCTCTCAATATTTGACATGTTATTATAGCAAGTTTAGAAGAAAGAATGCTTTTCAATAATAATTTATTTCATATCAAAACAAGGTATATATACAACCCTATACAGATATGGGAAAGAATAATTATATCCTAAACTAGGAAACCAATTACAGTATGAATCCCACAATTATAGGAATCCTAATACAAGTCAACACTCCCCCTCAAGTTGGTGCATAGATGTTGCACATGCCCAACTTGTCTAGAAATCTGGAGAACTTGTTACTAGAAACCGCCTTCGTGAGAATATCTGCTACTTGGTCGTCCGTTCCTATGGGAGGAACCTCAATTACTTTACTATCTAGCTTCTCTTTAATAAAGAACCGATCAACCTCTACATGCTTGGTCCGATCATGTTGTACATGATTATGAGCAATATCCCGTGCAGCTTTATTGTCACAGAATAACTTCATAGGCAGACCTTGTTTGACCCCCACATCTTGCAACAGAAACTTAAGCCACAAGAGTTCACAAATACCGAGTGCCATGCCTCTAAATTCGGCTTCTGCGCTTGACCTTGATACGACATTCTGCTTCTTGCTTATCCACATTACTAGATTTCCCCCAACAAAGGTGAAATACCCAGATGTCGAGCGTCTATCATCCGTCGATCCTGCCCAATCAGCATTCGTATAGCACTCAATTCTGAAATGCTCATTTTTCCAAAATAAAATTCCTTTACCAGGGCTTCCCTTTAAGTAACTCAATATTCTCATAACTGCACTCATATGTTGTTCTCCTGGATTGTGCGTATATTGACTAATCACACTTAAGGCATGAGCAAGATCAGGCCTAGTGTGAGCCAAGTACATTAATCTTCCTACTAACCTTTGATACCTCCCTTTATCAACCGGTACTTGGTTCTGATCTATACCCAACTTCATTCCTTCGGCCAACGGAGTAGACACCGGCTTACATGCTGTCATACCGGTTTCTTCCAACAGGTCAAGAACATACTTCCTTTGTGATAGAAATATCCCGGACTTGCATCTTGATACTTCAATCCCAAGAAAATATCTCAAAGGACCAAGATCTTTCATTTCAAATTCTGTGGACAAATAACTTTTCAAGGCTGCTTGCTCAACAGGATCATCACCAGTAACCACCATATCATCCACATACACGATTAAAGCCGTAACCTTTCCGTTCTGGTGTTTCAGAAACAACGTGTGATCCCAATTACTCTGTATATACCCAAATGCCCTCATGGACTTGGTAAATCTACCAAACCAGGTTATAGGAGACTGCTTTAATCCATACAGTGATTTCTTGAGCCTACATACCTTTTGTTTCCGTCTGTCCGAATCACTGCACCCTGGTGGAAGGTCCATGTAAATCTCCTCAGTCAGATCTCCATGGAGGAAATCATTTTTTACGTCGAACTGTTGCAAAGGCCAATCCAGATTTGCTGCTAAGGACAGTAGAACACGAACTGTATTGATCTTTGCCACTAGTGCGAACGTATCAGTGTAATCAATGCCATATTTCTGTGTATACCCCTTTGCCACCAATCTTGCTTTAAAGCGATCTACCGTTCCGTCAGCTTTATATTTTACTGTATAAACCCATTTGCATCCCACTGGTTTCTTTCCGGCTGGCAAGTCAGTTATTTCTCAGGTAGCATTATTCTTCAACGATCTCAATTCCTCGTTCATTGTATCTTTCCAGCAGGAATCTGCTAAAGCCTCCTGCACACTGTTAGGAATAGATACAGTAGATAATTGATATACAAATGACTTATTTGATTCTGACAGGTGACAGGTAGACACATAATGGTTTAATGGGTATCTCACTCTGGAATCAGAGTTTGGCTCACTCATGGAATACTTGTGTTTACACTCAGGATCTGCCTCATAAGTGGGTTTGGGAATACCTCTATTAATACGCTCTGGAAGGCGACAAAGTGGAGGTGCATCCAGTATAGAAGACAATTGGTTATGAGAAGTAATATCTCGTGACACATGATGTAATTGCTGCTCTGTTTCACTGCAATTGGGCGGCTGCATCTCATCTTCCAACTCAATACCCGTGAGACCCGTGGGCTGCTCCTCTTCCTGACTTGTTGGCTGCTCCTTAGTAGGCTGCTCGGTTGGACTAAACCAAGAAAACACGGGCTGCTGCCCTTCTCTAGGTGTCACGGGCATTGGTTGTTGCCCTTCTCCAGGTACCGTGGGCTGTTGCCCTCTTCCAGAAGTCGTGTACTCTAAGCTCAACACATCCCTATTATCGCGAGTCAGAACTTCATCATTGCGGTACTCCCCCTGAAGTGAGGACGGGGAGGAACCAAAGAACATTTCATTCTCGTGAAAACTCACATCCTTAGTAATAAACATCTTTTGACTCGAATGATGATAACAACGATACCCTTTCTGGGTAGTAGCATACCCCAAAAAAACACAACGAATAGCTCTAGGTTCAAGTTTAGTCTTCCGTTGAGGTGGATGGAGGTGAACAAACGCAACACATCCGATGACCCCTGAGGGAAGATTGGGAGTCGGGGGGCTGCTAGTCTGAGATGTGAGAGCCTGAAATGGCGTATGTGAAGGAAATTTTGTGAAAAACATGTTCATTTGAGCAACATCAATAGCATGCAATTAACAAATTAAAGGCGGAATCATGCTTACATGCACTCAAAACAAAACATCAACCATGAAATTCAAAGCCTAGTAGATTGGTGAACCTTGACTCAACTTAAATCAACATTTGTTAGTTGAGAAATATTTACCTTTGTAGATTCCTCTTTGCATATGCAAAGGATAATCACCCAAGAGATAAGGCCTTCATTCCTTGCTTCTTAGCTCCATGGATTTGGTTGAAAGAATTGGATTCTCCAAGTTCCCAAAATAGAGAACCTCTAAAGATTCTACACTAAGGTTAGATTGAATAAGAAATGAGTGACCTTGGAGTAGTAGGATTGCTAGATTCACCCTCCAAGGTGGTTGGCCTCTTAGAGAGAAAATGAAGAAACAAGTTCTCACCAATTTTCTCTAAAACAAACCCTTATGAATTTTAGGCTATAAAGTTCTTTATATAGTCACTTCATTAAATGACCTAAAGAACCAAAAACCCTAATTCTACACAAAATGGATATGGGCTTTTGGGCCTTTGTGAATCTTTATTCATTAAGTTGTCATACAACTTAAGTCAATGGGCTTTGACGTTCGAAGCCCATTGGGCCTTAAGGTCCAAAACTATCCCGAGGTCTTTAACGAACTTATTCGTTTGATTAATTAACATATTAATTAATCATTGCCATAAATAATTAAACCATTTAATTATTCTTACTCATCTCCATTGTTTCTTCAATCTCCACCTTACACGGTGTACGATCCATTAGGTTCCTTTTAGCGAGGCAGTGGGCGATTAAAACCATTTTACATCGATTGTGAATTGAAACTTACTTTCAATTCTCCCTTTAGTGATTACACACGTTTAGGGCTTCCACAAACCATGAGTGACACCTAGCAGCATATCATGGCTACCCAAGCTAATCAGAAGAGGTAGAGAACCTATTCAGTTTAGGATTACAAATGCAATACGGTCTTTGTCTAATCTAATACTCTTGACCACATTGTTTGGTTTGATAGTTTATTTATTCATGTCTACTATCCAATGTGATTCGTTTGCTTATATGATTACTTTGAATGTGATTTGGAACGCATTCCCAAATCTCATTCATACTCTGGCCAGAGATTTTAATCATATCATAGAGTATTCTCCCTCAAACCATTTGAAGGTTAGAGATCCCTTGTTGCACATTCACTTGTCTCCATAACTAAGTGGCTTAACCCCAATGATGTCGTGGACACCCCGATGGGGTGACTTTGACATAATCAAAGATCAAGGACTTAACCACAAGACAACTGTGATGCCTCAGGTCAAAAGACTAATTTGCATTATCCCAACCATGAGTTCTCATGTGACATGAGTATGAGAACTCCTCGTTGATCGTGTTCAGTGAACTCATTCTCTATTGAGCACCTACGTACTTGTCTTGATGTCACACACACCAATGACTCGAGACTAGTCACTCTCCCTGAGAGAAGGCATAGTACGTACTGATCTTATCGGACTGTCAATGCCCAATTGGCAATCCTATGATCAGGAACGTTTAGGATGTGTCTACGAAATAATGGTCTCATGAATCTAACTTCATTAGATTGCATTCTTCCAATCACATATTCCTTGGACTTTATCGTTTAAGCATATAACATTTATATGAGACGGCTCAAACAATAATGTTTGCCCTTTTATATGTAAACTAGATTAGTTTAACATGTGAAATGTCCGTAAAGTATCATCATATGATTGGCTTTATGGCACATTTCCAACAATCTCCCACTTGCACTAGAGCCAATCAGCTTGTTCATCTGTTATGATTCCTCTTCTGTAGTCATTTCATAAATGGCTGAGTAGTAGGCCTAGGCAATGGATATCTATATGTTATCCATAGAAGCAACCTTGAGAATATCGACGTCACCATTAGACATGATTCCCAATCATGTGGTTCAGTCTCTCATATGAGTTCGGATCTTGATGAGACCTTGATTCCCTGGCTTGAGCTATCGCCCCATTAGTGTCATACACTTTCTGGTTGGAACCGAATAGAGAGTTCATAAATGAACTTTCCCATCCAAACAACATTGTTGTAAACTTCTATATGGCAATATATTTTGCATTCATAATGGAACACACTAAAATCATTACTTTAATGTTTCCATCCAAATATCTCTTTAGTCATAATAAAGAGATATCTGTTTATCTCTTCATTCATAATGAAGAAACATCCAATGATGGATTAGATTCACAATCTAATACATTTACGCTTCCATTACGTTACTCTAATTCTTCCTCATTCTTCGAGGAACCTATCCTTTAGTATTTCTCAAATACTTAAGGACTCACTTGACAGTTGTCATGGTTCTGATCCTGGGCTTGCATTGATATCACCTTGTACCTTTCTAGGTATAACTCATATCAATGTTTCTCATACAATATGAAATACATAAATCACTTTTCTGCGTATGCATAAAGGATTCGATTTACGCATTATTTCTTTAGGAGTCAAAGGGTACGTTCCCTTTGAGAAGAGCTACCTCCTAGTCTCACTAGAGTTGTTCTTCTTATTGAAGTTTATCATCATATGAGAAACTTCCTAGCATCCTTTTGTCTATTATTAGGGCATGATATAATCCAATTATATCCTAAAATCTATCATTATAGATTTCCATCCCATGTATATAGACTATGTCTCCCATATACATTCTATCGTTATAGAAAGTTTAAAGTCATAACTTTAACAATGAAGTATTCTTTTCATTTCCAAAATTAATATATCATACATATATTTAAATTTAGGAATATGATTAACTCCCACTAATCTTTTGTAAACCTAGTAAACAAAAGATTCATTTACATCTTTATGAGAAATCAAACGTTTTGATCTTTCTCTCATAAGACGCTTATGGCTCCCACTAGCTTGCTTAGATCCATGATGGTTGGATCTCTACAACTTACATGTTTTGTGATTCATAGTTTTAGACATAAATTATCAAGACTATCTTAATAATGGTTTCGGAAACCTATATCATGTCCAAACATTGAATCACCATTTAGTTGTCGCTAGCAATCTTCGAATTAATTGAACTACGTCAAAAATGGTTCCTTCAAAGTCAACCATTCTCTTTGATTGTAGTCACCTTAAGCTACCAATTAGCTATGAAGGTTTCATTATTTCGGGTCAAATGGTACTTTACCATTTCCTTGAGTATATATCGTATATACACTCAATGTAGTCATAAAGTTCAAACCATTCAACTGAGACGGTTTATAAATCCTTCTTGACTACCTTGGAGCTTGTGGTATAGGAACTAGGTTGTTATATTTGTTGATTATCATCTTGTCTCTCAAAGAACCCATTCTTTTGAGTTCTATTCCTAGTTCATTTGCTCTAAGGCAAATCACATTGTAGGATTACAATGAACTACTCAACAAACAACATTTGTTGGTTGGTTTATAGAAGTGATATCCAAAGGTTAATTTAAGGATATCCACAAGATAATTTTTAAACAAATATTGCTTATTAGCACACAACCCCAAATCTTAACATGATTAAGATTTGTCTTTCTTTCCAACTACATCCTATGGAGTTATGAAAATTTTGGAAGATCTTCTAATTGACAATCATATTGTTTTAGAAGTATATATCCTATATATATGGGTAATTGATAACATCCAACGAACTAAATCTTATTCGAGTTCGTTCTTCTCCTAATGGAGAAAATCATTATCTTATGATGCTAATTTCCTTGATATCTTTCAAGGAAACTCATCTAAAGTGTTACCTTTCCTTAGATCAAATCTAAGGAGGTAAGTACTTTAGACGTCTTACTCATCAACTTACATTTCTTGAATTCTTTGAAACCTTTTGCAAAGTATTCGGACTTGTGTTTATTCATAATAAACTGTAGTCCAACCGAGAGTGATCTTCGGTGAATGTCAAACAACATGAGTAGTATTATGTTGTGGACAAGTGCCACTAACATCTAAGTGAATTTAACCTCAACAACTTTGTGATTCTTTATTCTTTCCAAAAGAATAAAGATTCGAACATTTCGCCTCTATACAATTTTGACAAGAAGGTATTGGATCCGGATCTAACGATCCAAAGCATCCATCTATGACCAACTCGTAATTTATGTTTTAGAGGTATCACAACTCAGTTGGGATTAGTCACTATCTTGCAACCTTTTGGGTTTTAAGCATCATTATATTCTAAACAGTTAACGCTACCATATCATCTCTACTATAGAGACAATCAATTAGATTACTATAATCCAATCAGTGATTAATAAAGAACAATGTTTTGTCAAACAAAACATTCATCCATCTCTACTATAGTGACGGAATTAAGTTCCTTAAAATTGGAATGTAAAGACAATCTTTGGTTTTTCCAATTTCTTTGGTAGTTCATATGAGGAAGTTAGTACCATCTGCTTTCGCAGAGATCTATATTTTATTCACGTTCCGAATGTGAAGTACTTTCTCTTCTCTCATTAATCTTCTACTTCTTATTAGCCACACTTTTACAACGATTGTAAAACATAGTTACTAATACGGAATCAAGCATTCAAGTAGAAGAACCAACTGTTTTGAACTTTTCAAGAACAATTTACAACACCTTCGAAAGGTGTGTTCTTGACACTTGCAAGACATTTCTTGCAAATACCCCTTCCAATGTCCATCATTTCATAAAGAAAATTTGTTCCCTTGGAGTTAATTTTATCTTCTTCATTTGACTTCTCCTTTGACTACAATAGTCATGGTCCCTAAACTCCCACTATCTCTCTTGAAACCTTTTTCAATTGTGTTATACACATCAAACATTTTGGAGAGTGTGTGGTTATTGTTCACTACATAGTTTACAATAAACTTAGTGAACCATTAGGATAGGGACATAAAGGTGAAGTCCTAGCTTAGTTTCCGTCTCGTTAAGTGGTTTATCACTTCAACACTCAATTATTCAAAATCATCATAAGTCCATGTTGATGGACTATTTTTGTCAACCAACCATTATGTTCTAAACATAATTACAAACTTTCAAGAGTTGTTCAAGGCAACTCTTATTTCTTCATACAACAATTTGTAAGTGAAGAATCATGGCACTAAAAGTGTCCTTGTCTTTATGCTAATCTTCGTAAGTTCCTTTGTTCATATAACGAAGGAATAAGCATTGGTTGTTTGTGTTGTCCTCTTCATGATAGACATTTCTAACATGTTCTTCCAATGATACATTATCAATAGGAAGATTGTGAGGATGAGACTTCTTAGGTACATGCACAATCCATTTAAGACAATCTTTGGGATTGTGTTACCAAGTTCGGAAACTAAAACATTCGGCTTTTTCTTTGTCAAGTTTTGGATAGCGTTTGCAAATATATTGGTAAACGAATACATAACGAATATAAATTGATTGATTTTAAGTCATTTGATTCGGGTCTTTAAATCAAATAGCACCACCCACTATTTTTGGCAAATTCCATATCCCTCATTGGAATTCGAGAGTTTTGGAGGAAACTCTTAGTAGGTTATGGGAGACTCACTATTACCAAGCCCACCTCACAATGATATGATATTGGCTAGCATTAATAATAATGAGAGAGTACACTTACTCATTTGCAACTAATGCAAGTACCCATCAATTTGGCCTCTAGAGAATGTTGCCTCACAATGATATGATATTGGCGCCATTGCACTTAGTTAAGTCATTCCCACCATGCTTAGTTCGTGAAGGGGTTCAAGAATAGCCTCACGATGATACGATATTGGCCATCCTCGTTGCCTACACTCACCTCATCAAGTATGTATATAGACTCCTCCTGAGTATAAGCATGCACTTTGTACTCCCCCATGATAGGGTGAAGCCGGTGTACAAGTCATAAACGATTGGAGCTACCACGGTGGAAGGCCACGAAAGAGTGTTCTAAGCACTCTCACGCTTTTCAACTTAATAATGGTTTGGTTGAGGGTTTTAGGTCTCATCACATAAACATATTCATTTTAATCTTTATTAAAACAATTTTGGTCCTATTACAACTATTGGTCCATTTGATTCAATTTAGTTGTATATAATACTCCCACTATACTTATAAAACGGTTTTTAAAGCAAGAGTATATGATACTACTAACATAAGGTTTGCATTCATTTGATGGACTATATAGTTGCCTTAGGGCCTTAGCATGACTATGAACCTTTGTTTAGATTCAACACGAGCCTAGTGTTGAATCTCGGACTAGGGATGGAGATTGATTTTAGTTACGCGTTTAATCACATTAAGGCGTGTTGTTCCTAGGGGCGTTGGACCCAACTACTCCATTTTCATGCATATCAAATAAAACAAGAAAATGAGTACTTTAAAGTAAAGGTGAGCTTATGCTCATTACAACATTTGCATAAAACAAATTACTTTAAAGTAAAGAAGAGCTTATACTCTTTTACAACATTTGATCAAATCAAATTACAACCAAAATTAATCTACACATTCCCATGGTTCAAACAAATTTGAAACGGCCTTTCACATAGCTCAATTATCGTAGGCTTAGGTTCATAATCACCCTTTAATTAATTAACACTTTAACTAATTAAACTTGAATGCAACATTTTCATTTTATTTTTGTATCCATAAAATTGATTTAAATGGAGCTAAATGAAATGAAAATCAAATTCTCATTTAAAGAGACAAAACAATTTTTGTTCCCTACTTAATTTGGGCCATCATGCAATAACCACAACTTTTTGGGTTATATTGCGAAACACAAACTTTTGGGGTCACTTTGTAAAAACACAAAAGTCCAATACTTCATGTAATTACAACTAGAACCCAAAATTTCATCAAATACAAAAAACTTCATTAAAGGAGCAAAACAATTTGTCCTTTAGCGTTTTTGGGCCTTAACGTAAAAACGTAAACTTTTGGGCCAAAATGCAAATACACAAAAGTATCAAAACTTTATGTAATTGTACAAAAGGCCCAAAAATACCCTATTCTATTAGGGTGGCCGGCCATGATTAAAAAAAATAAGATTTTTACAAAGTTTTTGTAAGTGAGTTTTGTTAGGTGAGGTAAAGATGAAATGAAAAGTTTGTAAGAAATTATTTATGTCACATCTTTAAAAAAGTTTGTCTCCCATTAAAAATACTTTACCATTAACCATCACCCACTAAAATTAAATCAAAACTTTATGTAAAAACATAAAACTTTTGAATCAAAACTTCAAAACTTTTTGTTCTTGGCAAGAACTTCAAGAACATTGAAGAACACTCATGAAAACTCATAATAGCTCCATGAATGTTTTCACTCACCAAAACTCAAATTTTCACCACTCAAAAGAGGGCTAACATCCTAGGGTACTTAGGGGTTCCAAAAGTCACTTTAAAACCATTTTAACAAGACAAACATGAACCCAAAAAATCACCCTTTGGATGAATTTCCCCAAAAACATGGCACCAAATTTTAGCTCCAAAATTCATGCTCATATGAACTACATCTACAACATTTGAGATGGCAAATTTTCTAACAAAATTTACATTCAAAGAAACAAGAATAAAGCTTGTAACATATTACAACTTTTAAATCAAAAACTATGAACTACAAAACCCAAAATGATTCACCAACTACTAGACCTAGGCTCTGATACCACTTGAAGGAAATTTTGTGAAAAACATGTTCATTTGAGCAACATCAATAGCATGCAATTAACAAATTAAAGGCGGAATCATGCTTACATGCACTCAAAACAAAACATCAACCATGAAATTCAAAGCCTAGTAGATTGGTGAACCTTGACTCAACTTAAATCAACATTTGTTAGTTGAGAAATATTTACCTTTGTAGATTCCTCTTTGCATATGCAAAGAATAATCACCCAAGAGATAGGGCCTTCATTCCTTGCTTCTTAGCTCCATGGATTTGGTTGAAAGAATTGGATTCTCCAAGTTCCCAAAATAGAGAACCTCTAAGATTCTACACCAAGGTTAGATTGAAGAAGAAATGAGTGACCTTGGAGTAGTAGGATTGCTAGATTCACCCTCCAAGGTGGTTGGCCTCTTAGAGAGAAAATGAAGAAACAAGTTCTCACCAATTTTCTCTAAAACAAACCCTTATGAATTTTAGGCTATAAAGTTCTTTATATAGTCACTTCATTAAATGACCTAAAGAACCAAAAACCCTAATTCTACACAAAATGGATATGGGCTTTTGGGCCTTTGTGAATCTTTATTCATTAAGTTGTCATACAACTTAAGTCAATGGGCTTTGACGTTCGAAGCCCATTGGGCCTTAAGGTCCAAAACTATCCCGAGGTCTTTAACGAACTTATTCGTTTGATTAATTAACATATTAATTAATCATTGCCATAAATAATTAAACCATTTAATTATTCTTACTCATCTCCATTGTTTCTTCAATTCCACCTTACACGGTGTACGATCCATTAGGTTCCTTTTAGCGAGGCAGTGGGCGATTAAAACCATTTTACATCGATTGTGAATTGAAACTTACTTTCAATTCTCCCTTTAGTGATTACACACGTTTAGGGCTTCCACAAACCATGAGTGACACCTAGCAGAATATCATGGCTACCCAAGCTAATCAGAAGAGGTAGAGAACCTATTCAGTTTAGGATTACAAATGCAATACGGTCTTTGTCTAATCTAATACTCTTGACCACATTGTTTGGTTTGATAGTTTATTTATTCATGTCTACTATCCAATGTGATTCGTTTGCTTATATGATTACTTTGAATGTGATTTGGAACGCATTCCCAAATCTCATTCATACTCTGGCCAGAGATTTTAATCATATCATAGAGTATTCTCCCTCAAACCATTTGAAGGTTAGAGATCCCTTGTTGCACATTCACTTGTCTCCATAACTAAGTGGCTTAACCCCAATGATGTCGTGGACACCCCGATGGGGTGACTTTGACATAATCAAAGATCAAGGACTTAACCACAAGACAACTGTGATGCCTCAGGTCAAAAGACTAATTTGCATTATCCCAACCATGAGTTCTCATGTGACATGAGTATGAGAACTCCTCGTTGATCGTGTTCAGTGAACTCATTCTCTATTGAGCACCTACGTACTTGTCTTGATGTCACACACACCAATGACTCGAGACTAGTCACTCTCCCTGAGAGAAGGCATAGTACGTACTGATCTTATCGGACTGTCAATGCCCAATTGGCAATCCTATGATCAGGAACGTTTAGGATGTGTCTACGTAAGAATGGTCTCATGAATCTAACTTCATTAGATTGCATTCTTCCAATCACATATTCCTTGGACTTTATCGTTTAAGCATATAACATTTATATGAGACGGCTCAAACAATAATGTTTGCCCTTTTATATGTAAACTAGATTAGTTTAACATGTGAAATGTCCGTAAAGTATCATCATATGATTGGCTTTAGGGCACATTTCCAACAGTATGGAAGTTGAGAGTCCGAGATGGAAGGCGATTAATAAGATAAGTTGCAGACGTAAGTGCCTCTCCCCAATAATGGAACGGTAGATGAGCCGCAATGAGGGAAGCACGAACCATTTCCAACAAGTGTCGATTTTTCCTTTCTGCAACCCCATTCTATTGAGGAGTATACGGACACGTGGTCTGATGAACAATACCATGCAACTCGAAGAATGAACGAAGTTCCATATTAACATATTCTCCCTCATTGTCACTGCGAAGAACCTGGATATTCCTGTTGTATTGTACAACAATCATTTTATGAAACCGTTGGAAGGCCGAACTAACGTCACTCTTCGACTTTAACAAAATAACCCAAGTCATGTGGGTACAATCATCAATAAAAGTAACAAACCAATGAGCACCACCAAGAGTGGCTACTTTTGACGGTCCCCATACATCAGAATGCACAATCATAAAAGGAACGGTACTTTTATTTAAACTGGGAGGAAAAGAGGTTCGATGGCTCTTAGCCATTTCACAAACATCACACTTAAACTGAGAAACATCATTCTTGACAAACAAACTAGGAAATAACTTATGCAGATAACCAAAGGAAGCATGCCCAAGGCGTCGGTGCCACATCCAGATGTCTGACACTTTATTAGTAACCCCTTGAGAATCATCAACGGAAAGAGCTTGAGTCAGCAAGTTAGAACTACTGGTGGTCAACTCCAAGTAATAAAGTTTCCATCTTCTAATACCATAACCAATCGTCTTCCGCGTCCGGATGTCCTTAAAACACACAAAAATAGGGCCAAAAAATAACCAAACAATGTAAGGCAAGGGTTATTTGAGCAACGGACAACAAATTATAATTTAGAGAGGGAACCACAAGAACAGTGTCAAGTTTCATGGTATCGGAAAGGGAAACAGCGTCTTCCCCAATAACAGGGACGGCATTACCATTAGCAACATTGACCTCGGTTTGTGTGGATGTTTTTAGTGATGGAACATGTCTAGAATCACAAGTCATATGTTCAGTAGCTCCGGAATCAATTATCCATGTATTATTCATAACAGAAGTAGAAGTACTGAGTGCCTTACCATCACTTCCTGCCGCAGCTATCATGGCAGATGCCTTGTCCGCTATCTGATCCGAATCATTCTTGGTTTCGGCAGTGGAGGCTCGAGATTTGTTGCACCGAGGATCACGGGTCTTATCCCAATTCTCGGGATATCCAATCAGCTCAAAACAACGACTCTTGGAGTGTCCCGTCAGGCCGCAGTGTGGGAACTTACCTTGTGGATGATCCTGGCTTGTCTGGCTCGGCCGAGTTGATCCAGGCCGGTTTTGTACCCCGTCTCGGTTCGACCCACTAGATGATCCACGGGCCCTTGCTGCCATGGCAGCAGACTCCCCCTTGTCAACCTTTGTCTTCATTGCTTCCTTTCGATCGGCTTCTCGACGAACATAGGCATAAGAAGCCTGCAGGCCAAGTGGGGGATCCTTCCGCAGCACTTCTCCACGCACCTGATCAAACCCATCATCGAGACCACCAAGAAACACATAGACCCGTTGTCTCTCAGTGGATTTCTGAAACACTTTGATGTCATTCTCACACTCCATGGATACTTTATTAAAGTGATCCAATTCTTGGAAGATCTCAGTGAGCTCCCCAAAATAGGTAGCTAAGGGTCGGCCATTCTGACGTAGACGGGATGCTTTCTGATTCAACGAATAAATTCTAGCCTCGTCATTCTCATCAAAGTAGGCTGCCTTCAAGGAGTCCCAAATCTCTTTCGATGTAGACAACCGAATGTACCGTTTCATAATCTCGGGCTTCATTGAAGACAAAAGCCAACTCTTAATTTTTTGATCTTCAGAAAACCAATCATCATATTTAGGATCGTCTTCGCTAGGTGCCTTGATAGACCCACGAAGATATCCCATCTTCTTCCTGCCAGCAATATGAATTTGAATGAGAGGAGCCCATAAATCATAGTTCTTTTCATCCAAAACCATACCAATATTAAAGCTTGAATTCTCTGACTGCACCATAATTGGAGCAGCCGCTGAAACAATCTGTGAACCAGCCCCATTTTCTTCAGCCATCTCTCTGTTGCTTCGGTGTTGACTGACACAAACTAGGCAGAGAAAAAAAAACAGCAGCGGTGATGGGACCTAGAACACGTTGGACAAATCAACAGGGCAGCAACACCCTATCTGGTGCTCGCTGCAATGGATCAGGTACAGGGCAGGAAAAAAAAATTAGGGTTCAGTGTTTTTCTAACCCGGCTCTAGTGCCAAGAAGAAAGAATGCTTTTCAATAATAATTTATTTCATATCAAAACAAGGTGTATATACAACCCTATACAGATATGGGAAAGAATAAGGGAAAGAATAATTATATCCTAAACTAGGAAACCAATTACAGTAGGAATCCCACAATTATAGGAATCCTAATACAAGTCAACAAGTTTGACTGTGGGTCTTTGTTGTGCCGTGACCGATTTACCTCGTTTAATGTAAGACCATGCTTCTACACTTAATGATCAAGGAGGGATTGATTTCATGTGTAGCCCATTATATAGTGTTCCCACATGGGAGTGTGTCGAATATGTCGCACATCGAAACATTAAAAAAATAAAAGACAATGTATAAGTGTATAGTTTCACTCTTAATACGGCTAAAGCCTTTGGTGTAAAACCCCCGCACGTACCATCTTATGCAGGATTGTAGGTGGCAAGATGCTGAATATCTGACAGCTACAACTTATTTCGATCGAAGGTTGGTTCAAAGTGCAAGCTATTTGTTTCCTATGAATATGAGCGATTTTTAAACACACTAAAATAATCAGGCAAGAGTATAATTAAGAGTAGACGAGTGGATGTCTCTTTGAAAATTTGACAACCACAACTTATTTCGATCAAAGATTGATTCAATGTGCAAGCTCCAAGATTAACGGTTTTAAAGGCACAAGTAATCAGGTGGTACGCCAACAGGTGCTATCAAATAAGAGGTTGGGGTTTGATGCTAAGTAAACTCGAGACTCGTTACTCATTGAGACCAAACGAGAGAAGCATCGTTGCCTTCCCAAAAAAAAAGGTGAGAGAAGCATCGTCTTGTGCACACACGTGCATGAAACTCTCTTTTTGTTGCAATCTTTCGGTGTATTCAAAGCATCATAAATGAATTTCAAACTTGTATTATATAGACACATTATGAATTCGATTTATGATGCTGATAAATAGTATGATGATGAAAAAAAGAGGTTGAAATACTTTTGTGAGTCTTTTCAACTCTAGAAAGATGAACTTTTCCAACAAAACCATCAACTGGTTTTTTGTTTAAATAACAAAAAACATAATCGCGTGATATTATTTTTCATTTAAATAGATAAATGTAATTTTATTTTGATTTATGTGCTTTAAGGTACCGTTTGATACATGGGACGAGACGTTCCGTCCCATGTTTGGTGCGCCTAAAACGGGTGGAACGCGCTGTTTCACATGACGAATTTTGGATGAATTTTCGTTTCGCCTCACCCTCATGGAATGACTCGTTCCACATCCTTGGAATACAAAATTATAACATCTCCGTCTCCTTCTTCTTCCTCCTTGTTTCCATCCAAGAGCATCTTTGCTCCCTCTTTGTTCCGTCCCGTCATGTCCCGTCCCGTCCCATCTCATTCCGTTCCATCATGTCTCATCTGCATACCAAACGATACATAAATGTTAAACATATCAATTCAGGCGTCTACTCTTATTAATATTATACTATTAAAAAAAAAACATGAAATGGCTTATCAATGTATCTGCTTTTTCTATAATTGCTTTGGCGTTGGCTCCAAGAAGAAGCACCTACCCATCCTTGACAAGTATATATGATACGTGTGAAATGGAAGGCCAATAAGCGTAACGTGTGAATGGTGATAATTTGATAAGTTTATAAATTTCCGAATTTTCATGTGCGAGATAAGGACATTGGGGGTTCACAGTCACACTGACTCACACACCGTCTATTTCCGAAACGGCAATGTTGTTGACTGGTAGTCGTAAGTATAAATAGGTCAAACATGAAACTCCCACCCTTTTTGGATGCCAAATTCCATTTCCCACCTAACCTTATCATTTCTTAACGATACCTCTAAAGCTATAACATAATTTTTCTGTCACTCAGTATATCAGTCTGGTAGGATTTATTTTCACTTGTAAATGAGATGTTTAAGGTTCAAATCTTTTGGATAACGAATTCAATATCAAATTAGATTGTCCCTTATATGGTTTAGCCGAACTTCCCCTCCATTTAGCTAACTAACTCCCCCTCCCTTCCTTTAGCATAAAATATATCGTTGTACTAAAAGAAAACATAGTTTTTCTATTTTTTCTTCATCAAGTCAGAATTTCTCTCTTAACTAATAGAGAAGGGGTTTGAATTTTTAGCCTCCTCCTAACATTCGTTAGGGTAAATTTAAAAAAAAAAATCATGAAAACAACTAAATTTTAATAGGTAAGACAAAAGTTGGTATAAAACTACTAAGCCTATAAGACCATCCCAAAGGAGATGTCAAATCCTAAGTAGAAAGTCATGTAATCAAATTTGAAGGTAGAAGTAAGCTCAAACCGATATGTCAATTTTATATGAATTGACATATGAGTTTTTATATGTCAAATAATTTTTAATTATTTTATTGTGTGCGTCTCATTAATGCACTAATTATAGATCTTGAAAATTTATTTTAATTGATTTCTTTTTAAAATGGGTCCAACAAATATCATTTATAACAAAAAAAACATATCAGTGGGAAAAAAAAGAAAATATGACATTGTCATGCCAGCCATCAAATTAACGATTAACATTTATTTTTTGACATGTGCGTTAGAGATGCTAACGAATTTAAATTTTCTCGCATTATTGAAAATGACATAAATTAGTTCACACATCATCAACAAAAAACTTCTCGAGCACGTGATATGAATACACTTGAACTCGTTAAATGGAAGAAAAAAAACAAGGAAAAGCTAGACCAACAAATGATTAAGAATATCAAAGTTCTAATTTGGTCGTGATTGTGAGAATCAATACCCTTGTTAATTTTTTCAATCAGTCCTAAACAATTTATTAAATAAGTATGGTCAAATTATGATTTTAGTCTCCGTAACTTCAATTATCGTGATTTAATTCTCATAATTGTTACTTCCCAAAGATTACGTATCTGTAAATTGGACTGTTAAAGGAGTAAAAACGCCGCAATGAAGTAATTGTAAATGCTAAATCGCATTTATTAAAACTACAATTACCACAGTAGAACTTCGTCGAGACTCCACGGACTAAAAGTTCAGGTTTAATAATTTAAGGTAAAAAAGAAGCAAACAATTCTACTCAAAAGATAAAAAGCATACAATCAATGTGTAATATCTGATGTGGCATCATCAGAGCCGTTGAACCATGATTTAACGGTCAAGATCGGCTGAAACAAAGTAGGGCTTTACCCGGTTCAAGATTATCCGGGTCCGGGTCAAATGCACAATCGTCCATCACAAATCACAAAGGGTCCAACTCCCATAGACGCCTGTTTTGACCCAACTCGGTCCTCGGAAACATAATTCACAGCTACCGTTAACAAACGCCGTTTGGTTAACACTGTGTGATGTTAACTGGTGGAGGTATTTTCTCATTAACTCCGTCTCTTTAAACAGACTCCGTTATCTCCCCCTTCTCTTTCTCTCCCCCCTTTCCTTCTCAATTTCTCTCTTTCTCAAAGTTGGGGCTCTGATTGCAGTTCTCTCTGTAGCTGTTGTTTTGAGGCCTTCCTTTATAGGTAAACTAACGAATCCTCTATTTAATTTGGGAATTTTTTTTTCACTGGGCTAGGGTTTTTTTTTGTGCCTGATTTTATCCGTTGGGATATTTTATACCGATTGAAATTTTTGGTACATTTTATGAGATTCTAGGGTTTTTTTCTGATTCTGGGTTGTCTTGTTTGGTGGCTGAGAAAGTGTAGGAAAATAAAATATGCTAAAAATTGGATCTTGGGAAAATATTGATTCGGGTAGTGGGGATTCTGAATAAATTTGAGCTCTGATGCAGCTGAGATGTGTGGCTTTGTGAAAGTAATGGAATTTATTGAGCAGGGATTAGAGGAATTTTTTAAGCTTAAATCATGTTTAATTTTATTTTCCTCTCAGTTTTCTCAGAAACCAAACAAGGGATAAGCTGTTCTGAAGTTAATTTCTTGCATATAATGGTATTAGTTTTGTGAGTAATAGTCCTGATTGATTTGAACTGTTATGATATGGCTTTCAGGTTGTTCTTGTTTTGAGAACAATAATTGTAGTTCAATGTGACATGGATTGATTGATGGGCCTGCAAAAATTTGGAAGATCTATTTGTGGGTGTGAATCTTAAGGATTTGTTTAATTTGTGGAATTTGTGATGGATCTGCGATCTTTATTGGCTCATTTCGATATGCTGAGATGTTTGTGAGGTGATTCTATTGGAAAGCGGGTTTAGAGATTGAAACCCGGAAGCAGGAGAGAAGGGAAACGTTGTGGGAAATCATGGGGGAAGCTCTTCTGACTACCCTGTCCATAGAGAATTCTCATTTGTCTACATTATTGTCTATGGATTCGGGTTCTGTTTCACATGATGAATTGGAAAGAGAGATGAATAGGACTTTCATACTTTCTCGTCCTCCTGATATCAATCTTCCGCTACTGTCTGAGCCTAGCCCACCTCCTCAAACTTGGAATGATTCATGTGACATCTTAGATGTAGGCCTTGGGTCTCAAGTTTATGAGGCCGAGGCGACAATCACTCTCCCCAAAGTTGCAAGGAAATGCAACAAGAGGCTTGATAGCATTTGGGGTGCATGGTTCTTCTTCAGCTTCTACTTCAAGCCTGTTTTGAATGAGAAGTCCAAGTGTAAGATCATTCGGGACAGTAATGGGGTGTCTGGGTACAACAAGGCAGACTTACAGTTAGATGCTTTCTTGGTTCAGCATGATATGGAGAACATGTATATGTGGGTTTTCAAGGATAGGCCTGAAAATGCATTGGGGAAGATGCAGCTGAGGAGCTACATGAATGGGCATTCTCGCCAAGGAGAACGCCCATTCCCATTTAGTGCGGACAGGGGCTTTGTTCGGTCTCATCGTATGCAGAGGAAGCATTACAGGGGTCTTTCTAACCCGCAGTGTGTTCACGGGATAGAAGTTGTTCGGTCACCCAACCTCATGTGTCTTGATGACGAAGAGAGGAAGAGGTGGGCAGAGCTTACAGGCCGAGATATAAATTTCTCAATCCCACCTGAAGCAAGTGACTTTGGTACCTGGAGGAACCTTCAGAACACAGATTTGGAGCTTGAACGGCCTGCCCCTCCAAAAAACAACATAAATTCACAACCAAGAAAATTGCTTGATGGCACGGGTTTGAATTTGTCAACTCAGCCATCAGAGCATGTCAACAACGAGGGGATGGACCTGTCACCGGTCTCCAATAAGCGGAAGAAGGACCTTTTCCCCCATGGGAATGACAATGACTGTTTGCCTAATAACCCACATTTCGACAGATCGGGCAAAGACCACCCAGTTGAGTCACATTGGTTTAATGAGTTCAGTGGGGTGATGAAGAAAGCATCCGGCCCTGTTACAGCCGCAAAAACAATTTATGAGGATGAGGACGGGTTTTTGATCATTGTCAGCTTGCCATTTGTAGATCTTCAGAGGGTAAAAGTTACTTGGAGGAATACTCCCTCACGTGGGATAGTAAAGATATCTTGTGTGAGTACAGCTTGTTTGCCATCCATTAAGAGACGTGATAGAACATTTCAGCTAACAGATCCAACGCCGGAGCACTGCCCTCGTGGGGAATTCGTGAGGGAAATTGAGCTTCCCACCCACATTCCAGAAGATGCTAAACTGGAAGCGTACTGCGATGAGACAGGAACAATGCTCGAGATTATGGTGCCCAAACGTCGAGTGGGACCAGAAGAACACGAGGTCCGTGTGTGCCTTCGCCCCTCTCCCTGGAACGAAAGGGAGCATCTGTTGACCTGAAGCAGGCATTCAGATGACAGATGCAAGAAACATTTTTTACTGTTTCATTGTTTTTCTTTAACTCGAGGAAATCTATTGAATTAAATCTGATTTTTTTTTTCTTCTTCTCCCTCCCCCTTTAGGTATTTAAACCCCCACCCTAAGAAAAAAAGATAGCTGCCTTCCTTCTTCTTTTCTTTTCATACAATTTATCAGATTGATATGTTGATTTATAGATGTATGTCAAGACTGCTGTGTATCTTATGCTTTATTTGGCCGTATGCCTTTTGCTCGTTCTGGCTCTGCACTAAAACTCGCCGTGCATTGCGGTTTCGGGAGTTCGACGTTATTATAAAGTTTGCATTCCCATGCTAAAGTTTGCATTCCCATGCTATGTTTCGGATTGAAGGCTTTTTAACCATAGTGATTTGTGATATTGACGTAACTCCTTAATCTGGTCCTTAACAATTAATGAAAATCAATAGTAGTGTTCTTGAATTTGTCTATCGTTAATCATTTTAGTCTTTCTTTGAATTTGTCCATCGTGATCATTTTAGTTTTTTCGTGAAAAATCTGTCAATTGCTCTGTTAGTGTGATGATGTGGCACCATGTGGATCTCACAAATACAATCATAGAACAACATGCGGATTAACTTTAAAAACTATTTTTATATTTAAAACTAAAAATGATATTAGTAAGAAAAAAAGGTGTTGAAGGCATGATTGAAATTCTTCTGCTCCCACTTGCGGTAACCGCGGCGGCGCTCAATGTCGGTGATGAGGGGGTCGAAGGGGATAGGGTTGTGGTGGTGGAGAGAAGCGAAGGTGAAGTTGGACCGGAGCTTGAGGCGACAATAGCTAAAAAGAATTTAATTTATTTAATTGTTAGATTTGAGAATATTTGTGTCTGTTTAAATGAAATTTTTGATATAGTTGAAAGTTTTTATATAAAGAGACATTTTTGAAATTAAGAGTTAATTTTTTGCTATATTTGATAAATCCTCATTCGGTTTTTCGATCAGATTTTACGAGCAGGTTGAATTCGATTTAAAGATAAAACACCGGAATTCTGTCATTGTTGCTTCTTTATGGCTGCTCTGAAACCAGATTCAGCAGCAAATTAGGAAACATGAACATTAAACTCGGATCCGGAAAATTCATCAAACTGATAACTGATCTAATCTCAAAACTGCATCTTCTGCAGCTTGCTAATTAGAGCTCGCCCGCGTGCTCCGCCGACATCTCAACCGTGTCTGGGTGGCGGTTTCTGATTTCCGATAGGGTTTGGCCCTGACGGATGTTTGTGAACAACTTGAGGTTTGACCAGCTTTCTGGATTTGAGCTGTTATCACAGAAACAAGAAAGTTCTTTCATCACTAAACGAATAACGATCACATTTGGCAGAACAAAATTTAAACGACAAGAAAAGAGAAGCAGCAGTACCAGGGCTTACCCAAGTTGCTAACGTGAATCTTGTGGCCACCAAACTCTGCCTTGCCGGAGAAGTTTCGAAATCAAGCCCTGCAGAAAGCATTGAAAGGAAACAGATCATGAGCATGCATTAATCCGGTTTTTCGATTCAGAATCGGCGTATCGGATTACAAAACAATGTTTTAGTTACCAGTTGAGGACTTGCCTAACTCTGCATCTGCATCTTGAGCTCTAAGCATGAGTAGGGCAAAAACAAGGTACACAGCAGCTTGTTCTCTCTTCATCTTTGGAAGGTGACTGGTTTTTTGCATGGGAGGATTGGGAGTGTGTGGGGGTCTCGTACGCATGCATGATTGGATTTATAATTGGGTTTACTTGTTCGTTAATCATAACTTGGTTTGAAAATTATGGAATGCCCTCCAAAACATGTCTGGGAATCCAATGCCACATCTTTAGAGTTAATGAGCAGCTTGTCATTGTATGTTGACTTCTCATCCACTGTGCAACATTGACACTAATAATCAAAAGGTTTACAGAAATTTTTTCCGAAAAACGTTCTTTTGTCAGACTGTGAATTTGAATCATTGATTAGGTCGAAATCTTCTGATTGTGAGGTTTAGATTTACGATTTGAAAACATGGTAATATCATCAAGTCTCTAAAAACATAAGTCCGACAAGAAAACATTGCTCGGTTTATAATCCAAATCATAGACAGTTGTTACAAGAAGTAGAATAGTATTTGCGCGAGAATTAATTTGGGAATTTTCCACAAGGGACAAGATTTTTCTCATGAGAAATGATGTTTCATGCCTTCGTTGACTTCATGATTAGATTCCGATGTAGCTTTATTTCATAGGCTATTCCTGTTATGCTTGTGATTATTAAACCAGAAAGGAACGGAAGAGGATCCTATCCTGAGCTTAATGGGGATTCTCCTAACCAGCTTATTTGGACCGTTCAAACTTAATCCAACGGTTGTAATTATTATAACTTTTAAAATATCATTCTGTTTGGAGCCGTTTGATTAAATTTGAACGGTTCAGATGTGCTAGTCAGGAGGATCCCAGCTCAGGAGAGGATCCTCTTCCTAAAAGAACAAGGTTGAGCACAATTCGGGTGCTCCACACTTCGGTCTTTTATGTGGACCCTAACGAGTGCCGACTAATTATTTACATGATTACATGTAACTGACTTAGATAACGTGTACTGTAATCATGACATTATGTTTTTATGTTACAAAGTAATGTGTAAGTTTCTCTTTTGACGCACTCAATCATCCACGTTGCTACTCTGCCACACAACCTTTGGCAACTGGCTTAGTGGATTAGGATGGAATAACGTACAAATGGTTAGTTTGGTATTACTGTACATTAAAAAAATGGACTTTTAACAAAAAATTCGCGATACTGTTTACTTTAACAAAAAATCACATTTTTACACTAAAAAGTCAAACCTGATACTATTCATTTTACTTTTTATTTTGTCCTTATCGTTAAAACTCAAAGTTTTCAAGCTCTTTTCATTAGTTTTTCTTAAAAAAAATTTACTTATGTTGTGCTGTGGAATAATTAATTGTGAAATAAAACAGTTAGATGTTTGATAAATTGGATTTGCAAAAGTGCTTTGTGTCCAAAAAGCAGGATCAAAGTGTTTAGTAAACTTTTGGATAAATTATGCAAAACTACCTCAATTATGGATTGTAACACAATCTCATACATCGTGTTTTAAACATTGCAATGTTATACCTCAACTTATGAATTCGTTGTAATGTCAGACATCCGTTAGTGATTCTGTTAAATTAGCCGTTAAGTGATGATTTGACAACTAAAGAGCCCATATATTTGTTGACATGGCAGTCAACTTGTGCTATTAATAAATAAATAAATAGATAAAAACATTTAAAAAAATTATTTATATAAAAAAATAATAATAATAAGAGTGGGCCCCCTTCAAATAACAAAAATCCATCGTATTCTCCGACACCCTCCGCACTCGCCGACCTCGCCAAAACTCCACTGCATATACCAATCTGCCTTGCACAAAATCTGACATTTGAAAAGGAGTGGAAGCAAAACCGTAACCATCCAAAACCCATTGCAGAGTTTAATTTCTTCAAATTCACCCAAATTTGCAGTCTTTCTTCATCGACCACATGAAGTCTTTGAAAATGTTCCTTCTTTTTTCCTGTTTTCCGTCGGGTTTTCTCATGAGACCTTTAACTCCCACCTCTTGCCGCGGCATTTGATCCTCGAATACGCAGAAAACATACCCACTTCAAGGAATTGGAGGATGAGATGGGTTTTGGGGATTCAGGTTTGGGGGTTTGCGGATTCACGTACGTGAACTGTTATGAATCAATCGTGACTGCCTTAGTCACGGTGAGATTTTAGTTAATAGTAGTGAGGACTAAAGTGTAAGGTAGTTAAAAGGCATAATTGTAAGGGATTAAAAGTATGGGGTTCGATTGTAATGGGCCAATACTTAGTAGAAAGTTTAGTAATTGTTAGTCATTGTCCAGGTGGCACTTTTGTATTGGGGAATTGCAGGCATGTGGGATATACATGCTCCCGGAATCATTGTAATGGCAACTTTTTGGAAAAATCAGTTTATATTTCTCTTGGTTCTCTCTCTATCCTATCACCTTCTATCACTTTCATTGCTACCGGTTCTGGTTGATTCTCCGGCACCAGTTGAGTACCTAACATTGGTATCACCCTCCGTTCCTGGATTTTCCCATCCGTGTATGCCCCGTCCCAAACCCACCACTCGTTCCACCATGGATGCCCGCTTTGCTGCTTTCGAATCTGAATTCCCGTCGATCATCCGTGAGGCGGTGAACGCCGCTTTTGATGCTAAGCTTCCAGCCCAACTCGATGCGCGCCTTCCGACGTATTTCGATGCGCGCCTTCCGGCGTATTTTGAGCAGTTCCGCCGCGAGCTCACACATGAACTCACTTTTCATCGTGAGGGTGACGGTTCATCCATCCTACCTCCTCCCGATCCACATGTTCCTCCTGAGTTGGCTCAGATCCCACCACCGCCTCATCCTGGCCCTCCGAATCCACGGCCGTCGTGGCAACAGCACCTCGACTTTCCCAGATTCACTGACGGTGATGATATCCTTGCTTGGATTTACAAAGCCGAACAGTTCTTCTCCTTCTATGGGATCCCAGATGCTCAACGTGTTCTCACAGCCTCCTTTCATTTTGAAGGTGAGCTTCTTCACTGGTTCCGTTGGATAGACTGCATCACCACCACCCCCACTTGGCCGGAGTTTACAAAAGCCCTTTGTCGAGAGTTTGGACCCTCTCCTTTCGACGATAGTGCTAAGGCTCTCTTCAAACTTCGCCAGCTAGGTACTCTTCGTGACTATATCACTGAATTTCGCCGCTTAGCTACTAGATCACCTGAGATTAGCCATCTTCTGTTACGAATTTGCTTTTTAGGGGGGTTGAAAAAAGAACTTCGTTATGATGTCAAATTGTTAAAACCGACCACTGTCCATGAGGCGATTGCCATTGCGGTGCAGCTTGATAACAAGCTCACGGAGCTAAAATCGGTCCCATCTTGAAACCATACAGCTTCTAAACCATTTTCCACCATTGTTCCACCTTCCTCCCATAATGTGCCACACACTAGCAACCTTGCTATTAAAAAGCTAACCCCATAGGAGATCCAGAGGAAGAGGGCGCACGGGGAATGTTGGTTTTGCCCTGATAAATGGGTAATGGGACATAAATGTGGTCTTAAACAACTATTGATGATGGATGTGATGGATTCTGAAGTTGTGGAAGACAATATAGAGGCCGATCACCCTGAGTTGCAGCACATGGAACTTAGTGAATGTGCTTTTTATGGCACTGATGGAGGCTCTACAAAACACAATATGAAAGTGCTTGGTCAGATTAATGGTCACCCTGTGAAGATTTTACTTGACTCGGGTAGTTCACACAACTTTGTTGATTCCAAATTGCTTAAACAATAGGGATATCAAGCAGAACCTACCAAGGCTTTTCAAGTCATGATAGCTGATGGAGGCAAGGTTACAAGCTCCGGTTGTTGCAAGGCTGTGGAATTGTCTCTTGCAGGGTATCATTGTCTCACAGATTTGTATTCCTTGTCTCTGGGGGTTGTGATGTAGTTTTAGGGGTGCAATGGCTATCCACAGTGAGCCCTGTGTTATGGGATTTCCAACTACTCACTATGGAGTTCACTAAGGACCACCAAACCTACAAGTTGTCCCACCATTCTTCAGATGCCTCAGTCATTCAAGAAATCTCGCTGCACCAATTGGATAAGGAACTAGTTCACTCTAACTTGGGGTTACTTTTGTATTCCATGGAAGAAGAGAAACTAGAATCATGTGACTTAAGTTCAGTGCAGTTGCAGGAGCTGCAGCAACTCTTGGGTAAGTTTGAGGCACTCTTTGTCTTGCCTACCAAGCTTCCCCCACCTAGAGACCATGATCACCATATTCCTTTGGTGCAAGGTGCCAAACCCCCAAACATCCGACCCTACCACTATGGTCCATTGCAAAAAACCGAAATCGAAAAGGCGGTTCAGGAGTTACTGGAGGCAGGTTTCATAAGACCAAGCCATAGTCCATTTTCTTTCACTGTGTTACTAGTAAAAAAGAAAGAAGGCACTTGGAGAATGTGCATTGACTATAGGGAGCTTAATGCCCTCACTATTAAGGATAAATATCCCATACCCCTTATTGATGATCTGCTGGATGAGTTGCATGGGTCTCTCTATTTCTCTAAGCTAGACTTACGATCTGGATAGCATCAGATCTTAATGCAACCTGGGGACATCGAAAAACGGCATTTAGGACTCATGAAGGGCACTATGAGTTCCTAGTTATGCCTTTTGGGCTTACAAACGCTCCTACCACATTTCAAGGATTAATGAATGCTTTATTCAAACCCCATTTGCGAAAATGTGTGTTAGTCTTCTTTGACGACATTCTTGTTTATAGTCGGACCTGGGAATCCCATTTAGCCCATTTGCAGATGGTGTTTGAGATATTACAGGCCAATCAACTCTTCCTCAAGAAATCTAAATGCTCCTTTGGTCAAAATAGAGTTGAGTACTTGGGTCACATTGTCTCCCAGGAAGGAGTGGCACCGGACCCTCGAAAAATTGAAGCTATACAAAGTTGGCCTGTACCAAGGAATGTCAAGGAACTCAGGAGGTTTCTGGGTTTAACAGGCTACTATAGGAAATTCATACCAGGCTTTGGCAAGATTTGCCAGCCCTTATACCACTTGACAAGGAAGGATGGTTTTCATTGGGATATCGAAACTCAACAAGCTTTTGACCAGCTTAAAACAGCTATGGTTTCTCCACAGGTGTTCGCACTACCAGATTTCTCCAAGCCTTTTGAATTAGAGTGTGATGCCTCAGGCTGTGGTATTGGAGTTGTCCTACAGCAAGGAGGACGGCCTATTGCTTTTTCAAGCCAATCACTAGGTCCCCGAAATCAAGCACTATCCACTTATGAAAGAGAACTAATTGCAGTGGTTTATGCCGTACGGAAATGGCAGAATTATCTACAGGGACGGCATTTCATAATTAAGACTGATCATAATAGTCTTAAATATTTTCTACACCAACGAGCTAATACTGCATTCCAACAGAAATGGGTCTCTAAATTGTTGGGGTATGATTATGAGATACAGTTCAAAAATGGCTCTCAAAATGCAGCAGCCGATGCCTTATCTAGGTTACATGGGGTGCCTAGGCTACAAGAATCGTTGGAGTTAACAGGAGCATGCTATGCCATTTCTTACCCATACCATGGATGGATTGATGACTTAAGAAGAAACAATGAACAAGATGAGTGGGTCAAAACAAAGAAAAAAGTGTTGGAAATGTGCCCTAAAGCCATTCATATGATGATACTTTACGGATATTTCACATGTTAAACTAATCTAGTTTACATATAAAGGGCAAACATTATTGTTTGAGACGTCTCATATAAATGTTATATGCTTAAACGATAAAGTCCAAGGAATATGTGATTGGGAGAATGCAATCTAATGAAGTTAGATTAATGAGACCATTCTTTCGTAGACACATCCTAAACGTTCCTGATCATAGGATTGCCAATTGGGCATTGACAGTCCGATAAGATCAGTACGTACTATGCCTTCTCTCAGGGAGAGTGACTAGTCTCGAGTCATTGGTGTGTGTGACATCAAGACAAGTACGTAGGTGCTCAATAGAGAATGAGTTCACTGAACACGATCAACGAGGAGTTCTCATACTCATGTCACATGAGAACTCATGTTTGGGATAATGCAAATTAGTCCTTTGACCTGAGGCATCACAGTTGTTGTCTTGTGGTTAAGTCCTTGATCTTTGATTATGTCAAAGTCACCCCATCGGGGTGTCCACGACATCATTGGGGTTAAGCCACTTAGTCATGGAGACAAGTGAATGTGCAACAAGGGATCTCTAACCTTCAAAATGATTTGAGGGAGAATACTCTATGATATGATTAAAATCTCTGGCCAGAGTATGAATGAGATTGGGGAATGCGTTCCAAATCACATTCAAGGTAATCATAAAATGCAAATGAATCACATTGGATAGTAGACATGAATAAATAAACTATCAAACCAAACAATGTGGTCAAGAGTATTAGATTAGAGAAAGACCGTATTGCATTTGTAATCCTAAACTGAATAGGTTCTCTACCTCTTCTGATTAGCTTGGGTAGCCATGATATGCTGCTAGGTGTCACTCATGGTTTGTGGAAGCCCTAAACGTGTGTAATCACTAAAGGGAGAATTGAAAGTAAGTTTCAATTCACAATCGATGTAAAATGGTTTTAATCGCCCACTGCCTCGCTAAAAGGAACCTAATGTATCGTACACCAAATAAGGTGGAGATTGAAGAAACAAAGGAGATGAATTAAATGGTTTAATTATTTATGGCAAGGATTAATTAATATGTTAATTAATCAAACGAATAAGTTCGTTAAAGACCTCAGGATAGTTTTGGACCTTAAGGCCCAATGGGCTTCGAACGTCAAAGCCCATTGACTTAAGTTGTATGACAACTTAATGAATAAAGATTCACAAAGGCCCAAAAGCCCATATCCATTTAGTGTTGAATTAGGGTTTTTGGTTCTTTAGGTCATTTAAAGAAGTGACTATATAAAGAACTTTATAACCTAAAATTTAAAAGTTGTTGATTTTAGAGAAAATTGGTGAGAACGCAAAGCTTCCATTTCTCTCTAAGAGGCCAACCACCTTGGGGGATATTGTCTAGCAATTCTATTTCCTCAAGGTCACTCATTTCCTCTCCAATCCAACCTTGGTGTAGAATCTTTAGAGGTTCTCAATTTTGGGAACTTGGAGAACCTATTCTTCTAACCAAATCCATGGAGCTAAGAAGCAAGGAATGAAGGCCCTATCTCTTGGGTGATTATCCTTTGCATATGCAAAGAGGAATCTACAAAGGTAAATATTTCTCAACTAACAAATTGTTGTTTTTAAGTTGAGTCAAGGTTCACCAATCTACTAGGCTTTGAATTTCATGGTAGATGTTTTGTTTTTGAATGCATGAAAGCATGATTCCGCCTTTAATTGTTAATTGCATGCTATATGATGTTATTCAAATGAACATGTTTTTCACAAAATTTCCTTCAAGTGGTATCAGAGCCTAGGTCTAGTAGTTGGTGAATCATTTTGGGTTTTGTAGTTCATAGTTTTTGATTTAAAAGTTGTAATATGTTACAAGCTTTATTCTTGTTTCTTTGAATGTAAATTTTGTTAGAAAATTTGCCATCTCAAATGTTGTAGATGTAGTTCATATGAGCATGAATTTTGGAGCTAAAATTTGGTGCCATGTTTTTTGGGAAATTCGGCCAAATCCAAAGGGTGATTTTTTGGGTTCATGTTTGTCTTGTTAAAATGGTTTTAAAGTGACTTTTGGAACCCCTAAGTACCCTAGGATGTTAACCCTCTTTTGAGTGATGAAAATTTGAGTTTTGGTGAGTGAAAACATTCATGGAGCTATTATGAGTTTTCATGAGTGTTCTTCAATGTTCTTGAAGTTCTTGCCAAGAACAAAAAGTTTTGAAGTTTTGATTCAAAATGTTTTATGTTTTTACATAAAGTTTTTGGTTTAATTTTAGTGGGTGATCATTATTGGTAAAGTATTATTAATGGTTTTAATGGTAGACAAACTTTTTTAAAAGTTTGACATAAATTCAATTAATGGCTATAATGGTAGACAAACTTTTTTAAAAGTTTAACATAAATTCAAAATATTTCATCTTTACCTCACCTAACAAAACTCACTTACAAAAACTTTGTAAAAATCTTTTTTTTTTTTATCATGGCCGGCCACCCTAATTAAATAGGGTATTTTTGGGTCTTTTATTCAATTACATAAAGTTTTGATACTTTTGTGTATTTGCACTTTGGCCCAAAAGTTTACGTTTTTACGTTAAGGTCCAAAAACGTTAAAGGACAAATTGTTTTGCTCCTTTAATGAAGTTTTTTGTATTTGTTGAAATTTTTGGGTTTTAGTTGTAATTACATGAAGTAGTGGACTTTTGTGTTTTTACAAAGTGACCCCAAAAGTTTGTGTTTCGCAATATAGCCCAAAAAGTTGTGGTTATTGCATGATGGCCCAAATTAAGTAGGGAACAAAAATTGTTTTGTCTCTTTAAATGAGAATTGGATTTTCATTTTATTTAGCTCCATTTAAATCAATTTTATGGATACAAAAACCAAATGAAAATGTTGCATTCAATTTAATTAATTAAAGTGTTGATTAATTAAAGGGTGATTATGAACCTAAGCCAACGATAATTGAGCTATGTGATAGGCCGTTTCAAATTTGTTTGAACCATGGGAATGTGTAGATTAATTTTGGTTGTAATTTGATTTGATCAAATGTTGTAAAAGAGCATAAGCTCTTCTTTACTTTAAAGTAATTTGTTTTATGCAAATGTTGTAAAGAGCATAAGCTCTCTTTTACTTTGAAGTACTTCTTTCTTGCTTTATTTGATATGCATGAAAATGAAGTAGTTGGGTCCAACGCCCCTAAGAACAACACGCCTTAATGTGATTAAACGCGTAACTAAAATCAATCTCCATCCCTAGTCCGAGATTCAACACAAGGCTCGTGTTGAATCTAAACAAAGGTTCATAGTCATCCTAAGGCCCTAAGGCAACTATATAGTCCATCAAATGAATGCAAACCTTACGTTAGTAGTATCATATACTCTTGCTTTAAAAAACCGTTTTATAAATATAGTGGGAGTATTATATACAACTAAATTGAATCAAATGGACCAATAGTTGTAATAGGACCAAAATTGTTTTAATAAAGATTAAAATGAATATGTTTATGTGATGAGACCAAAAACCCTCAACCAAACCATTATTAAGTTGAAAAGCGTGAGAGTGCTTAGAACACTCTTTCGTGGCCTTCCACCGTGGTAGGCTCCAATCGTTTATGACTTGTACACCGGCTTCACCCTATCATGGGGGAGTACAAAGTGCATGCTTATACTCAGGAGGAGTCTATATACATACTTGATGAGGTGAGTGTAGGCAACGAGGATGGCCGACATCGTATCATCGTGAGGCTATTCTTGAACCCCTTCACGCACTAAGCATGGTGGGAATGACTTAACTAAGTGCAATGGAGCCAATATCATATCATTGTGAGGCAACATTCTCTAGAGGCCAAATTGATGGGTACTTGCATTAGTTGCAAATGAGTAAGTGTACTCTCTCATTATTATTAATGCTAGCCAATATCATATCATTGTGAGGTGGGCTTGGTAATAGTGAGTCTCCCATAACCTACTAAGAGTTTCCTCCAAAACTCTCGAATTCCAATGAGGGATATGGAATTTGCCAAAAATAGTGGGTGGTGCTATTTGATTTAAAGACCCGAATCAAATGGCTTAAAATCAATCAATTTATATTCGTTATGTATTTGTTTACCAATATATTTGCAAACGCTATCCAAAACTTGACAAAGAAAATCCAAATGTTTTAGTTTCCGGACTTGGTAACACAATCCCAAAGATTGTCTTAAATGGATTGTGCATGTACCTAAGAAGTCTCATCCTCACAATCTTCCTATTGATAATGTATCATTGGAAGAACATGTTAGAAATGTCTATCATGAAGAGGACAACACAAACAACCAATGCTTATTCCTTCGTTATATGAACAAAGGAACTTATGAACAAATAAGAGTTGCCTTGAACAACTCTTGAAAGTTTGTAATTATGTTTAGAACATAATGATTGGTTGACAAAAATAGTCCATCAACATGGACTTATGATGATTTTGAATCATTGAGTGTTGAAGTGATAAACCACTTAACGAGACGGAAACTAAGCTAGGACTTCACCTTTATGTCCCTATCCTAATGGTTCACTAAGTTTATTGTAAACTATGTAGTGAACAATAACCACACACTCTCCAAAATGTTTGATGTGTATAACACAATTGAAAAAGGTTTCAAGAGAGATAGTGGGAGTTTAGGGACCATGACTATTGTAGTCAAAGGAGAAGTCAAATGAAGAAGATAAAATTAACTCCAAGGGAACAAACTTTCTTTATGAAAGGATGGACATTGGAAGGGGTATTTGCAAGAAATGTCTTGCAAGTGTCAAGAACACACCTTTCGAAGGTGTTGTAAATTGTTCTTGAATAGTTCAAAACAGTTGGTTCTTCTACTTGAATGCATGATTCCGTATTAGTAACTATGTTTTACAATCGTTGTAAAAGTGTGGCTAATAAGAAATAGAAGATTAATGAGAGAAGAGAAAGTACTTCACATTTGGAACGTGAATAAAATATAGATCTATGCGAAAGCAGATGGTACTAACTTCCTCATATAAACTACCAAAGAAATTGGAAAAACCAAAAATTGTCTTTACATTCCAATTTTAAGGAACTTAATTCCGTCACTATAATAGAGATGGATGAATGTTTTGTTTGACAAAACATTGTTCTTTATTAATCAATGATTGGATTATAGTAATCTAATTGATTGTCTCTATAGTAGAGATGATATGGTAGCGTTAACTGTTTAGAATATAATGATGCTTAAAACCCAAAAAGGTTGCAAGATAGTGGCAATTGTCCACAACATAATACTACTCATGTTGTATGACATTCACCGAAGATCACTCTCGGTTGGACTATAGTTTATTATGAATAAACACAAGTCCGAATACTTTGCAAAAGGTTTCAAAGAATTCAAGAAATGTAAGTTGATGAGTAAGACGTCTAAAGTACTTACCTCCTTAGATTTGATCCAAGGAAAGGTAACACTTTAGATGAGTTTCCTTGAAAGATATCAAGGAAATTAGCATCATAAGATAATGATTTTCTCCATTAGGAGAAGAACGAACTTGAATAAGATTTAGTTCGTTGGATTAAAAGTATGGGGTTCGATTGTAATGGGCCAATACTTAGTAGAAAGTTTAGTAATTGTCAGTCATTGTCCAGGTGGCACTTTTGTATTGGGGAATTGCAGGCATGTGGGATATACATGCTCCCGGAATCATTGTAATGGCAACTTTTTGGAAAAATCAGTTTATATTTCTCTTGGTTCTCTCTCTATCCTATCACCTTCTATCACTTTCATTGCTACCGGTTCTGGTTGATTCTCCGGCACCGGTTGAGTACCTAACATGAACACCCTTTTTTTTTTGGGGGGGGGGGGGTTGTTTAAGTCGCTGAGGGAGGCGATTGCGAGGTAGCAGCAGGTGAAGCAAACGAAGAAGCACAAGGCGGCGTTTGCACCGCACATTGGGGGGGTCGGAGACTTAGAAGGGAAGTCGGCGAGGGCGGAGAGCGTCGGAGAAGATGATGGATTTGTGATTTGAAGGGGGCGGGGCCCACTCCTTTTTATTTAAATTTTTAAATGATTTATATATATATATATATTTATTTTTTTTTTTTTTTAATGCCACAAGTTGATTGCCACGTCAACAAATATATGGACCCTCCATTTGCCAAATCATCATTTCACAGTTAATCTGATATAATCATTAACGGAGGTCTAACATTGCAACGAATTCATAAGTTGATGTATGACGTTGTAATGTTTAAAACACGAGGTATGAGATTATGGTGCGACCCATAGTTGAAGTAATTTTGTGTAACTTACCCTAATTTTTTATATAAAAGTGTTGTGAATATGTATAACGATTGAAAAACCAAAGATATATTGTAATGGTACGGTAATTGTCCCAAACCGAAGATATTTGATATGGTATTGGTATCCAAAATCAATATCGACGGTATAGAAAACTTGGCATGATAATGGTACTAAATTTGCCATACCAACAATTTGATATGATAAATAATACGGTAATCGTACCAAACACACCCTTAAAATCACGTGTTACTAGACCAACTAAATCACTGATCATGTACAAGACTATCATCCGTTGACCCTGTACATTGCACTCGTATAAGATCCGCGTGAGAAAGTACCTCTTTTGAAACACCACCGTCCATTTTATGGAGGCAGATTGTCTGCCCTCTTGTTTGGGTACCCTTTTCATCCCTCCTATTTTGTGCGGTCACGATTAAACCACGTCAACATTTTATATTAATTTTTTTATAGAGATAATAAGACAAAAAACAATAAAAATATAAAATATTGACGTGGCTTAACCGTGACCGCACAAACAGGATGGGATGAGAATGGCACTTAAACAAGAGGGTAGAGAGGGCAGAGTTTGGAGAGCAGACAATCTGCCTCCCCATTTTATTCCTGTGAGGAGACTAGGTCCCTAGGACACAAATCACACAGCCTTTGGCAAATGGCATAGAAGACTAGTATGGACTATGATGAGCTCCATGTGCTAAGAATTTTAGGTCTCCTTGAACCATTAACTGATACAGCATAATATAATTTCCGCGTAAAAAAAGAAGATCCTCCACTTCCTTTGAGATGACTAAATGAGAAGAAATTAATCCAATCTCCATTGTTTTGAATTTGCACATCCAAATGAGTGTTATAATCTAGTGGTATACAATGTTAGCGAACACGTGAAAGTTTTCAATAAGGCTTATTTAGCTACGCTCTTTGGAATTCTTTGGAATTCGCTTTGGATTCAACTTTGTCTCCTAAAACTCAAAAGCCGTCACTTTACTTCCTGAAACTCGATTTCGATCCCACTTTGCCACCTGAAAAATTCACTTGGAATTTACTGTTAAGCCAAACTACCAAGAAATTGGAACTTATTTTGCAAAATAATTAACCTTTTCAGGTTGAAGCAGCTCCAATCTTGGGGTTGGCGACCTCAAGCATTGTGGCAACTCCTCTGTTCTCATCATCCAAAATCGCTCCTTTTTTATCAAATCTTCAATTAATTATAGCAAAACCCAAAACTCAAAAGTTTTAATGAGCTTACATGACCACTCATCGGCAAGCTCAGAGCAACAAAACCCAACAAATAACTCACTACTTTTTCATACGAATTCGAACAGAGGTATAGAACATACCGATTTGAAGCGAGAAATTTCAACTTTGGGGTTTCCAATTTCCGATCTCTCTAGGCAGAGGAACAGTAGATTGAGTAAGGGGAAGAGCAGCGGTGGTACTTGCAAAGCTCGAATGTTCGTGCATGCAATTAGAATAATTATTTATCATATGTTTTGATGATGATTATGTATAATTACCTGTTACCCCAGCGAGGGTGAAGCTCAAGAACTAGAACCTGTTCTTCAAGGGTGATGTTGGCACGACGGACATTGGGGAGGAGATAACTGAGCCACCGTAATGTGCAGCTCTTTTCTTTTTAGACCTGGGTTTAGTTGCAAAATTGAAAACACATGGTCAACTCGTTAGTCAATAATTGGTAAAGGCAAGAGGGATCTGAGGAAATATAGAGATAAAAGAAGGAGCAGAGGAAATGTTGCCCAACAGAGGAGAGGGAATGAGGGAGGAGCCTGGAGGGGGAGATGTTGTCCAACGGAGGAGAAGGGAGGAGATACCGTCGAACGGAGGAGGATGTTGTGGTTCGCAGTTCAGAGAGAGTGAACCGGAGAGGTTCATCTGGAAACAAATGGAAAAGCTTCGTTGTGGAAACAAATGGAAAAGCCGAGCTTTTCCATTTCCACGATGACCAACACTTGTGTATCAGGGCTAAATTAGTAAATGTACTGTACAACCTGAGGATTAAGGCCGAAGATGTTTAACAACTGAAGGCCAAATCCGTGAAATCACTGTTACCAGTTGGGGTGGCGGGAGTGGCATCGGCGTAAGTGTTAAAGTTATAATTTATTGATAGGTTGAAGTTATCGTTCGGTTTGATTCGAAAAACAAGTTGATTACAAACTCTTAATCTCTATATATGAACAAAACCCACGCCTTTCTCTATAAAAATCCAACCCAAAATCTTCTCTCTCTCTCTCTCTCTCTCTGCGTTTTCCATGGCTACGACTCCTGCTCCTGCTTCCCAAGCCAGCCTCCTCCTCCAAAAGCAACTCAAAGGTTACACCTTAACCTCAATCCATATATATTTCTGTTCTCGTTTGTTTAAATATTTTACTCTGTTTTATTTATTTTTTCTCTGAATATTTATGTAGATCTCTGCAAAAACCCAGTTGATGGATTCTCAGCCGGTTTGGTGAACGAAGCCAACATCTTCGAATGGAGTGTCACGATTATTGGCCCACCCGATACTCTCTAGTATGTTATTCGATGTCATTCCCGTTCTTTGAAACATGGTTTTTATCGAAACTCAGTTTATGTCTTTTGTTTTGGTGCATGTGTGTGTTCTTTTAACAGGTTTTTCTTTTGATATGACTATAAGGGTTTGTTTGAATTCATGTGTTTAGTTTTGGGTTCTGATTATTTAATGGAATTGGTTACAAAGTTCGTATCTTTTACTGTGATGATTAGTTCACGGTTTGGCCTAAAGCATGAAACTTTTTATTTGAACATGATTGGATCAAGTGTTGTTTGATTTTTTGGTGTTCGGCGGATGTTACTAGAAGCTAATTTAATGCGTTCTTTAGATAATGAAGACGAAAAAGGGTTTCAAATGTTTGTTTGATTTTGACATGATCGGATTAAGTGTCGTTTGATTTTTCAGTGTTCGGCAGATGTTACTAGAAGCTAATTATTGCATTGGTTCGATAGTGAAGACAAGAAAGGATTTCGGATTATTTTTTGGGAACCGAATTCTTTAGTTGACCTGGTTCATTATAATTTATTTGTTGTAGTGAGGGCGGTTTCTTTAATGCCATCATGAGTTTCCCCGAGGATTATCCGTGCAACCCTCCTGTCGTGAGATTTACCTCAGAGATGTGGCACCCCAATGGTGACTGTCTTCTGTATATTGTTTCTGAAGTAACTTTTGCATATTTCTTTTCCGCCCTTAGTTCATTGTGATCAAGCTTCCATGTTTTTTTGCAGTTTACGCCGATGGAAAGGTTTGTATTTCAATTCTTCATCCCCCTGGTGACGATCCAAATGGCTACGAGCTTGCAACTGAGTGCTGGAATCCAGTCCATACAGTATGTACTTATTTGTCAATTTACTTTATTATTGCTCTGTGATTTGATGGGTTCACTTGTTTAGTTGTAGCCATAATCCTAAAGATTTTAGGGTTCAGTGTTGGCTTGCAAGTTGCAACTGTATTACCATTGTGTGGTTATAAGCACCGGATCAATTACTTAGCGGATTTTGTAGTGTGGTTTCCCCTTTCTGTTTCAAGTATATAACAATGAAATATTGGAAGGCTGTGCGTGTTTGGATTCATGTCGTTTCTGGATAAAGAGTCGAAACTTGGAGAGTTACAGATATGTAACTGATCAAGTTTGTGTGTGTCATTAATACACTGATTATCTGATGGCAGTTATAATTGGCAGTGCAACTTGGTGGTGGCTAACTGTAAGGATTGAAATGAGATCGTCACAGGACTGAATTGTACAATAGCCTTGTGGGTCTCATCCTAAGCCAGTATTGAGGTGCTTGTTCCTAAACCCTAGCACAACTCTAGTTTAGACAAAGATTGCTTGAGTTGGGTTCGGGTTTGTTATTATATTGTGCAGTACATTTTTTTACCTGCATGATGCATTGGAAACTAGTGCATCGCTCGATTGGCAAAGTCCTAATCATTAGTCATTATTGTTTGTGCTAGCAGCTTAGCACCATGAACCTCATGTTTATTTGCTTCCTGTTCCTTTGTCTTGAGGAGGAACGGTATGAGACGAGACAAGCTTGCAGTATAGTGACAGAATCTTGAGAGTTGATGATACAGTACATATCTGAACTTTCTGTATGTTTCAACCGGGAGTGCTCAAGTGAAGAGAGTTGTGATTTAATCTTCAAGTTGTCTCTACCTAGCGTTTTAGGTGCTTATGGAAAAGTTGGCACTGATGTCGGGACCAACTCCATCTTTTACAAGGCAATGGAATCGGTTGTTTGAAAAGTGGGCTTGTTGCAAGTTGAAGATCCTTGACACTGACTTCGGAATGGCTGTACTTCTATTGTTGTTGGAGAAGTGATGGTGAAGTTGTGCCCTAAATAGAGGGTACATACTGAAAGTTGTGGTGAACTCGTAAAATGTTTGTTTATCTATGACTCTGAGGGATGTCTTTAACTGGAGACAGTTGTGGATGTGCTATGTTATCGAATGTAAATTGTAAGTTTTGGTTCTGTTTTACACACATCCCGGGCATTTTGTTTAATATTTTATGCATCCATACTATTATATGAACGTAGTTAGCGTGTTCGTATTGTTGAGGATCTACTGACAAATTTTTTGTTTTTCTGCAGGTTGAGAGCATTGTTTTGAGTATAATCTCAATGCTTTCAAGTCCTAATGATGAATCTCCTGCGAATGTCGATGCTGCAGTACGTGTTGTATTTTCATTGTCTTTATGTTTTGATTCCATGATCAGTTCTTTTGAGTATTATTTGTTTGACACTACTTTGGATTGGACATTGGAGTTCAATGTTCACATATAGAACGACATGGTATAAATGCTTCGATTTTGGAAGTTAGCACTTGTGTTGGTAACATATTTTCTGGGGATCTTCAATAATTCCTAAAGCCTACCGCACTTGTTAGTCCACTTGGTTTTCTTAAAAGTAACATCTAAGCTCACAAACAAGACGTGATTTTCTTCCCGGTAAAACACATTGGACAGAAACATAGTTTAAGCAGCTTTTCCGTACATCCCAGTACTAGGATGCACTGTCATCCAGGCTTGTATGTATTGAATTTTAAACAGTGAAGCCATAAGTGTCGGTTCAACTGGTTCAACCGGCGATGCACATGAATGGCTTATCTTATTTACTTATATACGTTGTGGTAACTTTCTAATCCGCTGACATGTTAATTATGTGTGTTTGCAGAAACAATGGAGAGAAAGTAGGGAGGAGTTCCGGAAGAGAGTAGGGCGGTGTGTCAGAAAGTCTCAAGAAATGCTATGAGTTCATTGCATAAACTAGATAGATATCATGCAGCCAGATATACTTCTGTTTTGTTCTGTTTGAGGAAATGGAGCTGTTTGCAACAAGACCGTGCTTGCGTCCGATGAAACTGCTGTTGCTAGCAACTGCGTTCAGGTTCCGTCTTTGAGGGTCTGTTTTTGTTTGGAATGTCTCAAACTGCAAACTGTTTTTGGTTTTTGTATTTGTTTTTGTTTGAGTAAAATGCCGATTTGGCCCCTGAACTATCACCTAACTTTTGATTTGCCCCGTGAACTTTTTAATTGGAAAATTAAGGACTTAAAACTAATTTTTTTGGCCGATTTGCCCCTGCTGTTAATTTTTCATTCATTCCATCCAAATTTCTATTAAATAGAAAACCTTAGATTTCTAAAACATAAACCTATGCAAATATGTGTGCTTCTATAGTTTTTGTGTCTAAAGGTCTAGCGAAGTGACGTTTTTGTCCACAAAGGAGAGTCACGTGGTGTACATGTGATAAGAATTAACGTTAATTTGGATGAAATCTAAGAAAAACTAACGGTAGAGGGGAAATCGGCCAAAAAAAAATAGTTTAAGTCTTTAATTTTCTAATTAAAAAGTTCAAAGGGGAAATTGAAAATCAAGTGATAGTTCAGGGGGCAAATTAGCAGTTTAGCCTTTTTGTTTTTGTTTTGGAAGTCTCAAACTGTTTGTTACATTTTCATATTTTCCGGTATGACAAAAAAGTAACTTTGTTTGGAAAGCCAATATGAAATCATGATTGAGATTGAATGAACAAGTGAACGGTTTTCAATGTGAGTTTTGGAATCCCCACCGACCAACTTTTATGATACAAGTACTTATTGTGACGTTCCGTGTCAATTATATGTCATGTGAAGAGAAACTTACATGTATTGTGATATTGCCATCAGGATGAACCTCCCAGCCGATTACGTCTTTGAAAACTTTACCTGAATGTGGACCATTGGAAATGATGAGCATTGACAAATATTTGAAGTCTGTTAAAATCAAAAGCAGTTGTTGATGTGTTGACACACAAAATAGATAAAAACATATGAAGTTGTTGAGAAATAACAATCGAATTTGAACAAATGCTATACTCAACAAGTCATGACGAGTAAGAGTTTCATGCCTCTACCGTTTTTCTTAGGGCATCTTCAATCATGAAGGCTAAATATATTTCTCGGTTACGTTTTAGCTCTTTAAAAATTAAGTTCTACATAATTCTTAAGGTTAAACTTTTTCATCTCCAACGATGCGGGACCAAATCCTTATATCTTAATTAACTTGTGATGCACATGTAAGGGCCTGCCAAGGACCAATCTTCGGCTAATTTCGATTCTTTTTAGTAGATTCATTGTGATCTTTGACTAGAGATGGATATTTCACAAATTTTAGCTAAAAGTAGTTTATAGCCCTTGGCGCAACGGAAATACCCTTGGCAAAGCGGGGAGGTGCAATGAAAAAGTTGCTCCTTTGTGACTAAAAAGTTACGGGTTCAAGTTGTGGAACATAGTCTCTATGCATAACAAAAGTATGGCTGCATACGATTGACGTTGCCCCTAACCCTCGCAAAGTAGTGAGCTTGTTGGTTTGGGTTCGCCTTTTTTTTTTTTAAAGTCTACGCCCTTGGCAGTAGATGGCCTTATATCTTTCTTTTCAGTGACCTATAGAAACAATGTAAGACAAAATCTTAATTGATGTGGCAAGAAGGTTTGCCAGTCTGTCACTTATAAAACCATGTCATTCACATGCTTGTATCTAAAAGCGAACGAACAATTACTCGCAAAATAATCGGAGTAGGATTCTCTCCGCTTCTATTCTCATCTCCTTCCCTTCCTTCTTCTCACACTTTATTTTTTGTCTTATTGTCTCTATAAAAAAATTAATATAAAATGTTGACGTGACTTAACCGTAACCGTTCAAGTAGGAGGAGAGGAAATGGAAGATAGATTAGAAGGAGAGAGAATCCTCCTTCATAATAATAACCATGCAGCCTGAGAGATATGGAATCACAGATTTCTTGACAAGGGGAAGAATGTGAGAGACGACACCTGAGTGGTGGTGACAGATGATAGATGGTATGGAGAAAGAAAAAAAATCATGAGAAAAATGGTGTCTCTCGAATTTAAAGATGGTCACGGGATTTCCATGGATGTCTTTAGGTTTTCTGGTTGCAATTGCATGCTACAATGATGAAGGAAGGATTGGAATTGGTTTGATTTGAAAATATTTGTATGTGAAACTGTGTAAAAATATTGGTTGCAGCAGGCTGGGAAGATTATATTCTCTGAATTAATGTAAAAATCGGCTAACTACTCATATCTCGCGATGAAAAAAAAAATCTCCTTTAGAGGCGATAGGTTGTGATATGATCTCAATTTAATTACGCATTGTCATCCTGTTTGGACCCAAATTTACACCATCGGCCCATGCAATCAAGGCCGTTGAGTGAGCATAGTTCTCAACCGTCAGATGGAAAAAGGCAGATATTTTTGTTAAAGGATAATATTATGGTTTTTATCATAATTATCTTTTAATACGAATTATATGCATTTTCTTAAACCAGATAAATATGATTCGAATTATATCTCAACGGAGAAACCGGTGGAACAGTCCGATTTAATTTGGGTTTGTTAGCAATATACCGTGTGGGTTAGAGCAACTAGGCTATATATATATATATGATTATATATATATTTTTGATTGATGGTTGCCGTAACATGCATATGGCAAGGAAATGAGGCCTAGCCTAGCTAGGTTTCTAATATGATGAGGTTTGAATAGTCAGGATGCATGGTTTTGGGATAATGTTGAAGTCAAGATAATGATGCAAATTGGAGCAGATAATGGTGCATGGGAATTTGGATGGCAGTAATCCACGTCATTTAAATATTATAACCAATCTTTGGGTTAGATTGGTGTTCTGCAAAGATGAAAGAAGCATGGCATTACAAAATCTATAAATAGAGGCAGCGGCAATGATATAAAGGACTTCCAATTCAACACACAAAACTGCCCTGCGCAAACCCTCTCAACAACTTTGAGATTTTTTATTTTCTCTTTTCGCTGATACATCTTCCGTTGGCATCAACAGCACTGTGAAAGCAACCGGTGATATCTTAAGTCGGCATAGATAGCTCTGTCACCGTAGAATCAGCCGGTCTCGCAGCATCTTCAGTTGGCATCAACAGCACTACGGCGAGGACGGTTGGTTACCTATCCAAGTCTTGGTCGAGAAGGATTTTCGAATCCTTATTGGTCGAAGTCATCTCATTAGTCTTCTCGGCGAAGTGAGGTGTTACAGTTATTACATTCGGCACATTGAAAGCCGAATTCGATTCGTGAACTTTGTAAGAATAGCAGCCTTGTCTTCAGGCTCGAGAATCCAAGAGGCCGAGACGTGTTCCTTTCTCGGCAGCAATCGCAAGACGCAGAAGTCGGTAGCGCGACCCAACGCAACATCAACAAATTTACTCCTCGGCCGAGCTCGGCCGACGAGTTGGCACGCCCCGCACACAACCAAATGATGTAGTTAGCTTATTAATTACTCGGCATGCGCGCCACGTAGGCTTTGTAGTTTTTAGGATCAACACATCCATTATAATCTTTTTGCATGGTTAAATGAGTTTCTGACATTCAAAAACTACTTTCTGACTACATTTGGTAGAAGAACTTCCAAGTGCTTCTTGAATAAGCACTTGTAGGTGCTTCTTAAAGAGCACTTGAGATTTAATAAACAAATTCGAATGTTTTTCTAAGTGCCTTGAGTAAAAATGTTTCTTACAAAAACAACCTCAAACGAGCCTCGTGTAATTGACTTTAGATACTAAACACAACGATATTATGAGGATAGTAGGTAAGTCTTTCTCTATAGGAGAACAACTTATACGATACATGTACCCTATTACACAGCATGATGTATCTCATTTTAAATAAATATAGACGTGTATAAAAAAAAACTCACATATTTTTATTTTATTGACACGAGACATTCCCGTACCAGAGTATCTATATTATTAAGTATGGATAGAGACCCCAAAACCAAAAGGATTGTTACGAAGAAAAGTAAAACCAAAAAGGAGAGAAAAGGGGAAACAAAGAATAGAGGGAAAGTAAAAGCAAAGCTTGAAAGCCCCCCACATTACACCACTACCCCACCCACAGACTCTTCCTGCCTCCCTCCCTCCTCCTTCTGCTTCCTGTCTCTCATGTCTCCCTGCTCCTCCTCTCTCTCTCTCTCTAAAACACATCCTTTTTAGCTTTTCTTAGCTTTCTCTCTCTCTCTCACAAACTTTCACTCTCATTTTTTATCCTCTCTTTTCACTCATAGCCTTTCTCCACCCGTGACTCCTCTCCTCACCACTACCAACTTCTTCCCCTCATGATTTCGCCCTCTCAAAAACCTCCTACTCTCCTCCTCCAGCAGCACCAGCAACCCGGCAAATCAACCCCAACACAGCCGCCATGCGCTCTCCTCAGCCTCACCGCAACGGCGGCGACAATCCCTTCCACTCCACCGTCTCACTCCGGAAGCTGAGGCGGTTCAACTACCTCATCCTCGTCTTCCGACTCGCCTCCTTCAGCTCCTCCCTCGCTTCCTTCGTCTTCATGCTCTCCACCTCTCGTGCCGCCGCCAACTCCCCCCGCTGGTACCACTTCGACGCCTTCAGGTACCAATTTCAATCTTACCTCCAATTTTCTTCCTAAATTTCGCTCTGTTTGTTTGGTCGCTGAGAAAATGCAGTGGAGTTCGAAATTACGAAAAAAGTTTGAATTTTTTTTAAAATTTATGGCGCTATTCGGCTCAATTTTCGAAATTTCCTTCAAAGTTGAAGCTTTTAACTTTAATTCGTCCTCTAAATCAAGGAAACAATTGTTTGACCAAAAAATAAAAAACAAGCAAACAATTGGAATTTGTTTTTGGTTCGATTTTCCTGCACTTTCTGAGTAACCAAACAGCCAGATATTTTCCACCAGAGAAACTGATTGGGTCAAATTGGAAAGAACAGATTCGTAGTGGGAGCGAATGCAATAGTGGCGCTCTACTCTCTCTTCGAAATGGTGGCTTCCGTCTGGGAAATTTCCAGAGAATCTACTCTCTTCGCCGAGGTCGTCCAGCTCTGGTTCGACTTCGGCCACGACCAGGTCCTCCATTTTCTCACTCTTCCCCCCCCCTCTCTCTCTCTCTCTCTCTCTCTCTCTCTCTCTCTCTCTCTCTCTCTAACTATTTTAATTAACTTTTAAAAATACGGTTAAGCTTAAAATGAATTAATTAGTGTAAATTAAAGAAAAAGGATTAACGAGAGAGGCGCGATCGTGTAGGCGTTCGCGTACCTGTTGCTGTCTGCAGACTCGGCGGGAACGGCGTTGGCGAGGGTTTTAAAAGGGATGGACACGTGTAAGGCGTGGAACGCGTTCTGCATACAGGTGGACATCGCAATCGCGTTGGGCTTTGTGGGGTTCCTGTTCCTGGGCTTCTCATCTCTCCTCTCGGGCTTTCGGATCGCCTGCTTCATCATCAAGGGATCTCGTTTTCATCTTTAGAGAGAGAAAGAGAGAGAGAGAGAGAGAGAGAGAGAGAGAGAAGAAACAAGAGGGAATATTTGGTAGGTGGAGGTGTTGAGGTTTTACTGTGCGGCCGTACTCTGATTTTCAGACGGGATTGACTGATGATGTGATGGAGATAAGAGGTGTGGGCCCTTCGGATGTAGCTTATTTTTCATTGTGTGTGTGTTTGTTTGCGTGACGACGACGTATTGTGTATAGGAGAATCATGAATTCTCTATGCATTGCTAACTACTACTTAATTTCTGCTTAGCATTCTTTCAATGTGCAAAGCTATAGTTACAAGTTATGTTGGAATTTATCAAAAAATTTGATCGGTTTTACGAATTTCTACAAAACATCGTCAAAAGACTAATTTTTATGGCCCAACCAATAGTTGTGAACGTCTTAGTGGAGAAATGCTGGAGTAAAAGAAGCTCTCGTAGCACACACAAAAGGGCAACGAGTGGCATGACACGAATTTCGCTGCACAAGAATCTTTGTTTGGGTGATTATGAGTCATTGATATATTTCGCTACACAAGTTCTTAATGTTCTTTGCATTAACAACTTACAACGTGCAGATACTACGTCGGGCTAACCACATGCATGTTTGATGGCTCGGTCTGGACTAAATCAATTAAAATTAGTCAACAATTTAACATATTGTGTCTTAAAAGTCCTACCACGAGAGGTAGACTCGACAAAACTCACTTGAACTCAACCATTCCAGCCACCAAAATGTACCAAATTGAAGGCTTTAGGTATACTAACAAAATTGAAATGCTACATTGTATCATCTATGTTTTCTTCTGGGGGTGCCATATTGTAGTTCGGGTCGGCCGTCACGTAATGATAAACAATCAGCAGAAAAAATATGAACATGCCAAGTAAGTTGGCATAAATCTCCAGGCCTTCATCATCAATCATCTGTCGGAAAACAAATAGAATCGAATGAATTAGTCTCTCACACCGCAAAGTGTCGTAGTATTCCTTCAATGCACATTTCACGCTTTACAGCACAATCTATTGCACACAAATATACCAATAATCTACAGATATTGCACGCAAACGCCGTCTAATAGCGCTGTAACAAACAGAGAATTTCTACGAATTCCACAACAAATCATGACCTCCAAAAATACTGTAGTCAACCGGAAAAACATAAACTCCGATGCTTTGGTGACATGTACACCGCCAGAACCACAAACACAAGGTTAGGAACGTGTTAATCGTGTGTGTATGGACTATGGATACGATTCATATGAATCTACTAACGCCCATTTACACAAAGATATACAAACCAAATGAGGTCCGAGAACTGATTGCATATCTCTCTACACAAAACTTGATAGGGTACGAAAGGGACTTTGCTTCACAGAAACCTCAGACCACGACGAGCAGAAGCATCTTCGATCACTGGGAATACATTCCTCTATCGGGTTTCTTTTTCGAGAATAAATCCAATCATATCCTCTCGTGTATTATCCTTGTATATGTTACACGTTTGAATAATTCCATGCAGAGTGGATTCCTACAGTCGTAACTGATACCGACCACAAAACCCCTCCGTGTCCAGCTTAGAAATGGCACGTAAGATCCACGAAACCCCTCCCATCCTCGGTTGACATTCACGCGATCTTTTCTCTTTAACGAGCATCAACACGTCCAAAGTACCGCTGTCTCCGGATACGGGTGCGTTTGGTACGCGGGACGGGACGGGACGTACGCCTAAAAAATTAGTGGAACGCGCTGTTTTACGGGACAAGTTTTGGATGATTTTTCTTTCCACCTCCCCCCCTGGAACGAACTCGTTCCACATCCGTGGAACACAAAATTATAACATTTATGTCTCCTTCTTCTTCCTCCTCACTTCCATCCGAGGGCATGGAACTTTCGTCCCGTCCCGTCCCGTCTGCGTACCAAACGCACCCTTAGCTGTGGCGTCGTTGTTGATGGAGCTAAAGCATATTTTCAATGTGACATTATCCATATCCAGAATAATTTGGTGGCAACTAGAATCTCATATCAAACATTTTATCTTCCATTTCCTTAAAATATAAGAACTACCGTAATCTCCGATCCTCGAAAGTATACAAATCACAGAGAGTTATGTCACTTGTCAGCAGTAATTAGCAATGTCCTTGTCCAATTTTTCTACCCAGTATCCAAAATCCTTCACAGAGAGGGAAAAAAAAAACAGAAATTGGGAAATGCATAAGGGGGGAACGATCGCAGTGGGATTTGAACCCACGACCTCTAGATCGTGAGTCTAATGCAATATCCGCTCCGCTATGCGATCATCACGTATTTATTCAGCTCAAAGCAAACGGTTTTTCTACAAATACAATTCTCAAGCAGAAAAAGATCGGATAAAAAAAAAGGAAAAACTTGATATAAGTCCAATTTTTTTAGGAATAGTCCAATTCCTTAAATTTAATTATTTTATTATCAATAATTATCTATTCAATAATGAGATTTATTATAAAAATTAAATTTATTCCTAATTATCTCTTTGATTATTTCTTTTTATTTATTTATTTTTGTTATTTCTTGTTCTACATCCTGCTTTAAACCTCATTTATAGATTTTATTTTTAATTTTTATAATCAACCTATATCATAGGTTAATTATTTTTATGTATCTATATGATAAATTCTTTTTTATAATCAACGTGTCACAGATTAATGTATCTTACTTGTAAGTATCTTATGTTTTTTTCCTACCTTTTAATTAGGTTTCATATCTCGCTTACAGATATAATATACATTCATATATTTGTTACTTGAGTCAAAGTAGAATGTTTTGTAGATAATTTATGTTAGTATATTAGTTTTTTTTTTGTTATAAGATATTAATTAGATTTTTTGGAGTTGAAAAATGCATAATATTAGAAGATTTAATTGATTTTTAATATTTTTTAAAAATATAAAATAAGTATAAAAGAAATAAAAACATGTAATTAGATAACTTGACTCATTCCTAAAAACTATATGTATTTTTGGACCTAGATCTAAAAGCCCCAAAAAGGAACACCGAACGTCTAGGGTTTTACACCGACAAACACAGACAAATCGCGATTGCAGAATACATGCTCGAAAATAATTACGATCCAAAAAGTGGAAACCGTCAGAAACGTTACATCTATGATCTGCATTGGAGAGAAAGACAGACGGTACCTTCAACGGCGGAAGATCGAATGCGAAAACGCCAGCAGCGAGGAGATGTTCAATGTCAAAACGAAAAGAAACGATGGTGAAGTGGAGCAAGAAGAACCGCCTTTTATTCGCCATTTCGTTCCGACCCGAAACAGCAAAATAAGTCAATTTTCTACAGTCCGTGTAGGCGGTTAAAAATGTTTCTACGGTTTTCTTTCTTTTATTGAAGTTTGAATGTTTATGGTTAAATTTTGTAACTGTTCTTCGTCAATGCCTAGTATTAAGTTGTATGAAATATTAATAACAAAAACCACTGTGAGTGGTCTAGTGGTAATGGCGCACTCTGTTATTCTTCAATAAACAAAAATAATGTGGGAGGTTTCAGGGTCGATGCTCTGAACTAGTGAGTCGGCTTGATTGTAGTCAGGGACATGATGAAATTCTCCTTAGTCTCTGCTTGAAAGTGATGGATAATCGTGATTTGCCACCAGTTATCTTCCTTTTAAAAGTAAGAAAAATATTAGTAACAAAGATCCAAAAAGTTATGAAAATGAAATCAAACAGTAAACATGTATTACTGAATGTTAGATACAATTTTTTTTTCACCCATGTTAGATACAATTGAAGCCACCCTCTTTTGTACTGAAATTAATTCGATAGTTATCAGCTACGGAAACTTGCATAATCCCTTGAAAGATTCATTTGCGAGTTATTGTCTAGAAGGATTTATTTTGATTAATGGCATTGATAAGGGACTATATTGAAACTTTCATAATTATATGAAATGTTTTAATTAATGAAAAGAAAATAAGTTCTCATTGACATAAGAGTATCTCCAAAAGATACGTGAAAATCAAAACATTAAATTTAAATTTGACGGCTAACTTGGTAATTTGACATATTATCAATATTTTTCTTTCACCCGGTATACCAAAATTTATTGCTTCATTTATGTTTTTTTAAACAAAAATAATAATAATTGAGTTGTTGTTCGTTTAAAAATAATAAAATAATACTTACATATGCTAACATTTAAGGCAAGGTAAGTGGAGTGGAATGTCTTTGAAAATAGCAAAAATCAAATTTGAAGGCAACTTCAAATTTGACATCTCTTTGTCCATGTCGAGAAATTTTTTGGGGTGACAGGAAGGAACCCCACATCACCATGAACAGTTGGTGTACCCATCCAATCGGAAGATGCCATGTTTCCCATTAAAGAATATGTCTGATTTAGTTTTTAAGAAAATCAATTAAACAAAAACTAAACCCAATTTGTCGATCACAATGCCCCGAAAGTGAAACAGAAACTCGGAAATATCATCCATCCCCGCCAATAACTCACAGCAACCACCCACTACGCGCCACCATGAACTTTCGGCAACAACCCACCTCCATCGATAGTGATAATTTCACCGGTGACACCCCATTAATTCTCTCCCTCATACTCTTCACTTTCTCTTCTTCCATTCTTACCTCGTCATGGAGCTCGAGGATGATCGATGACAACTCCAACCTTCAAATCTACTATCGTTGACTCCGATCAAAGCCCCTGGGTGGTCGATGACAGTTTATAGTGTTCTTCTCCGACGTAAGGTAGGGTAAGAACGGGAGGGAGAATGAGATAGAAAGAGAAATGATTGATGGGAAGGCAGAGATGGGTTGGGGTAGGGCCGGAAGTCGGAGACTCCAAGAGAAAATCTGGGTTCAATTTTTTTAATTAACTTTTTTTGGTTTTTATTTGAATTTATTTTCCAGAAAATTTACGAATTAAATGGGAAGATGATAACTCAAATGGCAACGTGTCAAAAAGATGGAACCCAAGCCAAGTGTCAGGTGTTCATTTGTAGGGAACACCAGCTGTTTGGTGTACCGGGTACCTAGAAAAATTTATCGACCATGTGAGCTTAAACTTCTTTTTCATATCATATTTGACATCTCAATAGAGTAAATGGTACATCATTTGTTACCGTTTGACATCTTGATGGATTTTTACTTTTCACACACCATTCTTAATTTTCGTTTGTCGAATCGACTAAATTAAAAAAGATCGATGAGCAAAAATTAACAAAAGTGTGAAAGAGATAAAAAAAGTGTGTGTGAATAGCAATACCCTTCTCTCATATGGTTTTTAAGAAGGACTAGGATTCTCTTCCCTCCTCTCACATTCTCTATTTTGTCTTTCTCTTTTTATATAAAATTAATGTAAGATATTGACGTGACTTAACTGTAATCGTTCAAATAGAATGGAGGAAAGGAAAGGGAAAAAAAGAGGAGATAATTTTACTCCTTTCGAGAAACCATAAAATATTGGTAAAATAAAAACTTAAAACTAGAGTGTGGCTCCTGGGATTCGAGCCCAGGTTATGGTTTTTGAGAAGGACTAAGATTATCTTCCCTCCTCTTACATTCTCTATTTTGTTTTTCTTTTTTTTTATATAAAATTAATATAAGATATTGACGTGACTTAACCGTAATCGTTCAAATATGATGGGAGGAAAAGGAAGGGGAAAAAAATGAGAGAATTTTACTCCTTTCGAGAAACCATAAAATATTGGTAAAATAAAAACTTAAAACTAGAGTGTGGCTGCTGGGATTCGAGCCCAGGTCTCCACGGCCACAACGTGGAATTCTTACCACTAAACTACAGCCACTAGGTTGTCTGTTTCTGCAAAACAAATATATTTGTGGTAGAACACTAGTTTTGGTCGTCTTTTATTTTTGGTCAATTGTTTTGGTCGTCCGATGAAGAACGATTGCAAGCTAATCAAGCGTTGGATCTTACACAGAGGATTACTTTTTTGAGGAGTAGGATTCTTTCATTTTCTTTTGGCATCTCCTTCTCTCTCTCCTTTCATTCATTTTTTTGTCTTATTGTCTTTGTATAAAAATTAATATAAAATATTAACGGGATTTAATCGTAATTGTTTAAGTAAGAAGAAAAAGAATGAGAAAGAATTTAAGAGAGGAGAGAATCATTCTTCCGAACACCCACGGACTTTATCTGTACGTCACTTTAACCCTTACAGTTTTATCTCTATCCGACGTGGCATATTAAATTCTTACTCTCATTGTACTTCTATCCAACTCATCAAACAGAGTAGGAATCACATGTTTCACACACCACCGACACTATGATAACCCCTCCCAATCTTAAATTAACAATTTACAAAAATAATAAGCCAATAAATAGTAATAAAAATCAGTAAAAATAGATGTGTGCAATAGGGTAAAGATTAGCTTGACTTGGTTAGGAGTAGAGTATCGACAAAGCCTTCCAAGTCTATTGAGAGTTGGCTGATGAATCATACGATGGTGATCATAAAGAGGATGAAATGTTTATGTGAGTTTTCTCGCAGCTGATGGTAACACGTCGAAGCCACTAGCTAGTATTCTTTTAAAAGAAACAAAAAATAAAAGTAATCATTGAGTAAAAATCTAGTGACAAAACCAAAAACATTAAAGTAAAGTATTTTCGACCAAAAAGTCTATTTCAGATTAGTAGAATAAGCCTTTGGTACAAAAAGAAAAGCTCAAGGTTTATCTAAAAAAAATAGTATTCGATTTATATTGATGGACAAAATCAGAGCCGTTGAATTTCGTGACATGGTAGTTAATCATTGGTTCCTCCCGCCAGTATCATGTGTCTCGTCACACCTGAACCGAACGTAAAGAGGTGAGGGTAGAGTAGGATACATGGAAATGAGAGATATTTCAGTGTGATCGATACACTGGATGGTACATCATATGTCACTATATAAATGAAGAGATATATATGTTAAAAAGTTAATAACTTAAAAAAATAAAATTTTCTATTATTTTTATTAAAACACGTGATGTACTCCTTGGTTGCTTAAAGAATAAAAAATTTATCCATGGAAAGCATCCTACTTCCCGGTGACGTGGCATGCAGTGATTTCTGCAATTTCCAAAAATCTTCCGAAAAACCACGAATTTCGGCGACCACTCGAACACAAACACAACAAATCACAATGTCTGTCTTCATCTTTGATGCAGTCTAGGAAATAATAAACATCAAAAACAAAAAAATTCACACCTTTGAGGTTCCTTCCGCTTCACTGACAAAGAGAGAAGCTCCAGTCTTTTTCTATTTTTCTGAGGTATTTTACATCGATTTTTACCACCCATTAATTGTTTTTGGGTATTTTTTGATTTGTTGGGGTGAAAATATTTGTTGGGTTTGTTTGAGATTTGGATTTTGCAGATCTGGGAATAATAGTTGTGGGGTTCTTGTTTTGGAGAATGCTTTCGATGACTACCTACTTTGATTGTTTTTGAAGCATCCTCTCATCTCTCTCTCTCTCTCTCTCTCTCTCTCTCTCTCTCTCTCCAGTTGGTAGAGTTTGGTGCTAAATTAAAATAATTTTCCTTTTTTGGTGATTAATTCTAAATATTTGTTTATTTGTTTGTTTGTTTTTAATTAATTTTCACACCATTGCTTTCTGTATATAAATGCTATCTCACATTATCTCATACCACACTTTCACTTAATAATAACAGCTTGAAGAATTGGGAATTTTTGCTCTCAGAATCCAGGTGATCTGAGCTTGATTTGTTGTTAAGTTTGTGAATTTTTCTTTTGAATTATGGTTTTTGGATGTTAAATTTTGCCTGTCAAGTTTCGATTTCGTTTTAGAATCTGAATATGTTGGTGTGTTGTGAATTTGATCTGAAATGTGGAAGTTTTGATTGTTTGTGGTGCAGACGTTTTAACAGATGGCTACAAATGGGGATAAGCAAAGTACTCCAAAGCCACCTCCAAGCCCCTCACCTTTGAGAAATGCCAAGTTTTTCCAGGTAGCATCTCTACTCAATTGGTTTCGTTGTTGTTTTCGAGTGTTTTAATCAGTAGAGTCTGTTACTGATCCACCGTGATTAGTGCTGTTTTCGTGACAATGTTCGTATATTCAAGTTTTGATTCATCTGATGGCAGGCCAATATGAGAATTTTGGTTACTGGAGGAGCCGGATTTATAGGCTCTCACCTAGTGGACAAATTGATGGAAAACGAAAAGAATGAGGTGGGATTTTATTGTCTATAAAAAGAGTTGGAATTTACGTTGGAAACAGTCGGAGTGTTTATGTTTCTCCAACATATTTGATATGATTAATTATGGTGATTTGTTTTCAGGTGATTGTTGCGGATAATTACTTCACTGGCTCCAAGGACAACCTGAAGAAATGGATCGGTCATCCAAGATTTGAACTCATTCGTCATGGTATGTCTTTAAATCTGTGTATTCAGTATGAGAAACAAAATGAAGCTTCTTGTGTGTGCGCGTGCGTGTGTCTGCATTATAGTGTTAAAGAATCACAGTGCCTCATGTCTCGTTTTGTAAAGAACGGAACAAACACTTAATCAGCCCAGCACATGCAATCCATTTGATCAGCACTGGTTTTTTGTTTCTTATCTTTGTGTTTTGTTCTTTAATTAGTACTTTTGTAACCCGTTATGCTTAAACAATGTCCTATTGTAGACGTATAAACAAGTTTAGATTTCGTAATTATCTTTACTTTGTTTATTTGGTAATATTTTTTTTTCTTTCGTGCAGATGTCACAGAGCCTCTGCTAATTGAGGTTGATCAAATATACCATCTTGCCTGTCCTGCTTCTCCGATCTTCTACAAGCACAATCCTGTAAAGGTATGTCTAACAGTGTTACATGTGTATTTGAGAAAAAGTGAATAATCGAAGATAGTGCTAACGGGAACTAAGATTACAGTGGCGAAATACCTTCTTGTGTAACAGACAATAAAGACAAATGTGATCGGTACATTGAACATGCTGGGACTTGCCAAGCGAGTCGGAGCAAGGTTTGATACTGTCATAATGTCTTCTTTGATTTATCCATCTTCCAATGTCTTTATCTTTTCTCATGGTATGAAATTGATTCAGGATTTTGCTAACATCTACTTCCGAGGTGTACGGAGATCCTCTTATTCACCCCCAGACTGAGAGCTACTGGGGAAATGTGAACCCCATTGGTATGCCTTTGTCTATTAGAGTTTCGTCTCATCAATTGTAATCTACTTTATCCAGAGACATAATGTGATCTATGCTTTCTCATTGCTCTCTTTACAACAATTTTAAACGATTTCTGTAATGGAAACATTCAATTGGACTAACTCGAGAGTCGTGGCGCATATTAATTGCTTGTGTTTGTAAACATATAACAGGAGTTAGGAGTTGCTATGACGAGGGAAAGCGAGTTGCTGAAACCTTGATGTTTGATTATCACAGGCAGCATGGCATAGGTCCGCTCTCCTTTCTTTTTTCCTATTCCTTTGATGCTTCCTTTTTCTTTGAGATCGTTGTCGAGATATGTATTGCTTCAACTTGTTTTTCTTTGTTTTCTTGCTACATAACGGTCCTTCACAGAGATAAGGATTGCTAGGATCTTCAACACTTATGGGCCTCGCATGAATATTGATGATGGTCGTGTTGTCAGTAATTTCATTGCCCAAGCTATCCGGTAAGTTCTACTGAACATTACTTTGGTCCTCTACACCTATCAGAGGCTCACAACCAGTGGAGTTTTCACGTTGCTTGCACGGCCGATGTAATGCTTAAATATTTGTGCCTATTTCTGTAGTAATGATCCCTTGACTGTTCAAGCGCCTGGGACTCAGACACGGAGTTTCTGCTATGTGTCTGACATGGTAAGGACGATTTTATTATTTTACTTCATGTTCATGCGGACAATTAATTTGTCTCCATCAGGTGTTTATACAACAAATTAATCCTACATTTTAATTCTGAAGGTTGATGGCCTCATTCGACTTATGCAAGGCGACAACACCGGACCGATCAACATTGGCAATCCAGGTTATTATTCGAAGTCTGAGTAAAAGGGGGGCAATTTAGCTTTGTAGCATTATTTCATGGACGCTATTGACACTTCCATTTTCAGGTGAATTTACAATGCTTGAACTTGCAGAGAATGTCAAGGAGGTAAGTTTGTATTTCTTCTCGAGAACCCGAACTTCCAATAGTCTTCAAACTGCTTATTACCATGAAGTTTATACGGGTAACTGATTACTTGATCATGTGATTTGCAGCTTATCAATCCTAAGGTAGAGATCATAATGGTTGAAAACACACCTGATGATCCTCGCCAGAGGAAGCCTGACATCTCGAAAGCAAAGGAGCTGCTGGGATGGGAACCAAAGGTTAAGTTGCGCGATGGTCTTCCCCTCATGGAGGATGATTTCCGCGCAAGACTTGACGTCCTCAAAAGTTAGTCGACGGTGTAGCATAGAATGTGAGGGGTGGCGGCGCATTTTTGTAGATTTGCTTGCCTCCACCGTGTGATACATCTCTATTCCATATGTTTCTCAAGTAGAAGAATAAGTGGTTTTACTATTTTGTTTTTGTGACGGTTTTACTTGAACAATTTGGATGGTATTTGAGAGTTTTATATCAAGAAGCTTTACTTTTTCCATAACATTTAGCTTCCATTTTTCTTTGTTGTTGGTTCCCCCTCTTGTTCCTGCCTCTCCCCCCTGCAGAAATAAGGTGGAACTCTGTGGGATGATGCAGAGAAAATTTTGGGTAGGGCTGACGAATGGCATAGTGCGGTTGTTTCCAAATACCCGTTGTGTCCATACTACGTCAGCCCTACCCATGAAAGTTTTTCTCGTCTTTAACTATACAAATTTCTTCTTTTTTTTCACCTTCAAGAAGGCTATAAGTTTTTGCACATCTGAAGGATAAAACGATTTATTGAAAACTATACATATTTGAAAACAAATCCGATCATACACAAAAAGTTTGTAATTGTAATTGTAATCCTTGGAGAAAAAAGGGAGTGTGATATTCACATACACCATTTTACTTTTCACACACCCTTCTAATTTTTGGCCGTCGGATCATATGAATTGAAGAAAATCAACGGATAGAAATTAACAAGGGGTGTGTAAGAAGTAAAATTGGGTGTGTGGATAGCACACCCCAGAAAAAAGGTACAAAGCAATACGTGATCCTACACGATTTGTATGCGAAAATTAAAAATGGCATGAGGGGTAGAGAAGGCATTCCAAGTATGAATCTTTAAGCTTCTACTGCCCATTTGTCTTGGGGTAGCTTCTGCTTTTTTACCGCCTTTTTAGGTGCTTCCTTCCCGTTTGCTTCTTCCGTTGGGTTTTCAATCCTTGCAAAGATCGGTTTAGGCTGCGCCATGACCTGACCACTCTTTAGCCCGCCCCACTTGGTGTCGCTCTGCAGTACAAAAGTGCAAGTTAGTTCGTAAAACTAGTGTTTGGGGAAGTCAGACCTGCATACATGTATAGAAGTGTTTGAGAGAGACCCAGGTAGCAGCATCGAACTGATCCTTTGAGTAGCCAAGCTGTCCATATATTCTCCAACTTAAGCTCGGCGTGACAGGTGATAATGCAATTGCTATAATCCTCATTGTTTCTAGTATTATCACAAGGTCCTGCGCGAAAACTCCAGCTTTCAATAAAAGGCAATATGTATTGGCCATCAAATACAAAGTTAAAACTTTGAATCGACATGAATATTGATTCGAGTACTTGAGTTCAGCTGATATGTATGATTAGACAGCAGTGTAGAATCGAGAGTCAAGAATTGACCTCCTTTATTGAAGGAAATATGCAAACACTAAATAAGACAAACAGACAACCCTATGCATTTATGTATGTTATGAGAACCTTCGCGGCAGCTTCAGAAGCAGCACCCCCTTGCTTAAACAGTGACCATGGTGCACGCTCATCCATGTATAAATTTCCAGTATGGCTGATCTCTAGCACAGCCTCACAAGCTGATGACAGAGAGAGGTCTCCATAGTGAACCTGAGCTTTTTCAACCTATAAAAGTATGGAAAAGTTGGAACACCTAGGTTAAAAGGTCTCAAGCAGTTATATAAAGGATAATGATGTCCTGAATTCCATACAAACAAATCGCAATGTCAAAATGGTTTAAATGACTTGCAAACCTAAAGCACCTCGAATAAAGTGTTCCCCTAATTTGACATGCTTCAAAAACATGATGGTATTGGAAATGTCATGAAACTTTTACCAATTTCTCCACTGTGTCCTTGAACGTAGTTCCTTCAACCGCAATACTTGAATCAACTGCCAAAGTTGATTGGCAGTTTTTCTTAAGAAGTCCCAGAGTACGGTTAAGCAGGTTTCCTGCAAAGAATAGAAACTTAATTTCTCAAGATTATAAAAATGCTAAGACGATACCAATGACTAACCCAAAGAGAATTTAATGACACAATGAATAGAGATACCAATTGAATTTGCAAGATGAGCATTGACAATATTGATGAAACGTTCTTCTGAATAGTCCCCATCATTTCCGAATTCCACCTCTCTTAGGAAGAAGTACCTCACCGCATCAGACCCGAATTTCTGAACCAAATCATTTGGTTCAATCGTATTCCCTAGCGACTTCCCCATTTTCATACCATCCTATAATTTAAAAAATAAAAAACATTGCTGCATGAAATAAAATTACATATATGAGATGAAAATTCAAAATGGACTAGCATGCATTACAGTCATCATTTTAACTTGTATGTAGTACACTGTAATTATGCTTTTAAATGCAGAATTCACGAGTCAATTCAGTGCATGTAGCTAAGGTTAACAAGAGAGGCCTGAAAAAAATCCACGACAAACAATTGGGCTTTTTGTAATACCAATACAAGTATATCTAGTTTTAGAAGAAACCATAAATATATACTAGGCTCAAATACCTTTGTCAAGAATCCATGACCAAACACCATCTTAGGAAGATCTAGTCCCGCAGACATAAGCATAGCTGGCCAGTAAACTGCATGGAAACGTAAAATATCCTGCAGAAGAATACGAAATATCAACTATAATAAAGAATCCACTATATGAAAGTCAGAAATAAGAATAAAACACTTCTTTTAGTGCCTTTGACAACAGTCAATGGAAAGAACATGAAGCTAGTAAAAAAATTGAGAAGCGAGGGAAAGTAAAATGAGCATATTTATTTTGAGTACCATCCTAGGTTATCTCCTCCTCTGTCCAGGAACACTTAGTTGGGTTTAAAAGTGAACAGATAGTATCACTTCATGCAAACATTTGGAAGTTTGAGACTCATAAGTTTAACCAAAGGATATAAAACTAATTAGACTAGCTGATTAAAAGGAGCATACAGGTGAACAAACAAGTTTATTTACAAAGTATAGAAATCAACATACCTTGCCAATCAAGTGTAGCGAGGCAGGCCACCCTGATGAGACGGCTCTTTCCAAATTGGGTTGCTCCATATCCTCTGATAGTGCTGATATATAACTGTTAATATTTTTTGAAACATATATATCCAATAAAAATAGTCTAGTGAGCATTCACAAAAAACAATAGAGAAACCAGAAGTAAAGATTCTAAAGAAACATCTAGTGACAAGATAAAACAGGTTTAGTACTAATCTTCTATTTACTAAGAAACAAACAATTGTCTGAGAACTTAGTTATCAATCTATGTTAGCCATATATTTGGATTTATATGACAAAATAAAAACAGACTATACTGGAGGAGTACTCATTGCCTAACAAATACCGTGACTATGAGCCATACAAGGGAAGGGGGACAGGATGAAGAAAGAACTTTACCCCAGTAGAGCATCAAACCAAACATATATTGTCTGCTTGCTGTCATTAGGAACGGGGATGCCCCAATCCACTAATGCTCGAGAAATGGAAAAGTCTCTTAGGCCACTTTTAACCCAACCTTGAACCTTGAGGAAAAGGTAAAACATGTATTAGTTACTTGTAAAATTATACAAGTACCGTTATCTGCACCCCAATTTAAGTTTTTCACACTCCCTAATAACTATTGTTTCTAACCTCATTAAGACGGAATGGAGGCTGTACAAATTCCAGATTTGTTGCCAATGTTTCTTCCAACGATTTTTGATACTTGGACAATGCAAAAAAGTAATTATCCTCTTTTCGTGCAACACATGGCTTTAGGTGTGTAGGGCAACAGTTGTTCTCAAGCAGTTCTTTCTCATCCTGTACAACATTTACAGCTAACGATAACAGACCACTAACTAAAGACACAACAGAAGCTACTCCAGAGAAAAGAGCTCAGTAGATATGCAGACAATGTATTCAAATGGCCAAATTTTCATTCTTCGAGCAATTGCGCCAACTTCTTCAAATTAGCACAAGGATGCACAACTTCATTTTACCAAAAACACAAGTAATCAAAAATGCCATCTAAACAGAAGAAAGTTTCATTAAGAATAAGCTTAATTGAGTCAGTTTAAGTTGAGGGTTACTGAAACAAAAGGCATATCGAAATCAGATGCAGAAAGTGACCTTATACTCTTCACAGTTAACACAGTAAAGTCCCTCGTAGTCAGCCCTGTAAATGTCTCCATTGGCAAGAACTCTGGAGTAAAATTCCTTGACAATTGCCTCATGCTTGGGGTCGGTAGTCCGAATGAACTTGTCATACGATATATCTAACTGCAATCACCACAAAAACCCGGAATCAAAAAGTGAAAAAGCACAGTAATATGAACACCAATTCAACAAAATTACTAAATTTTTAACTGCAATCACAAAAAAAATGTAAAGAAAAAAAGAAAGAACAGTAATTTGAACGCCAATCCAACAAAGCAGTAAATTTCCAATGGAGGGTAAATAAAATGACCTGTTTCCAGAGCGAAATGTAAGTTTGTGAAATGAGGTCACAGTGTTGAGCTGGGGTGGCTGCATTAGCAGCGGCGGCAGCGGCAATCTTCTCACCGTGCTCGTCAGTGCCGGTGACGAAAATGACTTTCTTACCCAACAACCTCTGGAAGCGAGCAATGGCGTCGGCGGCGATGGTGGTGTAAGCGCTGCCCAAATGGGGAGGGGCGTTCACGTAATAGAGCGGAGTGGTGAGGACAAAAGGGTCACTGCCTCCGGCGCCGGATTCATCGTCGTGGCGGGGAGCAGCGGAGGCGCGGGTGCAGATAGACGTAGCTTTGGTTCTTCTTCTTTGGAAGCGGAGGTGGGTTCTGAAATGGGCGGTGGCTTTGGAATTGAGGGGGTTTGTGGGGTTTAAGAAGAGGTTTATTCTCGCCGCTGCCGCCGCCGCCGCCATTTTTGTGTGAAAAAGCGCTTCGGGGAGGGATTGGTTAGTCAGGTGAGGTGGGCCCGGTTCATCGTCGGAGTTTATGGGTTTGGAGTTGCAGGTGAGGTGGATAAAATTTAGAGAAGCGAAAATCTCAGCGATAATCAGAATTCAGACATAGTTCATCACTGTTTAGTATTTTCCGAGGAAAAATAAAATTTAAAAAAAAAAAAAGAGAAAAATAAAATTATGATGGATAAATAAGTAAAATTTTAATTAACCAGGAAGACGCCGTCTGTGGGAATCGAACCCACGACCACGTGGTTAAAAGCCACGCGCTCTACCAGCTGAGCTAAGACGGCCATTATGCTCGATTATTAGTTCGTATATTAATCCCAGCAGATTAATTTGCTTCACTTGGTGGCAAAATCGTAAAACGGAAAAGAAAGTAGAAAGCAAAATAGTTGTTTCAGTACTAATTTCCAGGTAAATTGCAATTGTGACCCACTTAAAGTTTGTAATCGTTCAATGACAACTTGTTAATTCACTTTACAGAATTACTCTGTTTGTCTCCTGTAAATCATTTTGGATTATTCGGGAAAAATCGATGGAAGTTATCATTAAATTTATCCACCGCAAATCATTTTGGATTATCCATGAAAAATCTCTTAGACCCTGAATATAATTGATTTCAAATGAATTGTTACCTGTAACACTTTACCGGTCGAACCATAAGGAATTCTATAAATTTAAAATTTCATCAGCATCCGTACTAAAGTCTTTGCTATATTTTATCCAAATGTGATTACCAAGACCATACATAGTTTAACCAAAATCAAGCAAGACATCGGGGACACAATTGAGGCCGTAATTAAGGCGAAAAGACCGAATTTCCCCGTCGAAAAGCAGCGTGCATTTAACAAACTAAAGCAAATCACGCAGGGTTTTCTTGTAGAGCAAATGTAGCATAACGACTTGTTCTAAAAACTTATGTGTACATCATCATGAACCGTGCTAGGTTGAAAAGAACCAAGATAAAATAGTTATTAAACGCCTTTCGTCGTCTGGCCGACCGAAGTGCTGATCTACATTGGGTGCCCGGCTAAGTCACCTGAAAGCAGAACAAATACGGGCGCAATATTAGTAACTAGCTTTCCTTGGCAATCACATACAGATAAACAAAACCCTGCAAATAAATATCAATGGAATGCAAAAACAATAGCACGTAGGCGATCTTGCTTCTGTGTGTAGTCAGGTGGTAACGTATAGCCATTATAAAGATGAAACTTTAACGAAAAGCTCCAGGTACTGTTTATTTTAACGAAAAACCACATTTTTACACTAAAATGTCAATCCTGGTATTATTCACTTTACCCTTTATTTTGTCATTTTCGTTAAAACTCAAAGTTTTCAAGTCCTTTTCATTAGTTTTCCTTTATAAAAAAGATCTCAACTCAATTCCTACAAACTATGAGTTGATTGATAATACATAATCTGCAGCAAAGCTTAGCCGATTTGTTCAACTCAAGCATGCACACTCAAGCTAGCTCATCTCTGTGCAGTTTTTTGGCCACAAATATACTGTTTGAAGGCGGTGACAAATGAGATGGTAATTTTGTAACAAAACACGTGATTCTTGAACGACATTTCAGATCACTGCGGGCTATTGGTAAGTCAATGCAATCAACAACAATGAGGGGTGCCTCACATTGCTGACTTGCAGAAGAAACACTCTATACGTATTGTTCGAAAGTAATCCAATACAGTCTTCAATGCAACTATCTACTACGACTCATTATCTCAACCCACTATCGAGCACACAACAAAGACAATAGTGTGGGAGTAAACGGATAGCTAACCTTATTCTACTAAACGAAACTTGATTTCTTGCTTTTGCTATCATGAAATCTATACATTTATCTATGAGAACTCGGAAAGATATTAACAACTATGAACCGATTGACCAACTCAAAAGGAAAACCATTTATAGAAATCAAGCACTACTAATTATATAACTCAAGCAAATTTATACATCATCTCGCCCTACTTTGTGCTGATGAATCATTGCTAAGGGCACACTCACAAAAGAAAAAATACTGACCCGATATACTCTTAAGTTTCGTTAGATTCATATAATAGCAGTCCCGAATTCATTCATCCATTGTGCTAAAGTGAACATGGATGACTCATTGAACAACAAAAAACTTAGTTCAATTTCCAAACATTGCCTAAAACCACGAAATATCAATGCTGACCGAAACATTGTCGTTCATAAATTCAACCTCAATTACTAAATAATCACATTTCTTCTCAAAATCCACATTACATACAAGCAAGTGAGAAAATCAGTGAAAAAACAAGTAACAAATTAACTAGCATGGATTATCAGATTTTGGATCAATGACTGATTGAGAAATTAATTATACTAAACTTAAGTTAGGGTGAAATTTTTCAAGATATTAGGGTTTCAGATGCGTACTTCTTCTTATGCCTCTGCACGAACGGAGAATTCTTCGCGTCCTCCTCTGCAAAATTTGTACAGCCCCAAATCAGTCCAAACAAAATCCAGCTTACTGAAATGCATATACATATGCAAATATACATACATATCTTTATATCTATATATGCGTATATATTCACAGATAGATATAGAAAGGGTCACATGGAGTACCGGTGAGACCGAGAGAGAACTTGGTGATGAGCGTGCCGGTGATGGCGAAACCGACCAGGAACGGCCAGTTCCGTCTCCACTCGCGCTTGAAGAACACCGGCCATGGATCGAACTTTCGCATCTTTTGATTTTCCTTTCTTTTCTCTCTAACCAAACAGGAAGGAGCCGAAACGCAAACTCTGGTTGTAAACCGGCTGTTTTGGTACGAAGGCAAGGTTAAGAGGGGTGTGTAACAAAATGACTTTTATATCCCCGTAGGCTTGGGTTTTTGGTTAATATTTCAAACTTTTTTCGTCTCGTTTACTAATTCGTAATAAGAAATGAAAATTTATATTTTAACTACAGATTATGTATTTATTAGTTACGGATAAATCAAAACACAAATTGAAGGTGTCAAGCGGGCAGGTCAGCACAAATACAGTATCTCACTTAAATAAGGCATGACACGACATGATTTGTAAGACAAAAGCAATGTGGGCTTAAGATTTAAGTCCAAGGAGCTGATTAGCCCATAGCCCGTCGGGCTCATCATGGGTCGAGCACAACCTGCGACCCTAACCCATTTTGAATAATCTCATTTACTCGTATTTTTTTCAATTACAAACATACATTTTAAGATTAGTAAGACTGTTATAAAAATGTAAAAGTTATAGAGAGATAACCTTTACTCGGGACAGGAACGAATCAGTTGCAGAGTATTATACCAACATAAGCTGTTGCAGAGGAAGTAATGTATATTATTGCTATTAGATATTTTTCTCTTCCTTTTTCTCTCTGCTTTGTTGAACATTCGTAAAGCTCTATTTATAGAGCATCACCATGGAAACAAACAAAAACACTGTTAAACATATGACATGCTTACTGTATGCATGTGGGCATACATATTATACTATTTACAACACTCCCCCTTGGATGCCCACATATCAACATCAGTTGCCTCATTAAAACCTTGCTTGGAAAAACCCTGTGGGAAAAAAACCATAGCGAAGGAAAAAGAGTACAACTTTATCTGGATGGTATTGAGCATGCTTATGTTGCCTCGTTAAAACCTTGATAGGAAAAACCCAGTGGGAAAAATCCTAAGCGAAGGAAAAAGAGTACAAAATGCATGTATCATGGATGCTCCCCCTGAATTGGATCTCCCCCTGATTCTGCATTCTTCAAATTTGTAAGCCGACGTAATCCGATTCCCTGCACCAGCTTCTGAAATATGCACTTTGGTAGAGATTTGGTGAACAAGTCTGCTAAATTTTCATTGGAACGGATTTGTCTGACTTCAATAACTTTAGCCTTCTGAAGCTCATGTGCGCTGAAAAATCTTGGAGATATGTGTTTAGTCTTATCACCTTTGATAAATCCTTCCTTCATCTGGGCGACACAGGCTGCATTATCTTCATGGATGACAGTTGGAGTGTCTGTCTTTGAAGGTAGACCACATGAATTCCGGATGTCATGGATCATTGATCTTAACCAAGAACATTCACGACTTGCTTCATGTAGAGCAATTATTTCCGAACGATTAGAAGATGTGGCAACTAGCGTTTGCTTCGTTGATCGCCATGAAATTGCAGTATCTCCATTAGTGAACACATATCCATTTTGTGAGCGGGCTTTATGCGGATCAGAGAGAAAACCAGCATATGCGTATCCAACAAGGATTTGTTCATTTGTGGGCTTGTCTGAGTAGAAGAGGCCCATATCTGTTGTCCCACGAAGGTATCGTAGAACATCTTTGACTCCCTTCCAATGACGAATTGTTGGAGCAGAGCTGTACCTGGCTAACAAGTTAACTGAAAAAGCTATATATGGTCTAGTACATTGTGCTAAATACAATAAAGCACCTATTACGCTCAAATATGGTACTTCTGGACCAAGGACCAGTTCATCATCTTCTTTTGGACGGAATGGATCTTTCTTAATGTCTAAAGAACGAACGACCATTGGGGTGCTAAGTGGATAAGCCTTGTCCATGCCAAATCGCTTCAGTATTTTTTCAATGTAAGCTGATTGATGGACCAAAATTCCACTAACACAATGCTCGATCTGCAGGCCTAGACAATATTTGGTTTTCCCAAGGTCTTTCATTTCAAATTCGCTTTTCAGATATTCAGCAGTTTTATGGAGCTCTTCAGGAGTCACAACTAAGTTCATATCATCAACATATACTGCCACTATAGCAAATCCAGAGTTTGATTTCTTAATGAACACACAAGGGCAGATGACATTGTTGATATATCCTTCTTTAATCAAATACTCACTGAGACGATTATACCACATTCGCCCAGATTGTTTCAGCCCATATAGTGATCGCCTTAATTTGATTGAGAACATACCCCGTGGTTTGTTTGTTGCTTCAGGCAACTTAAGTCCTTCTGGGACTTTCATATATATATCAGTATCTAATTCTCCATATAGATACGCAGTGATGACATCCATAAGTCGCATGTCAAGTTTTTCTGAAATCACCAAACTTATTAAGTAACGGAACGTAATTGTGTCCATTACAGGAGAGTATGTCTCCTCATAATCAATTCCATGTCTTTGTGAAAAGCCTTGTGCAACGAGTCGTGCTTTGTATCTAGCAATCTCGTTTTTCTCATTGCGTTTCCTTGTGAATACCCATTTGTAACCCACGGGGTTTACATCAGGCGGGGTTTGGACTACTGGTCCAAAAACACTTTGCCTTTCCAAGGAATTTAATTCTGCCTGGATTGCATCTTTCCACTTAGGCCAATCTTGTCTCTGTTTGCACTCATCAACAGAGCGGGGCTAAATATCATCACTTAAAATGATTTCAGTGGCTACTGCGAATGCAAACATATCGTCAATGATTATTTCATTCCGATCCCACAATTCATTAGTACATGCATAATTTATGGAGATTTCTTTGCTTTCATGTACTACTGTCTCTTCAGGGACATATGTCTCATCAAGGACATTTTCTTCTTCTGGAAGTCCAGAATCATGAATTGTATATTTGTCATTCATTCTCTCTTTCTGAATGATTTCATTTGGATTCAGCTGTGCCCTCGTCTTTCTCTTTCGAGGGGCTGAATCTTTTGAACCTGGTGGTCTACCACGCTTCAGGCGTGCACCAGATGAATCATTCGCTGCCACTTTATTTTGTCCAACAGGGACATCAATTCTGGCAGGTGCATTTGCAGCTGGTATATGCGATTTTGTCACTTTCATAGCATCATTAAATGCATCTGGCATTTGATTTGCAATGCTTTGAAGATGAACGATCCTTTTTACTTCATTTTCACATTGAATGCTTCGAGGATCAAAATGAGACAAGGTGGGAACAACCCATGTCAGCTCTTTTCGTTCTTTTGGAACGATCTTTTCTCCCCCTAACGATGGGAAGTCTGTCTCATCAAAATGACAATCAGCAAAACGAGCTGTAAACATATCACCTGTCAAGGGTTCCAAATATCTAATGATAGATGGTGAATCAAAACCCACATAAATTCCCAGTCTACGCTGAGGTCCCATTTTAGTGCGTTGCGGGGGTGCAATAGGCATATAAACAGCACAACCAAAAACTCGTAAATGTGAAATGTTTGGCTGTTGTCCAAACACGAGTTGTATTGAGGAGTATTGGTGGTTGGCTATAGGTCTCAATCGAACCAATGATGCAGCATGTAGATGAAGGAAATTTTGTGAAAAACATGTTCATTTGAATAACATCATATAGCATGCAATTAACAATTAAAGGCGGAATCATGCTTTCATGCATTCAAAAACAAAACATCTACCATGAAATTCAAAGCCTAGTAGATTGGTGAACCTTGACTCAACTTAAAACAACAATTTGTTAGTTGAGAAATATTTACCTTTGTAGATTCCTCTTTGCATATGCAAAGGATAATCACCCAAGAGATAGGGCCTTCATTCCTTGCTTCTTAGCTCCATGGATTTGGTTGGAAGAATAGGTTCTCCAAGTTCCCAAAATTGAGAACCTCTAAAGATTCTACACCAAGGTTGGATTGGAGAGGAAATGAGTGACCTTGAAGAAATAGAATTGCTAGACAATATCCCCCAAGGTGGTTGGCCTCTTAGAGAGAAATGGAAGCTTTGTGTTCTCACCAATTTTCTCTAAAATCAACAACTTATGAGTTTTAGGTTATAAAGTTCTTTATATAGTCACTTCTTTAAATGACCTAAAGAACCAAAAACCCTAATTCAACACTAAATGGATATGGGCTTTTGGGCATTTGTGAATCTTTATTCATTAAGTTGTCATACAACTTAAGTCAATGGGCTTTGACGTTCGAAGCCCATTGGGCCTTAAGGTCCAAAACTATCCCGAGGTCTTTAACGAACTTATTCGTTTGATTAATTAACATATTAATTAATCCTTGCCATAAATAATTAAACCATTTAATTCATCTCCTTTGTTTCTTCAATCTCCACCTTATTTGGTGTACGATACATTAGGTTCCTTTTAGCGAGGCAGTGGGCGATTAAAACCATTTTACATCGATTGTGAATTGAAACTTACTTTCAATTCTCCCTTTAGTGATTACACACGTTTAGGGCTTCCACAAACCATGAGTGACCCCTAGCAGCATATCATGGCTACCCAAGCTAATCAGAAGAGGTAGAGAACCTATTCAGTTTAGGATTACAAATGCAATACGGTCTTTCTCTAATCTAATACTCTTGACCACATTGTTTGGTTTGATAGTTTATTTATTCATGTCTACTATCCAATGTGATTCATTTGCATTTTATGATTACCTTGAATGTGATTTGGAACGCATTCCCCAATCTCATTCATACTCTGGCCATAGATTTTAATCATATCATAGAGTATTCTCCCTCAAGCCAATTGAAGGTTAGAGATCCCTTGTTGCGCATTCACTTGTCTCCATGACTAAGTGGCTTAACCCCAATGATGTCGTGGACACCCCGATGGGGTGACTTTGGCATAATCAAAGATCAAGGACTTAACCACAAGACAACAACTGTGATGCCTCAGGTCAAATGACTAATTTGCATTATCCCAAACATGAGTTCTCATGTGACATGAGTATGAGAACTCCTCGTTGATCGTGTTCAGTGAACTCATTCTCTATTGAGCACCTACGTACTTGTCTTGATGTCACACACACCAATGACTCGAGACTAGTCACTCTCCCTGAGAGAAGACATAGCACGTACTGATCTTATCGGACTGTCAATGCCCAATTGGCAATCCTATGATCAGGAACGTTTAGGATGTGTCTACGAAAGAATGGTCTCATTAATCTAACTTCATTAGATTGCATTCTCCCAATCACATATTCCTTGGACTTTATCGTTTAAGCATATAACATTTATATGAGACGTCTCAAACAATAATGTTTGCCTTTTATATGTAAACTAGATTAGTTTAACATGTGAAATGTCCGTAAAGTATCATCATATGATTGGCTTTAGGGCACATTTCCAACAGTAGAATGGCATGTCCCCATGCAGAAACTGGTAATTTGGTTTTCATAAGCAGAGTGCGGGCTATTAACTGAAGCCGCTTGATCAATGCTTCTGCTAAACCATTTTGAGTATGGACATGATGAACAGGGTGTTCAACATCGATTCCCAATGTCATGCAGTAATCATCAAAGGTTTGAGACGTAAATTCACCAGCGTTATCAAGTCGGATTGATTTAATGGGATAATCTGGGAACTATGCTCGTAACTTGGTTATCTGAGCAAGAAGTCTCGCAAAAGCTACATTCCGAGTAGACAAGAGATAAACATGTGACCATCTGGTGGATGCATCAACCAAAACCATAAAATATCGAAATGGTCCATAAGATGGTTGAATAGGTCCACAAATATCCCCCTTGAATTCTTTGCAAAAATGATGGGGATTCAGCATCAACCTTTAGTTGTGATGGTCTAATTACCAACTTCCCTTGGGAACAAGCCTTGCAAGGGTTATCATTTGAGATAGCAATGTTTCTGCTCAATAATGGATGTCCATTATAGTTGGTAATGATCCTACGCATCATGGTGGATCCTGGATGACCCAGACGGTCATGCCAAAACATGTAAACCTTTGAATCAATGAACTTCTGGTTCATGATAGTATGTGATTCAACTGTCCTTATGTATGTATAATATAATCCACTCGAAAAACCACGCAACTTCTCCAATATACGCTTCTGGGTATCATTGGAGGTAATGCATAAATACTCCATATTTTCTGCACTTTTCATTTCAATGTGGTATCCATTTAGACGTATGTCTTTGAAACTCAACAAATTTCGAGTAGATCGAGTAGCATACAATGCATTTTGTATGGACAATATAGTTCCATTTGGTAACATAATATGGGCTTTCCCTGAACCTTCAATTACATCTGAAGGTCCTGATATTGTTGTTACCCCTACTCTTGTAAGCATTAAGTTTGAGAAATACTTTCGATCACGAAGTATTGTATGTGTGGTTGCACTGTCTGCAAGACAAATATCTCCGCCATTTCTCATGTTCTGAGAATAACCACAGTTTTTATCCATGCTTTCTGAGTAAATGGAATCACAGTTAACAAACAATTTATAACAAGAAATTTACATGGCACTTTTATTGAATCTGAAAAACTAGTTTTAGACAACAAGTTCAGCATAATAAAAGTACATCAAACATAAACAATTTAGTCGGACCGATATACTCCATTCCCCCTTTCCATAATGAAGTCTGAAACATCGAGGTGAGTTGAGTCAAATTGCCCTGATAAATCAAACACTGGATAAGGTATATCTATTGGTTTAGCCTGGTCGAGGAAGTTAGTCTCGACTCCCTTCCCCTTGAGGGAGGCTTGATACAACTCCACCAGATGTTTTGGGGTACGACAGGTACGCGCCCAATGCCCATTGCCACCACATCTATGACAGGCTCCATCAAAGTTCCTGGGAGCATTGCTCATATGAGCTTTGCCTTTGTGGCGATTCACATTTTTGAAGCTCGGGCCAGAATTATGCCTCTGAACCTGGTTGTGAAACTGACCACCATGGTTCTTGCCTTTCCTATTCCATTGACCTCGTTTGTGGCCACGTCCTCGTTTATGATAATCACCACCAAATGATGTGGCGTTCACTTCGAGGGAAGCAGCATTCACTTCTGGGAATGGTGCAGATCCAGTAGGTTGGGAATTATGGTTTTTCATCAGGAGCTCATTGTTCTGTTCGGCTACCAGGAGCACAGATATCAGCTGGTTGTATTCAGTGTAGCCTCGCGCTCTATATTGCTGCTGCAGGAGCACGTTATTGGCATGAAATGTGATGTAAGTCTTTTCCATCAACATTTCATCAGTAATGGTATCCCCACAGAGCTTCATATGAGAGGTAATCCTGAACAACGCAGAATTGTACTCCGCCACTGATTTGAAATCCTGAATTCTCAGGTGAGACCACTCATAGCGAGCTTTTGGAAGAATCACCGTTGTCTGGTGATTGTATCTGCTTCGCAATGCCTCCCAGAGAGCTAACGGATCTTCAACCGTTAAGTACTCACTCTTTAGTGCCTCATCAATATGGCGGCGAATAAAGATCATAGCCTTCGCCCGATCTTGAGAAGATGAGCTGCTTTCTTCCCTGATGGTATCTCCAAGATTCCATGCTTCCAGATGGATCTTGGTATCAAGTACCCAGGTAAGGTAATTCTTCCCGGTAATGTCCAGGGCAGCATATTCAAGCTTAGCCAAGTTCGCCATTTTCTTTTCTGAAAGAAAATGAAATGTGTAAGAACTTGTAGTAATATGTATTCCTAGAGGAATGTGATGTTAGAACTTCTGGTTCTTACACATTTTTCATTTTGATCTTCAGGCCAAAATGATAAGCACTCGAAACTTCTGGCTCGAGATTTTCAGGGTGAATGAGAAGGGCGATTGTACCGCACCATTCTCATTGAAAGAATGTAACATTGAATGGGTGATTAGTCCGCACCACTCATGTAGTAAGAAAATTGAAATACGCAGAGCAGGGTGGGCGATTATACCGCACCACCTAAAATTGCAATGAAATTAAATAACAGGTAAATTTAAATTTGAAGAGCAAGGTGGGCGATTATACCGCTCCACCTGAAATTTGCAGTGAAATTAATCAACATGTAAATTTAAATTTGGAGAGCAAGGTGGGCGATTATACCGCTCCACCTGAAATTTGCAGTAAAAGTAGATCTGCAGTCCAAGATAGGCGATGATACCGCACCATCTTGGATCGCAGTAGGATGAAATTTGCAGTTCAAGATGGGCGATTGTACCGCACCATCTTGGATCAATATAAATAAATATTGGGTTAGTAATCAATATCCAAACCAAACAAGTAATCAAAGATGTATGTAACCGCTAGTTGGAGAACTACGAGCAGGCATGGAGCAAATAGTTCGTCGCGAGGATATACCGCGCAGTTGAGGCAGAGGAAGAAGATGAACAGGAAAAACCTTAGAGGAAACTTTTTTTTTTCTTTTCGTTCGGCGGAGAGAAATGAGAGAATGATTTCCCTTTTGTTTAGCGAATGTAAATGAGACATGGTTATACTTAGAGACTCGTGCTGATAACGTGTTATAAAAATGTAAAAGTTATAGAGAGATAACCTTTACTCGGGACAGGAACGAAGCAGTTGCAGAGTATTATACCAACACAAGTTGTTGCAGAGGAAGTAATGTATATTATTGCTATTAGATATTTTTCTCTTCCTTTTTCTCTCTGCTTTGTTGAACATTCGTAAAGCTCTATTTATAGAGCATCACCATGGAAACAAACAAAAACACTGTTAAACATATGACATGTTTACTGTATGCATGTGGGCATACATATTATACTATTTACAACAAAGACTTAATATTAGTGATATTTAACTTAATAACATGTTCAAATAAGGTTTTTTGAAATAACTAAAGTTTGTTTGTCAAAGTTGGCCCGTTTAGTGACTCGACCCAGCATGGTCCCGGTTTTAATGGATCAGGGCCGCTGGGCTGGGCTATACTTAATGTTGTATTACGTGGGCCAAACAAAACATAATTCGTTTATTAAATGGGCTACCCAAGTGGGTGACTGTAAATGGGTCGGCCCACGCAAGTCTGTACAAGCTAGAGAATTCAACTCCTCATTTTAAAGGAATTGGTCTCTTCGTCCGGGGTAGTATTCTCATGGGCATTTTACTAATCAAATTGGTTTTAAATTTCGATTGCTTATATAAGTTAATAGATCTTATATTTCGATACCAAATTATCGTGTAACAACTTTAATGAAAATTTGGATTGTGATTTTACATAGATTCAGTTCTAATTACGACTCAATAAACATGCTATAAGATTACTTTTTTATTTTTATACATGTAATGTTAGTGAAATCATAATAATAATATAGTGTTGTAAAAGTTGTGGGAGAATGCTCATATATTTTAGCCAAAAATGAAAAGTAAGGAAGACTTAAGAATAATAACATTGTTATTGTTGTATGATATTTTTCAAAAAGCACTCATTTCACTTTTATGATTCTTCACGGATATGACTCTATAAAATAAGCATTTCGTGTATGATCATAACACACATAAAAGAAAAGAAGTGAAAACAATAATATCAATATATCTTCCTGTCTCTCCTTACGTGCAATTATTTTGTATTATAATTACGAAATTAAACAGTGTAATACATTGCACCGGCTAGCAAAAGTTAGCTTTATAACATACAGGACCTTTCGAAGACCAAGGTATGACATACTTTGAGTCAATAAGGAGGGAAACCATGAAACACCCAGCATTGACAAAGCTCTTTCTCGTCGCAGTCTAGTCGACCACAATCAATCAGAGTAGGAGGTTTATCGACGTCTGGGTTTGGTTCGCTGAAATTAGGGTTTATAAGTTTTCCGGTGATACTCCAACCATTGCCAGGTAATTCGAACTCGTGTCTCTGATTTGCTTGGTTTGGGTGGTCTCTCCACACCAGCATGCTTAGAAATTCATGAATTTTAGGTTTTGATTTTAGTTTCTTTGCTGTTGCCGGTTGGGAAATTTGCTTTCAATTTTTTAACTTGGAGTAATGCTCGAAGGAGAAAAAAGAACAATAGGGAATAAATAATCTTTTGCAAACCAGCTTGTGATTTATGCATTTTTTTGATCGATTTAATCAATTGGGTTTGGTGGAATTGAAATTCTGAGGCAATGGAGCAAATGGGTTTCTTTCGTTATCGTCTTATTTCTCTTTGATGGTTCTGTTTGTGAAATTTGAGTGATAGTTTGAGTAGATTTGTTTGTGGTCGATGATATGGAGAAAAGTGAGACATTTAGGCCAGTACAGAAACTCACAACGCAAGAAATGAGTGGGGCAACTTGTTTCAGCGTGCGGTGAGTTTTTATGATTGGAAGCTATCAGAGAGCTTGATTCTGTTAGCTGGTCCACAAGCTCTGAATGATGCTTTGTGCATCACCTTGGACTCAGTATGGTTCTTAAGCACCCAGGAAGAAAGCAATGCAATCATGGGTCTGATTGAGAAGATCGTCGCCAATGGTGCACATCACTTCGGCTCAGCTGTTGTGAGGACTTCATTTATGGCATCGTGTGTTCAGGCTTTTCATGGCCGAACGACAAGTACTATTGCATGTGCAGTCACTGAAATGGCTCAAAGGTTCGTGATTTTGTCCTGGAATGCGATGGTCATGTGTTATTAGAGGGAGAACCTATTGCTAAGGAAATTCATGAGTTTATTGAATGGATAGGGCCAGGCTTCAATTTTCGTGGTCATCAGGGTAATAAGGATAGAGCTAATTACAACTTACAGGCTGATGAGATCCAACTTCAATTATCGGCATTGAAAACCTTTCTAGATCTTTCTGGTAACCAGCTTACATCAAAAGACTTCTCAATGGCCTTCTATGCTGCTTGCCTTCCCCTATATTTATCCTCTAGTTCTTTCGATCTGGGTTGCGCATCTGGGAATTGGGAAACTACTGCAATACCAGGTTTGTTTGGTATGCTGGTGAAAGGGGGTGTGGAGTGGCATTTTCAATTATTCTTTTGTTCAAGCATCTAGTTTTGGGAATACAGAGATTGTGCGCATCATATTGAAGGCTGCCCGAACTAACAACCTGAATGTCGATGTTGACCGGGCATTTAATTTTGCTTGCCTGTACTCTAGGTTTGGTACTATGGAATGTCTTGTGGAAGAGGGTAATAACGTGGATTTCAGGACCCCTCTGTTGGGAGCTGCTAAGAGCGGCTGTAAGCCAGTGGTTGAGTGGTTTGTAAAAATGGGTTGCCGGGACACAGAACTGTGCATTGCTCTGGTAGCTGCAACTTCTAGCAACCAAGCTGATGTTGCAGCCTATCTCCTTCATCAACTTCCTGATGATCTCCTTGCACAACGAAGCTTTAATATTCTCAAGGCTGTTGGTAGAGTAGGCGGTGTTAATTCTCTTAAAGGTGTTGCATTTCTTCTTGGTTCTGATTTCCTAGGTGACCCTGCAACTACTTATACTGTTGCGGACACATTTGATGGGTCTGGTGATGATGATGATGCCAATCCTGAGCTAAGGGCGTTTCTTCAGGAGCATTGGTCAGAACGAGCTTTCTCAGACGGAATACGGCAAGGACAAGGACAAGAACATTACATGAACATTGTGAGCTTTTTAAAGTGGGGTGAATCTCCCATCTGCTTGGCTGTTCTACCTCCCGAGTTGAGGGTAGCCATTGCTTACCTGCCACTATATAGGGAGTGTGTCAATGCAGCAGGCAGCCGTTTGGTGCCGCAAAGGTTGAGAGGGCAGCTTGTTGAAGCTGTGAGAAGGCTTGGTGGTGGAGTGTTAGATGGGGTGAACCAGTGCAGGTAGCTCTTAGCTGTTTTGGAGAGGCGTCTTCCTCAATTCACTTCTTAATTAGCAAGATCTGTACTTTTTTCGGATTCTCGTTTCATCGCCAACGGAAGTATGTGTTGGGTAGTATCTAACAACAAATTTAGCTAGGGTCAGGGTACAAAGCTAGGAGGTTCCAAATGTTCTTTGCAACATATAAGATTGCCTTATATTTAAGTATATCTTCACGTTTCCTTCTCCCTATTAGAGTTTCACTCTTTCTCGTGGCAATTTAAATTTCAATGCATATTTCGAATGCTTTACAACCCAGTACAACACATGAATTATTATTAATTTTTTGTTTCACACATATTCAGGTTTTAAACATCATCTTTGAAGAGAGGATTTTCTATGGTGTTCCAGAGTGAGGAGTAGGATTCTTATGTTTTCACAAGTTTTGTCTGATACTCCGAATGAGCAAAATTTTAAATCATGTGTATAATAGTTATGATTTTACACATGCCCTGTTTGGCGGATAAGACCTTAAATGATTGGGGTTGAATTGTTGTTTTATTAATAACCACATCTCCAAATTATCTAACCATCAACAAACAGCGATCACGACATTGATTCAATTAAATTGAAATAGACCTAGTTTGGGAGTGAGGTGCTTAAAAAAAAAAGCACCCATGAAAAAAAGCTGTGAGGGTTTTAGGTGTTTGGTAAACTGAAAAAAAATGGCTTATTTTGGAAGCTGCTGTGAGAATAAGCTGAAATCAAAAGAAAAAGCTGAAGCTGCTATTTGCAGCTTTGGAAAACTGGTTTTTTTTCAAAGCACACGGAGCTACAATGCTTCTTTAATGAAAAGACTCACTATTAGACTGATTTTTTTTCCAAAAACACTTTTACAAAAAAGTTTACCAAACACTCTGCTGATTTATTTCACAGCCGCTTATTCTCACAGCAGCTTTTTTTCAAAGCACAGCAATACCAAACCAGTAGTAAAGTCAAAACCAAGCCTTAACATGATGCCATGTTATTAATGGAAGGAAGATCAAAATTACACTAGTACACACTCTTCTGCTACAAGTACGGGCTGAAAATTTGCCACAAGACAATCCCCCACCAAGTACTCACCTAAAATGCAGAAAACACCCCAGAAACACACAAACCTTCAACCTCATACAACCATGGTTGGACCACGGAGAAGCAAAACCCTAGATAAACCGAATCAGTAGAAGTCGCCCGTTTTGCACCCAGGGAAATGGGCGCCTCCCACCCATATGTTTCCCTCGATCGATTTTCTCACGTTCAATCCGAACAATTTTGGATTGTCCCTCAAAAGATCTGCTGCTTCTTGATTCAAAGGGTCCTCATGGTTAGGTTCCTGCATAAAGAAATGTAGGATTTGAGTCCACAAAAGGTACACATCCAAATAAAACCCCGTAACAACAAAACGGATAATTTGTTTGAGGTCACCAAATATTTTGTGTTATGATTAGAGATACCGTGAACAGGTGATACAATCCGTAAATAACAGTGTTTATATTCAAGACAGGTTTCCAGTCTTCCCGAAGAATGTTAAGGCAAGTGTTTCCTTCTAAGTCGATGTTGGGATGGTAGATCTGCACAGATGGTATGCATTATACAACACCAGATATATATATTATGGTTTGGATCGTAAGTTCGTAACCAATAGACTCGAAAGTTAAGTTCCGATATAACTTAGTTTTGTTACCTTGGTTTTGCACTTGACCTTAGGAGGCTCGTGAGGGTAGACTGCGGGAACTTTAAATGAGAAGACAAACCCACCACCCCTACGAAAAGAGGTACAAAATGTCGGATTCAGCAAGATGACATCGAAGTTGCAAAATCCAAACAACGTATAGAGAGCCAAATTAAGCTTCGGATCAAAGGTTACTTACATATAATATCCCCGATAAGGTGTAATGGTGATCTCAAAGTCCATCAAATCATCCTTTCCATTGGGGAATGAAATCTTGCATTCTTCTGGCATGTTCAACTCACTTATATCTACAAGACAACAACATAATACAATTGAAGGATGACAACGATGACAACAACAACTCAAAGTCCATCAAATCATCCTTTCCATTGGGGAATGAAATTTTGCATTCTTCTGGCATGTTCAACTCACAACAACAACAACAAAACAACAACAACAACACCAACACCAACAACAACAACAACAACAACAACAACAACAAAGCCTTTTCCTACTAAGTGGGGTCGGCTATATGAATCCTAGAATGTCATTATGCTCAGTTCTGTGTCATAATACAATTGAAGGACTAGTTGAAGAAATTAAAATAAACATCGAAACCTTGCCTTTATGTACGTTGGAGTTTAACATGTGTTTAGGAACTTAACGTGCGTCATTTTCCCACTAAGTGGGGTCGGCTATATGAATCCTAGAACGTCATTACGCTCAGTTCTGTGTCATAATACAATTGAAGGACTGGTTGAAGGAATTAAAATAAACACCGAAACCTTGCCTTTACGTACGTTGGAGTTAAACGTGTGTTTAGGAACTTAACATGCATGCAAAAGTATAACTTTGTACCACATTGCAGCAAATCATAACATATTTACGTCCTAAAATCGTATTTACCTCTATGAAGACGCAATTCTCCTGCACTTTGCTTCTTTACGAGACCATTCTCCCTTGCATTTTCAATTGTTTCCTTTTGCTTTTCTTTCACTTTAAACAACCTAATCATGGTTTCTGTAATTAAAAGAAAAGCACACATTTAAAACGGATAATAAGATGAACCATACATGTATGTTGTATGTGTAAACAATTCGTGAACAAAAATATCGAAGAAAACCTGCTCGACGAAATGCCGCAGAAAAGCAAAAGGAAAGGAAATGGAATGGGAAAGCAAAGACGGGAGAGACACAATGAAGACGGACAAGGAATGAAACAGATTTATAGTCTTCCTTTCTTCTCTATTCTTGTCTTCCTGCTACTTGTTCTCGTGGCCACAGGCTTCCCTTTCCAAAATACAAATCATATTAACGACATGTCGTCAGCTGTATCTGGAAAACAAAAAACACTTTATTTTTTATTTTTTTTAGCAAATTGCATGTCTAATTTAATTACGTCTAAAATACTGACACTTTAAGTCTATAACTTTATTTCTACACTTAATATTTAACTACATGCAAAGTTGATGAAAGCTGAAAAAATGGAGATAATGTACCCAATGATATCATCGTTTAAGATAGGTGCATTTTAACACTTTAATTATTTCTACACCCCCACATTATATTCTCACCCACCATAAAAAATTAAAAAACTAAAATCCTATTAATCCACCCCAATTATTCCTAAAATAACCTCAAATATCTAAATCCATTTTTTTCACCCCAACTGCATCATCAGTCGAACGACCTCGATTTGAAGCTAGTTGACGTTGGCCCAAATGCCAAATTGCTTGAATTTCCAATAAATAGATTATAATTATAAAAGGATGGTGAAGATATGAATCAAATTTGAAAGAGAGAACATTACTTGATAAAGGATGTGATATGTGATGTTCGTAGAGAGGACTTGGGCCCTATCATCATTCGATTTGCATGCAGTAGATGTAGATGGAATTTCAAGGAGAGAGCCTCTCATGTCCAATGGCGACTGTTAAACAGTCTTTTGGTTGACAAAGAGAATTCTTTTAATAAGTAGTTTAGATTTAGGTAAAAGAAAAATTATCAAAACAAAAAAAATGGTTCAAATATCTTTAAATTTATGTTTTAAATCGTTGATTACAAGTGTTTAAATACGAATTATAATAGATTTTACACGAAAAAAATATTTTGAAGAATATGAATATGATAGTTTGTTGTAATTGTAGGAGAAATAAAAGAGAAATTAACAAAAAGGCACAAAAATGATTCAAAATCCCTGGGTGCCAGAAAATCAAGCTGCTCTTGCTTTTGTTCTCTTTGCTCTTTAGAAAAAGGTTTTTGTGAACAAGGAAGAAGGAACGTCTTTAGCTCCAATGGTTGAAAAAAATATCTCATAGGAGAGGAAAACCATTCTCATTACTACGGTGGGGTTTACTGTGCGGTTGGATCTAGAGAGAGTGTGACAATCAATTACACTGAAGCATTCGAAAAGGATGGGCAAGGTAAGTTAGCCCCAAGAATTTGAATCATTTTTGTACATTTTTGTTATTTCTCTTACGACTACAACAAACTATCATATTCATGTTCTTTAAAATACATTTTTCGTGTGTGGAGCCCAACTCGTTTTCTGAGCACCTGGGAGTCCGCCTCGTTCTGCATGCATTGGACCCGCCTCGTCTTGTGTGCCTGTGTTCGCCTCGTTCTGCATGTGAGGTGTTGCGTGCTAGAATCCCATCCCTTTTTCTTCCACGGTGCCCGCATCATTTTGGCGTGCACGGAGCCAGCCTCGTTTTTTGCGCGTAGGGCTAACCTCGATTTGTGCGACATATTCGACCTCGTTTTCCGTGCGCGGAGCTCGCCTCATTTTGCATGCCAGAAGCATGCCCTGTTTTTTGTGAACAGAGCCCCGCTTTGTTTTGCATGCCACGATTTTGTCTTGTTTTGCGTGAGCAGAATACGCCTTGTTTTTGAGTGAGTCGAGCCCACATAGCACCCATATTTTTTCACAAAAATGCGAATTTTTTATTTTCACAAAATATTTTTCCCAAGGATTAATTTAAACTTTTTAAGGATTTTGGAAGTAGTTTTACAGTTTATTGAGCAACAAATATATATTTAGTGGAATATTTGAGCCGAAAACTAAAAAAATAAGTTAAAAACATAGTAGTGAGGCCTAGAACATTGTCAAATGGGGTTCTACACTCAAGAATCTCCACGGAGAGTCTCACCTTAATTTTCAAAACTAGTCCTTCATTGTCAAATGGCCTAGAACATTGTTACAGTCTCTAATTTTCTTTTTTAAATTAGAGATGTTAATATCACCTGTTGTTGAGGTTAAACAAAAAACAACAAAAATTTGTTTTGTTAAATAGTCTTTCATCGTCTCCTAATTGACAATGAGGATTCTTTTAATATGTAGTTTAAATTTAGGTAAAAGAAAAATTATCAAAACAAAAAAAAAGGTTCAAATATCTTTAAATTTATGTTTTAAATCATTGATTACAAATGTTTAAATACAAATTATAATAGATCTTGCACAAAAAAATTATTTTAAAGAACATGAATATGATAGTTTGTTGTAGTGATGAGAGAAATAAAAGAGAATTAACAAAAAGGCACAAAATGATTCAAATTCCTAGGGTGCTCGAAAGTAATAATTCGAAAATGATTAAAATAGTGATAATTCGAAAAAGTTATTTTTACACTTATTTCGAAAGCCCCTTTGTTCATACGTAACTAGCAACATGTCTACACACTTTGTGTGTGTGAAATTTTTTTGTTTTTGTTAGGAAGGAGAGAGAGAGAATGTGGGAATGGAAATAAAAGTTTTTATTTTTTTAATATTGGATATATGCTGATCACATGTAAGTGAAGCTTTAATAAAAAAAACAAAATTTAGTTTTGGTGAAATTACATTATTGTCCATTATTTTTTCTATGATAAAAGATTAAATAGTTTTTTCATCCTCTTTTGTTTGACAAACAAAATTATATTAATATGTAATTTATATAAATAGACATATAATTTGTGACGTTACACAATTACAATCAGCTCAAATTTATAGTTAGTAGCTATTTACACGAAATTTATAAGCCTACCGCCAATTATTTGGCAGGCCAAAACGGTAATTTGAAAATAGCGGGAAACTCCCTTCAAAATTTCCAGATTCCTCGATTCAAATCCCGCCCAAAACAAAACCACGATCCGCACCACGCATATCCCCAAACAACACTCACCGTCGATCTACACTTCATCAACGTCTCAAAATCACCCAAACTCAAAGCCGCGGATCGTCAGCTCTCACCCTTCCCCCGCTATAAAGGCAACTTTACCTGTCTCGCACCACAGCTCACCACACACTCCACTCTCTCACCAAATTCTCTAAAAACGGCACCGTAATCATCGAAGATGTCAGGACGCGGAAAGGGAGGCAAGGGCCTGGGCAAGGGCGGAGCGAAACGGCACCGTAAGGTCCTCCGCGACAACATCCAGGGCATCACCAAGCCGGCAATTCGGAGGCTGGCCAGAAGAGGCGGGGTGAAGAGAATCAGCGGGCTAATCTACGAGGAGACCAGAGGCGTCCTCAAGATCTTCTTGGAGAACGTGATCCGTGACGCTGTGACGTACACCGAGCACGCCCGCAGGAAGACGGTCACCGCCATGGACGTCGTCTATGCTCTCAAGAGGCAGGGTAGGACCCTCTACGGATTCGGGGGTTAATTTTGTAAATTCAATCCTCGGGTTTCGAATGGGTCGGAGTTTTAGATTCGGGTTGTAATTTGTCGCAAAAGTTTGGAAATTGAAAGGATCTTTTGTTTTTTTGGATTTAGCATAGTAGTACTCGGTTGTTGTTGGCTTGTCGTTTTCAACCGCGACCTGAATTAATTCTGTTATTTAAATCATTTTTACGGCAATTATTTAAATTCTGCATTTTTATTCCTTTTATTTTAACAAATAAATTATTATTTTAAATGTGTGGGGAGTGTGTTAATTCAAAATATGCGAATAATAATATTGTTTTTTATGAGAATCAAATTTAAAATTTTTGATATACAAATGAAGAATAATATTATTAAATTGTAGTATTAAGTTGTTTTATGAATACCAAAAAATGAATTTGGATTCTTGCTAGATTTTCTTTGTTAGGATTTTGGAAATTTATGAATTATATATGTTTATTGTATATTGTGTGATTACAAATTATTTAAATATTTTTATTTAAAATTATATACAAAAATAGTATTGGATAAAAATTAATTGTATAATATACGATAAACGAATATGACATATATATCTTCAAAATTTTAAACAAAAGAAATCTGGAAGGGATTCTGTTGGCAAAAACATGACAAATAATCAGTTGCCATAAAAGATAAAAAAACATAAATACTGTTATGTGGCCCTCGGCTGCTGTGTGACAGCTAAAAATTTCTGACGTGGCACAATCATTTTGTGGGCCCCGATAACGAATCCGACAGAACCTCACCCCACCATCGTTGGCGGCACTTGAATCTTTTTACCCCAGTTGCAATCCCACTAAAGTCGGTCGGGACGCCACAACCTCTCCCATGCCATCCCCAAAAGGCCAACGATTCCCAGGGGTAGTTTCGTGATTACCCTGATTCCGCCATGGGCATTCCCTGCGACGACATCGTCGTTATCAAGCTGGGGAAGGCTCCTGACGAGCCCTCCGTCCTCACCGTCAACTGTCCCGACAAGGCCGGCCTCGGCTGCGACCTCTGCCGAATCATCCTCCAGTTCGGCCTCTCCATTACCAAAGGAGGTAATTCAAATTCTGGCTCCTGGGTTTTTCGAATTCCTCAATTTGGCACCTGGGTTTTTGAGATTTTGAGATTTTTGGGTGTTTTTGTTGCAGATTTCTCGACGGATGGAAGGTGGTGCTATATAGTGCTGTGGGTCGTCCCCCACCACGAATCCCTGAAGGTCGATTGGGAGAGGTTGAAGGATCGGCTCTCGTCCGCGTGCCCGTCGTCGAGCTTCTTCTCGTTTTATCTCAATCAATTCTCCAACGTCCCAACGCCCTCTCCGGTCTATCTGTTGAAGTTTTGGTGCCACGACCAGAGAGGCTCACTCCACGGTCAAAATCTTAACTTCTTCATTAATTTTATTGGGTTTTCGATTTTGTTCTCGACTGTTGTTTGTTTTGTTTATATGGTTGAGTAATGAAGAAGTTATGGTTGTTTTTTGTGTAAATGTAGATGTTACCAAAGTGCTCTGTGAGCTTGAAATTCTGATTCAGAGAGTGAAAGTGATGCCGACCCCAGATGGCCGAGTTTTGGACCTCTTCTTCATCACAGATTGCTTGTGAGTTTTTCGTGTGCCTTTTGAAAATTGCGTGTTGGTGTTGTGGTTATTAATCTTAACAACTATCCACTTTTACTTCACCAGTAGAATTTTTACTTTAGTATGCTTCACATTCAGGTGTCCATGATTGATTTTGAATAGTTGTCTGGTTTGCTAATTACGCTCGAGATATCGGAACCAGCTGCCAGTCTTAAGTTCTCGTGTTGGTTTATGACCCTTTTGAGTTAATCCCATATTTTAAGGGAATCTAGATGAATTCGGTTGGCAATACATTGGGCGAATTATCTGATCTGGTTGTATTGTTGATCAAATTACATAAGTGAATTTGATGGCCTATGTGGCAATTTGGATTTGGATATTACATAACTTCCCACCTTATATGTCAAAATTTATTTATTCATTTTACTTATGCTTTTTTTTTTTAATCTTCCTTATTACATAGTTTGGTATTAAAGTAGCCCACATTAACAAAAGAAATTGCATTAATGACCCCAGTTAACAATTCAAATTAATGAAATGCTGTCCCCTTGATCCTCATTAGCTTTGGCTGATCGATGGGAGTAATTTTTCTGCCAAAGCTAGCCTTTTTCTGTCCATTGTGGCAGTTGACATCTCGGTTGGAGATGCTCTTAACTGGGAGAACTGTGTATGTATTCTGGGTTGTCAGTTTTTGCATTTCTTCTGTTAGTACTTTGAATTTTGGATATCATTCTTCCCAAACTTTGCTGATTCTTTTGAGTTTAATACCAATCTAAAGTCCCGGCATTCACTTCATAAGACTAGTTTCGGAGAGTACATAATGTGGTGAAGAGTTGTAATTGCTCATAGTGTTGGTTATACCTTGGAGCGTTTATTAACCCCCATTATTTGGTACCATTTACTTTCAGGGAGTTGTTACACACAAAACAGAGAAGAGACGACATATGTGAGCATCTGATGGCTGCTTTAGGAGAGTATTGCATCACCTGTGAGCTTAAGTTGCCTGGACCTGAGTATGAAAGTCTGCAGGGGAATTCTTCACTTCCACCAGCCATTGCTGACGAATTATTTAGCTATCAGCTGAAGGATGAGGAGGCTTATCCAAAAGCTCTCACCCAGAACATGGGAACGGTGAACAAGACTAGTATTACAGTGGATAATTCATTGAGCCCTGTTCATACGGTGCTGCAAATACAGTGTGTTGATCGGAATGGCCTCTTTTATGACATTATGAGGACTTCCAAGGACTGCAATATTCAGGTACTTTTTCATGATGTCTTGAAATTCTGTTGTCCAAAAATTTTGGCTGCCTCAATAGACCAGGACAGATTTCAGTCAGACAGCCACTTTCGTGTATGTTTCTTGAGTACCATTTTTTGGTTCTTGCAGCTGTAAATATTTAAGGAAATGAATTTTCGGTTTTCCTTTTTAGTGTTCATAACTCCCATTGGATATGACCTTTGTGTTTCGCTACTTATAATACGTACTTATATTTGCAATTAGCAGTTTACTGATGCAAGTCTGTTGTTTTTCATTTAGATTGCCTATGGTAGATTCTCTTCACCTGTGAAAGGCTTCCGAAATTTAGACCTATTTATTCAGCAGACAAATGGAAAAAAGCTTGTTGATCCTGAAGTTCAGGTTGCATTGTGTAATCATTTAAAGGAGGAGATGGTTCACCCACTGCGAGTGATCGTTGCCAACAGGGGCCCAGAAACCGAACTCTTAGTTGCTAATCCAGTTGAGTTATCTGGAAAGGGGAGGCCCCTCGTATTCTACAATGTTACTCTAGCACTGAAGCAATTGGGAGTATCTATTTTTGCGGTAAGAATTTGATGTGAGTTTCCTTTTTGTGGCATGCCCTCTCGCGTTCTCTCATTATTTCATTGTTGATTTGCAGGCTGAAATTGTAAGGAATTCAACTTCAGTTTGCCAGTGGGAAATCTACCGATTTCTTTTGGATGATAGTCGTGAATTTCCATTGGTAAGCAAACAAAATAGGAGTAATATTGTAGAGAGAGTTAGAAGAACCCTCATGGGCTGGTGAGCTATTACATTTGCTCCCCTTTCGAGGATCGCATCCTCGAATTCTTTCCATCTTGTAAGTGTGCTGTACAGCAGTTCCGTCCAAATAGTTATAGTTATCTGCACTAGTGAAGTGTAGAATCTCTACTGACTATTTTAGGAGGAAGTTCGTGGTCCTGTACTAAGACTACTGTGAGACTGCAGAACTATGTTTTAGCGCGCAAGGCTTGCCGTCCTTAATATGCAACTTACGTTTTCTTAAAATTTCGAACATATATGTACTCCGTATGTTGTATTTTCATCTTGAAGTGCTTATATCGAATGGAAATGTACTCTGGTTTTCGTAGTAACATGGTATGTGTTCATCTGAAAGTGATTATTTCGGCCGCTTTGGTGGTTATGTGCAGGTGCATATATAGAAATGCCACCTCTTGTGCTACCTTGCTTTCGGGCCGTTTGAATTGTATGAAACTGAACTGAAACTGCTGATAGCCATTCATCTGAAAGTGGTTATTTCAGCCGCTTTGGTATTTTCATCTTGAAGTGCTTATATGGAATGGAAATGTAAGCATATTCTTATTAGCATTCATATTTCTATTTATCACACCCAATTGCCTGCAAAGTTTTTAGGTTTTTCCTACGCTTGTTGTATGCTTTCACCTCAAGTGCTTTTTCATGGATCACTTGCATTTTTTTTTAAAAAATTCAATGTGCTTTTAATAGAAGTGCTTTTACTGAAGTGCTTATATGCAGAAGTAATTTTTAAAAAATGCATTTCTAAACAAGCCCAAAGGTACAGCCACATTGGCGTTTTTAGTACACTGAGTGATATTGTATTTTATGTGTGGAGTAATGCTAGGGAGATTAAATTTGTAAGCAAAGTTTTGAAAACTAAAGGACATGAAAGTTCATGATTGGTTTATTACTTACATGTTGGTAAACATGCTTATTCTTATTGGTGATACATCATTCAGTTTGCAAATTTCGTCTCTAAATTTAGTCTCTCTAACATTATCCTTATGCGTGTGTTGAGGTAAAAATGAGTTTAGTTGAAAGTAACTTTAAAATTTCTTTCAAATTCCATCTAATTTTTTAGCTCATGGTGCTTCTTCGAACTCGATTTGGTTCACTTAATCTCTCATGACTCACCACACATTCTGTTGTCACACTTTGCTACTTAGCGTTCAAATCCGTTGAAAGATTTCTACAACTGTGTTGACGTGGCATGAATGAGACTTACTTTTATCGAAATAGCGCAAATAGGATCCTCTTCGGATCTTCTAGGATCTTGGGGATTCGTAAATCGTGTTCATTCATCGTATATCGTACGGTTAATTTTGTCAATTACTATTTGTATTTAATTTTAAATAAAAATATTTAAAATGATGGATCCCTGGAATCCTCACAAAAAGGATCTGGAGAATATCCGAATTCGAAATAGCGAAGGGGTGTGCTATCCACACACCCATTTTATTTCTCACACACTCCTTGATAATTTTTGTCCGTTGATCTTCTTCAATTCATCTGATTCTATGGTCAAAAATTAAAAAGATGTGTGAAAAGTAAAATGATATGTGTGGATATCACATCCTAATAGCGAAATGTCTGTCAAGTAGACGCCAGGTGGCATAAAAGAACATATATTTATGATGTTATCCTTACTGATTGGCCTTTATTAAAAAACAAAAAACAAAAAACAAAAAAAAACAAAAAATACAAAAAGCTTATTGGCTTATTGGCGTATTGGCTTTTTGGCTTTTTGGAGAAGTGGCAATTTGCAAACACAAAGCCAAACACAGCGTTACTTTGACCAAACATACACATGGCGGTAAACTGTGTCGTCGTACAAATCACGCTCATCCTCGTCGAGAACTGAAGCAATAAATAAGCTCTGCTCTCTCTGCTTTCAAATCCCCAAATTCTTCAATCTTAGGGTTTCCTCTTCGTCTTCTTCTTCTTCTTGCATCTCAACGTTTACCTCACACGAACTAGGTAATCACTCTTCCCTTACGCATATAAATATATATACATACTGTATGTATTTGCTTTTGAGTTTTGAGGAAATCGCTCTGTCATTGAATTTTCAGGTATTTTATCGATTTGTTTGTGCATGTAGAATATGATTTATTTTCTGTTCGTTTGTGTTGCTGAGAATACAGCAGACTGTGAATAAATTAAACTACTGTTTTTTGTTTGTTTGGAATTTAGAGTACTGAGAATACATCAGACGGAGAATACATCAGACGGAGAATACATCAGTCTGAGAATACATCAGACTGAGAATATATTTTTCATGGACTTAGGTTGTTAGTCTCGAATCGAATCGGAGACGCGGACGTTTAAGAACGTTTAAGTTTTGGATACATTGTCAAGCGTTTGTAGTTGTAAACATGTTTGGGAACTTTGCATTTGGATGTGTTTCATTTACTTGAGTTGCTAGTGTAGTTATAGCTCTTTTGGTTAAACACGCAGTTCCACTGGTTCCGTGTTTTCGGAAACTGAGTGATGGTTAACATTTTGTTGGGATGATTGGATGTGGTTCTAGTTTCATGTAGTTGGTTTTTGTGGTCATGTTAGCAATCGGAATACTTCTTCTGGCAGGCAGGTTGCTGCGCTCGCTAGCCTGTTCTTGTTTCGGTTCTTTTCTTATAAGGATATTTCGTTGAAGGTTTTGCTTGGTGGTCTCCAACATGAGTGTGAATAGAAGTCAAAGCCCAGAACGAGCCAAGAGATACCGCAGCAGGGAACGCGCATCTTACCATGATGCTCCATATCCTAGTGAACGCCGCAGTTATAGGTATCTCATTGAACGTTCTAACCTTCGTTTCCAGTGTGTTTGGTTTCATTTTGTCTTTTCTCGCTCTTATGGTACTCATAGAGCAACTTGAGATGATTATGCACCCATCCCTTGTGTTGGTATGAGCTTTGGTGAAGTTTTGTTGTATTTTCTATCATTTATTATTCTATATCTTTTGGATCTACATAGGATGTTCGTTGTTTTAGTATGTAGATTATTACACGTCAAGAATTAAATTATAAAAGTGTCCACATAGTTTTTGAGACAGATGACTTGCTAGACAAGAAATTGAAATGGAGATATAGTGCTGCCATCACAATATGTTAAAAGTTAGCAAATTTATGAGACAGGATGCGAATTGAATTTGAAAAGTTAATAAGTTGGAACAATAAAACCAAATACTTCGTATTACTTAAGAGTTAGGTACTTCCAAGCTTCGTCTCATTTTACGCTTGGTGTTGTTCATAATGATTGGTAACCTACTACAAAAATGCTGATTCTAACCTGGATTTTCATCGACTCTCCTCAGGAACTATCAAATCTGGTGCTAGTGTTTTGTCCTTTCCCCGTGTGTATTGTATTACTGGTTTAAAGTGGAAAAATCCTGTAAAACTTCGCTCTGTTCGTGTACCTGTAACATTTAATACTCAAAGAAATTTTGTTTTAACTGTTCAAGTTGACTTTAATTTCCTTTGGCTGAAGTCCTCCTTTCTGATAATAATTCGATAGGTAACTATGTATAACGCACGCAAACTGATCTCTTGGTATCTGGACTCCATATGTTTATCAAAACTGAGATAATCTTTTGTTGCTTCATCTTCAATTTCATGTCGTAATGATTATTCTGTTATTTTTCAGGCAAGATTGTCTTTGCAATAAATGTAAACGGCCAGGGCATTTTGCAAGGGATTGCCCGAATATGACTGTCTGCAACAACTGTGGACTTCCAGGGTGAGTTCTGCCGAACCCTTCATTTTCCGTATATGGTTTTAAGAGTTATAGAAAATAGGTTGCACCGGAGGACTGCAAATCCTGATTTTCGTCTGTGAAATGTTTTTCATATTCAAATGCTGTATGTTTTATCAGCCACATTGCAGCTGAATGCAACTCAACAACTATGTGTTGGAACTGCAAGGAGCCTGGACATCTTGCAAACCAATGTTCCAATAATCCAGTCTGCCATATATGTAGTAAGAAAGGCCACCTGGCTCGCGATTGCTCGAACCCTAGTCCTTCATCCCATGATGCAAGGCTCTGCAACAACTGCTACAAACCGGGTCATATTGCTGTCTATTGCACAAACGAGAAGGCTTGCAACAACTGTCGGAAACCTGGACACCTTGCTCGTGACTGCCCCAACGAACCTGTTTGCCACACCTGCAACATATCAGGTCATATGGCTCGCCATTGCGCCAAGTCAAGCCTAGCCCCAGACATCAGAGGCCCTTTCCGCGACATCACGTGCCGTAACTGTGGGCTGCCAGGCCATATCAGCCGAGAGTGCATATCGATTGTCATCTGCCACAATTGTGGTGGAATGGGTCACCAAGCTTATGAGTGCCCTTCTGCGTTGATGATGTACGGTCGCGGCCTACGAAGGTTTTGAGTATTGACCACCTAATGAGTAGTGAGTCGGAGGTTTCATATGTAGGATTTGCTTCTCAAGTTACACTACAGTAATTATGGCTTTACTTATCCCAAGTCTTATTAGTAGTAAATGTACCGGGCTTTTAGTCAGACGATCATTCGTTGTGGCAATATCTCAAACCTAATCCTTTGTGTGAAAGTAATGAAACTTTGTAAGAACTTCTAAGTCGTCGGTCTACTCTCCTATTGTCAATTAGGCCTTAAGATGTTGTTACGATAGCATTCCCATTTTTTGAAAAAATTATGAATTCTTAAAAGCCGCCTGTTTGGTACTCTACTTGTATCTAACTTTTTAAATTCAAAAACAATTTTCAAGTTTTAGATTTTAAAAACTTGTTTTGTATGATTATTTTAAAAAATTGAACTCAAGACTAACTAAAAAATATAGTTTATTATCTAAAAACACAAAAAGTGAGTTTTTAGAGTTTTCACTCCTTTCTTTTTTTTCTCCCCTCCCCTCTCACTTCAAATCTATCTCTTTTTTATTCCTTCTCTCTCGCCTTTCTCTTTCTTTCTCTTTTGCCTTTTTCGTCTCTCCTCCAATCTGTTTTTTTCATTCTCTCGGTTCTTTTTTTCACTCATCTTTCTCTCTATCTTCTCTCATCCTCTAACTTATTTCTCTTTTCTTCAATCATCTCTTACTTTCTTTCCTCCTCTATCCTCTTTCTTTCTCATACCCCTATTTTTGGATCTCTTTATTCAGTTTAAGTTGTAAGATTTATAATTTTTAAATTGCATACTAAACAAATTTTTGAGTATTAACAAAAAAATAATAATAATATGTTCGGGTACTATTTTCAAAATGATACCTCAACTTCGTCGAAAATGTGACTACTTTGAATGCCGGCTTCAAATACTTTGAAGTTTGAAGTCAACTCTCAAATGGTGGCTTCAATCCACCAATCAATCAATAGCCCGCAGCTTTATATTTTTTCGACCTTGGCCAAATTTGAAACTTCAAACTATAAACATTTTCTTGAGAGAGAGAGAAAGAAGGGAGATTTTCTAGAGAGAGAGATGTGTACGTTAGAGAGGAAAGGCAACATCTTCATCCTAACGCTAACAGGCCCAGGCGAGCACAGGCTCAACCCCACTCTCATCGACTCCATCCGATCCGCTCTCAACCAAGTCCGAGCCGCCGTCACCACCACCGCCACGTCATCATCTCCCTCAGCCCTAATCACCACCGCACATGGCAAATTCTTCTCCAACGGCTACGATCTCTCTTGGGCCCAGTCCTCTCAATCCCGCATAGAGCTCATGGACGCCAAGCTCCGGTCCCTTGTCGCCGATCTCATCGCCCTCCCGATGCCCACCATCGCCGCCGTCTCCGGCCACGCCTCCGCCGCCGGCTTCATCCTCGCTCTCAGCCACGACTACCTTCTCATGAGGAGGGACCGCGGCTTCATCTACATGAGCGAGCTCGACATCGAGCTCCTTCTGCCACGCTGGTTCTTGGCGCTGATCGAGAGCAAGGTCGGCTCGCCGGCGGCTCGGCGCGACTTGTTGCTCAGAGCCGATAAGGTGAAAGCCGACGTGGCCGTGGCGAAGGGGATTATCTACTCGGCGCACGATAGCGCGGAGGAGACCGTCGAGGCCGCGGCTAATTTGGGGGAGGAGTTGGTTCGGCGGAAGTGGAACGGACACGTGTACGCTCATATTCGGAAGGACTTGTTGTCTGATGTTCTGGATGAGATCCGCAGAAATACTACTGGCAGAAAATCACGACTGTAGGTGATAATTTGGTTCGGGTCGGGTCTGCTTTTGTTTTGATTGGCCGAAAATTGATGTGAGTTTTGTTGGGTTGGATTTTTCACTTGTCTGTCATTTCATGTTACCAATAAAAGATGGGATTAACATATTCTCAAGATTTTGATCGAATAAAATCAATGATTATAACCATTCAATTTATTAATCTCCATAAAAAGGTTAAATTTACAAAAATCATTCAAATCACGATGATATTACTTTAAACCTATACAGACAAGCTATTCTATACATTTAAATGAGTTTTTGCAGAGGTAATCTTCTAATGAAGATTAAAAAAATTAAACAATTCCGATTATAAAATTCATACGATCAAAATACGTTATTCGTAAGAAAGAGCTAGCTCATCCTCCAATGAAGGAATGCAAACATTATTCCTAATAAAAATTAAATTCTTCCCGTATTATTCTGTGCCTAAATAACCTCAAATAAGTAGTTTATCACATACCTTACAACAATTATATATCATTCTCATTCATCTACATTTCAAGTAACATGCATGTTTAAATCTGAGTTGTGAGTAAGCAGCTCTTCATGGCATCACCCCAACTTTTTTCAATACCACCTTATCTAAGTTATAATTTTCCTTCAATAGTTCGGAACCAATCAAAATCTAAAAGATGAAAAAGCAAGAATTGATTCTGAAAAATCTTCGTTGTTTACAAAAATCAAACTACTTGATGAAATGGCTGTCGATAACAAATTCATTAAGTTAATCAAACATTATTAAAAACAAATCCATAAAGTTAATCCAACATTATTATATGTTTTAACCATTTTTTAAAATGCCGCCTTAATTGCATGAAAGTATTTCTCGATTGAATGTGACATGTTCGTTGAAGACAGAAGAAAAAACAAAAGAGGACAACATTTTATAATATTATGAAGTCACAAATGATGCATCAATTTGACCAATCCATGGGAAGAAGAAGGCAAAGTCCTTGAATATTCGATCCTCCATAACCAAAGCTTAAACTTCAAATTCTAGAGAGAGAGAGAGAGAGAGAGAGAGAGAGATGTGCACATTAGAGAGGAAAGGCAACATCTTCATCCTAACGCTAACAGGCCCAGGCGAGCACAGACTCAATCCCACTCTCATCGACTCAATCCGGTCCGCCCTCAACCAAATCCGAACCGCCGTTACCACCACCGCCACGTCATCATCACCCTCAGCCCTAATCACCACCGCGCATGGCAAATTTTTCTCCAACGGCTACGATCTCTCCTGGGCCAAGTCCTCCGAGTCCCGGTTGGAGCTCATACGCTCCAAGGTCCGGTCCCTCGTCGCTGACCTCATCTCCCTCCCCATGCCCACCATCGCAGCCGTTTCCGGCCACGCTTCCGCCGCCGGCTTCATCCTCGCTCGCAGCCACGACTACATCCTCATGAGGCGAGACCGCGGCTTCATCTACATGAGTGAGCTCGACATCGAGCTCCTTCTCCCGGCTTGGTTAGTGGCGTTGTTCGATCGCAAAATCAGCTCACCGGCGGCTCGGCGCGATTTGTTGCTGAAAGCCGATAAGATGACGGCGGACGTGGCAGTGGCGAAGGGGATAATCGACTCGGCGCACGATAGCGCCGAGGAGACGGTCGAGGCCGCGGTTAGACTTGGAGAGGAGTTGGTCTCGCGGAAATGGAACGGACACGTGTACGCTCAGATTCGCAAGAACTTGTTGTTTGAAGTACTGGATGAGATCCGCGTGAATAATACTGGCAGTAGAGCGCGGCTGTAGGCTTATGGGTCGGGTAGGCATGTGGACTTCTCGGCCCAATAGTTTCTTTAGGTTGGACTCAATATATCTGGGCTGGTATGCTTGGCCCAATATGCTCTGTTTGCCACTTCTTTTGTCGTACTATGTTGACCACCTCCCAAAAAAGAAAAAGTTTCTTGTGATTGGGGAGTAATTTCTTTTAGGTTCGAAACATATTTTTAATGTTATAAATCAAAATTATACAAAAAAATAAATTATAAGTCAAATTATTTCCATTTAGTTTAACCCGAAGGTGAAAAATCAAACCATAAATTAACTAGTTAAGTAGTAGGCTTTTCTAGAAAGTTTGAAATTTGTTCGTGATCAAGTTTCGTTGGTGGTTGAGACGTGATATAGTGTGGCTCCGCATTTTGAAAATGTATTTTGTAGGTATCACTTCTACTCATAAATAGGGTGGTACCGTGGATGGTTAGGGTCAGGTATTCCATTATCGTCATCCAAACAAACGGAAATCCCATTTGGTCTTCATTGTCTCGTAAATTTTTAAAATCAAATTTCCCTCAATAAAATACTAAAGAAATATAATATATTGCAAAACAAATTTTTGGTTATTTTAGTAGTGATTGAGGCTACGGGGATAATCACACTACTAAATATTAGTAGAAGAGTTGTTGGTTGTGCGAAAACATGTCTAGCCTTGTAAAGACTCCCATAAAGGCTCTTCGTTGGGTGAAAACGTGTATAGCCTTGCAAAGATTGTTATAATGGCTATTGGTTGTGTGAAAACGTGTATATCCTTTTAAAAGTTGTCATAGAAGGTTTTTGGTTGTCTGAAAGCGTGTTAGCTGAGCAAAGAATGCCTTGTTTGTGCGAAAATGTGCCTAACCTTCCAAAGGTTGCCTTAAAGGTTGTTGATTGTGGGAAAGTATATATAGCCTTCTAAATGTTGCTGGAAAAGGCTTTTTGTTGTCTGAAAACGCGTCTGGCCGTTCCAGAACAATGCATGTTATTCTCTATTCACATTACCATATACTTACACACTCAAAGCTTTGTCCAAAATAATTCATGATAAGAGTGGGAAAACCCTAAAGTTTGAACTGTTGTGAGGATAGACATTGATGTTTTAGGAAAGTTCTTCCTAAATGTAGCAACCTATATCCAACAAGGAAGCCACACAATGAAATCTAGCAATATCTTTCCTTATGGGAATTTGAGTTGTACTACTCAATTCTAGTTTCAAAAACTTACCCACATTCCCCCTACAAGTACAATCTAAAGACGAATTTGAATCACATTATTACTAGCCTATTGTGAGGCTAAACTCACATTTTTCCTTAATGTAGATAATATCATTTGTTAAAAAAAAAATCTTAGTAAAAAATAAATGAATAAATAAAAAAAATCAAACACAAATAAAAAAGAAAATAAAGGAAAAATAAATAAATTCTCTCTCTCTCTCATTCCCAAATGTCGTTTTTGGAAGAAAAAAGGGACAAATTCTAGCGCATGCCAGCTAATCACCCCTCATAAAACTACGCCTATCCCTCCAGCTAATCACAGCATTACACCGATGTTTAAGAATCTCCCAAAAATATTATTTAATTATTTTAGTAATTAAATCCATAAAATTCAAAATTCAAATAAATAAAAACCATTTTCGCAATCTCTCTCTCGCTCTCGCAGACTTGGTTTGCATTTCGAGCACAACATTATTTTTTTTTCTTCAGATTTTGCTCAAATGTAAGAGTCGAGCTCTCCACAGAGCCAAAAAAAAAAAAAAAACCAAGTTTTTCTTCCGCCGTGCGAGGTGAAAGTCTGAGAGATTCGGGTGGCGACCCGACCCCAGCACCCGATGTCTTCGGGCTACAACAGTCCGGCTCGGAGCCCCGGGAGTTCGAGGCTTCAGTTGGGCGGAGGCGGAGGAGGAGGAGGAGGAGTCTCCAGGTTGAGATCTTCGTTGCTCAAGAAGCCGCCTGAGCCGCTGCGCCGAGCTGTGGCCGACTGCCTGTCCTCCTCCGCCGCGGCTACCTCCCACCATGGGACCACTTCCTCCACTGTGCTCCTCTCCGAAGCTTCTCGAATTCTTCGGGTGAGTGAAAATTGTCTTGCTTTTGGCTGTTTGGTTTGTGATTTAGCTCCGGGATTTTTGGATCTTTGAAATGCCGGTTTATGCTCTGGAATCTAGGTCTTCTTGGTTGTGCGTTGTGTTTTAATTGGTGGATTTTGAATGAATTCGAGATTTGAACTCTGTTTGGTTGCTGAGAAAATCTTCTTTATAGTACAAAGCAAGTTATTAGTGAGTTTTATGGCCTTAAACATAGATAATTAAGCTGAATTCTGGTTTAGTGGGTGTAAGGTTTTGGCTTTGGCTAGTGTAAATTCATACACATTGTAGATTTTGTTTAGAGTGTTTTTAGCTTGCTACATTCTCTTAGCAATTAGCAACGAACAGAGCATGAGTGCTGAAAATGGTTATTCGTAGTGTGTGTGTGTGTGTGTTTACGTTTTGAGTTTGCATTGGAGGGAGTATTTAATGTGGTTTCCCTGCTCTGTGATTGGTCTTAAATAAAAAAAGTCCTTGCTTGGATCACTAAATATTTAAATTTGAAAGAAAACGCTTCTTTAATTATAGTCGTCCTTGGGCTATAAGCTCTTTATACAAAGTTACAAGTGTTTGAATTAATCTGGCGTTTATAACAAATTTGTTGCTCGGTTGGCACTCAAAAGAGTATTCTTTTCTGAGTGGTTCTCTATTTAACTATACATAATGGGGCAAGTTGAAATGGAATTTTATTGCTGATTTTCGAATTTACTGGTTATGGAGCATATTTATATTTCACTGGCGGTCTTGGCTTGAAGTAGAATAACATGTCGAGACTTTATTGCTCCTGGTTAGTGGCGATTATTCAGTTATCCACACATCAGTGTATCTGACCTATGATTAACGGTGCTATGTATCCTCTTATTTGATTGACTTGAATGAGATTCAGTTTCATATTTCGCAAGTTAAACTTATTATGACTGGCAGGACTATCTGGCAGCCCCTTCGACGATGGACTTGTCTTACAATGTGATTTTAGAACATACCATTGCGGAGAGGGAGCGAAGGTAAATCTTATATATACTCTTGTAGGTTTTACATTCCTTAATTTGACTTAAATACTTGCTCATGAGCCTTAGCTCAAGTGACATGGGATGGCTGGGAAGAGGGTAGAGATCCTAGATTCAAGTCTCTATGTAATCAATACAAAAGAAGAAACTTATGCTTCACACATTTCAGGAATGATAACAAGTGTGAGTTGGTGTCATAACCAGCTCTGGCGATTCATTTGAAAAAAAGAGCCCAGCTTTGGCGATTGTTTAGATAAAAACTAGTTTTCGCTGTGTGCTTTCCAGACCTGCATCACAAGATTGAATGGGCTGTAAAATATAGTTCAAGTAACCTATTAATCAAAAGTCAGGAAGGGTAAATTTGGGAATACCTGTAACAGCAAACCATATAACTGCAAGTAAGTTGCGTATAGAAATAATATTTAATACTCATAAGAGCTTTGTGGTAAATATAGGTGATTGTTTTATCAAATAGGTATTGATACTAGAAACCCTAAAATAGAAGGTGAGGAGTAAACATTTATGGCTTCTAGTTGATGGTAAATAAGTATGCATATGGAATTCAATAAAGAAAGGAGCATTTTCAATCAAACGAATCAAAAAAGGTGATAGCAGATATGTATAGGATAAAATTATAATAACTATTTGACTAACATACACAAGGAATATTTTTGAGATTAGAAGCATAGTGGTACACTGGAGTACTGGACCTTGTAGACATATATTCACAAATATGCGTCTTTGCATGTATGTGTATGTACATTTAGTGTTTTTAGAAGTGCATGTAAATTATCTCCATTTGCACCTACTTGCAAATCATTATCATTTTTATTTAATTTGGATTTTGCTCTATCATGATTTATAGGACAACTAGCATTTGCCTACATACTTTGTATGTATGAACACATTTTTTTAGAAAATGAGAAGGAAAGAGGGAGAGAGAGAGAATGTGGGGGGAGTGGGAGGTTTTTGTTTTTGGTATTTTATTTTTATTTTTTATTTTTTTTATTTTAAATATTGGAGGTATTTTAACATCACCTGTAGGTGGGGCTTCAATTAAAAACAGTAAAATTTGGACCTGTGAAGTTACATTATTGCCCATCATTTTTTTTTTGTGTGATAGAAGACTAAGTAGTCTTTTCACCCTTTCTTGGTTGACAAAAAGGGTTATTTTGCTCTATCATGATTTATAGGGCAACTAGCATTTGCCTACACATTTTGTGTGTATGAACACATTTTTTTAGAAAATGAGAAGGAGAGAGGGAGAGAGAGAGAAAGTGGGGGGAGTGGGAGGTTTTTGTTTTCGGGGTTTTTTTTTAATTTTTAATATTGGAGGTATTTTAACATCACCTGTAGGTGAGGCTTCAATAAAAAACAGTAAAATTTGGACTTGTGAAATTACATTATTGTCCATAATTTTTTTTGTGTGATAGAAGACTAAGTAGTCTATTCACCCTCTTTTGGTTGACAAAGAGGGTTTCATTAATTCATAGAGATTAATAGAGATATGTGTTGATCCTTTACCTGATGTTACTTTTATATATGCCAGCCCAGCAGTTGTTGCAAGGTGTGTGGCACTTTTGAAACGCTACCTTCTAAGGTATGTTCTACATATCATGAGATCTTTAATGATTCTAATAACTTGATGTATGAGTTGTTTATGTAATGGCTGTACAGTCTTGTACTCATTTCTTCTAGTTGCATTTTGTCATTTAATTATTATATTTTTGCTTGAAATGGGCTTCACTGTTTTCTATTTGATCATAATCCTTCCAGTGGTCATTATTGTAATTTCCTTTGTCTAGAAGCTGTCGGTGGTGACTACACGTGTAGTGTAGGGACTGATATGCCTGATTTTCTGCTGTGGTTATTTTCTTTAATCTCCTCTCAAGGCCTAAGCTGAGAAAGAAGATAATGCAGGATACTAATTTATAAGGAGAAACTTGTACTGGTTTCATTGAAATCAAAATAAGTAAGGTGCATTTTAGAGAAGTGATTTATCTCACTCTCAGTGCACAAGTTATCCTCATTTGTATATTTAATTTCTCATCTTCCATTTACTGCATTGCAGTTAATTTTAACAGGGGCTTGAGACCTGCCATACTGACACTGATTTGAATATCTTTTATGTTGTTGTTAAAGTTACCTAGTAGGCCCTTACACTGATGCCCATTCTATGGTCTGAAAGGAGGGAGAAACATCTTTCCTACCAGTATAGTTTCTTGCAATTTTGATTAATATGGCTATACATTCTTTTTTTCTCTCTGTAGGTACAAACCTAGTGAAGAGACATTACTGCAGATAGATCGCTTTTGTGTAAACACCATTGTTGAATGTGACATTGGTCCAAACCGGAGATTGTCTCCACGGTCTCAATCGTTTGGATCAATAACATCAACAATATCAACGGCATCTACAAATGTTGTTCCTTTATCTGTACCTAGTTTTGAGTCCGGGCCACTTGTGAAGTCATTGAACTATGTGCGGTCTCTTGTGTCTCAACATCTTCCAAAGCGGTCATTCCATCCGGCTGCTTTCTCTGGAGCCCCTTCTGCAACTAGACAGTCTCTTCCGAGTCTGTCTTCTTTGTTGAGCAGGTCCTTTAATTCACAACTAAGCCCTGCACATAGTGGAGAACCTTTGGAGAATAAAGATGCTACAACTATGTCCATTTTGAACTTATCAAACATTGGAAAGATTGATGGAATGGGAGATCTTGAATACTTTGCACTGGACGTTTTCAAGTGGCGCTGGCTTGGGGAACAGCAGTCATCATCCTTGGGGACTGAAAGGTAATCACATATACTTGTGTTTACCTTCTAATCTGATTTCTTTGTAGTTCACAATTTTTTTGGTCAATATCTCATATTTTTCCTGTTGCTTAATAAACTAACTTGACTGCTTAACCCTATCAAGTGATCGTGTTGTAAATCCCCAAGATATGAGAACACATAGTCTTCTAGAAGTAGGTGCAGCAGCTCTACTTGTAGGAGATATGGAAGCTAAAATGAGAGGTCAACCGTGGAAGTATTTTGGAACTGCTGATATGCCTTATCTTGACCAACTGTTGCAACCTTCACCGGTAACAGCGATAACTGATTCTGCCACTGCGCGTTCCCATTTGAGAGCAATCACAGCATCTAAACGTACTAAATCTGGCCCTCATCAAATATGGTATGCTCTTACCTCTTATTCAACTATTGTTACATCTCGGTCAACTGTGTTACAGCGTTTTAAAAAATGTTGTGTTGAAATTTGGTTCTTCAAATTTGTGGCACATATCTCTGAATATTACAACAGAATAGAATCATGTAATTTGAAGATGTTTCTATGACTGGGAAAAAAAAAACTTGAAGATATTTCTTTTAAATTCACTGCCTTTTGCAGATATTTCTTTTACCACCAGGGATTTACATTTAAGCTAATCTCTTCTTAATCCCAGTTTTCTGAGGCATATTTGTTAAACCTGTACTTATTAGTCATACGTTATCTGATCTGATTCTAAAACTTTGATACAATATTGAACAACCAAGTGCTATTTTGACATTGTACATCCAAATTTCAGGGATGATTCTCCGGTGAGCACATTTCGTCCTCGGGCGAAGCCGCTATTCCAGTATCGTCACTACAGGTAACAAATAATCAATTATGTTGTTATTATCAATTACTCTCTCTCTCTCTCTGTCTCTCACCATATTTTGGTTGTGTATCAGTGAACAACAACCCTTGCGGTTGAATCCTGCTGAGGTTTGTGAGGTCATTGCTGCAGTTTGCTCTGAGGCATCTTCACAGAATGCTAATGTGAAGACTGTATCATCTAGATTAACTAATAACTATGGAAAACCATCAATGGATGCGGCAGTGAGCGTCCTTATCAAACTTGTTATTGACATGTATGTAGTTATGCATTTGGCCAGTATTCATTACAGTTCCCATTCCCTGTCTTTTGCTGCCTCATTGTATGTTGAAACCCTATTTTGTAGGTATGTTTTGGATTCTGGGACTGCTGCCCCTCTCACTCTGTCTATGCTTGAGGTGATGGTCAACTACATGCTAATTTTTCATGATTCTTATCCATTTCCCCGCCCCCCTCCCTTTTTATTTCTTTCATTAGGTTACAAATTTTTTTGATATTATCTTTCAGGAAATGCTTAATTCTCCAAGAGCAGCATGTAGGAATCGTGCTTTTGATTTGATTTTGAACCTTGGAGTTCATGCTCATTTATTAGAGCCAATGGTAGCTGATAACGATTCCACGATTGAAGAAGAGTATTCTCAAGAATCATATTTTGACAGTGAATCTAAGCTTGCAACACAAGGAGTGGGAAGATCAGATTCTCTTATCATGGGCACTTCCTCAGCTATTGATAATTTTGAAACTTGGATTTTGAATATTTTGTATGAGATATTGCTGTTTCTTGTCCAGGTATATTTTCTCTGTCATTTTCGATATAGAACTTTCATCTTGGATGCATGTTATTTTTCTGTTTTAGCTTTTAGGTTACGCAAAATAATTGACCCCTGCCCCCTTCTCCAACCAAAAAAAAAAAGGATACATCAAACAAGCTACAAACTAGTGTGGGTCCATTAAGATCAGTGTTCAACTAAAAAGTTATCAGTCTAAAATGAAAGTAAAATGAATGTTCTGTATAATGTTTAGACAAAGAGAGCAAACTTCTACTCCTCTTCCATTGAAAATCCACCACCTTCTTATTTTAAAAAATCTGTAGTTTCTTTCCACCCAAACAAGCATGTTAGGACACATAACTATACTATTTTTCTTTTAAATGTTTTAGTTCCATATAGCGTGGAAATTATTAACATCATTCTTAACCAACCAGTCTCTTATCTTTCATACAGATAGAAGAGGAGGAGGAATCTGTCTGGGCTTCTGCTCTTAGTTGTTTGCTATATTTTGTCTGTGATAGAGGCAAAATCTTGAGAAACCGGATAAATGGACTTGACATAAGGGTGAGATATTTTTGCAGTTTTGTATATCAATGCTGTAAGCATTGAAAATATTTGACAAGTTTTTCTTAGCAACTTTTCCTATATTTTTAATGTATTTTTTTATAATACCATCTATTTTATAAGATATAAGGCTAATGTGTGAATAAAGCAGCTTATGATCTTATATATCCAGTTTGTACCAAATAATGCCATAATCTAAGAAATCACTTGATATTCCTTTTCTATCATATCAGCGAGTTTAATGTTGGTTTTAATTCACTTCCTACTGTCAGGTTTTAAAGGCACTACTAGAAATTAGTAGGAAGAATTCTTGGGCAGAAGTAGTTCATTGCAAGCTTATTAGCATGTTAGCAAACATGTTTTATCAAGTACCTGAAGGAATCAACAAGGCTGTTTCAAGTACCCAATTGTTTCTGGTGGAGCAAGTTGATCTGATTGGTGGAATAGAGTTTATTTTTGTTGAGGTATGCTAGTAATTTACCATGAAACTGGAATAAAATAATAAGGTTTGTTGGTTTTTTTTCCGTTCCTTTTTTGTCTGAACTCTGAAGATTAGCTTTTTTAGAAATTTGGGTAGTTAGTTAATTCCTAGCATTTAGCTAAGAACCCTGGTAATCACAATCCTATTATAGTCTCTGTCTTGTAAAGCGTTTGTCTGATATAACATTTGGTATGTGCTTATCCTAATCTTTGTGGACGGGAAAGCAAGTTTGGTGATCTAGATATTGTAAAAATCACTTTAGTAGAAGATGGAGACAGGCCTGTTATTTGAGATAAGCTTTACTTAAATGTTTATTTGTTATTATTGGAACTAATATACAAGTGCTTTTGCATTGAAGGTTTCTTTTTGCGAAAAAGTTTCCTGATTCGAAACTATAACTTTTTTGCAATACAGTATTCACTTGCAAAATCAAGGGAGGAAAGGAGAAATCTGTTTTTGGTTCTTTTGGACTATGCTTTACATCAAATAAATGAAATATGCATAGCTACTGGAGTCACTGAGTATAGCGATGATGAGATTCAGCCTCTTGTTGCCCTGCTCAATCTGGCTGATGCGCCCGAAGCTTTTTATATATCTGTTAAGCTTGGGTTGGTAGGCATTGGGGAAATCTTGAGGAGTTCTATTTCAGATGCATTGTCTAGATATCCAAACAGTGAACGGCTCAATATGGTAATGTGTGAGTCAGTGTGCATGTTTTGTTCATTCATTCTAAACAATTGTATTTGTGCATGCGGTGTGGGTAGCCCATGCTTTTCAAATTTTCAAGAGTCCAAACTATATTGTATGCAAATTCAGTGAACATTTTGTTATTCTATTTTTGCACATTTTTGTTTAGTGGAATTTTTGCCAGTTTCAGAATTTAGAGAGTTTTCTTCGGTTCCATATTTTCTTTGATATTGGATAAGTCAATTAATTGCAACATTTTATCAAAGTTGCTGCTATCTGAATTTTGTTTTAACTTTACAGCTATTGGACAGTGTAATGGAGAAACTTGGTGCGACAATAAGCTCATTTACTCATTTGGACACGGAGTTCTCACACATGATGCAGATAACCAAATCTTACAAGTCTCTGGATAGCATTGAAGGTGCAGTTCTGAGAAATGGTGTTGGCATAAAAGCGAAACTCTCATGGGCTCTTTTACATTCCCTTCTTCATTCAGAAAGAATTGCATACCGTCGGAATGCGTATGTCTGGTTAAGTGACCTGCTTATTGCAGAAATTAGTGAAGAAAGGAATTCAAGTATATGGTCAAATATAAAAACCATGCAGCAAAAAATTGCCCAAGCAGGTGTTCATGATTCTTCAGTTGCTTCAGATGTTCCTTTGCCCATTTGGCTTATGTGTGGACTTTTGAAGTCAAAGCACAACTCAATCAGATGGGGATTTTTGAATGTTCTTGAAAGGCTTCTCATGAGGTGTAAGATTTTGTTAAATGAAAATAAAGTCCAGCAATCACATGGCAGTGATATTGGCAATGTACGGAAAGATAGCCGCCTTGAAAAAGCTAATGCAGTGATAGACATCATGAGTAGCGCCTTGTCCTTGGTTTTTCAGATTAATGAAACAGATCGCATTAATATTTTGAAGGTAATTTGCTTAGAACTGGTAAATCTCTTTTACTAAATGCAGGAAAATATGACTCACCTAAATGCATAAGCTTTAATTATATGACTTTTAAGTTTTGATCTACGGACTGTGAGTGTTACCTTTGAGATTGTTTGAAAAAGCATAAGGTGTACCACTTCTGAATGGTATAGGGACTGAAGTTTTCTCAACTTAGTCTTGCTGTAGGGTATGAGAGTATAAAATGTTTTGTTTGCACATAATAATATTCAGTATTGTTGAATGTTTCTTGACCTTATCTATTCAGATTATTGGTGTAATATTGATAATGCTGGATGTCGTGACATAATACATTCTTATTTAAATGATTTACTGGCTGGAAGCTTTAATCGATAGATTATATGTAAGAAAAAATAAATGAAAAATCAAACTGAGTACATCCAGTGCAAATCAATGTTTTCAAATGGTACTGGAGAATTTGCTTTGGGTTGCTGCAAAGTGCATTCTCATTTTCCTCCAAGGTTCATTTATGTTTCATGATTCTATGGAATTTTCTTGTGTGACTTTTGATTTGTAGAGAGTATCTCTATTTTCCTTGGTTTCTGTCAACAGATGTGTGACATTCTATTCTCTCAATTATGCTTGAGAGCTCCATCTGCAAATACAATAGACTTTGGAGATGATGCACAGCTTGGTAGGGTTCTTAGTCGGATGGATGGAAGTAAAATAGTTGATGAGAAAGAGAGTTCTCGCCAGGATGTTTGTATGGAAGAATCCAGTGCCAGATCTGGCCTCAGTAATAACAATCCACTAGATCATGAGACAGAATCAATGGCAGCACTGCTTCTCCGAGGACAGGCCATAGTTCCCATGCAGTTGGTCACACGAGTTCCAGCTGCTTTGTTTTATTGGCCATTGATTCAACTTGCTGGTGCAGCAACAGACAACATTGCGTTGGGTATAGCTGTTGGAAGCAAAGGAAGAGGGAACCTTCCTGGTGCTATATCCGATATACGGGCTACCCTTTTGTTACTTCTAATTGGTAAATGTACTGCAGATTCTGCTACTTTCCAGGACGTTGACGGGGAAGAATTTTTTAGGTGATTCTTCAATTCCATGCTACTACCAGATTAGCTTAATTAGCTTACTGTTTTTTGTTTTGTTATGTGTGCATATATATGATATATGATTACTTTGTATTAAATTCAGGGAACTCTTGGATGACACAGACTCGAGGGTGGCATATTACTCATCAGCTTTTCTTCTGAAGGCAAGAACGCTTTTTCTCCTCTTCCCACAAACAAATTACAGTGTGCTGAGTATGTGGTGAAGTTTGTCCTACTAACAATTTTAATTTGTGCTTTACAGCGAATGATGACAGAAAAACCCGAAAAGTACCAGCACATGCTTCAGAATCTTGTTGTTAGAGCTCAGCAGGTGGGCCTTGTTTTATTTTTTTGCATGCCGTTGCACATTCTCATATATGATTCCTGAAAAAGATAATGTGTCATATTTTGCATTTATATTATCATATTTTCTCAACTTTGATAAGGTACTTGAAATATAGAAATCTTTAGGAAGAAACATTAGAGTATAGGTTATTGAGGATTGCTTTCTTTGTAGGAGCAATATATCATTGTAAAGTTGTGTTTTAGTTAACATTGGTGGGAAATATGATAGTTTTAGGCAGCAGCCTGATAAGGAACTAATATAGCATTCAACTACTGGATATTTATTCCTTGTCAGAAGAGCCACAGACATGAAATATTATTTTGTAGGGACTGAGCCTTATTCTGAAACCAACCTTGCCGTATCCTAAGTATATCGAATTATCTGTAGCGAACTACTCATCCTTGTATTTATGTCTGTATTGCTGATTAACATGCTTGGGAGCTACATTCCAAAATTTCCAATAACCTCATTTAATTCTCTGCATAAAGGTCACGATTTATTGTTGGCTAGTTTTTAACTGCTAAGATTTTGAGGATGTAAATTTGTTTACAATCCCCTGTTGGAAGAGCTGCATTCCAAATCCTTTGGAACTTATTGTTTTCTTTGTTGCCCTTCTTTCTAGTATTATTCTTGTGTCTTTGCGTTGAAGTCTTGCGTCATCTCAGTTACTATCATAATATAGCAGCCAGCTTTGGGAAGGATGGTGACTCACTACCATGTTTACTCTGTGCAGAGCAACAATGAAAAGCTCTTGGAAAATCCCTATCTTCAGATGCGTGGCATACTTCAGCTGGCTAACGATCTTGGAACTGGGTTGTAATCTGGTGATGCAGATCTGTAGATGTTGCCCTTGATTTGTAGAACAATGCTTCGAAGCTCAACTTCATGCCATCACTATGACGCTTATGCTAATCCTCGAACAGCACTATTTGGCATGTTTTAAAAACCTATATCTGGGATGTGCTTAATTTTCCAAGCATACACAAAATTCTTTGGAGTCTGATTTCTGAAAGTACTAAAAAGTGGCTAAGATATGGAGTTGAAGATAAATTTATGCGGTTCTGATCGGAAAATAGTAAACAGAGGGCAGGAGATGCATTCAAATGTTGGATAATGCTGAAAAGTCTTTCCTACAGAACACAGTGCCCCAATATCAGCAATCAGTGCCTTGTGGTTGTCTTTCTCAGATTATTAGAAAATGGTGAGCCAGATCGATATCTACTTCCCATGTCTTCCTCTCCATACTGTACAATTATGTAATGAATTGTTGGGGGACGCCTTTGTTGTGTAAAATACTTGGAGTTGACGTTCAGCTGAAGGATTATGGCGGGGGCTCGTCAGAAAAGAAGGTACTTAGAGCACAAGTAGCTCTGGAAAAGTTTGTAGCCATATCTCCAGGTACTGCCACCTATCCTCAATGAATTTTGTGCATTATTGTGGCATGATCACGACACTTTATGCTGAGATTTGTTTGTATAATACATTTTATGCTGTGTGCATGCAGTTAGTGAGCATTATAATGCCAAGAGACCTCGTGGGAAACTTTCGGAGAAATATACTCTGTACAGAATCGGGATTTCCATTTTCGTCCAAGCCTTCGTTATATTTTGGTAATTCCTGAAGGCGATCTTGATGCTGGCTTTTTATGAAAGGCATACATGGGCAGTGTAAGTTTTCAACATTTGTTAACTCATACAGCTTCGTCTTCCTGACAGCAACGCGAAGAGAATTGATCTTTGTATGTTTGGTGGACCGAGTAACCGAGGTACTAGAGGGTAAGATCACAGGGGTGTCTCTTTTTTTCAGGGCATCCCGAAGTGTGTCTGCTATGATTTTTGAGTCTTCAGGGTTTATTTTTGACATTGTAAATATGTGAATTGTTTTTAATTTTATTTTTCTCTGTTTTTATTCCTGCTTTTTCCCCGTTTCCTTCAACTAATTGTTGGTTGTTGTAAAATGGCTGTAGAGAAATTGAGTCTTTTTTTGCTTGGATTTTGATAAGAAATTTTGTTTTTCGTGTATGACGATTCGATTGATCGATTTTTGAGAGGAAGTAACGTGGTTGGCCAAGTGCTGTGCGCCTTTCGATTGGAATTCATCCAGTTCTCTCATATAAGGGCTTTTCAAGTAATGGGGTACTGCCTAAGCCACTTAGTACTACAGTTTGGTGGCGTTCATTTTTATTTGTAAGTGAGTTTTTAAATTCGATTCTCGTCAGACGCGAATTTGAACTACATTATCGCTAGCCCTTTGTGAGGCTAAGCCTGCCCCTCTCTTAGTGTAGATAATTCTTGTTCGTTATATAAAAAAAAACATGGCTTTGAATCTCCTACATGTTTGTCGGAATGCAACCACATCGGTGAGGGACAATGTTTGCTATGTGCTTATATGGTCTTGGGCTACTCCCTATATTACCAATTGGTTTTATGGTGAACCCTAATTTCATCATGGTATCAGAGTGGGTTGTCCTTGTGTGAAGCCAAACGGCCACACGCGCTCCACGTCACCCAGTTGTTGTCCACGTGTAGGCTTGAAAATTCACCACATGTGCGGGAGCGTGTTGAGAGTTGTCTCACATCGGTGGGGGACAAGGGTTGCTATGTGCGTGGATGATCTTAGATTACTTTCCATATTGCCAATTGGTTTTATGATGGAACCCTAATTTCATCACTTACGTATGCATTGTTCATTCTTCATTCATAACTTCATTGCTCATTAGCAAAGTGCATAATTTGATGAAATTCTTTCGTATTTGAGAGAAATCTAAAACTTTGAAGGGGCCTCTTTGAGAAGAAAGCAGATGACCGCCAAATAATTAAAAATCTTTGCTTTGGTGATGTTGAGGAGCGTTGTCTAAATTGAACATGCAGTGACGATTAACGAACCATCCCAGTTAAATACATTCAAAGATATCTTCAAATAATGGAAAATTTGAAACAAAAATTATGAGTGAAAAATAAGTGTAGAAACCCGGAAAATTAAAAAAGGGAACAATTTAAAGTATGTGAATACCCCATGAACTACATCTTATAATTTGAAAAGAAACAAACTACCAATCCAGATTCCACCATACCCAAAACATTTAGCACATCATCTAATCTAAGGTTCTTGTATAAACACTGTAACAGTGATGACACTACGGAAAATATGAAGAACAACAGAAATCAAAGAACACTTGATTAACAGGAGAGGATTTTAGAGAGAGAGAGAGAGAGAGAGAGATGTAAAGCCTTTATTACACAATGATATATCTCAAAGTCTCTTCTTTCTTCATCCTCACCTTCCTTGACATCTATCCCTTGAAGGCTTTTGGTCAGTTGGCATAATTGTCGAGTTTTACTATCCTCCATGCAGGTTTAGATTTCTTATATTTTTAGAGAGTGTAATCAAGTTGCTGATTGTTTGGCCAATTATGGTGTTGATCACCCCGGTGTCCATTGGTGGGATTCATGCCCTCCTTGTGCTACAGCTGCTTATTCTCACAACCTTTCTAAGCTTCCTTGTTATAGGTTTTGCTGAAAGAGGTTTTGAATTGTTGTTATGAATTCTTTAATGGTCTGGGTTTGGCCTCATGTCCCCCATGACATATTGTATTTTTCTTGTTTATTAATAAATTCTCCTCAAAGTCTCTTCCCATGATAGCAATGCTGGAGTGGGACGGACTTTGCGGCAAAAATAAATAAATAAATAAATAAATAAATAAATATATATATATATATATATATCTCAAAGTCTCTTGCAAGATATTATATGGTAGTCTAATACATCACAATTACTCAATTACCCTTTAACTAACTCACTCCTATTTCCAACTAACTAAAACTAACTCATCTCATCAGATTTTGACAAGTGTCAAAGAATCAAGCAATCATGGTTATTAAACAGAACCTCATAAACCAATGAATCCGGTGTAAATTAAGAAACTCTCATCATTTCGAACAATCTAATTCCCACCTCCGGTTTATTTTCCAGACAGAACAAAGGCATTGTGCTTTCAAATTCACAAGCACCCTATTGCCTTACCTAGCCTGCAATATCTAATAAACACATCAATCAGTGCCAAGGCCCAAATGTGCCTCTTCGACACCAGGTGCGTACCTATCCTTCAACATATTTTGACAAAACCCCTCCATCTCCTCCATATTTCCAGCCAAACCCAGTTGCAAAACAATCGAAAAATACGTATAGCAATGTGATTAAACCGTTTTTGCAGGGAAGCCCATTTGAGCACCTGCATTGCTGAGCTTGAATCATCACTGTTATCCAAAACCCAGTTTAATTAAGTTATATCGTGGACAAGCTTTTGGGTATTCTGTTCAAAGTCAGATGTATTTGGTGAGCCTAATTGTTTCCCGAGAAAATTTCAATGGTTTAAGCGCAGGAAATTGAGGAGATGCATGCACTTGAATGGACCCAGACGGGGATTCTCTCGAAAAAAATTTAAGGACTGGAGATTTATGAGCATTGCAAAAGTTCATCAAACAGTTTTTACTATTTTCTACGGTAAAAAGAAAAAAATTGGAAATAGGTAAACGAGAATGAATCCCGCACGTGAGAAGACATGTTTAGAATGAATCTCATATTAATGAGAGGAGGAATCTTGCATGAACTTATAAATAAGTTGGGTTACTCTCCCAATTAATTTTAGGGAACTTTAACGAAAAGGTTCCGATACTGTTCACTTTAACGAAAAACCACATTTTTACACTAAAAAGTCAATTCTAGTATTATTCATTTTACCCTTTATTTTGTCCTTATCGTTAAAACTCAAAGTTTTTAAGCAATTTTCTTTAGTTTTCCTTTAATTTTATGGTAGAACCAGAACGCCAACTTTCTTCATGGTTCACACACTGCATTACTGACATGCATGGGCATGTGCCTATCCACAGAGACAGAGGGAGAGAGGGAGAGAGAGAGAGAGAGAGAGAGAGAAGCATGCAAGTGCAAATATATGCATGCAATGAAAAGCATTGATGATAACGATATGTATATTAAGGCACGTCTCTCTCTAGCTTCTCTCTCCTTTGAATGAGATTAATTAAGGGCAGCTCAACAGAAGTAGTTGAGATGTAGTTGGCTTTACACATACATTACCCCTCCCACTCACAGGAAAAATTAGAGATAGATCAAACCCTTATTAAGCTAGCTAGCTAATTAAGCCTCCTCTGTCCAACTTTCATCTCTCTCTCTCTCTCTCTCTCATACGCAGAGTAGTACTGTGGGTCAGCCAACCTCTTCTCACCTCCCCCACCTTTCAACGTTGGTTGAAAGCTTATATGTAAGTATCCAAGTTCCATCACCAAACATTCTCAGTTCTCTCCCTCTCTCTCTCTCTCATGTATGGAAAACCAATATTATCCATCTCCTGCTGCAGCAACATCATCATCCTCACCAACATATCAATTCCCACCCCAAAATAACCTCTTTACACCCTCATCATCATCTCTCTCCATCAACCTTTTCGACAACCCTCATCCTCCTCCAGATCCTCATCATCACCAAGTCCAGATTCCACCTGACATTGATTGGATCAGCCTCCTCTCTGGTGATCAACCTGCAGGTGACCTACTTACTACTCATAATAATCATGATCAAGCGGGTGATCGTGTGGAAGAAATAAGGGGTTCGAATAGAAGGAAAGGCGGTGCGAGTAGTAGGAATTATACAAGAAGATCGAGCCGGCCTAGGGTTGCATTCCATACTCGAAGCAAGGATGATATTCTTGATGATGGCTTCCGCTGGAGAAAGTACGGACAGAAAGCCGTCAAGAACACCTTATGTCCCAGGTTTACTTTAATTATTTTGGTTCAATTCGTTTAATTCTTTCTATTGTGTCAGTTTATTATTTAATTAACATTTAACATGTATATATTCATGCGTGCGTGTGTGTTTGTGTAGGAGTTACTATCGATGCACACATAACACATGCAGTGTGAAGAAGCAGGTCCAGAGGCTATCAAACGACACAAGCATCGTCGTCACAACGTATGAAGGAGTTCACAATCATCCATGTGAAGAACTCATGGAAACCCTAACTCCTCTTCTCAAGCAAATGCAGTTCCTCTCAGCTAGGTTCTAATGAATCAATGATTTCTGTACTCAGTATATACTTATATACATATATATATATCATATGTATATATAATCATATTTATTTGTTCATGTAAAGTGCATCGCTTTTATATTGGCAAACTTGTGGCTATCATTAATCCCTTAACTTAAAGAGATAAGGAATGAAAGATGTACCAAATCATCAATGCTAACGAAAGATGATCCTCATTGGTTTTGTTCTTGTATTACATGGTATATATGATAAGCTGTGTGATTTTTATTAATTTATTGACCAATGACAATGTTTTAAAAGGGCAAAGAAGTTGGTGAGACGTTTGTTGGATAGTCCCGCGTATGGGTGCAACTCGGATACAACAACAACAACAACAAAGCCTTTTCTCACTAAGTGGGGTCGGCTATATGAATCCTAGAACGCCATTGCGCTCGGTCTTGTGTCATGTCCTCCGTTAAATCCAAGTACTCTAAGTCTTTTTTTAGAGTCTCTTCCAAAGTTTTCCTATGTCTTCCTCTACCCCTTCGGCCCTGAACCTCTGTCCCGTAGTCCCATCTTCTAACCGGAGCGTCAGTAGGCCTTCTTTGCACATGCCCAAACCACTGTAACCGATTTTCTCACAGCTTTCCTTCAATTTTGGCTACTCCTACTTTATCTCGGATAACCTCATTCCTAATCTTATCCTTTCTCGTGTGCCCACACATCCAACGAAGCATCCTCATCTCCGCTACACCCATTTTATGTATGTGTTGATGCTTCACCGCCCAACATTCTGTGCCATACAGCATCGCCGGCCTTATTGCCGTCCTATAAAATTTTCCCTTGAGCTTCAGTGGCATACGGCGGTCACACAACACGCCGGATGCACTCTTCCACTTCATCCATCCAGCTTGTATTCTATGGTTGAGATTTCCATCTAATTCTCCGTTCTTTTGCAAGATAGATCCTAGGTAGCTAAAGCAGTCGCTCTTTGGTATTTCCTGATCTCCGATCCTCACCCCTAACTCATTTTGGCCTCCATTTGCACTGAACTTGCACTCCATATATTATGTAGGGGTGCAACTCGGATAGCTAGGAATATTCGATTCCTGTTGATTTTGAGCCTAAATATTTCAAAATATTTCGGCTGATTTAATTCCAAAACTGAAATTTTGAAATCCGAAAAAAAAAATTGGATAGGAATTGGAATGTATTTAGTACTCTGAATCCGATCTGAAATTTGAAACTTGCATAACTCTATAGTGATGTTGTTTTCATCCTAGTGTCTAATCTCCCCATCCACTTTTAATAAAATGTTTAATTACAAGTTCGCCCATCTGTAAAATAACCGATAAGAACCTTAAAAGATATAGAATAATAATACGTTGGATGCGAAAAAGTAACATGAGCCCTATACTTACATTGGGTTGTGAAATGAATAGATATTATGTAGGCCGAGTTCGCAAAAAAGACATAAATGATGAGGATAGAAGGAATTCTGGAACAAAAAAGTGTGGATGTTCTTTCCAATTATCAACTAATGATGATTAAATATTGATGGTAGTTATTGAAGTGCATAATCACAATAGTAGAGCATTTGGAGGGTTATTCATTTGCTGGTAGATTATCGTCATCGAAGACTTCATTGTTGGCGAAATAGCATTTCAACTTTTAAGAATAATAGTTACAGGCTATTTTGGATAATAGTGGGTGGAAAATAACATTTCAATTTTTTAACTTTTTATGGTGGGTAATATTATAATTTGGATGGAAAAATAGAACAATGAGATGAGTCTAGCAGCTCTTTAACTCTATTATATACACTTAATTATGTACTGGAATAATTTAAAATATTGTTTTGTCAAAACAAATAAAATAGCTAAACCTAAAAATACAAGAGTCGGAAACAAGAGGAAATACACTCTCAATTTCAAATTCTCCACCATAGACCATCTCCAATCCTTGGGGATAAAGCTTAAAATTTTAGCCTGAAATTATTAAAAAATGATTTTAGCTTAATTTTTTCTTTTTGGTAACTTTTTTGAAAATAAAATATCTGTTATTAATTTTAATTTATTTTTATGAACATTTTAATCTTAAAATATTTAAATTTCGGAATAAATTGTAGCAATGGTCCCTTAACTTTAATCAAATTGGAGCAATAGTCCCTTAAGTAAAAATCCATTACTATTGGTCCATCAACTTATCCAAATGTGTAGCTATGGTCATTTTCGTCAACTTCGTCAAAATTTTGTCAAAATGAGTTATGTTGGAAGAACCATTGCTACAATTGGGGTCCCTCAACTCATCAAAACGTATAGCTATGGTCTTTTTCGTCAACTTCGTCATAATTTTGTCAAAACGAGTTATGTTGGATGGACCATTGCTACAATTAGGTTAAAGTTAAGGGACCATTGCTCCAATTAGGTTAAAGTTAAGGGATCATTTCTCCAGTTGGATTAAAGTTGAAGGACCAATGATAATTAATTTTTAGTTGAGTGACCATAGTTGCACATTTTAATGAGTTGAGGGACCAAGGGTAATAGATTTTTAGTTGAGGGACTATTGCTACAATTTACTCTAAATTTCGACAAGTAGGGTTTTATGAACATTTTAATATAAAAATATTTAAATTTCGATAAGTAATTAAAAATCATACAAATGCATAGGTATTTATAAAGTTTTAAGTTAAAATTGATTTAAATAATTTTCTTAAATTATTTTATACGTTAGATTTAATTTTGGGCCGTCAATTAATTTTTTTTTTTACCATTAGATTTGATCTTGTTTGATCAAGTTGTTAGATTATAAGTAACAAATAAAAAAAAGTTTGAAATATGACAGTTTGGTGGGTCCAGAATAATTTAAGCCATGCTTAAATCTTGGGGGAAATTTAGCCCAAAGATATATTCTCTCCGGGGTTTATTTTAGCCCAATGATTGGAGATGGTTTGGAAGGATTTTAAAGCTTATATTTTAAACTTTATCCCATAAGCTGGAGATTGTGTTATAAATATTCATGAATTTAATATAAATTAATTTATAGAAGAGTCGCAAACAGAGCAAATACCTACCCAATTTCGAATTCCCCTCAGAGGGAGATTGTCTGCCCTCTTGTTTGGGTGTCTTTCCCATCCCCTCTTATTTGTGTGGTCACGGTTAAGCCACGTCAACATTTTATATTCTTATTGCTTTTTGTTTTATTATCTCTATAAAAAATTAATATAAAATGTTGATATGACTTAACCGTGACAACACAAAATAGGAGGAGATGAAAAAGACACCCAAACAGGAGGGCAGACAATCTGCCGCCATTCTCCTCCTTATAAATGAATAAATTAATATAAATTAGTCCTCCTTAAAAAAAAAAGACAAAAAAAAGAAAAAGAAAAGAGTTATATTCTCTTCAAAGGATAAAACTCTCCGAAACCACGACACGTCGTTTGTCGTGTCTTCTCTCCGAGGGATGTTTACTTCCTAAACCCTCAAAACCTTCACTGCAACCATAGCTGGTAACTAGCTAGGGCACAACTCCCACTCTCTCTCTCTCTTAGGAGTTCCATAGATTTGGGGAAAAAATGAATAATCTGAAGCTCTACTCGGAGGTCTCTCTGAATCTCCGCTTACAATCCGAGGAGGAGCTCATACTCTTCTCCGCTTTCGACATCGAGCAGAATCGCTTGTTCTTCGCTTCCTCCGACAATAACATTTACGCCACTCACCTCTCGTCCATCCAGGTATATATATATATATATATGTATGTATGTATGTATGTATGTATGTGTGTGTTTGTATGCATGCTTGTTTGATTTTCTTGTTCTAATTGGAACCCTAATTTTGATAATTGATTGTGGTGTAGAATGAAAGGGCGTGGAGCAAAACCTCGATATCGGCGCAAGTTAATCAAATCGAATTGGATCCCAAGGACTTCATCACTTCATTCAGTTACCTCATGGAGAAAGAGGCGCTTTTGGTGGGAACTGGCAATGGGCTTCTGCTGTTGCATTCTGTGGATGATAATGCTACCCAAGTCGTCGGTGGTGTGGATGGCGGTGTCAAGTGCATCGCCCCCAGTCCGGATGGTGACCTTCTTGCCATAACTACTGGGTCTGGGCAGGTGCTGGTGATGACTCAGGATTGGGATTTGTTGTACGAGACCGCGCTTGAGGATCTACGGGAAGATGGCAACCACGTATGTAAGGACCTCTTTTCATTATTCGTGGATTTTCGGTATTTCAGTTTTGCTTTTGTGCTTAGCGTTTGCTAATTGTTTGAGAAATAACATTGTAGCAATGTGTGGTAAAAGATAATCTTATGAATTAGATTTTAGGACTAACTTGTAATTTGGTCATTTTAATTTGGCCACATGACCTCCTTACTTGGAGGATTTCCGTGGTTTCTGTTGGTGTCCACTTATCCTTTGTGTATGACATGGGTTTGGTTAATTTGGAAATCTAGTGACTGGTAAAAACTATGGTTTCAGGTGAACAGCAATTATCTTCAAAGTTCACAGTTGAAAGCCCTCTTTCTTGGCGAGGTGATGGGAAGTACTTTGTCACCCTAAGTGAGGTGCAGGATTCAGCATCCATGCTTAAGAGGCTTAAAATTTGGGAGCGACATTCGGGAGCAGTACATGCTGTATCTGAATCAAAGTCGTTCATGGGATCAGTTGTGGACTGGATGCCCAGTGGAGCAAAAATTGCAGCTGTTTATGATAGGAAATCGGAAAATGAATGCCCCTCAATAGTTTTCTTTGAGAGGAATGGGTTAGAAAGAAACTTATTTAGCATCAATGAGCAAACAAATGCAACCATAGAATTTCTCAAGTGGAATTGCAGCTCAGATCTGCTTGCTGCCGTTGTCCGATGTGAAAACTATGACTGCATCAAGGTTTGGTATTTCAGTAACAACCACTGGTACTTGAAATCTGAAATTAGATACCCAAGACAGGATGGAGTGAGGTTTGTCTGGAATCCAACGAAGTCACTGCAGTTGTTATGTTGGACTCTTGGCGGCCAGATTACATCGTACGACTTCATATGGAATTCAGCTGTGATGGATGACTCTACTGCGCTAGTAATTGATGACTCCAAGATACTTGTAACGCCTCTTTCTTTATACATAATGCCACCTCCGATGTACTTATTCAGCCTTAAATTCCTGAGTGCTGTCCGGGACTTTGCTTTCTATTCCAAGAATTCTAAGAACTGTTTGGCTGCTTTTCTGTCAGATGGTTCTTTATGTGTCGTTGAGCTTCCTGCCACTGATACTTGGGAAGAATTAGAAGGCAAAGAATTTGCTGCTGAAGCATCCATTTCTGAATCACCATTTGGTTCATTTTTGCATATGACATGGTTGGACCCGCATAAAATTCTTGCTGTTTCTCACTACGGGTTCAGTCATAGTAATTACTTATCTCAAACTACATCAAGTGAGGATGGCGCAGGCTTTTATTTGCAGGAAGTTGAGCTTGTATGTTCTGAGAATCATGTCCCTGGTTTAGTGACATGCTCAGGCTGGCATGCAAAAGTTGCTGGCCAAAACTCCCTAGAAGAGATGATTATTTCAATTGCTCCTAATCCTGCTAGAAAAGGTTCGGCATTTGTCCAATTTGATGGTGGAAAGGTTTGCGAGTATGTCCCAAAGTTTGGTATTCCTAGAGGAGTTCCAAAACATGATTGGAGTTTCTCATCAACTTGCCCTTCTATGAGTGTGGTTCTAGTTGGAAATGGTGGGTCATTGGAACCTTTAATTTTTGGACTTGATGAGAGCTGTAGGCTGCACGTCAATGGGAAGATAATATGCAACAACTGCAGCAGTTTCTCTCTGTACTCAAATTTGGATGACCAAGTGATCACACATATAGTTTTGGCAACTAAGCAGGATTGCCTTTTTATTGCTGACATCACAGATATATTTCATAGAGAGTTGGAAATAAAATATGAGAAACCCATCCAAGCTGGTAACAAGAAACGAGAAGATCATGGAGACTTCATAAACATATGGGAAAGAGGTGCAAAAGTTGTTGGAGTCCTGCATGGAAACGAAGCTGCTGTTATTTTGCAAACAACTCGGGGGAACCTAGAATCCATGTATCCAAGAAAATTGGTCCTGGCCTCTATTTGCATTGCATTGGTACAGAGGCGCTTCAGAGACGCACTTCTCATGGTGAGGCGGCATAGGATAGATTTCAATGTCATTGTTGACTATTGTGGTTGGCAAGTGTTTCTCCAATCAGCTTCAGAATTTGTCAAGCAGGTTAATAACTTGAACTACATAACTGAGTTTGTTTGTGCCATAAACAACGAAAACATTATAGAGACAATGTATAAAAAATTTATTTCTCTACCCTTCCCGAAAGAAGCTAAAGATGACTCCAAGGGTTTTGATTCGAATAACAAGATATCTTCTGTGCTTCTGGCCATAAGGAAGGCTCTTGAGGAACATTCACCAGAAGTTCCTGCAAGGGAGCTTTGCATTTTAACCACTCTAGCTCGTAGTGAACCCCCTGCACTTGATGAGGCTTTGGAGAGAATAAAACCTATCCGTGAAATGGAATTGTCAGGTTCCAATGACCAAAGGAGAATGTCGTACCCCTCTGCTGAAGAGGCTTTGAAGCATCTCCTGTGGTTATCTGATTCTGAGTCTCTGTATGAGGCTGCTTTAGGCCTTTACGATTTGAACCTTGCAGCTATGGTGGCATTGAACTCTCAGCGGGACCCTAAAGAGTTCCTTCCTTTTCTTCAAGAATTGGAATCGATGCCAGTTACTTTAATGCGTTATAACATTGACCTTAGGCTGCACAGGTTTGAGAAAGCGCTCAAGCACATTGTTTCTGCAGGAGACGCTTGTTACGCAGATTCTCTGAATCTGATGAGGAAAAATCCTCAACTTTTCCCCTTGGGACATCAATTGATTGCTAATCCTGCCAAGAAGAAGCAAGTCCTCGAGGCCTGGGGAGATTATCTTAGTGGTGAAAAATGCTTCGATAATGCTGCTGCCACTTATTTGTGTTGTTCCAGTTTGGAGAAGGCTTTGAAGTCATACCGTGCTTGTGGTAATTGGAGTAAGGTGCTTACAGTTGCTGGGCTTCTAAAACTGAGTGAAGATGAGATCATGCAAATGGCTCATGAGCTTTGTGAAGAACTTCAAGCACTTGGTAAACCAAGGGAAGCAGCCAAAATTGCTCTGGAGTATTGTGGTGACGTTAACAATGGGATGAATTTGTTGATTAGCGCCAGGGATTGGGAGGAGGCTTTGAGAGTCGCTTTAATGCACAATAGACAGGATTTGGTCTCTGATGTGAAGAATGCATCCTTGGAATGTGCAAACTTGCTCGTTGGTGAATACGAGGAAGGTTTGGAGAAAGTAGGGAAGTACTTGGCTCGATACTTGGCTTTAAGACAAAGAAGGTTACTTCTTGCAGCAAAAATCCAGTCAGAGGAACAGTCAATGGACGATCTTGACAATGATACTGCTTCAGAAGCTAGCAGTAATTTCAGTGGAATGAGTGCTTACACCACGGGGTATGTATTTTACATCTTATTGTCATATTGCTTTTCCTCTTTGGCTAGATTTTGCATCTTGTTTTTTTCTATTTGTGTAGCTAACGTTCTCCATCAGGGGGTCATAATATGTTGATTATCACTTCTGTGCCCGGACCCAGATGGCGGGGCACCCTTTCCCTGTACTTTTTATTAATTTATACCTCAATCAATAGCTTAGTTTCGTTCTCGCACATGCAATATTGTGTTTCAGCCGATGTCGTCTTGTTGAGGATGGTCACAGCTGCTGTCTCCCCTCACTTCTTTCCACGTTCCATTATTTCTTACATTTATTTTTGGAACGTTGCATTTCAGTTTATTTTTGAGCCATTTCTTCAAAAGATCGTATTGTGGAGGATGGTTATCACATTGAGTTCAATGCCTGTAGTTTGTACCATCAGTCTTTAACTGGTTTCCAATCTCGTGTGCAGGACCAGGGGTAGCTCTGGTACTTCCACCCGATCAAGTGCAGCCAGCAAGGCAAGAGATGCCAGGCGCCAGAGAAAAAGAGGAAAAATCCGCCCCGGCAGGTATGATTGTTATTGTAAAAGATTAAGAGATTCTTTTCCAATATTGTTACTGTTCCTGGTCACTAACAATTGCTAATAAATTAACTACTTGACATTTTAGTCCTGGCGAGGAACTGGCTCTGGCAGACCACTTGAAGGGAATGTCTCTAACGACTGGAGCTTTGCAAGAGCTAAAGTCTTTGTTACTTTCGCTTGTGATGCTTGGCGAGGTTGAAATCGCAAGGAAGCTGCAAAGGGCTGGGGAAAACCTTCAACTGTCTCATATGGCAGCAGTCAAACTAACTGAAAATACAATATGCAGTGATAACATAGACGAGCATACGCAGACTTTGGATCATTACACACAAACCATACGAAGTGAAGTGCAGAACTCCGAGGCTTTCTTTTGGCGATGTAAAGTATTTCTTTCCCCTTAACAAGGGAGTTTGTTAACTTTCTAACTACAAAATCTTTCGAGACATAGCTTGGTCAGGCTCCTTACATGGATGAAATGTCCATGCGATGCCTGTAGATGGTAGCTTGTTTGAAGCCGGAGAAATTTGACATTTCCTTGTATGATATCTGGCGAATCCCTTGCACTGGAAAGGCTCCAGATTGTCGATACACAGAAAACTGTTATCTGCTTGCTGTGCGGAGTTTCGCGCATGCTGTTCTCTAGACGCTGGTTGGCGAAAGGCGTAGGAAGCAGACGAGTAGGGGGGGGGGGGGGGGGGGGGGTAAGGAAAGGCAATTTCATCAGAGAAGCAAGTGATTCTCGATTTTGTTTTTCATTGTTTGGATCTTGTATCAGATACTTGATTATGTTTTTCTCAAGTGTAATTAAACTAAATTCGTTAAAAATTTGGGTTCTTTTTTTTACTTGGGAGGAATTCGTGTATGTTCTGTTTTTTACAATGCCATCGCTGGTGAAGATATATGTTTGCTTTGAAAAAGATTTTCACCAGATTTCTAGCAAAAAAATAAAAAAAAAAATTCATAAAAAATAGGGCCCAACCGGGTTCGAACCGGTGACCTCTTGATCTGCAGTCAAATGCTCTACCACTGAGCTATGGACCCTTGGATGTTCATACATCTACAATGTTTCGTTATATATACAAATGTAATCATAAAAAGCTAGTTTTGTCACTACGCTTAGATTTATTGGATTTGTTGCTAAAATATCGGTATTAAACCCGAAACTCGGCCAATAACCCAATCATTACACTTCAACCGGATTATTCTATTTCATCTCTTAGAAAGAAAAGAACTTCACTTAAAATACTTAATAGCATGATAGTACGTAATTGAACCGGTGGTTGTACATTTCATGCGAGCGGGCATCCACGTACACCTGAGAAAATGAAGTGAAAATAAAGATTTCCTCACACATTAGCACAATCATCCGGTGTAGCTCACTACATCTCATGGTTTAGAGTTTCCAGGTTCGACTCCTGGCACCGGAATATTTTCTTTAGATTATTTTTTCATTACTATAAAACAATTCTCATCCAATTCTTTGTTGAGTAGGTACATAATCTTTTCTCTGATCCTTTTTCACCACCGTAGTTCTAATTGCCTAATCTCAACGACAATGGATAAGAGGTCTTTCATGCAACAATAATGCTAATCTCAAACCAATCATGCACTGTCACGTGAGAAAGTTAAAACACTCCATAAAAAATTAACTTATTGATTTGAGATACCGCCACAGTAGCATCTCTGCTCCATGTTAATTTCTCTCCATTTTTTAAGTCTTAGCAAACCACTTCTCAATTCAAGTCCATTTTTTCAGACTGGTGTCATTGGTACAAGCCTCCTCCAAATATCACCATCCTCCAAGTGGTTAGTAAAATCTCTTTCACCAGGACAAAAAGGAACATTGTTATTCTTTGGTGACATTCACTAGAGCAATGAATACAACTTCAGTAGCAAGCTGTGACTCTTAGCCATCTCGTCCTTGGCCAATATCTGTCAACACGAAACGAAAACAATTGATGCAGCATTCGTTATGACAAAGCTCGAAACCAATTATTCGAGCAAATAAATTAGAAGAACCGAAGCAACAAAAAATGAAATGTTCAACAAGTTAGAGAGGAAAGGTGATTATTAGAGTGGTTCTCAGTTCAATCTGGTTGTTTCCATACAATCTGTAGCTTTCACTGCAGGGGGCAGTGAGCAGACTTCGCAGCTTCGAGAACAAAATCTTGTTTGTTGAAGATGTGATTGCTTAAAGTTGTATGATGGGGGTTGTGCAACTCTCGTCAAGGTCTTAAGTAAGTTATTTCACATACTATGCAAGTTCTCAGCTCTCAAGTTGGGGATGGGTAATTGTAGTCACCCACCCGAAAGGGCTGGACCCTGATTTCAACCTCTACCCAACTACATCCCGGAGTTCTCTTCAACCCCGTGTCACTCATCATTGATCTTGTCTTGCCAGAATCACCCCATCTAGAAGAATGAGCACGTATATCAGATAAAACTATGTAATTCGCGGCATTTCTAGGCTCAAGCTTAACAAGATGACTCAATGCAATTTCTCCCAACTCCTCATTAGAATGCACCCTACATGCACCTAATAAAGCTCCCCATTGTTAGGTCCCACATCGCCCAGGGGAGTGGATCATCTATGCCTTATATGCACATGCCCATCTCCATATAGCACGAGCCCTTTTGGGGATTCACTGGCTTCGGATTCCATTGGAATTCCGAAGTTAAGCGAGTTCGGGCGAGAGCATTCCTAAGATGGGTGACTTCCTGTGAAGTTCTTGTCTGAGTTCTCAGAAACAAAACCGTGAAGGCGCCTAAAGCGGACAATATCGTGCTACGACGGAATCGAGCCCGGGTCAGGATGTGACACCCAGACTCTAGCATCCGGTTCGGTTGGCATTGTATTAATTAAGTTTAAAGCTTCATCGAATAAACCAGCACGACCTAGAAGATATACCAAGCAAGCATAATGTTCCAACTCTGGTTCAAGATTGTGCTTTCCATACATGGCCTGAAAAATATTCTTTCCTTCTTTTACCAGACCTGCGTGTCTGCAAGCGGACAGAACACTGATGAATGATACAGAATCAACTTGGACAGAACTCTCTTAAGTCCGCCACTCCAGATATGCCACTGCAGGAAGGATGCTAACAAATGTGACTACATTAGGATGAAAGTTCTCTAATTTCATCCGGTGAAAAGAAGATATAGCTTCCTTGCCATATCCACCCTCCATATACCCGGAAATTATCACATTCCACGATACCACATCCTTCATAAATTCGATTCTGTTATACAGAACGTCAGCTGAGGATATGTTACAGCATTTGCAATACATGCCAATAAGAGCGTTTTTGATAGCAACATCATCCTCGCACCCATTCTTTATAATCTGTCCATGAACACAGGTACAACAGTAACTTGCTCTTCACCGTGATCTAGGTCACTTAGTATGCTACAAGCGGAAATAAAACCCACCGTGGTTCCTGCATCAGCTTTTATTCCAAACAACTAGAGCTGGCAAATCAATCCATTACCGTTGTTATTGGGTACATATCACCATAATATAGAGGTGAGATTGGTAGTGGTAATGACGGTGTAAGGTGAAATTAAACTAAATAAGTCTTAATGTGTACCCATTAACAACTCGATGGGTTGATATGTCACCTTTACAAACAACCATCATGGAACACCTTTAGCTTGCTCCTCAGGTGACTTGTAGACTTGTAGACTTGTAGTTTCAAGTGGAAGTCTTTTAGGCCTGGAGCCCACAGAATACTGAGAGACCTATATTTGATTCAGGCCCAATAGGCCCAACTTTATCATCTCTCTCGCCTCACTTTCTGAATCAGACCCAGATTGGTCTCTGGAGTTTGGGGGTTAGGGTTTTGGGAAATGGAAGCCAGGAAGCTCCTCAACGACAAGAAATTCTGGGTCGCATCTTTCCTCATTGCTTGGGCTGCTGCTCTCCAGGTACGCCAACATCTCTTTCTTCACACACAGAGACTGCACATTTAGTGTTATAATATATATATATATATATATATATATATATGTATGTATGTATGTATGTATTATAATCTATGTAAGCCTTATAGTTATGAACTGGATGTGGAAGTCAAGTTGGATGCTTTTGTGAGTTTTCAGGGGCACATGATGTGGGTGCAGAGACAGGAATCCTTCAAGCAAAAGTTTGGCAGTCTCAGCGAAACCGAAACCAGTGATGCCGAAAAGTAAAGAAAACAGGACAGATTTGTTTGAAAGCACATCAAATTTTGTATGTAAACAAAACAAATCCCATTTAATTTTTTTTTAGTTTATGAGTTCTGTTGTGTAGCTTGGGAGCTTTCACTTTTAGTAATCTGACTGAAATGTGAAACTTTTTGTAGACATATGCATTGTGATATGCAAAGAAATAAAGTGATTGTGGTGTATAAATTAAAGGCAAAGCTCATTTCCGGGTTGTTGCTTAGTTGTTTATGCGGTTTTTGTCCACCTTACTGCCTTAATTTTGTGTTTTGGATGGTTGTTGTTGCGGTTTTTGTCCACCTTACTGCCTTAATTTTGCGTTTTGGATAGTTGTTTTTGCAGTCATGTTGAGTTTAGGATCTTGTGCACGTCTTTGATGTACGATTAAAGGTTTTATTTATTTATGAATTTTGTTGATTTGATAGAAAAGAAGAAAGGCAAAATTAGAAATCCAATGTGCTTTGACTTGTATGTCGTTGGTTTGTTTTCTTTGTTAATAACAGAGGTTGCTGCCCAAAACATGTGTGATTTTTCTATTGGGGATAACAAATGGTGACAAGCTTTGCCTTTTGTATGTTTGAAGTTGTAATTTTCCCAGCATTTAACATGAAGGTTACCTGCTGCTTTTACAACCATGAGGAAATCCAATAGATTTTGAGAGTTTTTAGTGTTGTCATTTCTGCTTGCCCGCAAGTTTCTAGTGCGGTTGTAAGTAGTTCGTAGTATGTTGATGTGCACATGTAGGATCCGTAGCTATCATTGACATAGATTGAATGGCAGTGATGATGCTTTGAACTAGTAACCTTGAACTAGAAGGAGTTGGTGCCGTTAGATAAGCCTGCATCAGACTGTTTAAGACTTCCTAGAACTCCTCTGTTGGAAACTGTTCTCTCTTCCACGGGTGGGGTAAGATGGCGGGATGGTGGAGGAATCCGCGTTGGGGGCATGGTCGTAAACTTCTCACGTTTTCTTGGTAGATTAGGGATAACAAATTTCCATCCGTGTCATCGATGACTCATGAATATTCATGGTGTCATCATGTGAATGTGAGATCAAAATTCATCACCCAGATAAAAGTCTCCAGCCCTTTTCTTCCTTTTTTTTTTATTTTTATTTTTATTTTATTTTAAACTTTTTGAAGACATGAATTTCAAGGAAGTTACAATCTGGGAAACTGTTGAAATCACAGCATGGAAGCTTGAGGAAACAAAATATGTCATCTTAGCAGCAGATCATCTAGAATCCCACACTAGTCTTCAAGTTTATGTTGGTCAGCGGTTTTAGGTATTCTGACAGAAGCATAATATGATTTTCTTGGCCAAGTCTAACCTTGCTTGATGTGAGAATATAAGTGCGTCATACATAATATTATCTTTCATCCTCGAATTCAGTTTCGGATAGAGAATGATTTCCGCACATTAATATTTTATGCATATCTACTCTTTATATTCATCAATGTCTCTTGATTTTTTTTTAACTTAATGTTTAAAAATTAAAAATAAACATATGCTGACAGGATGTGCGAAAATGATTTCCTTTTCATGTAATCAAATCAAATCGAAATTCTCAAATCCCAACTTGTTCAGTTCTAACAATGAGGATGGGCAAGCCGGGGAAGTCAACATGGAAGGCATAAGATTTTGACCCGAAAAGCTACATCCAGTTCAAGAAAAGTGTAAAATGGGTTCTTCTTATTCATTGCACTCTGTTAGGTGAGGTCAGAGTCAAGCGAAAACACAAGTATTAGAGTTGCACCAATTGCTCAGCTACCCAAACCATTATTCACACTTAATGGAGTTTATTTGAAGTTTGAACTTGTTGCTTGTTCAATAATCTAAAAGGAGACGATCTGTTTTATCATTAATTGTATACACTTTATACATTTATGAGTTTTTCTTATCGCACAACTTATTCATGCGTGTTGTGATGAGAGAGTATTTTATGGCACGTGAAATACCCGCTTGAATATCGGGGCACTTGCAAAAATTTCTCCAAGGGAGGCCTTCGCTAGGTTAAGGCGGCCATTTCACTCATGCAATAAGAGAGTAGATGAGTATTATCCAAACCCTACTACTTGTTTCCGGGAAAGCAGTAGCTTTCTGATTAAAAAAATACGGAGTTGTGTGGAGAGCTCACAGCATACTTATTTATTTGTATATTTAAACAACTTAACCATTGGCTTGGCAACTATAATTACTTAATCAGTGGATAATTTGACCTAGTTAGTGTATAATCGTTGAGCAATAATTTCACATTACTTAATGTTTAAAGTTGTACAACAAGTTATATACTTGGGCAACTTTAAACTCAAAGAGGTTTATATAAACGTTGACATTTAGCAAAAACAGTAGCAAATACATTCAATAAAAACCTTCATATATGATCAAGTTATTCAATACTCACTAATTTAAGTCAATAATGTTTTTAATCAGTGCAGACTTGAGATAGGTTAGTTGATAAAGTAGTATTGGGCCATTTGCAATTAAGTTTGAATCTTCTTTCTTGTGTATTATAACAGATTAAGATATGACATTATCGTAAAAAAAAAAAACAAAAAGAAAAAAAGTCAGCATAAAGAAGTTGTTCCCGCTTTCTTTTACGCCTCCTTTATTATTAAAAATAAATAAATAAAGATTAATATGATATCATCAGGAGCTGGGATTCTTAGAGCCAGGATAAATTATAAAATGTAACTGACATTTTGGTTTTACTGTTCCAAACTTCTGGTTCGAAGGAGACCTGAATAAAAGTCATGCTTCATGAGCTCACTCACTATTAGTCCAACCTTTATATTTCCAACTTTTGAGCATGACAAAGAGACATGCAGTATTTACAATATTTGGCGCCAGTCAGTCTAGTATTTCGGTTTCTTATGTCAATACTATCCCAGTCCAATTTCCACACTATCAGAGTGTTAGGACCGTTTCTGATAAATACATGAATATGACTTCTGAGAATTTTTTATACGTTAATTTATTAAGTAATTTCCTATGTATCCCTCTCTTCCTCTCCATTAATTATTCAAATTGTTTTCATAAAACTTATTGTACATGCAGACTTTGAAGGGCACTCGATCGTTTCAGATTCAAATGGAAATTTCGACTGGATAACGATGTAAAACTTAAATATGCAGTGCACTTGAGGATTAACTTTCGGGACGTCACCATGGCGACGATAAGGTTATAAATTCAATTACCAATTACTTGTAGACTTGGCCAACTATGCGTTGAAGAATGAAATTTTATGTTCGGAAACTCAACAAAATAAATTGTATTGAGGTATTTTTTAATAAAATCCAAACATTTTCGGACGGTACAAATGGTTAAGTTATGTCAGTATTGGTGTGCTTAGAATTGAGTTGCTAACTAATCTTGACACTACATGTATTATACAAATTACATTAGAATTTCATTTATATATTCCGCATATGTCATCACTTACTCCATTAACATGTTTCCTTGCATATTGTTTCTGGTCAGATTATTTTATATAAGTAGAATTCTTTTGCAAATAAAGTTATATAATATGCCCGCATGTAGCTCACACACATAGTATTGTTATATACTTGTATATAAGGACATTTTTTTTTTCCTGTTAGGTAATATTAAAATACGTATGTTAGTGATCTAGACACTTCGTTAAGTTGATTACATTTTCCTTGAATATGTGATTCAAATTTACAAATTTACTCATAATATTATATTGTAGACTGTTGGCAGATTATCTATAGATATATGCATGGAAAAAGTTTGCTACCTAAATGTTTCCAAAAAAAAGTTTGCTACCTAAATCAGATCAAGTTCACACCAATTAAGGAATTTCAACCTGATCCAATCTTACTGTGGAGGTCTAGTAGGAGTCTTGCACAAATATTCGACACGTTTCTTTTGTTTGGAAAAGTTGGACCAAAATTGTTTCCAATTGCACCAACTATTGAGCTCCATCCTCATCACCATTCTAGAAATTAAGTTTTAACTTGACTTGCGTGGGAAAACTTGTTAAAACATAACATCAATATTAGAGAAATGCTAAGGCTCTTTAAATGATCATTTTTTTTTTCTTTGTGTGTTGTATCCTTCTAATTCAAGTAGTACATGAGTTGCGTTTAGAACATCGTGAGATAGATATGTTCTTCTATTTACTCTTATTAAAGGTACAATTGAGAGGAGCCAATTCTAGTACGAGAGGACTATAAGTTGGGCCAACCTATAGTGTAAATATAAGAGAATTACATAAGAGAAATGAGGGATATAGAAGAGTGGAGGAAGGATGGTAGCAGATGTAAAAGAAATGTATCGGGAAAGGCATACAAAATGAAACTAAAAACCAAAATCTATCATTCACTTTCAAAATTTTGTTTCTATCATTCACATTCTTTTTTAGTTCTTCCTATCACCCTTTTCATCCCTTCACTCATGTACTTTTTCATATTTTAAACACAAAAAAGTGAACTAAAACTAAAAATAAAATGATTATCAAATGAGCCTTAAGATTAACTCATCACATGATTGATTTTTTAGTATTCATGCTTGTAAGACCCAAGAACGGCCATAATCAACCTCCACCTACGCCGGTGATCATAGCCCTTCTCTTAATACTAATAGATCATGGGCTTAGAACAAAGTAACTTCTTCTCCTTGGAGTTTATAGTTTACGTGACCAGATTTTGAGATCTATTTAATAAAGAGTGATGACAGTGATGGGAGATGGAAAGTGAGGTTAGTGATGATGGATGACACAATTTGTTTTTACGCGAAGTCGTCAAAGGCAATTAAGTATTGTTCATACTGTCTTAACAAGTAAGCTCAGCTTATCAAAGAACCTTTAGACTATTTTGCCCATGTTATTATGTACCAAGGAAAGGGGGAGTCATCAAACATTAATAAGTGCTACAAGTAATGCTACTCTTATCACATTTCATACTACATTTTTATCACCACTCTAGTAGAGATAACGTCTGCCAACACATATGAGTCTCATATATATTTAATATGTGGTATAAAAAATGTGATAGAAGTAACATTTTTGAAGTGCTACTCGTTTTTCTTATTTTCTTTTTGGTGGGGTGGGGGGTTTGGGGGGATTCATCAACAGCTCGTTTTCCAATTCTTGGTAAGCTTGACTCTGGTACTGCTTTATTTGCAAAACTTCCACGCATCCATGCATTTAGTAGATGTAGCAGTCAATTAATTCATATGATACATTTTCTTGTGAAACAAATATATATTGGAATAGTATTATTTTATAAACAAATTCATGTGCATATGCACTAAATTACTATTCAAGTAGAATATGCAACTCAAATAATTAAGAACAATACGCATATATCGAAAATCTTATACATATTCAACAAAAGGCACCCAGTAAAATTTCCAAATTATAGAAGCTCTTCGGGAATCCATATTAATTATACGAGACAAAAAATCTTCCTTGTCTTCTTAAAACGTTAAGCAAATCATTAATGTTGAAATAACGTGTGTCGACAATAGGAAGCGATCCTAAAAAAGACTTGCACGAAAGGAACCCTAAGATAAGAATATTTCCTTTATATATCTCTTGATACGGCATCATGGTTTGACTTTTTTGAAACTTAATCCTCCTACTTAACTTCTAGAAGCGACATGGGTTCAGAATTTCTTGCTTCCTACTACTAGTTAAAATGGAAGAGCTATGGAGAATGCTCTTAACCGCTTAAGTTGAAGTTTTACCATAAAATTAATTGGCAGTGGAGTAGTCTAACCTCTTATATAACCCCTTACAAGGTTTTTCCTTTTACTAATGTGAGACTCTTTTAGTAGTCCAACCTTTTATAAGACCTTACAAGGTTTTTCCTTTTTACCAATGTAGAACTCTTTTACCTTCACATCCTCACACGCCCTCTCACGTGTGGTAAATTACCAATGTGAGACTCTTTTACCTTTACATCCTCACACGCCCTCTCACATGTAGTGAATTTTCAAGTCAAACACGTGGACAACACAGTTTTTCCTTCAACACGGTTTTTCCTGTTACCTTTACATCCTCACGCACCCCCTCACGTGTGAAGAATTTTCAAGCCAAACATGTGGACAACACGAATTGGGTGATGTGAAGCATGTGAACTACCATGAAGAAAGTTGAGGTTCCACCATAAAACCAATTAACAATATGAGGAGTAGCCTAACCTCTTGCCTTTACAAAGTTTTTCCTTTTATCAATGTGGGACTCTTTTACTTTCACATCCTCACAATTTGGGACTTACGACATAAAAAATGGCTGCTGCTTTAGACACGAATAAGTGATTATTTGAAGAAAGAATCTCAACCAATAAATACCAGATGTAGTGCATCAGCAGCTTTTTTGAATCAGTTTTGATACATGTGTATGTACTATAGGTATGCCTTAAACGATATTGAACTAATTAACAAAATTTTATTTATTACTCTGATTGTTTTCATATCAGAAATTACACATTGATCAATAAGTTCAAGAGATCAAGCCAAGTAATTCTGGTAATCGATCAAATTATGTGAGGAAATTAACATGCTTTGATCAACTGATAATGATCGTCCTACTCAATACCTTTTTTCTTTTGTCTTGTTCATCCATAAAATCATAAATTTCATAAATAATAGGGAAATGATCATATGCGTACTCCTGTCTATTTTGATCTTTTGTTTTTTCCTTTGCTTTATTCGATCAGAAGTCAAAAATAAAGAGTGGTGTGCATAAGGAGAAATAAAGTGTTTGGAAATCATTTCTCAAATAAATAAAAAACCAATAACAAAACAAAGGGATATATCTTATAGAAATATAAATTCTACAATGAACAAATACTGATGGATCGACCTATCGGTGTAACCAAAAAGAGAAGAGTCGTGGTAAAACCTCATCAGCGAACCCTACGTGATTAATTACAATCATGCCGATGAATTAAGGCACTGATCATCTCTGTATATATAATTACAAAAACCCAACAAGTGGAGCTGCTTTCCCTAGCTGAAGAGTCTCCAAGTCATTCTCTAATGGCGTTAAGTTCAGATCCAAACACATAGCTCTCCTACCGCTATTCGTCTTCTTCAAAACTTGAAATACTTGCGCAGGCTGAGGATTTAGACTATTCGAACTTGAATATCGCTCATGAACATTGCTAGTAGTATTGCTACCGCTCAAGGCTGCCCTGTGCCTCCTCATGTGACCCCCCAAGGCCTGCCCTATAGGAAACTCTAGGCCACATATGTTGCACTCATGCGTCTTAGGTTTTGGTGGTGAACCTTGTGACAGACTCTGATCAGAACTATTGCTGTTTCCTTCTCCTGATGATCCGGTTAACCTGGGCTTCTTGTGACTGGCACGGTGACCTCCAAGCGCTTGGAACGAAGGGAACTGGCGATTGCAGGTCTTGCACTCGAAAACCCGGTTAGGGGAGACAGAGAAGGAGTCATATTGATTAGCGTTGTTGTTGATGCCACGGGAAAGTAGCATCAAACAGTTGGCCATGGTTAGGCCGTGATCAAGCTCTCTCATATCTGTGATGCTTCTCTTCATGTTCATGCACAAGAGATTGTGTAAAACGAGATGATTGAACAAAAGGGCATGAACTTTTTGGAATGTTGGTGATGATTGGATAGTCAAAAATGAAATTAAAGGAATGGAACTTTTTGGGTTTAGGGGGTTTGGTATTTATAATATTGTTGGGTATGCTAGTTGGTATGTAAGTTGATCAGTGAGATGAATTTTTGACTTTGATATATGTGGTTGACAATTCAGAATAGTGAAAATAAAGTCGTTGTTCCTTGTTGGATAAGAAATCTTCTAAAAACAAAGAGGAGAGTAGAGTAATGGGGAATTGAGGAAATAAAAATATTGGGTTTAAAAGTTTCGTGATGGGTTAATTAGTGATTTGGTGTGAAAAGGAGATAGCTAGCAGGATATGGATTATAAATAGAACGACGTAACTGACCATGTAAGCATGACTACATATAGCAAGAAGTACCGCAGAGAACTAGTCTGCAGTGACGGCCACACATAAGTCTTTCCTAGAACCTTCAACTTCTAGAAGATTCTGGCAAATTTCTTGCTTTCTCTGTATTTTTGGTTATATAGTAAGAAAAATGAAGCATCCACGATGAGCCTGAGTCAGCAGAGAAAATCCAGAACAATGAAAAAGAGTCTGAGAAATTAATTAATGACAATTATAAATTTAAAAAAGGACTAAAATTTATACGATAATTATAACTAGTATCTGGGCTTGGTAATTAATTGGTAACTTTGCATTTTGATACATCTTTAGTAGTGGAAATGTTTCATAAATAGATGCATGTTCATGTTTGGATGAATAAACCGAATAAATAATTGTCGATGTGTGAATCAATATATGATGTATAAATCGCAAGTGCCTTTCATACTCCACATGTATCTTGCGTATACTTTTTTTAGAGTATTGCATACTAAAATCTATTCACATATATTAGGATATTTATGATTAGATTTTCGTAATATCTTAAAATTTAAGGGGAAAAATTCAATTGGTTAAGAAGATTATTGCATTCGAGGTGTTGAGTTCAATTTCATCCTCCCCTACTATCGCCTAATACAAAAATAATAAATAAATAAAGACACTTAAAATGCATCTGATTAATTAAAATGTCAAGAGTAAACCATTTATATAAGAAGGTAAAACCAATAAAATTAAAACAATTAAGGAATTTTATAAGGAATAAAAAGACATATATTCACCCACCGCGACTAATATATTCACGTATGTCATGTTCTACATTGCCACTCCAATTAAAACATATTAATTTTGTTCTTTGTAATCAAGATATGTGTGGTAAGAAAGTTACTTCACACGTGGCTAGTATCTAATTAATGTGCATAGTGTGCATCACCAACTATTTACTTATTTCACTATTCAACATGTTCATATAGCTACTCTAAATACAATTATTCTTATTCACTGTAGTTAAAATATGCTTGATAAAAAATCGTTTCACACATGGTTAATATCTAATTAATATGAGTAATCTGCACGCGGTTCTTTGTATTTGGGCTTATCTCAAGACTCTATGTCAAGGTTGAGGTGATATATATGAAATTCTTTAGCTTTAGCTTAATGAGGTTGTTAATTAGTCATCATCCCTAACTTAGTGTTGAGGTTGGCTTATCGTGTAAAGAGTGCTCTCTTCTGTTTTTACATACGTGTCCCGCAATTAGGGGGAAATATATGCCAAACCGCCAATGTCATCTGCTTACGTGGCTGCAGATATAAACACAAATGGATATATCAGCTATAACATCGCCTTAAATATACTCAATTACTGGGAAATTGTGTGAACTGAAAGCCAAATCGCATGAGTTTGACTGACTGATTATATGCATGCAGAGGTGTCAAAGTTGATCAACTTGCGGAAACTTTATCTCTTCATAATATGAGAATATAAAAAGTCTTCTCTGATGACCAAAACCCTAGCCACAATGGAGTAGTTGTTGTGGGGGGATTGTTAGATTGTTTCTGTGAAACTTAAGAAAGATGACCGTTGCTTTCAGCTAAATAAACTCCAATTAATGGTGCTTAATTTGCAGATAATTTTCCTGTCATGAAAATTTCGTGCTGCATGGCATGTAGTCTGTGACTGAAAAGGTGTTTTTCAAATTTTAACTATACTTTTTTTTTAGTGCTGTATTAATTTTCAAAGACCATGCCAATAAACAGAAAATAAACCGCCGGCGGCCAGTCAACTACGAAATATATATTTTTACTTTCTCAGACTTCCAGTATATGCATTACACTTGCCCTTTTTTTTTTTAATTTTTTTCTTTTTTTTTTTTAGATTAACGCGTTTTAGAAGTATATCCCAATCTGATAGTCAATTGGACACACCAATGATCTAAATACTCTGGCAATAATCGATTTGGAGTATTTATATAATATCTCCATATGTATAAAGGTTTTTTTTTCCAGATATATATAGGCTTTTTAGCCAAAATGGTCACTGAGATTTGCATAACACATCACTTTGGTCCCTGAGATTGAAAATCAATAGAAATGGTCCCTGAGATTGTCCACCATCCATTATTTTGGTCATTCCGTTAAAGTCCCGGAGCTCTTGGCCGAAAATTTGGGCAATTTTCAAAGCTTCGTAACTCAATCGTTGCTTAACCAAATTCGACCCATAATATATCAAAATGAAGTTAGGAAAGTGTAGAACAAGAGTATACCTATTTGGAAGCCCAATGGTGGCTGAAGATGGCCTGATAGGCTAATGGTCCGCAGGAAAGCTGGAAAACTTGCCGGAAACTGGGTAAATTTTAAATGTTCATAACTTCTTCAATACTCAACGAAATCAAGTGATTCAAAAACAAAAATCATACTTCTCGATAAGATGAAGAGAATGGTACCTTTCTTGACAGCTAACTCGTCGTGTTTGGCCAGACAATGGCTCGAAAGTGGCTGTTTTGGTCTCAAGTTAGCCACTTTCGATCCTTTTTTCGGCCAAACCACGGCCAATTAGAGTCGAGGAAGGTACCATTCTCTTCGTCTCGTTGAGAAGTATGATTTTCATTTTTGAATCACTCGATTTCGTTGAGTATTGAAGAAGTTATGAACGTTTAAAGTTTACCAAATTTCCTGCTAGTTTTCAAGTTTTCCCGCCGACCAGCCACCTTTCAGGCTATTTTCCTGCCATCTCCGGCAACCACTAGGCTTCCAAATAGGTATAATCTTGTTCTACACTTTCCTATCTTCATTTTGATATATTATGGGTCAAATTTGGTTAAGAAATGATTGAGTTACGAAACTTTGAAAATTGCCCAAACTTCCTACCAAGAGCTCCGGGACACTTAACGGAGTTTTTAACGAAAATACCAAAATAATGGATGGTAGACAATCTCAGGGACCATTTGTATTGATTTTCCATCTCAGGGACCAAATTGATGTGTTATGCAAATCTCATGGACCATTTTGGCTAAAAATCCTATATATATATATATATGGTTGATGATCCGTACACTCTTTTATGTTGGCACATGCCTCAGTTATTACTATACTCATTAGAGCAATTTCTTAACATATCTAGTAGCCAAAGAAACATATATATTATATCGACGGGAGAGAGGGTACCTAAACCCTTGGGAGGTTAGTGCAAATGGTGAGGCCGTGAAAGAGGGTGGGGCGATGAACTAGGATCAGGACAGGTTCAATGTTCAAAGCCCTTTAGTATAATTAAAAACATTAAGGCAATCACATTATCCCCCTCCGTCTTTTCAAAATCAAATCTAAGATCACAACTTTTCTGGATTTTACTGGGATAAACTCAGATAAATTGATGTGGGTTTAGTCATACAAATCTAACATCTTCTACAAGTTAGTAACCAGAAATGAGTAAGTGTGAGCAGATAAATGCATGACAGTTCCATATGGAAGGAACAGAAAATCCCTTCCCGTTACATATTTTGCAGCGAACACTCCTTGTCACTCTTCTCTTCTGGCATTGATGGCACATCAAGGACAGCTCATCAACAAACTGTTAAAGACCACAGTCAGCAAGTACATAAGTCACATATACAGTGATAACAAAATGTATAAACAGAGAAACAAATTTCTTATCTTTTGGATTGCTAGTTATTACTTTGGCTCTTCCTGCTTTTGAAGAACTTTATGCTTGAACAATGGCGTATGGCTACAATATGAACAAACTATGGCTATAGCACTAATGACCACTGTTTACTTCTTCCCAATACTTTCTTTCTCCTAATTACCAGTGTCATCAGAATTAATTACTACTTGTTCATCTCCTGCCTGTACCCTAGTTCCCATCCTCACATGCAGTTGCTTTCCACCCCTTTAGATACTCCTCCTCGACTTTTCCTCCATCTCACCAACCCCATTAGTCTCTCAGTTCCCCTACACTTTCGACGTACCATCAAACCCACCAATATCTTCAATCTTTCCGTACTTGCTAAGTTCCACTTCACCCTTCCCTTCATAAACACCTTTCTTCCCATTTCCTCAAAATTATCATCATTCCCCCAACCTTTCTAGTCAACCTATTCTTTTCTGTCTAATTCGCAAGAATAAAAAAGAAACTTACAAAGTATTGTGTTCATTTTAGTTTTTGAAATTAAACAAATAATTATAAACAAAAATAAAAAGAATTGATGAATAGTAAATACTGGTAGTTTCATTATCGAAATCACTGATGATATATTTCATGAAGGAAATGAAAGGAAGGAAACTGAGCAAAGCCAGGCCATAATGGAGCAACATGTGCTAGATAATTGTTGAAAATAAAACAAGTGAAACAATATAAGCCATTGGTAAATAAATTAATCTTTTGTAGCATAACCTGGATTCTGAAAAAAGAGAAGCCGGTTGAAGAATTAGTTTTACCATTTTTTGCTGCACTCTATTGATATCCTTGTCTAGAGAAACCACCAGTTTCTTCAAGAGAGCTTCAGTCGGTTGGTGAGAGTTTTCCACGGCTTTCAAAACAGGTTGCCATTTCTCATCATGCTTTGGATTTGCCGCAACACATCTTTTAACCACATCCTTGTGGTTCTCCCCTGCTACAGTTCAAACTAGTATAAATCCCTAGCTTTGTCCACTAACCACAGCAGCAACAACAAACCGTATCACGACCAGATCTCATGAGAGCATCCATACTCTTGGTTTTCCTTTGGGTACGCAGTACCATCTCAATAGCCGCAAGGTACCACTATTGGGGCATTCCTGCAAATTAAGCCTTTGCCATCAAAACATCAGCTTCCTAGTGATTGCCATGCCTCAATTCAGTGCGAACGGCAACAAGACGCAGTTGAGGATTATAGGGATCTTCTTCCGGGACATGGTAAGAACTGCATGCACTTGCCTTACTCAGCCCGTTCGTCCTCTCTTCAAGACTAGCAAGAGAAAGCTAAAGCGGTATAGACTTGGGGCATTGTTTGAGACCCAAGTTACAAGCCTCCTTGGCATTTTTCCAAATTATCAAGCCGTTCCTCTAGCTATCCATGCATGAACCAAACGAAAAAGAGCTCCAACCCTTTTGTCCACAAACTTCCTTTCCTCATCAAAGTTCCCTAGTTCTCTCTCAATGCAATTGCTGATTCATCCACACTCTTTCCACTGTCCCTCTTGTCGCGCCTTGACAAGAAGCATTCGAGCCTTCTCAGGTTTTTTATTCTCAAATTCAAGCTTCGAAGCAGCAAGCAAAATTTCTTTAGAATTGGGAATGGCGGCATAAGCTTCTTGGAGGGTTTCGCGGGCAGCAGTCACGTCCGCAGCAAGCCACTTCTCCTCGCGGGTCGCGGCTCGCCGCAAGCCTACACGCCTCCAACCACACATCCTCGCTATTGGGGCACTGCTCGACCCCTTCTTGAATCAATCGTCTCGCTTCTCTAATCTTCCCACCACTTTCGTCAAACCTTGCAGCCTCAATCCAACCAGCTGGCGAAGTGGCTTTGTGTCAATAGTTGGAGGCTTTGGGATATGATTATGCGTTGGTGAAAGATGGGTATTTGGAAACATTTTTCGATGTGCAGCTTTAGGGTTTCAATTGTGGATTTCTTGGGCGTTTAATTAGGGTTAGGGTTTTGGTCAATTACGAGTAAATAAATTTGAAAAATCAAGAAAACGAGTAACTTCCTGATTCATGTCATACAATAACCATTCACAAAATCCTTGGGAAGAACATAGGTTTTTAGTAAGTTACACTAATTAATTCCCTTACTTGTGCACAATTTTTTTTTTTTGTTTGAGAGAACTCCTGCACAGATTTCATTGAGAGAGAGGAAGCAGTTTCTGTTGAAAAGTAAATTGCTTACTAATTTCAAGTTAGTAAATGATTTACTTATCTACTTTATCTTTGTTCTATTGTGTAGCTGTTTTATGTTGTGATAACTTGTGCTCATATGCCAAGTGTATGGTCTTAGATCAGGACTCATTTTCAATGGCTCATATGCTTTGTACTGCCATGTGTCATAATCACATTGGCTCATGTATTTGAACGGTTATGATGTCTGATGTAAAAGAAAGGAATGAATATGAATGAAATGTTGCTCTCTGCAGTTTAGTAGAGGTTGCATTTGTGAATATCTTTGCCTCTCACTCTCTCTGTTTTTTAGCTCCCTCTAAAATCCAATTCCTGCATATATCAGCTTACTCAAATCTTAACATGGTATCTAGAGCTCAAGTTCTATCTGGAATCGGGGCGTAAGATCTGTGAGTGCTGTGCTCGGAAATCCAACGTGAAATTTCCGACTCAGTTTGTCGATTCAAGTCTCAAATGGCTGGATCTGGTGGTAGTGATCTTCGGGCTCCAATATTCAATGGTGACAACTATGAATTTTGGAAGATCCGAATGAGAACTATTTTCAAATCACATGGAATCTGGGATTTAGTTGAAAAAGGGTTTGAAATTTCAGAATCGAAGGATAAGAAGATTGGAGATGGAGGCTCATCGGACTCGGAGAGAGTTTCTCTGAGCGACAAGCTAATGAAGGATGCTAAGGCACTGGGTATAATCCAAGGAGCTGTCTCGGATGACATTTTTCCCAGAATCTCAAACGAAGAGACCTCAAAGGGTGCTTGGGATATCCTACATCAGGAATTTCATGGTGATAAGCAAGTGAGATCCATCAAGTTGCAAGGTCTACGCCGTGATTTCGAGTACACAAGGATGAGGGATGATGAAACCCTGTCTATGTATCTCACTCGTCTTCTCGAGTTGGTAAATCAGATGAAGGGTTATGGGGAAGATTTACCCAGAGAGCGATTAGTCCAGAAATTGCTCATAAGCTTAACTAAGGAGTTTGATCCTGTTTGTTATGTAATTGAACAAACTAAGGATATTGAAACTATTGAGGTACAAGAGGTGATTGCAGCATTAAGAGGGTTTGCACAACGCCTTGATAGGCATGCTGAGAGTACCATTGAAAGAGCTTTCAGTACTTTGAATCTGAATTTGAAAGGAACCCAACCAAATCTCTCGTTTGGTAATTCTAAACCAAAGAAGGATTGGAAATCAAAAGGAAAGAAATAGGATCCTAAACCTCTGAATCTTGCTAATCGAGGTGGCAAATATGATCAAGGAGGAAAATCTGATCAGTCTAAGGGAAAATGCAAGCATTGTGATAAACTGCACTATGGTGAGTGCTGGTTTAAAGGGAAGCTGAAATGTCATGGATGCAATCGTTTTGGTCATTTCATCAAGGACTGTGATCAACCAAACAAGGCTGGGAAACTTGTAAACTTTACGAATCAGGTAACAGAATCTGCAACCATGTTTTATGCCTGCCATTCTGCTACTATTGGAAGAAGTATGAATATATGGTATGTAGATAGTGCATGTAGCAATCATATGACCTCCCATGAATCCTTGCTTATTGTTGTTGATAAGAATGTGAAGTGTAGAGTTAAAATGGGCACTGGAGATTTAGTGCAGTCAATAGGCAAAGGCACATTGGTGATAGAGATGAAATGTGTGACAAGGTATATTAAAGAAGTTATGATTGTACCTGGATTGGATGAAAACTTATTGAGTGTAGGGCAGATGGTAGAACATGGACATTGGCTTGTGTTTGGTGATTACATGGTTGATATTTATAGAGATAGACAAATGGAAGATCTGATTGCAAGTGTTCCAATGAAATGAAACATATGTTTTCCATTAAGTTTGGAATATGTTAATCCTCACATGGCTAATAGAGCAACTGTTGAAGAGTCAGCTCAGTTGTGGCATAGAAGATATGGACATCTAAACTACATTAGTTTGATGCTTCTGCAAGAGAAGGAAATGGTGCAGGGTTTACCTAGACTACAAGTTTTTGAGCATGTTTGCTCTGGATGTGCTACAGGGAAGGGTCACAGGGAACCATTTGACAAGGGAAAAGTTTGGAGGGCATCACAACCTCTAGAACTTATTCATTCTGATATATGTGGCCCAATGCAGATAACTACTCTAGGAGGCAACAGATTCTTTCTCACATTTATTGATGACCACACTAGGATGTGTTGGGTATTTTTCTTGCAGTACAAGTCTCAAGTCTTCAACATTTTCAAAAGGTTTAAATCCATGGTTGAGCTACAAAGTGGCTATCAAATTAAGAAACTCAGAAGTGATAGGGGTGGAGAATATACATCTCTAGAGTTTTCAAGGTTCTATGAAGATATGGGATTAGAAAGGCAATTGACTATTGTCTACTCTCCGTAACAAAACGGTGTTGCAGAGAGAAAGAATAGGACAGTAATTGAAATGGCAAGAACTATGATGATTGAAAAGAAGATCCCTTTGAAGTTTTGGGCTGAAGCTGTCAACACAGCTGTGTATCTGCAAAATCGATGTCCAACAAGTGCTCTGAACAACATAACTCCATTTGAGACATTTAGTGACATTTGAAGATATTTGGTTCCTTGTGTTATATTCACATTCCTTCACAGAAAAGACACAAACTGGAGGAAACTGGTGAGAAGGGAGTATTCGTTGGATATGAAAATTGTGAAAAAGGATATAGAGTCTTCAACTTGAGAACTCAAAATGTTGAACTATCAAGAAGTGTAATCTTTGATGAGAAAGTAATATGGGACTGGGAAACTAATGAATCAGTTCAAGTTCCTAGTCCTTGGAATGATGAAAGAAGCTCAAGGATATCTGAATTTGATCCAGATTCAAGTGATTCACCTCAGTCAATGTAGTCTCATCTGAGATCACAATCAACTGGAGATATGCAAGCATCTCAAGAACCTGGTTCACTTGGTTCTCCAGTTCCAATCTCTAGAATTTATGATCATACTCCACAGAAATGAAAGAGTTTGAGTGAAGTATATGCTCAATGCAACATGAGCATCATTGAACCTGAAGATTTCAGTGAGGCAGTCAAAGATGATGCTTGGAAAAAGGCTATGACAGAAGAAATATTGATGATTGAAAAGAATTCCACTTGGGAATTATTTGACAGACCTAGTAGTAAACCTGTTGTGGGTATGAAGTGGGTATATAAAACAAAGCTGAATCTTGATGGCTCCATTCAAAAACACAAGGCAAGGCTTGTAGCCAAAGGTTACACACAGAAACCAGGGATTGATTTGAATGAAATCTTTGCTCCAGTGGCAAGGTTAGATACTATTAGGACACTCATTGCACTAGCTGCACAAAAAGGTTGGAAACTGTGGCAATTAGATGTTAAATCAGCCTTCCTGAATGGTGTTCTTGAGGATGGGGTATATGTTGATCAACCTGATGGTTTTGTGATTAAAGGGGCTGAAGACAAGGTGTATAGGCTGAGAAAGGCCCTCTATGGTCTAAAACAAGCACCAAGGGCCTGGTACAGTGAAATTGACACATATTTAATTCACTGTGGATTTCACAGAAGCTCAAGTGAAGCAACTTTATATGTGAGAAGCAAGGAAGGCGTTGGTACCTTGATCGTGTCAATCTATGTTGATGACATTGTGTACACAGGGAACAATGCAGAAATGATGGAAGCATTCAAAGCTGAAATGATGTGCAAATATGAGATGTCAGATTTGGGTTTACTTCATCACTTTCTTGGAATGGGGGTAACTCAAACTGAAGGGAGTATATTTATACATCAGAAAAAATATGCTCTAACTCTTTTGGATAAATTTGGGCTCAAAGATTGCAAACCAGTGAGCACTCCATTGGTTGCAACTGATAAAATAAGAAGAGAAGATGGAAGTGAACCTGCAGATGAGTGTGAGTACAGAAAAATTGTTGGAAGTCTTCTGTATTTAACAGCAACTAGACCATATATTATGTTCTCTGCTAGTGTACTTGCACGATTTATGCACAAGCCTACCAAGAAACATTATGGAGCTGCTAAAAGAGTCATAAGGTACATTCAAGGAACAATTGACTTTGGAATTGAATATTTGAATGGAAAATATGCCTTACTGATTGGATATTGCGATAGTGACTAGAGTGGATCTGAGGAGGATATGAAAAGCACCTCAGGGTATGCTTTTTCATTTGGAAGTGGGGCATTCTCATGGGCTTCAGTCAAGCAGCACAGTGTAGCTCTTTCAACTGCATAAGCAGAGTATGTTAGTGCTGCTGAAGCAACATCTCAGGCCATTTGGCTTAGGTTTGTGCTCAAGGACTTTGGAGAAGAGCAAGCTGCAACAACATCACTATTCTGTGACAACACTTCAGCTATAGCTATGTCTAAGAATCCTGTGTTTCATCAAAGCATATTGACAAGAAGTTTCATTTTATTCGAGATGCAATTCAAAAAGGTGCCATTGATCTGATTTACTGCAAGAGTGAAGAACAGATTGCAGACATCTTTACCAAGGCTCTTCCCAAAGACAGATTCAACAACTTGAGAAGTTTACTGGGTGTGAAATCAGTTAACAATTTAGAAGGGAGTGTTGAAAAGTAAATTGCTTACTAATTTCAAGTTAGTAAATGATTTACTTATCTACTTTATCTTTGTTCTATTGTGTAGCTGTTTTATGTTGTGATAACTTGTGCTCATATGCCAAGTGTATGGTCTTAGATCATGACTCATTTTCAATGGCTCATATGCTTTGTACTGCCATGTGTCATAATCACATTGGCTCATGTATTTGAACGGTTATTATGTCTGATGTAAAAGAAAGGAATGAATATGAATGAAATGTTGCTCTCTGCAGTTTAGTAGAGGTTGCAGTTATGAATATCTTTGCCTCTCACTCTCTCTGTTTTTAGCTCCCTCTAAAATCCAATTCCTGCATATATCAGCTTACTCAAATCTTAACAGTTTCCTCAGAATTAGGTCAGTAGAATTACACTGTTGGCCGTTCCTGTCGATTGAGCTGCTATATGTTTCTCTCTTTAAACATCTATCTGTGTCGTGTTTGAGTTAGCACTTTGTTTTCCTTTCAGCATGGAACACCCTCTAGCCGCAAGAAAGGAAACGCCAAAGAGCATGCATTCTTTATTCTCGGACTAGCCCTTATTCTGCAACTGGATATCGAGGGCATTAGGACATTTTTTCGTACTTTATTCCGCTTAATTACCCAACAGGAACGATCAATTTTCTATATCTTATGAATAGCTTTCTAGCTAGAAAATTTTGATTTGGCATCCTATAACGATGGATATGCCTTGTGATGGTTGTGTTTCTTTTGTAGGATGTATCAGGGTTTCCTTTGGCACTTGGCCCTCAGCTGATCTCATTCTTTTTGTCTTGCATATCAATATATGTTTGTTTTAGCACCAAATAAGACATCTACTTTCTGATCCTTTTGGAGCCTCTGTGATAAAGAATGAGATGAGCTGTGTATGTGACTTCACTCTAATTATCAATTTTTCTGTTGATTGTTTGGCAAGCCAAAACCCTAGGATTTTAACATATAACTTGGTAATTTAATACTATTCAGCACCTGGAATTAAGTTGCAATGGAGTACATATATGTTCGCATATTAGAGCCTTGGAAGTGAGTATGAAACTCTATTCCCTTGAATCCCCGGCCTTGGGGGTTCGCTTGTCCCTTATGAGAGATTTTTTACTGTGCTACGAATACGGCATGGTACACCTAGTTTAATACAATTGGTTGGAAACTTATAAAAAAAAAAAAAAACTCAAACTAATTGTATTATGACACTTAGGATACCGGATGATGTTCTTGACATATTCAAAAATTCCTCGTTCCTTACCTTTGAAACCATTTATTGATTTATCTCATGACTAATATTTGGCTACTCAAAGAATGAGTAGGAGTTCTTACTCAATATTGTTCGTTGTGGATTCATAGAACTTTGTATTTATGATAATTAATCGTTCATATTATAAATCACTCTATAAAGATTGTTTCTACAAAAAATTAATTAAAACTAAGGTCATTTAGACATCGAACTGTACAAAAATAGATGAACGGAATTGGTAAAAGCATAATGAATGGTCTATGTATTTGGTATAAGAGATTGACTAAATGACCTTAATTTTAATTCATTTTTTTGCATATATGATATTTACCGTATAATTCATAATATGAATGGTTTTGATCATAAACACAAAGTTCTATGATTTAGACATGAATAGTTTTGAGTAGAAGTTCCTACTCATCCTTGAGTAGCTAACCTTTCTTCTTGTCTCATCATTAATTGTCCTGATTAAGTACTAAAAACTACAACTTTGTCCTTAAATATTCTTGGTGTTTCCTTTTCTTAAGGAAAATATTCGAAAGTCGAACAGACTTTCATTCTTCTTTACTGCACAAACAAATATGGGATGGAAATAAACGACTGTTCATTAGAGAAATGCTATTGACCTTCACAGCATTTCCAAACAAGGAAATATATATATATATATATATATATATATATACTATTTATTTATTTATTTGTTTTGGAAACCAAAAACATCCGACTCAAAGTGGAAGTCTGACTTCACAATGTAAATATATTTTTTTAAATACTAATTGTTTTTCCTAATCATATCTTTTATTCTTAGACGTGGATATCTTGATATTTTAATAAACGATATATTTTTTTTAATCATAGTCTCCCGTTAATCGATGGGAAATATGGTTTTCGATTAGCATGGCTATCAAGAATACCCGATGAATATGTGTGAGAAGAAAAATAATAAACAAGCTCTATATTTTTTTCTTACATTTATATTTAATTAAGTAATGCTACACTTATTACAATTTTCATACTCCATCTTTAATAAAATAGGGCCCATTAACATAAATGTGAGTCTCATTTTTATTAGAAATAGGGTAAACTGCCGATTTCCCCTTAGCATTAGTTTCACATATATTCCATTCAAATTATCGTTATCTCTTATCATATGCACATCACATGACTCTCCTTTGAAGACAAAGACGTCACTTCACTAGACCTTTAAATATAGAAGCTATATAATTACACAAATTTGCACAGGTTAATATTTTAGAAATATAAGGTTTTCAATTATTTAAAACAACAAAGCGACCAGACTACCCTCATATGTTATGCACATACTTCCATTTAATATAAATTTGAATGAAATGAATGAAAAGTTTACAGCATGGGGGAAATTGGCCAAAAAAAACTAGTTTGAGTCCTTAATTTTCCAATTTAAAAGTTTAGGAGGAAATCGAAAGCTAAGTGAAAGTTCAACAAGAAAATCAGCAGTTTACTCTTAGAATATAATACAAATGGGATAAGAATAGTAATTTTGTATTATTTATATGAGTAATGCTAGATAGATTAAATTTATAGACAAAGTTTTGGAAATTAAAATACATGGAAATTGATGATTGATTTATTACTTAAACGTTGATAAACGTGCTTATTTCTATTGGTAACACATCATTTAGTTTTTGCAAATTTAGTTTTCAAATTGAATCTCCCTAACATTATCCTATTTATATTGATAATTTTCGTTTCATTTATTCAATTTAAATTATTCAATTTAAAGCTAAAAATAAAGAAATAGTGGATATGACAAATCCGGCAACTATGTGTACGTTATTCATCCGCATCGTTGACACCCCTATATCCAACGTCCCCTAATAACAGAGAGCTCGCGGAGAAAACCCATCAGGAGCCAAACTGGCCACGTGTACGGTGACGATAACAGGGCTATAAACATAACGGTAGAGAGCTCCGTAGTAGACATTGCCACAGTTAAAACCCAAAGCTCACCAATATTTCTCATACCCCACCAGTCCTTCACTCTCTTATTTCTCAGAAAAAAAAAAAGTAAAAGAAAAGGAAATTCTGTGTTCCGGCGCCGGAAAATCGCACCGGCGAAGGTACTCTTTCCTCTCATTCTTCTCAATTTCTAGGTTTTGGCCCCCATTTTCCTGTGTATCGTGCTTGTATACATATAATTTGCGTATGTATAGGTTATTGAAAATTCAATTTGATCGCTTTGAGCTCTGCGTATTTTTCTCATTCTGTGTCGTCGCTGCGCGCTCTCTGTGATCGAAGATCAATTTTTTCGGGTTTTTGTTTTTGCAGTGTGCAGATTGGTCGAGCCCTGAGCTTGGAGCTTGGAGTTGCATGGATTGCTTTTTGTTTTAATCAGTGGCGTTTTACAGGTGAACAGGCGTCGTATAAGGTGGTTTGGGTTTGACAGAGAGTGGAGTGTGGGAAAAGCTGAGGTGGACAGTGAAGGAGCGAGTTCATTGAGTTGTGCTGTGGTGACTCAGTGAGCCTTTTTCAAAAAATGGTAGACTCTGAACTCTGATTGAAGCTTTTTGATGCCAACGTCGTGTCGAAATTTTCGGTTTATCTTTTTTGGGGTTTTTGATACAATTGCACCTGAGAGGTATCGGGCTTTTGATAAATCATGGTGCTGCCTGTTTTGCAGCTTTTTGCTCTGTGTGGTTGTTACTTTTTTCTATCTATTTTCGGTCAATGATCTTGTTTGTGTTTGTAAAATGGGTGTTTTCGTGTGCGTTGGTTCTTTGAGAATTAAATAATCGTATCTTTGCGTTGTTCATATTTTCAATCTGATCTGGGAACCCAATCTTGTTTTGATTGTTTGAAAATGTGAAATTTTTAATGAAAAATGACGACTGGCTTATACGCCAAATGGAAAGCCATGTGCTTTTTTTACAGAGTTATGGTATTTGATCTCTACACGCTTGACTTTTGGTGATCAGACTGAAAATGATCTGTAATTTCCTTGCTATATTATTTACTAATTTACATTCATAGATTTCAATTTAAAGGATGGATTCTTTTGTGACGGTAAGGTGGGTATGTCAGTAGCTATATCCAGTGATTCTGGACCTCAACGTTCGCATTTGGGTGAGCAAAAAGAACTAGATATGCATTATCCATGAGCATCTGTTCTCTTACTAGAATACATTATTGGTTATTACGGACTGTTAATTGCATAATGTTTCTTAGTAATTTGCTATAATGTCAAACTTATTGAAAAACATTATTGAGAGAAATTGTCATTTATAAGTAAAAAAAAAAAGAACTTAGTTAGCAGCTTTCAAGAGTTTTTTTTGAAGAAGAAAGCAGCTTTCAAGAGTTTAAGTTTGATACCAGTTATGTTGAGTAATAGTAAGATCAGAATACTTGAATAAATTTGCAGTGACCAGTTAAGCATCCTTGCAACTTTGGATTATAGAATAACTTGTTTAACTTAGACCGCTAAGTGTGTGGGATCAACATCAAGCGCTGAAAGATTTACCTCTTCTATAGTTAAATTTGTAAAAACAATTAAAAAAAAAGTGAGCTAACATTGGATTATTAGAAGTATATTAGATCAATTCCTATCAAGATTCTAGTATCTTGTACTTATTAGCTAAAAGTATACGAGCTAACATAGGATTTCTGCATTTATTGATATTTCATTTCATTACTTTTTGAAGGAATTTTCTTCTCATAGCTTGCTAAGTACAGCTAGTAAGAAATATAATTTACTTAAGAAACGCATGTTTATGCTTTGATGGTTATGTTTTTTTCTTAACAAATTATTTTACTTAGGATATCGGTGAAGAAATCTAATCATGGTTAGAAGTATATCATACTAGCTCAGGAAACTTTATCTAATGGGGACCGACGTGATACAAAGCTTTATCAAATAAATGCCTAATAATTTCCTTAGAAGAGTTTCCACGATTAACAGCAACTTGCTGTTCTTTTTGCCAAATCCAGCCTCTATTGTTGTTATTAATACCAAGTACGTTGGTTCTTATTTTTATTTTAAAATGATTTTTGTAACAATTAGTTTTGGAAACCATGCATATTAGGAAGTTGTTCTTTGACTCTTTGAATTGCCTACAGCTCCATAAGGCAAAATTTTCTTTCTCTTCCATCATAAAATGATTTCTCTCCAAGTCCTTTTGCATTATGTAGGAAAAGATTTAATGCTTCAGAGCATAACTGATTTGGACAGACATAAGAAATTATTAATAATTTCATCGTTACAGCCAGGACCTGGTTTGTTAGCACCACTGCCACTATTCTTCTGAACGGGATTAATTTTAGGGAACTTTAACGAAAAGCACCCAGTACTGTTCATTTTAACGAAAAACCACATTTTTACACTAAAAAGTCAATCCTGGTACTATTCACTTTACCCTTTATTTTGTCCTTATCATTAAAACTCAAAGTTTTCAAGCCATTTTCATTAGTTTTCCTTTAATTTTATGGTAGTCCATTTTGTGAAATCCACTGATATGTGAAATGATAAAATGCATTTGGTTGTCTAGGAAAGCATCTCTGGTGGGAGTTCAAAAATCTATAAAAATAAGCTGTTAGTGAATCGTGTGCGTATCTTCTTGGAAGATATGAGTCACGTGTAATTTCTTTTGATCTCTCTTAAAATGCAACATTAAGTGGTGCTGTAGAACGATCTGTTTATCCTTCTGTCTTCATATACATGTCTCCTCTGTTTTCAGATACTATTATTTTAATGAATATGCTTGTGTTTAGAAGGCTACTGTTCTTATTTTAACATTTTGTCATTCAATCTAAACAGTAATTTTCTTTGGCAGTCTTTCCAACCCAAAAGTTTGTGGACTCCGAGAGATTCTAGCTGTCTAACTGATGGAGAGATGGGTTATGACAATTCTTCCAGATTAGATTCAAAGCGTGGTCACCAGTGGTTTATGGATTCCAATGGGCCGGAGCTCTTCAACAACAAGAAGCAAACAATGGAGGCTGTTAATGGCAGGCCAGTTTCAGAGATGGGTTATGACAATCCTTCTAGATTAGATTCAAAGCAAGGTCACCCATGGTTTGTGGATTCCAATGGGGTGGAGCTCTTCAACAACAAGAAGCACGCAATGGAGGCTGCTAATGGCAGGCCAGTTTCAGGAGTTCCACATTTGGCTATTTCGCCGTGGGAAAATACTTCAGGGTTTCAGTCAGTTCCATGTCCATTCTCTGATCGGCTTTTCGGATCTGATCCAGTACGGACAATCAACCCAGGTGAGAGGAACATTCAACCTGTTGGAAATGGACATATGAATTTGGGAAGAAAGGGTTTTGAGAATCAATATCGAAATGATCCGTCAGTGGGTTTGTCAATGTCTAACTCTATCGAAGACCAATCATCATGTCTCAGTTTTGGTGGACTCAGAAAAGTTAAGGTCAATGAAGTTAGGGACTCTGAGAACGTCATGTCTGCGTCAATGGGGCACTCCTACATTAGAGGAGACAACAATACAATTTCAGTGAGTACTGCATATAATAAGAGCAATGATAACACCATATCTTTGGGTCCGACTTATAATAATGGCGAAGAGAACAGAATCTCAATAGGGCATGCCTTTAATAAAGCAGATGACAATTTCATTTCAATGGGTCACACATACAGTAAGGGAAATGGGAATTTCATATCGATGGCTCAAAATTATAACAAGGGCAACAATAGTAACTTATCAATGGGTCCGCCCTTTGACAAGGACGATGGAAGTTTTATATCAATAGGCCAGTCATGTGAAAAGGGAGATAGCAGTTTCATATCGTTAGGTAGCTCATACAACAAAGGTGATGAGAATTTTATTTCTATGGGTGCAACATATGGTAAGGCAAGTGAGAATTTCATCTCAATGGCTCCCACCTATGATAAGCAGACTGATAATATTACATCAATGGGTCCGGCCTATGACAAGGCTGATTCGAATGTTGTACCAATTGGTCCTCCCTATGATAAAGGAGCTACCAATTCTATGAGTCATAATTACAATAAGAATGACAGCACCACCATCTCTTTTGGAAGTTTCCATGATGAACCCGAGACAAATCCTTCTGGCGGGATCATCAACAGCTATGATTTGCTGACGAGTAGTCAGAACACGGCTCCGCAGTCAGAAGAACTTGGCCTGAAGGATCCAGTTCAGTCACATACAGATCCAAATGTAGGTGAAGCTCTGCAAGTTGATTCTAAAACTGATACGGTTCCAAAAATTAAAGAGCCAAGGACTGCTAGGAAAGCTCCTCCAAACAACTTCCCTTCAAATGTCAAAAGTTTGTTATCGACTGGTATGTTTGATGGCGTTCCGGTGAATTATGTTTCCTGGTCACGGGAGGTAAGCTGATAACTATTGATCGTTCTGATTCTTTTGACAGGTGATTAATTTTCTGTAATAATTCCTTGATTTGACTTGTTTATGTTATCTGCAGAAAAACCTCAAAGCAACCATAAAAGGGGCCGGGTATCTATGTTCCTGCGATCAATGCAGTCACACAAAGGTAATGAACTCTTGTTAGATTCAACTGCTTTGAAGTAAGACACAAGGAATTTATCCTCATATCTTTCAAAATTGTAACTTAGGGAAGTGCTTTATAAACATGTGTAGAAAAATTAAAAAGAAAATGTTTCATTTAGCCATATGCGGTGAGAGTCGCACGTATGGTAAGGGGGGTTTGTGTCTATACTTGTAGTGTGGTGGTTGGGCCTCCCACCGTATTTGTTCCATGATCTATGGGTCTAATGGAGCTTCCCACTTTGATCAATTAGCTTTCAATCTGCGATTTGTAACTTAGCTCGAACGTTTAATTATATCATGCAGTCTCTTAATGCTTATGAGTTTGAGCGTCATGCTGGTGCCAAGACCAAACATCCCAATAATCACATCTACTTTGAGAACGGAAAGACCATTTATGCAGTAGTCCAAGAGCTGAAGAACACTCCTCAGGACATGCTGTTTGAGGCCATTCAAACCGTGACAGGGTCTCCTATTAATCAGAAGAATTTCCGCATCTGGAAAGGTGATGAATAATTTTAGATGATTTTTTTGGAGTGACCTGCTTAATACAATTTCTCTCATACAATCTCTATTTTTGCCTTTTTCAGCATCATATCAAGCTGCAACCCGAGAACTTCAGCGTATCTATGGAAAAGATGAAACCACTGTACCTTCTTGACATCGGAATCTTCCTCATCAACTTTCTAGGGTTAAATTAAGATATGATCGTGCATAGCAGCAATGCAGCATACAGATTATAGTAAATTACTAAGTTATAGACACCTCAATTTAAATACTGGATTTGGTGGATGGTTTACAGGTATTTTCGCTATTTGAAACGGTTCTTATAAAAATAGAATTTTGGATTTTGGACAGTTTATTCTCTATTACTTGATATTGTGTGAATGTCTGTTTTGCTCTCTGATTTTTTTTTTTAAGAAACCACGCTGAGTTGGCCGCTTTCCAATTGAAGAAGCATTATCTTCAGGCTGATAGATGATGCAGCTTCTCTGTGGAGGCCAACTATTGTTTGTGGGTTATCTTAGTCTTGCCAATAATTAAATATATTTGAGGTTCATATCACGTGTTATAACACAAGTGCGTTGGATATTTATTGACATCCTAAAGTATAAACTCGTTGTCCACTTATGTTATAACAAGTGAACTGATTATGCTAAGTGGTAAACTAGTTACTCGTGACTTTGGGTCTAGCAGACCAAGGGCATGAAACTTTTCCAATTACATACTTTTATGGCTTATTTTTAGAAACGTCTCTGTAACTCTATTTTGATCTTACTTTGACCCCTGTGACTCTAAAGTCATCACTCTACTTTCTGAAACTTAAAATTCGTTCCACTTTAGAACTCTCCTCTCTGAAATTTATGGGTCTCCTTTTGAAATACATCTGCTCAGCTAAAACAAGGGAACCCATAATTGCAGTAGTTACTGTGCCTAAGGGGTTAAAAGAAGAATAGTAAATAGGTCCCTTTTCTTTGTTTACCACTCCCATGATATAATAATTATCCCCAGAGAGTATTGCCTGCGGCAAAACCAATTCTGTGAATGTAAATCACAGTTTATTGATTCAAGAATTAAAAAAAAAAATTTCATACCCCCTAAAAAGATGCTAAAAGTTTGATGTCAAATTGTATAGACTAGACTGCACTAGGGTTTTTCCGTTCCATGAAAATGGCAAGTATTGGACCAAACCCCAAAAGCTTGTAAAAGCTATGAGGGAGAGCTCACAAGGATATGATCTTAGCGTAGAAGCATGCACTGATTAGAATTCACCATCATATTTTACTTTTTAATGAGATCTTTAGGAATACTAATAAAAGAAGAATTTTGGAATGCTAATAACAGTTTCCAGAAAATGATAAAAATGTGATCTATGGTGTAGATTAAAGAGCTCCTACTTGCAAAATGATGAAACAAAACCAGAAGAAACAAGATGCTGCAGTCACAACACTACAACAAAAATGAGCACTGCGCACAATAAATTATCTGTGCCCTTTGAGGTCAAAAAGCACCAACAATTGTGCCCATAGACCAATAGCAACAACGCAGCTACTATCTTTGGGTCTGTGCCCTCTATGGGCGTCACCATTTCAGAAAGCGCACAGTATGATGATTTGTGCCCAAAGGCTAAGCACAAATACAAGCATTTTTGTGTCTCACCTCTAATAAAGGCTATTGAATGTATGGTGTAAGATGGGCACAATTGCTATTTTAAAGGTTAAGATTGCTGTATAAATGTGAAAGCAAAGGCACCACAACTTTAAAATTGTGCCACTCTATTATATTTGAATAAATACAATAAAGCTCCAGCACAATTGGATATTTATAAATAAAAAAATTTGGTAAAATTGGATATTTTTAAATTTTTTTATTTTTTTATTTTGGGGTAAAATTGGATATTTTTATTTAAATATAGAAATCATCAGGCTTGCTCACAGGACCTAATTTCCACCAAATTTGAGGAACTTACAAATCATCCATTACAAACTAAACATAAATCAACATTAGATTCATTAACATTAGCACTAAAATAGTGAAGTTAATATATTATCACCCATGTTCTTGGCTAAGACTGATTCATGTAACCTAACAATACAACCCATCCAAATGTTAAACAAAAAAATACATGTTATCCTATGCTGGACATACCCAGGATTCTCTGTATACAACAAAAGATAACATATCTAAGCTTGTATACCAATTCAAACCAATAATATATAAACAAAATACACATCTACAAGGGTTGCTTGATGACAACTAACCAATATTCTCACTTTGGCAGTCCTCATGCGTCATAGCACTAGAAACTGGAGGTCCACACTGCACATTCTTGTCATTTCCACCTTCGAAAAGCGTTGAAATCTGACCGTGTGAGCTTCCACACCCTTGCTGCTGAGTTGAAGTACTTTGTAGAGCACCCACTCCAAATGAACCGATGTTGATGCCCACATGTGCCAACATGGCTTTCAATTGCTCAGCCATTTGCACCTTTGCTATTTCCACTTGATTGCGAGTTGTGGCTGACAAAGAAGTTGAGCCACTTGATTGCGTATTTCCACTAAATGTCGCATGGGGTTGGTTGGTTGCAAATGAATCATTTTGAGTGACTACACCAAATGGGGAGTGTGGACGACTTTCCACAGATGCCAAAAATGCATCATCATCAAGCATCAGATTAGCCATCTACATTGCATTTATCATCATATATACTCAGATATCAAATAGTTTATAAACATAAAACAAGCAGATATTGGTCATATACTACAATGCATTTCTTTTCCGGATAAATACATGTACAGTAATGTCCCATATATACTCAGATAATTACATACAAAACCAAGTAAGCAACGGGTTGGCAGAGATGTGATGGAAGGGCAGACATTAGTCATATCCCGAAAACGAAGTTTTTGTGAATGAATAATATCAGAAGGACTTCAATTCCATAATTGTAAGAAGGACAATGAACTCAAAATTTTCAACTCCTAATTACAACTCATGAAGAATAAATCCACACCAAGATGGCTAAAGATCCACACCAAGACAGCTAACATGACTATTCATGCATACCAGAAGAAAACCAGTGTTTCTAGCCAATTGCACAAAAGTGAATAATCAAACATCCTAAAAATAAAATGGTGACATACATAGTTGCTAACTCCACCTGCATACGACTTCCATCCTGAGAAAGAATATGGTTAACACATGAATTTAAGGACCTAGACAAGCTCCATAGTCCAAATAGAGCAGCAGCTCCTGCAGAAGCATAAAACTTGTTCAAAGGAGACAGTGATAGGTAGCTATGACTCATATATATATATATATATATATATAGAGAGAGAGAGAGAGAGAGAGAGAGAGAAAGAAAGAAAGAAAGAAAGAGAGAGAGAGTTTAACCCACCTCCTGAAAGGTTAAGTCGAATAAACGTATTCAGCTTCTTTGATGTTGCGATAAAGAAACTGAGATTGTTAAAAGAATGAAACATATAAATACACAACAATTATGATAACGAAGTAATAACAATCCAAACTTACAATAAAAAAACCTGAATCATTATTGGACCCCAAAAGAAGAACCTTTACATGTAAATTAAATGGAACAAAAAAATTAACATAATTGTTTATTAAAGAATCCTATAACTTTTCACCAGCTCGCTCCCTCGAATGATTATAAATGAGTATAAAAGTGATATGTAGATGGTAAATATTCATAAAAACCCCAGGAAATGTGTAAGATTACAATTCTATGAACCATATAATATCAATTGCAATTTGCAAGCTGATATCCTTTTCCTTGTACTGTTTCAAAAAGTGCAGAATTAAGAAAAGAAGAAAAGAGAACAGGATACTAAAGCGTATAAACTCTAATGCAATGAATTATTATTCCAAGCAGCGAAACCAACGCACTTCAATACACTTTACGAAGTACATATCCTTTTTCACTTGAACATAAGTGTGGCACTGGCAATTGGTAAACATCTCTTGACAATATCTTAAAGTACATACCCACCCCTGGAATATGAAAACTTCAATGATGTCTTAATAACGTCTTAATAATATCTTAAAGTACATACCCACCCCTGGAATGTGAAAACTTCAATGAATAAAGCATCTACAACCTTCCAAAAATATAAGAGATCTCCTAAAGGATGATAACAAGAAAGGAGTAAATAATAATCAGGGTTCGTTATACAGAGAGTACAGATATGCAACCAGGCTTTGGAAGAAAGAAAAAGGGGATATAAGGAGGTATCAACAAAGTTACCGAGTAAAACTTCTGCTAAACCTGGCCCTGCAAATCCTGCAGTTGTTGCACCAGATTCTACTTAACATACAGCAAGCAAATCATGCAGTTGTTGCACCAGATTCTACAATTTCATAAACATAAACATAATCAACTCTAGTTCTAATTGTCAATTTCATACCAAGCAAAACAACTGCAGCCGTTGCACCCACCCACCCTAAACCTAAACCTATGAACCGTTACCCACCCACCCACTTTCCCAATGACCTCCATGTCCTGCACCCACCCTAAATCGGAGCACACTCAACTTGAAACCCTTCCAATCCCAAATACCTGCACCCATCCTAGATTCCTAATCCTATACCCACTGTCCTCAAACCATAAACCATATTCGACAAAATACACATCCAATTTGACCCTAAACCCTAAAGAACAAAAACCCATCGAAAATTTGAATTTAAGAAACCTCACTTGTATTTTGGGCCTCCTATGTCTTTGTGTGTGTCGCCGGAGGAATGCCTTTGAACTGGACAGATGAGCAGCGTTGAAGTGGACGGACTCGACGGAGGAGTGGGTTCGAACTGGACGGAGCAGTGAGGAGGAGCGGCGTTTGAATTTTTGGAGAGTGAGGGTGAGAGTCGACGGACTGAGAGTCTGAGAGGTGGAAGGGAGTGAGATAGAAATAGGGTAGAATTTTAATTATTATTGTAAGTAGTGGGCACAATTATTATTAAACAATTATTTTTTAATTAATATTATAAGGGTTAGTGGGCACAATTGTGTAATGCAGTGCTGGAAACCCAAGTTTTTTATTTTGGTGGTGGGAAATCCAAACTTGCACCATAAAAGAGAGGGAGAATTCCAATTTGGAGAAGAGGAAACTTAATATAAATCCAATTTTATAAGCCATTATTAGTTATAATCCAATTTTGTTTTAATTTTGAAGTTCTATCGAAGATTAATTTCAGTACTTAATAAAACTGAGCTTTTTAATTCAAATTCACTCACATCTTTAATTTATTACATATAGCTTCGTCATCATTTTGGTGATGGCCAACACATCTCTACCTCTAGTTTGATGGCATTGGCTATTGGGGTTGGGGTGTCTTATGGTTGTTTTTTTTGGTTTTATTTACCTATAGGTAGGCCTGGCATTTTTAACCCAACCCGTTAACCCGACCCGACCCAACCCGTTAAAATTAGTATTCGGGTGGGTGGTTAACGGGTCGGGTGGTTAACGGGTCAACCCGTTAATCACCCGTTAAATAACGGGTCAGTTTGGGTGAACCCGCGAAACCCATTAACCACCCATTAACACCCGTTAGTAAGGATTTTTGTGTAATTTCAATAGATTTCAAAACCCTCAGGTTCCTACTAGGTCTCTCGCTGGTAGCTTGTCGCTGCCTCCCTAAGGGCACAATTGTTGGTTATGTGTCACTGTATCAAGGACTTTTAATACAGTAAAAAAAATTAACACTTACTATAAAACCAAAAACCATATCACCAAGTATAAAAAAACAAACCTGCAGAAAGATAACAATCTAAAAAGCAGTTCAAAAAGATACGAATCTAACAATCATTCATTGCAGCTAGAAATGATCCTTTGTTAATCTAAAACACGCCACTTAGTACTACGGTGTAGTGATATTTTTCTTTACTTGTAAGTGTGAGATCTGAGGTTCAGCTTTCGCGAAAAATGAATTTGAACAACATTATTTCTAACTTATTTTGAGGCTGAAATATTGTACAATAATAAATAGCTCCATACCATTATTTACCACAATTTTATAAATTTTAATTATTGGTGTGCTAGAGGAGGTAAAGACAAACGAGATAGAACATATAGTGCCTCTGACAAATAATTTTATAGACACAAAATGTTTTTTGTGCCCATCTTCAATAAAAAAAAGTTGTCATATGACCCCACTGGGCACGGTTTCCGTGCCCATTACTGTTTTGTGTCTGCTTTTTTTAACATTGGGCACAATAGATGGTGCCCTCTATGGAATGGGAACTGTTTAAGCTTTTTGGTGGTCAAACTGACACAACCTTCTCAATTGTGCCCTTTGTTTTGTACCCAAAGCTCATTTTTCTTGTAGTGCAAGGGCACTCTTAATGAGGTCTTTAGGGTTTGAATCACTTCGCAATTGGTGATGAACATAGTTTTTTAGACGTTTGCCCTTTGTCCATGGAAAATTAAGTTTCGGTCCTTTAACCAGAGTCAATATAATAGCTCCCCCAACTATGACTATAGTCCCCACTACCTTTGCTTGGCTATGAAGTTCCCTAATGTTCACTTTCTCAAGCCTGCAAAACCCTTATAAATTCATCTGCTTAAACTGTGCGTTTTGTCCGTGTGTGACAAATGCAATTGCAGGAAAATATTGAACATGACAGATGTGGCATGACAGATGTGGATACTTCAAATAAGGTCGTTTAGAGTCACTTAGCTAAACGTTAACATTAAGCTTAACGGTTAAGAATCTTACTCGCGAGGTCATGTTCGCCCGCAATTTCTTGGTGCTTAATCTTGACGATTAGTAATATTTTCTAAACATGACTGCCTAACAATAGAAGATTGTTGTGCATGGATATCGAGAGAGCAAACAAACCTATCCAAAATAAGAGCAAAAGGAGAAATGAGAACAGTTGCAATAGCCATTCTATAGACTAAGAACACATAATGGCTCCTTCCCTGGTTTAGAGCAAGACTAGCAATTACATTCTGACCTGCATAGCCACACTGCAAGAGAATCACAGCTATGAGTAGCTTTGCCCGACAGATTAGGTTAACCAAAGACTCACTAAACATTGTCCTAATCTGGTTTTGTCTCTCTAATCAAATCACGAAACAAAAGCTTATGAGCTATGTAAGGTGTAGAGGCCATAAACGATTCATTATATAGACTCCTAGCCTGAGACCTTTTTCAAATTCAAGTACTCAATGATGCAGTGAATTCTAAAACGATTTCTTAAGAAAGATATAACTCCATTTTCTGCATAACATCGAAATCGGAAAATGTGGTAGGGTTTTGGCACTTTGCCAAATTTTGATTGTCCAAAAACATTGTTAGTGGGGAAGAAAAGTTAACTGCACTGAGCAATTTATGGCAACCAAGTCAGAGATTTAGTTGGGTTTTATGCTTTCCAACCTATAATAATAGTATACAAAGAAGTTGTACAAGCATTGTACTAGTGAGGAGCGGCTTCCTCCCCGCCCCTAACAAATGGATTTCAACCCTCCAAATATGAAAATCCGAGAAATTAGAAGTATAGGAAGTAGGAAGTCGGATCAAATAAGCTCCTAGTTGATGTGATCCTTATTTTTTGATATTTGATTATTGATTACTAGGGAATCTCACACATTTTTTTAATTGTTTGTGTGTTAGGTGAACGCAAAGGGAAAGTAAAGAAGTGAAATGATCAATTTTCATACTCATATATTTACTAAACGCATGGAACTTAAGAATCAAAATCATTTCAATTCCTATATTCTGTTAAAAAAACATGCCCTAAGTTTCTTATACACCTGTTACATAATCAATTAAACTACTCATTATCTACTATGATTCTGGTCGTCTCACACCAAACTACTAGCTAGACTTTGATAAAGTTACTTGTAAGTTGTAAATATGTGAGGATTAATTCTATCGACTTTTCGAGGCAATACTACGTAGAATCCGTCGAATCCCTAGGAGCTTGGATTGGATTAACCCCTCACAATTTTGGCAATTAAAATAGGTCTTGTGCTTTGCTTGTTGAAGAGTGCAAGCAAACACCAATGCACTGGCTAGTCGTCTCAAATCAACTATCATCATTAGTATTAGTTAAGTCATTTAACTTTTGAGGACATTTGCTAGAAGCAATGTTTTTAGGGAAGCTAATTTTCTAGCGGATGCTATAATTAATGTCGGTTATTCGGTTGCTGATTTTCATATATTTGGGATAGAACTCTTCCTTCGGTGGCCCGGTAGGCCTTCCTATTTGATTGTACCAAAACTGGTACTAACGTTTATTGTTGTACATTTTAGTGCATTTGCAGCGCCTATTTAAAGAGTTGAGAATCTATATCAGGAGCCCTTTGGTTCCAGCATTGCTAACAATTCACTTCAGCATGACTTGACCTACTCGTTGAAAAAATCTATTGTGTGCTTATCTCTTATCACGTAAAATTGATATTACTGATTCTTTAGTAATATCGGTATTAAATTGCCAGCTTTACAAGAAATAATCATGGACTCAATCATGCATATATTGGGTTTGATACATACATATATATATATAAGGGATGTAACATTATACTAAATTAACTTTTGGCCTTGCATGAAATTTGTTACAGATTGAAAATTCAAATTCCAAGTAGTTATTATAGAGTGTTTTGCTCTTCCTCCTTAAGATAAATATATCAGCTTCTTATTAGTAACATCAATGGCCACAGATATCTGAAGTCAGTGTCCTTTCCATGAATGTAGTATTTGTTAAATAGTCGTATCCAATTCCACGTTATCATTTTTTTCTAACTCAGATGGAAGTTGATCCTTGCTTTTCCCCCATATAACCATATAAAGGCCAATCACAATGACTATTGCTCCTATAACTCTGCCAAAATACAAATTTGCTTTGTTAACTCCACATTTTTTTTTTCTGTAGGAAAATATGCACAACTGAACAAGTTATAAACTTTTAATCTTTGAATAAAGAAACACTTTTAATAGTTTAAACCCGCATGGACAATAACCAGGCAAAAAAGTAGCACTACACGCGATTTACATACAACTTAATTATTGTATGTTTAGTGTCCCTTGATTCTTTTGTTTGTTAGAAAGTTTGTAATAATGCAGTTCCATTTGTACATATTTCATTTTCCCTTTTATTCTCCTTTATTTTGTATTTTTGTTTTGAAAAAGGTAAATAAATGCAAGGTGCTCCTAGTAGAAAAGAGAGATTGATGCGAAATTACCTTCCCAGGTACATGATCTCAGCTAAAATGAAGGAGCTCATAACGGCTACAATAATCAAGCTTAGGGGATTAAAAGCAGTCACAAAAACAGGTCCTCTTTCCTTCATTACTATTCCCTGAATGTAAAAAGCGATCCCTGAACACATTATTCCCTGCATCAAAAGATCTTCAGGCTGTAATATATAAACTGGTAAAGTATATGTATGTATGCGTGTGTGTGTGTGTGTGTGTGTGTGTATAGAGAGAGAGAGAGAGAGAGAGAGAGAGAGAGAAAGAGAGAGCCTTTAAAGGAATGGATCTTCTTCATTTCTTTTTATAAAAACAAAGATTAGTTGTGGAGTCCAAACTACATTGAACTTTAACGATCCGAACCGTCTATTTTTCAAGTTGCACCTCATAGATCATCCTTGCAAAATATTAGCCAAATCATAAATATTTAAAACATCTAATTGGGTTCAAAAAAATTAACGAATATTTTGTTATAAGAAACAATGAAATTTTATCTTGATAATTAAATAGACAAATGATTCGGATTGAATTGAATTTTTGCAATGATGATCTATGAGTCAAGACTTACAAAATATATGGTTCAGATTGTTAAAGTTCGATGTGAAGTGGGCACCACACCTATCCCCTTTTTTTTTCAAAAATGAGAGTGTGTAGTCTGCAATAATATTTTTTTATCAGAAATATTATTTTATCAGAAAGCTTGGGGTTAAATTACGAAGTTCTTACACAATAAACAACAGCTAACAACTTAGAATCAAAGTGTATGGACCAAGCTGTAAGGTTATTCCATTCGAAAGCTAGGGCCACCGCAGAGCCTTGAACCGTGCCCGCCAAGCATATCCAAGCTGTTAGGGAGAGCTCAGCAGGGTATGACTTTAGTGTAATCGCCTACAAAAGCCGTGATTAGTATTGTTAAGCTATATCCCCTGATCAATATTGTACTTGTAATCTTTGTAAAGAAAGGAAGAACAGCAAAGAGTTTCAGAGAGAGAGAGAGAATGAAGAAGAACAATCTTGACTCTTAGTGAAGAAGTAATACATGAGGTTAGACTTACATAGTCTTCAACAATACAAGTACATCAACCAACTGATTCTCTAAAATTGTAACAAGTGTCTCAATCATAATAACTACACACATACTCTAACAAGTGTCTCAATCATAATAACTACACACATATACTCTAACAAGTATGACAATGAGAGTGATAATTATGTATTAGCATAGTTACTTATGTCAATTGTCACGTCCCGATCCCGACATACGTCCAGGATCAACCCGAGACATCACCAAATACCCGTCTATCATACCCCACCTTCGGGATACGGGCCAAACACAACTCACGATCCAAAAGCGTAGTAATTTTTCGTATACTTTATGGTTGCATCTAACCTCCTCGTTAGACTGCCTACGTATCTTAAACAGGGATCAAGTCATTCGTAGTTCATTCACTACAATTCAACATATATCACAGTCCGTTCAAGCCAAAAGGCATAACATTCCTCAATCAATTATTAGAACTTGGCAAGCATGAAATTACTAGACTTAGGGCTACATAACAACCCACATGCAATCAAGATTTCCAATTCATCTATCATATAAATCACTATGTTTCAACATAAAATCGCAATTCATAGCATGTAATATATCAAAGAATCAACAAAGCACAATAGTATTCTCTAGTCACATTGATCAACTAATCTAATTGTATTAATAACAATCATATCCAACATCATTCCACAATCACTTCAATTAATCAGTCCTAAGAATCAGAGATGCACTATATTAACATTTAACTACATTAATCGGTCAACATGATCACATATCAATGCACAAAATTTAATAAAGGAATTCTACATAATTCCCTGCTTGGATTCCAAGTAATTTTTCGTATACTTTATGGTTGCATCTAACCTCCTCGTTAGACTGCCTACGTACCTTAAACAGGGATCAAGTCATTCGTAGTTCATTCACTACAATTCAACATATATCACAGTCCGTTCAAGTTATAAGGCATAACATTCCTCAATCAATTATTAGAACTTGGCAAGCATGAAATAACTAGACTTAGGGCTACATAACAACCCACATGCAATCAAGATTTCCAATTCATCCATCATATAAATCACTATGTTTCAACATAAAATCGCAATTCATAGCATGTAATATATCAAAGAATCAACAAAGCACAATAGTATTCTCTAGTCACATTGATCAACTAATCTAATCGTATTTATAACAATCATATCCAACATCATTCCACAATCACTTCAATTAATCAGTCCTAAGAATCAGAGATGCACTATATTAACATTTAACTACATTAATCGGTCAACATGATCACATATCAATGCACAAAATTTAATAAAGGAATTCTACATAATTCCCTGCTTGGATTCCAAGTAATAACATGATAATTCTAATTTATACACATAACGACTGTGAGCAATTCCTACTCACTCGAATCTAGGGTCGAACTAACTTTATGGAAATGAGCAAGAGTAGGGGTTCCAGACCTCTCAAAAAAATCCCACCGAAATATAATCGCCTATCGGAATGTACCAAGTACAACTAATCCTCATCACCCCTAGAATGCGTATGGTCCCCCAACACGAATATACCAAGCAGAACCATATGCATAATCTAATAGCATAGGCAGTGATCACCCAACACGGATATACCAAGCATGATCACCCCTACCAGTCCCTTAACGAGGATATGCCAAGCAGGATTGTATCATATAACTCTAGGTAGTGATCACCCAACGGTGATATACCAAGCATGATCACTCATGTAAAGCGTATGGTCCCTCAACGTGGATATACCAAGCAGAACCATAGCATAATTTCATTGTGCAGGTAGTGATCACCCAATGCGGAAATACCAAGCATGATCACCCCTGAAATACATATGGTCCCCCAACGCAGATATACCAAGCAGGACCATTCATGTACCACTGCTACATAGTGTAATAAATTCAACACACCACCTACCCATACCTCAACCTCTATGAGTTGCAACGTAGTCACCTATACCATCAAATGCTCATGGCCACCAACAAATATGTCACACAAGCATATAAGTTCTACATAATACATCTAATAGGGTTCTAGGATCACATTGTCATAACATTTATCATACTTATCATTCACATTAGGCTTTTTAGCCAAAATGGTCCCTAAGATTTGCATAACACATCACTTTGGTCCCTAAGATTGAAAATAAATAGAAATAGTCCCTGAGATTGTTCACCATCCATTATTTTGGTCATTCCATTAAAAACTCTGTTAAGTGTCCTGAAGCTCTTGGCCGAAAGTTTGGGCAATTTTCAAAACTTCATAACTCAATCGTCGCTTAACTAAATTCGACCCATAATATATCAAAATGAAGATAGGAAACTGTAGAATAAGATTACACCTATTTGGAAGCCCAATGGTTGTCAAAGATGGCCAGAAAATAGCCTGAAAGGTGACTGGTCCGTGGGAAAACTGGAAAACTTGCCGAAAACTGGGTAAATTTTAAACGTTCATAACTTCTTCACTACTCAACGAAATCGAGTGATTCAAAACAAAAATCATACTTCTCGACGAGACGAAGAGAATGATACCTTTCTCAACGGCTAAATCGCCGTGGTTTGGCCGAAAAATGACTCGAAAGTGGCTGTCTTGGTCTCGAGTTAGCCACTTTCGAGCTGTTTTCTGGCCAAACCACGGTGATTTAGCCATCTAGTAAGGTACCATTCTCTTCGTCTTATTGATAAGTATGATTTTCATTTTTGAATAACTTGATTACGTTGAGTATTGAAGAAGTTATGAACGTTTAAATTTTACCAAGTTTCCGACGAGTTTTCCAATTATCCCGCAGACCAATCACATTTTAGGCTATTTTCCGGCCATCTCCAGAATCATTGGGCTTCGAAATAGGTATAATTTTGTTCTACACTTTCCTATCTTCATTTTGATATATTATGGGTCGAATTTGGTTAAGAAACAATTGAGTTACGAAGCTTTGAAAATTGCCTAAACTTCCAGCCAAAAGCTCTGGAACACTTAACGGAGTTTTTAACGAAATGACCAATATAATGGATGGTTGACAATCTCAGGGACCATTTATATTGATTTTCAATCTCAGGGACCAAAGTGGTATGTTATGCAAATCTTTGGGACCATTTTGGCTAAAAAGCCTTCACATTATTAACAAGATAAACACATATACATCACAATATGACGTCTCAAACACATAAATCGATGTATATATAATCTGGGATAACTCACTAACCAATAAAGGCTCACTAAGCCCTACATAGTCTCTAGTAATACTGGTTTTTAATATTAAAGATCAATTTGTAGCATATTAGCCAAAAGTCAAGTCTCTATCAAAGGTAGGGTCCACAACCTTATACAAGTCAATCTTGAACATTCGCCCATGGATTTCCGATCTGTAACTTCCCAAGGTCTTATTTATCTTCTAGAACAATATTCTAAAATTTCGGAACAATCCAACGGTCAGAACTCTGCCAATTGCTAGAATTAGGTTGCTATCAACGTTTGGTTTTACAAACTTAGCAATTCAATTTGGGAAGATCCGTATGTCAGATTTCCAATCCGTCAATTCCTATAGTCCTCAAATATTACGTATTATAGCGTATCAAGGTTTGGTGATGATTCAACGGTCGGGTTGTCAATTCATATAATGTCCAAGAGGCGGTCTGTAACAAAACTATAGTCATACGACAAGATTTCGTCAATCAAATGTCACATATGAAATCAGGGTATCCAAATTAGTCTAGGAAGGGCAGGTGGGGTCTCGGCCCACGCGTCGCTCCGACTCGCTAGAAAATTCAACTATTTCCAAAAATTACCAAATTTTACAGAAATGAAGATCTCAATGCGTAGAGAAAGTTTTATACATGTGACCAAGTCCAATTTGGTCGGAAAATACCCCAAATTGGCTCGCACTCGTTGGAAACCCTAGAATATGGGTGAGCTTCGATTCTCCTTCCTCGGTGTTCCGATGCCCCTACCATTCCTGGGTCCAAAGGGAGTTGATTAATGGTGGTGGTGGGTGGTGTAACTCGCCAGAACAGCAGGATCGCAGTCAAAAACCTCCGGTGCTCCAATGAAGTTCCTCGCGATTTTGGACCTAAAACCTTTCGATCTTGAGCGGGAATGGTAGAGGGGAGGTTGTGGAAGAGGTTGCAAGTGGTGGATGGGTGAGTTTGGCCTGAAAAAAATGGCGGAAGTGGCCGGAAACCACTTCAGGTCGAACAGGTTGGGTGCAGGTGTCTGGGTCGACGGGAAGGGGATGTATTTTCTCTCCCTTCCTGATTGGTCCCCCTCCTCGCTAATTTCTGATTGGTCCTTAAACAATAGGCTGATTGGGCCTCTTTCCCAGTAGGTGGGAGTTTAATTAATTTCTAGTCTAAAATTTAATAAAAGAAAGAAAACGATTTTGGACGACCGTATCTTTTCCATTATAATCCTAATTCGCAAACGGCTTTCGCCTATACGCTCGTGGTTTCAAGATCTATTCGAAACCATTAATTGTGACCTCGAAAGGTCAACAAATTTTAAAGAATTAAGTTCCGAACTTCAAACTTCGTAACTAGTTAATTAAAATCTAAATTAATATAAATTCCCGAAAAATAATATAAAATCTCAATAATACAAATACGTAGGTTATAACTGTAAAATTCAGGAACTGGATTTCACATCAATAGCCGTGGTTGTTACTTGCATGTTACTCCAAGTAAAGATATCAACTCTTAATCTACTTATACTTTTTTCTAATGTTGAAAGATATTTCAAGCTCGAATTCTGATAATCTCAGTTGATTAAAAAAAAGTTGCATTAAACTTTAGAGACTTACTTGGAGAGTGACGAAACCAGCCCAGCAGAAACATCCCGCTGCAACCATGATAGCTCCCTTTATATGATCTTGATGATCTGTGGAAACTGTAGATTCGTGATGGGGATTTCTTCTTGTCCACGGAAAATTCAACATGGGTCCATTAATTAGAGTCATAAGCATGGCTCCTCCCACCATCACTATGGTCCCCAATATTTTTGCCTGGCTATGCAGGCTTCTCAAATTAACCTTCTCAAGCCTAACATTAATACCAGACAAATTAAATAATTCCACATTTTCCTGAACTATGCAAACAAATTAGGGCAATATATACAGTAGGAATATATATGAGTAAATTGTAGCTATGATTCCTTAACTTTAAGTCAATTGGAGCAATGGTCCCTCAATCAAAAATTCATTACCATTGGTCTCTCAACTTATCAAAACATGTAGATATGGTCCCTCAACTAAAAATTCATTATCATTGGTCCCTCAACTTTAATTCAACTAGAGAAATGGTCCCTTAACTTTAACTCAATTGTAGCAACGGTCCTTCCAACATAACTTGTTTTGACAAAATTTTTGATGTAGTTGACAAAAATAACCATAATTACACACTTTGATGAGTTGAGGGACCCTAATTATATAAATGGTTATTCCAACGTAACTTATTTTGACAAAATTGATGAAAAGAACTATAGCTACACACTTTGATAAGTTGAGGGACCAATAGTAATGGATTTTTAGTTGAGGGATCATTGCTTCAATTTGATTAAAGTTGAGGGACCATTACTACAATTTACTATATATATATATAATATATACGGTGTGTTGTGTGTGTGTGTGTGTGTGTTAATTAAATATACCTGAAAACCCAAGCCATTATGAATGCAAAAGCAGGAAGGACATTGTACAGAGCAGATGTAACAGTTGCTGTTGTAAGCTTCATCCCGGTATAGGCCAAGTTCTGGTCCATTACAGGCCTAATAATAATTAAGAGTGAGATCATCACTTGATTAGTTTGATTTTCCAATATGTTTAAAAAGAAAAACAGTACTATATAATTAAAACTTTATTTTTTTCAAACTCAGAAATAAGCTGAAAAATATGTGACTTAGTGGTCACGGTACTTAACTCTAAGAGGCCAAGCAAAACAATCTTATAAAAAATAGATAAGGTCATCTTTGGCCTTACTCTCCTGCAATAGAATAACTTCAGTGGATTAGTTTTCTTCATCTCTCAACATGTCAAATGCAAAAAAGATTACGACATACAGAAAAGGAGGGTGACAGGGAGACGCACCTATCGAAGATAATGGCGAAAGGAGCTATAAAAACAGTGGCCACAGCGTGCCGATAGGCTACGAAGACCTGCGGGCTCATCCCACGGTTTAGAGCAAACTTTGAAATTATGAACAAACCTGCGAACCCAAATTGCAGGAAGGTGACAGCCATGAACGGCATCAGCCGAATGAGCATCTGAGCCGTGGAGCACTTAGACATGTTGATCTTGTTCTAAAACTAGTTGCTAGTGAGTGATGATCAGGGATGAGAAAAAATGGAGAAGCAGAAGCAGTTACTTATAGGCATAGTAAATTATGTACATCTCAATCTTGGTATTCTTAGGATTCCACGATAAGGTGTGCTGAAACGGTAACTTTCTGTGAAGAGAACCCATATGTCACCAAGTTAAGCATCAAAACCTGTAGTAGGGCCGGTCCAGAGATTTTTGAGGCCCGGGGCGACGCAAAAAAAAGTGCCCTAACTTCATATAAGAAAATTATTTATTTTCACACGTAAGACATTGATAAAATTATACTTAGAAAAACACTTCAAACTCAATACAAAAGGACTAATTTATTTTGTATTGAGAGAAGAAAACCAAACAACTCTGGGCTTATAAGTAGATAGATGATGAGTTTTGTTTTCCATTTGGACTTTGAAAGTGTTTTTGTATAAATCATGAGGTGTTTTTTCTTATTTACTAACCTTGTCAATATGAGACTAAAAAAATAATGATGTTTTCGAGTTTTTAATTGATATGTATTAGTAATGAATGAGCATTAAATTAAATATTTTGATAACACGTCATATAATTTACAAATTTGTGCTACAAATTTGGTCTACGTATTACTCATTGTTGAAGATTAAACTTGAATTGAAACGAATGTTTAAAAATAACAACCTACATAGCTACTAGCTAGTAACTAAAAATAAATTAACAACCAAACAAAAATTTGTTAAAATTGAAAAAAATAAACATGCCCATAGCGTTTCGAACTTAGGACCTCTTGCTAATTTTAAACAACAAAAACCATTGCTTCTAATTAAACTTCTTGATCCTTTAACCAAATTTTATAAATTTATACTCTTATGAAAAGAAATTTGTAAAAATTAGAAAGTAAATAAGCACATGTGGTGTTTTGAACTCAAGACCTCTCATTATTTTCAAATGACCAAACCATCTCTTCTACTTAAATTTCTGTGTCATTAAACCAAATTTTATAAATTTATACTCTTATGAAAACATATATAAATATACCATCCTAATAATTTTGGTGCCCCCAATATTTTTGGGCCCCGGACGGTTGCCCTGCTTGCACTGGGCCTGGGCCGGCCATGCCTCTTTTCAACACATCGAATATTATCCTTCATTATCATATTATATGATTCATATCTTACTAAGCAAGCAGTAATTAAATCATCGCTCCAAGTGATTTAGTCAAAATTTGGCTTAAACGTACGTGACTCATATCACAAAAGTGTATAGAGAGCAAGAGGTGCTGAAAATGGAATTTACTTTAATTCCCAACTAGGGTTAGGTCTTAGCGGTAGTTGTCTCCAGTTGTTAGAGGATGTATATATCATGTTCACTACACTTAGAAGACTTAATATATATTTATGATGAGTTTGATACATAATTATTATAGACTCCATCTCGATAGTATAGTTTTGTTGTAGAAGCGTTTTCACGTTATAAAAGTATCTTACGTAGAAGCGTTTTCTATTAGCTTGATCTTTCTTGATTACTAGCACGCTCATTGCTGAAATGACTTTAATGATGAGAGACCTCACCCTGCGATGGGGTAAGATAAGAGATTCAAATTACAATTAGTTAGGTAAAAATGAATAAGATTACTTATGACGTTTGCACACTACAATATGCAGCGTTAGCAAATTTTTACGTGATTTTTACGTGGTTATTTTTTAAGAAAGTTGAGGTTCCACCATAAAAATAATTGATAATATGAAGAGTAGTTCAACGAGCCTAACAGATGAACAACACAACGGGGTGACATGGAGTACATTTGGCCTTTTGGCTTTACATGGGACATGTGGCCCTTTGGCTTCACACGTAAGACAACCTAGCTCTGATACCATGAAAAAATTTGGGATTCCACTATAAAACCAATTGGTAATATAAGGAATATCACAACCTCTTAAAAGCCTATGCAAGATCTCTCCTCTCATCAATGTGAGACTCATTCTCAACAATTTTGCTCTTCGTAGTCCTTTAGATATTTTTCTTTGTGGATAGTGTGGATGCAAATTTCTTCCTCCTTGATCTTGGACAATTTTGCACCTACAAAACAATTAACACCTTAGGTTAAGGCCAGCCAAGAGCCTCACGCGCCCATGATGAATTGGGGGGGCTTTGGCCGAAGAACCTCCAATGCCAAAGTTAGAATTTAGAGAGAAAGAGTGTTTAGAGAATTTTGGGATTTTTGCCAAAGTGTTGGAATTGGCTTTTTTGTGAGAATGGGAGTATATTTATAGGGATAGGAGGTGGCCGGCCTAGCTAGGGTTTTTTGGGTTTAATTAGGAGTTACAAAATAAAATAACTCCCTAATTAACTTGGCTAATTATTTGTCATACCAAGGAAAAAAGGTAGAAGGAAAGGCTGATTTCTTTTGGGGATGAAAGATGGCCGGCCTTTTTGTGGGAGTTAGGGTAAAGTGAATGGTCTAAATGCTAATTAAGGGAATAATTAGCTAATTAACCCATTAATTAACTATTTATCATTATTTTAGAAGGAATGTTTTAGGAATTATGAAATAAGTATAGTATTTAGCTAATTGATTAGCTAAATAATGAAATAGGAAATATATGAATAAATTAGGTTTTAAGTTGATACCTATTTTGGGCACTTTTGACTTGGTTGATGGATAATTGTCTGCTGCTTGTGCGTAAGAATCTCGGTATGCCCCAAGGGTAGTTTTGTCTTTTTATTGTTAAAAATTCACGTATCGTCTTGTGAATATTTTTAGCTCTACAAATAGTATTTATTCGATCATGTTACTCTCCTATTTCTCTCCAGCTTTTGAGGGATCTCATGGATGCATATGTAATTGGAGAATAATTTATTGTCCAAAATCGAGCACAATGTCTCAATCAAGCCATCATTTTCATTATTACTTTTGCCGAGATGGAAAACAGGGAACCGGATACTCTCTGGACCAAAGGAACTTAACCCATTCATCAAGTTATTCGGATTATTGAAATTTGATTTTACGGCTACAAAACAAGAGCTCTCTAAAAATTATAATAATTGTAACCGTTGGATCAAATTTCAATGATCTGGATCATTTGATCACTGAATTCAATTCCTTTGGATCCGGAGAGAATCCGGTTCCGGAAAACAGGGATGAATCCCATCACTGCCAGACTACCCGAATCAGATATCAGATTTGACAATTGCTTCCTTGTTTTGAAGTAGTGACTTATTCTGATTCTCCTCCATTATGCACGATCGAGCTTAGAACTCGCTTTTTAAAAAAAGCATTTGTTTTTCAACATATGTTATTTAATTAATTAACATATGCTTCTTTATTTAAAAAATAAATAAATAAACGAAAAAAGGATCCGGCGAGAATCCTTTTCCAGAGCTTAGGAGCTAAGTGCAAGAAATTAATGGCAAATAGTGACTTATTCTGATTCTCCTCCATTATGCACGATCGAGCTTAGAACTCGCTTTTTAAAAAAAGCATTTGTTTTTCAACATATGTTATTTAATTAATTAACATATGCTTCTTTATTTAAAAAATAAATAAATAAACGAAAAAAGGATCCGGCGAGAATCCTTTTCCAGAGCTTAGGAGCTAAGTGCAAGAAATTAATGGCAAATTTCTTTAATTTCTTGCACTAGATTAAAGTAGTAGCTGGTGGTGAAATAATATTTTACTTTAAGCTTCATTAAATAGCTAAATACATATGCTGTCCATCTCATAGTTCCACATTTGCATTTTCCGTGTGCAATTTAATGATTAAAAGTTTAAAACCCTAATTCTAAATTATTAGATCATTTGACAACCACCAGGTCCTTCATTATACATGTAACATAGCAGTATAGCACTTGAACCAAAATATGTGCTAAGAATGTCCAAATTAAAATGCATAAAGATTCGTGCGTATTAAGCACTGCTTTTGGCTTGTGCTTTGCTTTCTTCCTTATCGAATTGATACTAAAATAAAATACTTTTGCCAACTCTACTAGTAGTTGCCAGCAGGATGCCGCTGCGCATGCATGCACACGTATTGACTTTAGATTTTTGAAAGAAAATACTCTACACATGAAACCTTTCATGATCTTTGGCTATGTCACTCTCTCTTTTGGTAGCCACATGATGAGAGAAATAAACAGAAAAATTTTCACATTATGATAATGGAGAAATAAGAGATACGCAACGTGACAACTTATGTTTTATTTGATAACCATTTTGTTTTTAGGCTATAATTTTGATTTTTTATGCTAGAGATAAATGAAAAAGTACGAAAGAAATGAGGAATTGAAAAGTATGAAGAGAGGTGGTTGGAGGGAGAAATTAAATGAAGATTACATAAAAACAAAATCTTGAAAGTAAAAACAACTTAAAATTGTCTTTTAATATTTGATCTTTCATTTTGTCATTCCATACGCATTTCTTCTCTACGTTTTATCATTCCTTCAAACCCCCTCCTTTTCATTGTTTCTTTCTCCTACGTAATTTTCCTCTATATATAGTTGTTTGGACCTAAATTTACACCATCGGCCTGTGAAGTCAAGGCCGTTGAGTGAACATAGCTCCCGACTGTTGGATCAAGAAATAAAGGTCATTATTAAAAGATAATGATTTTTATCATAATTATCTTTTAATAATGATTTATTATGGGATATATATCTTGAAGTATAACAGCACGTCATCAGATAAATGAGGTCACTTGGAAACTACTGAGGGGATTGAATTCTGGTCAGATTATTATCCATTTAAATATGGTGATAATTAAAAGTGAATTTAATATTCATAGGGTCAAGTTGCATGCGACAATGGGGTAAGGAAATAGCTACTTTGGGTGATGATGATGCGACAAGACCTAGAAAAGCTAGTTTTTTTTATGGTGGTTTTATGATGACATAGGAAAGCCTAGCTAGCCTAGGTTTCTAGTCATGATAAGATAAATCAGAATGGTTTTTGTGATTTTGAAAAGTCAGCCATATGAAGATAGGCTTTAGCGCCTATGCCGTGGATCAGTCACTTTACGAGTTTGAGTTTCAATCGTCTTCTGCAACATTATCTGACCGTGGAGAGCAAGTACTTCAGTTCTATAAATACAGAGGCGATGTGCAACTTGAAGGGACCTCCAATTCAACACACAAAACTGCCCTGCGCAAACCCTCTCAACAACTTTGAGATTTTTTATTTTCTCTTTTCGCTGACACATCTTCCGTTGGCATCAACAGTACTGTGAAAGCAACCGGTGATATCTTAAGTCGGCATAGATAGCTCTGTCACCGTAGAATCAGCCGGTCTCGCAGCATCTTCCGTTGGCATCAACAGCACTACGGCGAGGACGGTTGATTACCTATCCAAGTCTCGGTCGAGAAGGGTTTCAAGATCCTTATTGGTCGAGGTCATCTCATCAGCCTTCTCGGCAAAGTGAGGTGTTACAGTTATTACATTCGGCACATTGAAAGCCGAATTTGATATTGAACTTCGTAAGAATAGTAACCTTGTCTTCAGGTTCGAGAGCCCAAGAGGCCGAGACGTGTTCCTTTCTCGGCCGCAATCGCAAGACGCAGAAGTCAGCCGCGCACCCAACGCAACATCAACAAAATTTACTCCTCGGCCGACGAGTTGGCACGCCCCGCATTCACCGAAGGACGTAGTTAGCTTATAGATTACTCGGCCTGCGCGCCACGTAGGCTTGGTAGTTTTTAGGGTCAACAATAGTATAAACAAGAAAGAACAATTTTGCAAAGAAATACTAAAATGATGGTGATTTAATTCAAGGGTCATATAATTTTGGATTTAAATAATTTTTGGTAGGCATGATCTATGAATGATGAATTAAAATATACATGATTCAAATTGTTGAAAAAAATTACAAAGTAGAATACAAAATATGTGTCAAAAAATACCTCTCCTGATCCTAAACCTACAATGATTTTCCTATGTATATAGCAAAAAAAATGAATACTAAAAATTAAACGAATTGATTATCAAACATGCCCCTGTAAATTTTCTCGTTAACCATGCCCTTAGTTTACCTTCTTAACCATGCCTATTTTGGAGCAACTTACTCGAGTCATTTGCACATCATCACATTCTTGTAGTTGTTCTGGTGTGAGATACATGCCGCCGAAGACATCAATTTAAAGAAATTCGGGGGGTGGAAAGGACAAGACTTAAAACTTCGAATTAATATGATCATGCTTAACCAAATATTTCAATTATATCATAATATATAACGGGAAATAACCAAAAAAAAAAGATCCAAAAAAATATTATCATCCGGAATGGCCAAACGAACCTTGTGTCATTAATATAAAGCAGCTTGACATTATTCTCAAAACACTTGATCACCACAATAAGAAACAAAGAGATCTTATTCTCCGAGACGCCGCTCTCGCTTACATGGCATACCACGGTGAAAAACCACCATTTGAATCGACAAAAGTTCAGGACAGAAAAATTCAGACAGTATTATACGAAGATATATAAACACGTCGTTGTTTGGTTTTCGGTAAGTATGGCAGACCTTCAACTGGGAAACTCAATTGGCTCCTTCTGTACCGCTTTGTGTACAATCTCACTTTGTTCCTTCAAATGAACTGTATAGAAACCAGTGGCCGTGGCAGCTGATGGAGCACGGCCAATATATTTTATGTCGTCGAAAGTTCCTCTACCCAGGGACTTCATGGCAGTGCTAAGGCGGGGTGCAATATAGCTGTAGGCGCCCATGTTCATCGGCTCTTCCTGGACCCAAACTATCTCAGCATCTGCAGGAACCAAATAAGGAATGTGTCAACCTCATGATGTCAGCAAAATTTAGCCCCAAAAGAGAACAAAAAACCCCATCACCCTGAGCCTCATAGCATTATATACATCACCAAAAATTTTCGACATTCCATTAATCATTATCTACAGAGTCCAGACTACATACTTGGATATCGCTTCAGCTCTCTCTGGATGAGGTCATACGGGAAAGGGCAAAGCTGTTCCACTCTACAAATTGCAACATCCTTTGCTTCAACCTTTCTTCGCTCTTCATCAAGCTCATAATAAACCTGTACAGGATAGAAGATAGAATAAACATTTTGTCCCATGTTCAGGTAAAGTAATACAACTTACAAATCATAATCATCTATAAGTCAAGATAATGATCTACTTTTGTCAGGTTTTGCTTTTCATACTAGCCAATTGATTACTTTGCTGGAAAAACCATAACGCAATTAGAAGTCAAACAACGTGTACATGCATGCATGTGTGTGCTTATATATGGAGGAAAACTAGGAATATAATTACCTTGCCGGAGCACAGGACCAGCCGTCTAATACCCTCCTCCAGATCAGAGTGGCCATTCTGGTCCTTGATGAGGCGCTTAAATCTGGTCCCCTGCTTGTCAAAACCTGGGTGACCTTGCACATCATCAAACTCAGATAGATTTGATTTGCAATCCTTGTGCCGTAACAGGTTTTTAGGAGCCATCACAATAAGAGGCTTGCGGAATTCCCTGTGTAACTGGAAATAAAGAAAAATGTCAGAAAATGCAGACACTCGTCACGATGCTGGAAAATATTGATAAATGAAATATTTTCACTCACCTGACGACGCAGAACATGGAAGTAGTTGGCAGGAGTTGTCACGTTCACAACCTGCCAATTGCATTCCTGAATTTGCTTTCGAAGTGTGGGATCCATCTCAGGTATGACAAAAGGATGGTCATCACTCATCTGTAAAAACATTAGGTAACGGTATTACTTCAGGATGCATGCCAGACACTACTGTTGCCCAAAGGAAAAAGGGAAGATGGGGGAGGAGTGAACCATATTTGACTAACAAATACCTGAAGAAATCGCTCCAGTCGGGCACTAGAATGTTCAGGGCCCTGGCCATCGTAACCATGAGGAAGCAGCACAACAAGCCCAGTTTGACGAAGCCACTTGGACTCCCCACTACTCAAAAACTGATCAAAGATAACTTGAGCTCCGTTTGCAAAATCACCAAATTGAGCTTCCCAGATCACTAATGCATTTGGACTCTCCATCGAGTAACCCAATTCAAATCCAAGAACACCAAACTCCGAGAGTGAGCTGTAAATACAAAGACAATTAGCTTGTATAGAAGACAAATTAAATATGTACTATTCAGTGTCTCATAAGCCATGTTGCGCGGTCTGTCAGTCCAACTATCTTTAAGATGGAGTACAGCAGCAAGAGGTGGCAAATTAACACATTGAGTTGTATAAACCATAGAGAAGCAAGTTTTCGGGGATATGTGGACGATGTTCATGAATAAAAGAAGAACATGTATATCAAATAGAATGTTGGGAACTGAAATCGCCCCTAACATGGACTCATGGCCAAACATCACCATTTCTTCTTACATTATACAGTACAGTACAAGGGAATGCTAATGAATCAAATTCTGGATCACTACATTAAAGCACAAGAAAACTCAGGACTGAACCTAACCAGATAAAAACAATGGTCAAAATCTTCTATGCATTTATAGATATTTTAACAACCAAAAAAACAAGTAAAGGATCCTTGCAGAAGGGAACAGTACAACAAATAATCACGCTTTACCTGTTGCTAACTGTAAACATTTCCTCATCTTGGCCAGCCGTAATATGGTCAAGAGGGCAATACTTTTCCCCAGTTTCCTGGTCGTGAATAACAGAATGCCGATGACTAAATGTACCTCTTTCAACATCCTGACCACTCAGTCGAACATGGTTACCTTCTACTAGTAGTGTAGCAAAGGCAAGTGCTTCCGCAACTGCCCAATCAATTCCTTCACCAGTTGCAATCATTTGTGCACGTTGTTCATACACCTTCTTTACTGCCCTGTGAGGCTTTAAAGTTTCTGGAAGGGCTGTAACTGCTTTGCCAACACTCTTCAAAATCTCTGGTTTTACCCTGTACAGCAGCATATAAAATTCATTAAAAATACAATTAAATAAAATTGGATATTGCGAAGAACAGGTGAAACTGGTAGAAAACAGTGCTCTACCCAGTATTCCGGATACGAGAAATCTGTTCAGGTGACTTATATCCAGACCAATGGGATGAAAGCCAGTCCCTTCTTTGAAGAGTGTAATCCTTGCTAGCCAAGAATTCTTCATTGAGAATTTCATTAACCTTGCTTTGTATCCTTTCAATGTCTTCTTTGGCTACTTGTCCAGACTCTAGAAGTTTGTTCTGGTAGATTGTTAGAGCTGAGGGATGATTCCGAATAACCTGCAAATCCCCAATTAAGTAGGGAAAAAAAATCAGGAGTCAGCTTTGCACATCTCAATAGCTGCACCATATAATATACCAGGACACAATAAGGAGAGGACTTTGAGATTTATAATGAGAAAAAGAATTTTTCTTCCTTCAGTCAATTAAGAAAATCAAATATTTAATTAATAGAAAATAAGGTCTAACCTTGTACATTTTGGGCTGCGTGAAAGAGGGCTCATCAATCTCATTATGCCCAAATCGACGATAGCACACTAAATCAACCACAACATCAGAATGGAAGGTCTGGCGCCATTCAGCTGCAAGTTCACATACATGAACAACTGCCTCCACGTCATCAGCATTTACATGAAAAATAGGGGCATTCAATGCTTTGGCAACATCAGTACAATACTGTGACGATCTTCCGGACATTGGATCAGTTGTGAACGCAACTTGGTTGTTCACCACAATGTGTATAGTCCCACCAGTGGTATAGTTCGGAAGAGCACTTAGATGAAGAGTCTCGTAGACCACACCTTGTCCAGCAAAGCTACCATCTCCATGAATCAAGATACCCATATTCTTGGTCCTGTCCGCATCATTTGAATAATATTGTTTTGCTCTAGTTTTTCCAACAACAACGGGGTCCACAGCTTCCAAGTGACTTGGATTTGCAACCAAAGATAAATGGATTCTCTTCCCACCTCTAGTGGGTCGATCATAAGAGGTTCCCAGGTGATACTTGACATCACCAGTCCCTGTGTAGAGCCCATCTTCATCCACGGGCTTTGTTCCACCACTGAATTCACTAAATATGTGACGCAAAGGTTTCCGAACCACATTACCCAATACATTCAGTCTGCCTCTGTGAGACATTCCAATAACTATGCTCTCAACCCCGAGATCAGCAGACCTATCAAACATCTCCTTCATGCCAGGAATAAGAGTTTCTCCCCCTTCAAGCCCAAACCTCTTTGCTGCTGTCCACTTAGTGGCTAAGAAGTTCTCAAACTGTGTACTCCAAATAAGCCTATCAAGAATAACCTCACGGCGCTGCCTATTATATTGCATTGGTGTAGGAGTCTCAATCTTGTTTCTCAACCAGTTACATCTCTCACGATCTGCAATGTGCATATACTCATACCCAATGGTCCCACAGTAAGCCTGCTCAAGCCGGGTCAATATGGACCTAAGGGTCTGCACAGGACGGTTCTCAGACAAAAACCCAGCCATCCTCCAGACCCCCAAAAAGAACTCTCTATCGAGATCGGCCTCAGTGAACCCATATAGAGCAGGGTCAAGATCATCTGGGATTTCTCTCTCTTCCAAACCCAAAGGGTCCAATTTAGCTTTCATGTGACCATTGACCTGGTATGCCCTCACAAGCAACAACAGACGCATACTCTCTTGAATGGTCTGCCCCGAAATTCCGGGCGAGGTAGAGGCCTGACCCACAAAATTCCTAAAGAAATTGTCCCACGACTCATCAACGCTATTGGGGTCGGCTTCCCAAGCCCTCTGAAGCCCCTCCAAATAAACACTGCTGGTTCCATCCAAGAAACTATCAGTTAGCCTAGAGAGGGGTACAGGGCGTGGAACCGGGGCAGCCTTTGATTTAGGTATTGTGGTGTGAAAGTCTCGGCTTTGGGACGGAAGAACCCGCCTCCTAGCCGCATAGGACCCGCTATTCGATAAACTTCTCCTAATGGCGAGCTTTGCCACACCAGACCCAGCTCTAAACCACGACATAGCTACCAACCCAATCTATCAATCACAAAAACTTTATCCCAATTCACCTCCCAAAGCTCAGACCTTCCCGATCATACAAAACCCTGATCAAACCAATCAAAAAACAGAAAAAAATAATTATACTACGAGTTCATGAACTTGGAAGATTAGAAAGATCAAGAATTTGATGACATTAAATAAATAAAAAGTTAACAAAACCAATCGAGAACTATCAATGACCAGTTTGATCAACAGAGAAACGAAACTGTTCCATGAACTGTATACTTCGTGGACGAGACGTTTCGTTTTCGTTTCGGTTGTCTCCACAGAAACGGGATTAAACTACCCAAAGATGCGAGCTTGGAATCAACGGAGATTAGGGATTTACCTGGAAGTGGGAGTTGAGTTGAAGGCGAGAGGTGGATGGAAGAAGAGAATGGACAAGAACCAAATCGCTGGGAAGCGACGGGGACTATTCTGAGCTTTTCTGGAAAGCTACCTTATATTTTCCGCGGAAATTTGAGGAATGGTCCTGAATTATGATTGAATTGTGATGTTGGTCTTGAACTAATAATTCATTACATTTTAGTCCTCGAACCTGATTAAATGTGGGTGGAGCGTTGGTCCTTCCTAACCAATTCCGTTAAATTCTTACCCGTGTTTGGTAAGCGCAGAGACATTTGATTGCAGGTGGGGAGGCGCCGGAGGCTTAGTTGTCGAGACAATTCGTTCGTAAGGTAACAAAAAATCTAACGCTGTTAGTGGAAGAGATTCAATGCACCTTTTGTTTAGGGACCAAATCTAATAAATTTTTTATTGGAGAACAAGAGCTATAATTTGATGATAGTTCAGTGACTATTCCTCCAATTTCCTCTTTATCCATTTCCATTTTCTTTTTTCTTTTTCTGGTCAATTGTCAAAACCAAATCAAATCTTACTTCCTGATTTTTTTTTTTAAATTATTTTATTGCGGGTGTTAAAAGAGGCACAAATCTGACCTAGTCCGAGAGAAATTGGAACAAAGGTGAATTCGTTTCATATAAGTCTTTTTTAAGTTTAGTTTTATTTTAACGAACGAGAAATATAAAAATTATTTACACACTTTGATGCTTTTTACATTTTTTTCTTCTAACCGTTAGATGAAATAATTCAGAATAGAATTATGAAATAAACTCAAATGGGGAAGAGCATTAAAAAATTAAGAATGCGAAAATCATTTTCTTATAAATAATGCCTAACTATTGTTTTGGTTAGCGGGTCCCCAAGATATATTCTTCCTTAGTCTTCCAACTTTCCTTGTTTGGTTGTTTTTTTTTTAAGGGAATTGGATTCCATCCGGATCTACTTTTAATCGTTCATTGTATATCGTATAGTAAAAAATTATTTGATTTTTTTATTTAAAATTAAATACAAATAGTATCTAACGAAAACTAGCTACACGATGTACGATGAACGGCTAGGATGTGAGGATCCCTAAGATAGAATCCCCACAAAATGGATCCAGAGAGGATCCTTTTCCTTTTTGAAGAGCCTTGGTGTTCGCTCAAAGTAGTCGCACCATTCAATTCGAATACTGCTAATTTGACGGGTCATTCCTTCTTAGCTGTAAATTAGATGTTAAATTAGGAAGCCGACAAGATTCGAACCTATATCGTGGTGCAAGGATAAACTCCTTTCTACCACTGTGGAGATCTACTTGCTTTTTAAGTTTGTTCTTTCGAGCCCACTCTGATGCTTTTTATTGAAAACATTATATGGAAACAGTTTTAATCATGCTTTGGTCCATTTCATCCATTGGATTACATGGTGGAGAATGGCAGAATCGGGGCTTGGAGGGTGGCTGAAAGTAGCCAGCCCGTTAGCCTTTAGGCTAACTTTTGGCCTGGTGAGTTCCATACAATTTTTGCCCAACCTTCTATTGGAGATGAGTTTTTTATTAAAACGGATCATTTTTCAGCATATAGCCTTTTAGCCTTATTAACATTTGGATCAATATGTGCGGGATCTGCATTTACATCTTGTTTATTTTGCCATGACGCTAATCTAAACTACTCTAGTTTTACAGGAAGAGAGACAAAATCGGAAGAAAGTGGAAGGGCAAGCTACAGTGGCCAAATTGGCCCCACCCATATATGCTTCATTCCTTTTTTATTAGCAGCTTACAGAGCTTTGTTGCTCACTCAAAGCAGCTGCAGCATTCGATACTGCAGCCATAAAAGTCACTTTGCCTATGTACACGGTCTGCTAAATCTGCTGAGCTCTCACCCAGATCCGAATTCAGCTTACTGTATAGATTGTAAAAAGGTTCGGGGCGTTCGATCGGTTCTTTAATCGTCTAATCAGTATCAGTAAGATCATAAAGAATGTGGAGAAACAATGACCAATGATAAAAACATGAGATGAATGATGGGTTTACGGAAGAAAGGTAATTCACATTGTTTGAACCTTGAAGACATACTCAATAATATCAGTCAAACTAGGCAAAGTGAACACCTAAAGCTCTACCTTGAAAATAACCTGATTATCTATCTACATCAAGACAGGCAACAAACAGACCCGAAAGACGATGAAAGAGTAGAAGTGTCATTGTAAATTCCAGAATTATGAGGAAAAAAAAAACTACTTTTACTACTAATGCAGGTAGTTGAGAGACCTAAGAGAGGCGCCCCCCACGGAGTTATCAAGGTTTACCTCAAATCCACATCACTACAACCAACAGAACCTTCCCTCTTTTTACTAACCGCAGCAAGATGAGTTTTGCGCAGCTTGACCACCGGCTCTGTCTTCATTAATCCTAAGTGTCTGAGGCTGAAACCATCGAAACCAAATGAGTTCACCAACATTTTGAGAGAAGAGTTGGGGTAAAAAATAGGATTCCCATTTTGGGGAGGATGAAAATACCTCAGTGCCCCTGGCATCAGATTCTGCAAGTCTCTGTTTGATATCCCTGGCTATTGAAAAAAAGACCTCCTCCACATTCAGGTTTGTCTTTGCACTCTGCAGAACATTTTCTTTCAATATAAAAAGAACGGAATTGATTATGTAGTCAAAATACCGAAGGCATATTACTACTTACAGTTTCAAAGAACTTGATACCATACTCATCAGCAAGAGCTTGACCCCTAGAAGTCGGCACAGCCTAAGAAAATAGATAATTAAAGCTTGGGCATGCCCGCACACACAAACACATGCAAAAATAGATGGATAGGGATAGAGCACGCAATTCTAGCATCCTCATGTGAACCCAATAGGATACTAAACTCATCACAGCTCATCCTTTCTAATTCTTTCACCGGCTTAGAAAAAAAAAAGAGCATTTCCTGCAAGTGAAAAAATACAAATTACACACCCTTCTGCTTTCATCCATATCAGCTTTGTTTCCCACCAGAATCTTGTTGACATTGACAGAAGCATGCTGCTCAATGTTGCGAATCCAGTTTCTAATGTCTGCACATGAATAGACAATTACCCTAAGAAGCGCTAGATTGAACTACAAAATTTATACAGAGATGGAAGAAGTGCCTCCGACGGTTTTAATCATCCACCACCTCAATGAATTAACGGTCAAACTGAAAAGAACTACACCAGTTTAAGCACACCCAATATGAACCACAAGGTTGAAATGTCTACAACTCTACATCCCAATTTGTTAGAATTTGGATTATTATAACATAAATAGATAAGCAAAATGAACATAAAATCAGCATGCTCATATACTGAGGGTAAAGGAAAAACGAGAAGTTACTGTTGAAAGATGACTCATCGGTAACATCATACACCAACAAAATACCCATGGCTCCTCGATAGTAAGCTGCAGAGCATAACATAAATATGTAAGGAAACTCCTGAAGAACAATAAAGGAGGACACAATTAAAAAAAAGTAAAAATCATCTCTAAGAAAGGAACCCCTTGCTCTTCTATTGTCAGCAGCAACTGTCTATTTTCCAATTTAAAATTATCTATCTGTAAAATCTCAAACACAAACCTGTTGTAATTGTTCGAAATCGTTCTTGACCAGCTGTATCCCAGATTTGCAATTTAATCCGTTTGCCATCAAGCTCGATTGTTCTTATCTTGAAATCAATCCTGTCAACAAAGGACTATCTAAGAGATGCTAAACAAAGATGAATCTTCATCAAGAAAACACAACGTAATAGTTCCTTATGACATATTTCTACAGCAGCTTTAAGCAGTAGCTAATGACCATGTCCTAACTGACTTAATATTTTGGTTCATAAAACTTGTTCACTTGCTAAAGTTTCCAGATACAAAAATTGAAACAGTTTTTACGGATACAAACCCAATAGTGGTGATAAAACTTGTTGTGAAGGAGCCGTCAGAGAAACGCAAAAGCAGACAACTCTTGCCAACACCTGAAATTACAGCAGAAATGTTTTTATATTTTAGAACCAAGAAGTTTATAACCGAAACTAAAAATATCTCCCAAATAAAGACCAATTTACATCCTTTTTTTTAATACACAAGATCCAGGACACCATCCAAACAAATCAAATCCTTCTTTGCGTCTCAAAGCAACTTCAAAAGCAATAATCCCAACTGAAGCCAAAACCATGATCCCCAGCAGAGCTCTTATTTAACCTTTATGCAGTAATTCACATCAAGTATTAACAAGAGGTTAAAATGCTCTTCAACCCCCGAAAGACAGTACAATGCACATATGGTCATTGTTCGTACTCGCACTCACCTTGTAATTCATACCGAGTCAGATTAGAGTCGGATATTACTCTCGCATTCTGTTTTCATTTCGATACCTAAAAAAGTTTCGTTGAAATATGATTATACTCACTCTCTTAGTCTTCATCAAACCCAAAACTGGATCTTTCATACAAAACCATCTAATTACACACACATACAGGTCCCTAAAACACTAAATTTATCAAAAATTGCAAGCATTCAAAATTTGAAACTTGACACAACTAAATATCACCCTACACCCACTATTTTGCAACAGAAAATACTTCCAAAAATGACTTTTTTAAAATTTTCGTTTGAAGTACATTGCCCACCAGAAATACCAAAGTAAAGCAAAACCACGTTAGATCTCAAAAATTTCAAATTCCAATTCGCAAATTCCATAATTTTCTCGGGAACCAAACAGAAACGATGACTAACCACTGTCCCCAATGAGGAGAAGCTTGATGAGATAATCGTAATCGGTCCGACCCCTTGCCGGTTGCGCAGTCGCCATGGATTGATCGATTCTAACACCGACCCCTAATTCCAAATCCAAACCACTCTCTGCAACCCAAATTTCACAACCAAAAAATCAACAAAAAACAAAATCTAAGGAACTGCAGGAGATCGCAGAGGAGAGAGAGAGAGAGAGAGAGAGAGAGAATATAAACCTTTCGAAGAATCTTAAAGCGGGCGGTCATCGGAGACGCGAAAACGATCCAATATCTGGGAGGACGACGTCGGGTTTCAGAAATTTGAGTTCTAGGGCTGTCCCTGTATAATACGCGGGTCACTCGCCACTGTATGGGACCGCACTGTATCTCCGTACACCCGCCTTCACTTAATATTTTCCCGGTTTTTCTTTTGCGAGGAAAATCTAAAATTGTGGAAAAGAGATTCTCTCCGGATCCCTTCCTTCTAATCCTAGGATCTACCAATCCGGACCATTGAATTTTGATTCAACGGTTAAAGTTATTATAACTTTAAAGTGAGCCTCTATTTGTAGTCATTTGATCAAATTCCAAAAGTACGAATTGGTGGATCCTTAAGATTAGGAGGAAGGGATCCGAAGATGATCCCTTTCCTTATTGGCGTACCACCAAATAAAAATTCTAAAGGCTGAATTGGATAGTAACGTTGTGAGAGGATATTCAAAAGATAAATTTTATGGTAAGAAAATTAGAATTGAAACTCGAAACCCGTTAGAAATTACACTTAAAATTAAAAGTTACGTTAACTTTCCGTTAATAGCAAATGCATCGTGTTCATGTTCTAGCAGAACTCTCCTTGATATCTCAGCTTTATCCTTTTGGTGATTGCAGAGACTGATAAGTACGAATACATAAAATACCTATCATCTTCTACATGGAGCAAAAATTGTATTCCAATTTATCTTTCGAAATTGGATGACCACTAAAATTTAAAAAATGAGGTTACCCACACGTAATAGAATACAAAAATTGGTAAGAGAATAAAACACTAATTAGAGTCGGAGTGAAAAAATAACACACATATATCTATGCCAATTTGGATGAAATGATGCGGACTTTAATGATTGGATTATTACAAGTGCTAATTAACGTACTTATTTTTTATTTGTGACACATTTGGTTTGTAAATTTAATTTAAAATTTTGATCCTTTCAGCATTACCCTTAAAATAATGGATTAGCATCCAGTTCGAGATTTTTGAATTGATAATTTAATCCAACAAAAAGAAAATGATTTTGGCAAACTTTATTTTTTGAGGTCCTGTATGTTTCGTATTAGGCCCCTAAGGCCCAAGTTATTTTAGGCCATAACACCTTTATAAGCCCAAATACTCACATACCTAGGCAAATTTAATAATTTATTACTTTACTTCTCAATGGTGCTTGTTAACTCTCAAATTTAAAGAAGATAATTTTATGATCCGATAATAATAAGTTAAAAGAAGTTTTACACACTTTTGCAAGTGTGTGATTGCAAATATTTGAAGTATTATATAACGAGAGGTTTAGCTTTCCACGAACTAACGTAGGCAAAAGTCATATTTATCGTATCAAATGATAAAAATTAATATTTAATAGGATGTATCTGATTTAAGCTGAAATCGTCTAGAACTCTTGACAAAGACAGTTTAAGCGCCAGCTCTTGCCCGAAGCGCTTCACAAGGCCAGTTTAGGAAAAAAGTTATAGCCAATAAAAACTAATCAATAACACTTTTTAGCCTCTAACTTCGTACACCATTAGAACAACAACAAAGATTTGAAGGCTAGATTTCGTCTTTAACCCATGGCCCTTAGACACCCCAATAGACATGGTCTAAAAGTTCAATTTAGAATATTTGAAGCCGACCAAAAAAATAAAAAATAAAAAATAATTGGGTAGTGAGAGAAAAGGTGAATGGGAAGGAACACAAAAAGTTGTGCTCGGAGTATATCCTGAGAAGATACCCTACCCGCACCTTCCCTTCACCTACAAAACGTCATAACGCGCCCATGTTTTATCACCTTTCCAACATGAAAAGCTCTTGAACACCATCATCATCTACCTTCTTGCTTCTCCAACTTCTTCGTCCTCGGCGCCTCGTTGCCAATGGAAGTCGGGAGTGGCGGTGGAGATACCATTGGTGGTGGTCAAGTTGGTGGTCACCATGTTGTTGCTACTACCAACGAAGATGACGCAGACGACGACGAAAAAGCTAATTGAAATTTGGAAGTCATGTTGGTTGGCTTTGATGGTAGCTTGGGCAACTACAGATCTTTGGCAGTATCCGCAATCTTTTTATCTTTGTGTTGTTTTCCGATTTAAGCGTGTCATCCTTCCTCAGGGGCCATGCTAATCGTGTTGTTGTTAACTTTAATATCATGCTTCAAAAACCAGTACTACTTATGCCACCACCAGTTCCACTACTGCTAGGTCAAGGGGGGACAGTCCTCCAGTATTGGCATTAATAAAATCCCTGCTGGTTTATGTAGTCTCTTGTTCTCAAACATCACATTTTTCTTTCTTTTTTTTTATCTCGGTAATCTAAACGTACGATAGTTGATAGGATATTCTCGAAGTCATTCTGCACTTCACCGATGTATGAAAAATAAAAAATAAAACGGAGAGCATAATATTTTAAAGTGCTAGTAACAGTTCCGCGCATTAACCATGCATGAGTTTTATTGTGGGATTTTGTAGATCCACGTGGCCCATTAAAGCACTTAGGAGTCCATTTTGTATGGTTTTGATGATTCTCTATCTTTTAATCAATAACTTGAAGAAAAATTGGAACTTGATCCTCTCAACCACTTCAGACTTGTTTGTACTCTTCACCGTTTTAAGACCTATAATTCTGTCGTTTTCAAAACTATCCATTTAGTCCGAATTTACTGTTATTGCCCAATACCAATCCATTTCCTCAATTTTGATAGAGGAATGGAGGGTTTACGAATTACGAACGTGCTCATCAAACAAGATCGTTTTTTTTTATAACAAATGATATTATCTACATTAACAAAAAAAGGCTAGCAATAATGTTGTTCAAACTCCCTTTTAGCGAGAATCGAAGCTAAGACTTCTCACTTACAAGTGAAGAACACTCGGTTTAATAACCAATCCTCCTTTCTCCTCAAGTAACTTAAGTCGCAGATTACCGACCAACAGATGGATATTAATTTGAAAGAGTACAATATGCAAGCTCAAGACCATTTTCAGAACCATGCCGAGCATATAGCATTAAAAAGCTAACACAGCATCTTTCATAACAACCAACCTTCATCCATTCGTTATTCAAAGAAAAACAAACAATGGAAAAGCATTACTTGATTGAAGCCAAAATTTGGATTCCATAAGATAAAAGTAAAGCAAATAACGTTTCAGTAATCTCAATCAGCATCCAAAACAAACACAAATTGAAACATAGACGTATCCTACGATGTTCAAAAGTACACCCAAAAGCTCCTCTCAGAAACAGGAAAACTCGATTCTCATTCGTTGAAGCTTTGCCTAGTAAAAGAAACCAAGCACTTTACCACCGACATTCTTTCTTCTAGCCTCCTCGTGGTCCATAATGCCAGCAGATGTTGTCAGCACAATGTATCCAAACTGCAAGTTCAACCAAACATCCGTAAGCTTAAGTGGATAAGAAATACAACACAATGCATAACATTCGATGAAGCAGAAAAAACGAGAATTCGAAGTTCATCTGACACAAAAGATCTGATATGATACATGAAGCACATTACATGAAAGCTCAAACAGGAGCCAGCTGAAAAGCTAGACCAATCACCATTGACATGATCAATAATATATAATCTTGCCAATAACATTTTTTTACAATTTTGTTTTGCTCAAAAATAGATGAGTTACAAATCCAAAATATATACGTTTCCTCAGAAGAATCGACTAAGACATATGTCCTGTTTCTAGGCTTGAAATAGCTAACTGATAAAAATGGGCTAACCTGTCTAGAGGGAAGCAACCTTGCAGTCCATCCCTCAATCTCCTTAACGCCAACATCAAAACGAGGGCTGATAACCCCACACTTGTTAAGCCTTCCATTCAGCTCGACCACAATTTTACCAGCCCTGTGATCATCAACATACTCAAACTCGCCAATGTATCCTACATAGCAAAACCAAAAATATTACTATCCATACACCCAGAAAAATAACAACTCACATAGAAACTTTGAAATAACGAAAATGATGCATAGCTTTAACTGATGGATGCATACCGTGCTTTTGCATCACCAAAAGAAACTTGACGATGACCTTGGACGATGGTCTGATCATGACCTGGCGCTTGCCCCTTTTCTCAGCATTGTACATGCTCTTAAGAGCATCATTCAGAACGCTAACTCTCATTGTCGCTTTTGCATTTCAGAAAAGATAATCCAATATAAGTTCATCGGAGCTATTGCACGCAAGTCAACAAGTACAAAACCACCAAACAAAAACATAATACAAAAGCTATTCACTTGTCAAATCTTACACTCTTAAGCAATGTGTTACAAAAGCAAAATGAAAACCAGTAACGGTAGTTCGATCCCTTTCCCCATTTCTAGCTCAGTCAAACATATCAATCTAGATTCAACAATTATCACACTTGTTCAAAGCCCCTAATTTATAAAAACCCAATTCCAGAATCATTTATTCCCACCATAATCAAGTAAAAAAACAAACATTTCACCTACCTAAGCAAAAAAATAACAGCATTTAAATCCAATCACACCAAAACAAAACGTATTCCAAATCAAATTAACAAAATCAAGATCCAAGAGATCCAGATGCCCAAATCAAGCTCAAAAAATAATTAAAAAGGACGAAACTTGAACAAATAAGAGACTGAAAGCAAACCCTAATCGAAACAATATCACAAAATTGATGGAAATTATGAAGTTTTGGACTGAAAAATCACGTACCAGAAGAGATGCGCGGTATCAGCAGAGGCGCCTCCGAGAGAGCTAGGGTTTCTAGGGCTTAAGAAAGGACGAGTGAAGTGAACCCGAGCAATTATATTTGGTGGGAATGAGGGATCGATTGACCGAATTGCCCTTTCGGACCCTATTTTGGTCCAGTGGGTCGTAGTTTAGTGTCGGATCGAATTTGATTGTTAGGCCCATTGGATCCAAGCTTTGAGGCTCAACCCGGAGTCATGCAGCCCAAATTAAAAGCTCCTCAGTAAATTGGGCTTTTGAATAGTATGTTCATTATGGTCTGATGTAAGGTAATCCAACATTTGATAATCGTTTACTTTTCAGCTTATTTGACAATACGTGAGTTGTGCCAGTTGTTCAGAGTAGTGCGGTTGCCCCTTACTTTCAAGTTTGAAGCAAAACTAAAGTAGTTTAGAATTTGGAAAGAAAAAAAAATCAAATATGTAGCTTCTATCATATGGCTGGGAAAATGTCATATTGAAATGGACGATAGTAAAATCGGACGTTAAATTTATCACAGTAAAATGAAGCTACTATTGACACTATAAAAATGTCAATCTTCACTTCTATGTAGATAAACTTAGGATGAAGTTTTTTACTTAACAAAATGAGCTCTCTAAATATATAGACAAGGAAATGATGATTCAGACACTCGAAAGATATTCAAACAAAGAACTCCGGGTGCATAAACACTAGTAACTGCTTGAACTACAAGATCCTTGCTATAATATTGTACCTTATGTGTGCATTCCCATCAACATTTTCCTTAATATAGAGGCCTGCAGATAATTATCACAAACATATGATATGATTGATCATATGGATAACAAGATAGAGTCCACTGAGTCACTGAGGGATGGATTTGGGGATTGACTTCCATAATAAAATAGACCTAAGGTCATAATATTATTGTTATTATTTACATGGAGGAATTCGTTTAATCTTGTATTTTGATAGTAGACCATGCATAATTTAATAATTAAGCAGAAGACTAATTAACATAATTTATATATTAATTTGCATGGGGGAAGACTCGTTCGTGTAAGCATCGAGAAGCTATTTATGCAGATGAATTTCAATTTATTTTTAAGGTCGAATACAGGACCTAAATGACAATCTCCAGCTTTGACTTCTAGATTTTCAACCTGGTTGATCAACCCTAATGTTTAAGATAAAACTATCCTGCAGCTTTTATATTATTTTTATAATCTACTAAACTAACGTTTACGTGTTCTGATTCTGTCTCTCAAATAACAACACAAGTGCAGGGTTTGTTTTGCAGCAGTCACAGGACTCGGCCGTGCAATATATTTTTAAAGAGTTTTCCAACTTAACTATCAGATTAAACGCTGACAGATGGCAGTTTATAAATGTTTTGCAGATTGTTAATATTTGCTAGACACCAAATTAAGAGAGGTTGACTTAATTTTTTTGTTTATTAAGATTGCAGGTGAATAAGAACGTATAAACCATAACATGTAGAGGTTTTAGGATGACAACAGTTCTCTACCTTTGTTTAGTCATGTTTATATTACGACTAATGTTAGGAAGACTAATTTTTTAGACAAAAATTTGTAATTTAAATGATATGAAAGTTAATAATTAAATTATTACTTAAACGTCGATAAACGTGTTTGTTCTTATTGACGACACATCATTTAGTTTGTCAATTTTATCTATAAATTTAGCCTCCATAGCATTATTCTTATAATACATTATTATCAAAATGAGCCTCCGTTGAAATGAAATTAGACCTAAATTCTATACGGCCCAATACTAAACGGGGAGTATCTTGTCAATAACGTTTTAAGAGTATTGTGAATAACAATTCTCGTATTTTACATGTTATGTCAGACTGTAAATTTCATTAGAGACTCGAGAATCAATATGTAAAGTAAACACAACAACTAGAAAACGTACTCTTTGTTCTTTTAATCCCCAACTTCTCGTAAACCCTTTTGATTAAATGTTTGATAAGCCAAAAAATATTGACAATGTCATCGAGCATATTTCTTAATATTATATTATATAACATTATTTTCGTTAAATGAATAGTATTAGAAATATCATGAATGAACAAACGTATTAAAAAGACTTGAAAACTTTGAGTTTTAATCAAAAGAACAAAAATGTGTTGTAAGTAAATAGTACCATGAATGATTTTTTTAAAGTAAAAATATCATTTTCGTTAAAAATGAATAGTATTAGAAATATTTAGTTAAAACTCCATGTTATTAATGGAGATAGGATAATTAACAATTATGACACCTAGGACGGTAGGAGAATGACCCACCAAACAAGAAAAAGAGATGGTGATTAATTATTGTTAATTAATTTGCATGATGGACAATGGTCAAGTAACTTTCAACCCAATTTTGCGAAGAGGTCAAAATTAAGCTTTGTTAATAAGTGGAATCAAGTTAATAAGACCAGGCACAGAAGACAAATTAATATATAGTCTAATTCTTTCAACGAATATTTTTATATGGGTAATGATAAGAAGACTAAAATTTTAAATTAAATTTGCAAACCAAATGATGTGTCATCAATAGGAAATAAGCATGTTAATCAATGCTTAAGTAATAATCTAATCATCAACAAGCACATCGTTTGGTTTGCAAACTTGGTTTAAAAATTTGGTCTCCTTAGCATTATCTTTTTCATAGCAAAGTGATGGAATTAAATGTCAAAATGGTCCATGAGTTTTACTCTATCGGCCAGTTTACTCCATTTGTTTTTAATTTGGCCAAATGGGTCCCCGTATTTACATCCGTTAACCAATTCAAGAAAATCCGTTAAAGGACCATTAAAATTGCCATGTGCTTGGCATGTGAGAGGACAAAAATGTAATTTTATTTGTACACATGAACCTGTAGAATTATCAGAGAGACGGGCCATATTGCCCACTTCCAACAACACCGATATTGTCCCCAACTTGGTAATTATCACCTGCACAATCCGTCAGGTTGAAGTTTTATCATAAAAGGCTTCGGTGTTAGTTAGAGTGAGGTTAGGATATTTAAACTCTTTCTTTTCTCATTGATACGGTCAATGTGAGACATTTAAACAATCCCCCTCAAGTGAGACCCAATTAATAGGTCACACATGGGAGATCCACACATCAATAGCCACAACCACGTGGAGCCAAGGGGACTCACCCTACACACGGGGCCAAGAGACCCACCATCATCGCACGGGGCCAAGGGGACCTACCCATCAAGTGGTAGTATAGTACGGGTCCGCTCCTTGACTCTAATACCATGTATAATTATGAGAGAGATGGGTCATATGGCCCACTTCCAACAACATCGATATTGTCCCAAACTTGGTAATTACCACCTGCACAATCCGTCAAGTGTGGGGTTTTATCACAAAAGGTCTCGGTGTTAGTTGAAGTGGGGTTATGATATTTAAACTCTTCTGTTCTCATTGATACAATGTGGGACATTTCAACATAACCTATTGCAATATACGATGCCTATCTTTGGAAATTGACGATTCGTTTCCATTCACTTGAATACTAAGCAATTTAGGGTTTCAACATCCATTTGGTCGGAATCCAATGATTGTGAGGTTGCTGACTGAGCTTTTGGTGACTACTCTAGAGATTGGTTGAAATGAGGGATCCAAACATGTGGGCTAGGCATAGGTTCTGTTCGAACATCAAGTGTGACGTTGTTGAACTCAGTCGGCAATCCCATAATCTCTGGATTTCTGATCAAATGGATGTTAAAACCCTAAATTCCTTAGTATTCAAGTGAATTGAAACGAATCATCAATTTCCAAATATAGGCATCGTATATTGCGTATGTTTAGTGCGAGTACAATAAAATTATGTTTTTGTCCTCTCACGTGCCATGCACGTGCCAATTTTAACGGTTCCTTAACCGATTGTCTTGAATTGACTAATGGATGTAAACACAGGGACCCATTTGGCCAAATTGCAAACACAAGGACTAAATTGACCGATATAGTAAAACACGGGGACCATTTTGACATTTAAGCCTATTAATATAATTTATAGGAAGGTACGTGACAGTGTAACAGACACACCAAAAAGCTATTCAAAAAAAGTAGAATGCCTTTCACTTTTAAATTGTTTGGAACTTTTGTATTTCCTAAGAACGTCTCCAAATTCTAACATTAATGCAATACCAAATGATATAATTATCCAAACATTCAGATTGACTAGCCTTGGCTTATTCATGATGTTTTAAGTACTGGTTTGATACTGAGGTGATTTTATAAAAAGTGAGTACAAAAAAAAACTGAGCTCAAAAGGGTGTTTGATAAACACTTAAAAACAACTTATTTTCACAGTTTTGGGTTAAAAAAAACTGAAAACGTGAAGCAGCAAAAATGAGTTTATTCTCACAGCACAGCAGAAACAGTTTTTTTTCAAAGCACAGCAATACCAAACCAGCCTTAATTAAGATGCTTTATATATTTTTTTTGTTTTTTTCTCACTTATAAGTTACAGATTCAATTTCATAAGTAATACTAGCTGAAACAATGAACTCAATAGAGTACTACTAAAGTAGCAATTTCATCCCTTTTCTGCCTATGAGTTGATAGCACCCAAAAAATTAGGTATAAAAGAATCAACCAAAAGAAAATAGTTCCAAAGTTGTATTATTAATTACCTGGTTCCCTAGCTATTATCAAAATTAGAAAAAGCTTCTGAAAAATCCATATATTCACGTGAAAGACTATGAAAACAAACAGATCATAATCAGGATATTGCTCACTCACAAATGTCAAAATTAGAACAATTGCCTAATTTTAGACCCACATTCAGTTCCAGTAAGTGATCCGATGTTAGAACATCAATTTGAGTTCCATCAACAGATCATCAAAGCGTCTCTAATATCATTTGTTGTACAACACATTAATTAACCATCCAGTACTGATATTGTATTAAACTTAACCACTTAGGTTAAAGAAAATAAAATAAAATTTCAATGCAAAGGTAAACGCAGCCAAAAGAACCTACCAGCTTGGAGGGTTTTTTCTTAAAAGGCCTCGATGCTATTAATAGTGAACTATTCAATTTAAATATTGCAAAATATTCTTGCAACACATTCGGATGTTGAGTAGGCTTATCCACATCCATGCCTTTGAATTATGATTGCACATACTCAAAGTACAGTACATATCCATCAATTACCCTGAAATTATCGAAATTCTAGTATGGATCGCTAGTTTGAATTAGATGAATAAACGACTAGATGTGCATATCCAATGATTTGGCAACTAAGGTTTCAACAGTCGAAGTTTCCAGTGCATACTATGCTCGGTCCATGCTAAAAAACCCCGAAAGATATACGAATGCAACTGTGTGCAATATAGAGTTTGCAACAGAAAAGATACCGAGTCAAAATGTGAGTCATTTATCTAGTGTTCCATCATCTTATTTAGCTTTGACTATGCAGCTGCATCAAGTAGTAAAATAACCAGTCATTTTCGACTCATATAATTTGATATAGAAATCAAGTCAAATTAAGCGAAAGCGAAAGCAAACAGTAAACATGCTAGTGAAAGAGAGAGAGAGCCGCCCCGGCCAATATACCATTATAATATAAGGTTCTGAGTCACCTGGACGTTTCATATTCCTTTCGTGATCATGATTCATACAGTTACTAATTATATATAACCTCTTCTCACAACATTTTTCTACAAAAGGAAAAGAACCGTTGCTGCACTCAAGGGGAGGTTCAAGGTCACGCCTTTTCACTACAGAATATATACCTAATTCATCTGGGAAAAGTTGTCAGCTCATCAGGGCTAGCTCTTTTCGTTTCAAGAGATCCGAGGTGAGGAAATGGATTAGTTTTCAAATAATGTATTCAGAGTGCAAAACACTCACCGGGAGTATAAACTCTTGCGAGTGTAGTACTCATCACCTGATTAGGTCACGTGATGAGTGCTATGATATGGAGATATATATATCCCCGGTGACAAGTATTTTGCATGCATTGTGCTCTCAGTTAAATCACATTTTGTTTCTGTATGTGTTTCAGTTTCTGGGCTCAGAAGTTCATATATAGGACTTTCAGAAGAATTCTAGTGTCTCAAAAATCAATAGAAGGGGTCAACTCTCTCTGCATAATTGGATTTTTTGGCTCAAATGAGAAACACTGATCTCCTTCCATCTCTACCTTCCCATCTTTACAGCTGCGGTAATGATCATCATCACAAATCTTAATTAGTATTGTTTACTTTGAGCATAAGATTATTTCAATTATTTCTCAATTTCTTCAGAAAACAATATTGATGTTCAGATGACAAATTGGGATGCACAAATTGACATGAACAGTAAACTGTAAGCACTCTGTCCTTTTCAAGCTTTTATCCTAAATTTAAACATTTGTTGAGATATATAGGAATTAATCTCCTTATTTTGAGAAATTATATAATACCCTCATCCTCCCAATTAGATTACTCATCTATTTCTGTTCGTACTTATCAAATACAATCTCAAGAACTGAAGAATGACAAAGACTGTCCCCTAGCAACTAATTAGATTTTCATTTTGATTATTATTGGGGTTATTATATTAATCTTAGTTTAATTATTTATCCAAATAATAATTGTTACTCCCTGTCGTGGTGGCAGTGGGTTTTGCATGGGATCCAACGCATTCGAAAGTGACAACCATGATAACATGAGAGCTGCAGACTATTCTCTTCCTCTGCAGCAGTCATCATCCCTCATTACCTATCAACCTGCAGGTTTGGTGCATTTCCCTTTCCATCTGTTTCCATTTCAGGAGCAACTTTTCTAATTTCTGCCTAATTTTTTACCAATTTTTCTTGATTTTGTAATTTAGTGAACTCTAATAATTCACACAAGAACCTGGTTAATTTGCAGTAATTACCTTGTCTGATTGCAGTTAATTATCCATCTGGTTCGTTGAGATATGATGACATTTCAGAGCAGTCAATGTTCCTGGATAAAAAGATTTCAGCCCCCCAATTTCAAGCAGTATGTTGATCCAATGATCTTCTTAATTATTCTGTAGCTAAGTTCCTAATCAACAACTAACAAGAATTTCCTCAATTTCAAATTTCATACTAGTCCTTCATTTCAAACTAAATGAATAACCTGATCATTGTTAATGTCGGTCGTTCACATCGTCTTTAGTTATAGATGATTATCTCACGATAAGTAAAATTTTGACCGACATGTATCTTATATTGTGAGAATATGTATCCGAACTACACATTTAAGAAAAGGTCATACTCGGGTCGGGTAATATCAATCATTATGGCAATACTTCCCAAAGTATTTTTGGAAATTGAAGACAAATGGGGGTGAAGACGATTCCATTTTATTTGCATCTTATCTGGTAAAATTTGTGTGATATAACCATGCTTCAATTCCTAATTTGTTCCATTTTGTAAAATCCTTGAAGGATTGCCAGGCCATACAAAATGTAAGGAAACGTCCAATTGAGGTTGATGACTTTGGTGGTCTTGTTGGTGACAGAACATCTCTCAACGAATTATACAAAAATAAGAGAAGCAAGATGAAAAATAATAATTCTCAACAACAATGGCATCAACAGCTCCAAGAAAACTCAATGGAGCAACAAAACAATAAGGTATCCTAAGTAATCAAATTTTATATATGTGTTAATTTAACATTTAATTAAGCCATGGATTTGTTGTTGAAATTTTTCTGTTTGCTTTTTTTTTTTTTGTTGGCTAGAAGTTGCATCATGTGCCTGTGAGAAGAAGCCAAAAGCTTAGTGACAAAATCACAGCTCTCCAAAAATTAGTTTCCCCCTATGGCAAGGTAATTAGCATAAATAGAAAAAAATTAATATTTCATTTTCTGTAAATTAACTACAACTAGGGCTTAAACTTGTATAATAATATTACAGACTGACACCGCCTCAGTTCTTCAAGAGGCTTCCACATATATCATGCTCCTCCAAAAACAAATTCAGGTATTAAGTATACATATAGTGAAGTAATTATGGTAATAAACTTATAATTAATATCTTCATTTTCATATGCTGCAGATAGGTTTTAGTTGCTAAATTTGCTTGTTGGTTTTTTGTTTTTGTTTTTAATTTTTGTAGCAGAATATGCTAAGGATGCTTGGTAGTTCATACAAGAATGCTGCGGCTCTTCACCCACAGGTCGCACGGCAAGCACTTGAATTAATTTGAAGACATATACATAAGATATTTGGGACACATAAACAAATGGAACCAGTTACAAATTTTTAATCCAAAACGAAAAAGGGCACCAGGTTGTCAACATAAAGAGGCACTAAACAACAGTTTAGATACTTACTATCCGTTTATTGTCCCTCGGTTTTAATTTTGATTCAAATTTCGTATCTGATCCTATTTACGTATATTTTCCATGATATTTTAATTTTTTATAAAGTTTTTCTCACAAATTTGAAATTTTCAACAGGAATCTGGGAGTGGGCAGGCGCTTGACCTCAGAAGCAAAGGCCTTTGCTTGGTTCCTGCGTCAATTACTCAGAAAGTGACTATGGAAGAGGGTTCTGATCATCTTGCTACATCAAGAAAAATTGTCATAGCTAATAACTTCTAGTGCTACAACTAACTACTAAGCACCTAAGCTATATGTTAATGCTTCACCTCAATATCACTTTTGAGAAAAGCTGCTTTCATGTACTTCAATGCTTTCCTTTTTAATCATACTTAACATTATCGATTAATTCGAAGAGATAATTGAGAGAATTCATCTAAACCAGAGGGAGGTATAGCTATGTTGTGGCATATATTTCAATTCAAACTTTATAATTATGGTCTGGGTATCACACCAGTATTTCTGCAACTCTAAACACCATATAAGTTTCGAGAATAAAATAGGAGAGCGATTTCCGCATTCTCCTTTTACCCCTTGCAATAACCACTCTTAATCAAGTTTTGAATTTTTTTATGTTTCTTCAAACATTCATATAGAAAGAGTGAAGTGCATATTGTATTCCTTCAAAAAAAAAACTTACACGTGACAATATATTAATCGACCGAAAAAACCACTCGGACTATGTCAGAGCCAGATGTGGCTATGTCTCTCTTCAATGGCCCAGCCTTAAATTTTGGGATTGAAGCTCTACGTATTATTATGGGCTAGGCTAGGCTGGGATTGGGCTCTAGTGCCTGTGCACTATCACTATGAACTTGCTTATTTTCCGTACGGAAAAGCATTAGGCTACAAAAAATGATGCATGCCTTCAAGAACTTACACCATAAGTGGAACTACATAATAAAGGACCCCTCAAACTCCTGGAAAAGTTAGAGTGAACTCAAAGGGATTCAGACTCTCAGTCTCTGATTTTAAGGAGTTTGTCACTCAAATAATGAATCACCCCTCTGAATATGATATATCAATTGTCTCTAACTATTATGGAAATGCATGGTTTTGATTATTTAACCGGGTAGTAAGACCGTTGGACTCCCATAGACTCTCCGCCATCCCGTCTTTTTAGCACGGGAACTGTTTCATAATGTTGCCACGGTAATTGTGCCCAAGAGATGAGGTGGCGGAGAGTCCACGAAAAGTCTCACTTTGAGAAAGTCTCTTTAGCTGCATTTCTCAAATCAAAATGCAAAAGGTTGCTACTGCTCCCTATATGTGAAAACTAAATGCAAGATATAATTACGAGTCTTCAAATTAAAGAAGATAATGAATTGTATGGAGGAATCCACAGCGAAATCCATTGAAAGGGAATCATGCCACATATTAAAAGTGGGGCATTTTGCAATCATTCATCACTCCATAACGTGGATATTAGGATCAGGGAATATATTTACTTGATGCCTACTGGGAAATTTAAATAGTCCTTATTCCGTATGCCACCAAAACATGAATATAAAATTTGTAACTAAAATTAGCCATTAGTGAAAACCTCAGTGCGATGTTGTTTCTGATCTCGGCATGGATATATATAGGGGTAGGATTGGGGGACACTCTTTTTTTTATCACATTTTGTAGAGCTCATTTCATAATGTATTTGAACGATATAAACCATCTTATTTTTTAAGTTTTTCTTAAAGATTAAGTCTACGAAAAATCATACAACTCTGAAACCATAAGACCATTGGATTAATTGATAGTTAGTTTAGGTCATCTCCAATGGAGAGGGCTAAAAGTCCAACAGACAAAAAATGACCTTATTTGCCTAAAAACTCATCTCCAACTGATGGCTAGGCTATGATTCTATGAAGCTCACCAGGCTATTATTTGGCCAAATGAGCATCAGGCTGGCCAAATGTAGTTACCCTTTTAGCCCCTTTTTTGGGGTCCAGCTCCTCTTCTCAGTTACAATAATTGAAATCAACTACTAGATTTGAAAACATTCAATAGTAGTTTAACTAAATTATTCAATAAATTTAAAGTATAAACTTAAAACTAATAGATTATTGAGAGGGCTATAATTAAGTCTTTCGGTTGGAGATTAATGATCTTGTGCACATTCAATGCTTGCTTCTGTTGTATTTTTACTATTCGTCTCTCATAATCCTACCCATTAACGAACTCATCATGTAAAATAGAATTAGATCAACTCTAGCCTAGAGGAATTAAAACTGGGTACGTATCACTCTCCTTCAGGTTCTAGGATTAGCACCAACTGAATCCAAACCTCACCCACATTCCACCAAATCCTTATACTACCGTGAAAACAAATTAATACGAGTTATTAAAAACTATTTGTATTGTGAAAAAACTTCAGCTCCAATGGTCATGTTTAACTAGCTACTATCAATATCCTTCCTTTTGTTTGGTGCCACTGTGCCCTAGCTAGGTTTGCGATGCTTTAGTCTTTCAGGTCTTGCTAGTTAGCCTGCTGCTATACTTTCCATTTGATGTTCTCCTGTATATTTCTTCTTCATTTTTTATTTTTTTGGGATTTTATATCATCAAGTTGAACAAAAAAAAGGAATGCAAGTTGGAGAGGAGAGAGAGTCATGTGGTAGTCTAAAATATTATTAGTTGCGAATCATGTGGTTTCAAGACAGAATATTTTTTTTTTTTTTACATTATCTGGCGGCACAGTTGAGCTGTGTGTACACCAAGATCATCGACAGGCTTAAGAGGCCTTTCTATAAATATACATTATCGTGTGCGTATTTCTATACAATTTTCTAATACCATACAAATACTTCTGCAACTCTAAGTCTCTAACAGGATATATATCAGAGAAACTAAATAGGAAAAGCGAACAAACAAACAAATCTCCTTATCAATAGAAATTATAGAATAAAGAAGCCAAATAATGGACTGAAACATATTTGGGATAGCGTGAGCAATAGTTTTTGGGGTACCGGTTCAATGATAATATTGTGTTTTTTTGTTTTTTTGTTTAGTGATAATATTATTTAGTTTGACGTGACACTCGTTAGCTCATTTTGTGTTTGTACAGCTATAGACTATTTTTTTTTCTCAAAAGAAAACCCTAATATGTATGTATAAAGTATTGAAAATGACTAACTTACACAAATCAAACGTTTATCTAAGTTGGTTTTCAGGTTAAAACAAAATTATTACTTGATAGTTAGAAACACCGAGCAACCAATAATATAATATTTTAAAGGGAACTTTAACGAAAAGCACCTGGTACTGTTCACTTTAACGAAAAACCATATTTTTACACTAAAAAGTCAATCCTGGCACTATTCACTTTACCATTTATTTTGTCCTTATCATTAAAACTCAAAGTTTTCAAGCCATTTTCATTAGTTTTCCATATTTTAAAAGGTATAATATTAACGATTGGTTTTTTTTTTATAATTTTTTTTTTGCCAAAAAAAAAACGATTGTTTTTTTCAATTTTTTTATGGGTAAAAAAAAAGTTCAATTAGAGGTTAATATTGTAACTGAAAAAAAATTGAGGTTACACTATAAAATATAATTGACATTTGACAAAAAAATATAATTGACAAAATATATGGAGAGACGCACATGCAAAGACGTCCATTCTTTTCCCGATGAGAAATTCATAATCTTAATACACCCCTCTTGTATGACAAATTTTCAAATCTAACACATAGATAACACAAATTGGGTGAAGTGTAGCCGTTGGGTTTCACACATGGAACAAACAAGTTGATGTTCCACCATAAAATCAATTGACAATATAATAATTAGCCAAATTGCTGATAAGCACATGCAAGATCTCTTGAAATTTACCCGCATCAACTAAGAAATTTCCTTCTCAACATGCCTTTAAGAAATTGAATGTAACGCTTTGAGCTATCATCCTTATGTCCTCGATAATTACTTTCAAAGCTTCTCTTAGGGCAGCAGCCTCTGCTATCGGGATTGTAGTACTTCCAAGATTTCTGGCGCCTGCAGGAATGGGGTTTCCAAATTCATCATGAATCACAAAATCACCTGCTTCGTGCTGATTTGAGACTGAACTCCATCACAATTGATCTTGAGTTTTTTAGCAGGAGGGGTGGGGTGGGTGGGTGGGGGTCCATTTAATTCTTTGAGAGGAGGTCCTCACATTCCGTTGCGTAGTAACATTAGTGTTGGCCTAAAAAAAACTCTTTCCCCAAATGAGCCGCAAGCAAAAAAGAACTGAAGAGGGATGTCGGTTGAGCCTTCTAAAAATTGTTTGATTCCTAGCTTACCAAATCTGTCAAACAATTTGAAGGGCATTTCTAAAGTTTGAACTTCTTGGTCAGCATTAGTACAAGCTAAGGTAGATAACCATTCAAGAAAATCAGATACATTATTATTATTATTACTATTCAGTTGGTCCACAAAAAAAAGGTCCCAAATACTCTCTCTACTTTTCTGATGTCGGGATTGTTGTTGAGGATTCCAGAGAGTGGATGGCTTCAATCACTGGAGTTACTTGTACCCATATCCGTTGTCAAGCTAATAGTATCGCCCATCGCCTAGCTCATGCAGCTCTCCATTCGGAATGCTCGTGTAATTGGTTTGAGGAACCACCTGACCTTATTTTGGATTTACTATTTGAAGAATCTGCTTGTAATTGACCTCTGGGTTCTTTGTCCTCTTTATGAATGAAATATATCGACTTATTTAAAAAAAAAAAAAAGGTTGCCATAAAAAAAAAAGGCTTTTTAGTCAAAATAGTCATTGAAATTTGCATAACACATCACTTTGGTCCCTGAGATTGAAAATCAATAGAAATGGTCTCTGAAATTGTCCATCATCCATTATTTTGGTCATTCCATTAAAAACTCCGTTATGTGTCGCGGAGCTATTGGCCGAAAGTTTGGGCAATTTTCAAAGTTTCATAATTCAATCGTTTTTTAACCAAATTCGACCCATAATATATCAAAGTGAAGATAGGAAAATGTAGAACAAGATTACATTTATTTGGAAGCCCAATAGTTGCCAGAGATGGCTGAAAAATATCCTGAAAGGTGACTGGTCCGCGAGAAAACTGGAAAACTCGTCGGAAACTGGGTACACTTTAAACGTACATAACTTCTTCAATACTCAACGAAATAGAGTGATTCAAAAATGAAAATCATACTTCGCAATGAGACGAAGAGAATGATATCTTTCTCGACAGCTAAATGGCTGTGGTTTGGCCGGAAAACTGTTCAGCCACTTTCGAGCCGTTTTCCGGCCAAACCGCGGTGATTTAGCCGTCGAGAAAGGTACCATTCTCCTCTTCTCGTTGAGAAGTATGATTTTCATTTTTGAATCACTCGATTTCGTTGAGTATTGAAGATGTTAGTTATGAACGTTTAAAGTTTACCCAGTTTCCGGCGAGTTTTCTAGTCTTCCTGCGGACTAGTCACCTTTTAGGCTATTTTCCGGCCATCTCTGGGAGTCATTGGGCTTCCAAATAGGTATACTCTTGTTCTACACTTTCCTATCTTCATTTTGATATATTATGGGACAAATTTGGTTAAGAAACGATTGAGTTACGAAGCTTTGAAAATTGCCCAAACTTCCGGCCAAGAGCTCCGGGACACTTAACATAGTAGACAATCTCATGGACCATTTCTATTGATTTTCAATCTCAATGACCAAAATAATGTGTTATGCAAATCTCAGGGACCATTTTGGCTAAAAAGCCAAAAAAAAAATGGCTTCCTCATGCTGAGAACAAAATGTACAAAGTGGATCAACATTTTCAATAAATTGAGCAACTTTAGCTTGTGGATGAGCTTGATTCTCTTGTGTTTGTAACCAGGTCGTAGATTTAAAAGAAAATTTTCCATTAGGGTTTGGACCCCATATAAACTCATCATCACAATTACCAAGAGGAAGAATAATATCACATGTTTTGTTCAGAATAGCTGGCTCAGCAACTCTTAATAATTTTTCTCTGTCCCTATGAAATCAGATTGAGATTGAATCCTTGCCTGTGTTTATTGTCAATTTTAAAAGACGTCATGGACCAAAATGTTTGTAGCAGCAAACCATAAGAGATTAAGAGGTGCAAAATACAATTGAATTTTTTATTGAGTATTTGTGTCTTTTTATATATTTCTGGGCGGGTACATTTGATTTTATGTGTACAGTAAGATCAGCTTTCAGAAGCCCTCCTTAGTCCCTATATAAATCTTCACTGAACCAAAGCTGAAGATGCATCGAACAAGACAGATAGATATAGAGAGATGACCACCAATTCAAGTTTTTCGTATATGCAAATCTTTGTGTTTACATTGTTTACAAGCCTTCTGTTCATCACAACCAAAGCTAGGCATGGCCACTTTGGCTTGCCAAATGAACATGCACTTGCTCCCCTTTTCATATTTGGGGATTCCATATTTGATGATGGAAATAATAACTACTTCGACACTGTTTTTCAAGCAAATTATTTGCCGTACGGTGAAACCTACGAAAAGGGCCCAACAGGGAGAATTTCCGATGGTCGTATAATTCCGGATTTTATTGGTAAGATACATATAAGAATATGATGCGAGTGTGTGTTTGTTTTAGATTTAATTATTCTATAAATATCTTAAGTATATGGTTACAGATCTTTGAATGTCAATTAATTTTTTGCTGTTGTTGCAGCTGAGTATGCAGAGTTGCCACTGATTCCACCATATCTTGATCCAAACAATGAGGAATTTCGGTATGGTGTCAACTTTGCATCTGGAGGAGCTGGTGCTTTGATTGAAACTCGCGTAGGCTTGGTATGTGACTTGTGAGTTTGCAAGAAATTGGATGTGTTTCAGTTTAAAGTCTTAATTACTGAAGAATACAAAAATCTCACACCAGAAAATTGACAAAATAAACTAAAATATATAATCAGATGACTGTAATCAGAGATTCATTTACATATATACATATACCATAATACACACACACACACACACATATATATTAGCCAAACCATTGTTTGATTTGAAACTTGGATAAGTATTTGTCAGTTTTCATATATTGACTTCATGTTTGACTATCCGTTAATGGTTACCTATTATTTTTCATATACTATATCATACTTCAGGCGAGAGACCTCCATTCTCAAGCAGCATATTTCAAGAACATTGCCAAGTCGTTAAGGCAGAAACTTGGGGAAGAAGAAGCCAACCCTTTAGTATCACGAGCTGTCTACTTGTTCTGCATTGGAAGCAACGATTACCTTTTCCCTTTCGATACAAATTCCAGTGTGCTTCGAACCTACTCCCATGAGGAATTTGGAGGCCTGGTGATCGGCAACATAACTACAGTGATCAAAGTAAATTCTTAGCACTTTGAGAAAATGTTTCATTATATATGCACATAGAGTACTAATAAATATTACTTTTGTGGCAGGAAATATATAACGAAGGAGGAAGAAATTTTGGGTTTATGAACATGTATGATCTTGGTTGTATTCCCTACGGAAAAGCACTAGGATCTACACCAAATGATGCATGCTACGAAGAACTTACACCATACGTGAAACTACACAACAAAGCACTTTTCAAACTCCTGAAAAAGCTAGAGAGTGAACTCACGGGATTCAGATATTCACTCTCCGATTTTAACAAGTTTATTACACAGAGAATAAATCACCCTTCCAAATATGGTATATCAACTTCCTTAATCCTCTTTCGTTATTATGAATATGCATTGTTTAGATCATTTAATGGGAAGCAAGCTTTTTTTTTTTTTTTTTTAAAATAAAAGGATGATAATGGATTAGACGAGTCGAGTTACACATAAGGTTTGGTTATTAGTATACTATAGTAGCTATACTCTCCAAACTCGCACACAAGATGGTCAAAAAAGACCAAACCATGGGATTTAGCCATCAATTACAAAGTAGGCAATTTCCCTCCCCCCAGAGCGATTAGAAATGGCTAAATCCCCAATAGAACGACCCATCCGTCCCCTATCTCCATAATTTTATTAAATAATAAAGAGGGATAAAAATAAATACAAGTGGGGGAACAAAGCCAAAACCTGCAAATAACAAAACAATACATCATTTCGGGATACACATTATCCGTACATTCGTATAGTATGTATGTCAATCTGAAAAAACTGACATGAAACTTTCAAGAAAAAAGCAACTTAAATATTACTCGATCTGGAAAACTTGAGATTGACTAATCCGTTTTTTCCTATTATTTCTTTTGACTTGTGATATTGTTGGCAAAGGTTTCAAGGAAGGGAAGATGGCATGTTGTGGCACTGGTCCATATCGAGGAATTAATAGCTGTGGAGGGAAGAGAGGTATCGAAGAGTATGACTTATGCGACAATGTTACTGAATATCTTTTCTTTGACGCTGCTCATCCAAATGAAAAGGCCTACGAGCAGTTTGCCAAGCTATTTTGGAGTGGAAATCCCGACGTCGCTGCGCCTTACAATTTGAAAGCACTATTTGAATCCAATCAAGAATTAATCAAAGATATCTGATATGCATGTGTTGATGAAGTGATACATGCAGAATCGTAGCTTGGCTTGCTCAGTTGTCAACTTGTCAGTATTTGACAAATAAACAGCCATCTGATAAGCACTATTATATACAGTGCTCATGAATGAGAATGGTCACCCTATTTCTACTTTTGAATTCAAGTCTCAATTCTTTTCCATAAGAAACAGCACCTAGGATTTTTTTTGTTTGTTTTAATCTTAAGCATTGAATTTTTTTTATCTAAGCGAAAGTTTACACTAAATTAACTTAAATTACGAGGAAGAAGATGAAAAAAATTACTGTGTGAGATGCAGAGCAAAAAAATCACAGTGAAACATCATTTCTAACCAGCACAACCACTCTAAAATTTGAATTATTCTTTTGAAAGTGGGACTTTTCACGAACTCAATCTGGAAAAACTCATAAATGAATAATCACTTTGTGTTTTTTTACTTTTAAAATTTTGAGCTTGTGATATTGTTGTCAAAGGTTTGAAGGAAGGGAAGGTGGCATGTTGCGGCAGTGCTCCATATTGAGGAGTTTATAGTTGTGGGGTAAGGAGAGGTGTCAAAGACTACTATTTGTGTGACAATGTTAGGCCATCTCCAAGCGAATGGTTCAGAGGGTCGAAAATAGTCCGAAAATCGTCTCCAACCAAGGGCTAGGCCAGAGGGCTCGTGGGCCCCAAGAAATTTGAAAGGGCCAAAGGGCCAACTGGCTGTCCCAATCCAGCCAGCCAGCCCCGGGTTGGGCTAGAAATTCTAGCATTCCTGTCGAATATAACCGACATGAATATATTTATAAATATATTTCTGTCGGTTATATCCGACAGGAATTCTAGGCCAAATTTCAAATGCAACGGCTAACTGACGTCAGCTAGCCGTTTTTTTATTTTATTTTTATTTTTACGGTTTTTATTTATTTATTTATTTTTTTACACAATTTTTTTTCATATAACTTCTATTTTACAAAATTTGTTTCATATGTTTTTTAAATTCTATTTTTTCCCTATAACTTCTATTTTACAAAATTTGTTTCATATATTTTTAAATTCTATTTTTTTTCCTATAACTTCCTAAGCCATTATACAACATTAAATTAAATTAAGTAACATGAAACAACATTAAACAATATGAAATAACATTAAATAACATTAACCAACATAAAAATTATACAACATAAAAAAAAACATTTAACAACATGAAACTTAAACAGAATTTTTAAAAACATTTAACAACATAAAACTTAAACGCTTACTCCATGCTATTTTTGGCCCAAAGATATGCAACAAGATTCTGTTGTATGTACTTGTTTGTGGCACGAGAACTTATCATTCTATAGCGCCTCATGTACTCATTTATAGAGATACTACCAGTTCTTGGATTGAAAGGCAAATTAGGCCCATCATATATTTTTGCACGAGCCCTTCTTGACCTATTTGGATCTTCTTGGTCATCATCGGACTCTCCATCAATATACCCATCTCGCTCATCCTCCACTATCATATTGTGTAATATGATGCAAGACATCATGATGGAGTCCAAATTTTCTCGAAGTAAACACTCGAATACATGACGCCTCATCCGGAAGCGACGTTTGGCATGCGCCATCACTCTATTTCGTGGTTTGTAAGAGCGACCAGCAACATAGTCACCCCATTGAGGTTGTTCCTCAGTTGGCTGACACACCATGACCGCAACCATGGCTACTGCTCTGTTTTGTTTGTTGTGCCTTACTTGAACTTCTTCATCAGACTCCTCATCTTCTCGTCTCATTTGCGCCCATTTTTCTTCCAATTTGGAATTGGATGAGGACCCCCAGTTGGAATCCGAAGATGATCCAAAGTTGGAATTCATTGCAAATTTGAATTGAAAGAGATTGAATTCAAAGTTGTGTGAATTATAGCTCAATATCCACCCTATTTATAGCAAAAAAAAATTCAAATCCAACGGCTAACTGACGTCAACTACAACGGCTAGCTGACGTCACTTAGCCGTTGAATTTGAATTTAAGTTGTAGTTTTTAAATGATAAATTATGTTTGACCCTCGGTTGGAGACGGTTTTTTGTGACAGGGCTAAAACGAGCCCTATGACCCTTTGGCCCTCGGTTGGAGATGGAGGCAAATATGGCCCCTGTACTGTTAATTAAAATATTAATATCTTGAAGGACTAGAGGACTAAAACGAGTCTTCTGGCCAACATTCGATTGGAGATGGCCTTAGTGAACATCTCTTCTTTGACTCTGCTCATGCAACTGAAAGTGACAACCAGCAGTTTGCCAAACTATTTTGGAGTGGAACTCCAAATTTCACTGCGCCTAACAATTTGACGGTGCTATTTGAATCCATTCAAGAATTAAGTAAAGATAGTTCATTCGCCATATTTATTGATGAAGCGAACATTCTGAATTGTAGCTTATGAATTGTTCAAGATTATTTTTATAAGATAATTCTACTCGTAAATGATTTTATTACAGTTGGGGTGTGCAATTGTATTTATTTTCTATGAGCTGCTTCGTATATTCGAGAAATTGGGTGTGTGTGTAATAGCACACGGTATACAATGTGTGTGTTGAATTTTATAAAACTACGTTTTTTTTTATCTAATAATTATTATAAGTTGCCGTATTATTATGAGCTCGTTTGGAAGTGTTTTTGAAATGAGCTTTTGGTGGAATTGATTTTAGGTTTCAAAATTTGAAAAAAAAAAAAACATGTACTTCTTGTAGAAAACAACTTTTCCAGGATCCATATGTATCTTTACTAAGATTGGTTTCTAAAACATTTTCACAAAAAACGCTTTCAATCATTTTAAAAATACTTCTAAACAATCGATGCATTATTTTATGTCTTTCGACATGTTGATCAGTTTTTAATTTAATACAAACACAACATAAATATAAAGAGATAAACCCGAATACTATCCATGAATAAAAGTTGGAATTTTCATTTTTTAAAATTTTCGATTGCATGTAGTCTTGGACCAGGAGCTAACGTTTGGGCCAAGCCCATGGAAGCAAAACCAAATGTACGAGAGCCCGTTTTACTTTACGTGAATCACATGCCATCTCTCATAGTCATTGCACAACGTAGAACACGTGTTCAACTATCGTTGGATCACCGCCCAATTTCTCTCTGCCGTGACGGTGATATTAGCAACGCTTCCGAAGGCGGAAAGCTCCCACATATTCTTGCCGCGACACGCAGCCCTCCTCTTCCACCGCTGAGACTCTATCCATCTATCTCTCTCTCTCTCTCTCTCTCCGCCAATATTTGCTCGGGAAAATGGTGAGCACTTCATCTACTTCACTCTCTCTCTCTCTCTCTGGGGTTTGGCTTGTGTTATAATTTCAGTTCTTTTCTGGATTGATGATCATCTGCAGTATGATTATATGTGCGATTTTGGTGTTCGATTTTTTTGAAATTTTTTTGCTTGATTGTGAGAAATTCATGAAATGGTGGGTAAATTAGAAGTTGATGGTGGAATCGCATCCCTTTTGATTATCCAACGACGATTATTCTATGAGTTTGTACAGTTGCATATGCATTTTAATTTTGATTTGATTTTATATTTTTGCAATAAGTGCCTGTTGTATATGTGGTTTTTGTGTTTTGCAATCACAAAGTATGGATTTTGATTTTTTTGGTGTGATGATATTTTGAGCCTGAATTTTACATTTTGGCCTTGAACTTGGATGACTAATTTGAATTATGATTAGTGTAATGGCTAAAAATACTTATTTAAAATAATTGAAAGCGCTTTTAGAGAAAATGCTTTTGGAAAAAGCATTTAAAGTGTTTCATGCTTCTTGCATGGTGATGGAGCAATAAAGTGATTTCCCATGATTCTATTACTATTTTATTGGTTCCAAAAGTATTTTCATCATAAACGCTTTCCATAATTTTAAGCCTGAATTTTACATTTTGCCCTTAACTTGGATGACTAATTTGAATTATGATTAGTGTAATGGCTAAAAATACTTATTTAAAATAATTGAAAGCGCTTTTAGAGAAAATGCTTTTGGGTTCCAAAAGCATTTAAAGTGTTTCATGCAAAGTGCTTCTTGCATGGAGCAATAAAGTGATTTCCTAGGATTCTATTACTATTTTATTGGTTCCAAAAATATTTTCATCATAAGCGCTTTCCATAATTTTAAAAGCATTTCCAAACGAGTCCTAAGAAATTGAACCTTATTTAGCATTTGTTCCGCATTTGTTGGTTTTTTCTTCTTCTTTTGCTTGGTTGTAGTGGTGGTTAATTTTTCAATGGCAGGTATAAGTATGTCAGTGATTTATCAATCATTTGGTTTGTTAATAGTTTGGAATTATGAGATGCTTGAAGAAACCAGTAATTCTTTGCTTTAACTATGAACCGAGAGTTGATAAACCGTGACGGGAAAATAGCAAGGTGTGTTTTGGTTTTGGATATTTGGAATGTTGCTGTATGTTTTCAATTGTTCTGTGATTGGAGGAATGAAGTGAAAACTTCTGTGTAGCCATACAATTGCTAATTTAGTACTGATGCATTGTGGGTATTTGATGCATTTTGGTATTCGTTGAATTTTCGTAGGCGAATGCACGATCAGGGATGGCTGTTCATGACGAGTGCAAGATGAAGTTTTTAGAATTGAAGGCAAAAAGAACTTACCGCTTCATAGTTTACAAGATCGAGGAGAAGCAAAATGAGGTTATAGTGGAAAAGCTTGGCCAACCAACTGACAGCTATGAGGATTTCTCTGCAAGCCTCCCTGCTAACGAGTGCCGATACGCTGTTTATGACTTTGATTACGTGACGGAGGAGAACTGCCAGAAGAGCCGGATTATTTTCGTTGCTTGGTGAGTTCTAGGCTTTGTAGATCTCGTTCATTACTCTAAATGTATATATCATTATGTGTTCCTTGGCTGTTACACTCATTTAATATTTATGTATGAAGGTCCCCTGACACAGCGAAGGTGAGAAGCAAGATGATTTACGCGAGTTCGAAGGACACGTTTAAGAGAGAGTTGGACGGAATTCAGATGGAGTTGCAAGCTACTGATCCTACCGAAGTGGGTCTCGATGTTATTAGAAGCCGTGCTAATTGAACGAAAAGCATCGTCGATGAAACGAGGTTCATCTATACAATCTGGTCTTTACAGTGACATGTTTATAGCCCTATGATCGTCAATTTGGTTTACTATTGTACTTCGTTGATGATTCGACTTGTAATTCGTAGATTATTGGTACCTCATTTAGGCTTGATATATAAAACCAATATGGTGGTTTATTGGAATGGATATTGCATCTTAGTAGGGAAAGTGGCCTCCCTTTTTGTCCCCATTTTATCTCACAAATCCCCTGCATGCGGTCCCATTTGAGTCGACGTGGCCACGTGGTAAAAGTATTTCCAAACTCATTGTTAATTTTAAACCTAAGGAGGACCGTTAAGTCCCGCTAATGCTTGTTTTTTACGCATGACTATCTTGGACTGGACGGTTTGTAGGAATAATGTTTTTTGTGTTGGCTTGGTCTAAGTCGAACTAACATTGTTTTGTTTTTGGTGTAATGCCAAACCAAGAAGCTAGAACGTAGATGTCTTAGACTAGCATTGTCATGTTTTGGTGTAATGTGGGACTAAAGAAGCCAAAAAAATTTGGTGCTCCAGAGTAATGGATATTTCGGATGTTTTAACTTAAGTCCCCTAAAAAGCTGGATAATCAAAACAGCATTGTCCTAAAAAATAGCGTCTCTTTTCCATTAGGCCTTTAACCAAATAAGAGAAGTTTTTCTGTGTAATTGTCATCAACCATTACGCGGTATTATTAATTCAGTTATCTAATACAGATTTATTTATTAATATTATACTTAAAGTTTGTGACATATCAACCTTGTTTATCCACACATTATAAGACGATCAATAACACAAATATGACAGTAACACACACTAATATATAGATACTCAGAATGCTAAAGAACCATATTTATATGGTGTCATTTTTTCAACTAAACCATGTTAAGACAGTTTCTATAGAAGAAAGCAAAATCCCAAAGATTATAAACTCTCCAATTTCAACTGGCAAAGATTACAAAAAGTAAAAACCAATGAAACCACCATCCAGGATGCAACCAAGGGTCTGGTCTCCTCAGGGAGACAATCTTCCGGCTAAGTATATAGAGAGATTCTCTCTCAGTTGAAACGCCGTATCGTCAGCGGCAGATTCACAAATTTGTTGCTGGTAACCGGGATCATGATGGCGAGACGATGGCATTTCATCTTGCACCTTATCCTCCATATCAATCACTATATTGTGCAGTATACAGCAAACAAGAATAATCCTCGGCAGCTTGTTCTTATCCGGCTTCCACATTACGCCTTGAATTATTTTCCACATCTCTTTCAGCCTCACCAACGCCCTTTGCGCCACCATCTGCGTTGCAAAAATCCGCTTGTTGAAATCAGACTCATGCTCCCAGAGGCGGCCTCTTCTGTTGTAAGGAGTGAGAAGCCACGGCAAGAGAGGAAAGCTGGAATCTCCTACTATGTATTCTCTCACTTCTGTTCCTTGTGAAAGCACTAACTTCTCCCCATTTAAGCAATCTCCTTCTTCGGACATCTTGAAAAAACCTGAGCTTTTGAGGACCATGTCATCACTCAGACTTCCTGGCCATCCTGTGATTATGTTACGGAACCTCATGTCTGGATCAACAATTGCCTGCAAGATCATGCTGCAGTTTTCCTGGCCATCGAGCCAGACATCATCTGATGAGTCCGCTGAAGGCAGAGTCATCATGATGTGTGTGATGTCAATTGCACCGCAGCAATTTGGAAGGCCGCGAATTTTCTCAAACTTGGACTTTATCTCCTCCATTTCACCCTGCTCTTTAGGCCATGACAGATGGTGCAGAGATTTTTCTTCCATTACTTCCACAAACCGCCAGGTTATGTGCGAAACAGTGGATTGGTTCATGCCAAAGCATTCACCGATACTGCACAATGAATCACCCGAGCTGAGCCTCCTAAGAGCGATAGCAACTTGGTCATTCAGACATAATGGCTTGTTATTTGAGTAGCAGAAGGTTGACCTGGCCATCATATCTTCCTTTACAAGCGAACAGATGTAGGCGAATGTCTTTATCGAAATTTTGAAGAAAGATTCAAATTTCAATGCGCCTTTAGATTTTGATTGACCTAGAAAGTAGAAAACAAAATTTAATCATTTATCAATGTGAATTTCAGAACCTTTATGCCAATGTCCTTGGCAGAACCAAAAGATCAGAAAAACCTCTGCAAAAGAGGATAGAATTCATTGAACCACAAGAGTTAGCGAAGTAATATAAATATAGTCTGAAATATCATCGAACACAAGCAAGGTCGAAAATATACTTTAACTCCTTGACCACTGAAGAGAACTATGCTGAACAAAAAGTAGGTCTTAATTACTGTATTTCATTCCAGGTGCAAATCTAAGTTTCTCAGTGAAGAACATAACATAGAGGACATTTGACATAAAAACTGGAAAGTTAATCTTTCGAGGTATAGGTATATGGTACACGATCAAATCGCCAAAATCTTATGCCGTTCTGTTGTACAACTAGCAGATGGACCTATCTTTCCTAACAAGAAAGACTGCAGACACCAAAATCCTGAATAAATGATAAAATGTGATTCCAAACTTGTTTAGCGATTTACGCCCTAGTGGAATGGCCTTTAACTCCTATACCATGTTCTCTTGAAAGCTATTGCTGTTTCTTTTTTAATGTTTATGCAATCTACTCGATCCAGATAAGTATACGGACACTCATTTTGGACGACTGTTGCTTGAGTTCTGTGGCTATGGACTTAATCTTGTCCACCTGATCAGACCAAGTTACCGTAGGTCCGTAGTGTTCCACACAAAGGATCACCCTAAAGGGTTGACAGAGCAGCATATAAGAAGTAAATACTCAGCACGAAAGCTATCTTCTATGAAATTGGAAAGACTTCATTAAGAAGTCTGCATTTTTTTGTATTTCATGAGGTCAGTACATAGAATTCTACACTTTTTCATTAAAAGAACGTCGCTTTGTATAGCTTTCAAACAAAGGATTTAAATCAAACAGCATAACTTGAAACTAATAGATTACCCTCGCTATATAAGATAAAGAAATTTCTGAGCCTAACCATGTCATCCAAGGACACAACCAAAACAAAACCTAGGTGCCCCATAGTTCTCTGTCTGCCGTTCCCTCTGCTATATGCCTACAAGTGTTTTCCAAATCAGTCCACTCACTTTGTTTTGATTGATTGAAATACTGGTTTAGGACAGTCCAAAACAAAAAATCTGTACTCGTAACAGGAACATTATGTTAACTGCAAAATCTAAACATATTAAAGTATCGCTCTTAGGCCATAACTCTCAGCAAAATCCTACAAACGCCAAGATACAAACAGGTTATCCTGAATCTAATCAGAAGACCAGGTATGCTCACATTGAGGAACCTAAGGTTAATGCACAAGAAAAATGAAGAGAAATACACTTGGGAAGGGAATGTATAACACAACCTTATCTCAAGAAAAAACATTCATGGCGCAATACCACAATCTAATCACCGAAAATAATGCAGCCTGTTTTAAAATTTCAACACGTGCTTAGAACAAATTACTGTCATGAACACTAACAGGATTGTCTGCTAAGAGAAACAACAAAATAAGAAATCAACAAAAATCAACTACTTATATATCAACCGGAATTACAAACAAGGAAACCGTTGACGAAGTTATATATTAGCATCATAAATTTAATGGAAGGAATAAAGCATAAAACCTAAAATAATACCCTAAATAGTCATCAAACTATGAATGCTATGCTCTGAGCAACAACAACGAGTACACGAAACAAGAGCTCGAAAAACACGAATCAACAGAAGCTAAGAACTGTAAGATTGTAAGATTATATACCACCAGAAATCCACTTGCAAATATGATTCACTAGTCACAACAAAAATATCCAATTTCTGAAAACTGCATTGAACCCAAATCCTAATATTTCATCAAAAAAAAAAAAAAAAATCCAAGAAATGCCCTCATAAGCAACAAACCATATATATCCAAACCAATTACCAATGCATATATTTAAAGACAACCGATTAAAACAAATTAACCAACAAAACAACCCGTGTAAAAAGATAATGCGAAAACACAGAAGCAGCAACAGAGGAATATTTGTACCAGTAATTCTCTGAGAGAAGCCATCCCACCAACATTCCAGGGTCTGAGAGTCTGAAGCAGCTAACACATTCTGGTCAACCTTCTTCTTCCTCCTGGACCCTCTGATCGGTCCCATTTCAGAACTCAAAAGCAACAACAACAAACTCCAAAGTGTTTGTCAGGCAAGAAAATCAAACAATTAAGAATCCTACACAATTCAGAGAAAACCCATCAGCCAAAAACCTGAAATTTGAAGCCTGTGAGAGAAACAGAGAGGATGAACAGAAAGAACATGATGTCTGTGTATGAGAGGAGATGGTTTGGCTTTAAAGGATCGGGTTTTTGGACGATGAAAGTTTGTAGCTTAGTGTATAAATATATGCGATATTAATGGTGTTAATTTTTTTTATTTTGGTTGGATTTTAAAGCATGCAGTGAGAGTATATAAGTTGAAGAAAAATACGTGAAGGAGAAGGTTGAAGATTGCAAGTGACGCGGGATGGTCGAGAGCAAGACAATGCAGCAAAGACAATGAATATATATATATATATATATATATATATTTAAGTTTCTGGACATGAAAGACTTCCGACTGCCTCTTTTTCTCGCTCTGTGTGTGTGTCAATGTATTATATCTTTTTCTTTTGTCCTTTTCACCAACAAAATATGGAGGAGAAAAAAAAAAAAAAAAAAAGAGGTTGATTGAAGTTTTTGCAATTATGAAAATTTTGGTGTATGGAAAATCTTTTATTATTATATTTTCAAAAGGATAATTACAGAGACGAAATTCAATTTGTTACCTTAAAAAAAATTCAAGGGTGCCTCCGCTTTGGTTTTTCCGTCAATGAAACGTGTCACTTGATGCTAGGTCCGTTAAAAAAGGTTAAATGCGCATTGCACGTGTAACATTTTCAAGGGAATCGACTGCTTTTAATGTTTTGATAACACGCGGCGCACATGCCTCACTTAAGCGAATCAAAATTCATGTAACGGTTCAGGCAGTTTCTTTCTTTTTAGTTTTTTTTTTTTAACAACGATATTTTTTTTTGAACAAACGACATTATCTACACTAAAGGGGTGGGAGAGTGGGCTAAGCCTCACAGTGAGCTAGCAATAATGTGGTTCAAATTCGCATTTGGCGAGAATCGAACCTAAGACCTCTCACTTACAAGTGAAGAGGAATACCACTAGACCGTAGTACTAAGTGGCTTATACAAACGATATTAGATGAGGCGGAATTGAACTTAGGACCTGGGGAAGAAGAAGAAGAATTAAAGAGGTTAAAAGAAGGTTTTGCAATTATGATAATATTGGTGTATGGAAAATCTTAATGTCACAGCCCGTCCCGAGAAATATTTATCGTCAATGTGAAAAGACTAGTTTACCCCTCGACGTTAAAATGTGTGGTGTGTGATTTGTACAGAAGATCCACAAGAGGTTATTGTGTCTATTTTGGCAACTTTCTCATTAGTTGGAGTGCTAAGAAGCAACCTACTGTTGCTCATTCATCAACAGAAACTGAGTATCAATCTCTTGCTAATACAGTTGCAGAATTCACATGGATATGCAAACTGTTTACTGACATTTCTTATTCTCTGCCTCATTCTCCCAAGATATGGTGTGACAATATCTCTGCCATTTCATTAGCGAAAAATCCTATTTTTCATGCTCGAACAAAGCATATCGAGATTGATTACCATTATATTCGTGAAAAGGTTCTAGCCAATCAAGTTTCTATGTAGTTTGTTTGTACACATGATCAAGTAGCAGATATTTGCACCAAGTCTTTGTCCAAGCCTCGGTTCATCCTTCTTTGTGAGAAACTACAACTGAGAGCACCACAGTCTCGTTTAAGGGGGGGGGGGGTATTAAGGATAAAAATGTAATTACACCTTCAAGGGATAATACTTAGAGGCTAAGGAATGTTTAGTTAGTTAGTTAGTTTTAGTTATTATTCCTTTTTTTGTCAACTGTGATGACTGTGATGGTTTTGTATAAATACCCAAAGTGTAAAGTTATGCATTGAATTAATGAGAACTATTTTTCTCAATAGGTGACTCGGAGTCCCGGTACTTCATGTGTTTTAACCATTAGATTTTTGTTTGAAAATACAAAATTAAGATCTAACGGTTAACACACTTAGTGTGCTAGGTATTCCGAAGCACCTAAGAATTTTTGGAAAAACTTGATATAATATCAAAACATCTGACCGTAATAAGACTAGTGTCGTTGTTCTTGTTGTTGCTTTTTTTTTGTTCGAAATGTAGGAATTTTATTTAATTTGAAATGCGAACGGATACATTAGCATCTTCTACTAAAAGATTAAAAAGAAACTCCAGACCTAATTCATCCTAACCAAAACTCCCGCCATGCTTAATCACGTGCGCCGCTACTGCATGAGCTGCACGATTACATTGCCGAGAGGTAAAGCAAAATCTCACCAACTGGAACAAACTCACCATCCTCTAAATATCTTGGAGATAAATATCAAGTGTCACGTCAGTTGTGATCTCCTTGTTAAGCATTTCGATTAAGAATCATCTCCATACCTCGCCTTATTGCTTCAGCCTCCACCATTATTGCAGCCGCAAACCGTTGCCCCCCCCCCCCCCCCCCCCCCCCCCCCCCACAACTCCTCCTGCAAGTTTGGGAATCCTTGCAAAATCTCTAAGAACCCAGCCAACACCCCCTACCTTTTGTATCCTTCCGCCATGCCGCATCACAATTTAGCTTCAAAAATCCAAAACTAGGCTTCATCCATTTAGAACCATTTCCCCCGTTCCTCACCAAAGCCGAGGCACCCTCCTCAAGATCTCATTTGTTCTGCCTCTTCACCTCTTCCACTGTCATAGCCTCATTAAACTCATCTACTTGCTGCTTCCACAAATCAATTGCCGCATGAGGTAAGATTCGAATCCCCTTAAATATGGCTTCATTCGTACTTTTCCATATTCTCCACAAACCAAAGGCCACCTGCTGCAACACCCCATCCCCATCATCCTCCTTATCCTTCCTACCAATTTCTGCCATCCCTCCATAAAATCATGCACCCCCATAGTTGCCATATCAAGTTACACCGCCGTCCCGAACCAGAACGCACGACTAAACTCGCAATCAAAAAATAAATGAGCCTCAGTCTCATCTAGGGCACCACACAGTTCACACTTATTCACCACCCGTATACTCCTTCGCTCCAAATTGTGCCTCACAGCCAACGCCCTCCTACAAGCGTTCCAAATAAATAACCGGATCTTGTTCGGCACCGATAGAGACCAAATTTTCCTCTACATTCGTCCCGTCGATCCACCTGAGCTTGACATCTCCCCCCCCCTCTTTTTCGTCCAAACTCCCCATTCTGCATCATCTCCATGGCAATTCCCGATTGCACGGAGTACAACCCGTTCTTTGTATAATGCCAAATTCGTTTATCCAGACATCCACTCCTACTAATAGGAATGGTTAGTTTCAAGCAGCTCCGTCTTCCGCCCCTGCATATCCGGAGTGATTAAATCACACACCTTAAGATTAGAAACCTAATTCCGCATCACCGGTTTAAAAGAATGCGGCTTAGGTATCCATGGATCATGAGCCACAGTGATCATTTCTCCATTCCCCACCCGCCACCGTAGCCCACGATTCAATACATGTCTCCCCGATGATATACCTTTCCATCTCCACGACGATTTATTCTGTTTATTAAAGTAGAGTTAGGAAAATATTTCTCCCGCAGTATGGTCCCAAGAACCGAATCAGGGTGATGCAGGATCCTCCAACTAATCTTGGCAAGCATCGCCAAGTTAAAACCTATCAAATCACGGAACCCCAATCATCCAACCTTCTTACTCATTGTCAATTTATCCCATGCTACCCAGTGACATCCTTTAGCCTTGGATTGCCCTCTCCACCAGAATTGCGCAATGACTCTCTCCATTTCCTTGCAGGTGCCCACCGGTAGTTTAAAACATGCCATGGCATGATTCGGCATTGCCATAGCAACTAATTTGATCAACACTTCCTTCCCCGCAGGAGACAAAAATTGGTCAGCCCACCCATCAATTCTACTCTCAATATTGCGACGTATTGATTCAAAGACCGCTTTCTTCGAATGCCCAAAATCTGCCTGGATCCCCAAATATTTTCCGAATCCATCTCGAGCTTGAATATTTCGCGAAAATTTTCCTTTTTAGCTTCTTCCAACATCCCTTCCCAATAAATACAGAACTTTTCTCTACATTAATAATCTGTCTCGAAGCCTTCCAGTAGTCCTTCAATATTTTAATCACCTGTCCTGCCTCCCTTTCATCAGCTTTACAAAAGACCACAAAATCGTCTGCAAAGAATAAGTGAGAAACTAGAGTTGCCCCCGCCGCCACCCTCACTCCATTAATCAACCCCTCCAGCTCGTGCTTCCGAATATAAGACGATAGAGCTTCCGCACATATGAGAAATAAAAACGGTGACATAGGATCTCCTTGCCGCAATCCCCTCTCCGGTCGAAAATAGTCTGATGGTACTCCATTCACCATAACACTATAAGACACCGTAGATATGCATTCTCGAATCCATGCACAAAACCTGGAGTGAAATCCTAAATTCCCCATGACCTCCAACAGAAAGCCCCATTCCACACGATCATAAGCTTTTGCCATATCTAATTTAATCGCCATAAGACTTATGTTGTTGAATAAGCACAGTTGGCTCGTTTCCGTAGCAAATAGTGGTAGTAAGTTGTAACCTCCTCAACTGGAGTCTCTGTTTTAAGGGTTTCTTTTAATCATGTTGTTTTGTTTAATTTCGTGCTAAATTGATTTAAAACAAGAAATGTGAATTGTACATCACAGTGTTAAATTAATTTAAAACGTTGAATTGATCCGACTATTTTTCGTCCAAGAATAACATGCGCATTGTAGTTCACTTTTTTTTAACGGTATTTCTGACTCATTTTATTTCTCAAAACCACACAGTGCACATGTTTCACTTAAAACAAATTAAAACCTGTGAATAATCAAGCTGAAAGTTTTAGAAATAACACCTCAACTTATATACAGATTTTAATTTGTTACTTAAAAGAGGTGCCAACTTGATTTTTCAATTTTCAAAATGCGTCAACCTAACACAAAATTCAACTTTCTATCCAAAAAATAGGAGGCGCTTTGCACGTGACGCATTTTCACCAAAACTCTGGATCGCTTTTAGTGTCTAAAATAACATACGGTGCACATGTTTCATTTCAAATGAATCAAAACCCATGTATAATTTCATAAGCCATAATTTTTTTTACACACATGATTTTTAGTATTTAGATCGAATAAAGCAGAAAATAATCTAGAAACGTAAATAAATAAATCCATCACTTAAAAAGTTGTTATGTTCTTAACTACGATCATTCCACCGTTTAGTGACTAGAGATCGAAATAGTTCCAGTTCTAAGTCGTTGTACCTGTCAAAGTAAATGGGACGTATCGCTCGCAAGATGTTCATTTTTCGTTTGTCCCCTCTTGCAATGATGCTTTTGAACCAAACTCGACGCTTTCTCCACCTCATTTCAAAATTTCAATTACTTTCGAACACAAGATGGTGCTAGCATTACACTAAGGGCACGTTTGGTGGACCGGACTAGATCCGATGGGAGTATATTGTCCAGTATTTAGTCTTTAAGACTTAAGATACAGACGACTCAAACACAAGATCCCGAATGCACGGGTTAACATCATAACACTTAACTGCTGGAACAATAAACCCTTCGTCAGCCGGTATTGCATATAATTTTAACAAGAACGACCATTTGCTTTGACATGGAGTTCAAGCAAGGAACAAAATCTGCCTCGTCAATAATAATGAAATATCTCAGTTTTACAAATCTCTGCCTCAAACTAAGCTAAATGCAGTAAACAAAATTTCCCAAAATCGGACTCACTAACAACAACCTGTGACGTTTCAACCAATTCGAAAATGAGTAATGTGTTTCTCCCTACATGTAATTAATAGGGAAAACTTGGGACAATGCCTGCAGGCTACATGCTTAACTTGCATTGGTTTGCTTCTTTGGACACGCTGAAGAAATATGTCCCTTTTCACCGCACTCGTAGCACGTCCTCCTCTTAATCTTACCACTGCTCGCACACAACCCGCTAGGATCAACTCCAGTACCCGCAGCTGTAACATCTGGTGGCAAATCTGTGCTTCTTGTTGTAGCTACTGGTGTATTAGCGGTGCTTGTAGTTGTAGCTACTGGAATCAGACCGGTACTTGTAACTGTAGCTACTCGAATTGAATGGGTACTTGAAGGTGTAGTAGCAGCCTTTGGACAAGCTGAAGAAAGATGACCCTTTTCACCACACTCATAGCAGGTCCTCCTCTTAATCTTACCACTAATGTCACTCAACCCACCATTATCAGCTCCTGTAGCTGTAGCAACTGGTGTTGGATCGGTACTTGTGGTTTTAGCTACGGGTGTTGAATGGGTATTAAAAGCTGTAGTTGCAGACTTTGGACAAGCTGAAGAAAGATGACCCTTCTCACCACACTCATAGCACGTCCTCCTCTTAATCTTCCCACTGGTGGCACTCAACCCACTATTATCAGCTCCTGTACCCAAAGATGTAGCAGCTGGTGTAGGATCGCTACTTGTAGTTGTAGCTACGGGTATTGAATGGGTACTAAAAGTTGTAGTTGCAGACTTTGGACAAGCCGAAGAAAGATGACCCTTCTCACCACACTCATAGCACGTCCTCCTCTTGATCTTACCACTGATGTCACTAAACCCACCATCACCAGCTACTGTACCCGTACTTGTATCTACTGGAATGGAATCAGTGCTCATAGCCGAAGCTACAGATATTGAATGAGTACTAGAAGTTGTAGCTGCAAGGTTTGAAGGAGTCCCTGCTTTTTTCAGAGGTACTGCACAGCTTATCTTGACAGGTCTTCCACATACAACCTTCTGATCTAACTTCAATGCCATAGTCACCGAGAGGCTATCAGAGAAATTTACATGAGCATAACCCCGAAATTCCCCTGTTTCCTTATCCTTACCAAAATGCATAGATGAAATCTTGCAATCTGAGAAAAGCTTCCTCATATCATCCTCAGTAATATCCCATGACAAATTTCCAACATAGATTTTATTGTATCCCTCCACAATTTGTGGGGCGAAATCAGATACTTTATTTGGTTTATTGGGTCGAGTTGCCTTGTAAGGCTGGATTTTCAGAAACAGTCCACCCCTGAGATAAAACGAAGTTTCATTAGAATCCTGTAAGAAGCAGCAAACAATCCTACAACAACAAATTGGGAAATGTCCAAACTCACATTTCAGCTCCATCAAAAGCCAAGGCTCGCTTGGCTGCTGCTTCTGTCTGTAAAAACATTAGCATGTTAAGATAAGATAGATGATAAACAATCTAGTATTTAGCATGAACCTAGAATTCAAAAGAATTCAGACTCAACATCCTCATTTTGATTTCTAGCAGTTTTTCAAAGTCAGTCCATCTTTAAAAGGAATACATTCATATTTAATGATGAATGATGCTAATCATCGAAAAATAAAAGATTCGCATAAATTGATTCAGAGGTTGCCAATCGGATTTGAGCAATAAGCCTGTTGTGATTAACTCATGAACTCTTTCAAGGTATACATAAAGCTTCTTGAGGGTGAAAAATTCAACTCAACTAGCGGAAGAAGAAGTGTAAGCAAGACGTACTTGTAAAAATCATATCCGGCAATCTGAATGCCTGTATATCTCAAGCTCAAACTCAAGGAACCAGGAGAACTGGGAAGCTAACATTCATTTAAGAAGGTGTTTAAAAAATATCGACAGGTGATATCATAACATTTGCCAATACAAACTACTAACTAGACTTTCCTGGTGGGCAGTCTCTAATTCTTTAGGTTCTGAAGAGACTTTCAATTCCAAGTTACATTAGCAAGGACTGAAATATAAAGTTTTGAATGCCGAATTTAATTCACAATTTCTTACCTTAAAGCTAATAATAGCAATTCCTCTAAACTTCCCACTGTCAGGAAACCTCAGACAATCAACTTCAGTTATTGTACCACAGCTTTCAAAGTAACTTCGAATATCATCCTCGGTCGAGTAATAAGGAATACCTCCCACATAAACTTTTGTCAGAGCATCCCCACTCGCTTGCCTAAAGAAACGAAACACGCACAGAATGAGGCAAAAACTAAACCAAATTTCACACAGAAAGCAGACACCTTCAATCCACATCTCCTCCCAAAATACACAATTAGTCAACCTCCCACTCAAAAAATTAATTAAAACCCTGAATGAAACACTACCAAAATCACTATGCAAATATACAAATTGAGGAAAAGGGTTTAGTCAAAAATCACCTGTCAATGTTCATATCTGTCTCATGGACAATTTGCTCTCCATTCTCAAGCTCACTGCCCTTATTCTCTTCCTCGGTTTTCGCCTCCGTCTTCCTCTTCTTCTTCTTTTTATTCTTCTTCTTTGGCTTCTTACTCTCCTTCTTCACAACACCATTTGCCTCTGCACTCAAGTCTCCATCTTTTCCCCTCTCATCTCTCTTCCTCTTCTTCTTCTTCTTCTTCTCATCCTCCTCCTCCTCATCTGAACCCATATCCCTCTTCCCTTGCTCCCCCTTGTTTCCCCCCAAATTACCACCACTGCCATTCACACTCACCACCTCTGGACCTCGCAAAGACAGGATCTTTCTGCGTTTTTCCCGCTTGGACAATCTGGGTTTCTGGGTTGCGGAGTCCAAAAGCACTTTCAGCGACCGGGGGGTCGATTTCGGGTCTGGGTTTTCCGACCCATCTTTTGTCGGGTCGGTTTTAGGCTTAGCTACCGATTCTACTAACGACTGAGCTAGCTTTTCCCTGAGCTTTTGCTTCAGCTTCCTGTTAGACAAAACCATCTCTGCAACTCTTCCGAAGCAATGGCTTGAACTGAACTCTGAAGAGGAAGAGAGGGGAAGAGGGGCCAAGCCGCCAAAAGCCTAGAGGCGTAGCCCTGGAGAGGTTTCGGTTTGTAGTGAAAACGGAGGTAAACGTAGTCGAGATTACGACGTCGTATTCGTGGTAAACGTAGTGATTTGGGCTTGGGCTTCAGATTTTGGGCCGGACGATATGAGGCTTATATTGCGTTTGGGCTTAGGAAAGTTTTTAATTTTTTAATTTTCAATTTTTAATATACCAAATAAAAATTGGAAGAAGAAACCTCTTTTTTTTTTGTCAAATGATATATTTTGTTAGATTAGCTATTGACGGGGTTCGAACTCACACCGTTAGGTAAGGGCTCAACACATTTCCACCATTATGGTAAAAAATCACATGAGAAGAAGAAGCTTCTTTGGCAGCTTAAACTGAAATAGTTTCGAAGTATATTAAAAGAAACGATAAAATATTAATTTTTAAAAAGTCTTTTATGCTAAAGGTATCAATATGAAAAACATGCAGTTTGTCAACATAATCGCAAGCAAGGTCTAAAATATCGAGATTTTCCCGATATTTCTATCGAAATTTCCGTGTTTTTGGACTACCGATATTTCCGATATCATCGATATTTTAGACCTTGATAGAAACTCTATGTGGTACTAAGTCACTCATGTATCTTACCATGCAATGTATAAAGTGTAAAATATTTTACTAATTCATTATATATAAATGATTATGGTGTTGTTGACCCTAAAAACTACAAAGCTTACGTGGCGCGCAGGCCGAGTAATTAATAAGCTAACTACGTCCTTCGGTTGTGTGCGGGGCGTGCCAACTCGTCGGCCGAGCTCGGCCGAGGAGTAAATTTTGTTGATGTTGCGTTGGGTGCGCGGCTGACTTCTGCGTCTTGCGATTGCGGCCGAGAAATGAACACGTCTCGGCCTCTTGGGCTCTTGAACCTGAAGACAAGGTTGCTATTCTTACAAAGTTCGCGAATCATTGGAGCACTCCTCTGACGAATCATTTTCTGACTCAATTTGTGGCTCAGAAATTTGAACTTTTTCTTCTAGGCCTACCACACTTTCAGTATCGACCGAAAAAATAGGTGGCCTTTGTCCTTCTTCGGCCGTCTCGACAATTTTCTTAACCATTCGGCCCCTTGACCGATACTTAAGAAAATAAGAGGGGGGGGGCAATGTTTGGGCCCAAAATGACAATTTGGGCCGAGTGTAGAATCATTCTCGGCCCAGGAGGCCTTGCGACAAGAAGACCATGGATCGTTCAGCTCGTGGGCCTCCAAACCTGGGTCGGCTAGGTCATAACGCAAAACAAGTCGAGTCCTAGTGCAATGAGGAGTCTCGGCAGGATTAATAACCTGGAAGCGAATCCGGCTTGGTTAAGGACTAGGTTCACAATCCTAGTGAAAATAAGACTGGTCGAGTTGGTGTTGATCCGGAGGGAATGACCTAGTCCGAGTAGGATTTCAATTCGGATTCAAGGAGATCCGGTGCTATAAATAGGGGAGGTTGTGCACATTCAAAGGACCTCCAATTCAACACACAAAACTGCCATGCGCAAACCCTCTCAACAACTTGAGACTTTTTTTATTTTCTCTTTTCGCTGACACATCTTTTGTTGGCATCAACAGCATTGTGGAAGCAACCGGTGATATCTTAAGTCGACATAGATAGCTCTGTCACCGTAGAATCAGCCGATCTCGCAGTATCTTCCGTTGGCATCAACAGCACTGCGGCGAGAACGGTTGGTTACCTATCCAAGTCTCGGTCGAGAAGGATTTCTGAATCCTTATTGGTCGAGGTCATCTCATCAGCCTTCTCGGCGAAGTGAGGTGTTACAGTTATTACATTCGGCACATTGAAAGCCGAATTCGATTCGCGAACTTTGTAAGAATAGCAACCTTGTCTTCAGGTTCAAGAGCCCAAGAGGCCGAGACGTGTTCCTTTCTCGGCCGCAATCGCAAGACGCAGAAGTCAGCCGCGCACCCAACGCAACATCAACAAAATTTACTCCTCGGCCGAGCTCGGCCGACGAGTTGGCACGCCCCGCACACAACTGAAGGACGTAGTTAGCTTATTAATTACTCGGCCTGCGCGCCACGTAGGCTTTGTAGTTTTTAGGGTCAACAGGTGTGTTTAAACTTCTTTCATTAATTACTACATATTTTCTACACTCACATTGTTTGCCAGCTCGCTATATAATCAACTTAAATCAGTTAAATCCATCATGCAATGCATTTACTTCCAATTTTTTGTGATAAACTAATAAATAATTGACTAAATAAACATCCTACAAAGTTTCAATAAAAATTTCCAAGTTTTTCTTACAATTTCCATGGTTTTTTTTCAATTTTTATCGATATCGATAATATCCCGATATTTCCATCGAAATTTCCGTGTTTTTGAACTACCGATATTTCCGATATCATCGATATTTTAGACCTTGGTCGCAAGAAACATTATATAAAAGAACAAAATGGCACTGAACATGGATTAAAACCTCTCCGAACCAATCTTCACTCAACTTTGTAACCAACAAAACACAGAGTTGTAAGGGTCTGGAGAGAATCATGCACAAACAACGCTTAGAAAAATCTCCTAATCATACATCTACTTAAGTCACCAATACAAATTGACTGATAGAGCAATGAGATAAAATGAATGAATAAATAAAACCAATCAGTAGCACTTGATAAAAGTCAGGGCGTTTTTTGTTAATCAGATTACTTTATGTGTAATTTTCAGTTTTCTATAACTTTAATTTTGTTGTCTTTTCAATTTCTGAATGTAACTTACAAGTGTTTATAAATTTCACTTCTTGCTGGAAGATGGGATTTGGACGCTTTAAGTGATGAAAGATTCAAAGTTTTTTTTTGAGATTGTTCAGCTTTTATTTTCTAGTTCTCCGTGATTGTATGATAGTACTAGAAACGACTCTTTCGGAGTTAGCAAATCTCTCCTCGTAGTAGAAGATGATGGACCTTATATTTCTTTTCTCATTTCACTTAATTCATGGGAACTTTAACGAAAAGCACCCGGTACTGTTCACTTTAACGAAAAACCATAATTTTACACTAAAAAGTCAATCCTAGTACTATTTACTTTACCCTTTATTTTGTCCTTATCGTTAAAATTCAAAGTTTTCAAACCATTTTTATTAGTTTTCATTTAATTTATTTCTTTATCATTATCACCATGCATCAAAAACATATAAAAAAAAAAAACTTCTAAACACTTACAACCATATAGAATGACATTTATTTGCAACACTCATCATCTAGCATCAGAGAAATATCTGTCACCCTCATTAACTGACTCCACCACTATGTTGTCAAAACTGCTATATTTTGTCAGTGATGCATGGTGGCCAAAGTTGATCCGACAAGATTACGAAATTTGAGATAAAATAGAAACTATAAGCAGATAGAAACTGAGACTTGGATTGTCAGTCCTCCCCATTCCATGTCATTCTCATTCCCTCATATATTCTGTGGTTACGGTTAAGCCACGTCAACATTTTATATTGATTTTTTTTATAGAAATAATAAGACAAAAAGTAATGGGAATATAAAATATTGACGTGGCTTAACCGTGACCACATAAATAGGAGGGCATGGGGAGGGCAGACAATCCAAATCCATAGAAACTCACCAAGAAGAAAAGTAAGATGAGATTTTCATGAATCAACGGCTAATCGATAGTGATCATGTCCTGTGAACCCTCGTCACTCTTGAATGTGAAGAGGTGAAGGGAGTAGGATTATCTCCCATTTTTTTTCCCTTCCTTTCCCTTCCCTCTTATTTGAACGGTTACGGTCAAGTCACGTGAACATCTTATATTAATTTTTTTATAGAAAAAGAAAGACAAAATAGAGAATGTGAGAGGAGATGATAGAATGGGATGAAAAGACGAGGAAAGAGAATCTTAGTGCGAGATGAAGAAGAGAATCCTAGTCCGAGATGAAGAGCGATTTGCGATAAAGAGTTTGTAGGACGATTGATGAAAAATATTAATTTAATGTAAAAGTTGAAAAACCGTTTCTAATATATTTTTTATTTTGAATTTCTATTAAATTTTTTATTTCTAGTAAGTGGTGGATTGCTCTGGTTGTTAGAGTCTTTCTTTTTAATTCACTGCATCTTGGGTTCAAACTCTCTCCCTCCCGCCATTTAGTATTACGGTCTAGTGATATTCCTCTTCACTTGTAAATAAGAGGTATACGAACTCATTTTCATCTTATTTTGATTACTGAACATTTAAGTAAATAGCTTCGATAAAAATCTGATTCTGATTCCTCCTCAAATTAATTCTTCTTATTTTGATTACGATTACGTAGACGATCCAGAATATTGTACAATTACTATCACTGCCCTTATTTGTATCTTTGACAAATCTAGGAAGTTTTTATGACTTCAGTACTATGTTCTTGTGGTTTTGGTTATTGTTTATTAAGATCAACATCACACGGCAGCCAATGCAGCATTTTCAAGTAAGGCTGCAGCCTAAGTCATCTTCTTTTTTTATTCACCCAATTTAGTACAATTTTTGGTCATAGGTTTCGTGGGGGTTTATATATATATATAACTCTTTTTTTGGTTATTCAACTTTCAAACATTATTGTAAATAATAGTCGTTAATATCTCACTCTTATTGTTCGCATTCAAACTAAGGCTTTCTAGTTTTTCGAATCTCTCTCTTTCAAGCAGTTGTAATTTCAAATTTGGCAATCGAAGTCATGTAGTTTGCTTCAAATTTTGATTAAGGGCTTCCGGAATATTATTGAGGATGCTCATGTATTTTCCGTTTGTAACTGGGTCAAGTTTTATGTCTTCTCCGAAGTTTAGTTTCTCAATATTAATAAAGTCTCATTTGTACTGCCGAAGTTCCAAAATGAAATAGATTTCAATGAAAGACGATCACTAACTAATTAATTTGACATTTTTTTGGGCATGTCAATTGAGATCTTAAACAAATTAATTACCAAAAAAAAACTGTCCTCAATTGATATCTTAAAAAAAAAAAAAAAAACTCTCTTAAGTGAGATCATGAACATAACAAATGGAACTATATATGCTAAATTAGATGTTAGATTAGAGAGCCGACGGGGTTCAAACCTACACCGTGGTGTAAAGGCGACACTCCTCTTCACCACTGTGGTGGAAGGACACTTGCAAATGGAAGTATATATGCAATTTGACCTTAAAAAATAGTTAACTAATACTAAGCATGAAAACGGTTACGTGTATACATAGCTATTTTATTTGATGGCATGCTTGCGGGCGTAGGTTTCTTTGCTCAATTGGGTATTACTAAACCCTCAAACAAATAGATGAACTCTTTCAAAACCTCAATCAGTCAGTTGTGCCGGCAATATTGTCTATATCATTAAAGAATCTGCAAATCTTATACTCCAATTGGGCGTGAAATTCAAAATCTGGATTTTTAGTCCATCGTTTCACATCAATTTGAGAAGCGGAAGCTAAGACATGTGAAGGGAGTAACACCCAAATGAAACTGAAGATGTCTCAAAACAAAGTCATACGATAGAAAGAGGTGGACTCAAAATAAAAAGTGCTCTTAATTGCATTAATAACCTGAACATAAGCATGACCATACTTGTCAAGAAAATCCAGCATAGAACGAAGAGATCGAACATTTCTCATGATTGAAAATAAATAAGTCATCAACCTATAACACATGAGTGGGAGGGCAACAATCCCACAAAATTAAGATAGAAGTAATCTGTCTAGTAGAATAAAGCAAATTTAAACCTATGGTGGGAACTTCCTCTTTGCAAGACAGAAAAAAAGTGGAGAAAGATGGTCTCCCTGACGTACACCTTGTGAGCAAGAGAAAAACTCATGTGGCGTACCAATACCGTTTACCAAAATAGAAAGCCAAACGAGAAAATTCAAAACCATAAATCACATGAAGAGAAAAACCCATTTATCCACATTGCCACAAAAAGACTTTTTGTCAATAAAATTGACCCTTCTGAAATAATTTTAACTTATTGTCCATAAAATTCCATTCTAAACCAATATAAACAAAATCAGATTTTTGTTGTTTTTAAATTCTTCCTTCCCAATGAATCTTAGTATGATCCTATCGGATAAATAAGTCTAGTCAAAACCATTGATCTGGTCTAATTTGAAGGCACATTAATTTCCCGTCGACCAATTGGACAGAATACGGTGAAGCCTCCAGAGAAGAACCTATACTTCAAGGCAGATCAATATATAAAGCGATCTTTTTGTCATATTTTTTTGTAATTTGTTTTAGTACATTATATCTAGTCTTGTAGTAAACTTAGTTCAACAGCTAGAGATATGGTGAAGGAAATAGCAGATGATTTGTTTGGAAAATTACCAAATGAAATCATTTGCAAAATTATTTCTTTTCTCCCTTCAGAATCTGCATTAGAAACCAGTTTAATTTCAAGTATGTGGAGAGGCCTTTGGAATACAACTTTAGTTCAGCGGGTCACTACAGATGCTGCTGCTGCTGATGCAGTTTCTGAGTTTCTATCTCACTTTGACCAACATGATCCCTTAGGGCATCCCAGGAAGCTGCAACTGCACTTTGGGAAACGCAGTGATCTCCTATTGGCTACAGTTGCAGCCAACAATAAACTCCACCTGGAGTTTTCCACAGAGAATCAGGAAATTCCAAGGCATTTTGGTTGGAACTTGAAGCTGAATCACCAAAGGGTCCAAACCCTAATTTCCCACCAGCCTTCTCCCTCTACTTTCTTTGTCAAAATTCTTTACCTAAAATCAGTCAGCTCTTTTGGCAATGAAGCAATTTCTTCTATGATTCCGATTTTCGAATTTCTCGAACACTTGAAGATCATTGAATGTGAAGGGTTACAATCTTTGCATATCGAGTCCAGTCCAAGGCTACTCAGCCTGACCATCTTTGACTGCCAAGATCTGAAGTCTCTCCACCTCAAAACTTCAAAACTTCGATCTTTTCGATACCGTGGTTTTCTCCCTCAGATTTGGACGGAACATCATTTTAACTTAGCAGACGCCATGCTCGATTTCAGGCAAGGCCCCATCCACAGCGGATTCAAAAGTACCGACTTTGATCCTATGTTGTTAACCATTAAAAATGCTCAAGTTCTCACACTAAGCAAATGGACTTTTCAGGTGTGTTTTAGTAGTATTTGCATTTCTTTAGTCTTAGCTTCAAACGTTCAAGCTAGTACAAACACACAATAATTATAAATTATTAGTCCGAGCAGACTGCATCATATGTAATCGATATTGTGTTTGTAACATTATTATAAAAAAAAAAATACCGAAATGTTCTTTTTATCAATATTGATGCACGTCTATGTTTAAAGTTTGATTATGTTTTTGCAGACATTGATCTGGCCATCCCTTTTGTCACTACAAGCAAACTTCATATTCTACAAGCTGAAAGAGCTACGGTGGATTGATAATCGGGAAGAAAGATGCAACAGCGATGCTCTAATGTCCTTTATTAAATTATGTCCAGCTTTGGAGCAACTCTCTCTAACTTGAGGTTTCTTTCACTCGAAAATCTTTCTTAATTTTGCCCTCTTAAGTAATTTTGTATGTGGTCAAATAAAAAAAATAAGTATTAATTATCAATGCCTTTTTGTTTGTTTCCTTTGAAGATAAAACCCAACTGAAAGATATATATTTTGTTTCCTTGTTTTATACCGTGTTTGACTATGTAATGCAGGATGATCCTAAAGGAGATTGCATGTCAAGGACAGCTCGATCCTAGAAGAAAGTCAGAGGCCAAACAAAACTGGCTAATCTGAAAGTGATTAAGTTGGCGGGATTTACTAATCAAGAGGATGAAATCACTTTGGCAGAGCATAAATTATAGAGTTGCAGCCAATTACCATAATCATTAGCAGCATCAAGAGTGAGAAATGAGTATACAACATGCTAACATGGGTCTACGTACACACGAAATTCTCAAGTTCGGATTTTTTGCTCCCTAGTAAAAGGTGATGTGATCGACTCTATGTATACATGATGAAATTGCCTTGCTCAAACGATTTGAAAGCATGTGCATATAACAGATCTGGGTTACTATCAGTTTGTCAGTACAAATCCGTCGACTAATACGGTGTGTGTCTTTTTACACCAAGTTTGAATTTCTTTCTCTGTCTGATAAGATAATTAATAGTATTGTCTATTTAAAAAAAGAAGCGTGTTCAAACAAATATTTGAAATTTGAAGCCCTCTGCATATGAAAGTTTAGCAAATGAACATGAACAAGAAGATCACAAAACAAACAAGGCAATTCCACTAAAATGAACTGACATCAGAAACCAACAAGCTCTACTTCCTCTTACAACAAAAAATTAAAAAGAACAAACCCTACAACAAAAGGTACATGAAATTTAATTTAAACCCTCCCAAATGACATGAAATTCGAATTATGCCCTAAGAGACCTTCAGTTGAACAATTGCATCCCATCAAATCTTAATCAAGCAAGGATGGACTAATTTCTAAAAATCATTGTTGGGAAGGGGTTCATGGGTCCTATTACCAATGAAGATGTTGTCATAGACAAGAGCTGCAATGGCCGCACCAATTAGTGGGCCAGCCCAATAGACCCAGTGGTGGGTCCATGACCAACTGACCACAGCAGGCCCAAAGGACACAGCTGGGTTCATAGATGCACCATCAAACGCACCACCAGCCAAGATGTTTGCACCAACAATTAAACCAATTGCAATTGGTGCTACAATCCCTACATTCCCCTTCTTTGGATCCACTGCTGTGGCATACACCGTGTAGACCAAGCCGAAGGTCATCACAATCTCAAACACTAGAGCATTCCATACCGATACGCCAGACGATAGTGAGAATCCTGCCGTTTCCTGCAGGTAGCCGGGTGATTCGTTAACAAAAACATCAAGTTGGGTATGTGTATAATCAAAAGGACTGTGACAGTAGCTCACTAGCAATCATTAATGTACGTAAATTTCGGATTATACCAACAACTAACAATTATTTATGCGTGCGTGGACAACTGTTGTTAGCACATCCAATAAGATCAACTATAAAGTATAAGCCAACAAGCTCCTTAATACTTACCCATCCCCCGGTGGCAAACTTGAGCAGCAAGCAAGCGACAACTGATCCCAACAACTGTGCAATCCAATACAAAATGCCCCTCAAGAGTGTTATGTTTCCACCAATGAATGCACCAAATGTGACAGCAGGGTTTACATGACCACCAGAAATATTTGCACCCACTGAGACCGCCACAAAAAGTGCAAATGCGTGGGCTAGTGATGCAGCTACGAGCCCCGACGGCGTGGTTGACGCATTGTCAGTAAGCTTGTCTGCCAAAATTGATTAAATCCACTCATTAGGTCACTGAATTAGACAACCACACGTGGAATCGTAAATGAACAATGTATATCAAGCTGACGACTCTCTATCACGTAGTACATGCAAAAAAGAAAGAGGCTAGTAAATTTAGATGACGATTGAATCTTTGAAACCATGCGTTATTAAGAAATGAATCAGCAATGTATATCAAACGCAGCCGAGCCTGGAACAATTAAACGAGCAATTTCATTGAAAATACAGAAATTGTTGGATTGGTGTCTTACTGAAAGCCATGCCAGAGCCTTCCCCAGCAAAGACAAAAATAAGCATGGAAAAAAACTCAGCCAACGCAGCCCTAATTGCATCAGGTTGGCTTGCCTCTCCCGGCGTTCCAACTGCAATTCTGTTGATTGGCATTTTCGTAAATTTCCAGCTTTCTTTTCTCTTTTCTTTCTAAATTGCTCAAGAGCTTCGAAATCCTCAGTGTTGTGCTTAATTACTTGCATGGGATTTCCCTATAAATACCTAAACTAACTGCGGTGGAACCGGTATATCCGGTAAGCGGTAATGAGGTTATTAATCTGTAGGACCAGTGAGCTAACGACCGTGTAGCAGGTTTTTTCTCGGTGCCAGATGTCGGTGGCTTTACAGGTCACGAGAGCGACGTGTCGTTCCTGGTACTGCGGCACGTTTGTGGTGGAGATGAAATTTGATCTACGGCTGAATCGGCAAAAAGAGGAACGAGAAGACTTCGGATCGCCGTCCATGGGACGTGGCGGGCCCCGCTTAATGATTGTGTAGTGTATTAGTGGCGAGAGCGGAATGGCCGGCGAGTTTTTGGAGGGGGGACCAACCGACGTTTGAATATTCAAAACGCCGGTCGTTTTCGTAGTGTAGGGGTGCGTCCATGGAGCTAGAATTGTGTCGGCTGCGACGGTCCTACAACGACCATTTCTCCAAACTGGTTTATGTCGTATGCATAAACACGTGCTTCAATTTCCAAATAGTGTGTGTTATACACGCAAATTTTGTATAAATTTGTAGGGCCCGTCGTCTTTGATGATTATCTATTTTTGCGAGTATCAACAACGACTTAAGCGAATGATCGCTCTCATATGTACTTGAATTTAAATTTTTATTTTCGTAATTTAATTTAGTTTAAAATAGAATATCGTTTATAACAATGTAATTGAGTTCTCTTTCAACGATGAACTAAATAAATTGTAATTGATATGTTGTTATGCTTAATAATGAAATTTAAGACTCGTTTAGAACTTTTTAAACGACTGAAAATACTTTTAAAAGAGTAAAAGCACTAATTAAACTTTAACAATCCTATGTCACGTATACCATTGAATTTACAAATTGTATGCTTATCATCAAATTGGGAGAAAATTGAACACAATTATTGTATAGGGACTGCAATGTTCGACAAAGTTGTAGATTTTTATATCCTTCGAGGTCACATCGAACACGAATAAATTAATCTAAATACAAAAAAGGATAAATCTAAATACATGCACTCCAGAAGATTTTATATTATCATTCGAGTTCATCTCGAAAACGAATAAATTGATGTAAAGAAATTGAATTGATATGTATGAACTACAACGTTCCAAAATAATTGTTTGTATGCCGACAAATGACTGCCTCAATTTTTCTGGTTATATTAGGACCGACCAATTCTTGGATGCTAAGTGGGATCAATCATTTTGCATTATTTGTATGATTCAAGTGTTTGTCCCTATTGAAAAAGTTATCCCACTCCCTCTCTCTAACTTGAAATACTTTTAAAATAATTAAAATGTTATAAATATGTAAAAGTTAGCGAGATAACCTTTACTAATGACAGGAGCGAAGTAGGTGTAAAATATCACACTGAAACTATAACACAAGAGGATGACAAATAAAAGAGGGAGGAATAGATACTGAAGTTATTAATCTTTCCTTTCTTCTCAGTATATCTCTATGTCATTTAATAGCAGTCGGAGCGCTCTATTTATAGAGCGGCTCCATACAAACAGGTTCTTACAGCTTGAAATTTACAACTCATAACTTTGAAAATACAATCCTTTTGTTTCCAAAGTCTACATCACATTTGTGGGCATTGAAAAATCTACCAAGGCACTGTGGGCATTCACTAACCCTCCAACATTTTCAACACTCCCCCGTGGATGCCCACATATCAACATCAGTTGCCTCGTTAAAACCTTGCTTGAAAAAACCCAGTGGGAAAAAATCATAGTGAAGGAAAAAGAGTACAACTTTACCTGGATTGTTGATATAGTGTTAAGTATGCTTATGTTGCCTCGTTAAAACCTTGATAGGAAAAACCCAGTAGGAAAAATCCTAGTCGAAGGAAAAAGAGTACAACATGCACGTATCATGGATGATCCCCCTGATTCCGCATTCTCCAAATTTAGCTGTTTGGTAACTAACTTTTGAAACGTGCATTTCAGTAGGGACTTAGTGAACAAGTCTGCCAGATTTTCATTGGAACGGATTTGTCTAACTTCAATAACCTTAGCCTTCTGAAGCTCATTTGCGCTAAAAAACTTTGGAGACATGTGTTTAGTCTTATCGCCCTTAATGAATCCTTCCTTCATTTGGGCAACACAGGCTGCATTATCTTCATGGATGACAGTTGGATTGTCTGTCTTCGAAGGTAGATCACATGAATTCCGGATATGATGGATCATTGATCTTAACCAAGAACATTCACGACTTGCTTCATGTAAAACAAGTATTTCTGAGTGATTGGAAGATGTAGCAACTAGTGTTTGTTTTGTTGAGCGTCATGAGATTGTTGTATCTCTATTCTTGAACACATATCCAGTTTGTGAGCGGGCTTTATGCGGATCATAGAGGAAACCAGCATCTGCATATCCAGCAAGGATCTGGTCATTTGTGGATTTCTCTGAGTAGAAGATACCCATGTGTGCTGTCCCACGAAGGTATCGCAATACATCTTTGACACCCTTCCAATGACGAATTGTTGGAGCAGAGCTATACATTGCTAACAAGTTGACTGAAAAAGCTATATCTGGTCTAGTACATTGTGTTAAATATAATAAAGCACATATTGCACTCAAATATGCTACTTCTGGACCAAGGACCAGTTCATCATCTTCTTTTGGATGGAATGGGTCTTTCTTAATGTCCAGAGAACGAACGACCATTGGCGTGCTAAGTGGATAAGCCTTGTCCATGCCAAATCGCTTTAGGATTTTTTCAATGTAAGCTGATTTGTGGACCAAAATTCCACTAGCACAATACTCGATCTGCAGGCCAAGACAAAATTTCGTTTTTCCAAGGTCTTTCATTTCAAATTTGTTTTTCAGATATTCAGCAGTTTTATTGAGCTCTTCAGGGGTTCTAACTAGGTTCATATCATCGACATATACTGCCACTATAGCAAATCCTATGTTGGATTTCTTAATGAACACACAAGGGCAAATGACATTGCTGGTATACCCTTCTTTGATCAAATACTCACTGAGACAATTATACCACATTCGTCCAGATTGTTTCAGCCCATACAATGATCGCCTTAATTTGATTGTGAGCATACCTCGTGATTTGTTAGTTGTTTCAGGCGATTTAAGTCCTTTTAGGACTTTCATATATATGTCAGTATCTAATTCTCCATATAGATACGCGATGATGACATCAATAAGTCACATGTCAAGTTTTTCTGAAACCACTAAACTTATTAAGTAACGGAACGTAATTGCGTCCATTACAGGAGAGTATGTCTCCTCATAATCAATTCCAGGTCTTTGCGAAAAACCTTGTGCAACGAGCCGTTCTTTATATCTTGCAACCTTGTTTGTCTCATTGCATTTTCTTGTGAATACCCATTTGTAACCCACGAGATTTACATCAGGCGGAGTTTGAACTACTGGTCCAAAAACACTTCGCCTTTCCAAGGAATTTAATTCTGCCTGGATTGCATCTTTCCACTTAGGCCAATATTGTCTCTGTTTACATTCATCAACAGAGCGGGGCTCAATATCATCACTTAATATGATTTCAGTGGCTACTGCGAATGCGAACATATCGTCGATTATTATTTCATTCTGATCCCACAATTCATTAGTACATGCATAATTTATGGAGATTTCTTTGCTCTCATGTACTGCTGTCTCTTCAGGGACATGTGTCTCATCAAGGACATTTTCTTTTTCTGGAAGTTCATAATCATGAATTGTAGATTTGTCATTCATTCTCTCTTCCTGAATGATTTCATTTGGATTCAGTTGTGCCCTTGTCTTTCTCTTTCGAGAGGTTGAATCTTCTGAACCTGGGGATTTACCACGCTTCAGGCGTGCACCAGATGAATCATTCGCTGCCACTTTATTTTGTCCAACAGGGACATCAATCCTTGCAGGTGCATTTGCAGCTGATATATGTGATTTTGTCACTTTCATATCATCATTAAATGCATATGGCATTTGATTGGCAATGCTTTGAAGATGAACAATCATTTTCACTTCATTTTCACATTGAGTGCTACGTGGATCAAAATGAGTCAATGTGGGAACAACCCATGTCAGCTCTTTCCGTTCTTCTGGAACAATATTTTCTCCCCCTAATGACGGGAAGATTGTCTCATCAAAGTGACAATCAGCAAAACGAGCTGTAAACATATCACCTGTCAGGGGTTCCAAATATCTAATGATAAATGGTGAATCAAAACCCACATAAATTCCCAGTCTACGTTGAGGTCTCATTTTAGTGCGTTGCGGGGGTGCAATAGGCACATAAACAGCACAACCAAAAACTGGTAAATGTGAAATGTTTGGTTGATGCCCAAACACGAGTTGTACTGAGAAGTATTGGTGGTTGGCTATAGGTCTCAATCGAACCAATGATGCAGCATGTAAGATGGCATGTCCTCATGCAGAAACTGGCAATTTTGTTTTTATGAGCAGAGTGCGAGCTATTAATTGAAGCCGCTTGATCAATACTTCTGTTAGACCATTTTGAGTATGGACATGAGGAACAGGGTGTTCAACATCAATGCCCAATGTCATGCATTAATCATCAAAGGTTTGAGACGTAAATTCAATAGCGTTATCAAGTCGGATTAACTTAATGGGGTAATCTGGGAACTGTGCTCGTAACTTAATTATCTGAGCAAGAAGTCTCGCAAAAGCTACATTTCGAGTATACGAGAGACAAGCATGTGACTATCTGGTAGATGCATCAACCAAAACCATAAAATATCGAAATGGTCCACAAGATGGTTGAATAGGTCCACAAATATCCCCTTGAATTCTTTGAAAAAATGGTATGGATTCAGCATCAACCTTTAGTTGTGATGGTCTGATTACCAACTTCCCTTGAGAACAAGCTTTGCAAATATGTCTGCTCAATAATGGATGTCCATTAGAATTGGTAATGATCCTACACATCATTACCAACTTCCCTTGAGAACAAGCTTTGCAAATATGTCTGCTCAATAATGGATGTCCATTAGAATTGGTAATGATCCTACACATCATGGTGTATCCTGGATGACCCAGACGGTCATGCCAAAGCATGTAAACTTTTGAATCGATGAACTTCGGGTTCATGACAGTATGTGATTCAACTGTCTTTATTTATGTATAATACAATCCACTCGACAAACCACGCAACTTCTCCAATATACGCTTCTGGGTATCATTGGAGGTAATGCATAGATACTCCACATTTTCTGCATTTTTCGTTTCAATGTGGTATCCATTTAAACATATGTCTTTGAAACTCAACAACTTTCGAGTAGATCGAGTAGCATACAACGCATTTTGTATGGACAATATTGTTCCATTTGGTAACATAATCTGGGCTTTCCCTGAGCCTTCAATTACATCTGATTTGCCTGATATTGTTGTTACCCTTACTCTTGTAAGCATCAAGCTTAAGAAATACTTTCGATCACGAAGTATTGTATGTGTGGTTGCGCTGTCTGCAAGATAAATATCTCTACCATTTCTCATGTTCTGAGAATAACCATAGTTTTTATCCATGCTTTCTGAGTAAAAGGGGATCACGGTTAAAAACAACTTATAACATGAAATTTGAATGCCATTTTTATTGAATCGAAATGCTAGTTTTAAACTACAAGTTCAGAATAATAAAAGTACATTAAACATAAATGATTCAGTCGGACCGGTATACTTCATTCCTCATTTCCACAATAAAGTCTGAAACATCTGGGTGAGTTGTGTTCAACTGCCCTGATAACTCGCACACTGGATCAGGTATATCCGTTGGTTTAGCATGGTCGAGAAAATTAGTCTCGACACCATTCTCCTTGAGGGAAGCTTGATGTAGATCTACCAGATGTTTTGGGGTACGACAAGTACGCGCCCAATGCCCATGACCACCACACATATGGCAAGCTCCTTCATAATTTCTGGGAGCATTGTTTATGTGAGCTTTGCCTTTGTAGCGATTCACATTTTTGAAGCTCGGGCCTGAATTTTGCCTTGGAACCTGGTTGGGAGACTGACCACCATGGTTCTTGCCTTTCCTGTTCCACCGACCTCGCTTGTGGCCACGTTCTCGTTTATGATTATCGCCACCAGAGGATGTGGCGTTCACTTCGAGGGAAGCAGCATTCACTTCTGGGAATGGTGCAGATCCGGTAGGTCGGGACTGATGATTTTTCATCAGGAGCTCATTGTTTTGTTTAGCTACCTAAATCACAGATATCAGCTTGTTGTATTCAGTGAAGCCTCGCGCTCTATATTGTTGTTGCAAGAGCATGTTAGAGGCATGAAATGTGCTGAAAGTCTTTTCTAGCATATCTTCCTCAGTAATGGTATCCCTACAAAGCTTCATCTGAGAGGTAATTCTGAACAACGCAGAATTGTACTCAACCACTGACTTAAAATCCTGAATCCTTAGGTGAGTCCACTCATAGCAAGCCCTTGGAAGAATCATCGTTGTCTGGTGATTGTATCTGTTTCTCAATGTCTTCCAGAGAGCTAACGGATCTTCAACCGTTAAGTACTTGCTCTTTAGTCCCTCATCAAAATGGCGACAAATAAAGATCATGGCCTTCGCCCGATCTTAAGAGGATGAGCTATTTTTCTTCCTTAATGGTATCTCCAAGATTCCCTACTTCTAGATAAATCTTGGTATCCAATACCCAGGTAAGGTAATTCTTCCCTGTAATGTCCAAGGCAGCAAAATCAAGCTTTGCCAAGTTCGCCATTTTCTTTTCTGAAAGAAAAATGAGATGTGTAAGAACTTGTAATAATATGTATTCTGGAGGTATGTAGTGTTAGAACTTCTGGTTCTTACAAGTTTTTCATTTTGATCTTCAGGCCAAAATGATAAGCACTCGAAACTTCAGGCTCGAGATTTTCAAGATGAATGAGGAGGGATATTGTACCGCACCATTCTCATTGAAATAATATAACATAGGATGAGCGATTATTCCGCACCACTCTAGTAGCAGGAAAATTTAAATACGCATAGCAAGGTGGGCGATTATATCGCTCCACCTAAAATTTGCAGTAAAATTAGATCTGCAGTCCAAGATAGGCGATGATACCGCACCATCTTGGATTGCAGTAAGATTAAATTTGCAGTTCAAGATGGGCGATTGTACTGCACCATCTTGGATTGCAGTAAAATCAACATAAATAAATACTGGATTAGTAATCAAGATCTACACCAAACAAGAAATCAAAGATGTATGTAACTGTTAGGTTGAGAACTAAAAGCAGGCATGAAGCAAACAGTTCGTCGCGAGGGTATATCGCGCAGTTGAGGTAGAAAAAGAAGATGAATAGTAAAATCCTTAGAGGAAACATTTTTTTCTTTTCTTTCTTTCGTTCGGCAAAGAGAAATGAGAAATGGTTAGGTTTTAGAGACTCGTACTGATAACGTGTTATAAATATGTAAAAGTTAGAGAGATAACCTTTACTAGTGACAGGAGCGAAGCATGTGTAAAATATCACACTGAAACTATAGCACAAGAGGATGACAAATAAAAGAGGGAGGAATAGATACTGAAGTTATTAATCTTTCCTTTCTTCTCAGTATATCTCTCTGTCATTTAATAGCAGTCGGAGTGCTCTCTTTATAGAGCGGCTCCATACAAACAGGTTCTTACAGCTTGAAATTTACAACTCATAACTTTGAAAATACAATCATTTTGTTTCCAAAGTCTACATCACATTTGTGGGCATTGAAAAATCTACCAAGGCACTGTGGGCATTCACTACCCCACCAGCATTTTCAACATAAAAATGTCTTTTAAAACTTAAAAATATTTTTTTAAAGTGCTTTTAATTATTTTAAAAGCACTTTTAAACGAGCTTAAAGACTTTGCATTTCCATAAAGTACTTGTTGAATTTTCTTTTTTTTTTCTTTTTTTTTTCCTAAACTTGTTAGAATTTTCTAGTATGTATAATGTCTCTAAATTTTTTTAAAGTTGCAACCTCTTTATACCAAGATGAACTAGTATTTCAGCTCGATCACTACATCTTCTAAAGATCTCACCAGCATTGATTTTCTAACATGTTTTGTCATTTGAGATGAAAGATAATAATACTGAAAGCTCACGTATTATAAAATACGTGATCACATGGGTTATATTTTCACATAATAAGTAAATGAATAAGTATTATAAAGTACGTGATCACACGCTATGGAAGGACCCTTGTGATTCCAAGGATCTTATGGTTGCTCGCTCGATTGCTTGATGGCAGGAATACTTGCGTGTGCAAGCTTGTCCAAGTCAATCCCACTCTATAGATCCTGGTCCTTGCAAATGGTCTTTACCACCGTCTGGTTGTCTCAAATTAAATTGGAGCCTGGAACCGGGACTCTCTAGTGGGAGGTGCTGGCATCATGGCTAGGGATGAATTCGGAAATTTGTTGAGGCTCGCTGCTGGAATTGGCAGGACGTCTCTTCTCCACTGATGGCGGAAGCTTTGGCAGCTCGTGAGTGCGTGGTTTGGGCGGCGTCAAGGGGTTTCTATGGAAGGTGACTCTCTTCAGATTGTGGCTGCTCTTAATGATTCGTCAACTAATGTCTCTCCATTCAGGTATATTATTGAAGATTCAAAGAGTTTTCTTGCCGCAATCACTGAAGATCTTTCTGCTCGCTGTCAAGCCAACACTATTGCTCATAGGATAGCTAGGTTCAGTCTAAATATTGGCAGTCATTTCGAATGGCTTGTCCATGCTCCTAGTTTCATTATTGACCTCCTTATGGAGGATGTTATGTAATCCACTTGTACTGTTCTTCTTGGATTTCTTTGGCCTTAAAATCAATCTACTACTATCGTTTCTCTCAAAAAAAAATACAAAAAAAATACAAAAAGAGTAAGTGAACAAGTATGTCATGTGACAATGTTAAATATTACATGCACGAATTGAAACTCATCAGTATGATCGCCTGCATGAAGTTTGAATTGGAAGTGTGAAATTTCCCAAGAAAAATGACCTTTTGATCTTCAAATTTCCTTTGCACTTTGATCCCACAATACAAGTTATGAAATTAAGAATAAAGAAGAAACAATATATTGTTATAGTAAGTTAAAAGTATGTGTGATGAATCAGCTCCTCTCTCCCTCTTGGATCCAATAACTCTGAAAAGACTGCACTTGAAGTTGCATCAGATTCTTCCTCACTAATGACCATTGCCATTTTGAATTTCCGGAAGCCATTCTGGCATATCCGGAATGTAATTCGCACTGTTTTTGGACGAAAAGCTCTGTGTAGAAGCCTCTTGCAGTTGAAGAGAGTACTCCATATTCCACAAAACATCCCCTATTGTTGGCCACTCAACTCCATATTCAGCCAAACACTTCTCAGCTGTTCTCCGAATTTTCGCAAGGATTCAAGATTCACATGTCCTTGAAGACGGGGGTCTATAATTTTCTCTAATCTTCCCTTCTTTTGCCAACTCATTGCCCATTCTCCTATGTTAACTTGCTCTCGAGGGAGGGCAGGGTATATAGGTGGCCTAGCACATAAGACCTCTAGTAAAACTACTCCAAAAGAGTACACATCTAACTTCTCCGTTAGCTGCTGCCGGCGATAGTAATCCAGATCAAGATATCCAAAGCTCCCCTTCACTGCAGTGCTCACATGTGTTTGATCCAAAGCAGGGCCTAAATTTGACAATCCAAAATCAGCCACTTTCGCGGTGAGGCATTCATCAAGAAGCATGTTTGTTGTTTTCATGTCGTGATGAATTATGCTATCTGCTAAAGAAGCTAAAGTTTAGTCATTAAGTTCGTTGTTAAATAGTTTTGTATATTGTTAGATTAGTTAAGGGCATTAGTGTAATCTGTTAGAAAGTCCACAAGTATATATATTAACATTGTTGTAATTATTTGTGATATTGAATGAAAGAGGAAAGTTCAGTTTCTATATGGTATCACGCCCTTCTTGCCTCCTGATTCTCCCTCTCTCGATCCTCTTCACTCCTGCTCCCAATCTCTGATTTCTTCTTCAATTTTCCTCAAATTCTTCGTCGTTCTTCCTCAATCGCACCCTCTATGTTGTTAATTTGGTCTCTCTTACTGTGATTTGTCATGGCGTCTCCGTCTGGTTCGTCTTCTCCCAGTGCGTCGGTGCAGGTTCCAAACCCTAATCCCTCAAATTCTTCATTTTCTTCGAATTCGTATGCCTTTCTTACGTTTCAAAACATTGGAAGTATGGTGCTTATCAAACTTAAACGCTCCAATTATCTTCCATGGCGTGCTTTATTTGCTCCAATTTTGCGCCGATATAAGCTTCTTGGCGTCGTTGATGGCACCGACATCTGTCCACCCCCTCTTCTTCCTGATCAATCTCTCAATCCTGCCTTTGAGATTTGGTATGAGAAGGATCAGAATCTCCTGATCTGGTTGAATTCCACTCTGTCTGAAGAAGTGATTCCGTTTACCGTCGGTGTATCGTCGTCTCAGGATCTATGGCTCAAGCTTGAACACTGTTTTGGAGGAGTTTCCGATGCTCACATTCATCAGTTACGATCTCGTCTCCAGTCAATTCAGAAAGGATCACAGTCAATTTCTGATTATCTTCAACAAATCAAGGAGATTTCTGATGCTTTAATGGCAGCTGGTGCACCTGTCACCGATCGTGACCTAATTGCTGCTACATTGGCTGGTTTACCTGATGAGTTTGAATCCTTCACTGATTCAATTCTTTTTCGCATCTCTACCACAACTTTGGATGAATTGCATGGTCTACTGCTCACCAAAGAATTGTCTATGTCTCGGCGGAAGAAGCATGTTCCCTCCAGCTCCATTGAGCCATTTCATGCCTTTGCTGCTCACTCACAACCTCCTTTGTTGCCTACTCCACCGCCGCATCAAGCTTTTGCTATTCAATCACAGCCTTCTCAGAGTACTTACAGAGGCAATCATCATGGTAATTACAGAGGTTCTGCTCGTGGACCTCGTGGTCACTACAGAGGTAACAACTTTGAGGTAACTATCAAGGTTCTCGTGGTCCTAATTCTAGTTCTCGCGGCACTCTTTGTCAAATCTGTGGCTCAACCAGTCATGAGGCCATTGACTGTTTTGATCGAATGAATCCGGACATCTTTGGCAAAGTTCCTCCTGCGAAACTAGCAGCTATGTGTGCTCATTTCTCATCCAAGCCCTCTCCTTCTTGGCTAATTGATTCGGGTGCGACTTCACACATCACCAACGATATCTCTAACATTTCCTCTCCTGCTCCTTATCGGGGTGAAGACAAAGTCTACATTGGTGATGGTAAAGGTTTGACAATTACTAATATTGGTTCTTCTTGTTTACATACTCCTCTGCTACATTTAAACTGCAGAATGTTCTTCATGTACCACACATGCAGCATAATTTACTCTCTGCATATCAATTCCTCAAGGATAATTACTGTTCTTTAACACTTAATTCTGATGGATCCTTTGTCAAGGATCGTTCTACGGGGAAGACGCTTTTGCGGGGACCGGTTAAGGATGGGTTTTATCCTCTGCAGTGTTCTTCTACGGCATCTCCATGTTCTGCCTCCTCCCCTACTGCTCTAACAAGTGTCAAAGCACCAGTTCAAGTGTGGCACAGTAGACTTGGTCATCATTCTTCCTCTATCTTCAGACGTGTTATCTCCAAGCATCAACTTGCTCTTCAAGGACGCCCTTCTGTGGACTTTTTTTGTTCCAACTTTGCACTTGCCAAGAGTCACAAGCAACCCTTTAGTACTATTCGTTCTAGTTCTTCTTCTTGTTTAGAACTTTTACATTGTGATCTTTGGGGACCAGCTCCTGTTCAGTCTGTGAGTGGTTCTAGGTACTATCTGTTGCTTGTTGATGACTATAGTAAATACAGTTGGTTCTTTCCTTTACAGTCCAAATCTGAGGTGCATTCTGTTTTTGTTGAGTTCAAGACTTATGTAGAAAATCTTCTTGGCAATAAAATCAAAATTGTTCGCTCCGATTCAGGGGGTGAATTTACTAGCACTGCTTTACAGTCTTTTCTCAAAATTCATGGTATTGTTCATCAATATAGTTGTCCACACACACCTGAGCAGAACGGTTGTGCAGAAAGGAAACATCGTCATCTTGTCGAGACTGCTCGCACACTCTTGGTTGCTTCTAATGTTCCTCATGTTTTCTGGGTAGAGGCATTCTCCACTGCTATGTACTTGATCAACCGCCTCCCTATATCTGGAAAGTTACATTCTCGATGGGAATTATTGTTTCATACTTAACCTGATTACAGTCGACTGAAGGTATTTGGTTGCAGCTGTTTTCCTTGGCTTAAGCCTTATGCTTCTTCCAAATTGGACAGCAAGAGTAAGTCATGTGTGTTATTGGGCTATAGTATTCAACACAAGGGGTATCGGTGCTTGGATCCATTGACTCAGAGGGTTTATATATCTCGACATGTGGTTTTTGATGAATCAACATTTCCTTTTCATCGTTCTCAGCTATCTCCCACAAGTGGTGCCTCTCTGTCAACTGCTCCTGATTCACCTGCTTCTTCCGTTGATTTGCTCTTCACTGTTCCTTATGCTTCCAGCTCTTGTGGATTCCCTACTGTTCAGGCTGTTACTCAACCTGTGCCTTCTTCTCGTGCTTCTCACTCACTGTCCCCTATTCCTAGTGTCCCGAACTCCACTTTTTGTGCAGATCCTGTTGATCCTGTTATTGATGTCACTCTCCCTTCTCCTGCTGCACCTAGTATTCCTTCCTCTACATCCAACATTCACCTTATGCTCACACGTTCCAAAGCAGGGATATTCAAGCCAAAAGCCTTTTCAGCAACCAAGCATCCTCTTCCTTCTTCTATAGATTTTGTTCCCACCACTTATCTGCAAGCTTCAAAGTATGCTCACTGGAGAAAAGCCATGCAAGATGAATTTAATGCTTTGCAATCTACTGGAACTTGGGTTCTTGTTCCCCCTTCTTCTACTTCTAATGTTGTTGGTTGTAAGTGGGTGTTTCGCATCAAGAAACATCATGATGGTTCCATCGATCGCTACAAGGCTCGCCTTGTTGCCAAAGGTTTTCATCAACAAGTCAGCCTTGACTATCAAGAGACATTCAGCCCTGTCGCCAAACCTGTCACCATTCGTCTTCTATTGTCTCTTGCAGCTCAGTTTAATTGGTTTTTAAACCAATTATACATCAGTAATGCTTTCTTGCATGGGGATTTACAAGAGGATGTCTTTATGCAGCAGCCTCCGGGGTTTAGTGATCCATTTTTTCCTAATCATGTGTGTCACCTTAAAAAGTCCCTCTATGGTCTTAAACAGGCTCCACGGGCTTGGTTTGACAAATTATTTCAAGTGTTGCAGTCTTTTGGTTTTCAGCAGTCTTCTTCATATGCTTCTCTCTTTGTTAAAAAAGCTCCAACCTTGGTTATCATTCTTGTCTATGTGGATGATATTCTGGTCACGGGTCCTAATGCTACTCTCTGTCAACATTATATTCAGAAGCTGAGCACTGTTTTTCCAGTCAAGGATCTTGGTTCCCTGCATTATTTTTTGGGTCTCGAGGTGCACCGGTCTTCTGATGGTATTTTTCTACATCAAGGCAACTATTTGCTTGATCTTCTACAGAAAACCAAGATGGAGGGTGCTAAACCCTGTTCTACTCCTTTAGGCACAGCCAAGCTTGATAATACTGGTGCACTTTTGTCTAATCCTACAGAGTACAGATCTCTTGTTGGTGGCTTGCAGTATCTCACTTGGACAAGACCCGACATCTTGTTTGCGGTCGATCAAGTTTGTCAATTTATGCATGCTCCACGGGATTCTCATCTTCAAGCTGCCAAAAGGATTCTTCGGTTCTTAAAAGGTACTCTCACACATGGCCTTTGGTTTAAACCCGGCAATTTGAATCTTACTGCCTATTCCGATGCTGATTGGGCAGGGTGTACTTTTGACCGGCGATCCACTGGTGGTTATTGCATATTTCTTGGTTCTAACTTGATTAGTTGGAGTGCTAAGAAACAGTCTACGGTTGCCCGATCCTCTACTGAGGCCGAGTATCGGTCCTTAGCTCATACATCAGCAGAAATTACATGGATATGTAAAGTGTTCAGGGACATTGGCTCCCTACCACAGATTCCTCATCTCTGGTGTGATAATATTTATGCCATCTCTTTAGCTTCTAATCCTGTTTTTCATGCCCGAACTAAACACATTGAAATTGACTATCATTACATTCGTGAACTTGTTCTTGCTCGTCTTATCAAAATTCAGTATGTTTGTAGTCAAGATCAGTTGGCCGACATTCACACCAAGTCTTTGTCCAGGCATCGGTTCTTATACCTATAGTCCAAGCTTTCTCTTGGTCCCTTTGATGCTTCCAAGTTCAGCTTGAGGGGGTGTAAAGAAGCTAAAGTTTAGTCATTAAGTTCGTTGTTAAATAGTTTTGTATATTGTTAGATTGGTTAAGGGCATTAGTGTAATCTGTTAGAAAGTCCAAAAGTATATATATTAACATTGTTGTAATTATTTGTGATATTGAATGAAAGAGGAAAGTTCAGTTTCTATATCTGCTACTCCATTGTGAAGTTAATGCCAGCCCCATTGCAGCTCCAATGCAGATTTCAAGCCTTTGTTTCCAAGTAGTCCGAGGAAGATTCGAACCATACAAGTGCTTTCACAGACGACCTTTGACCATGTACTCATAAACAAGGATCATTTTGTTCAGTTCTTCGCAGTTGCGTATGAGAGAAGCCAAATGTCTGTGCCTGAGCTTTGACAGCATGTCGATTTCTGTCCTGAATTCGGTAGGGCCTTGTTGGGAACGCGGGTTTCCACACTATACTGCAACCACATTTCCATTTTCTAGCACTCCCTTGTAAACCATGCCAAATCCCCCTACTCCCAAGACCAAGCTCTTGTCAAAATTCTTGGTTGCTTCACGAATCTCCGCAAAAGCTAAAATGCGGCGCAAACAAGAGTGTGCTGTGGAATAATCATAACTGCCAACGGAAACTTTTGAATCAAAATTCCCCACTGGCTAGGAAAGGACAGCCAGGCCGAGCACTGAGGCCTTAGCTTCCTCCGATGGATTCGCCGCCTGTACAAAAACAAAAGCAACTGAGATGAGTACCAAAACTACAAATCCTGCTGAAGAAGCACAAATTGACAGCAGCATCCACTTTTTCTGCCTGCCCTGGGATTTCAAATCTGCATTGTTATTCGCTGGAAGGTCCCATCAAGGCTGTCTCTACGAGTGCTCATTTTCATAATCTCCAATCCATTCAAATTTGCATTGGAAGGGAGATCCCTCAGCATAGGAGGACCTACTTGAACAAAAATCCGATTTTCATCCACGGCTACATTCGTCACGAAATCTACGAATAAGCTGCTGATAATTTCTTTGTCCTGCTTGAGATATCAAAAGAGTCTAAAGCAGATTGTTGGTTGATATACACATTGAAGATCAAACGTCACAATGTCGCTAAAGTGCAATCTGATCAGATAACTGATGTCCTTTTGGACTTCGAATGCCCATGATATGTTGAATTTCTGATTGCTGACCTTTGCATCTGCCATTCCTTGAGCTGTGGCATAAACCCAAATGGGTGCAATGTCGATCGAAACTCCATCAGGGTACTTAATGGATCCGGGATCAACACTGATGCTTCGTGCCGCTGCAGCGTTGAGAAGAAAAACATGATCTGGCTGGCTCCCACGTCCTCCCATGTTTATACGATACGCTGTCTCAAAAGCTACGTTTGGATGTTCCCCGAAAGGAACAGGCATTACTTTGGTGCTAGGAAATTCCCCACTAGGCACAGAAACAACCTCTATTCCATTGATGAATGCAGCTGAATTATTCCAACGTGACAATCTCAGCACCAACAATTTTTCGGAACTTCCGTTATTGAGTACAAAATACAAACAAGTAGAGTTTCGTCTTGGTTACGTTTAAGAATAATGTTTGACTACTGAAAGAAGAGTAGTAAGTCCTACTGAAATGAACAAGTTTTCAATCATAAATGAACATGTGGCCAATAATTAAAGAATTAGAAACGTGAACCAACTTCATTCCAATGGACATGTGTCCATTTTCAATTTGTTTTTCAGCAGTACTTACTGCTCTTCTTTCAACAGCCAAGTATTACCGTATTTAATATCAAGAGTTGAGATTAAAACATTAAAAATACATATATTAATTCATTATTCTTGATGTTATATAATATGAATGATCAAAATAACTAAGATTAAGCATGTCATCAGCTGTCATATTTGCTTTCCGATATGGTATGAGTTTTGGAATTGAGTGTAGTGCTGGCTAAATTAAATTTTAGAAAATCTCTTATTCCTTTTTCATTCACGTGCCTCTCACGTGTAATAGCTCTCTGGCCCACTCAACCCCAATCAAGAAGCCAAACTCCATGCTTTGAGTCTCCACCATCCACTCTTTACTCGTAATATCAGTATCTAAAGCCACTTCTGAGTTCTGATAAATATTCAAGCATGGCAATTTCATCATCCCTCTCATTGAGCTGCTGGATTTCTACTGCCATACCCGAAAAGGTAGAAACCTCGACGGTACGAGGGATATTTTATTGAATCGAAAACAAAAAAAAAATCCGTTACTAACTCATACATGTATTTGATTCTGCTCTAGTTTTACTGCAATGAGTTGCCACGGGCTACCTCGGCTCATTTTTCATGCAAATCAATCACTTGCTCAGGAGAGTCAGCCTCCATTGAAGAAAGTAAGATTACCCATCTCAGTTTTTTCTTCAAACTCTCAATACTCAATTATTAATACAACAACAATAAAACCTTATCCACTAAGTGTGGTCGGTTGTATAAATTTTAGAATATCAATGCGCTCGGTCAGTACTCAGTTATTAATGCATGTATAAATTTCTGTTGATGTTTGAATGTTTTGATAGGCGCACACATTGATTTCTTTCACTACTTTTGGTTCACAAAAATGCTTCTTTGGATGATTTTTAGCCTCTATACTTTGGTTCAAATTTATGAGTATTTTTGCTCTCTGCATTTTCCTAAATTTTTCTCCTACATTGAGCTTTTTCAAATTTGACCTTTTTCTTTTCTTTCTCTATATTGAATTAGACATGGCAAAATCATGCACAAGCCAATAATACAACGTGAACACGCACGAAAGTTTTTGGGATAAGGCTTAACCGGTTATGTTGATAACTGGTGGACTGGAATCCTAATGACCCATTAGAAAACAAGTATTTGTGTTAATCCGTGAATGTTTTCGGGTTAATACCTATTATATTTTCTTCTATCACAATTAATGATTGGTTAGGCATGATTTTTATATATTTTTGTTATATTTGAGAGTTACGAACCTTGAACCTAGCCTACTCTTACTCAAGTTCACCACTGGGCTAAACCTGAACAAAATCTCTTGCTATCATGAAAAATTTAGGCCATTGCAAGAGAAGGCATCTACTTTTAGGATTTGGGGCACTAACCACAACTCTACTTCATGCAAATTCCCTCTTTGCTCAAGGTATCATATAAACTTGTATGAACTCATATTCCTTGAATTATAAATTGTTTTTTTCTTTCTTTCCCCAAACTAATTTTCTTCAATCTGAAGAAATACCGGAAAAGTTTCGAGCTTTCGTCGACAAAGTAGATGGGTATTCATACTACTACCCCAACGATTGGAGGGTAAGAACCCTAAATTTTCTCATACAGAAAAGAAAAGAAAAAGTTTTTCAGTTGAAATGATTTCTGTATTCCTCCATATCTCAGGACTTTGAGTTTAGAGCACATGACTCTGCATTCAAGGACAGATATATGCAGCTGCATAATGTTAGAGTGAGATTTATACCCACAAATAAAACTGACATCCATGATTTGGGTCCAATGGAACAGGTAAAGCGAGAAAATCCGTCATATCACCAGTCTTGTAAAACCCTGTATCTATCTCTTTATCGCGGGTCTCTTACAATTTTTTGTTCTGAGCAGGTTGTTACCGATCTGGTGAGGCATAAACTTGCTGCACCAAACCAGTATGCAACTATATTTGGCGTCGAGGAGGTTTTAATCTGTACATATATGCTCTTTATATACAAGAACTCTTGCATTATCCAACTCTTAACACTTGATGATTGGGTATCTATTGAATGCAGAAAAACATAGATGGGAAAAATTATTACACCATTGAGTATGGACTTGAATCTCCAAACTTTGCTACCACTTCATTCGCAACCATAGCCATTGGAAACGGTAAGTATCCACCGTCTCAACGATGTTGTTAGACTGTCAATCTAGACCGCATTCCCATCCCGTTGTCTTATTCACAGGGAGATACTACACCCTGATTGTCGGAGCAAACGAAAGACGGTGGAAAAGATATCGCAACCAGCTTAAAGTGGTAGCAGACTCTTTCAGAATGCTTGACATCTGAAATCCAATGTCATGGAGCAATGCAATCTCCAATGACAGTGTAAGAAGTATATATTGCTAAAAAAATTCTGTCTATTTGCAATCAACTAGTATCGACGAACACCTAAAGTGAGCGAGTGCAGAAGAAGAAAACATATCTTCAAATTGTGGAAACAATCAGGGAAAAATGAATAGCAACAAATTATCTATATATTCACAAAAGTTCCAACAAAAAGTGAGTGTCAAGTAAATTAACTAAAATCTGGGAGAAACCCACCCCCCCCCCCCCCCCCCCCACATGTTCAGTAGAGACCTTGATCAATCAATATACCATTGGAGACTTAGGCCAGGATGTACAGCAAATCCTCAAATAACCAACCAAACACCAACGAAAAATCCTATTCCTAGAAGCCTAGATTTGAACAATATGACTACGAATTCGCCTCTGCATTCCGTGCCTCATTCCGCTATAAACACTCCGATTCTCATTCTCAGACCCTGTCCACTCTGGAATCCCACGATGACGCCATTGTTGGTTGCATATATCTCCAGCAATCCAGAACGAGAGAATGAGAACTGTACAGGTGAACCAAACGTGAATTCTCAACAATCAATGGCCTAAACCTAAACAAGGCGACGCTGACGCAAACCCTTGCCAAAGTGTGGTTGCATCAAACGGACATAGAGACCATTCTTTGACATTAAATTATCATGGGACCCTTCTTCCACAATTCTCCCTCCGTTGAGAACTACAATGTTATCGACATGCCTCATCATTGCAGCTCTATGGGCTATCAAAATGGTTGTTTTGTTCCCCATGATTAATGTATCAAGAGCCTCCTGCACCACTCGACTAGATTCAGATTCAATGGACGAGCTTGCTTCATCCAATAGTAAGATGGGGGCGTTCTTTAGCACGACGCGTGCTATTGCAATTCTCTGTTTCTGTCCCGGGGTCAAGTCAACACCTCTCATCCCCACATGCGTATCATAACCATGAGGCAAGCTGCTGATGAAATGGTGAGCATTTGCTATTCTGGCTGCCTCTTTCATCTCAGCCTCACTAGCATTGTGCCTTGCATATATAATATTTTCCCGAATGGTTGTCGAGAATATAATGGGTTCCTGCTGAACAAGACCTAGGTGGTTCCTCAACCATCTCAAATTATAAACTTTCAGATCTCGACCATCCAGTAAGACTTGACCAGCAACTGGATCATAAAATCTCTCAATCAAAGAAATTATAGTGCTCTTTCCTGACCCTGAAACTCCCACCACAGCTACAGTTTGCCCCCCATTTACTTTGAGACTGAAATTGCTCAGTACCAACAGTTCTGGGCGGGTTGGATAACAGAAGTCAACATTTTTCAACTCAATGCTTCCATAAACATTAGGTGGTTTCATCGCTGAGTTTTCATCTGGCTCAATCTTCGGCGCTCGATCTATGATTTCAAAAACTGAAATGAGAGATTTTCGGCGCTTCAGGATGTAAGGAGCCAACCCAAAAGGCTCTACAAGTGCAAATGTAGCAAAAGAGAAAACCATATACTCCTTGAGAGCAGTAGGTAGATCCATATGCTTATTTTTCACAGTGCGTGCAGTGTGCCAGAGGAGAAGGGCATTGCAGGCGAAAAGAAGGAACTGCGAAAAGCCAAATGCAAAGCCAATGGCCATTCCATGAAAGAAACTCTGCTTGAATATTTTCTTTAGCTGCAACCTGTAGAGCTCCATTACCTTATTACCAGCACAGAATGCTACAACAGTGTAAATGTTTCTAACTGCATCCTCAAGAACCAAAGATGCCTTCCTGTGCATCTCCTGAATTCCCCTTGAAAAACCAGCAAGCCATAATTTCTGCAATATTCAAATTGAATGACATAAGATTTTTGTGGGTAAAAAAACCCAACAGTGGTTCTTCATTAAATAAAAAAAAAAAACGAAGACGAGTACCATAGATCAAAGATAGTAGATAATTTGGACAAATGATAGAATATACAGGAGCCGAAATAGCAGGACATAAGCTCGAGGACTCAATCAGACAACACCATCAAACAAGCATGAACTATATCTATATATACCTAGATTTGTACCTATACTTCAGCATACAAGGTCATTTGTTAAAAGAGAAGCCAACATATCACCACTTAGTATTAGTTTTTAGGAGATGCCCTGAAGATGATTAAAATTTAGTTTCAACTCCACCATATGTAGATGGTACAATATCCGTAATCAAACCTTATTACAGGATTTCACCTTGAATCGGTTCCCTTGCCTGAGGCAGTAACGGTAGCACTGAAAACTCATAACTGGAATTTGCAAAATAAAAGTTTGAATTGATTTCCCTATATCAATTTGTGCACACGAACACATGGGTACTGCCAGTTTTGACTTTCACGTTTGGAGAACCAAAGGGCAAACTTGTTCTACCAGAGAACGAAACTCTATTATTATATGAAACAGAAAACTATATTTCTAACTCTGAATGTCATCCCCAAATTAATCAGAAAATTGGAGCACAACTATGGTTCTAGTAGAAACATTTCTGCATTATAGAGCAAGACATGATGAAAACCTGTGCGATGGCAGAAATAGTGAGAACTGGTAGGGTTGCCAAAGCCACAAGTGCTAATCGCCATTGTAGCAGCACCCCGATAAGAAGAGCAACAACAACAGCAGCACTATCCTGTATAAATATCGACAGCCGATTGCTGAAAGCAGCTCGTACAAATGTGGCATCATTGGCCAAGCGCATGGATAAGGTATCAGCACTGTTTTCCTCTTCATCAAACCATCCTGCTTCATTTCGTAGCATTGCTGTCACAAGATTGCAAAATGTAAGATAACATGCCGGCACAGTACAATTCAATATCAAGAAAACTAGAATAATATTAAAAGAGTCAAGCACCTGAAAACATCATTCTACGAACTCGTTCAGTCATTTTCTCACCCATTATACCAAAGTAGAAATGCTGCAAGAAATTGGCAACGACTGTCACTATACCCATACAAGCAATGAGCAAGCACCATTTGTCTACTTCCTGTTTCAAGTGACGACCTTCATCAACTCTGTAGTATGCTGTTACTATCAGTGCGATTACATAAGCAAGAAGAGGATTGAAAGAACCAAAGATAGCAGCACCAATGCTTCCTAACACAGCATACAGCCATTCAGCAAAACTAAGTTGTGCAAGCCTCCAAAATGATGGTGCCTTCTTATAATTTCTACATTTTGCTTCATTCGCTTTCATGGGAAAGTCATCTGAATGACTATGGGGGCGGCTAAAGGTTTGTGAATGGGACCGCTCATTTTTCGGATCAGATGTCAGAAGGGGTGAAACGGGGGATTCAGGGTCCGAACCATTTGACGTTTGGTGATTAGCAGATTGGACATCAATCTTGGGTAACTCTGGTAGTCTCATTTCAAAACTATCCTGCCTTTTTATTGATGGTTCCTTATCTTCTGAATCCAAGGCCTGACCATTTTCCAACACTTTCTCTGCCGGTGGGCTCTTAGCTTTTGGTGACTCCTGTGAGTTAAAAGTGTTATCACCCATCCGGAACATGCCAGCAGTTCTCTGAAGGGAGGGTGATTTCATCATTTTCGGAGATGATGGTTCTTGGAAGCTATTACTTGCCGAAGAATCCTTTTCAATTTGGAAAGTTGCAGTTTCCTTGTAGCTCACTGGCATCCTGCATGAACAGAACCATAAAGATGAAACTTGTCAAGGAGAAAAATGAAATTCTATTTCAAAATAGAGACTATTCTGTAGCTGCATACACCCCTGTACGGATACTGCCACAATCCTAAACTAAGTTAAAGAAAGAACAGCTGCTCTTGTACCATACCTCCTAGGAAGTTTTGCAGCTTCTTCATTTTTGAGAAGCTCCGCATAGAGGCCATCCAGGTTTAATAACTCATCATGGGTACCCATTTCAACTAGTTGGCCTTCCTCCATCACAGCTATGTAATCAGCATTCCTTATAAGACTAAGCCGCCGAGCTATAATTATAGTTGAACGCCCCAACATAAGGACATCTAGAGCTTCTTGAACGGCTTTTTCAGCTTCAAAATCAAGTCCACCAGTGACCTCATCAAGCAAAAGAATTGAGGGGTTCAGAAGTACTGCTCTGGCAATTGAAAGTTTTATTTTTTGCTCTTCCATCAATGCTAAGCCTGCTCTTCCCACCTGAGATACATAGAAAGAAAAGAAGGATTTTCAAAAACCGAACAGCAGAAAAATCCATTAACAACATAATAAATAGATATTTCCATGTCTAATTTTTCCTTCCATGATTCACCTGTGTATCGTATCCTCCCTCAAGTGAGGTAATAAATGTATGCGCATGCGCTATTTTAGCAGCTTCTTCAATTTGGTCCATTGTAGCATCCCGCCCATAAGCAATATTGTCTCTTATACTTAAACTCAGCAAAGCAGGCTCCTGTGTGACTAGCCCTATCTGACTTCTTAGCCACTCCAGTCTCAGGTTTTTGATATTTTCTCCATCCAAAAGAACTTCTCCTGCACCACAAAATGGAAGAACCATTAGAATCTGCAAGCAGAAATTCTTGCTACAGGTTTCAGTAAGACCTTACATGAGAAAGCTAACACAAAGCATGAAAGCGAAATCTGACTCTCATACCTAAAGTTGGATCATAAAACCGCTCCATGAGGGGGATAATACTGCTCTTTCCTGAACCATTTCTGCCAACGAGTGCTACAGCTTTCTTAGCAGGTACAGTGAGGTAAAAACCACTCAATATGGGGATCTCAGGACGAGATAGATAACTGAAATATACATTTCGAAACTCAATATTTCCTTGTACAGTCGCTATGGCACTTCCCTCGTGATTAACAGTAGAGGATGATCGACTTATCATCTCAAAAAGTCTATAAGCAGCAATTCGACCTTGGTCAAATGAGTAGAAGTTTGTTGCCGCTTGATTCAGCCCACTGTAAAGGTTTGAATTAATACACAAGTAAAAGGAATAAATGCATGCATGATCTCCAAAAAAAAATTATTAGATAAAAGAAAAGAAAAAGAAGATGCTTACAGGCCACTTAATATTACAGCAAAAAGGGCTGTTATAATTTCACCACCATGAGCTTCATGACTAGTAACCAGGAACCTTCCAACCCACAGTTGCAGGGCACAAGAACAAATGGCAAGGCCGTAAGTGAATCCAAGTCCAAGTCCTTGCACAAGACTTATCAATATGCCATATCTTAGAGTTGCTTGCAGTGATGTAGCATACGAATACTTGGCCAATGTTTCATTTGTAAATGCATATAACGTCCTAATGTAAGAGACTGCCTGCATAAGTTGAGAAGTAAGGACATTTAAACAAACAATGGCATAAACCAATTCACAAAAATGACAACTGCCACAAATCAAAACTCAGCAGTACCAAGAAGATAAAGAAACAGCTTCTGTCAATATTTGTCATAAATATATGATATTATGACATAGAACGGAGAGAATTCTCTTTAATCCCATGGGGTGTAAGGTAAGATTTTATCTTTAGCATAAAATGATAACAAACCTGTTCAGCAATGCTAGCTGCTTCAGCATATGCATCTTGAATATTCTCAGCAAGCCTATGAAGAAATATATTTGATATTCCTCCAGCAGCCACAATAAAAGGACCGGTGGCTAATGTTATAGCCGCAATCTGCCAACAGTTGATGAATCCAATAATGAGACCACTGAAAAATGTAGCCATGTTGTGAATATAATTTCCAACCTGCATGGTCAGAGAAAAATGGAAAGATTAGACAAGACACATGCACCAAGGGATCAAATTAGGAAGGCTAATTTTACTTGTCAAAGGAAAAGAAGTTGTGTGTGTGTTTGAAGGGTGGGTGTGAATGAGGAAATATATTAGCTTTAGACATACTTTTTCACTAAGAGCAGACTGAATGAGCAACACATCACTCAATACTTGGCTCACAATGTCCCCGTTGTTCCCATAGGTATCAAAAAAACTCATATCCTGGTTAAGTAATACTTGAACATAGTTTGACCTGATGACAGCAGTCTGGCGTTCTCCCGTCAGAATCCAGCATGAGACCTCTATTACACATAAAACAAGTTAGTACAAATGTATGCAAAAGATCGTCTACTGGAAGCACAGAAAGAGAAAGACTAGTTCTACTAATGAACTTTACCAATCCAACCAGCAGCAAAAACACCAGCGGCAATATAAACGATGGACAAAGAAAGCTGCAGGCAGACAAATAAATCAGTTATGGAATAAATTTTCATACATTCAACTTCTATTTCAGTTATAGATACTGATTAAAAAGACAGTATAATGCGAAAACAAAAATGTGTCAGAAAGACAAAAAAAAGGCCTTTGGTTCTATAGACACAAGGAGAAAAAACAGAAAAACAAAAGCCTCAACCAATTCTTTATGCAAAAGAAATAATTTTATTTCAAATATATACTTTTCGCAAGGGGCCCTCAATTAACATTCACCTCTGCACCTGAGGTCCCAATTTCAACTCCCCCAGTCCCACATCTCTCATATAAAATATACATCTAAATAATGCAAAAACATCAGAAACAAACAAGTACATACTTTTTCTCAGCATCAATCTATTCTTAACAATGCAGTTTATTAACTCTCTAGCGCATCAACGTCTGTCAGTAGTAAAACAAGTAATGGATAAACCTATGCCCCTCAGATGTGATCTCACATCCTTTGAGATGACTTCAGCTGAACTACTAAATAACCATGTTTCTTATCAAATTAACAGGATTGAAATCTAAGCAGAACTTTCATTATCTACAATCATGATTTATACACAAACTTGTTTCAATTACTTAGGAGCTAGTTTAAGAAGAATTTAATCGATAGATTGTAGACTGTAAGTTTCATGAGGAAAAATCAGCAGAAAACGGAAATTCTCAGTCACAACATTTTGGTAAGCCCGGTGATTGTAGTAAGGGAAACTTGTTAAAGCACAATCGATTAAACTCCCTACCAAGTAGCGATTCACTATGACATTGTGATCCCTAATGCTCAAACTAAAAAGAACAATAAAACAGATTACTGAAGAATTCAAATTTTCTCCACGTATGGCAACGCGAACACCATCCAGCCACTATAAAAACTGAAACAATTAGTTTCATTTACTAATCCTACACTTGAAGTTGAAGCAGGCCATGTCCAGCTTAAGCTAACCAAAAAACAAAACTTTACCTACAAAATTGAATTGAATGCTATTTGAACCCGAAAAAATAAATTTGTATACTCTATCTCACACTTAAACCATCAATTTCAGCTTACTCTATCAGAAATATAACCCAATAACCCAAGTTAAATTCTTTTACTTCATCAACTAAACCAAAAACGAAAAATATGGGGTTTTGAGAAACCGAGATAACTCACATCCATAAACTTCTGGAACTGCTCGTCGTTCATTGGCGGCGGCTCGCCCTTGTGGTCACGCTCGACCCAGAGTATATGAATAATCTTAGCGAAGTAGTGCAAGTACACCACCAGAGCCGTCCCGTGAGCCGCCGCGGCGAGCGACCCAACAGTCATCAGAACCCAATCGAGCCGGTCAGCGCAGGTGAACAGCTTCGAGAAGGGCACGGCAGCTGGCGGCGGCTCCATCTCCTCCTGCTCCTCCATCTCCTCCTCCTGCTCCATCGGCTGAGCCGACGCGTCGTTACTCTGCTCCATATACGGCGAAGGCGACTCTGGCGGCTCCGACACCTCTGAGACCGGCGTCAAGGGCTGTATGTGCGGCGGGGACCACCCGAACAGTCCCCGATTTATCATCATCTTGGCGGAGCCGGCGAAATTACGGCTCCCTCGCTCCTCCTACCCTCTCTCCTCCCTCCCCAAAACCCTAAACCTAATTTCACCTATTTTTTCTCTCGCTCTAAATTTAGCACAGATCCACTAAATTTAGAGGAAAAATCTCGACGCTTTTGGCTTCTCTGCGATTCTCGATTGCTTTCGCGATTCTGCTTCTGCTTTTCGGAAAAGCAGAAAGGGAAAGAGATGGAGGAAGAAGACGAAGGAGGAAGGGGACGATTCTTCAAGGATCGTCGATGGGTTGGCGACTCGGTCAAACAAGGCGGAGAAAGACAAACAAGGAAGAAGGTATTGACTCCCAAACCCGCCAAAATTAAATTAAAATTCAAAAATAAAAGGGATAATGCGGCAAATGGAAAGCATAAATCTTTCGATTTTGTATTTCTGTAATTTGGAGAGGGCAACGGTCAAACGCCGGCGATGATGGTATGCGCACCTGGATTGTGCTCTTTTGGGGGTAGTTTGGTAATTTCGAGGCGGAATGATGGTGTTGGTAAATGTGTGAACAGCTGTGTGTGGGTGGTGGAAGTTACGCTGGAGTCCTTCGGGTTGGGATGCGGGAGGGCGACACGTGTCCCTTCGGTTATATGTTTGGTTTTTCGTTAATATTTAATTGGAATTGAAATATGTTAAAAACTTTTTAGGGTTTTTTTTGGGAGTTTATTGATGTTAGGTAGGTGTTTATCAGACGTTTTCGATCAATAATGTATAATGTAATCATTCTCCACATGTTATGAGAATATAACATTACAATAACGGTGAATCCGTTAAAATTTATTGAGCTTGTGAGGAGTGGGACTGAAATGAAGAGAAAAAAAAAAACACATGATTGAGAAAAATTGGAAAGGGATGAGCTTGCTTTTTTTGTGACAGTCCATTTCATCTGTTTTTTCTCAATTGTTTTTTCATGTGCTTTCTTGGGTGGTACCATTTGTTAATTAATTGTTGCAATGATGCCAAGCTGTTATTCTCCTTTTTTTTCATTTGATTTTTTCATGTCCTCTCTCTCCCTTCCTCACACCCCATTGCCTCATCTCGCCCCTCCCTCAATTCATGGTTCTTCTCCTCCCGTCACCCTTTATGCTCTTGATTGTTATTTTTTGAAATCAACAGTTATCGGCAAAGGTATATATAATTTGAGTATTAAAGTGATTTTCACTAACATAACAATTGTAAAAAAAATTCTGTCGCCGGCCTTATTTGGCTTTGAGGTCAGCGACAATCTTCTTGAAAATCATTCTTGGTCTCTTCTCTCTCCCTTTCCGTTTACTTTGTTTGATGTAGAACTGTGGTCGTGAAACGTTGCAGTTGTTGTGATTCTAGTCTTTTGGTCCACGCACACAGTAAACACAAGGTTTGGATCTAGTTATCATCCTCGATATAGGGTTAAAGCTGGAAGCCATGGAAGATGTCTGATTGCGTCGAGATTGGGTATAGCCAGAACGAAACTATGGGTTTAGGCAGTCGGTGATTTGGCTCTTGGATGTTCGAAGGATGTGGAGCGGCAACATGATTTTATTCTTTTATTTTGGTTTCTGTCTAATAATTTCCATGAATTGTCTTGAAGTTTGTTTTGATCTATCTCTTTAATAGAGTTGCTAGTTTGATTGTTCTCTATAGGAGAGTTGCTTGATTTTATTTATTGCTTTGGTGTGCCACCTCTTTTGGAGCCATGTGTGAAAGGTGGAGCTTTTTTATTTGCTAGATCTCCTTCACTACGTGTTCTGCAATCGTGGCGGTGATTATGTGATGCGATCAACCCATGGGCATCTTACTCCTTGTCTCAATATATGGTTTGAGATTTTGTTCTCACATGATCTACGTGTAACACGAGGTTTAACTGTTTTATTGATTTGTGTAATCTTTCGATCTCCGATGAGCTCGGACAAATGCTTGAAGTCTACTCATTACTTTAAGGTTAGTGATGTTTTATTGTAATATTTTTAGCTCTAATTTGCAAGGACTCTTTGGGGTTCAAGTTATTCACGATATGTATTTATTTATTTTTTTAATGAATGAAATATAGTACTTTTCTTGAGTAAAGAAAAAGGAAATTGTCAAAACTACTGTAATTAAGTATATTTAGGATGATTCAGTGGTTGTGGATGAATTCTAACCCCGTATTCCACACGACACGTCCTGGGTTTATTATTGACGCTGATGAATCGAACAATAATGGTTAGGGAAGGTTGAAATGTCTCTGTTAGTTTTTGCGATCCCGGTAAACTGGTCCTCTTTTTTAAAGATGAAAACAAAATTGTATTTATTTGTTATGATTTCGGGTAGCTCATTCAAACTATCCTTGGATTGTAACTCTTGTTGTGCAGCACACGATTAAATTAATTTAAGTTGCTTATGTCGCCTTAATTTAGGTTAATCAAATCAAACTATCTTTTCAAGTAAGCATTTTATTACCATTTGTTTACTTTTCAATTATGTCAGCTTAAGTGTGTATGGAGCGCAATCATGATGAAAGAAACGAAATAGTTTTTGTGTATACTGAATCATAAGAAAACATTATATAAAGACTTTTTGCTGTAATTGTCGCTTAATGGAGTTTGATTAAAATTAAGCAATCTAACCTCACATCACATCAACCTATCCTAATCTACAAAAATACAAGCAAACAACAACCATGACAACGACAACTTTGTATAAAATTTTCAATAAAACTTTAACGAAAAGCTCTTGGTACTGTTTACTTTAACGAAAAATCATATTTTTACACTAAAAAGTCAATCCTGATATTATTCAATTTACCCTTTATTTTGTCCTTATCATTAAAATTCAAAGTTTTCAAGATTTTTTCATTAGTTTTCCTAATTTTTCAATTCATCTAATTTCTTTTGAGAAAGGAGGCGCAAATTATGGCTCGTTTAAAAATATTTTTAAAACGACTAAAATTATTTTTGTAGAAAATGTTTTGAAGTTAATTCGTTATAAAAATGCAAGTGAATACTAAAAGAAATTAATTCGATGTGAAAATGCAAGTAAAAATGCAAGAAGCACAAACACATAATTGATGTTTTTCGCAAGAAGCATTTTAAGTGCTCTTGGAATCCAAAATCATTTTCTTTAAAAGCGTTTTTAATCCTTTTAAAAGCGTTTTTAATCCTTTTAAAAGCACATTTAATCATTTTAAAAACACTCTCAAACTAGCCCTTACAAATATGTAGTATTAATATTTTATTTAGTATAATGCTATATTTACACTCGGTAGTTACTTTAGACTAAGTCACACAATTGATCATACATAATAATTTGGTTATGTATTTGTCATGCCATGTGACATCTAATATTATTAATATTAACTTTAAATCATCCTCCTTACAAGTTGATATAATGTTACTGATTAATCAAGAAACCATATTTAAACTGATAAGAAGTCAAATATAAAGGGAATCTATTGCAATCGTGTGACAATAAAAAGGGAAACTTTTTGTTGAAGATAAAGGAAAATATGATGGACATGATATACATGGCCAAGAACTTTCATTAAAGAAGAGAGCAATGATAATTGTTCCTAGCTCCCACAAGAAACCACGTGGTTCACTTATCACAACCCACGCTACATAACATAAGGCTCCGTTTGTTAAGTGAGATTGTGTTAATAAAAATGAGATTAGCTCGGACTCGCTTGTTACGTGGTATTAAGTGAGGAGACAACAGTTTCGAGATAGGTGTGAGGGTAAATTAACAAAAATAAGATTAGGTCGGACTCACTATGACCACCGCTAACATGATATTTTTCACAAGAAAAAGAAGGTAATATTTAGACTTAATTGGGGGTTTTTCAAGTCAAATTATAATGTACAGTTGTTGTATGCGACAACACGTCCACAAGTTAGTGCAACTTGTTATATATTGGTTTCATCCATTATAAGTATGATAACTTGATTCAAGAATTTCTCGTTTGGAAGGAATTTTGAACCATTTCACTGTTTTAATTTTTCAACTCATTTTCCTATCCTTCATCTCCACTTGAGCTAAACACGAGCCATATATTATATTTTGATTGAAACCTCAATTGTTTATTTTTTATGTTATCTGTAGCAAAAGATAATTGTTAGTATTAGCATAACGTGATCATGCTTGTGCAACTATCCAATAACAAGTTATGTTGCTAAAGGCAAGAGTAGCAAAGTCAGACCAAGTGAAATTAATTACCCTACTTAACTCTTCCCTCTCAAACAAATAAGTAAAACTTGAGTAGTATCCCCCCCCCAAAAAGAAAAAAAAATGAGCTCATTATATTTGAGTATCGTTCGACTTCATATAGGTATAATCACCGATGAACACAAATTTCATTGGTGAGAGTCTTAACTGGTCACGTGATTAAACTGTCGAACATAAGTTTTTTGACTAATAAGGATTTTCTTCTTCTTTTTGACGTGGCAAGAAAATGCCTAACCAATGCAAGGTGTGTCCTATGACAAGTATAACGGATAAGTCGTCCAAAAAATGGAAGGAAATAGATAAGGTGATCGCCACAAGACTCCACACACGCATACACCGAGTCCATTTTTCTTCCTGCTTCACTCACAATTCAACAAAACCACCAACAATGGCGACCCTGCAGAACTCACCCTCCCTCCACAGGACCCCTGTCCTTAAATCCGTCACCAAGGTACACACACACACACACACACACTCTCTCTCTCTCTCTCTCTCTCTCTCTCTCTCTCCCTCTCTCCCCTTGTTCTGCTGTAACTCTCTGAAATTCAATGCCTTGTTTGAATTTACTTTCTTTTTTTTTTTCACCTGGGTAATTGTTGGGTTTGTGGCAATCAGCTACACAGGCAAAGCACATTCCATTGCTGTAGAAAAAGTAATTCTTTTTTGGTAAGAGCAGAGCAGGCTTCAGCAACTTCTACATGCTCTCCTTCTCAAGGTCCTTTCTTGCTTTCTACTATTATTTGTGGAATTCAATCCGCATTGTTACGTTTTACTGCCCTTTCGTAAATTTGTAACCAGCCATCAATTTTCGGTCTTTTTGATAATAAAAAGAAACCCAATTGAAGTCATAGTATAAACTAGAAAAGAGAGATTTTTAGCACTTTATACATGAATCCCACGTCAAAAAATTGCCAAACTAAATTACAATAATAATAAATGGTTTCATCCCTAATGAAACCGAGACCTTTCATGACAAAACTTCCCGCATGTTGTGTTAGTAGGTGGTAAGATGCTAGTCACTGACAATGACAATCTGTGATTAGTAATGTTGCTTAGTAGTGGGACGTTGTACCGCTCCCTCATGTTTCCTTTTCATTTTCCATCTAATTTGGTGTTTATCTTTGGCAGATAGATCCGGGAGACGCCAAGTGCTAGCAGCAGGAACAGTTGCTTCTTGGGTTCTTCTAACCAACCAACATTCTGTATCATGTAAGAAATTATAACAATGTCGATTGTTCTGTGCTTTTCCTTCTAAGTTTAGCTTTGTAGTACTGAGCTCTCTAGATGTCGTTGAATTCTAGACAGTTTTTAAGTAGCAACAATGCCAATTATGTTAAGTGAGTTGCTGATTAATTTTGACTGATATCCTAAAAGAACACCTTTGATATGGCTCAGTTGCTGCAGAAAATAAAAAGGGATTTATTCCTGTCACCGACAAGAAAGATGGATACGAATTTGTCTACCCTTTTGGATGGCAGGTGAGAGTTTTCTGTGTTTCATCAGTGTCGGGATTGTGTGCTTGACCCTTTGTTGTTGTGGCCAATTTTTTGATGGTTTTTTCGTCTGGGGAGCACACAGGAAGTAACCATCGAAGGTCAAGACAAGGTATTCAAGGATGTCATTGAGCCATTAGAGACTGCGAGTGTGACACTGTTCCCAACCGTCAAGCAAGATGTCAAAGAATTCGGGTCACCGCAGCAGGTGGCTGAAACTTTGATCAAGAAGGTTCTGGCTCCTCCTACCCAGAAAACAAAGCTGATTGACGCAGTAGAGGTTTGTTCCATGCTTTTTTTTTTCAGGAAAATTAATGAAAAGAGCTTGAAAACTTTGAGTTTTAACGATAATGACAAAATAAAGGGTAAAATGAATAGTAAAAGGATTGACTTTTTAGTGTAAAAATGTGGTTTTTCGTTAAATGAACAGTATCATGAGTTTTTCGTTAAAGTTTTTTTTTTTTTTTGTGTGTCTAACATTAGGCACTCGGACCTCTCCGTGCTTTCAGTAGTTTACTGATAATACATATGTTAAACAACGACAAAACTGCAAATCAATGATTCAACATCCTTGCTTTAAAAAAAACAAAAAAAAATCAACATCCTACCTAGGCATTCAATATTATCGTAAGGCATTCTTTGTGATAAAGCTGCTTAAGTTCATCGATCGGTGTTGCAAAAAACAGCAAAGCAGATGCACTAGCTACCTTCTTTAGATGGAATTAAATCTGCTGTGATATGTGCTTTATGTTGATTTGTTGCTCTTGTATCTATGGTGCAGCACGACATCGATGGGAAAACATATTACACATTTGAGTTCCTTGCTAAGGCTCCAAACTATACTCGCCACGCTCTCAGCACGGTAGCTATCAGCAATGGTAAGGAAACGAAACCTGTATAATGCTTCTTAGTTTACTTCATAGCTCTATAGCAGGTATCGGTATTTTGTCTTTCTGGTTATGACTTGCCTTGCAATGCAGGCAACTTCTACACCTTGACGACGGGGGCTAACGAGAGGAGGTGGGAAAAGATGAAAGACAAGTTACACACCATCGTCGATTCCTTCAAGCTTTTCAAAGTCTTCGATTAACAATTTGATTGAGGAACGGCTCACGTTGGGTTGCAGTTTGCAAACTATATACTGATATGAGGCCAAAATCAAATTTTCTTTTAATTTTGTACTTTGAGAGTGTAGGAGAGTGGAAAGATCATTTTTTCTTCTGAAGAAATATATTCATTCAGATATGAAATATCTGTTAATGTACCAACCATTCTTTCCAATGTTGAAAGCGTTCCAAATTTGAGTCACTCCTGCTATAGATCAAGAAAGAAATCCGTTTATGTAGGAAAAAAATTGGGTCGATTTACAAGCAACAAAATTAAACTGAGGAAGCGACTTAATGAGGAAAAGTTGTCACATCCTGGCCCGGGGCGGACCACTTCCCGGGCCCGCTCCACTACCGTAGCACGATATTGTCCGTTTTGGGCCTTGACCACGCCCTCACGATTTTGTTTTTGGGAACTCACGAACAACTTCCCAGTGGGTCGCCCATCCTGGGAATGCTCTGGCCCCCTTCTCGCTTGACTTCGGAGTTCCTACGGAACCCGAAGCCAGTGAGCTCCCAAAAGGCCTCGTGCTAGGTAGGGATGGGAATATACATTTAAGGATCACTCTCCTGGGCGATGTGGGATGTCACAATCCACCCCCCTTAGGGGCCCGACGTCCTCGTCGGCACACTTCCGGCCATGGATTGGCTCTGATACCATTTGTCACATCTCGGCCCGGGACGGATCACTTCCCGGGCCCGCTCCACCACCGTAGCACGATATTGTCCGATTTGGGCCTCGACCACGCCCTCACGGTTTTGTTTCTGGGATCTCACGAGCAACTCCCCAGTGGGTCACCCATCCTGGGAATGCTCTGGCCCCCTTCTCGCTTGACTTCGGAGTTCCTACGGAACCTTAAGCCAGTGAGTTCTCAAAAGGCCTCGTGCTAGGTAGGGATGAGAATATACATTTAAGGATCACTCCCCTGGGCGATGTGGGATGTCACAAAAGTGATTGGAGAATTGGAAATTCAAAGGTTAATAGATTATTTGTTGCTGTAATATCTCAAAAGTAAATGTTGTGGACTTTTCGTGTTGTCTAGATTAACGCAACTTTGGTTTGACATGTTAATTTTGAGCCCTTAATATATGGATTTAAAGAGAACTACGAGATCTACCAGACTTGTTATATAACAATCCCAGTCAGAATTTGGCCAAGACTTGTTATTAACGAGCCCGATCAGAATTTGGCCGAATTCCAGCGTTTAATTTAAATAAACCGGATTTTATTATTTTTGTGCAATTTTGATATTTGTTTACTTCCTTTCTTATTTGGATTCCTACTATTAAGTTACATTATAAATAGGTCATTTTGGCCCTAAGTTAGTAATATTTTCGATTATTATTGAATAAACATGAGTTTTATCTCTATTTCCCTTGTGCTCTACAGCTTGCTAGTTGTTTTTTAACGAGGTAAATTCGTTCGATTTTCCTTGTTACATCCCACTGCGTCAAGTCTGGAAAGTTAAGGCCATCTCCAACCGAAGGGTCCAGAGGGCCAGAGGGCTGAAAATAGCTCGAAAACCGTTTCCAACAGAGGGCTAGGCGAAAGGGCTCGTGGGCCCCACTGGACAAAAAATGGCCAACCGACTGGCCCAACCTAGCCAACCAGCGCCGGACCGGGCCAGAAATTTGAATGCAACGGTTAGCTAACGTTAGCTAGTTGTTATATTTGATTTTTTTTTTTGGGCCAACATTTTTTAAATAATATTTAATTACACGCCCAAAGGTGATTTGTTCAAAGCTGCGTTGAAATATATAAGTTGTATTTTTTAAATTTTACTTGTAGTTATTAAATTTAAGTTGTATTTTTTTAAATTTAAGTTGTAGTTTTTAAATTTAAGTTGTTGTAGTTTTTAAATTTAAATAACAAATTATGTTTGGCCCTTTGACCCTCGATTGGAGACGGTTTTTTGTGACAGGACTAAAATAAGCCCTATGACTATGGCCCTCAGTTGGAAATGGTAAAAAATATGATCCTTTACTGTTCATTAAAATATTAATACATTGAAGGGCCAGAAGACTAAAACGAACCATCTGACCAACCTTCGATTGGAGAAGGCCTAAATGACTCCCAAGTTAGAGGTTGCAAACAAACGAGCAAATAAAGCACACGGTAAAAGGCTGTATTGTACCAATGGCACATTGCAAAAACTAAATTTTAAACGCATCGCATTGCCATAAAAAGCAAATATAGCTCCCAATACAAATTAAAGAAAACCAAACTAATGCAGGAGTACTGATACAGTGCAACTACTAACAAAACTGCCATAGCCACAATGGAATCGCTTGGAACCAAATAAAAAGACGATACAGCTTTAATTTAAATGATCCCGATCTTGTTGGCAACATCCAAGGCATCATAGTCCGGTGTCAACCTGACGTAAGCCTTCTTCGTTCCATCAGGCCTGCACAACACAGGTCATACGTTAAATAAAGCTTCACGAAATCCTCAATTCAATTAACCTAAGGAATGTAAACTTGTTGGTTCCAGCAAGAAAATTTGTTTTATCAACTTACTATAACACTGATACGCAAACAGAAACATTGATTAAACAGATATGAACACAAAAACGAGTATAAATCCATAACAGATACCTGATCAAGGTGTTCACTTTCTTGGTCTGAATGTCGTACATCTTCTTCACCGCATCCTTGATCTTCTTCTTGTCAGCTCGGATGTCAACAATGAAAACAAGGGTGTTGTTGTCCTCAATCTTTTTCATTGCAGACTCGGTGGTCAATGGATACTTGAGAATTTGGTAATGGTCTAATTTGTTCCTTGGTGTTGCACTGATGCGGGGATACTTGGGGTTCCTTTCCTTCTTCAATGTCCTTGGCCTGTGGAATGTGACGGATGTCCTGATCTTCTTGGCCTTCTTCTTAAAAGCAGGGCCTGATTTCACAGCCTTGGCAGTCTTCAAGGCTTTGGCCTTGGGATCACTTTTCTTCGTGCTGTCAACTGCAAGAGGCAAACGAATAACAATTGAGGTTGAATAACATAATCATGGAAAATAACATGTCATTTAACTACGATTAAAAAAAGCAAAAATTCGATTAATCTTACGCCATTCTTGCCAGCAAGAAAAATTAATACATAAACGGATAAATCATATTCCGCGAGTTCCACCAGACACCACCACACATTATGTATGATAGTACCTCAGATCAAAATGAAAATTCAAAACATGGAAAATAACACGTCATCTAACTATGACGCAGGTTCGAACCTCACTCTACAGGTTCGCGAACCTCACTCTACTTAAACACGCATCGAAAACAAAACATACACACTAGTGTATTAGCTACCAAAGTTAAACCAGACAAACTAGAAAAGCAGTGAAATGAGTATTAGTGGCATCCGAAAATGAGTTTCGCAATCAGTAATCACATGAATCAAATGCATTAAACCAAACAATACGTTTTCTCCAAAAACCTATTTTGTCAAAGTAATCGACTACATCAAATACAGCAATTAAAACCCATGAATTCATTTTTTCCAGTAATTCATTTTTTTTCCAATTTCTTCGTATTATACTATATATATATATATATATATATAGGTTGTATGAGAAAGGAGGTACCTTTAGCGGGGGCCATTGCTCCAAGCTCTGCGGGAAACAATCCTACCTAACAAACATTTCGTAGAAACAAAAAATAAGAACAAGTTTAACCAATACGAACAGAAACAAAAAAAACTCATAACAAACGAGACTAAATCTAGAAATATAATTAACCAAAAACTCGTTTAAGCTTCGCCAATGGAGGTATCTGGTTAGAAACATGCTCTAGATTTCACAGATGGCGGTAAAAGGAGGGAGTTTGGAAGAAGTACCTGTAGACGAAGAGCAGCTGCGGCCGAGGTGTAGGGTTTCCTAGCGGAGAAGACGAATCTCACCTCTTTATATAGTTACTTTCTTCTATTTACTCTGAATACCCTTATTCGCTATTGGGCTTTTATGTTTTGGTCTTGCTATATGGCTTTTGGGCCTCCACTTGCGTCCATATCATACAAATTTGACTTTTTTAGGACTTCGCATGAGCCCAGTGTTTGTAGGGTTGTATTGTGATTATCGGATTTGGATCATCTCCTGAGCCCAAGGTTAGGATCCTCCTGACTAAAGAGTGTGGGCCGTTGGATGAAAATTCAACGGCTATAATTATTATAACTTTAAAATGACCTTCCTTGTTTGTACCCGTTGATTTTTCATCCAACGACCCACACTCCTTGGTCAGGAGGATCCTCACCTTGGGCCCAGGAGAGGATCCAAATCCGTGATTATCAATTTTGAGTATTATACAATTTAATTATGGAGTGCGGATCCATGACAACACTTTTTTTAGAAAACTTTTGACACAAGATTTTGTGGGGCTCACTTCATAATGTATATCAATGATCTGAACCGTCTATCTTTTAAGTCTTCCCTCAAAGATCATATCTACAAAAAATCATTCAAATCTAAATAAGCTCTTTAATTATATTAGTGTCCCAAAAACTATGATCAAATTATACAAATTGAATGCAACCGTAAATATCTTAACAATTACCGTGTCATTCATTCTCATATTTAGCAGCATATTTGTACGAAGGGGTATTCAACAAGGAACCAAACAAGAAGAAAACGAAAGGCAATGAAAACAAATTGTTAAGCATAGCAATACATAATATTGTAGACATTGGCTTCACTTCCAAACAATCTCGCTTAGGGATCCAACAATCGTCAGAGTAAGAGTTCTCATCTATCATCTTCTTCGTTTTACTTTAATTATCCATCATCATGTAAGTCGCAACATCTTTAACGTACCCTTCCCCGCCACCAGCTGACCCTTTGACGGTAGCCTGAGCAGCACAAGGCACCTCAATAGATATAGTATATTTGCACTGTGGACAAACGGCCCTAGGGTCGTCAACCACATACCGGTGGTAGCTCCCACGCATGTACATCTTCTTGGCCATTGATTTATCACTTGTCACCAAATGTGAATCATCAGCCATATAAATTGCTCCGAAAGGACTAGTTTGGACTCGTTGCATATTTTCTTTTAAACTGTTTTTGTTATGTTTTAAGACTAATTACCTGTAAAATAAAGCAATTGATAGTTTGACAAACCCTACAAGTATTGTAGGTATGAAAACAATGTAAAAACGTTGGTAGTAAAAAATATTGTATTTGCATTCTAGAGTAAAAAAAGAGACGTATGGCAACATTGTGGAAAAAGTTCAACGTCGACTTTCTTCTTAGAAGAGCAATACCCTCTCTATGGCAGGTAGGCTTGTTTACCTCCAATCAGTCGTCTCAGCCATTCCAATCTACTCAATGCAATCTACTCGCCTCCCAGTTTCCATATGTGATAAAATTGATAAGTTGAACATGAATTTCTTATGGGGACACACTGAGGAAAATTCCAAGGTTCACCTTGTTAAGTGGGAGACAGTATGCACGCCTAAATTCATGAGTGGTTTAGGCTTGAAAGATACCCATGTTATGAACCAAGTCCTCCTTGCTAAAACTGGTTGGAAACTTATGCAAAGAGACTCAGGCCTCTGGGCGCAAGTTTTAAAGGGAAAGTATTTCAAACACTACGACATGGTGGGTGCTTGCTCTGCTAAGTTCACTAATTGTTCTCATTCTTGGCGTGGAATCCTCTTTGGTGCCAAAATCCTTCCTAATGGTATGATATGGAGAGTTGGATCTGGAAGCCAAATTCATTTTTGGAAAGACAACTCGCTTGAGTGTGGCGTACTCGAAGATTTTGCTACCATCCCTCTTTCAGATGACATGCTTGAATGGACTGTTGAAGACTTCCTTACTGATTCTGGTTGGAATGTAGATTTGTTATACTTTTGCCTTCCTCCTGATATTGTGGAACATATTTTCAGTTTACATGTTGGAATTGCGAATCATAGGGAAGATAAGGTAATTTGGAGCCTCACCAATTCTGGAACTTTCTCCGTGAAAACTGCCTATCTCTATCTCTCTCTTTGGCGATGATGATATCATTCCCTAGAAATGGAATTTCATTTGGAAACTCAAGTTCCCACCCAAATTAGTGACTTTTCTCTGGACTATTGGTCATGAGAAAATTCTCACCAATGTGCAGAGAGCTAGAAGAGGTTTTACCAATAACCTGTGTTGTCCAATCTGCCCTATTGTTGAGGAATCAATGGATCATATTTTCAGGTCTTGCATGCATTCTCTTTCCTTTTGGAATGGTGTTGGAATCCCTCATGAAGTTGCCCATTCCTTTGCTCTTGATTTCCAGTGTTGGATGGCCATAAACCTTAGGACACACTGTTCTACCATACATGGTTTACCCTAGAACCTTATCTTTGCTTCAACTCTCTGGTATTGCTGGAAAGGGAGGAACAATTTTGTCTTCAATGATGGCCAACAACCACCTGTCTCACCCCAGAAGTTCATTTTTCAATTTGCAAGAGATTGGTATGATGCCAACAAGTGTTCTTCTAGTAAGCCTCCTAGACAAATCATCTCAATCCATTGGATCCGCCCGCCAATTGGTAGATATAAAATCAATACAGATGGGAGTTGTAAAGACCCATTTAGTCACATAAGTGTTGGAGGTTTGATTAGCAATTCTGAAGGGGATTGGATTAAAGGATTTGCTGCTAATTTGGGCAAAGGAACCATCATGGAAGCTGAGCTTTGGGGTGTTTTCATGGGCCTTTCTATAGCTTGGGACGAGGGTTGCAAGGATGTGATCCTTGAATTTGATTCTAGGGATGCTGTTATTTTAATCCAAAAACATATTTTGGTTTCGCACCCGCTCTACAATATCATCATTGACTGCAAAGAAGCCATCGAAAAAAATTGGAGATGCGAAGTCACTCATATCTATAGAGAAAAGAATGCCTCAGCTGATCACATGGTTGACTTGGGTCATGGGCTATCCCTTGGTCTTCATGTTTTTGTTTCTCCTCCTACCACTGCTACTAATTTTCTTCTGATTCTTTTGGCAAGGCCCTTCCTAGGGCTGTTCTTGTGTAGCTTTTTTGTTTTGCTTGCCGGGCTTTGCCCTCCTATGTACCAAAAAAAAAACTTCATTGGGCTCTTTCACAAAAATTAGATGTTAGATCACACTCATTTGTTCTACTTTGTTGTCGATATTCTATCCTTTTTTACTTCTTACGCACTTTTTTAATTTTTTATCGTCAAATTGAATGAATTATAAAAAATTAAATAATAAATATTAACAAGAAGTGAGTGTAATGAGTAAAAATGAGTGTCCATAAGTTTGAAAAGCAAACACTATGAATTATTAAATTGTGTTTACTTTTCTTTTCAAACTTTTGTAAAATAAGAAAGTGAAAAACATGTGGTAACTATTTAGTGGTGGGGTGTGTACGAAAAGCAAGACTGCATCAGCTTGGACGCTGATTCGACTACTTTTCTTTTTCCAAAGGACAATAATGGAAGACTCACTCTTACCTTATGGTCTGGCTGAAGACTTGTAGTTGTCTTCTTGTATTGGAAAAAGTTTCAAGTTGGACAAAATTGTTACTATTAAGTTTAACTAAAGTTGGACGTTAATCGTATCAAGTAAACTATAAAACAAGTCTAGTTCAAATATGATTTCGTGTTAGACTATTTGAGCTTGAATTTCGAATAAACCATGCATTCATATTAGGTTCGTAATTTAAGAGTTATTGGTCAAACGGTTAGATTCTTGTTTTGCTCCAAAGTGATATGGAGTTCGACTATCTCCCACTATACCTACCTAGCAAAAATGCTAAAGTTTCGCTTTCCAAATGTCGTGAGGTCAAACGAGGGACCTAGTGATTATTCGAGTCAAAGACTCGGATACACTAGTTTAAAATAAAAATATATATTAGGTTCGTCAAAACATCTCTCCTATATTTAAACTTTAAACATAGGTCATTACATAACATCTAAAAAGTTTGGAACCCTAAACTACGTAGGTCATTACATTACATACTAGATATGCAAAACAAAATATCATTCAGAAACAAACACCTCCTAGACGATTCAGACTGTCCATTCCACAATACTTTCAGTTGAAGTGCAAATAAAGTTGAGGTGTTCACGCTTCTTTCGTACCAAGGAACACGGTGGTCAGGACCAAGTTTGAGTGCAACGATGCCCTCAGCAATTTGAGACCCCACGTACAAGATTCAGATCACACATTAGATCGACGGAAAAATATGGACTCACAAAATTGAGAGAGGAAAAAAAAACAGATGTAATTAGGTACTTTTCAGACCTCTTCCATGGTAAGATGGACCACCTTCTCTTCAAGGGCACCGACATCCCTGATGTTGAACCTGTTAAGCATGGTTATGCTTGAAATGGTAGACATAGGCTGCACTTCCAGGTCATCCATAATCATATACGTGACAACACCTTTCACATACCCTCCCTCGCCGGACGTTCCTCTTTCAGCAGCGGATCCATGGACAAAAGTCGCCTTGGTATTTATGCTTGAACTGCAGTGTGGACAAATGGCTTTAGGGTTGTCCGTTACAACTGTTGGATTTCCACTGGATCCGTTGTAGCAGTAGCTTTGTTGGCGGAGACTACGACAATCACAATAATAGAATGACTTTTCAGCAGTGGAGTCGTCTATCATCAGCATATGAAGGACATCGGCACCAACACCAATCGTTGCTGTTGCCTTAGGTTTCAGGAGGGATTCCTTGTTAAAGTAAGGTTGCATGTATGTGCTGCTTAGGCTCTTGACACTGCCGTAAAGTTTGCCTAACGAGCCAACCATGCCATCTTTGGGAAGGAGCCCGATGACAGTGCCAATGGGCAAAGACAGGAGTGTGAAGAGAAAGTCCACAAAGTCTTTGCCAGCTTCAGCAAAGAGAACTCGTTGACGCTTTGTGTCGACAAGGAGCTTCAAGCAAATACTTGGCTTGGGGTTTCCCATGCACACAGAGAGTTTTGATGAGTATATTTTTCAAAGTAACTAAAGTTTAGTGCATCATACTTGCAATAATGGACCTATTTATAGAATTTCAACCCTTCATTAAAAATTACTAACAAACACATCTGAATTAGCTAAAACTTAGGCCAAAAAATTGATTGATAAGTTTTAGTTGGTTCACTTTTGGCTATACATCTGTAGGGTACTATATTTTATTGGATAATACTTGCATACTTTTTTTGGGATGAGCATGAGCTCATTTCCTCTTTGCGAATGACATATTTTGACCGTAAAATTTTTATAATCGAAATTGTTCAATTTCTTAGTCTTCGTTTGAAGATAACCCTTTACAAAATATCATTCAATCGAAGACCATTTAGTCATTTAAATGTATAGAACAAATTGAAGGTGTAGATACTAAGTAATACATTCACGATGAATCGTTCATTTATTTGATGAGTGATTGAACAGTTCTAATCGTTGATTTTATCGGTCAAGATACAGTATTCGCAAATGTGGGATGGAAGTATTATATATTCTATTTTAGGGATTGGCTACAATACTTATATGTATAAAATATAATCACTATGTGACAGTCAGATATAATTCATGTGAATATATGTATTTAATACAACGATCATCTGACTATTGAGATAATAATTCTATCAAAAAAGTATAAAAATGTTCTAAAAATCGGCCTAAGCTGCCGCTGGGATTAACTCCTAATCGATCAGAAAACCAAAACCTCAAAGTGGCCACTTTTTTAAATTTAAATATAAAAAATATATGTGGTATTCCTCTTCACTTGCAAGTGAGAAGTCTTAGGTTCGATTCTCGCCAAAGGCGAATTTGAACCATATTATTGCTAGCCCATTGTGAGACTTAGCTCACTCCCTTACCTCGTTAGTGTAGATAATATTAATAGAAATATAGAAAAACACAAAAATGTAGAAAGAGCATGTATCGAAGAAATGCAGAGAGAGAGAGAGAAAGTGATTGATTACATTAATACTGAATTAATTTTTACAACTATGAGAATACAGTTTATATAGCCATCATGACTAGCTTGCAGCCTAAGCTATTTAACTAACTAATTCGATAATAGCTATAACAACGTAGCCACATTCTCAACTGTCTAACTAACTATTGTTGAGTTGGAATGATATATTCAACAGATAATATCGTTTGTTAAGAAAAATATAGATTTTGCATTGAGAATCCTCTATATCACAAAAATTGGATGTTAAATCACACTCATTTATTCTACTTTGTTGTCGTCGCTGAAATTTTAATTGATGAGGCAAAGACTTTTGCATTATTCAATTGGATCATTAAATTATGTTTATTTTTCTTTTCAAATTTTTGTAAAAATAAGAAAGTGAAGGGAAACATGTAGTGGTAAAATATTAGAGGTGGAATTTGTACGAAAAGCAAGACTGATTGTGCTTGGACGCCGATTCCACTATCTTTTTCCACAACTTTTCTTTTTCTGAAGGAAAATAATGAAAGGCTCACTTTTATCTTATGGTCGAAGCAAGGCTCGTATATCAAGTGTACTAATATAATTAGTTGAAAATTTAATAAAAATATTTTTTAACTAATTATATTATGATACTTGATGCCGTATTCTCGACACATTGAAAAATTTATGTTAAAAGACTTGTAGTTGTCTTCATTTATAAGTTTTAACTTGTTACTATTAAGTTTAACCAAAGTTGGGTGTGAATTATATCAAGTTAACTATAAACAATTCTAGTTCAAATATGATTTCATGTTAGGCTATTTGAGCTTGAATTCGACTCAAGCATGCATTCATTTTAGGTTTTTCGTCAAAACACAACCCAACCATGCACAATATCTTTAGTAACCATGGGTGGACTAAGATTAGTGAAAGAAACCTTAAAATTAAAATTAGTAAAAGAAACCTTTGTTCAACTAAACCGACAAATTGGTGAAATGAGAACTGTCTTTGAATGCATGTTATCTTCCCTCCGAGGAACACATTGGTGAGAACCGTCTTTGATTGCAATAATTCCTTAAGCAATTTCACACACTTAAAAAAAAGCACAACATAAATTTTTTATCAATCTAGAATACATAAACGGGATATTGTGTCAAATTAGCTAGTTTACAAACTTTGGTGTGTTATAGATCTGCTGTCTGCACGAACTCTCTAGAACACCCGTCCTATCGACAATGTTGAAGCAGTGAAACGACAATGTTGAACCATATATTTCACGAAGAAAATAAATAATAGACCTTACAAAAAAGTATACAAGAGCTTTAAAGAGCGCCAAAAGAAAGGAGAGTGACAACAGTATTTGCAAGCTTCGGCAAACACAACTTTCTGGTGCCTTCAGTCGATAAGGAGCTTCAGACCATTTCGAGTAGTGAAACAGAAATGATGCTTGAAGCGAGTACATAGCTAGCCAAACAGTCCAAATACAAAAGTACATAACTAGCCAACAGTCCAAATACAAAAGTACACTGGATCAAACCCTACACTAGAAGCGAAAATGCAGACAAATTATCTGTTTTGAGTGAAATCCAATTGTTTCAAACTAACATTACTAATTATTTAGCAGAATCCCACAATATTATGTTTTATTTTGGATGTAAAACCAAAATAAGAAGAGAGAAAGAGATGGCGTTAAAGGTACCCGCGGTAGCGTTCATGTTTGTGGTACACACACGCTTAGGGATGGGCAAATACCCATCGGTTATGGGTAATCGCGGTTACCCGTCCATTTAAATTTTACAGTTACGGTTATGGGTAACTGTTTAGATAAATAAACGGTTATGGGTATAACCGTTTATTCACGAAATTTAAATGGGCGGTTATGGGTATTAACCGCGGTTATAAACGGGTAACCGTTTACCCATTTATTTTATATATGTAAAATTAACACAATCCATGTTCCCTATCGGACAAAACTTAGTTCAATGATATTGACTATAATGCATGATTTATGTAGCAAATATAATATAGTTTTCCTTAACCACTTTAAATTTCATGGTCCATTATATATATTATGTTAATACTTTACATTTCGAGTTAAATAACCCAAGAATACTATCTTTTAACAGTTTCGTAACCCAAGAATACTTAGCAAATTTTATATTACCTTCATTGTTAACAGTTAAAAATATTGTCCGTAAACTATTATTTCAATTATTGGAATGGTATAAAGACTTAAGAAATTAAAATGCGGAAATGTATGATGTATGTACCTATAAGGCTATAATGGTGTTTAATTGTTAGAAAAAGAAAATTATGACAAATTTTTCTTTATTAATTTTCAAGTTGTTCAAAAAACACATAGACGGGTGAAAAAGAAGTAAATGGTAAAAAAGAAAGGATAAACGGGTTAAAAAATGATAAATGAGTAAACGGGTACTAAACGGTTACGGTTAAATTGGTATACGGTTATGGATATGGTTAACCGTTTATAAACGGTTATGGGTATGGGTATAACCATTTAGGCAATTACCCAACGGGTAAACGGTTATGCGGGTATAAGAATAAACGGTTATGGATAAATAACCACTGGTAATCGCCCACCATAACCGTTGCCCATCCCTACACTCGCTCGGGGTTGCGGCTTTGGCTTTGGTGTTGGTGTTGGTTTGGACCATTCATTTCAGAGGAGGTTTGGTATGGGAAGCTACCAACAAGAACCTCATATTCAACGTACGTTTCTCTCTCTGGTTTTCTTAGGTGTAGAAATAACTTCTTATTTTGTTTAATTTTCTATATATGTGCCTTAATTTGATGCTAAAGTTATCCTTCTTCTCGATTGATATACTCATTTTTGTAGCACCAATAACAATTTAGTCATATACTAATTGAGTTTAGTGGCATTGTAGGACACGATTAAAGTGCAATAGTAAGCTAGGGTTGCCTTTTGCTTAAGTGTAGGTGAAACTAATGATACATGGACCACTTAAAACCCTTCTAATTTTCTGATTATTTTAAGTACCCTTCCCAAGTTCACCTACCATTCTTACCAAAAATATGTTACGCCTACTCTCGACACAATGTGGTTATTCTAATATGACTGTATTTTCGAAGTATCAATAACAGTTTTCTAATAATATATTTTATGGACCACGACAATTGTTTATTTTTTAAATTTTATATATAAAAAAAACTATTTTACTATGTGGTTATTAGGGTAAATCAAATCATGGGAACACGCAATGGCGAAGCCACGTGAGGGCGAGGAGTGGCGGCCGCCACTCCCCTAGCCGGAAAAACAAGAATGGAGCGCTAATTTTGCCCCTCCCCTACCGGAAAACCCACTGGTTCTGCTATTGCTGGTCTTCGTCTCCGACTGTCCTCCGGTCTGCTGTGCAGATCTGACTTTTTTTTTTTTTTAAACAACCAGGCCAAAACGACGTCGTTTTGGACCTGGTAAAAAAATTAAAAAAAAAAAAAGAAAAAAATGAAACGGGCAGTTTTGATAAGTTGGAAGTAAAAAAAAAAATATTATATGGGGGGACCGCGTGTCCCCCATTCATTCGATCTCTTCCTCTCTCTCTTTGTGTTGTGTCGTTTTCCACCTTTCCCCTTTTCATCCTCCAATCACAGTAGCAAAGGGCAGCCTGCCCTGCTCCCCCTTTCGAAGCAGAAAACGGAAGAACTGCTGCACAACAGCACCGTTTGGCATCAGACCATTCAGCACTCAACAGCAGCACAGCGCCAGGGCCCAGCTTCCAACCATCAAACCCACTATTTAGGTAAATTATTTAATTCCCAAATTTATAATCCCTAACCCTAATTAATTATTTAAAATGAATTTTGTTTAATTGGTATAGAATCATATAGTAAAACACTCAATGCACTAATATGGTTATTAGTTATTGATTATTGATATGAAAATATGAAATTATTTTTAGGGTAAAAATTAAAATTTGAATTCTCAATTATTGATTAATTAATTGAATTATTACTAAGTTTTCATGTGATTAGTTGAATTGAATTTTTTTTTATCGAATAATTGTATGTTTATTGGTATTGATTAATTGAATTGTTGGTTGGATTAGTTATTATGCATACTATAGTATAGTCTACTCTAGGATTAAGAGTCTAAGAATTTTTTTTTCTTTCCATTTTACAGTTACGTAATGGAACGATACTATAAGAAACAATGCTTAAATCCTCCTTCAAACATTTCGGGTAGTCCTTCTCCTTCAAATATTTCGAGTAGTCATCCTCCTCCTTCAAATATTCCAAGAAGTCCTCCTTCGAATATTCCTAGTAGGTCACAACAAAGTGAGGTCATTGAGTTGGATGAAATATTAGCTAATCTTCCTGCAGACCCTGGACACCATTGCGTAACAAAATGGGAGATCAATGGTTAAGTGATAGCATGCTTGTTTACATTGAGAGAGATGTATTTACTTTTATTGATAATGAGCCTATTATGCGACGTTTTCATGATATGAAACCTCGCCGGCAACAATTGTAATTGTATTGATAAATTATGGAAGACATTACTATATAAAAAGATTTGGTTGTTGCTATTCTTTTGAACCTTGCAATCTTTTAACTTCGCCCTTCCCCCCGTCAATTCCTGGCTTCGCCACTGGGAACACGAATGGCATCAAATTAGTTTTCTAAATATCCTAATGGTGGCCAATCATCAAGACAATTAGATAGTTTCAAACATGGTGATTAACAATTCAAAACTTGCTTGCATAATATCCTAAGCAAATTGAAAGAAACTACATATTCTTACTAAGGCTCGTGGCCTCGCCCTAGCAAACGAAATTAGTTACTAACAATTATAAAATAAAATATTATTAAAAACATAGATAGAAAACACCTTGAAAATAAACTTGAATCGTCAAAAGCTTTCTAAACCCAAAGTATTGTGTTCTCCACCTCCCTTTCTTCAAACCCTAATGGTTAAAAAGCTTTATTTATACCTGTTGATGCACAAAATCAGTGAGGACTTTGGTACAACAGAAAGTGTTAAGTTTGTGACCTTCGCTAGATTGCTCCGGTCACTAGTATGGATAAGTATGTAAATGGATAGAGATAGGGAAGCAAACATAAGATGTACGTGGTTCACCCAGATTGGCTATGTCGACGGAGTAGAGGAGTTCTCATTAATTGTGAAGGGTTTACACAAGTACATAGGTTCAAGCTCTCCTTTAGTGAGTAGAAGTGAATGATTTAGTACAAATGACATTAGGAAATATTGTGAGAGAATGATCTCTATTTACAGAAGAGAGTTTCTAGTTTCATTCTGACATTGACATGTGTCGCGCTATGATTGGCTTCTGATGTTGACACGTGTCGCGCTATGATTGGCTTCTGATGTCGACACGTGTCGCGCTGTGATTGGCCTCTTGATTGGAGGGAAACTCTTCTGGATCCTTGACGGTATAACGTTGACCGGTGCTCAGTAGTTTCGGGATTGGTCAAGTATGGTACAAATAGTGCTCCCCTAAGTTCCCGAGTGAGGGAAGCTCCTCGGTTGGGGACTTGCAAGATCCAAGCCATTGAGTAATCACGAAACTTCTAAGTACCGAAGTGTGGTATCATTTTCACTTGCCTTATCTGTCTCATATGTAGATGTGGCATATTCTCTGGAAGTACTTTTCCTCCATCCAGGGGCGGTATCTTTAACCGATGAAGATGCACAAAGTAATGTATCAATTTCACTTGAAGCTTACTTGTAGTTTCGGGCTTGGTCAAGTGCGATACAAACCCTATAGTAGGAGTCCCCCAAGTCGCCGAGTTAGGAGATTTGCCGAATGAGGTAACAGACAAGGTAAGTAATCAGACTTCCAAGCAAGCAACCTGGATTGGAGGTTCGAATTCGGCTTCCGGTTGATTGTTCTCCTTCTTCTTGTGTCGTAAATAGCACCAAGGATAAGGAGAAGCAAATGGAGAAGAAATGATATGAGATACTTTTGCTTTTGAAGAAGTAACTTTCCATATGCTTATTCTTGAACTGGGCTGGAGGGTTTTCTGGTTTCCTCCAGAGTATAAGGCCGACTCAAGAATTTGAGGGTCAAAACAAGTCCATCAAATCTAGAGTACGTTCGACCCTGATGATATGAGATACTTTTGCTGTTGACAAAGTAGTGGATGTATCGGCACGTGTTCTGTTACGCTTGTCTCCACATGCTTCCTTGTATCATTCTCACTTGCCCTATCTATTCTTCAGACAGATGTGGTATCTTCTCTGGAAGCATAAGATGTTGAAGATGAGTACTCGAGAGCAATGCTAGGTAAGTAATCAGGCAAGGGGTTCCAGGCAGTCAATTCCTGACTGGAAGCTTGATTCCAAGTGCTGACTGATTGCTCTATTTCTCCTTGTCTTGTAGGTAAGAACAAGGCCAAAGGAAAAGACAGGGAAAAAGCATGATATGGGATACTCTTGCTTTTAACTCTGATGATATGAGATACTCTTGCTTTGGTGTGGCTTGTTTGCAGAGGTATTATCGGGAGGAAAAGAAGCTGAGTATTTCAAGAGACTCTGCTGAGAGTGCCCTCTCGGATGTGAAGAAAAGTTGAGCATTTTTTTTTATTTGCAGGTTTGCCTGGCTGTGGAGGATGGAGGTCGACATATATAGAAGTCTCCCTATCAACAAGTAGTAGTGCTATTCCTTTACCCTTCTTGGTCATAGCAATGTAGTGGGAGCTGCAAGCTTCATGTGTTTTAACTTTGTCAGAGCACTTTGAAAAGTGGTCTGTGGTATCTGGAAAGCTGATGTTGCGTGTGAAGATTGCAGACAAGCTTTACCCAAGGAAATCTGGCTCTCGAAGTTCAGAGAGCGGTGCCTCTTCGGTTTTCAAACAAGCAATCATGTCGGGGATCTGGCTCTCGAGATTCAGAGAATGGTGCCTCTTAGATTTTTGTGAAAGCAATCCTGTTGGGAGTCTGACTCTTGAGATTCAGAGAGCAGTGTTTATTCGATTTTTGAGAAAGTAATCCTATTGGGAGTCTGACTCTTGAGATTCGTAGAGCTGTGCCTCTTCGATTTTTGAGCAAGCAATTTTGTTGGTAGTGTTTTCTCGAATGTGAGTAAAGGTTGGGCATTTTTGCCAATCTTCCTTGCCATGAAGCACGAAGGTTGACACACATTGGGACTTTCTAGTTATCAAGCAGTGGTGATGTTCCTTTACCCTTGTGGGTAATAGTAGGGTAGCTGGACCTTCAAAATTTATGTGTCTAAACTTTGTCAGAGATCTTTGGCAAAGTTATCTGTGGTACCGGAGGAGCTGATGTTACATGTGGAAAGTGGTGCCTCTTCGGAATTCGGAGAGTGGTGCCTCTTCGATTTTTGAACTAACGGCCCTATTGCCCTTTCTTTTAAAAGGGCACCAATTGTGTGCAAGAAGTACATTCAGAGAGTTATTGCTTGTAGGAATTTTCCCCTTACTTCAGAGATTTATTGCACCTCATTTCTCCTTCATCATTTATGAGAATGTCTGGCCCATTCGACTGTCGTTTTGACTTAAACTTTGGTGAAGAGGCAGCCATGCCTTCTCAAGACAACATGTGGCGCCCATCATTCTTATCCTCTACTGGTCATTTTACCGTTGGGGACTCTGTGATGAAGAATGATATGACCGTTGCGGTGGTGGCCAGGAACCTTCTCACTCCCAAAGATAACAGACTACTTTCCAAACGGTCTGATGAGTTGGCTGTTAGGTACCGTTTGGTACGCAGACAGGACGGGACAGGACGAGACGGAACAGGACGGGACGGGACGGGACGGGACGGAACAGGACGGGACGGGACGGAACATGACGGAACATATGATGTAAATATTGAAAAAGATAAGGACAAATTTTGTCATAAAATGTTATAAATTTGTGTTCCACGGATGTGGAACGGGTCGTTCCAGGGGGAAGAGGTGGAACGAAAAATCAGCCAAATTTCATCTCATGGGACAACCCGTTCCACAGTTTTTAGGCGCACCAAACGTGGAACGGAACGGCTCGTCCCGTTCCGTCCCGTCCCGTCCCACGTACCAAACGGTACCTTAAGGATTATCTGGCTCTCAGTGTTCAGTGTGCAGGTTCTGTGTCTAATATGGCCCAACGCCTATTTGCTCGAACCCGCCAAGTTGAATCATTGGCTGCTGAAGTGATAAGTCTCAAACAGGAGATCAGAGGGCTCAAGCATGAGAATAAATAGTTGCACATGCTCGCACATGACTATGCTACAAACATGAAGATGAAGCTCGACCAGCTGCAGGAATCTGATGGTCAGATTTTACTTGATCATCAAAGGTTTGTGTTTGTTCCAAAGGCATTTATTGCCTTCGTCTTCTGGGGCTGTACTGCGTAATGAAGCTCCAAATGATCAACCTTCGGTGCCTCCTCCTTCTGGGGTTCTGCCTAGTGCTGAGGCTCTGAATAATCACCCTCTGGTGCCTCCTCTTTTTGGGGCTATGCCGACTACTGAGACTTCTTCTGAGCAACCTTTGTGAAGGCTCCCTCTTATTTGTTTATTTTGATTCATGTATATGTACATATTTGTAACTTATAGGAGATATCAATAAACAAGCCTTGCTTCATTTCAACGTATTGTGTTAAATACACCACGGCCTTCTTCACTAAGTTCTTTGAATTTTTTCTTTTGTTGAAACTTGTATGTTGAAGCTTTGTGAGTGAAGCATGTAGGTTGAGGTAGTGCTCCCTTAATTTCCCGATTGAGGAAAACTTCTCGTTTGGAGACTTGAAAAATCCAAGTCACTGAATGGTCGTGAGACTTCCGAGTATCAAGGTGCAGTAGCATATGGTAGGAGTCCCCCAAGTCTCCGGTCGATGGAGTTGACGAATGAGGCATTTCCTTTCTAAGTGGTAGCCCAAAACTCCTTCTGCATATATATTTGTTATGAAAGTTGTTAGGCCCAAAGAAGATGAGGCCTATGCAAATTTTTTTATTTTTTTCAAATTTTTTTTATTTTTTATTTTTTATTTTTTATTTTTTATTTTTTATTTTTCTTATTTTTGAATTTTCGAATTTCCGAAAAAATATATATATATATATATATATATATTTTTTTTTTAAAGCTTTGTAGGTGAAGCTTTGAGGTTGAAGCTTTATTGGGCACCATGAATTGATTTTACTTCACACTATCTTGATCAAGATAGTGTGAAACTTTTGTAGGTGAAGCTTTTGTGTTGAAACTTTGTAGGTGAAGCTTTTGTGGGTGAATCTTTTGTGGGTCAAGCTTTTGTGGGTCAAGTTTTTGTGGGTCAAGCTTTTGTAGGTGAAGCTTTTGTGGGTGAAGCTTTTGTAGGTCAAGCTTTTGTGGGTCAAGCTTTTGTGGGTCAAGCTTTTGTAGGCAAGGTATTAAATATCGGTAATATCGAAAATATCGGTAGTCCGAAAACACGGAAATATCGATGGAAATATCGGGATAATATCAATATTGATAAAAATTACATGGAAACCACAGAAATTGTAAGAAAAACTTGGAAATTTTTATTGAAACTTTGCATGATGTTTATTTAGTCAATTATCTATTAGTTTATCACAAAAAATTGGAAGGAAATGCATTGCATGATGGATTTAACATTATCAAGTTGATTATATAGCGAGCTGACAAACATTGTGAGTGTAGAAAATATGTAGTAATTAATAAAAGAAGTCTAAACACACCATAATCATTTATATATAATGAATTAGTACAATATTTTACACTTTATACATTGCATGGTAAGATACATGAGTGACTTAGTACCACATAGAGTTCCTATGAGGTTCAAAATTTTCACTATCTTCATCATCTCTATGTGTAGAGTGAGTGTATTGTGAAGAGTAGTTATCAAATGATAAATCCCTAAAATAATTTTGCATGTAATTGTTAATATGCCACCCATATGGATCCGAGATTGGTTGACCTTGTCCATAAGCAAAATCATTTGAAGATTGAGTCTCAAATTGTTTCCATGAGTCGCTCGATTCCATCCCAACAGGATTGGGATATGAAGGGTAGGGAAATGGTTGGTTATGAGTATAACCATAGTTAATACTTCCCAATCCAACAGAGTCCGAAGTTATAGATAACGAGTCATCTTCTTGACTTGACAAAATCACCTTGCCTCTTTCTCTACGAGTATAGTCTTTCCCTATGGCACCAATTCCTGGTCCTGCTCGTCTAATGCCATGGTCATCATCCTGTGTTGCATGCGTGAAGTTTGCCTCACCAATGAAGGGGCTCATAAATCCGGGAGGTGCTCCAACATAGTTTCCATATCCACCACCACCACCTCCAGCTCCACTACCTCCAGCTCCACTATATCCTTCATCATTCTCACCTCCGGTGGTAGGTGAGTCTCCTGATCTTGTACTAGAGCTATCATTAGTATCATCACGATGTTGTGGTTATGTAGGATTGGAAGAAGGTGGAATTCCAGTGTTTCTTGGTCTTGGGCGCAAAAGTTCTTCCAAAGAGTCAGCGCTGCTAGATCCCACCTCCTCCTCTAATACTCTTTTTACATTTATCCCTTCATTACGTGCTTCTTCAGCAACTCTGGGAGTTGGGTTGCCTTCATCATCATCTAAATGAAGAGTTCTAATCCATTGATAAAGTTGGTTACCCTCTGTATCATCATCTTCACCAACAATATCAAACACATCTAGTGGGTCACCACGGTCGACATGATATATTTCTGCTTCCTTATCTCGAATTTGAGGTTTCATGTTGTAGTAGCAATAAACTAATTTTTCCAACCTACTATGAGCCAACCTATTTCTTTGCTTTGTGTGTATGAGTGCAAATGTGCTCCAATTTATTTCATAAGCAGATGAGGAAGTTGTTTGTGATAATACTTTGATTGCTAACTTTCTCACAGTTGGTGCATCGGTCCCATACATGATCCACCATTCAGCTACAATGAAAAACAATGTTGATAAGCCTAATAACTCCAACAAATTCTATTATAAACTTATAGTGAAATATGTTTACACTCACTAGGAGACATTGTTGTTCGAGCAGCAATTGATGTTGGTTCTCCAAAAGTTCTTCTTGCATCTTTAAACCATGTTAGCTGAATTCAATAAATCGTGTTAGTTTAATCCAACAAAGTAATTATTATAATTTAAGTAATTGTGTACCTCATTTCCAAATTGGCCAACTGATGGTGATGCAGGGTCTAATTTAGAGTATACATTATGTACATCACGTATAAGGGTACCATCATTTCCAACACCGGGTCTGTATTGGTATCGAGGATTCAAATAATATGCTGTTCAAAGAAACACATACTCTAATAAGAGAAATAATACTTATGCAACTAAAGAAATGAATTGCAAATTATGACATAATTTATACCTGCTGCATGCAAATCGTGGTATAATGTTTTATACCATCAGTCTTCAATTATCTTTATGACCCAACTTGCACCATGTTTTCTTTCCAATTCATCATTCACTACACGTATCAACTCATATACTGCCCCCATAGTAGGATACACTTCTGTGTCAACAATCTGTAAAACCTTGTAAAGAGGTTCAAACACTTGGCACACATGTTCTGATTGAGTCCAAAAAGCATGATCAAGCACTATACTTTCCACCATACGACCTGTATTTGAGCGGTTGAAATTGTGGTTGGCCCAATCGTCACTAGTGAATAGTTGCTTCAACCCTGCTTTTTTCTTAAGTAGGCTGTCTAATGCAATATAGTTGGTGGCGAATCGAGTGGTAGCTGGACGAATAATTTCTCCTTTGCAAAATTCACGCATCTTTGCCAACAACCAACCGTGATTGTAAATATAATTTGTGATCGTTCTAGCTCTTTTGACCACAGTAGCAACATTCTCTCTCTTCCCCATTGCCTCAAACATGAGATCGATACAATGTGCTGCACATGATGTCCAAAACACATTATGATGCTTCATTAACTTTTTTCCAGCTTTGACAAATGCATAACCGTTGTCGGTCACGACTTGAACAACATTATGCTCTCCCACCTCCATGATTACATCCCTCAATAATTTGTAAATATACTTGTAGTTCTTTATATGGTCTGAAGCATCAACAGACTTCAAAAAAATTGTCTTTCTCTTGGAGTATACCATGAAGTTTATGATAGACAATCTGGTCGGCCTGGTCCATCCGTCACACATGATTGTGCAACCATTAGTTTCCCACTTTGACCTCAACTTGTTAACATACTCGCCAATGTCTTTATACTCCATATCCAAATATTTGTTTCTTATCTCATAGGGAGTGAGAGGTTGTACTCCAACACCAGCCTATTGACATCCCACTACCATATTTTTGAAATGATGTGATGATGCTTTCTCAGCAGGGACATTTTCATAGATAAAGAACTTGCTAATTAGACGCCCCATTCCCTCCTTCACATTACTTCCAGTGAAATAACTCCAAACACTCTTTTGACGTGCTTTGGATGACTTATATAAACTTGGGGCTATTGGTGGTGTTGGTTGTGATTCTCTAAGACTGCCTCCCCGTCTCATTTGTGCACCACCACTTGTCCCGGAACCTTGTGCTCTATTAGGAATTTTATGAAGGTGTTCTCTTTCCCATGCTGACTGTTTGGAGGCACGTAATGCTTGTTTCAAACTGCGTCGTTCTTCAGGTCCCATGTCATCATCACATTCGTCCTCATCGTCATCATCATCACTGTCAACCGCTTGGCCATAGACTTCTCCCCGTAGCCCAGCTCGAATATTTTCCATTCCCTGTGTTATCTTTTCCTTCTGCTGTTTTTTTTTTTTTAATAATGTGCTGATGAATGCCTTCACTTCTGGGGGGACATTATCGCATCGTTGGACATTTTTTGATGGATCTAATCCACTAAGATGGTACTTAAGTCGTGTTACTCCGCCACTCTTCATTACCCGACCACAATATTTGCAAATTGTGCCATGTTTGTTTCCGTCTATTGGGTCTCCATGTTCCCAAGCTGGATCACGTTTAGTAACTCCACTGAACATCTTAAACGTACCTATATTTATTTTTCATGAAAATTAGACAATTATTTTTTGATAAAATAAGAGAACCTAAATAATAAAGTTATTCTACAGAAGAATTAAATACGAAGTAAAGAAAATGATTGTAAAAATTTAAGTAATTATACAAATAATATGGAATAATAAAACCTAATATTAATGAATAATAATCCAATTTGATAAAAAAATAATCCTAATATAAAACATGGTGATGAATAATAATCCAATTTGATAATAATCCAATTTAATGAATAATCCAATTTGATAATAATCCAATTTAATGAATAATAATCCAATTTGATAATAAAAAAAACCTAATATTAATGAATAATAATCCAATTTGATAATAAAACCTAATATTAATGAATAATAATCCAATTTGATAAAAAAATAATCCTAATATAAAACATGGTGATGAATAATAATCCAATTTGATAATAATCCAATTTAATGAATAATCCAATTTGATAATAATCCAATTTAATGAATAATAATCCAATTTGATAATAAAAAAAACCTAATATTAATGAATAATAATCCAATTTGATAATAAAACCTAATATTAATGAATAATAATCCAATTTGATAAAAAAATAATCCTAATATAAAACATGGTGATGAATAATAATCCAATTTGATAATAATCCAATTTAATGAATAATCCAATTTAATGAATAATAATCCAATTTGATAATAATCCAATTTAATGAATAATAATCCAATTTGATAATAAAAAAAAACCTAATATTAATGAATAATAATCCAATTTGATAATAAACCCTAATATTAATAAAATAATAAATAACATTAAACATATTAAAATTATCCTAGGAAATAATTATACAACATTACTTAATTACTTAAAAAAATTAACATGTAATTGTTAACATTACTTAATTACTTACAAAAATTAACATGCAAGTATTAATTACTTAAAAAAATTAACATACGAGTCCACACAAATTTATTTGTTGTTGTATAAATTACAATAATATAAATATAAGTTTGTAAACTTACCTTAAATATGGAGCCCTTTGTGTTCAAGCTTTGGAATGGATCTGGAATGGCTTTGAAAATGGTAAGGGAAGAAGAAGAAACGAAAATGCTCTGAATGCCTCTGATACTCCACCTCTGATAAGGTGAAAGAATATAACAGACAATGACATACTGTTTTGCATGTGAAAGAATATCACGGACTCACAGTGGCACACGGTTTCATTATGAAAGCACTATTATTTGTTGTCCATGGTCTGAAATTGCAAAAAGTTATTTGGATCATTGTATCAGAGAGCTAGAGACAAGTTTTGAATTATTTGGATCATTGGATGCTTTTTTTTTCTCACACGCCACCACACACACAGAGAGTCAAAGAGTGAGTCACACTCACACTCCACCACACACGCACTTCGAGACCCCCCACACCACACACGCACATAGAGACTGAGCTCAGTCTCTCTCTCGATCATTCCTTCTCTCTCTTCTCTCTTCTGAGTCTTCTCCATTCCTTCTCTCTTCTGAGTCTTCTCCATTCCTTCTCTCTTCTCAGTCTTCTCCCTTCCCCCTTCTCTAGTTCTCCCACACACACACACATACATCATCTCTCGATCTATCTCTCGACCCTCCTCGTCCGTTTCTCCTTCTGCTCCTCCCTCGCCTTCCTCCTCGTCGAGCCCGTCACCATGTCCTGCGACCTCTACCTCTCATCTGTCGTCCCTATCGGCGCTCTCTACTCCCTCTCCCTCTGGCTCTCCAACTCCGCCTACATCTTCCTCTCCGTCTCCTTCATCCAGATGCTCAAGGCCCTCATGCCCGTCGCCGTCTACTCCATCGGCGTCGCCTTCAAGCAATGTCGCGATAATATCGCTAATATCGCGATATTATCGCTAATATTGCAATATTATCTCGATATTTTGACGGAAACCTATTGGATATGTGTAGAAATATCGGACCCCTAAAAAAACGATAATATCGGCGAAATATCGCCGATATTATCGATTTTTTATACCTTGTTTGTAGGTGAAGCTTTTGTGGGTGAAGCTTTTGTGTTGAAGCTTTTGTGGGTGAAGCTTTTGTGTTGAAGCTTTTGTAGGTGAAGCTTTGGAGTTGAAGCTTTGGAGTTGAAGCTTTGTAGGTGAAGCTTTGAGGTTGAAGCTTTGTTGGGCACCATGAATTGATTTTGCTTCACACTATCTTGATCAAGATAGTGTGAAGCTTTTGAGAATTTGTAGTTGTCCTCCATTGATGAAGCTTTTGTTGGTGAAGCTTTGGAGTTGAAGCTTTTGTTGAATTTCCTTTTTTTTTTTTTTTTTTGGAAAACTAGAAATTTGAAAATGTGGGAGAGCCAACATATACAAAATTTGCTTCCACACTGTTGAGCAAAAGATTGTGATGCAAGCCACACCTTGTAGAAGTCGAAGGTTTGGATGAACCATATAAATTGAATTTGCTTCGAACAGTCTTGAATTTGCTTCGAAGGTTTGAGAATTGTAGTTGCCCTCCATTGATGAAGCTTTTGTTGGCACCATAAATTGGTTTTGCTTCACACTGTCTTGATCAAGAGTGTGTGAAGTTTTTGAGAATTGTGGTTGAACTCCTTTGATGAAGATTTTGTTGGCACCATAAATTGGTTTTACTTCACACTGTCTTGATCAAGAGTGTGTGAAGCTTTTGAGAATTGTGGTTACCCTCCATTGATGAAGCTCTTGATAAATTGGTTTTGCTTCACACTGTCTTGATCAAGAGTGTGTAAAGCTTTTGAGAATTGTGGTTGCCCTCCATTGATGAAGCTCTTGTTGGCACCATAAATTGGTTTTGCTTCACACTGTCTTGATCAAGAGTGTGTGAAGTTTTTGAGAATTGTGGTTGCCCTCCTTTGATGAAGCTTTTGTTGGCACCATAAATTAGTTTTGCTTCACACTGTCTTGATCAAGAGTGTGTGAAGCTTTTGAGAATTATGGTTGAACTCTTTTGATGAAGCTTTTGTTGGCACCATAAATTGGTTTTGCTTCACACTGTCTTGATCAAGAGTGTGTGAAGCTTTTGAGAATTGTGGTTGCCCTCTATTGATGAAGCTCTTGTTGGCACCATAAATTGATTTTGCTTCACACTGTCTTGATCAACAGTGTGTGAAGCTTTCGACGAGTTGTAGTGTTTGCATTGTTACAGTGGGGAAATGTTTGAAGCAGATGCAAGAGGGCTGAATAGCTTGATCTTCGTATGCCATGCACTGAAGTTGTTGTTGGCTTACAATAAGGCTTTGTTGGTGACTATAACTCTTGTTGGGCATAAGTGCTCCCCTAGTTGAGTTGTCAAGCTTGAGAGTTTTTGATTATTTGTGAGTTCACATGTACAAGTTGTACCACTCGTCTTCTGGTAGGTGGAATGAATGGTGAGTTGCTTTCATCACTTGGTTGGTGGTACGAAGGTGAGTTCCTTCATCACCTTTTATCACATTTCATCACCTGGTTGGTGGCATGAATGGCAAGTTGCCAAATGATATTAGAGTATGGGTTGTACATTTCATCACCTGGTTGGTGGCATGAGGGAGAGTACGGGTTGTACATTTCATCACCTGGTTGATGGTATGAAGATAAGTTCCTTCTTCACCTGGTTGGTGGCATGAGTGGCAAGTTGCCAAATGATATTATAGTACGGGTTGTACATTTCATCACCTAGTTGGTGGCATGAAGGAGAGTACGGGTTGTACATTTCATCACCTGGTTGGTGGCATAAAGATGAGTTCCTTCTTCACCTGGTTGGTGGCATGAAGATGAGTTCCTTCTTCACCTGGTTGGTGGCATGAATGAGAGTACGGGTTGGACATTTCATCACTTGGTTGGTGGCATGAAGGAGAGTACGGGTTGTACATTTCATCACCTGGTTGGTGGCATGAAGATGAGTTCCTTCTTCACATTTCATCACCTGGTTGGTGAGAATAAGGGCAAGGTGTCTAGGCACATTGTAGCAAGTGTCGAATGACACAAAGTATGTTGAACCCTTTCAAAGCCCAGTTGGCTTATGTACGAATGTGTTGGAATGTATGATTGAACGAATATACTGTGAAGCTGTTCGTTTATTTGTATAGTCTTGTTGACATATACTTAGAATTTGTTTCATGTTGGAAGCATTCATGTTGAAGCTTTGAACCCAAGTGTTTCATTGCTAGGAATGTAAGAGGATTAGGATCAAGTTGTCTAAATCACCTCTTTATTGAATTCATGTCAAATAGTCTTCGTTACATAGGATGCCGAACAGCTGAAGCTTAACACTTGTACAATGTGAGTTTACTTGTAATAGTACTTCAAGTGATCAGCGTTCCATAGATGGCCAAGGGTCTTGCCATCAGAGCTTCTAAGCGTGTAGGAGCCAGGGCGACTGATGCCAACAACTTCAAACGGTCCATCCCAGTTTGGACTAAGTGTTCCTTTACTCGGGACTCTGTCGCAGAGTAATCTTTTATTCAATACCCAGTCCCCCACTTTGAAAGAACGAGGTTTGACCTTTGAGTCAAAGTAGTTGGAGATGCGCTGCTTGTAGGCGATATTCCTCAAGTGAGCCTGATTTCTGTGTTCATCGACTAGATCTAAGTTGAGGGTAAGTTGTTTATCATTTTCGCTTTGCACGTAGTTCTGGACTTGGAACGTTGCTTGCTCAAGCTCAACTGGGACAACTGCCTCTGTACCGAAGGCAAGTTAGAATAGGGTTTTTCTTGTTGATGTCCGATACGAAGTGCGGTATGACCAAAGAACTTGGGGTACAAATTCTGGCCAACAACCTTTAGCCTTGTCCAAGTTGGTTTTCAAAGTTCGCTTGATTATTTTGTTGATGGCTTCAACTTGTCCATTAGACTGGGGATGAGCTGGGGAGGCAAAACATAAGTTGATGTTGAACTTAGAGCAGAACATCCTGAACTTATTGTTGTCGAACTGTCGCCCGTTGTCAGTGACTATCGCATTGGGAATGTCGAATCTGCAAATGATGTTCTTCCATACGAAGTCTTATATTTTTGCCTCAGTAATGATTGTCAAGGGTTCTACTTCGGCCCACTTTGTGAAGTAGTCAACTGCAACGATTGCATAGCGAACCTTGCCTTTCCCTGCAGGTTTTGGGCCGATCAAATCAAGTCCCCATTGGGCGAAGGGCCAAGGGCTGATCATAGGAGTGAGCGGCTCGGGAGGGGAGTGAGGAATAGTTGCGTAGCGTTGACACTTATCACATTAGCGGGATATTCTGATGGCATCTTGGTGGAATGTTGGCCAGTAATATCCTTGGCAAAAAGCCTTGTGTGCTAGGGATCGAGATCCAGCATGATCTCTGCTGACTCCTTCATGTATTTCTCGAAGGACAGTTTCTGCCTCTGCGGGCGTAAGGCATCTTAGGTATGGTAGGTTAAAACCCCGCTTGTAGAGTTGGTCATTAATGATCAAGTAACGGGTAGCCTTGTATCGAATCTGCTTTGCTTGGAGTTTGTCATTTGGAAGGGTGCCATGAGCAAGGAATCTATAAATTGGGGTAATCCAACTATCCCTCTGTTGTAAGTTGCAAACTTCTGCAGCCATGGTGCTTGGTGCTGCCAAGAATTCGACTTGAATTTTTCTCCCAATCTTGTCTTCCACCGCTAAGGCGAGGCGAGCCAAAGCATCTGCATGACTGTTTGCCGCTCGAGGAATTTGGGTGATCTGGTAGTGGAAGTGCTTGAGCAACAATTGTGTTTGTGCCAGATATGCTGCCATGAAGCTATCCTTAGCGTCAAAGTTGTTGATGACTTGGTTAACCACCAATTAGTAGTCACTGAAGATATCAATTCGTTTAACCCAAGGTGTTTGGCCAAACGTAAGCCTGCTATGAGGGCTTCATATTTGGCCTCATTGTTCGATGCCTTGAATATGAAACGAAGAGCATACTCCATCGCCACTTTGTCAGGGGTCGTAAGGACTAGTCCTGCTCCACAACCCTGTTGGTTGGATGAGCCATCAACATATAGACTCCATGCTGGGGCTGTTGGTTATATTTTCTGAGCTTCTGAGGGTAATGAAACCACTTCTTTAGGCGTAGAAACAATGTCAACAGGATATGTGAAGTCGACGATGAAGTTTGCAATTGCTTGGCCCTTCTCAGCTGGCTTTGGTTGGTAGGAGATGTCAAACTCACCCAATGCTATCGCCCATTTGATAATTCGCTCGGAAGTGTCAGGAATTTGAAGTATCTGTCGAAGATGATGATTGGTAAGCACGATGATGGAGTGTGCTTGGAAGTAAGGGCGAAGTTTTCGAGCTGACATGACCAATGCTAGAGCCAATTTCTCAATGTTGGAGTATCGTGTCTCCACATCTTGTAAGGCATTGCTAGCGTAGTAGACAGGCCGTTCGATATTACCATCTTTTCGAATGAGAACATAACTTATTGCTGAAGCCGATACCGACATATAGATAATGAGAGTGTCACCAACCTCAGGTTTGGAAAGCAAATGGGCTTTACTCATGTAGTCTTTGAGGTTCTTGAATGCCTCAGCACATTCATCAGTCCATGTAATGTACTTCTTACTTCCCTTAAGTGCTTTGAAGAAATGAGCACATCTGTCTGTGGCCTTAGAGATGAACCTAGTTAAGGTTGCCACCTTGCCAGTAAGGCTCTGAATGTCTTTTGAAGTTACCGGTTCCTTCATGTCGAGGATTGCTTTGATCTTCTCGGGATTAGCCTCAATGCCTCGTTGGCTTATCATGAAGCCTAAGAATTTGCCAGAGCCTACGCCGAAGGCACATTTGTTGGGGTTCAACCTCATTCGATACCTATTCAGAATGGTGAAAGTTTCAGATAGGTTGGTGATGTGTTGGTCAGCATGTTTGCTCTTGACTAGCATATCATCAACGTAAACTTCCATGCTCTTCCCAATCTGTTCGGCGAACATTGAATTGACTAGTATCTGATAAGTCGCTCCTGCATTCTTTAGGCCGAAGGGCATGACTTTAGAGCAATATAGTCCCCTGTCAGTAGTGAAGGCTATGTGTTCTTGGTCTGGAGGGTTCATGAGGATTTGGTTGTATCCTGAGTACGCATCCATGAAGCTCAGGAGTTCACATCCTGCCGTAGAGTCTATAAGTCTGTCTATGAGAGGAAGAGGAAAGCTATCATTCGGGCATCCTTTGTTTAGGTCGGTGTAATCGACACACATTTTCCACAAGACCTTTTGGAGCAGGAGACTTTCCTTGGTCGGATTCTTCTTAACAAGGACAACATTTGCTACCCACGTTGGATAATTGACTTCGCGGATGAAGCCTATGCCTTTGAGTTTTTCAACTTCTGCCTTCATTGCCTCGTACCGTTCAGCGTCATAAGATCTTCGCTTCTGTCTCACTGGCTTGGTCTTGGGGTCAATACTTAAGCGATGACAAATTATATCGGGAGAGATGCCTGACATGTCCTCGTATGACCAGGCAAAGACCTCAGTGTTCTCTTGCAAAAAAGAGATCAATGCCAACCGAATGGGTGGTGATAAGGTGGTACCAATCTTCACCATGCGATCCTAATAATCTTTTGAGATATAGACCTTTTCAAACTCTTCAGCGGGTTGTGCTTGCTGGGTGAAAGTGTCATCTTGAGGATCGTCGGGTTGACTGTTGCCACCGTGAAGATCCAAGTTGGCTTCGTCTGGGCTGGTCTTTATGACTTGGTCATGTATATAAAGGGTTTCCTTGGGCACAAGCAGGTGTTGTTGCTTGACCGAAGTGTTGTAACATGATCGTGCACTAAGTTGATCTCATCTGATGTAACCATTAACATAGGGGGTTGGAAATTTCATCAACAACATATGTATGGATACCATGGCCTTGAGATCATTGATGCCTGTGCGTCCGAAGATGACATTGTATGCCGTTGGGCAATCAACCACCAGGAAATTAGTGGTAATGGTAGCTGTGTAAGGGCCTGTACCAATGGTGAAAGGTAAGTGTATGCTCCCCAAAGGTTGCACGATATCACCGGAGAAGCTTATCAGAGGGGAAATTGAGCAGTCGAGCAAGTGTTCAGCTACATTAAGTGCCCTGAAAGCTTCAGCAAACATGATATTGACCGAAGCCCCCGTGTCTACCAAGATTCGTCGTACTTCAAAGTTGGCTATGTGAGCTTCCACGATCAGTGGGTCGTTGTGAGGGTAGATGATACCTCTTTCTTCCTCAGGGTAGAAACATATTGGATCCCAGTTAGGCTTTTGATACTTACCTCCCTTGATGTCTTCCACGTGAAACACTTGGTGACCAGACCTTAAAGCTCGTTCACTATTTTTCATGGCCCTATTGGAAGATTTAGATATGGGTGTGCCACCACTTATGGAATATATCACATTTACCTGACGTTGGTTACGGTTACCCCTTAGAGGGTGAATGAGAAATTGATCAATTTTTCCTTCACGTACGAAAGCTTCAATATGATCACGAAGGGTGATACATTTCTCGCCGTTATGGCCGTTATGCTCATGGTAGCAGCAAAACGTGCCCGTGTTCTTCGTGGGTTTGTAATCCAGGTGCCTCGCCTTTGGCTTCGGTATCAAGTGTGCTATGCTGGGGTAAATGGCCACGCATGTGGCGTTCAAATGTGTGTATGCCTCATACCTCGGGGTAGGGGCTGTCCTGACACGTGCTTGATCCACTGTGTTGACTGCCTGGGGTCGGGGATTATCATGGCGATACCCTTGGTTATCGCGGTAGTGTCCCTTACTCCTTTTACTAAAATGAAATTGGTGAGGATGGAAATCTTTCCTTTTGCCCTGAGATTGATATGTCTGTTGACTTGGCAAAGTATTAAGTAAGGCAGGGGGAGACACCGCTGCCGTTTGGAAGGTCGAGGTCTTCTCATTTGGTTGGATCTGGCTTCCACTCCCTACTTGCTGATAATGGGTGGTTGTGGGGGGTTTCCCTTGATATGTCTTTGCCTCGGCGGAGGCATGGTTGTAAGCCTGTGCCATCACCTCAGAGTAAGTCTTCCAAGTGTTGGCATTGATCATGTACTTGAAGAAACAGTCACGTAGGCCTGCCGTGAAGGCTTTGAGGGCAGTCTTGTCGTCTGCCTTAGCACAACGAGAATACTTATGGCTGAAGTGGCCAGCATATATACGTAATGACTAGTCTGGCTTCTGGCAAATAGTGTACAAGTCATATGCAGAATGCAAGCTATCGGTCTGGAAGATGTGTTGAGAGACAAACAATTTCCTCAGTTCCTCAAATGAGTCTACTGTCTCAGGTGGAAGACGACAATACCAGTTTAGAGCTCCGCCAGAGAGGGTGGAGGGGAAGAGAAGACATCGCTCTTCGTCGGTGTGCATTCGATATGCCATGGTGGACTCAAAGAGGTTAATGTGTTCAATTGGGTCCTCCCTTCCAGTATAGAGTTATAAATCAAGTTTTTGTTTTGTCTTCGCTTGAAGGGGGGTGTCAAGGATCCTCCCTGTGAGAGGGCCAGGCCTGGGTTGGTTCCAGTAAGGTATCTCGGCCTAACGTTCGGCCTTCAACTTGTTTACTTCCTCAATGAGCTGTAGGACAAGGGGGTCCTGAGTGGAGTCATGTACCACTGGGATTTTCTTTCGTAAGTCTCCATCGCCTCTTGGAAGTAGGAAAGTTTGAGCAAGGGCGTGTGATTTTTCCTTGGACTCGCCTTACTGACTTCTACGGCGAGTCTGTCGGAATACCTCAGAGTCCCCTGTACCTTCATGTTCCTCTGGGACCTGTCGTTCATTCCCTAGATTAGCAGCTGGCCTGGGTCATGGGAGGGGACCGAGTCTTTCAGAAACCCTTGGGTCATTGATCTTCGAGCATATGTGGATGGGATTTTCTCGACGTTACTTTAGGAAGTCTCGGCAGTCACGATAAACGACTTTCGATCATTCCAACCCTTCTGCAATGAGGTGTCTTCCTCCACTTCTCCTGCTTCGGGTCGAAGCAGCTGGGTCGAGAGAAGTCTCATGTTGATCAATGTTTTGATGATTAGCTCGCTCATCATCAGGGATACCCATGTCGAAGGAATGTGACCCTCCGTGTTGGGGGGCACCCAGGTGATGATTGATGTCCACAGGGGTAACAAGCTCGCATGTTTGAGTACGCCTAGTTTCGTGGAGCGTCTCAAAGAGCTTCTCATACTGCTCCTGGATGACCTCATTCTTCATTGCTATCTTGTTGTTCTGAGCTTCTAGCTCATCGACTTTAGCTTGAAGAGCAACCCTCTTTCCTTCATTCTTTCGTTGCTTCGCACTAGGTGCAAGATGGGTGTCATTCTGTGTGTTTTGGCTTCCTTCGCTCCCCATGTTGGAGATGGATGTCTGGTCAAAAGAGAGTGTACGAATGGTGGAAACCAAATTAACAAAGCTGAAGAGAGTGAGAATAAGTGTCGTTCCCACAGACGGCGCCAAATGTTGATGCACAAAATCAGTGAGGACTTTGGTACAACAGAAAGTGTTAAGTTTGTGACCTTCGCTAGATTGCTCCGGTCACTAGTATGGATAAGTATGTAAATGGATAGAGATAGGGAAGTAAACACAAGATGTACGTGGTTCACCCAGATTGGCTACGTCCACGGAGTAGAAGAGTTCTCATTAATTGTGAAGGGTTTACACAAGTACATAGGTTCAAGCTCTCCTTTAGTGAGTAGAAGTGAATGATTTAGTACAAATGACATTAGGAAATATTGTGAGAGAATGATCTCTATTTATAGAAGAGAGTTTCTAGTTTCTAGTTTCATTCTGACATTGACATGTGTCACGCTATGATTGGCTTTTGATGTTGACACGTGTCACGCTATGATTGGCTTCTGATGTCGAAACGTGTCGCGCTGTGATTGGCCTCTTAGTTGGAGGGAAACTCTTATGGGTCCTTGACGGTATAACGTTGACCGGTGCTCAGTAGTTTCGAGATTGGTCAAGTATGGTACAAACAATACCAATACAAACACTAGTAAAAAAAAACACATTGTGCGACGTACGTACATTCGTCGCGCAAAGTCAAAAATCGTTGTGCAAGGGTTTGCGCGACGCAACCTTCGTCGCGCGCTAACTGTCGCGCCAAGGCAGTGACGCTAGGGTTTGCGCAACGAAGAAATAACCTGCGTCGCGCAAAGACACTTTGTGCGACGCACACCTACGTCGTGCAAAGTCACTTTGCGCGACGCGCGTTGTACGTCGTGCAAAGATACTTTGCGCGACGCACATCCTAGGGCGTGCATCGCGCAAACCTTTTTTTTTTATTTAGTGAAAAATAATTTTTTTTGTTTTAGTGAATTTTTTTTAATAAATATTGTAATTAAATTCTAAAGAATAATTAATTAACCAAGAAAAATTATTTAATTATAAAACATATGAAAATGTACATACAAGATGTCCAAACAACAAAGAAAAAACTACAAGTGAACTAGGTTTAATACATCAGGCTATTGGGTATTGGCAGGGCGAGATGGCTCTGAGATCGAAGGTGGAGCAAAATGAGGTGCTGGTAGCGAGATTTGGAGGCCGGACATCTATATGGCTTGTACAAGTTCTTGCACCCTCCCGACACATGTCTTCATCTCCTCGCCCTAGGCCCTCAGCTGCGCTTTCATCTGCTCGCCCTCGGCCCTCAGGTGTGTAACTTCCGCCTTCAATGCATCGACCTCTGCTGTGTTCGACATCTATGGTTCTTCAACATCTATGGTTCTTCAATGCATCGACCTCTGCTGTGCAAACAAAAAAGAAATAACATGAATATAAAAATAATAATAAAATAAAACTGATAGAGAGAACAACATTTAGAATTTAGTGCCTGGGGAAAGTAAACAGCTATAGTTCTTCAACATCTATGGTTAGATGGAATGCTTTGATTGCACACATTTTAAGCAAAAACCGAAGATTCTCGACGAGGCCACGAGTTCCGTCATGCCCCACAGGATGAAGCAGACCTGTTACATTGTGTTCAACAATCTCTTTTGTGCCTCCGGCTTCGGTTCCAAGCACCTGATCAAAGCAAATACATAAGAATTATATTTAATCAAATGATCGAGATCAGTATTAGGGCTGGTTTGGTATTGCTGTGCTTTGAAAAAAAGCTGCTGTGAGAATAAGCGGCTGTGAAATAAATCAGCAAAGTGTTTGGTAAACTTTTTTGTAAAAGTGCTTTTGAAAAAAAAAGCAGTCTGATAGTGGGTCTTTTCATTAAAGGAGCACTGTAGCTCCGTGTGCTTTGAAAAAAAGCCAGTTTTCCAAAGCTGCAAATAGCAGCTTCAGCTTTTTCCTTTGATTTCAACTTATTCTCACAACAGCTTCCAAAATAAGCCCTTTTTTTTTCAGTTTACCAAATACCTAAAACCCTCACAGCTTTTTTTCATGGGTGTTTTTTTTTAAGCACCTCACTCCCAAACCACCCCTTAGTAATGCCATTTTGCTTCAAAAGAGGCTTTATCTTTTATAACTGTTTCTGTTGTTTTCGAGGAGAAACCGGAACAAGGCATACAACGCTAAAAAACACCATTTTGTTTTCACGATGCAAAAAAGAACGGCTATACTATCCCTAGCCGAAAAAGAAAGATTATGCCATAAAGCAGTCATATAGTAGCATGCCTTTGCATATTTGAGGTTCGATTAGGGAGACTAAATGTTAGCTGCAGTATAAAAAAAACTATCATCCAAGTGGGATGAGGAATAAAATGTCATACCGGAAGACCGAATGTCATGGCTTCAATTGTCACTCTCCCAAAAGTTTCTCCCAGTCCCTGTGCACCATTTGACAAACGATGTTAATTCTAAATGATATAGAATAATTGATCAAATGCATACAAGCATAAATCAAGATTACATATTCAACTGAAATGAGAAATGGGTTACAAACGCAATAAATTGGAACCGCTACATACATATTGAACAGAACAGTAACATTTGGTGGTATGCCTAGTGCATACATCACCAATGGAATTCATGAATACAACTTGTGCATACAGTGGACAGAGCAACTCCCATATTCAATAACTTTTTTTTTTGCAAAGACCTCATATGTAATAAAACAAAATGATATCCAGATAGAGATCAAAATCAACTATTTCATAACATTTATTGACAGTAGTTTCATTTTCACATGATTTATAAAGACCTAAAATCTATCCGGTGTTCTCACTTAATACTGTCAAAGATACCATATCGTTACGTGTCTGTCTCAGTTGTGTTACAGATTAAAAACTAAAGACTCACATAATATTTTTATTCAAACAACCAATACAAACATGAATGGTTGATTCTGTTACGACATGGGACTCCGCCATCAAAATCCATAATAAGTATAAGGGGTTTTTGAACTTTAATCCCTCAAGAAGATTAAAATTTAAAAAAAAAACCTGGTGTTAGATTAAATATTGATTTTAGTCCCTAATGTGCCCTTAATTCAAAATAATTAATGTGCATTTTATTTAATGTCTCCCATTAAATATTTAAATTTATTAATACACAAATTTTAATTTATTTTTTGACCAAAAAAGAGTTTTTTAATTTATTAATTTTATTTAACATTCTTCAAACTTGAAAGACTCAATTAATGTACATAAATGTTAGTACCGAAATATATTATATTGAACTAATATATTTAAATGTTAGTACCGAAATGTATGTACCTAAATATATGCACCAAAATGTATTAATATTAAATTAATGTACCGAAATGTATGCACTGAAATGTTAGTACCGAAAATGTATTATATTGAATTAATGTACCTAAATGTTTGTATCGAAATGTGTGTACCTAAATGTATGTATTATAATGAATTTAATATACCTAAATGAAGAAGATAAAGTACATCAAAATATATTGTATAACAAAAATTAGTTTATCTAAATGTTCACAACACAATATATTACAATGAATGAAATGAAAATAAAAATTATAATGAAATAAAATTAATACATTAAAAATTAGAAAGAAAAAGATAAATAATTAAAAAATCAAAATATAATTAATAAATGAGGTTATTAATGTATCAAGGGACTAAAATTAGATTTTGATCTTACTCATGGTTTTAATCAAAAAGTCATCTTTGCCAAGGATTAAAATAAAGTTTTCTATAAGTATAATTTAGGAGCAGTTCTGTGTTCACATAAACTACTAAAAGACTAAGAAGATGGATCACCTGAGAGTTCATGACATAAACATCAGCTGCAGAGTATAATGCAGCTACGCGTGTGGTTGCCGGAGTCCACAACACTGACTGTGACAAGTTTGAATGCTGAGATAGGAATCCCAAAAGTTCTTTGACATAAACGACCTTATTGCTCTTAGTATGAAAGTGAATGAAGTAACGGAGGTCAGCGGTTGGTGACTAGAAAACCACATAATTCCAATACAGAATAAATTATTTAGGCAATATATGTTGTTCCATCCATACAGTGCTGTAACTATTTACATGGAAATCACTCTGGGAGATTGGAGGCATCGGACCAATTTAACATGTTGATAAATGATAATCCTATCAAAAAATTCTACAAGAAACTGACTAATCTCTATGGGAAAGCATACTGTTTTTACATGTATAACATGTACTTCAAGAGGCTAAAAAGGTACTGAAATCCGTAACTATACAAGCACAACACTCAACGTTAGATACAAAATCTATATAGGTAAATACAACATCAGGTCACTGAAAACAATATGGAGGTATTGATAGCAAATATATTAACATGGAATTTCTTAAAATGGTTCTCACCAATCCATGATGCACACACTGCTGACCCGGCGATGACGAGATCTGCCTTCATAGCAGTTTTGAAGCTTTGTTTTCCTTTATCCTCAAGCACCTTGATTCTTCTCCTAGCTAGCTCTGCCATCAAGCCACCCTTCTTGCTAAATAACAAAAACCCATTTCTTTGAAAAAGGAAACTTAACCCCGAGCAATTTAGTAACAGATAATTTTGTGACAAAAACCCTAAATAACAAAAACCCATCGAAAATAAGAAACCTTTACCTTGATTTTGGGACTTGATTCGCGTCGGCTTCGAGATTCCCGTGGCGGCCTGTCGTTTGGGTTCAAGATTTTTCAACAGGAAACACAGGTTGTTTGGGTTCGACGACCCAAGAGGAAAGACAGGATTTGGGGATTTATGTGAGAAACTGAGATTTGGGAGGGAGGGTTCAAGTTTGGGTTCAAGTTTTTGTCCAAAGTTTGGGAAAATTGAAAAAAACCGCCTATTTTTCACTATTGGACCGCGAAATTTATCACAGCTTGTGCGACGTACGTATACAATTTGACGTCACGCAAACTGGTTTTGCGCGACGATCAAATTAATGGGTCGCGCAAAGTTTTTTTTTTTAAAAAAAAAAATATTATAAAAATTATTGAATATGTGACTTTCCTCCTTTCAAATTCAATTTTTTTTACATAAACACCACAATAATATATTTATCTAACAAAAACCCACAATAATTTTTTCTACATATATATCATTCAATTTCTTAAGTGTTATAAGTACAAAATAAATAAATTAAAATCTACTTAGTAAATATATATATACCATTGAAGTTGATGGGATACGCATTGTACGAAACTAGTTTCAACAATCCAACCATCAAACTTATTTGTATATGCTTTAAGATCGCATACGCCAAAAATCGCAAAAAAACAAATATTCAAAGATCAAGTAACAGGATAAAACTTTCCGACGGGTATAAACGAAAAATCACAATTTAACGGTTATTTTAAGTCCGATTTTGATGATTTTTTACAGTTACACTCTTTGACCCTATATGAATACAATCAACCAATCTGATCGTCAATTTAAAACATTCACACAAGTGGATACCACAAAATCTTATGTTATACTTAATGAAAGTATAAATAAACTCCAAGTTTTTGTGAATCTAATGTTTTGATGGGATACGCATTGTACGAAACTAGTTTCAACGATCCAACCGTCAAACTTATTTGTATATGCTTCAAGATCACATACGCCAAAAATCGCAAAAAACAAACATTCAGAGATCAAGTAACGGGACAAACCTTTTCGACGGCTATAAACGAAAAATCACGATTTAACGGTTATTTTAAGTCCGATTTTGATGATTTTTTACCTCTACACTCTTTAACCCTATATAAATACAATCAATAAATTCGATCGTCAATTTAAAACATTGACACAAGTGGATACCACAAAATCTTATGTTATACTTAATCAAAATATAAATAAACTCCAAGTTTTTGTGAATCTAATGTTTTGATAGGATACGCATTGTACGAAACTAATTTCAACGATCAAACCGTAAAACTTGTTTGTATATGCTTCGAGATCGCATACGCCAAAAATCGCAAAAAAAACCATGCAGAGATCAAGTAACGGGACAAAACATTTTTACGGTTATAAACGAAAAATCTCGATTTAACGGTTATTTTAACTCCGATTTTAATGATTTTTTACAGCTACACCCCTTGACCTTGTATGAATAAAACGAACTGATTCGATCATCAATTGAAAATATTTACACAAGTGGATACCACAAAACGAACTCATTTTTTACAGCTACACTCATTGACCATACGTCGCGCAAAACAGCTTTGCGCGACGCACATACGTCACGCAAAGTCTTTTTTTTTTATAAATTTTTTATAAATTCTCATCGGTTTCCTTATAAATTCTCAGTTTCTCACATAAATCCCCAATTACCCATTAACCAGCATCCTTCATTCTTCCCACTTTTCAATTCTCAGTTTCTCTACCTTTCCAATTTTCTGCTTTTTCGGCTCCATCAAATAGCAAGGGAGGGATTGCATGATGAAAATAGATGAAGTATTTGTATGTTGAATTTATGAACAAGGGAGGGATTGGAGAAGGTTTTGAAGAGAGATGGGGGATGGAGGTAGCTGCTGCAACTGGGTTTGCAGTTATCGTCTCCCAAACTGAATAAGTGAAGGGAAAAAAAGTCGTTGACTTTGGGCGACGCACGTAAACATGTGTCGCGCGACATACGTGCACGTGCAAAGTTGTAAAAAAAGCGGGAAAGCATTCTTTATTTGGCGCCAAGATCTTGCACGACGCACAAAACGTCGCACAAAGGATGTTTGTGCGACGGACAAACTTTTGCGTTGCACAAAGCTGTTTTGTGCGACGTCATCTTTCGTCGCGCAAACATACTTTGCGTGACGAAATTTGCTGCGTCGCACAAACATGTTTTTCTACTAGTGAAAATAAAACCCTACCTAAAAAATTCTTAGAATAAAATAAGGAAACATAATAGAATAAGATAACTAGGAAATAAAAGGTTTTCTATTTAAACTGAAATTCAGACTTTTCAGAAAATCAGACTTTTGAAAGCTTAAGTCGTCCCCAACAAATACTCAAAATGAATCTTTCTCAAAATATGTCATATTGACCTCCAAAATACCAAAAACGTCCAAAAACGTCAATCTGGGAAAGTTGCGCGATGGACCTTTATTTCATTGCCACGGTCAAACGGCATGGTAGAAAAATCTGAAACTTTGATACTATCATCTTGAAAGACTAACGAACATCCTCCAATTGGAATCACTTGAAAATTCATCCGTTTGGTCACTTTTTTCTTAAGAGGAAGTCGAATGTTCTACATTGAAAATATATAACAAAATATCAAAGTTCATACAAAATGGGCCCCATTAATGGGAAAACATGATATAAGTCCAATTTTTTTAGCCAATAGTAGGAATAGTCCAATTTATTAAAATAAGTCCAATTCCTTAAATTTAATTATTTAATTATCAATAATTATCTATTCAATGATAAGATTTATTATAAAAATCAAATTTCTTCCTAATTATCTCTTTGATTATTATTTTTTATTTATTTTTTTGTTATTTCTTGTTCTTCCTTCTGCTTTAAACCCCATTTATAGATTTTATTTTTAATTTTTATACTTAACCTATATCACATGTTAATTATTTTTATGTATCTATATGACAGATTCTTTTTTATAATCAATGTGTCACAGATTAATGTGTCTTGCTTGTAGGTATATTATGTTTTTTTCCTACTTTTTAATTAGGTTTCATATTTCGCTTACAGGTATAATAAACATTCATATATTTGTTACTTGAGCTGAGGTAGAATGATTTGCAGATAATTTATGTTAGTATATTAGTTTTTTTTTGTTGTAAGATATTAATTAGATTTTTTGGAGTTGAAAAATGCATAATATTAGAAGATTTTAATTGATTTTTAATATTTAAAAACATGTAATTAGATAACTAGACTCACTCCTAAAAACCATCTATATTTTTGGACCTAGATCTAAAAGCCCCTAAATTAATACTAAGAATAAGGTAAATATATAGTATAATATCGACACATTCACATACCCTCAAACTTAGCTTTTTGCTTGTCCTCAAGTAAAACAAAACTAGAAAACAAAAACAAAAGCTAACAAACTACGAACTTAAACAAAATTTAACTACGACAAAATTTTCATCTTCAAACTGCAATCTATAGAAAACGTTAAAAATTAGAACATCTTTCCAAAAGTTCCAACTAATCCCATCACAGAGGCTAAGCCATTTAGAATCAATTAGAAAAGAATTCATAAACTTCCTTTGATGTAAACTAAACCAACATGATTAGGGAAACTCGACTAAAATCCTTACCACTCATCCTCTTTCTTTCACACATACTAACTTTAACATAACTATTATTATTTTTTTTCGATTTTTCTCTTTCTCTTTTTTTTTCTTTTTTTTTCATATTTTTTTCCAGTAACAATAGTGGTTGTGCAATGTTAGTTCCCTTAAGCTTTCGATTCAACCTATGTAACGAGCTTTAGGTCAATGAATCCCAAACCACTAGGGCTTTAGGGCACTAGGTGTAGAACACCCCTAAGGACTTACTAACTCGAGCTAAAAAGGCTATTGAACCAACTAACCACCCTGCCCCATGCTGAAACTCAACCGTTTTACGTGAGAATCACTGCTGATCAAACAGGACTGGCCCAGTTATAGAGCAAAGTCTTGGGTGGAACAATTATTACTTTAAACAATAACTATCTTTACTTTATTTAGAACAAAAATTAAAAATTAATTAACTAGACGAAAAGCAAGTGCTTTAATCTCACTCCCCACAAACCATGTTGATATGAATGTGCAAATTTTCAAAGTACAACTCATGAATTAGTGTCTAAGCAACGATAAATAGAAAATACTCTATTGTGGGATTAATTTTCACCATGTCCATTTGTTCTAACATTTAAAATTAACTATGGATATTAACTTAAAACGAAAAATTTAAAAGTGGGATGCTGTAAGCCTTATATGTATATTCTCATCTCTACCTAGCACGAGGCCTTTTAGGAGCTTACTGGCTTCAGGTTCCATCGGAACTCCGAAGTTAAGCGAGTTCGCGCAAGAGCATTCTCAGGATGGGTGACCCACTGGGAAGTTCTCGTGTGAGTTCCCAGAAACAAAACCATGAGGGCGTGGTTGGGGCCCAAAGCGGACAATATCGTGCTACGGTGGAGTCGGGCTCGGGATGTGGTGGGGGCCCGGGCTGGGATGTGACAATTTGGTATTAGAGCCAATCCCTGGCCGAATGTGTGCCGACGAGGACTTCGGGTCCCTAAGGGGGGTGGATTGTAACATCCCACATCGTCCAGATGAGTGGATCTTGCAAGCCTTATATGTATATTCATATCTTTACCTAGCACGAGGCCTTTTGGGAGCTCACTGGCTTTGAGTTCCATTGGAACTCCGAAGTTAAGCGAGTTCGCGTGAGATCAATCCCAAGATGGGTGACCCACTGGGAAGTTCTCGTGTGAGTTCCCAGAAATAAAACCGTGAGGGCGTGGTCGGGGCCTAAAACGGACATTATCGTGCTACGGTGGAGTCGAGTCCGGGATGTGGTGGGGGTCCGGGCTGGGATGTGACACCCAAACTTAAACACACATTATCCTCAAGGTGGGGAAAATAAAATAAACTTAAACTAACAACTAGCTAGAGAATAGAATGAAAACTGAAATTAAGAAAAAGATGATATAATAATAAAAGCAAAAATGCTGAACAAACCCAAAGAAAAAGAAAGATATTACCTAGGCTTGAAAGTGAAGTTGTTGCACTGCTGGACATGAAGCAAATGTGCCAAGATTTGGCTCATTCCAGCAAAAGATGAAACAACCCATTTGACTACCAAGCCTAAATCCAAAACGTCCCAGCCAGCTTGTTAAAGCCTACTCGGATGCTCATTCCTCGAGCCTAGAGCCATTTCTCTCTTAAAAACCAAACCCATGCCCCAAACTCAAATCTTCCAATGAATCTCATGGTCCAAAACATACTTCACCATGATCTCATCATTCATGGGCCACAGCTCAACCTCAAAAACAAATACTCAACCGTGTCTCCATAACTGTATCTCTGTTCATTTCCATCTTTGTCAAAAACCCAACCTAGTCATGGCGATCTTTGGTTCTAGCCCAGATTGTCACCATCAGGCATTTCCTCTGCGGAACTCAAGCGCCAATATGAGGAAGAAAAGTTTTGGCAGAGTCTATGATTTTTCGATCCAAAAGGAAGGTAAATAGTCGACAACCCTCAAACTTATTCTGTTGTTTCTTGATCTGAATCTGTGAAAGTTAGTCATTGGGATCTGTGTCTAATGTGATGCATCAGTATACTGTCATTTGAAATTTTTCTATGTGTTCATGTATGACTGAATTTATTTTGCATGTCTCCTGATGATGAACGCATGAGCTAAAAAATCCGTGCATGAGGTCAATCTGCGTATTGACTTGATGAATGTGCTCCCCTATGTGCTGCCTGGACCACCAACAAACTTATATGTAAAACAGTATTCTTATGAAATATGAGAGTGAGCGAGCGAAAGAGGTTTCCAAGCAGTACAGTCAACCCATTGTAAGGTTTCTGAAACTCAAAGACTCCAGTTCGCATTCCTTTTTAAATTTCTGAACTTTGATAAAATGTTGATGAATGTACTGAGATGGATGAATGAATGTTGTTGAATGCATGATTCAATCGAATGAATGTTGATTGCATGCAGTGGAATTTAGGACTGAATTGCCTCCAAATGCAACTTGCAAAGATCACACGTTAAATTTTTTATTAGAATAAAATCCAAAATAAAATACTGATTAAAAAAAAAAACATTTGATGTTTTTGTGTTTTTCAATTTTTTGATTTTTTTTTGTTGTGATAATAAATAAAAGGAAGAAAATAAAATCAACGACGTAAAGAAGAAAAGTGTAATTCGGTTGCCTCTCAATTAGCGTTTTAGTTAACGTTCATAACTAGACAGATTTGAAAGAATCTGGTGATCACGTGATTTGTTCTTTTAGAGTATCTTCAAAGAAGATGTCAAAATGTCCAAATCAGCAATAATAGCAAAACAAGATAGCTGCAATGCTTTCCAACCGAGAAGCCAAATATGATGTGGCATGACATGGAATAGCAGCTCTCCCTTTGCTGTCAAATTTGACAGCAGCACCAAATATTTTTTTATCTCTGCAACTCTCCTCACCCATACGCATATGGCAGACTTGTGCATTTCCCAGTCCTCCATTTTCCTCCTACGCCCCAAAATTGGAGCTTTCCATAACACCGCCTTTTCTCTTCCTCTCGTCGACGGCAGAGCTCGGCGCTTGCAGCACAACAACAATCTCACCTTTCACGGATTCGGAGCATCTCGTGGTTTGAGCTACACCACGTCGATTCAAAAGCTTGGAGTGGTTTTCGACACCAAAACTACCACCATATTTACTGTTGATTCGGGAATCAAGGATATCGGTATCGAACTGGTTGCCGGCGGTGGAGAAGGTGGAGGTGATTTTGGCGGTAGGGGAGGCGGCGTTGGAGCGGGTGGAGGTGGAGGTGATAATAGTGAGGGTAAAGCGGAGGGCGATGAGGGACCTGAAGAGATCCAGAAGAAAGAGGGACCTGAAGAGATCAAGAAGAAAGGGATAAAATAATAGTTTAATAAAATAAAAAGAAAAGAAATAATGTAATAAAATAATATTTAATTTGACATACCGGGTGGTGGAGAGTAAAATTTTGAAAGATGTCAAAATGCCACATAGGCTGTCAAATTCAAATTTTATGTTTAAAATTTGAAATCTCCTTTGGAGATGCTTTTAGAGTCAACCATTCCTTGGCAGCATCAAAGGCTAATAGTAGGTGCAAAGTGACTTGATAGTTATCAACTGTGCATCTGAATTCATTGATTGAAGCTTTGATGTCCACATTTCCGTGTGAATGAATTTTTGTAAACAAATAGGGCCCTTTACAAAGTAGTTGATGTCTCCGTCGAACTGACTTAAACCTTGTATTTAACATCCACAATTTTTGCATTAGTTGAATTTCTTGACGAAGAATTGGGTTGCCATTAAGCTTTCTCTTTGTTTCCTTGTGGATCATAGTCTGCTTGTATGACCTACACCGAATACCGTCAAGTATGATCGGCTGTGTTGGTGCACTGTCTAGTACATCAACTAAAATTTTCCCATCAACAACCATTTGCCCTGTATCCAAATCGTTTAGCTGGCTAAAAAGTTGACCATGTGACATGCTTAATGCTGAATTTGTATGAAACTCCCCCAACACATTAACAATGATGTCTTCTTGCAGCCTTTGTGGAAAAGGTGCTAGTGGCACACCAAATTGGGTAGCTATTCTGGCGGAATTTCAGGATCATCTATTTTCTCAACAATTTATAGAGTTTGTCCTCCACCGAAAGCTTTTGTGGCACATTAAATTGCTCAAAATACTGCTCAAGATGTTTTTTTCAAACTTAGAGTGTAGAACTCTGAATAGGGATTGTTCCAACTCCTTTTTGAATCGTTTCTCATATTGATATGCTCCTGGACATAATTTGGAAAATATTTCCTCTCAGGACACTGCAAAATATCATGGGTCTTCAAACAACAAAGTGCACAATTTGTAGGTTTAAATCCATAAAAAACTCCATTATGCAGAGTTGACCCATAAGGGCAGTCCCCCTGGTTGTATATTGAATCCATGAGGGGGAATTAATTCCATTGTTGCACAAATTGTAACCTATAAAAAAAATAAAATCAATTAGATAAAAAGTTATGTACAAAAATAATTAACTAAGAATATGATAAACACAAATTATTTAAAACAATCCCTGGTAGCGACGCCAATTTCTTGATAGGGATTTTTACCACCTACAAAAGTAGGGATACAAACATTTAAAATACTTGCAAGAGTACAAGGTAATCGTAGTATAGTTGGTGCTAGTAAGACCGTTCTCCTCAAAGATTGAATGAATAATTTATGTAAAACCAAATCTTAATTAATTATTTGAAAACAAAGTTTGAAAAAGTATGATTTTATAAGCTAAAATATTAAAAAACAATTAAATTAAAAACAATTAAATAAATTGACAAAGTAAATAGTTTTGAAAATCTATTTAAGCACTAGGGTTCCGCCGTCACCTTAACAATCCTACGTAGTTCTTCCAATTACTTATGAATTACAAATGCATATTTTGAAGGTTAGGTTTTCCTAAAGTATGTCCTACTTGGAACCTCCAACATAGAACGTATATCTAACATGCAACTCGTTCGTGGAGTTTGGATCGAATGTGAACATGCAAGACTAATTAAGTTTTGTGAAAACCTTTTGAAAAATCATGCAACCCTTAAGACGTGTCGTCCATCCTAAGAAATTACACATATCAACCACAAGAAGCCTTAGTCAATTTTAGGGACTGCCCTCCGTCAAAATTGCATCAAATTACTTTTCTAAATATCCTAATGGTGGCCAATCATCAAGACAATTAGATAGTTTCAAACACGGTGATTAACAATTCAAAACTTGCATGCATAATATCATAAGCAAATTGAAAAGAAACTATATATTTTTGCTACGGTTCGTGGCCTCACCCTAACAAACGAAATTAGTTACTAACAATCATAAACCAAAATATTATTCAAAACATAGATAGAAAATACATTGAAAATAAACTTGAATCATCAAAAGCTCTCTAAAGCCAAAGTATTGTGTTCTCCATTTCCCTTTCTTCAAACTCTAATATCTAAAAAGCTTTATTTATACTAATACAAAATAAAACCCTACCTAAAAAAAGTCTTAGAATAAAACAAGGAAACATAATAGAATAAGATAACTAGAAAATAAAAGGTTTCCTATTTAAACTAAAATTTGGACTTCTAAAAAAATCAGACTTTTGACCTACCAAATCACTGCCGATTTGGTCCCAAAAGGTCTATTTTGAAAGCTTAAGTTGTTCCCAACAAATACTCTGAAGGAATCTTCCTCAAAATATGCCATATTGACCTTGAAAATACCTAAAACGTCCAAAAACGTCAATATGGGAAAGCTACGCGCTGGGCCTTTATTTCATTGTCACGGTCAAAATGCATGGTAGAAAAATCTGAAACTTTGACACAATCATCTTGAAAGATCATGAACATCCTCCAATTGGAATCACTCGAAAATTCATCCATTTGGTCACTTTTTGTTGAAGAGGAAATCGAATATCCTACATTGAAAATACATAACAAAGTATCAAAGTTCACACAAAATAACCAATAAATTAACACTAAGTATAGGGTAAAATATATAGTATAATATCGATGTATCAAAACCTTAAATGAAATTAGTAAAAGAAACCTTTGGGAGGTTCCGAAGAAAGTTCTCAGGTACTTGAAGAAGACACATCCGTATGTATTGTGTCATGTTGATAACTTAAAATTGATTTGTTACACTGATGCTGATTTGGGAGGTTGTGTAGATGATAGAATGTCTACCAGTGGCTATATTTTCATGTTTGTTTGAGGGGTATCTTGGAGAAGTAAAAAGCAATAGGGCAGTGTTAACCATGGAATCAGAATCTATAGGATGTTTTGAAGCAATGAGACAAGGGAATTGGATGAAGAATTTGATCTATCACATGAAAATTGTAAGAAGTATAGAGAGACCAGTGAAGATTTTCTGTGATAACACTGCAGCAGTCTTCTTTGCAAAGAACAAGAAGAGGTCAGAGGCTTCGAAATTGATGGACATCAAATATTTGAAGGTGCAAGACAAAGTGAGGGAAGGAGTCATATAGATTGAACACATCAGTACTCATGACACGATTGCAGATCCATTAACTAAGCCCTGAATGTCATAGTCTTCAACAAACATGTCTTGAAAATGGGATTGCAGCCTTCACTGGATCATTATTAATGTGGGAGTAAGTTACTTAAGAATGAAAACCTTACTATTTTTTGTTATATTACATGCTAAGAAATGTACTGAGTTGATTTGTTTCATCTATTATGCAATGCACAATTTCTGAACATGTTAATTGTATGAAGTAAATCTTTGCAAAGTTAATATGAATGAGATATTCATGATATATTTGGACCACAAATGTGGGAGTTTACATATTAGTATACTATTTTGATCCCAATTTATGTTTTCTCGATGACAATATCTACAATATATTGTATGAGTATGTGACTATGGAAACTGATGCAAGAATTTGATATCATGATTTCTTGAGCCCTGCAAGTATAACGTTTTGGTTAATTGTCGAAGTCGATTAGTTAAAGTAACTCAGTGATCACTTTTATCCAAGCAAATGCAATACTGTTGAGCATGTTTGATCTCACTCATGTGCGGTGCGAGAATGTAGAGTTCCTTATGTGAGCTCATCAAACATTGTAAGAAGCATGAGCTAACTAAGATGAGTTATGATAACTATAGGACTTGGGTTATAATGTCTGGATATTAAATAACCATATTGGACGGAAATATCATTAATTAAGTATAATTTGAACTTAAGGCACTACCTCCTTAATGGGAGGAGGCAGTTGCCAAAAGATATAGACAAAAAGGTTGGTCCCTCCACTCGGTATAAATTGTGATTTTCCGTATAGAACACTTGCCCCTACAGGTTAGTATGCTTGTTCTTGTTTTGATTCTTAAAACTAACTGCAATAAACAATGCAGTGATTGTGCATTAGGGTTTACTCAAGCTGGTGTCATCATCATCATGTTCCTAAGCAGTGAGCGAAATCCGAGCGACTTCGCCGAGAATGACCATTCTTGTTCCGCAAGATAACAAGGTCTGATCCAGTACGAAATCAACCAGATCCTCTATGTATCTTGGAGTTCTTCTAATCTAAAAATTGGTGTGCACCGCAACTAATCACATTCCTAAAGAGGAAGCAATATCTACTTTTAGATATCTTCTAGGATTCTCCCGGCTTAGCACAAGGATTTTATCCTAAAAATGTCTCTCTCCCGACTGGTATAAATACACCCATCTAGAGTTAGTCTCTGGTAACACAATCATCGCACTCTAATTTTCTTACCCACTGCTTGAGTCTTATACTTACTAACTTGACTATAGGAGAGCCTTTGGTCGACACACCCTCGCATCTTAGGCTATTGCTAACGGTTGTTTGCTGTTTTACATGTTACTCAGATTTTTGCCTCCACCACTCACGACAGTGCACTAATTTGGTTCCAACACCCAAACTGGCATTTTTTTTAAATTTAAATATAAAAATATAGGTCTAAAATTTGCATTAAGAATGCTCTAAATCACAAAAATATGATGTTAGATCACACTCGTTTGTTCTACTTTGTTGTCGTGGCTGTAATTTAAATTGATGAGTTTGCATAAGCTTTGTACGAAAAGCAAAGACTTTGCATTATTTCAGTTGAATTATTAAATTGTGTTTTTCTTTTCTTTTCAAACTTTGTAAATAATAAAGTGAACATGTAGTGGTGGGATTTGTATGAAAAGCAAGACTGTTTGCATCAGCTTGGACGTTGATCCGACTACTTTTCTTTTTCCAAAGGACAATAATGGAAGACAAACTTTATTTAAATATTTTTGTAGCAATTGTATGGTGAATGATAGTCCAGCACTTAACAGGGCTTTGTGTAGCTGCAAAACCATATGACTACAGAATAAGAGAACATAATTTATATCAAAAGATAATTTAACATAAAAGAACTGAAATCCAAAACGAGACAGTATCACTTCCAAAATAACAATACATAACAAAACATAGTCCAAATCCAAAACCAAAGGTACAATAGATCTAGACAGGGACCTTCACACAAAAGTCCTAGATTACATAACATCTAAAAAGTTTGAAACCCAAAACTACATAGGTCATTAATTACATTACATTACCAGGTATGCAAAACAAAATATCATTCAGAAACAAACACAAACAAACACCTCGTAGAAAATTCAGACTGTTCATTCCATAATACTTGCAGTTGAAGTGCAAATAAAGTTGAGGTGTTCACGCTTCATTCTTAAGGAACACGGTGGTCAGAACCAAGTTTGACTGCAATGATACCTTCAGCAATTTGACACCCTACGTACAAGGTTCAGATCACACATTAGGTCGACTGCAAAATATGGACTCATAAAATTGAGAGAACAGAAAAAAAAAAAAGGGTGTGATTAGGTACTTTTCAGACCTCTTCCATGGTAAGATGGACCTCCTTCTCTTCAAGGGCACCGACATCCTTGACGTTGAACGTGTTGAGCATGGTTACGCTTGAAATGGTAGACATAGGCTTCACCTCCAGGTCATCCATAATCATATACGTCACAACACCTTTCACATACCCTCCCTCGCCGGACGTTGTTCTTTCAGCAGCGGATCGATGGACAAAAGTCGCCGGTGAAGTTATGCTTGAACAGCAGTGCGGACAAGTGGCTTTAGGGTCGTCGGTTACAACGATTGGCCGGTTGCTGTAATCACAACAATTGCGACAACCATAGATTGACTTTTCAGCAGAGGAGTCATTTATCGTCAGCATATGAAGGACATCAGCACCAACATCAATTGTTGCAGTTGCCTTAGGTTTCAGAAGGGATTCCTTGTTAAAGTGTGGTTGCATGTATGTGCTGTTTAGGCTTTCGACACTGCCGTAAAGCTTGCCTAACGAGCCAACCATGCCATCTTTGGAGAGGAGCCGGATGACAGTGCCAAGAGGCAAAGACAGGATTGTAAGGAGAAAGTCCACAAAGTCTTTGCCAGCTTCAGCAAAGAGAACTCGTTTACCCTTTGTATCGATGAGGAGCTTCAAACAAACACTTGGATTGGAGGTTGCCATGTACACAGAGAGCTTTGAGTATATTTTTCAAGCAACGTAAGTTTAGTGCATCGTACTTGCAATAATGGATCTATTTATAGAATTTTAACCCTTCATTAAAGATACTTAGGCCACCAAAATGATTGATAAGTTTTAGTCGGTTTAGGGCTCGTTCGGTGTTATGTTTTTTCGAAAAAAAATTGTTTTTGTTGTGCAGTGAGAATAACCATCTCTAAAATAAAGTTGTTGAGTGTTTGTTAAACCTTCTTTTTTTTTTTTTTTGTGAAAGTGCTTTTAACAAAACAAAATAGTGTCTTAATGTTTGATAAACTTTCATAAAAATGTTGTTAATATGTTTAATGACTAAAAAGGATGTGGTGTTGAATGTGATATAATAATTATCAAAGAGAATAATGCAGGGGCAAATATTGTAATTTTGTAAAATATGCGTGGGTATCCTTGCCATTTGAAATTTTCATTAAATGGGCACTGCTCACAATGCTTTGAAAAAAAAAATTTAGAAGTGTTGCAGTCCTATTTAAAATAGGAATGTGATTGTGTAAATCCTAGGAAATATGGGAATGTATCTTATATTCCTATTAGGATTTGATTACCTATTAAATGTTTTAATCCTAAAGGGAAAGGTTTTACCCTTCCTACTACTATAAATAAAGGCACAATGGGGTGAGATAACACACACCCACAATTACACATCTCTCTATTCTTCTCTCTATTGCCGCACCCCCTCTTTCTCTCTCTAAGGCCTCCATAATTGTTCAGTAAATTATGCCTACAACACGTTATCAGCACGCTCTTGACGCTACGCTAACAAGAGAGTTTGATCTTCAATTTGGGGAGTATTACGTTTTAATCATTCTTTTCATGATTAATTTATTATTTTATTAAATTGATCTACATGCTATTGATTCAATTTAATTTTTTTGTGTTGAACGTGATACAACGCATTGGAGAATTATGGCTTTCAAGAAGGATCTTCTACAAATTCAAAGGCTTTTGTTGTTTTCTGCTACTCAGGTACGCTTAAAATAAAGGAAGATATTTGAAACGACCCATGAAGCATGAAAACATTCCCCATGATGCATGAACCCCCTACATTTATATTTATCTTCCGATATATATATTGTATATGTTCATATATTTGTCAATATATATATTTGTTTCATACATTACGCAATAATTGCTATGTGGAATTTGTGAGTCAAAGTATTCAATTAAATTAGAAGCATGTTTCGGGTTTTCCTAAACCCTAAAGGATTTGAAAAAAAAATTGGGGGAATCAGGACATGGTGCCGCACATCACCGCACCATCATTGTGCAAATAATCACCAGGCCTACGCCTGGATTTTACCTCGGTAGAGCCTGCAGCCGTGAGCCTATGCACATTGGCCTTGGCCCGCAGCCATCCAACCTGCCCAATTGTCTGGGCTGTCCTCCCATACACACGCTGCAACCTTTTTGGTTGCTGGGTTTTGTTGCTCTGGCCCGCATACATATAGCCAGCATATGATGGGCTTGTCATTGCGCCACCCATACCCAAGCCCGTGACCTGCAGTCACTATGGGGCTGCTTTCACGCAACCAGCCTTCGCTGGGATCCCCGTGACAACCCACAGGCCAGCTTGCGCTAGACCTGTCCGTGCACTCCCTTGTGGCCCAAAACACGACCCAGTTGCGGCTAGGGTCTCTCATTCCTCACTTGTGGCCTGCAGCCACCACCAAAGGAACATTTGGGCCTCGCCTTATGCTTAAGGCACCCAACCCGTGCCTCTTAACCCCCGGCGTTAAGCCCAATTATTTTTGGGGCTCTATTTTCGATCCAATAATATTATTTTAATATTATTTTGCTTCTATGATCGACCCCGAATGGTCCCGATCTATTGAATTAATTAAAAGTGACCTGCAGTCCATTAATCTGATAATGAATCCAAAATTATTGACCTGAAGATCACTTTTGGACATTAACGATTCAATAATTTATTTCTCTTATTTGAACCGTCACATACTTTCGTAGTAACGAAGCTCTCACACTTGAGTTCTCGAAGACAACTCAAATCCACTACACTAAGTTAGTATATTGCATTATGAGTTTCTTGCAGGAACCTCTCCTTTATGAACTAAACGTTCATAAACTAAATTGAACCTGTAGTTTCAAATTTAGTGCCTTTGAAACCCGAAGATTTCATAAAACAATACACCCATGAAAACCCGACGTTTTTCATGAAAACCATGTCTTAGAACTCGAATGTTCTAACTTTGATGCTTATGGATGATTCATTCCCATAGCACCAATCAAAATCTTGTTCCCTCAAATTCAGTGGATTGTCGAACCGTCACAAGTTTGATTTTCCTGATTTGGACGTTTTCTAATAGAAAGCACTTTAGGTGGGTACAAGACGTGAATCTCCACTTGACTATCAAAAAGCTGAGAAACCATTGATGCCAACAATAGGCAAGGAAGAGCTGAATAAGCCTCTGCCATAATCTTCATTCGAAGACTTATGCTCAAAGCATTACAAATGGAAACACTTCCTGAACGAGGATTCCATGGCTCTTTGGCTCGCTTCTATAGACCGTCTAATCATGAAAGAAATTGCCCGAAGCAAACCATGATTACGTCTATGAATGAGTACAATTCTGAATTTTATAAATCCGATCGAATCTTGACTGGAGAATACTTTTCTCGTCATTCCATGTTTCTAACTCGCTCCTGAAGCAGCAGTGTAGAAATTGGAAATTTACCAAATTCTCGGATCTCATTACTACCACAAACGTGAGAGAAAGGTATGGACCCAGTTCGGCTGGAGTCTACCGAATGGCTCGACCCAGTTCGGTCAAAACCTAACCAAATGGTGATGCACTGCTTCGGCAGGGATACACTGAATGGCATATTCTTTCACAATACAATTTCGAGTTTGTGTTCACAAACATATAGTATAATCAGGGCCTGCCAAGGTATGGCATCATGCCCGAAGCATGATCCTTGGTACATAAGACCTAAAACTTCAAGAATAAGGGATAATATTCTCGAACCTCAACCTTGCAAGAATCTACTCCCGTCTTGATGGAATAGATCATTGGTTATGCACCTGTTCGTGCCCCTACCAATGTTGTTGAGAAGTACCATTCTAGTAGTCAATATGTGAGATTGATTTTGCTTCACCGAACATCGTTGGCAGAGCAAAATTTCGACATGGATGGCCTTATTGGCCGAATCCCCTTAGTAAATTTACTTTGTGAACATTTTTCCATGTTCTTGGATTCAAGTTTGGTGCATGTTTTACTTATGGATAATCTTATTGATATTGTCCTCGAATATGAGTTAATTGAATCATGTTTCTTAATACATGTGACCGATTCAATTAAACACGTGATTAGGTAGGAATGTGGGAAAGTTAGTTGTTTGGATGAATGCGTACTACGCACACTAACTTTACACCTAAATCACATTTCTAACAACGAATCCAGGACTATCCAACCTGATTAAGAGCATTGGCACGCTCCTCGTTGTATGAATGATACTGAATTATCATTTAAGGGACCTTAAATTCTTCCCGACGTTGAGTTTTTAAGGATATTCGAGATGACAATGATCATAAATGAAACCACTGAAGAAAATAGAGTGAAATATCTTTGCACCACCTCCAAAAATGAGCCTGAAGCTTTGATTTGGGGCCTATGGGTTGTCTTCCAACTGGGAATACACCACATGTGGCCGGCCTATAGCCTGGTGATTGAGCAGTTTACTTGCTTTGGCACGACCTTTTGGGACACTTAGGTCGAACAATGATGCTACAACGCATCTCCTTATCTGAAGTAAGGATTTTGTGCCTACAAGCACACTTTGCCAATCCTGCTCATTAGGGAAATTGATTTTCTATATCATTTCTTGCAAAGATACGACACAACTCCATTTTTGCAGTGGAATCAAGGGAATATATGTGGACTAATCCAACCAAAATGCGGACCATATAAATATTTATGGTTTTGGTTGATGAATCGACAAACTAGTCACATGTTTGTCCACACACATTACTGCTAAACCTCTTGGCCGATTAAGGGTTCACCACCCTACTTATCCTTTAAGGTCTGGAAGACTGGATAATGCCAGAGAGTTTATATCGACGGTTTTCGATAAAGTATTGCATGTCATTTTGGGTTTTTAATTGAACATCGCATTCCCATGTTCACCCCAAATAGCCTAGCCTAGCGATCATAAAGCGCAATTTAAATGATCGCCCGAATTTTGGTAAACGTACCAAGTTTTCGGTCTTTGCCTGCCACCCAACCTATATGACGTTACAGTTGGTTACTGGGTACGAACCTAACGACTTTCGTATTTACGCATTTGGGTGCGCATTCCATGTGCCAAGTTGCGCCGCCGCAACGTACCACCAAGGGTCCTCAAAGAAGGATGTGTATCTTTTGTCGATCATGATTTTCCTTCACACTAGCTCTCTTCGAGCCCTTGCACACGATCTCTTTACCGCTTATTTGCGGGTTGTCACTTTAATGAGACAGTCTTCCCGCCGTTAGGGGGAGATAAGAACGTCAACGTTCCTGTAGAACGGCGCAAATTTGCATGGACGTTGCCCACTATGTCTCATCTCGATCCCCATACTGCACAAGTGTGATAAGCAAGTACGACGAATTTTAGATTTCAGAATGTTGCTCCAGACGCATTCCTCTGATCTAGCTAAAGTGACGATATCATATACCAGCTGCAAACATGCCTGCAAGGATAAACGTACTTAACGGACGTCGAGTCAACATCCCTGGAGGGTGTGCCGCCCATGTTGGACGGTTTGGACGCCCCTGTTGGACTGTCCGGTACACCGACGGATAGCCAATCAATATGTCTTGGCCTGGAGCACGACATATCATTCGGTTCGTAGGATTCACTTCCCTGGAAGAGGAAGACACGGCACAACAATGAATCTAAACTCGATCGCTGTCTCAAATCATTTCCATCTCATGAGATTAATCCGGATTACTCCCGAGACTTGAAGTTCTTGGTCCAGTATACTAGTTTGGATGAGAAAATGGAATTGAAATAAGATTATCATCGATGATGTTTTCACTTATATGGTAGCTACCGACATAAATGAAAAGCGACGATATCGAACCGTGTTCCGTTGATTAAGTGACAACGTAGAACTGATTGGACAACTAAAGTTACAATCCAGGTCAAATTCCTTACCAAAGTGTGTATTGGACCTGTCGTTCCTACACTGCCCAAGGTAACCCTGTTGAGTTACAAGTGGGAAAGGAAACATTATGAGATGAATGAAATAGTGCGATATGATGCACGCCTTACGGCGTAAGGTTTCTCTCAAAACGCCCTGTGATTGATAGCAGCATTATGAAATGTGGTTAGTATTTCTCCATGGGGATATAAATACGGAGATTTACGTGTAAGTTCCCGAAGAATTACATGGACTGGTTCAAATAGTTCCAAACCACGGAACACCCTCTTAACTTTTTTTGAGGCGTTCACTTATGGATTGAAAAATCCGACGGATGTGGTATACCCGTCTAAGTGATTATTTGATCAGTCAAGGATATGAATTATGCCCTTGCGTGTTAAACTATGAAGTCTTATTCCAAATTGCTAGAGTTACAGTTTATGTCGTTAACACGAATCTCACTAAGACTCTGCAAGAGCTTGAGAAAACTGCCTCACACCTGAAGATGGAATTTGAGATGAAGGATCTTGGGAAAACTCGTTTATGCCTTGACCTGAAGTTGAAGCATTGTTCTGACGGTATTTTGGTCTACCAGTCGAACTACACCCGGAATGTGTCACCTTTAAGTATACCCATGATCGTCCATACGTTATATGCAAATGAGACTCTTGAAGAGTTTATGGAATCCAAAATTCCATATCTAAAAGTTCAACTTTGCGCTTCGTTGTACTTAGCTCATTGTATTTAGACAGGACATCTCCTTCGATGTTGATCTTGGTAAAGATGCAGCACCGCGCCTACACGCAACCACTGAATTGGTATTAAAGACGTACCCTGAAGGTATTACGTGGGCAAATCCCAATGCATCTTGAGCGGATCTAACCCCCCTGATCCTCGAAATGATGCTTGCCTTGTTTGTTATGCTGACGCTGGTTACTTATCAAACTCGCACAAGGCAAAATCCCCGAATGGTTATGTCTTTACCGTTAGGGATATCACAATATCTTGGAGGTCCACGATATGACCCTAGTTGCGAAATCTTTGAATCGTTCCAAGACTCACCTTACTTCACTATGCCACAAGTGAGACATGGTTAAGAGTTCTTGTTGAGCATATTCGAAGTACTTGCTATATTTTCATCCATCGTTGAGTCCCAACGACGATCCATGAAGATTATGCCACATGTATCAACCCGACCAAGCCATGATACATCAACGAAGTCAACACCAAGACATATTGCGTCTACATCTACATCAGCAAAGCATCAGGAGATTGAAGTCATGCAAACCGATCCCAAACAACCTTGCCGACCTCTACACGATGTCACTGCCGAAGTCAACCTTCCAGAAGCTTGTCTGAGGAATTGGTATGCCTAACTACTTATATGCAATGCTTGTAGTTCTCATTTGGAAGTTATGTCAAACTCAGGGGGAGTATCCAGAAGTATACTCACTTGATCTTAATGTACTTTTTTTCCCTACGATTAGGAGCAATTTTCCCACTGGATTTTTGCTACCTAACTAGGTTTTAACGAAGCACCCATCCTGGGTTGATCATACCCTTGAGAGCTCTTCTACTTGCGTCCAAAAGACGTATAGTTTTGACTTAATGCAACTTCTCACTTTTCTCCTTAGACTATGGGTTTTTCTCCCATCTTGGGTTTTACCATAGCGAGGTTTTGTGAGTTTTACTTTTTATGCATTCTTCCGTTGATTTGAGACTCGCATTTGCCCATTGTGCCGACGACTTCATCAACTGTACTTAATTCATCAATGAAGACTTGATGCGCCATTTACTTGAGTATTTACACACTCAAGGGGGAGTGTTGCAGTCCTATTTAGAATATGAATGTGATTGTGTAAATCCTAGGAAATATGAGAATGTATCTTATATTCCTATTAGGATTTGATTACCTATTAAATGTTGTAATCCTAAAGGGAAAGGTTTTACCCTTCCTACTACTATAAATAAAGGCACAATGGGGTGAGATAACACACACCCACAATTACACATCTCTCTATTCTTCTCTCTATTGCCGCACCCCCTCTCTCTCTCTAAGGCCTCCATAATTGTTCAGTAAATTATGCCTACAACAAGAAGCATGTAAACCCTATTTTTCTCCTGTTATTGACAACAATTTTTTTTTATAAAATAAACACATTTTTTATTTTTTTTTACCAAATATATTTGGTGTTCCAGATTTTTTTAATAAGCACCGCAACTCCAAACTAGCCTTCAGTTTTGGCTATATATGTACTATATTTTATGGATAATACTTGAATTCCTTCTTATGGGATGACTTCATTCTCCCTTGCGAATAATATATGTTCGCAATGAACTGTTCATTTATTTGATGAGTTAAGATAATTAAACGATCTCGAATTTGAATGATTTTTTGTAGGAATGATCTTCTTTTAATCTAACGACTCCAAATACATGGGTCGATTAGAACTGCTTTCCTAAGGTCCTCATTTTGAGGACATGTGAGGTCATTTTCATATGAGTTTTTAGATTAATCTTATGGTAAATTAAGTTATCAACTTAAATAATCACTATTACATTGAAACACAATAATTATGCAAGTGATTAAATTAAAAAATTCTCGCGTGAAAATTTGGTCTTCTTCCCCTACCATCTTTCTCCTTCACATCCCCTTCATCTATCCATCTCTCTCATGATTGTTCACTCCCCTTCTCTCCTCCTAAGATTTTTTATTTTTTATTTTTTTTTGGTTTTTGCATACTCAAAAGGGAGAAGGACCTGTTTCAAAATTTTCACCATAGTTGAAAATTTTCATATGAAAAAAGAGTTCATGCGCTCAAGAAAGGATCCCAACTTTCAAAACCACACAATCTCAAATTTTTGGTGCTTTGTAACAAACTGGATTTGAATATTATTGATAAAAGGTTGGTTGAAATTGGATGTATAAAGTTATCAAGGTTTTGTGCAATTGGATTTGCTAGGTTTAGATATTCGATGAGTAGACTAGGCTTTGCAGATAGAATGGATTAAACATGACGTGAAACCTTATTCTCTCTTCGTCTTATTATTTTTTGTTTATTCATTTTTTCAATATATTAGTATTTTATTTCCATGTAACAAGAATTATTTAAGTAGATAGCCTAATTAACTACAAGATTAATTTGAAAGCACATATGAAAAGACCTCACAGATCCTCATTTTGAGGACCTTAGGCCATCTCCAATCGAAGGGTCCAGACGGCCAGAGGGCCAAAAATAGCCCGAAAACCGTCTCCAACCGAGGGCTAGGCCAGAGGGCTCTGGAATCTGGGAGGGCCCCACGGAATCGGAGAGGGCTGGAGGGCTGGCTGCATGCAGCCAGCCTGAGGTTGGCCATTTTTTTTAATGTTTTGTTATTTCTGTCGGTTATAGCCGACAGGAATACATTCTATTACTTAATATAAATAATATAAATGTATTCCTGTTGGTTATAACCGACAGGATTTCTTAAGAAAGAATTCAAATGCAACAGCTAGCTGACTAGCCGTTGCATTTGATTTGATTTGATTTTTTATTTTTTTACAGCTTTATTATTATTTTTTATTTACAAAAATTTTCATATAACTTCTATTTTTTCCTATTAACTTTTATTTTACAAAATTTGTTTCATATTTTTTTAAAATTCCATTTTTTCCTATAACTTCTATTTCACAAAATTTGTTTCATTTTATTTTAAGTTGTAGTTTTTAAATAATAAATTATGTTTGGCCTTATGGCCATCTGGCCCTCGGTTGGAGACAGTTTTTTGTGACAGGGCTAAAACGAGCACTCTGGCCCTCGGTTAGAGACGGAGGCAAATATGGCCCTGTACTGTTCATTAAAATATTAATATCTTGGAGGATCTTGGAGAGCCAGAGGGCTAAAACGAGCCATCTGGCCAGCCATCGGTTGGAGATGGCCTTAGGAGAGCAGTTCTCATGGGCCGATAGTGCAAAATGAGCACTGGCGATCTTGTGGAATCAATTGGCAAAGGAACCTTGATAGTTGAGACAAAGAAAGGCACTAGGTACATCTAGAAGTCATGATTGTACCTGGTCTTGATGAGAACCTACTTAGTGTAAGAGAAATGGTTGAGCAAGGATATTGGCTACCATTTGGAGATTTCATGGTCTGCATATTTGGAGACAGGAATTTACAAGATCATACTGACATTGTATAAATGAAAGGAAACAAGTGCTTCCCACTTACATTTGAGTGTATGAAGCATTTGATGGCAAATAGAGTTACTGTTGTATGCTTTTCTTGGAGGTGGCACAAGAGATTTGGACATCTTAACTAAGAAAGTTGAAGTTGATTCAGGCAAGGTGTTGTAGCAGGCGGATTCATTGCAGCTCGGCTCCGGCTTGGTTCGACTTCAAATTTTTGTTACATTAGATTCAAATTTTCTACAGACCTTTCTCTCATTTATCAACGGCGAAACCCTGATTACGAGAAAACAAACTAATACTCAGAAAACACATATACGAACAATTTGATATACAACTTGGTACCCATTAAGAGCAGATTAAATTTCGAAAGATCAAACTTGCTATGATACGAAGTTGAAAATAAACCGACGAACATGCAAACGAATTATAAGTATGAACATTATTTTATTAAACGGAAAACAAATAAACTAGATTGTCAAGACGACTCCAAACTCATGATTACATGTTGACTATCTTATGTCTCACACTAAACTAACAACTATATTAATAGAGAGCAAAACCTAAAAAAATCCCTAATTCAGATAGACTAACCCCAAACCCAAACAATTAAATAAACTTAAATATTATATTTTCCAAGACAATGTGCATCAATTATTACAACATATGTTCAAGGGTAAGGATGTATCATGTATCCAAGGGAGTTAATCTAGATAGGTAACGATGTGACATATGGTGTCGCTGGGGTCAAGATCCTTTCCGATCTTTCTTTGCGGATCCTGAACGACTAAGAATTTATTTGAATTTATTTTAGTTTTCTTTCTCGCCGAACACTTGCCTACCCATATCTTCTTCTTTCCTCTTCCTCCAACCTGCAGAAATCCTAAGTTCTAAATTCTCTTTTTTCATTCACTGATTGCGAGATTGGGAGGCAAAGGGTAAAGGAAAAACGGGGGAACAAGATGCAATATATGCCTTCACCGAATCACCAGTCACCACTATTCTTTTAGGTCGCCTTCACCACGAGGGATGGGGTCAAACTCGTCGGGGGTGAAGGAGGCCCAGGTTACGCTATTGTCAAAGAAGATATAGGTGCAACGCCGCTCTCTCATTTCTTCCACTTTTTCCCATGTCGTTCTTGTTCTCTCCAATTTTTATTTTTAAATTTATAAAGAACCAAGGTTTTGTTCTTTCCTCAAGGCAATTGCCAAACTTTTATTTCTCGAAATAAATGAAGAAAAAAAATTAATGAAAGGAGTGATATGGAATCGAAAATTTTCCCATGTCCACTTCGTCTAGATGGAATCGAAAATTTTCCCATGTCCACTTCGTCTAGTCATCATTTTCTGTGATTGTTACTTCAATTTTTTATCTGGGAGAAAAGGGGAGAAGGAGCGACAAAGCAGGTTGCAGAAGTGAGGATGAAGTGAGAATGGAAGAAAAAGATCTTGTTTTGCATAAAGGAGTAAACAAATTAAAGAAAATATGGCCGCACGATCTACGTCAACAGTCAAGATGCATTAGCGCGACGGATCTGCACAAAAAGATTTGAAGAGGATCCTGGTCCGTTGTTTAAGCTGCAGTCTTGAGTAGTGGAAATAGAAATAGGAAGTAGGGGTGAGCACGGTGCGGTGCAGTTTTACCCTCAAACCCGAATAGAAATTGAGAAATATCAACAGTTCGGTTTGGTGCGGTTCCACTTAAATTTATTAATAAAATTGTACGATTCGATTCACATCGGTTCCAGTTCGGTTCATGCTAGTTTACGGTTTCGAATATTAAATAATTTCAAAACCAAATCAAAATGATATTTAAAGTTTACTTGTTTTTTGCATGCTTGCATTCAAATACGACTTTTAAAATGGTTATACAAAGTTACAGACAAAACATATCATTTTCGATTGTAAGTGAGAGGTCTTAGGTTCGATTCTCGCCAAAAGCAAATTTGAACCACATTATTACTAACTTATTGTGAGACTAAGCCTACACTCCCCCATAGTGTAAATGATATTGTTTGTTAAAATTGTAAATGTCCTTGGCACGAAGCAAACAAAAGAAACACAATTCAAATGTACATACAAATATACATCCACTCGTACAAATATACCCACTATGCATAAGAATGTTAGTATGAATACAATAATTTAAGTCCAAAAGGGACTTATCAAGAGATTAAGAAAAAACCCCAGGAAAAAGGGAAGGAAAAAAAAAAGGGATGTAACTTAACACCTTAGGATCATTTTATCCAAGAAAAATATGAAATCGAAACTTGAATGTCAAATTTGGAGATTTAGAAGAGAAAATGACCTCCTGTTTTTTAAATATGTGTCTTATCTCAATAGGTGAACCGTAAAAGCGAAAGACCTAATTGAGAAATGCTCCCATGCACTTGCACTAAGCAAAACTAGTTTGATTTTCGCCACTCATTTAGTGACACTTGTATATAGCTACTAAATTTAGTTAATTATTTATATTCACGGATTGGTTTGGTTTTAAGTGGTTCTACCAACATCAGAACCGAAACAGAAACTGATATGAACTGTTTGGTCCGGTTCTTGAACCTACGTTGACTTTTTTGGTCAACATAGTTTTTAACGGTTTATTTTGTCATAGTTCGTTTCGATTTTGCGGTTCCACAATTTTTATACCCACCCCTAATGGGAATTTCAAGACTTCACACCTTTTTATGTCAGTCCTTGGTCACTTGGGGTGGATGTGGATGTTACTAGTGTGGATGGTAGTGATGAACATGTTATGGAAGTTGCGGTTCCAAGAAACAGCAGGCTTCCCACAAAAAAGAACATTAATTTGGTACTTCGGTTGCCACCAAATTGGGATCTAATTCCTTATTTTTAAGGGTGATAGTTTTTGACAAAAAAAGTTGAGAGTTCCATTTACTCTTGAACTAAGGATTTTGCCATACAGTAATAATTGACGTTGAATGAACAAGAACTCCCTTGTATATGAAAGTGGTCCTTTGTGTAAGTGCTCTTCTTGCAAAAATAGAGCGAGTCACTTTAAACTTAAAGTCTTAATAAGGTTTAATATCATTTCTAATGCATAAAAAATTTGGACTTGTAAAATATAAGTATAAACTTATGTAATGCACTGATACTCAAAACTCTTATAAGTTTCATGTCAAAGTGAGTGTGAGTCTCAAATTCGGATTTTAGTATGATATTTGAGTTTGAGGTAAAGCTTACACCAACAAACAAAAATGTTATTCACTTAAAAAAAAAAAAAAGATTTGAGTTTGACTCCAATCATCTTCAATACACATATCCAAATTGTTAAAACTCAAATTTTGAGTTAAGTTTTGACTCAAATAGGCTTTTTAACTAAAATGATCCTTGAAATTGGCATAAATCTTCACCATGGTCTTGAGATTTGAAATCAATAGAAGTGATCATTGAGTTTGTCCATCGTTAATCATTTAGGTTATTTCATAAAAAATCTACAATAATGACCAAAATGATAAAAATATCCTCATTTTTTGTCAAATCATTTTGGCTCATTCTTTACCAAAAAGATTGACGGTGGACAAACTTAGGGATCATTTCTATCGATTTCAAATCTCAGGGACCAAAGTGAGAAGTTATATCGGTCACACACCGATCTCGAGATACGTCCAAGATTGACAAGTGACGTCACAACGTACATGTACATCTATTATGCCTCGCCTCCGAGACATGATCGAGAACACAAACAAATGGTTCCACAGTGCAATAACTTTTTCTTTATTTCATGACTGCATCTGACATTTACGTTAGACTACCTACGTACCCTAAGTAGGGATCAAACCATGCGTAGTTTACCATTAATAAGGTCCGACTTCTCTTGCGATGGTGAGTGGCAAGAAACATGATGTTTCTGCATCCCGGAAGGGAACTCATCGATCACGACCTCCTGGATTCTAGATTATATAACGAAAACATATGACAATCAAAATTTTCATTCAACCCCACAATCATTGACATATAACATTTCACATAACCAATGAAATAATTCTAACATGGCCCACGGCTTATTACTTCATACTATTTGTCATTTATATCATTTAGAAGTCCAATACACACGTATACCGTAGTTTGTATGTAAACCGAGGTGCATATCTCCCGAATGGCAGTTGATTAAAATAAGCCCGCTAAACTCTATCGGGCCTCTAAAAATACTAATTTCAGTATTTAAAACTAATTCGGGACATTTGACCAAAAGTCAATCCTCAGTCAACGTGGTCAATTGTAGCGTCGACAACCCTATGCAACACGACCCAGAAGATTCATCCACCGGATTTCAGATCCATAACTTCCTAAGAATCTCAATATGTTTCTAAAACAACATAATAAAGTTAGTGACGATCCAACGACCGGATCTCCGTTAATCTCAAATTTAGGTGGTGGTCAACGATCAGTTCAACAAACTTAGAAATTCAATCTGAAAAAATCTGTATGTCGGATTTCCGATCTGTAAGTTTCCAAGGTCCTTAAACAATACGTACAACTTTGTAAATTGGTGAGGATCCACCGATTAGATCATCGACTACTTACAAAGGTCAATAATATAAGATTCTTCAATCTGAAAATCCGTGCATCAAATTTTCAATTTGTGAATTCCCAAGATCCTCAAATATTATATCAAACAGGATATTAATTTCGTGGCGATCCAACGGCAGGATCGTGGTTTGTTATAAAAGGCCACACGACGGACCTTTATAGAACTAGGGTCACACGTCAAATCCTGGCAAACAAATGCAAAAATTGAGTTCAAGGCATTATATTTAGTCTAAGAAGGCAAGATAAGTTAGTGGGCCTGTGCGCCACCATATGCAGCAGCTGGCTATCAAAACTCACCAGAAATTCCAATAAGTGCCAAATTTGCTCAAATTACACCAATATGTAGCTTATGAGACGTAGAGCAAGTTTCATACATGTCATGACGACCAAATCCGCCAGAAAATGTGGGAAAATGACAAAAGAGCATTGGGAGCCCCAAAACCCTATAATCGATTCACCTTGAACGGAGCTCCACTTGAAAACCAGTTGGGTTTCGTTGTCCAAGTTTAGGTGAGTCCGTGCCTAGTAGTGGTCGACAACGTGGTGGTCGGAGTATGATAATACTCAGCCTAGAAAGCAGAAGAGGTGGGTTCCGTCCACCGAGAAACAATGACCCAATGGGGTTGAGTTTGTGTGAAAAATATTTGTAGGGCGTCGCTGATTCGACTGATGGTGGTGGATCATCTCATTATCTTCGAGATTCGTCGAAGTTGGCGTCGAAAAGCCTTAGGAAAACAGATTGAAACCTTGGTCGCGTAGGCAAATGGGTCTCCCCCACTGACCCATTCTCCTCCTTTTTTTCTTCCCTTTCCTTCCTATGCTGATAGAGAGATTTTTCAATGTGACCGTCACACGAGATGGTACACCACGTGTCCCTATACAAATGGTGAGATATGTGTGTTAAAAGGTTAATAACTTAAATATTAAAATTTTCCACCACTTACATAAAAACATGTAGTGTACAATCTGTGTTCCTATCACAACTAAAAATTTCTCCTGCCCATTTTCCCCACTCAGAAGCTGCCACTTGGCAGTTCTAGAATTCCCACTTTTGGAAATTTCAATTTATGTAAAAAAAAAAATGGTAAAATACCAAAATGTCCTCTAACTAAAATGCTTCTAACTTCCTCGTTTCAACTCCGATTTACGAAAGGTTTCACCTATGCGCTCGTGGAATCGAGCTTTATCCAAAAATACTAAGAGTGACCCTGAAATGTCTACTAATTTTCAATGATTAACTACGAAAATTCAAACTTTATAACCAAATAATTAAAATTCTAAAATTGACGAAAATAAAATAAAATAATATAATTGCATATATGAGAAATACATAAGTTAATAATCAAATCCGAAGACAAGATTTCACAATACAATCTCAAAAACTATTTTAACTAAAATGTCACTCAAAAATCTTCTCCTGTAATGCAAAAACTCTAATTTTAAACTTAAATATATAATAATTATTTCCATTAAGATTTGAGATAGAAAACCAAAAACCTCAAATTGGCCAATTTTTTAATTTATATAAAAATATAGGTCTTAAATATAAATCTTGCATTGAGAATGCTCTAAATCACAAAAATTGGATGTTAGATCACACTCATTTATTCTATTTTGTTGCGGTCGCTTTAATTTTAATCGATGAGTATGCATGAGCTTTATGAGAAAAGCAAATACTTTGCATTATTTTAAGAGTTGTGTTTCCAAACCCTTTATTACTTTTTTTATATATCACTTAATTTTCGGTTTTTAGATCGAATAAATTAAAGAGAACTAACTGAAAAAAAAATTAATAAAACATGCGTGAGAGATAAATCTTGCATTGAGAATGCTCTAAATCACAAAAAATGGTGGTTAGATCACACTCATTTATTCTACTTTGTTGTTTTCACTTTAATTTTAATCGATGAGTATGCATGAGCTTTATGCGAAAAGCAAATACTTTGCATTATTTTAAGAGTTGTGTTATCCACACCCCTTATTACCTTTTACATATCTTAATTTTCAGTCTTCAGATTGCACAAGTTGAAGAGAATTAATTACAAAAACTAATAAAACATGTGTGATAGATAAAAATAATGTGCTAAGACCTACTCCAACCCTTGGAGTAAAACTCACATTTTAGGTTCTAAATCTACCCAAACTTGCTCCAACCATTGGGCAAAATATGAGTTTTAACCCAAAACTAATTTTCGGGGCAAATTTAGGCCAAAATTCCCCTTGGGTTTGTGGGCTGGCCTACCATATATGTGTATTTTGTTTTAGCTTTATATTTATAAATTTATTGAATCCAACGATTAAGATCTAATATGATCAAATCCAACGGTAAAAAAAAATAAAAATCTAACTGTCCAAATTTAAAAATACAACGCCAAAAATAATTATAACAAAAAAAAACTCTTTCATGTGTTTCATATTCTTTCATAGTGTTTCACGAGTTTCATGGTGTCGGTTTAGTAATTTTTCAATATTTATCGGAATCTAAATATTTTAGGTTAAAATGTTCATAAAATTAAATAAGGATAGTCTACATAATTTTTTTTAAGTTACTGTAAGAAAAAAATTATTCTAAATTTATTTTTTAATAATTTTGGGCTAAAAATTTAACCCAGAAGAATTAGAGTGGAAAAACTGCTTTTGAGTTAAAAAATTTAGGTTTTAACCCAAGAGTTGGGGATAGTCTGTTAGCACCATTCTATTTCAATTGAATTATTAAATTGCATTTCTTTTTCTTTTCAAACTTGTAAAATAAGAAAGTGAAGGGAAGCGTAGTGGTAAATAAATAGTGGTGTGCAAGTGGCAACTTACTACAGTAATGGAAAGGATTGCATCATGTTGGTGGCTAATCTAACATTTAATCTAACAAATAGTGGTGCGATTTGTATGTAAAGCAAAACAGAACGGATTGCATTAGCTTGGATGCTGATTTGACCTTTAGACCATCTCCAAATGAGATGTCAAGTTTTAAGTATAAAATTTAAATTTGAAGACTTATGTAGCACATTGATTTTTTTTTAATTTTGTTCTCCACCGATATGTCAAATTTAAACTATTATATATTACATTATTTACTTTTTATAGTTACAATTAGTATTTTAAAACAAAAGATAAGTATAAAAATTATGAAAAGCATTTATTAATTACTGAAAATAGATTTGATGTAACATCCCACATCACCCAGAAGAGTGGATCCTGAAAGCCTTATATGTATATTCCCTTCTCTGCCTAGCACGAGGCCTTTTGGGAGTTCATTGGCTTCGGGTTCCATCGGAACTCTGAAGTTAAGCGAGTTCGGGCAAGAGCAATCCAAGGATGGGTGACCCACTGGGCAGTTCTCGTGTGAGTTCCCAGAAACAAAACCGTGAGGGCGTGGTCGGGGCCCAAAGCGGACAATATCGTGCTACGGCATAGTAGAGCCCGGGATGTGGTAGGGGATCGGGCCGGGATGTGACAATTTGGTATCAGAGCCAATCCCTGGTCGGAAGTGTGCCGACAAGGACGTCAGGCCCCTAAGGGGGGTGGATTGTAACATCTTACATCGCCCAGAGGAGTGGATCATGTAAGCCTTATATGTATATTCCCATCTCTACCTAGCACGAGGCCTTTTGGGAGCTCATTGGCTTCGGGTTCCATCGAAACTCCGAAGTTAAGCGAGTTCGCACGAGAGTAATCCTAGGATGGGTGACCCATTGGGAAGTTCTCGAGTGAGTTCCCAGAAACAAAACCGTGAGGGCGTGGTCGGGGCCCAAAGCTGACAATATCGTGTTACGGCGGAGTCGAGCCCGGGATGTGGTGGGGGCCCGGGCCAAGATGTGACATTTGAAGCTGCTGCCAAATTTGACAGTAACTTCCTTTGCTGCATTTCCATGTCATATCACATAGGAATTGACATTTTGGTTGGAAAACATAAATAATGTTTTTTTACCGTTATTGCTAATGTGAAATTTTTGACATCTCATTTGAAGACGTTCTTATCCACAACTTTTCTTTTTACAACGGACATTAATTGAAGGCTCAAATTATGGTCTAGCTGATGATTTTCATTGTATTCAGAATATGGGTAGTATATCACGTGTCAACGTATCTATCAAGAAAAAATTTATTTTTAATACAAATATCTCACTACTTATATAGTGATACATAGTGTACCACTCTGTATTTCAAGCACAAAATAAAAAATCTATTAATAACGCACTTAGTATTATATTTTTTAATATCTTACATTATTACAGTTGTTTTATATAAAAATTTATCTATAACACTATCTTTTTTAGCTAAGAGCATCTTCAAAGGAGATGCCAAAATGTACACATCAGCTATAACAGTAAAAAAAGGCCACACTAATATTCTCCAACCGAAGTGTCAAATCCTATGTGGCAATGAGATGGATTGACAGCAAAAGAGGTTGCTGTCAAATTTAACAGCAGCTTCAAATGTTTTTTTTATTAATTATTAAATGTATTTTATTAATTTTTAATTGGTTTAATCATTTATTATAATTAATGTTGAGTTGACCAATGCAATTATCCTACTTTTTTCTTCTTTTCAATCAAGAAAGATGAATAGATTACTAATTAAACTTTAAATGTCCTTTAATAAATTGAATTACTTTAATAATTTATTTTATAAAATAATAAAATAATAATTTAATTTGACATATCGGTTGGAGAACAAAACCTTAAAAGATGTCAAAATACCATATAAGCTGTCAAAATTTAAATTTTATATTCAAAATCTCTTTGAAGATGGTCTAAAATCATTAATAATGAAATTTGTACGAAAAGCAAGATTGATTGCATCAACTTGGACGCTGATTCGACAACTTTTCTTTTTCCGAAGGACATAATGGAAGGGACAAGGATTGTCTGCCCTCCCGTGCCTTCCTGTTTGTATGGTTACGGTTAAGCCACGTCAACATTTTATATTACTATCCATTTTTGTCTTATTATCTCTATAAAAAAACAATATAAAATGTTGACGTGGCTTAACCGTGACCACACAAAACAAGAGGGCACGGGAGGGCACCAGAAGTGGGAGGGCAGACAATCCTTGTCCTAATGGAAGACTCACTTTACCTTATTGTCTAGCTGAAGACTTGTAGTTGAGAAGGTTCCAAGTTACTATTAAGTTTTAATCAAAGTTTAGTGTAAATAGTATAAAGTTAATTATAAAACAAGTCTTGTTCAAACATAATCATTTCGTGTGGCTATTTGAGCTTGAATTTGAATAAAGTATGCATTCGTATGTATTAGGTTTTGCGTCAAAACATAACCCAACCATGCATAATATCCTTAGTAACCATGTGTGGGCTAAGATTAGTGAAAGAAGCTTAAAATTAAATAGAAGAATCTTTGTTCAACTAAACCGACAAATTGGTGAGAACTGCCTTTGAATGCATGTTATCTTCCCTCTGAGGAACACATTGGTGATATTCCTTAAGCAATTACACACCCTAAAGATAATATTATCATCAACCTTGAACACATAAAATCGCATATCGTGTCAATTAAAAATTTAACAGTTAAAATGGTTAAAATAATTAAAAAAAATTCAACAGTTAAAATAATAATAAAAAATTCAATGGCTAAATAGTTATAAAAAAAATTCACGTATTTCATATTCTTTCATAGTGTTTCGCGAGTTTCATGGTGTCAGTTTAATGATTTTTCAATATTTATCAGAATCTAAATATTTTTTAGTTAAAATGTTCATAAAATAGTCTACATAATTGTTTTTAAAGTTACTATAAAAAATATCCTAAATTTATTTTTTAACAATCTCGGATTATAAATTTAACCTCAAAGAGTTAGCAAAAAAATTATTTCTGAGTTAAAAATCTTAGATTTTAACCAAAAATTGGAGATAATCTGGTAGGACCATTCTGTTTCAATTGAATTATTAAATTGCTTTTCTTTTTCTTTTCAAACTCGTAATATAAGAAGGTGAAGGAAACATGTAGTGGTAAATAAATAGTAGTGTGATTTGTACGTAAAGCAAAACGTTAAGGATTGCATCAGCTTGGACGCTGATTCGACCTTTATCCACAACTTTTCTTTTTCCAAAGGACATTAATTGAAGACTCACTATATGGTCTAGCTGAAGATTTTCATTGTTTTTAAGTTGTTAATTTTTTAACACAAGTATTTCACTACTTGTATAGTGGCACATAATGTCTCACTTCGTATATCAAGCACAATAAAAAATCTCTCGAAAACTTGTAGTTGTTATCATTTATCATAGGGAATTACCTAGAGCTCTCTCTCTATCTAACCCACTCATCTTCTTCAATTTTTACATTTTTATTTGTAGGTTTTGTGAACTGGGTTTGCTTAATTTTGCTTTTTGATTGATTAGTATTTGAAGTTAAAGTGATTGGTTTGGTGTTTCTTGGAGGAGACCAAAATCCTTCAATTTTTATTTTTTTTATAATTTTTTTTATCATTTCTTTGATTTATATGTGAGTTTTCATTTCTTCTGTCTTCTCCCTCCCTTTGCTCCCTCTCTCGATCCAAATTTACAAGCACTGAAATAGGGTTTCCCTTTTGCTGCAATTAAATGAAAAAAATGTATTAAAGGTCAGTTGCCTTTTGGAGAAGAGATAAATTTGAGGGAAAAGAGAGAAATCAGAGTGGAAATAAGGAAGAGAGAAGGATATGGAATAAATTGTTTCGTGTACTCATTTGCTCTCTTCGTATTAAGCTCACTCATACACTGTATGTACATGACATGTACTTGAAGGAAAAATTTTGTCCTAGCTAAGAACATGTATGAACATTTGAATACATATGCTAACAATTAACTCTTTAAATTAGGCATGCATCCAAAAACAATTCATGAAACCCATGACTTTCAAAGCCTAGTATATGGTGAACCAAACGACTCTTTAACAACATTAAAGATAATTAAGAATTTAGAGATTCTTTACCCTTGAAGCTCATCCTTGATTACACAAGGGATTCACCCAAGTGGAGGGCCTTCAAGTCACCTCCTTGCTCCTTGGATCTTCCTTGTGATTTTCCTCCTTTTAGTGCTCCTTTGCTTCTTTGAGGATTTGAGGATTAGTTCTCCAAAACACCAAAAGTTTGATGTCTCTATGTCTCTTCACCAAGGGTGTAATTTGTGAGGATGAAAAATTGGATCACTTAGGGAAGTAAATTTGCTAGATAACTATCCCCAAGTAGCTTAGAAAACCCTAATTGAAAACAAAGCTATAAAGATGAATTTATACTTCATTTCTTAGGTGAGTGGCAAACTTGCAATTAAGCAAACTTGCATACCCTCACCCTAAATGGTTAGCCTATATGGTTATTGGGCTTATTGCCCATTTTGTTTTAGTTGTCATACAACTTAAACATAATGGGCCTTGTGGACCAAAACACTTTTGGGCCCCGAAGCCCTAAAACCAACTTAAAAGCCCAATACGAACATTTCGTATAATTAATTAACTAATTAATTAATCTTGACCATTCTTCAATTAAACCATTTAATTGCTTATCCATTTCATTTAATTGCTTCACATATATCCTTATTTGGTGTGCGATCCATTAGGTTCCAATTAGCGAGGCAGTGGGCGATGTTACTCTTAACTATCGATTGTGAATTGAAACCACATTTCAATTCTCCCTTTTGATGATTAGTGTTTGCTAATCAATAGGGCTTCCACAAACCATGAGTGACACCTAGCAGTATGTCATGGTTACCCAAGCTAAGTAGAATTGGTTGGAGAACCTATCCAGTTACAATTACAATGCAATACGGTCATTCTCTAATACAATACTCTTAACCACATTGTTTTAAGTGATAGTTTGTTTCATGTCTACTATCCAATGTGATACTTTCTTATATGATTCCCTTGAATATGATTTGGAACATCTTCCTTAGTCATATTCATTTGCTTTGGCCAAAGACTTTAGAATCATATTTTAGAGTATACTCCTTCCACCATGGAAGGTTAGAGATCCCTTGTTGTGCATTCATATGCCTACATGACTAGATCACATGACCCCAACAATGCCGTGGACAATCCGAGGGAATGCCTTTGTCATGATCAAAGATCAAGGACCTAACCATTAGACATCTATGATGCCTCAGGTCTAAGGACTACTTTGCATATTGTAACCTTAGAGTTCGTACATGACATGTATGTTTGAACTCTCATTAATCGCAGTTCAGTGTACTCGATTACTCTTTCGAGCACCTATGTGTTTGTCTTAGTGTCCAACACCAAATGACTTGAGACTAGTTCATACTCACGTTTGAGTCAACATAACACATACTAACCTTAGCGGATTGTCAATGCCCAATTGGCAATCCTATGGCTAGGAACGTTTTAGGAATGAACATAAGAGAAAGGTCTCCTTAATCTAACTCATTAGATCACTTATCTCTTATGTCAAATACATCCCTTGGATTCTCTTATTGATTAAACACATGATTCAATAAATAGTGATCAACAATAAGTATTGCCCTTCCGTTAAACATATAAAAGTTTAACATATTAAGTATTCCAAAAAGCTATTACATCAAATGAGTGGCTTTGTGGGCATACTTCCAACAATCTCCCACTTGCACTCAAAGCCATCCTCCCATGTATCTAATACCCATCTTATCCATATGACGATCAAGCTGGATTTGAGTCATTGGCTTTGTCAGTGGATTTGCTACGTTATCGGCTGAAGCAACTTTGAGGATGTTGACTTTCCCCTCGGCAGCATATCATCTAATGATATTAAAGCGCCTATCAAAATGCTTGTTCTTTTGATGAGCCCTGGGTTCCTTGGCTTGAGCTATCGCCCCACTATTATCACAGTACAAAGTTACTGGTGATGTGATGGTTGGAACCACTCCAAGTTCAGTAATGAACTTCTTCATCCAGAACGCTTCTTTGCCGGCTTCAGCTGCAGCGACATATTCAGCCTCTGTCGTGGAATCAGCAATTACACTTTGTTTCTTGCTTTTCCAACTGACAGCCCCACCATTCAGAGTGAATACATATCCGGAGTTGGAACTTCTATTATCGACGTCAGATTGGAAATCTGCGTCTGTATAGGCTTCCACTCGCAACTCTGCTGCTCCTCCATAAACGAGGAACATGTCCTTAGTTCTTCTTAAGTACTTAAGGACCGCCTTGACAGCTGCCCAGTGTTCTGATCCTGGGTTAGATTGATATCGACTAGTAATGCTCACAGCATATGAAATATCAGGCCTTGTGCATATCATGGCATACATGAGACTCCCTATGGCGGAAGCATAAGGAATTTCATTCATTAGCCATATCTCTTCAGGAGTCTTAGGTCCCATGGACTTAGAAAGGTGAATTCCATGTCTCACAGGAAGAAAACCTTTCTTAGATTTTTCCATTTGGAACCTACTTAGCACCTTATCAATGTACATAGATTGGGATAATCCAATTAATTTTCTGGATCTATCACGATAGAGCTTTATCCCAAGTACATAAGATGCATCTCCTAAATCTTTCATGTGGAAGGTTTTAGACAACCACACTTTTACAGAAGAAAGTACTGCAGTGTTATTCCCGAATAGTAATATGTCATCTACATATAACACTAGGAATACTACTGCATCCCTAACGACTTTTTGATAAACACAATTGTCGTCTTCGTTTTGAGTAAAACCAAACGTTTTGATTTCAGTGTCGAAACGAATGTTCCAGCTCCTGGAGGCTTGCTTAAGTCCATAAATTGACCTTTGAAGCTTGCATACCTTAGTCTCTTCAGACTCGGACACGAAACCTTCGGGTTGAGTCATATAGAGCTCTTCCTGTAGGTAGCCGTTCAGAAAAGCTGTCTTCACGTCCATTTGCCAGATTTCATAATCATGGTACGCAGTTATAGCAAGCAAAATCCGAATTGGATTTCATGGCCTCTTGCCATCTCTTTGAATCAATGTCGGACATTGCTTCAGTGTAGTTCCTAGGGTCCTCCTTTGTTTCATTGTCACCTAGAAGGTACAATTCATCAAAGTCATTATTTAAGCCAAACCTCATAGGTGGCTTACTAACCCGTTCAGATCTACGTGGAGCTAGGGGTTCAGGAACAGGGTTGTCAATATGTCGAGTGCTTGTTTGTGGTTCATTATTAATCTCATTAATTTCCATCTCTTTGCTTCTAGTTCCTTTGAGAACAAATTGTTCCTCTAGAAACATAGCAGTTCTGGCGACAAAGACTTTCTGGTCGTCAGGATGGTAGAACTCATATCCCATAGTTTCTCTAGGATATCCCACAAAATAGCATCTTACTGATCTCGCTTCAAGCTTAGTAGCCTCAAGCTTCTTGACATATGCTTCACAACCCCAAATCTTAATATGATTAAGACTTGGCTTTCTTCCATGCCATATCTCATAGGGCGTTTGTGAAATTGATTTGGAAGGTACTCTATTAAGCAAGTAAGCTGCTGTATATAGAGCGTATCCCCAGAATGTTACTGGTAGATCAGCGGAACTCATCATAGAACGAACCATGTTCATCAAGGTTCGATTTCTCCTTTCAGAAACTCCATTAAGTTGTGGAGTTCCCGGTGGAGTCCACTGTGATATTATTCCACACTCTTTGAGATAATCTAGGAACTCATTACTCAGATATTCACCCCCTCGATCCGATCTTAGGATTTTTATCTGTTTCCCAGTTTGCTTCTCAACTTCATTCTTGAATTCTTTGAACCTTTCAAAGGATTCTGACTTGTACTTCATAAGATATACATAGCCAAACCGAGAGTGATCGTCGGTGAATGTGATATAGTATGAGAAGCCTTCTCTCGACGTAGTAGACATAGGTCCACATACGTCAGTGTGGATTAACCCTAGAATTTCAGTGGCACGCTCTCCTTTTCCAGTAAATGGAGATTTGGTCATCTTCCCTTTCAAGCAACATTCACAAGTACCCATCCGGTCATTACCTAATGGGCGGAAATATCCGTCTTTCGACATCTTGCGAATCTTATCAAGGTTCACATGTCCAAGTTTAAGATGCCACATCTTTTCTTGGTTAACTTCTTCTATAGCCCTTTTGGGTTTTGAGGTATTCCCGCTTTCAATACAGTGCATCCCACTATTCGTCTCTAGGTGAAAAAGTCCATCTATCATATTACCATGAGAGATAATACGACCGTTCAAGTATAAAGTGCAACTCATTTTGTCAAACAACACTGAGTGCCCATCTCGTAAAAGCTTAGAGATGGAAATCAAATTCTTTATACATGAAGGAAAATATAAACAATTTTTAAGTTCCAGGACTTCCCCAGATGGTAGGTTAAGCATATAGGTGCCTATTGCTTTTGCAGAGATTTTAGTGCCGTTCCCAACTCGCACAACCATCTCCCCATTGCGCAATGATCTGCTCCCTGTTAGTCCCTGCAACATATTACAGATATGTTGACTAGCGCCTGAATCAAATATCCAGGAATTGGAGCTCACTGTAAAAGCACTCTCTATGACAGAAATAGTCTCTTCAAAAGTTCTTGTCATAAGGCTCGCAATGCGCACCCTGTATTTCTTCTTCCAACGTTCATCCTTTCCACAATGAAAGCATGTTCCTTTGGATTTCTTTGCCTTCTTCTTACGCAACCTTTTCCTTATCATTGCATTCTCACTCCCACTGTCCTTTTTGAAACCTTTTTCAAATTTACAGCACATGTCAATCATCTCTTTCAAAGAATGATCGAATCTATTCACTTTATAGTTTACGATAAACTTAGTGAAATCATCCGAGAGAGATGCAAGGAAAAAGTCTTGGGCCATTTTCCCATCGATGGAAGTTCCTAAACTTTGAAGATCTTGAAAGATCCTTTCCATCTTTTGTCCATGTTTATGGACCGATGTCCCTTTTGCCATTTTGGCATTCATTAGACTACAAATATTTGAGAATCGTACATTACTAGTCTCAATGTCATGCATCTTATGCAAACTTTCAACCATGGCACAAGAAGTGTCCATGTGCTTATGTAGCTTCATAAGCTCCTCACTAAGTGAAGTGAGGATTAAGCATTTGGCTTGTAAGTCATCTTCATAGTGTCTAACATAATTTTGACACTCCTCATTTGAAGCTAGTTTCGTAGGAGGTACATGAGGAGGGGATTGCTTAAGTACATACAATATGTCTTTCACCTTTGAGACATTCTCAATGTGGCGATACCAAGCAAGGAAACGTTGGCCCTTTAGGCCCTTTTTGTCAAGTATAATGGTGGGTATAATTTTAGGCATGTCGTTCACTACGTAACATAACAGAAATCGAATTAGCATTGTTGTTTAAAACTATTTTGATTGGGTCTTTTAATCAAATAGTATCACCCACCATTTTTGGCAAATTCCACATCCCTCAATAGAATTCGAGAGTTATATTGAACTCTTAGTGGGTTATGGGAGACTCACCATTACCAAGCCCACCTCACGATGATACGATGTTGGCTAGCAAAAATAATGATGAGAGAATAACGCATTATTCATTTACAACCTTTTGTAATTACCCATCTCGTTTGGCCTCTAGAGAATGTTGCCTCACGATGATACGATGTTGGCACCATTGCACTTAGTTTAAGTTATTCCCACCATGCTTAGTTCGTGAAGGGGTTCAAGAATAGCCTCACGATGATACGATGTTGGCTATCCTCGTTGCCTACACTCACCTCATCATATGTATATGGATTCCTCCTGGATATAAGCACATGCTTTGTACTCCCCCATGATAGGGTGAAGCCGGTGCATGAGTCACAAACGCTTGGAACCCACCACGGTGGAAGGCCTACGAAGAGATATTCTAAACATCTCTCGCTTATCAACTTAAATATTTGTTTGAGGGAATAGCATTGGGCTACATCAAAACATTTTAATCACATTAAAAGAACTTGGGCCTATCACAACCATTGGTCCAAGTTTATATGAATTAGTAGTATATAATACTCCCACTGTTTCGTTGAAACAAGCGAGACTATATGGAACTACTAACGAATGCTTTGCATCCTCATATGGACTATATAGTCATATTAGGTTTTAGGATGATTATGAACCGTTTGATTTGATCCAACACGAGCCTTGTGTTGGACCTTGGGTCTAAGGTATGTAGTTGTTGATTTTAGTTACGCGTTTAATCCAATTAAACCGTTATTTCCTATTGGGCGTTGGACCCAACTATTCCATTTTGCATACATTTAAACAAAAGGAATACATGAAATAATAATAAGGGCTTATGCCCTTTTACAACATAAATGATGGACTTATGTCCATTTACAACAATCTTGAACTAATCAAATTACATTCAAATCTACACTACCAAGCCCAAACATTCATAATGTAAAACGGCCAATCACATAGCTCAATTATCGAGGCATTTGGTTCATAATCACCCTTCTCTTAATCAAACACATTTAATTAAGAAAACAACTTTAAAACAATTGGTTTTCGGATCCATAGAATTGATTTAAATGAAACTAAATAAAATGAAAATCCAATTCTCATTTAAAGAGACAAACCATTTTGTTCTCATCTAATTTGGGCCATTTTCTAAAAACAAAAACTTTTGGGGTCACTTTGTAAAAACACAAGAGTCCACAACTTCATGTAATTACAACTTAGAACCCAAACATTTTTAATAATGTCAAAAACATCATTAAAGGAGCAAAACAATTTGTCCTTTAAAGTTTTTGGACCTTAACGTAAAAACGTAAACTTTTGGGCCAAAATGCAAATACACAAAAGTATCAAAACTTTATGTAAGTGCACAAAACACCCAAAAATACCCTATTTAATAGGGTGGCCAGCCATAAGTGGTTTTTATTGGTAAAATTCAAATTTTATACAAAGTTTTGTAAGTGGGTTATGTTAGGTGAGGTAATGATGAAATAAAATTTTGTAAGAAATGATTTATGTCATTCTTTAAAACAAAGTTTGTCTCCCATTAAAATTACTTAATCATTAACCATCACCCACTAAAATTAAATCAAAACTTTATGTAAAAACATAAAACTTTTTGAATCAAAACTTCAAAACTTTTTGTTCTTGGCAAGAACTCCAAGAACATTGAAGAACACTTATGAAAACTCAAAATACATGGCACCAAATTTTAGTTCCAATATTCATGCTTAAATGAAATACATCTACAACATTTGAGATGCAAAATTTTCTAGCAAAATTTATATTCAAAGCAAGAACAAAGCTTGTAACATTTACAACATTTAAATCATAAAACATGAAAATCACAAAACCCAAAAGGATCCACCATACACTAGACCTAGGCTCTTGATACCACTTGAAGGAAAAATTTTGTCCTAGCTAAGAACATGTATGAACATTTGAATACATATGCTAACAATTAACTCTTTAAATTAGGCATGCATCCAAAAACAATTCATGAAACCCATGACTTTCAAAGCCTAGTATATGGTGAACCAAAAGACTCTTTAACAACATTAAAGATAATTAAGAATTTAGAGATTCTTTACCCTTGAAGCTCATCCTTGATTACACAAGGGATTCACCCAAGTGGAGGGCCTTCAAGTCACCTCCTTGCTCCTTGGATCTTCCTTGTGATTTTCCTCCTTTTAGTGCTCCTTTGTTTCTTTGAGGATTTGAGGATTAGTTCTCCAAAACACCAAAAGTTTGATGTCTCTATGTCTCTTCACCAAGGATGTAATTTGTGAGGATGAAAAATTGGATCACTTAGGGAAGTAAATTTGCTAGATAACTATCCCCAAGTAGCTTAGAAAACCCTAATTGAAAACAAAGCTATAAAGATGAATTTATACTTCATTTCTTAGGTGAGTGGCAAACTTGCAATTAAGCAAACTTGCATACCCTCACCCTAAATGGTTAGCCTATATGGTTATTGGGCTTATTGCCCATTTTGTTTTAGTTGTCATACAACTTAAACATAATGGGCCTTGTGGACCAAAACACTTTTGGGCCCCGAAGCCCTAAAACCAACTTAAAAGCCCAATACGAACATTTCGTATAATTAATTAACTAATTAATTAATCTTGACCATTCTTCAATTAAACCATTTAATTGCTTATCCATTTCATTTAATTGCTTCACATATATCCTTATTTGGTGTGCGATCCATTAGGTTCCAATTAGCGAGGCAGTGGGCGATGTTACTCTTAACTATCGATTGTGAATTGAAACCACATTTCAATTCTCCCTTTTGATGATTAGTGTTTGCTAATCAATAGGGCTTCCACAAACCATGAGTGACACCTAGCAGTATGTCATGGTTACCCAAGCTAAGTAGAATTGGTTGGAGAACCTATCCAGTTACAATTACAATGCAATACGGTCATTCTCTAATACAATACTCTTAACCACATTGTTTTAAGTGATAGTTTGTTTCATGTCTACTATCCAATGTGATACTTTCTTATATGATTCCCTTGAATATGATTTGGAACATCTTCCTTAGTCATATTCATTTGCTTTGGCCAAAGACTTTAGAATCATATTTTAGAGTATACTCCTTCCACCATGGAAGGTTAGAGATCCCTTGTTGTGCATTCATATGCCTACATGACTAGATCACATGACCCCAACAATGCCGTGGACAATCCGAGGGAATGCCTTTGTCATGATCAAAGATCAAGGACCTAACCATTAGACATCTATGATGCCTCAGGTCTAAGGACTACTTTGCATATTGTAACCTTAGAGTTCGTACATGACATGTATGTTTGAACTCTCATTAATCGCAGTTCAGTGTACTCGATTACTCTTTCGAGCACCTATGTGTTTGTCTTAGTGTCCAACACCAAATGACTTGAGACTAGTTCATACTCACGTTTGAGTCAACATAACACATACTAACCTTAGCGGATTGTCAATGCCCAATTGGCAATCCTATGGCTAGGAACGTTTTAGGAATGAACATAAGAGAAAGGTCTCCTTAATCTAACTCATTAGATCACTTATCTCTTATGTCAAATACATCCCTTGGATTCTCTTATTGATTAAACACATGATTCAATAAATAGTGATCAACAATAAGTATTGCCCTTCCGTTAAACATATAAAAGTTTAACATATTAAGTATTCCAAAAAGCTATTACATCAAATGAGTGGCTTTGTGGGCATACTTCCAACAATCTCCCACTTGCACTCAAAGCCATCCTCCCATGTATCTAATACCCATCTTATCCATATGACGATCAAGCTGGATTTGAGTCATTGGCTTTGTCAGTGGATTTGCTACGTTATCGGCTGAAGCAACTTTGAGGATGTTGACTTTCCCCTCGGCAGCATATCATCTAATGATATTAAAGCGCCTATCAAAATGCTTGTTCTTTTGATGAGCCCTGGGTTCCTTGGCTTGAGCTATCGCCCCACTATTATCACAGTACAAAGTTACTGGTGATGTGATGGTTGGAACCACTCCAAGTTCAGTAATGAACTTCTTCATCCAGAACGCTTCTTTGCCGGCTTCAGCTGCAGCGACATATTCAGCCTCTGTCGTGGAATCAGCAATTACACTTTGTTTCTTGCTTTTCCAACTGACAGCCCCACCATTCAGAGTGAATACATATCCGGAGTTGGAACTTCTATTATCGACGTCAGATTGGAAATCTGCGTCTGTATAGGCTTCCACTCGCAACTCTGCTGCTCCTCCATAAACGAGGAACATGTCCTTAGTTCTTCTTAAGTACTTAAGGACCGCCTTGACAGCTGCCCAGTGTTCTGATCCTGGGTTAGATTGATATCGACTAGTAATGCTCACAGCATATGAAATATCAGGCCTTGTGCATATCATGGCATACATGAGACTCCCTATGGCGGAAGCATAAGGAATTTCATTCATTAGCCATATCTCTTCAGGAGTCTTAGGTCCCATGGACTTAGAAAGGTGAATTCCATGTCTCACAGGAAGAAAACCTTTCTTAGATTTTTCCATTTGGAACCTACTTAGCACCTTATCAATGTACATAGATTGGGATAATCCAATTAATTTTCTGGATCTATCACGATAGAGCTTTATCCCAAGTACATAAGATGCATCTCCTAAATCTTTCATGTGGAAGGTTTTAGACAACCACACTTTTACAGAAGAAAGTACTGCAGTGTTATTCCCGAATAGTAATATGTCATCTACATATAACACTAGGAATACTACTGCATCCCTAACGACTTTTTGATAAACACAATTGTCGTCTTCGTTTTGAGTAAAACCAAACGTTTTGATTTCAGTGTCGAAACGAATGTTCCAGCTCCTGGAGGCTTGCTTAAGTCCATAAATTGACCTTTGAAGCTTGCATACCTTAGTCTCTTCAGACTCGGACACGAAACCTTCGGGTTGAGTCATATAGAGCTCTTCCTGTAGGTAGCCGTTCAGAAAAGCTGTCTTCACGTCCATTTGCCAGATTTCATAATCATGGTACGCAGTTATAGCAAGCAAAATCCGAATTGGATTTCATGGCCTCTTGCCATCTCTTTGAATCAATGTCGGACATTGCTTCAGTGTAGTTCCTAGGGTCCTCCTTTGTTTCATTGTCACCTAGAAGGTACAATTCATCAAAGTCATTATTTAAGCCAAACCTCATAGGTGGCTTACTAACCCGTTCAGATCTACGTGGAGCTAGGGGTTCAGGAACAGGGTTGTCAATATGTCGAGTGCTTGTTTGTGGTTCATTATTAATCTCATTAATTTCCATCTCTTTGCTTCTAGTTCCTTTGAGAACAAATTGTTCCTCTAGAAACATAGCAGTTCTGGCGACAAAGACTTTCTGGTCGTCAGGATGGTAGAACTCATATCCCATAGTTTCTCTAGGATATCCCACAAAATAGCATCTTACTGATCTCGCTTCAAGCTTAGTAGCCTCAAGCTTCTTGACATATGCTTCACAACCCCAAATCTTAATATGATTAAGACTTGGCTTTCTTCCATGCCATATCTCATAGGGCGTTTGTGAAATTGATTTGGAAGGTACTCTATTAAGCAAGTAAGCTGCTGTATATAGAGCGTATCCCCAGAATGTTACTGGTAGATCAGCGGAACTCATCATAGAACGAACCATGTTCATCAAGGTTCGATTTCTCCTTTCAGAAACTCCATTAAGTTGTGGAGTTCCCGGTGGAGTCCACTGTGATATTATTCCACACTCTTTGAGATAATCTAGGAACTCATTACTCAGATATTCACCCCCTCGATCCGATCTTAGGATTTTTATCTGTTTCCCAGTTTGCTTCTCAACTTCATTCTTGAATTCTTTGAACCTTTCAAAGGATTCTGACTTGTACTTCATAAGATATACATAGCCAAACCGAGAGTGATCGTCGGTGAATGTGATATAGTATGAGAAGCCTTCTCTCGACGTAGTAGACATAGGTCCACATACGTCAGTGTGGATTAACCCTAGAATTTCAGTGGCACGCTCTCCTTTTCCAGTAAATGGAGATTTGGTCATCTTCCCTTTCAAGCAACATTCACAAGTACCCATCCGGTCATTACCTAATGGGCGGAAATATCCGTCTTTCGACATCTTGCGAATCTTATCAAGGTTCACATGTCCAAGTTTAAGATGCCACATCTTTTCTTGGTTAACTTCTTCTATAGCCCTTTTGGGTTTTGAGGTATTCCCGCTTTCAATACAGTGCATCCCACTATTCGTCTCTAGGTGAAAAAGTCCATCTATCATATTACCATGAGAGATAATACGACCGTTCAAGTATAAAGTGCAACTCATTTTGTCAAACAACACTGAGTGCCCATCTCGTAAAAGCTTAGAGATGGAAATCAAATTCTTTATACATGAAGGAAAATATAAACAATTTTTAAGTTCCAGGACTTCCCCAGATGGTAGGTTAAGCATATAGGTGCCTATTGCTTTTGCAGAGATTTTAGTGCCGTTCCCAACTCGCACAACCATCTCCCCATTGCGCAATGATCTGCTCCCTGTTAGTCCCTGCAACATATTACAGATATGTTGACTAGCGCCTGAATCAAATATCCAGGAATTGGAGCTCACTGTAAAAGCACTCTCTATGACAGAAATAGTCTCTTCAAAAGTTCTTGTCATAAGGCTCGCAATGCGCACCCTGTATTTCTTCTTCCAACGTTCATCCTTTCCACAATGAAAGCATGTTCCTTTGGATTTCTTTGCCTTCTTCTTACGCAACCTTTTCCTTATCATTGCATTCTCACTCCCACTGTCCTTTTTGAAACCTTTTTCAAATTTACAGCACATGTCAATCATCTCTTTCAAAGAATGATCGAATCTATTCACTTTATAGTTTACGATAAACTTAGTGAAATCATCCGAGAGAGATGCAAGGAAAAAGTCTTGGGCCATTTTCCCATCGATGGAAGTTCCTAAACTTTGAAGATCTTGAAAGATCCTTTCCATCTTTTGTCCATGTTTATGGACCGATGTCCCTTTTGCCATTTTGGCATTCATTAGACTACAAATATTTGAGAATCGTACATTACTAGTCTCAATGTCATGCATCTTATGCAAACTTTCAACCATGGCACAAGAAGTGTCCATGTGCTTATGTAGCTTCATAAGCTCCTCACTAAGTGAAGTGAGGATTAAGCATTTGGCTTGTAAGTCATCTTCATAGTGTCTAACATAATTTTGACACTCCTCCTTTGAAGCTAGTTTCGTAGGAGGTACATGAGGAGGGGATTGCTTAAGTACATACAATATGTCTTTCACCTTTGAGACATTCTCAATGTGGCGATACCAAGCAAGGAAACGTTGGCCCTTTAGGCCCTTTTTGTCAAGTATAATGGTGGGTATAATTTTAGGCATGTCGTTCACTACGTAACATAACAGAAATCGAATTAGCATTGTTGTTTAAAACTATTTTGATTGGGTCTTTTAATCAAATAGTATCACCCACCATTTTTGGCAAATTCCACATCCCTCAATAGAATTCGAGAGTTATATTGAACTCTTAGTGGGTTATGGGAGACTCACCATTACCAAGCCCACCTCACGATGATACGATGTTGGCTAGCAAAAATAATGATGAGAGAATAACGCATTATTCATTTACAACCTTTTGTAATTACCCATCTCGTTTGGCCTCTAGAGAATGTTGCCTCACGATGATACGATGTTGGCACCATTGCACTTAGTTTAAGTTATTCCCACCATGCTTAGTTCGTGAAGGGGTTCAAGAATAGCCTCACGATGATACGATGTTGGCTATCCTCGTTGCCTACACTCACCTCATCATATGTATATGGATTCCTCCTGGATATAAGCACATGCTTTGTACTCCCCCATGATAGGGTGAAGCCGGTGCATGAGTCACAAACGCTTGGAACCCACCACGGTGGAAGGCCTACGAAGAGATATTCTAAACATCTCTCGCTTATCAACTTAAATATTTGTTTGAGGGAATAGCATTGGGCTACATCAAAACATTTTAATCACATTAAAAGAACTTGGGCCTATCACAACCATTGGTCCAAGTTTATATGAATTAGTAGTATATAATACTCCCACTGTTTCGTTGAAACAAGCGAGACTATATGGAACTACTAACGAATGCTTTGCATCCTCATATGGACTATATAGTCATATTAGGTTTTAGGATGATTATGAACCGTTTGATTTGATCCAACACGAGCCTTGTGTTGGACCTTGGGTCTAAGGTATGTAGTTGTTGATTTTAGTTACGCGTTTAATCCAATTAAACCGTTATTTCCTATTGGGCGTTGGACCCAACTATTCCATTTTGCATACATTTAAACAAAAGGAATACATGAAATAATAATAAGGGCTTATGCCCTTTTACAACATAAATGATGGACTTATGTCCATTTACAACAATCTTGAACTAATCAAATTACATTCAAATCTACACTACCAAGCCCAAACATTCATAATGTAAAACGGCCAATCACATAGCTCAATTATCGAGGCATTTGGTTCATAATCACCCTTCTCTTAATCAAACACATTTAATTAAGAAAACAACTTTAAAACAATTGGTTTTCGGATCCATAGAATTGATTTAAATGAAACTAAATAAAATGAAAATCCAATTCTCATTTAAAGAGACAAACCATTTTGTTCTCATCTAATTTGGGCCATTTTCTAAAAACAAAAACTTTTGGGGTCACTTTGTAAAAACACAAGAGTCCACAACTTCATGTAATTACAACTTAGAACCCAAACATTTTTAATAATGTCAAAAACATCATTAAAGGAGCAAAACAATTTGTCCTTTAAAGTTTTTGGACCTTAACGTAAAAACGTAAACTTTTGGGCCAAAATGCAAATACACAAAAGTATCAAAACTTTATGTAAGTGCACAAAACACCCAAAAATACCCTATTTAATAGGGTGGCCAGCCATAAGTGGTTTTTATTGGTAAAATTCAAATTTTATACAAAGTTTTGTAAGTGGGTTATGTTAGGTGAGGTAATGATGAAATAAAATTTTGTAAGAAATGATTTATGTCATTCTTTAAAACAAAGTTTGTCTCCCATTAAAATTACTTAATCATTAACCATCACCCACTAAAATTAAATCAAAACTTTATGTAAAAACATAAAACTTTTTGAATCAAAACTTCAAAACTTTTTGTTCTTGGCAAGAACTCCAAGAACATTGAAGAACACTTATGAAAACTCAAAATACATGGCACCAAATTTTAGTTCCAATATTCATGCTTAAATGAAATACATCTACAACATTTGAGATGCAAAATTTTCTAGCAAAATTTATATTCAAAGCAAGAACAAAGCTTGTAACATTTACAACATTTAAATCATAAAACATGAAAATCACAAAACCCAAAAGGATCCACCATACACTAGACCTAGGCTCTTGATACCACTTGAAGGAAAAATTTTGTCCTAGCTAAGAACATGTATGAACATTTGAATACATATGCTAACAATTAACTCTTTAAATTAGGCATGCATCCAAAAACAATTCATGAAACCCATGACTTTCAAAGCCTAGTATATGGTGAACCAAAAGACTCTTTAACAACATTAAAGATAATTAAGAATTTAGAGATTCTTTACCCTTGAAGCTCATCCTTGATTACACAAGGGATTCACCCAAGTGGAGGGCCTTCAAGTCACCTCCTTGCTCCTTGGATCTTCCTTGTGATTTTCCTCCTTTTAGTGCTCCTTTGTTTCTTTGAGGATTTGAGGATTAGTTCTCCAAAACACCAAAAGTTTGATGTCTCTATGTCTCTTCACCAAGGATGTAATTTGTGAGGATGAAAAATTGGATCACTTAGGGAAGTAAATTTGCTAGATAACTATCCCCAAGTAGCTTAGAAAACCCTAATTGAAAACAAAGCTATAAAGATGAATTTATACTTCATTTCTTAGGTGAGTGGCAAACTTGCAATTAAGCAAACTTGCATACCCTCACCCTAAATGGTTAGCCTATATGGTTATTGGGCTTATTGCCCATTTTGTTTTAGTTGTCATACAACTTAAACATAATGGGCCTTGTGGACCAAAACACTTTTGGGCCCCGAAGCCCTAAAACCAACTTAAAAGCCCAATACGAACATTTCGTATAATTAATTAACTAATTAATTAATCTTGACCATTCTTCAATTAAACCATTTAATTGCTTATCCATTTCATTTAATTGCTTCACATATATCCTTATTTGGTGTGCGATCCATTAGGTTCCAATTAGCGAGGCAGTGGGCGATGTTACTCTTAACTATCGATTGTGAATTGAAACCACATTTCAATTCTCCCTTTTGATGATTAGTGTTTGCTAATCAATAGGGCTTCCACAAACCATGAGTGACACCTAGCAGTATGTCATGGTTACCCAAGCTAAGTAGAATTGGTTGGAGAACCTATCCAGTTACAATTACAATGCAATACGGTCATTCTCTAATACAATACTCTTAACCACATTGTTTTAAGTGATAGTTTGTTTCATGTCTACTATCCAATGTGATACTTTCTTATATGATTCCCTTGAATATGATTTGGAACATCTTCCTTAGTCATATTCATTTGCTTTGGCCAAAGACTTTAGAATCATATTTTAGAGTATACTCCTTCCACCATGGAAGGTTAGAGATCCCTTGTTGTGCATTCATATGCCTACATGACTAGATCACATGACCCCAACAATGCCGTGGACAATCCGAGGGAATGCCTTTGTCATGATCAAAGATCAAGGACCTAACCATTAGACATCTATGATGCCTCAGGTCTAAGGACTACTTTGCATATTGTAACCTTAGAGTTCGTACATGACATGTATGTTTGAACTCTCATTAATCGCAGTTCAGTGTACTCGATTACTCTTTCGAGCACCTATGTGTTTGTCTTAGTGTCCAACACCAAATGACTTGAGACTAGTTCATACTCACGTTTGAGTCAACATAACACATACTAACCTTAGCGGATTGTCAATGCCCAATTGGCAATCCTATGGCTAGGAACGTTTTAGGAATGAACATAAGAGAAAGGTCTCCTTAATCTAACTCATTAGATCACTTATCTCTTATGTCAAATACATCCCTTGGATTCTCTTATTGATTAAACACATGATTCAATAAATAGTGATTAACAATAAGTATTGCCCTTCCGTTAAACATATAAAAGTTTAACATATTAAGTATTCAAAAAAGCTATTACATCAAATGAGTGGCTTTGTGGGCATACTTCCAACAGTACACAACATGCATATGACGTGCACATGTTATGCTCACAGATCTGAGCTCAACCCAAAAGCCCATAGCTCACAACTCTCTCTTCGAAATCAGAAAAATAACGCAATCAGATAAATGACCCTACGAAGAATCGAAGATTCATTCATTTGAATTTGGTATCGAATTTGATTGGTTTCAAATATTTCAAGGATTTGAAAATTGCAGTTTGAATGGGTACAAAAGAACCCAACTGAATCTAAGGAAATTGTTTCACGAATTTGTTCGTTTTTTTTTCATATTTGTAGGGCTTGCCTTTGAATCAAAGGAAAATGTAGTAAACTACATTAATGCGAAGAGTATCAAAGATGTAAATACGCACCATGTACACTATATGCAAACCACATGCACATAATATGCATAGAACGGGAGAAACTTTAGCGGCAACATATTGGTATAGTGGATACAATTAAAACATAACTATTACATATATAAGGTTACCGTGACAGTTTGAAAAGTCTTGTTACGTATATCAACAACCGCTTAACCGTGCATGTGGAAAACATGATACTCGTTGTCGTTATTTCATGGACACGCATGACCCTTAACGTCCTCTAACTTTTTCTTAATTTTGTTTTTCGCCAAGGCCAACTAGGTTGTGGTCATATTTGCTAAATTCTAGGGTACAATATACGTGCATCATAACTAGTGAACATTCCCGTTTCTCATATTAAGATGTAACCATGCACACCATATGCACACCACATGCACATTACGAAAACAATTTCACAAATTTCTGCAATTGAATACTTGAATAAAAAATTGTTCCATCCCAGTTTGCAACACGTCAAAATTTGAAATTTATTCCACAACTCATACGCCTCAATGTGAAACACAAACCCTATTTTAACTTTTAATTTTTAATTCATCTTACAAACAATCCATTTATTCCATAAATCATTGATGAAGGAACTTAGAACTAAACACTCTACCTTACTAAGTCTGCCGAAACTTTAGTCGCCGGAAAAAATGGAACTTTCCAGCCAAAATATAAAATATGGTACAAAACACAGCTCACTCTTCTCACCTCTCTCTCTCTCTCTCTCATCCATTTGTTCGAAATCAGAGGTATGAGGTCAATCAAAAACCCAGCTCACTCTTCTCGCCTCTCTTTGAACTTCCCTCTCTTCAAAATCGGAGCTCAACCAAAAAACCCAGAGCTCTCTCGACATCCCTCTTCCAAAGAACAATGATGCAATAGGCTGTTGATTTTTAGTATTTATACGTGGGTATTTTAGTAACTTCAGTTTTGTACATGATGTGCATGGTTTGTGCATAGCTGATTTGTTCTATTTTTGTCTCAAGATTCAAAAATTGTCCCATTTTGAAGTATTTTCCTTTATCATATGGTTTTAGATGAAGGCTAGTACTTGTCATCATTAATAGCATATTCAATATTATTATCTTTTTTTATATTTTACATTGTTGCTGTTGTTTTATATAAAGGTTCATCTATAACACTGTTTTCTTTTTCTTTTTTGCCAAAAGCGCTTATATAATTATATTTTACCAAACACTTTTCCTATTACTTAAGCCTTTCAGAGCAAAAATAGATTTTTATTTCATAGCAAAGTAAATATCAACCTAGCCCTTAATAATGAAATTTGTACGAAAAGCAAGACTGATTGCATTAGCTTGGACTTGATTCGATCACTTTTCTTTGTCCACAACTTTTCTTTTTCCACAAATTTTCTTTTACCGAAGTACACAGTGGAAAACTCACTTTACCTTACGGTCTAGCTGAAACTTGTAGTTAGAAAAGGTTTCAAGTATGACAAAATTGTTACTATCAAGGTTCTAAAAGATGCTAGGTACTAGTCGAGTTGCGGACTAAATCTAGCGTTTAGGCAGCTAGACAAGATTTAGACGGATTTAAGTAAATTTATTATATATTATATAAATAAGTGCGTATTTATATTTAAAAACACACATAATTGTTTTGAGATACATAAATTGCAAAATAAAATAACATAAATTATAAAGTATTTGAAACATGGGAATAATTATATAAATTATAATGAGTGTTCATCCAAGTTGGATTTGGATCCCATCCGGATCCAAATTGTAGGGATTATAGGATTCTCACATCCTAGCCATTCATTGTATATCGTGTGACCATAAATTATTTTGAATTTTTTTATTTAAAATTAAACAGAAATAGCACCTAACAAAAACTGGTCGCTCGATGTACGATAAACGACTAAGATGTGAGGATCTAAGATGTGAGGATCCGGATAGGATCCTCATCCCAATAAGTCTCCTACATTTTATTGAAAACTTAAAATGTAAAATGAAAGATTTCATTTTCTATTTAATTGAGTCTCGACCTAGGCGGGTGCCTAAGTGGGTCTAGACACACTTTCTTAATTTTCAAAGGCTTAGGAACTAATCAGGACAATAGCCAGCCACCTAAAACCGAGAATTCTTAGAACAGTGGTTACTATTAAGTTCTAATTAAAGTTGAGTGTGAATAGTATAAGGTTAATTATAAAACAAGTCTTGTTCAAATATGACCATTTCGTGGTAGGCCATCTGAGCTTGAATTCGAATAAAGCATGCATTCATATGTATTAAGTTTTGCGTCAAAACACAACCCAACCATGCACAATATCCTTAGTAACCATGTGTGGGCTAAGATTAGTGAAAGAAATTTAAAATTTAGCAAAAGAATCTTGTTCAACTAAACCGACAAATGCATGTGATCTTCCCTCCGAGGAACACATTGGTGATATTCCTTAAGCAATTTGACACCCTTAACATAATATTATCATCAACCTTGAATACATAAAATCAAATTAGCTAGTTTACAAACTTGGAGTGTATATAGATCTGCTGTCTGCACCAACTCCCAGTCTAGAACATCCGTCCTATGCTGGGACGGAGCCACTATAGGCCTAGAGGGGGCGGATGCCCCCACTCAAATTGTTTTTTTGGGTGCAGAAAAATTGACCAACCCTAATTAAAATAAAAATTAAACCCTATATGTTAATTGGTATAAAGGGAAATGTGCTAAGGAGACTCTTCCAAAAGTGGACATCTCCATAAACTTTCCGTCACCTCATGTTTTTAGTACAATCCATGTACCAACATCATTAAACATTGTGCCAAAAAAACATGAGGTGGTAGAGAGTCCCACTTTGAGAGAGTCTCCTTAGCATTTCTCTTAGTATCAATATGACTGACTTCGCCAACAATGATTCTAAGTGTTTTGTATAAAAAACATTATAGATTAATATATAAGTGTTTGTTTAGTAATTTTTTTTAGCTTTTTAATTGTAACTTTGTTGTTTGAGGATGCCCCCATTCATACAAATCTCTGGCTTCGTTCCTGGTCCTATGTTACTATATTTTGTACCGATGATGTCTATAGTATATCCACAACAATCGATTGGTTTTGTTATTAATTTAACATTTATCAACAATGTAAGCAACGCATTATGCACCCCATATTGACAGTTAGACCTTTAATATTAAAAAAAAAAGAAGGTTTAATTATAAAGTCAATTGGTAATATGAGAAGTAGTCCAATTTACTTATAAGGATTCATTCTCAACAGACTCTCTCACATATGACGAATTTTCAAGTCTAATACATGGACAACACATATCGAGTGACGTGTCCGTAAGTATTATATACATACCTTGTCCCTGCTAAACTCAACGACTTTCTCTTCAAAGACACTGACCTCTGTAACATTAATGGTATGTTTACGTACTCGTAATCAGAAGCAAAACACGGAATTGAATTCCGATTACGGGACACTCCTTTGTTTATCTAATATGGAGGAATCAAAATTTATGTGGGTCCCATCCAAATTCTGGAATCCAATTCCTATTTTTGGAGAATTTCGATTCCCTATATGAGGGAAGGATTTGGATTCCGAAAGAAGTGGGTAATCGGAATGGACTTATTTTACCAATTGTGTCCTCAGTTGATTTTTATTATTCCAACATGGCCCTTCATCTCTCCAGAGAGACATTGCCCAGCTCTAAAAAAATTTCATGTCCTCACCACCGCACCCTCCCCCCGCCCAGGGCCACATCTCATGCCCATTGCAACCACTCCCAACCATCTCTCTCTGTTTGTCTCTAGAGAATTTTGTAATCAGAACACTGGAAGTGAGCCATAAGCCTGTTGAGCAAAGCTAAACTTGAACCTGTAGACATAAGTTTATCACCATGTATTTAACAACCCCGCCTTTTTTTCTTCTAGGTTAATATATTTAAATATTTTAGTGGTAATTGTATGGTGAATCATAGTCCAGAACTTAAAGGCATTGTGTAGCTGCAGAACCATATGATTATAAAATAAGAGAACATAATTTATATCAAAAAGATAATTTAAAATAAAAGGACTGAAACCCAATACGAGACCGTTATCAAATTACATTAATCTTCCTGGGCTTTGAGTAGATATCACTTCCAAAATAACACAGCAAAACAGAGTCCAAATCAACCAAAAGTACAATAGATCTAGACAGGGACCTTCAGACAAAAGTCCTAAATTACATAACATCTAAAAAAGTTTGAAACCCAAATCTACGTAGGTCATTACATTTCATCACCAGATATACAAAACAAAATATCATTCAGAAACAAACACATCTTAGAAAATTCAGATTGTTCATTCCACAATACTTGCAGTTGAAGTGCACGCTTCATTCTTTTTTTTTTTTTTTTTTGAAAGAAACACGATATTTTATAGAAAGAACCAACACATTACAAAAGATCCTGGTTGAGAAGGTCCTGAACGAAATCAGGAGTATCCTCTAACCATACAAATTCATTGCCAATTGAGATGGCAAACTTAGCTAATCTATGGGCAACTCCATGCACGTTTCATTCTTATCAAGGAACACGGTGGTCAGAACCAAGTTTGACTGCAACGATACCCTCAGCAATTTGACACCCTACGTACAAGGTTCAGATCACACATTAGGTCGACTGCAAAATATGGACTCACAAAATTGAGAGAACTAAAGAAAAAAAATAAAAAAAACCAGATGTGATTAGGTACTTTTCAGACCTCTTCCATGGTAAGATGGACCTCCTTCTCTTCAAGGGCACCGACATCCTTGACGTTGAACCTGTTTAGCATGGTTATGCATGAAATGCTAGACAAGGGCTTCACTTCCAGGTCATCCGTAATCATATACGTCACAACACCTTTCACATACCCTCTCTCGCCGGACGTTGTTCTTTCAGCAGTGGATCGATGGACAAAAGTCGCCGGGGAAGTTATGCTTAAACGGCAGCGCGGACAAGTGGCTTTAGGGTCGTCGGTTACAACGATTGGCCAGCCGCTGTAGTTACAACAACAATTACGACAACCATAGATTGACTTTTCAGCAGAGGAGTCATCTATCGTCAGCATTTGAAGGACATCAGCACCAACATCAATTGTTGCTGTTGCCTTAGGTTTCAGGAGGGATTCCTTGTTAAAGTGTGGTTGCATGTATGTGCTGCTTAGGTTTTCGACACTGCCGTAAAGCTTGCCTAACGAGCCAACCATGCCATCTTTGGAGAGGAGGCGGATGACAGTGCCAAGAGGCAAAGACAGGATTGTGAGGAGAAAGTCCACAAAGTCTTTGCCAGCTTCAGCAAAGAGAACTCGTTGACCCTTTGTATCGATGAGTAGCTTCAAACAAACACTTGGATTGGAGGTTGCCATGTACACAGAGAGCTTTGAGTATATTTTTCAAGCAACGTAAGTTTGGTGCATCGTACTTGCAATAATGGATCTATTTATAGAATTTTAACCCTTCATTAAAAATACTTAGGCCACAAAAATGATTGATAAGTTTTAGTCGGTTTAGGGCTAGTTTGGTGTTGTGTTTTTTTGTTGTGTTGTGAGAATAATCATCTGTAAAATAAAATTGTTGGGTGTTTCGTAATTTTTTTTTTGTAAAAGTGTTTTTAACAAAATAAAGCAGTGTCTAAGTGTTTGATAAACTTTCATAAAACTGTTGTTTATATGGTAAATGATTAAAAAGGATATGGTGTTGAATGTGATATAATAATTGTCAAAGATAATAATGCAGAGAAGCTGCCCGAGAAGCCTGCAGGCTAGTCACGTCTGAGACCACAAGGATCTCAAGGACTACGGGCTCCCCAAAAGCAGATGCTGCTGGTTGATGAGATTTTTGTGTTGGGGATGGCTAAAAAGAAAAAAAAATGGCAAAAGAAGATAAGTATAGTAGAAGAAAGGAACTTTGAACATAAGAAGGACAAGATAAGTACTCACTGGGTTGCTACTGTCTTCTACAAAGTGTAGTATCTCTCCGGTGCTTGGATCAAATTGAAAAGTGGACTCTCCAACCTTGGCCTACAAAAGTAAAAGACAGGTGTTAAAGCTCTAAGATTGGTAAAGATACAAGTCTAAAGAATGAAAAAGAGATATACTTTTGAAGACTTAGCCCGATGAGGATAAGCTTATACCATTCGGGCTAGAGGTGAAGAGGCCTCGGGCGGAGAAATCCTTTTTTCCCTTATGGCCTATTTCAGAAATCGTGCGGAGAGTCAAGAAGAGAGTAGTAAAGAAGAAAAAGGAAGAACTCAAAGGAGTGAAACTTAAGGTGCAAGCTATACCTCCAGTGCTTCCAGGGTGGAATCTTGCAGATTTTTGGCCTGTTGATACATCTCGGCCCCTAGAGGATCCTCCTTTGAGACGACAGTCGGCTTCTTGGTCGCTTGATGCCTTAGATTAGAAGAAAATGAAGTTGTTAGCTCTTAAGCACAAAATATAAGTAAGAAGGAAGGGTTGAAACATGATTCACTTACTGGAAGCCTTCTGCTTTTTTCTGCCCGCTTCAACGGGAAGAGCAGTGAAATATTTGGAAGACTTTGAGGGTTTGGTTGTCTGTGCCCTTGTTCTTTTCTTTGGGGTTGTCCGCTGATCAGGTATGGAGATTTGAGCTCGAGGTTGCTCATCAGGCTTGGACTCTGAAGAATTTATCACCAATGCCTGAGTCCAACGAGTTGCCCGAGTTTCCATAACAGGCTCAGCCTCGCCTTCTGAGTCCCCAAGCGATTCAAAAACATCCCCACCTACTCCAGCACATTCCCACCAAGAAGCAAAGCTTGAAGTACATTCGAAATTAAACACCATAGGTTTTCTGGCAACCTTGTTCACGACCTTAAGGCTGTGTCGGGCAACTCGGAAAGTGACTTCTAGAGGATAGTGGAGATGGTAGGAGGTGCCACATTGAACAGAGTCAAAAAATGAGATTGGAATAGCTTGTCTGAAGCCCAGCTATCTGCTACAGAAGTTTGGATGATAAACTTCTAGCCTACGCTCGTAGCGGTCGCTTCTCACACCCCAAGCCAGGTCTCTCGACTGGATACAGCTGATAAATTTCTCTCTACATAATGGGCTGGTGTCTTTTCCAAAAGCATCTTGGAATGCTTAGTCAGAAAACCAAGGGTATCTCTTCAGCACTAAAGTTCCCCACTCCAAGTCTGCCCGAGTCTTGCAGGCTCTAAAGAAATAGAGACAAGCGAATGTAGAGTGATTGGTTGGAGAACCTTCGGCTAGAATTCGGGCAGGAGCAACACCTTCGGGGAATTCAAGGTTGGGAGCCCGAAGCTCGGGGAAATACCATTGAAGCCAAATCTGAATCATCTAGGTTGGACCATTAAGGTTGGTTTCGAATGGTTTACCTTTGGTAATCTCATACAAGAGATGGTAGAAATGAGAGAGAATGAAGGGGCTCGTGGCTACATCATCGAAGTTGTGTAGTGCATCCACTAGGGGGATCCATTCGACCTTTACTCTCTTGGACTTGTTAGGGAAGACGTGCTTATTGAGCCAGTATAGTAGAAAATACATGTGCTCTTGGATTCTGGTAGCGTTGGGGGATGATAGGTCAAATTCCTTCTTGGCAAACGGGATAAAACCCGTGAAGGAAGTTCTATAACTTTTGAAAGTTGCAGAGTTATACTCTAATTGAATCATGGGACCAGAACTGCCCGATCACTCAACGGTCGAGCGAGAAAGAGGTTCTCGATCATGGGTAACATCTACGACCCTGCCTGAAGGTCTTAGCCCGAAGACCTGTGCCATATCAAGAATGGTCGGGGACATTGGGCCTATCCTGAAGCCCAAAGTGTTTATTCTCGAATTCCAAAAGAGGAGTGCAGTTGTTAGTAGCTCAGGTTTGGCAATGACAGTAGTTTTCGAGAGCATTATCAACTCGTAGATACTGTTGTTCATCCACTTCTGTTTGAATGTGGGCTCGAGCTCATTTATCCATTGTGTCCAACCTTCATCTTTCATCAGATGGAACCCACAGTGGTGGTTTGACCATTTGGAGGAAGAAATGCTCGACTTAGCCTGAAATGGGTTGGGAGTGAACCATTTTTCCTTGGGCATGTTGTTTTCAATAGCAATAGGAACCTGAGAAGTCCATGTAGGCCCCAAGGAGTGCGCTCATCCTTTCTCGAAGAAGAGTTCAGTGTGCAGGCCTGCCTGAGGGCGATGACGGCCATTGAGTAAACGGCACAAGGTGGTAATCCCATCACCAGTCTTACAGGGAAATTAAGTTCGAGCAACTTTGGGTGCCATTGAATGATTTAAAGGCTCGAAATTGCCAAGATACTTTGCCGATGAGTTTAAGTGAGGATTATATAGTAAGTGGTTAATTAACGATGGAATTTGTGGGTTAGTGCAAGAGTTTTGTTAAACAACTACTTTAAATGGTGCAAGTCCCGAGTGAAGGCGTGTGACGACTATTTAATCATTATTAGCATCTTGGGTTGCAGACTCAACAATGATTAAAGGGGGCACTATTTGGGTTAATATTTGAACATTGGACTTAGATGAGGAAAACCCAAGGGTGCCAAATTAAAGGGGACTTGCCCGAAGCCCAACACCAAGCTTTAAGGCAAAGTGAAGCATTCTCAGCCAAGATACAAGCCACGTGCTTACCACTGAAGTGACAAGTGATGAAGACTAACTTACTACCAGCCAAAGAACACTTTCTAGTGGCATTCCAAGTAAAAAGCTGATGACTCACTACCCTTCAGATGATTTCGGGTAAGAACAAAGTTACACCAGTTGGGCTAATTTGCCTATAAAATGAAGAAGAGGCCCCAGAAACAAGGACACTCAACTAATCAAATAAACATACATACAAACTCTGCTTTCAAGCCAGATTTGCATCCAAAAGCTTAAATCAACCCGGATTCAGTCATTTTTACCGACAAGTTATCTCTTGTCTAGTTTAAAGCTTTATTATCTCCCTTAGTGGCGTATTATCGATTCCTTTGTGTAAACTTGTTTACCATCCATCCCGTTTTAGCATATAAATCCCTGTTAAGTCAAAGAGAAGTGATTGCAAGAGGTTCAATCTTGACAGACAAGGTGAAATCTTGCCCGACGCTCTTTGATTGTTTTCTAAATTTATAGATCTATTACTTAATGCATTCTCCAGTATGTATTCGAGTTATTTCCATCAGCAAGCAAGAGCCTCAAGGCCTACACCTAAGGCCCCACAAAGGCATCTTTCAGAACTAACTTTGTCCTCTTCTTGTAGCACATCAACAAGTAAAAGCCCGACTACACATCCAAAGTGTCAATCCCTTGGGGAGTTGTGCTAAGGTCAGAGGATCTCTCTCCAGAGAAATCTTCGCCTAAACATAATTTTAGCACGTCCAGTGGGACCTCATTTAGTCTTGTATGCCAAGAATGAGAAAGAATGAGAAAACCTTCAGGTGGAACACAAAATCTGGGCCACCCTAGTGTTTACCAAGATCGAGCATGAGAAATCATCCAAAGGATTTTCCTTCCCTTCAAGGACCAGTTATTCTGAAAGCCCGACTTCATCCGAAAAGTCAGGAAGGAAGGTAACCAATGAAGATTTGCAAGCCACCTTGGTACAAGTGCCGAAAAGTATGGAGAAGATCACTCTGGAAACCAGATGAGAAGTAAGCAGATTATGTTCCTTAACAGGGAGTCTATAAAGAAGATTAGATCTGGAGTACTCTACTCCAAAGAATGGATATGCCAGGGAAATGATGAGGGAAACAAGCCTTGAGAAAGAACCAGTTATCCCCCTATTTCCTTTGCTTGAGGAAAAAAGGGATAAAGGAAAAAACAAGGAAGGATCTAGAGCTAGTCAGCCAGTGTTGGAGGAAATCCTAGAAGCAGAGTTGCCCGACCTCTTATTATTTTCACTAGATAGTAGGGGGCAGAGTGGGCAAGAAAGAAAGAAAGTATGAGATGCCCCAGTTAAACGGAGAATCCAGTGGAAAAAGCGAGCCTACCAAGGAAGACAAGTCTCCTCCTTATAGGCCCCCACCATTGGCCAGCAAGGGAGGGGATGCTAAGTGGAGAAAGCCCGAACCAAGAAAAGAGACTTTCTCGGGCAATGATCGTAGCTTGAAATGGGAACTTCCTCATACCCCTCCTAATAATGCAGCTAACCAGCAACTCAGAGATGAATTGGCTGAGTTAAAAAGGATGATAGTCCAGAATGCTCAACCCCAAGCTCGCCCGCTGTTCAGAGTCACCTACCAGAAGCCATACCCGGAGTATATTGATGAACAGAATCCCTTTCCACTCAACTTCAAGATGCTCGCGTTTCCAACTTCCAGTGGAGAAAATGGCAGTGTGTCCTCTAGAGATCACATTTTCAAGTTTTCCAACCATTGCATGGCATTTGAAGACAATCCTAATTATAAGTTAAGATTGTTTGGAAATCGTTGGTTGGCCTAGCATCTTAATGGTATTCTATGTTGCCTTCCAATTCCATTGCTAACTGGGGGCAAATAGAGATGGCTTTTCATGAACAGTTCTATAGAATGGAGCCCGAGATGACTATCAATGATTTAGTTGAAGTGAAGCAATACGAACATGAGTCTACTGAGAACTTCATGATAAGGTTTAGGAAGACAAGGATGAGGTGTCAATTCCTTATCAATCATGCCCAACTTATATCCATTGCTCAAAAGGCCTTGAGGCTGCTTTTGAGGAAGAAGTTTTGTGATGTACAGTTCAATAAGTTGCAAGAGTTGGTGATTGCTGCCACAAAGTATGAGAAGCTGTTGCTTGAAGAACAATAAGCGAAACAAAACACTCATATAAGGTGCCTCCTTTCTAAAAAAATAAGAAAGTGAAGGAAACGTAGTGGTAAATAAATAGTGGTGTGCAAGTGGCCACTTACTACAATAATGGAAATGTGTTGAGCCGACGTGAGTTTGAATCATGTCGATAGCTAATCTAACATTTAATCTAACAAAAATATATTGTTTGTAAAAATAAAAAATAAATAGTGGTGCGATTTGTGCGTAAAGCAAAACGGAACGGATTGCATCAGCTAGGATGCTGATTAGAACTTTAGACCATCTCCTAAGGAGATGTCAAGTTTTAAGTATAAAATTTAAATTTGAAGGCTTGTGTCATACCACATAGGAATTGACATTTCGGTTGGAAAACATTAGTAATATTTATTTTACCGTTATTGCTCATGTTGACTTTTTGAAATCTCATTTGAAGATGTTCTTATCCACAACTTTTCTTTTTCCAAAGGACATTAATTTAAGGCTCACATTATGGTCTAGCGGAGATTTTCATTGTATCCGGAATATGAGTAGTATATCACGTGTCAATTAAGAAAAAAAATTATTTTTTAATACAAATATCTCACTACTTATATAGTGACACATAATGTACCACTCTATATTTCAAGCACAATAAAAAAATATGTCGAAAATTTGTAGTTGTTATCATTTATCATATGGTCTAGATGAAGACTTGTACTTGTCATCATTAATAACGCACTCAGTATTTTTTTATTTATATTTTACATTATTACAGCTGTTTTATATAAAAATTTATCTATCACACTATCTTTTTTTAAAGTAGGATTCTCTTCCCTCTTTCTTTCCCTTACATTCCCTCCCCTCCTATTTGAACGGTCACTGTTTTTATAATTACTTAGTCTTCCATCTTTTTTCGTCCATCTTTTTTAGCTAAAGTCTTTTTTATAATTATATTTTAACAAACACTTTCACAATTACTTAGGGCTGGTTTGGTATTACTGTGCTTTGAAAAAAAGCTGATGTGAGAATAAGCGGCTGTGCTGTGAGAATAAGCGGCTGTGAAATAAATCAGCAGAGTATTTGGTAAACTTTTTTGTAAAAGTGCTTTTGGAAAAAAAAATCAGTCTAATAGTGGGTCTTTTCATTAAAGAAGCACTGTAGCTCCGTGTGCTTTGAAAAAAAAGCCAGTTTTCCAAAGCTGCAAATAGCAGCTTCAGGTTTTTCCTTTGATTTAAGCTTATTCTCACAGGAGCTTCCAAAATAAGCCATTTTTTTTCAGTTTACCAAACACCTAAAACCCTCACAGCTTTTTTTCATGGGTGTTTTTTTTTTAAGCACCTCACTCTCAAACTAGGTCTTAGTCTTCCAGCAGAGCAAAAATGGTTTGTTTTTTTTTTCCAAAAGCAAAGTAAATATCAACCTAGCCCTTAATAATGAAATTTGTACGAAAAGATTGCATCAGCTTGGACGCTGATTCGAACACCTTTCTTTTTCCACAACTTTTCTTTTTCCGAAGGACATAATGGAAGACTCACTTTACCTTATGGTCTAAATTAGGGGTGGAATTTTTTACCACATTACCATACCTACCGTATTACCAACCGTACCATACCAAAGTTGTGCCAAAAAATTTGTACCACTGGTAATGGTACGGTATTTGTACCATACCATACTGTTTCGGTACGGTACCGGTACTCAAAACCAGTACCGGTGGTATACCATACCTACCAGCTACCAATATTATTAATATTATATTATGTATTTATATATATATATATAAAAATAGAATTATGTATTATGTATTATGTAATATTATATTATGTTGTTTGACTCGTTTATCCTAAAATCTCCACAGAAACCAAACACTCTCAGTCTCTCACTTTGGTCTCTGCTCGACGCAAAGTTAGAAAACCTAGGGCTTGTTCCGCCGTCGCAGCTGTTTGTATTGTATCTGCAACTGCAAGCAGGGAATCCAAATTCCCCTTTATTTTTAAGCTTCATGTGAAACTGCAACCCTTTTATTGTTTTGGAATGAAGATTGTTTTGGAATGAAGATGGTTTTGTATTCTTAAGAACCTTTTTCAAGTAGAAGAAGACAGAAACATACCTAGCCTTTCAAACTGGAATGTGTCCCCAACAACAGCACTTCCAAGTGAGGGCACAGCATATGCATTGGGTATTACCACCTTGGATTGTGGGTTCAAATCAGCAAGCCGGTCGTCGAGCACAGCTATGGATATTTACTTTTTTGTGGTTTGTTGTCTTACGTTTCTGGTTCATTTGAGTCTCAACATGCTATAGAAATCTTGTCTTATGATTTATTAAGTTTTTGCCACTTTGACATACAATAGTAAAAAATCTTGAATTATGTTAAATTGAGTATATATGTCAAACTATGTATATTTTCTGGGCTTTGAATTAGGTTAGAAAAATATTAGATTTTGGCCAAACTAAGTGGTTTAAAACAAAGTGGCAATTACCATTGGCATACCATACCAACCAAACTATTTGGTATACCAATATTCGGTATACCAAAAGTTTGGTACGGTAATGGTAATAGATTTTGCCGTACCAAATATTTGGTATGGTAATTGGTACAGAGGTTTTGGTACGGTAATGTACCAAAACCACCCCTAGTCTAAATGAAGTCCTGTAGTTGAGAAGGTTTCAAGTTACTATTAAGTTTTAATCAAAGTTTAGTGTGAATAGTATAAAGTTAATTATAAAACAAGTCTTGTTCAAACATAATCATTTCGTGTTAGGCTATTTGAGCTTTAATTTGAATAAAGTATGCATTCGTATGTGTTAGGTTTTGCGTCAAAACATAACCCAACCGTGCACAATATCCTTAGTAACCATGTGTGGACGAAGATTAGTGAAAGAAACTTAAAATTAAGTAGAAGAACCTTCGTTCAACTAAACCGACAAACTGGTGAGAAGTGCCTTTGAATGCATGTTATCTTCCCTCCGAGGAACACATTGGTGATATTCCTTAAGCAATTTCACACCCTAAAGATAATATTATCATCAACCTTGAACACATGAAATGACATAAATTCAACTGCTAAAATAATTCAACGGTTAAAATAATAATAAAAATTCAATGGCTAAAATAATTATAAAAAAAATAAAAAAATTAATGTGTTTCATATTCTGTCATAGTGCGAAACGGAACAGATTGCATCAGCTTGGATGCTGATTTGACCTTTATCCACAACTTTTCTTTTTCCAAAGGACATTAATTGGAGAGTCTCTCTATGGTCTAGCCGAAGATTTTCATTGCATTCAGAATATGAGTAGTATATCATGTATCATTATATAAGTAAAGAAATACTTTATTTTTTAAGTTGTTAATTTTTTAATACAAGTATTTCACTACTTGTATAGTGACACATAATGTCTCACTTCGTATATCAAGCACAATAAAAAAATATCTCGAAAACTTGTAGTTGTTATCATTTACCATAGGAAAATTCCTAGAAATAGGATAATTTATTAATATTGGGAAATAAATAGGACATTTTGAATATGCACACGGCATGCACACACCATGCACAACAATCAGATAAAAAAAGGATTTTTCCTACACATTTAAATGACCATATTGCCCTCCCATATAAATGGTTATCTAAAAATTTCAACCCTTATTTCTCATTTTGTAGAGAGAGAAACAGAGAAGAGAGAGAGTGAGAGAGATAAAATCTCTCTCGCCCAATTCCAGTTCAAAGAACCCTAACCCACCCATCTTCTTTATCCAAGAGCTCTTTCTCAGCCACCCATCTTTTTTATCCAAGCTCTCTCTCTCTCTCTCTCTCTCTCTCTCTCTCTCTCTCTCTCTCTCCCCCTCTCTCTCTCTTTCTCTCTCCTCTCTCTACATCACCAAGAGCTCTCTCTCTCTAACCCACTCATCTTCTTCAATTTTTACATTTTCATTTGTAGGTTTTGTGAACTGAGTTTGCTTAATTTTGCTTTTTGATTTATCTATTTTTGAAGTTAAAGTGATTGGTTTGGTGTTTCTTAGAGAGACCAAAATCCTTCAATTTTTTTTATTTTTTATTTTTTATCATTTCTCTTATTTATATGTGGGTTTTCATTTCTTCTGTCTTTTCCCTCCCTCTGCTCCCTCTCTCGATCCAATTTACAAGCATTAAAATAGGGTTTGGCTTTTGCTGCAATTAAATGAAAAAAAACGTATTAAAAATCAGTTGCCTTTTGGAGAAGAGATAAATTTGAGGGAAATCAGAGAAATCAGAGTGGAAAGAAGGAAGAGAGAAGGATATGGACGAATTTGTTTCGCGTACTCGTTTGCTCTCTTTGTATTAAGCTCACTCATACACTGTATATACACAACATGCATATGACGTGCACATGACATGCGCATGTTATGCTCACATATCTGAGCTCAACCCAAAAACTCATAGCTCACAGCTCTCTCTTTGAAATCAGAAAAATAATGCAATCAGATAAATGACACTATGAAGAATCAAAAATTTATTAAGTTGAATTTGGTATCAAATTTGATTGGGTTCAAATATTTCAAGGATTTGAAAATTGCAGTTTGAATGGGTACGAAAGAACCCAATTGAATCAAAGGAAATTGTTTTACGAACTCGTTCATTTTTTTTATATTTGCAGGTCTTGCCTTTGAATCAAAGGACAATGTAGTAAACTACGTTAATGCGAAGAGTATCAAAGATGTAAATACGCACCATATACACTATATGCACACCACATACACATAATATGCACAGTACATGCACATGATATGCACAAAACGGGAGAAACTTTAGTGGCAACATATTGGTATAGTGGATACAATGAAAACATAATTGTTACGTATATAAGGTTACAGTTACAGTTTAAAAAGTCTTGTTACGTATATCAACCACCGTTTAATCGTGCATGTGGAAAACATGATACTCGTTGTCGTTATTTCATAGACACACATGACCCTTAACGTCCTCTAACTTTTTCTTTATTTTGTTTTTCGCCGAGACCAACTAGGTTGTGGTCATACTCGCTAAATTCTAGGGCACAATATACGTGCATCATAACTAGTGAACATTCCCGCTTCTCATATTAAAATGTATCCATATGCACATTACAAAAATAATTTCATAAATTTCTGCAATTGAAACCAAATATTGTTCCATCCCAGTTTTGCAACACGTCAAAACTTGAAATTTATTTCACAACTCATACGCCGCAACATGAAACACAAACCCTATTTTAACTTTTAAGTATTAATTCATCTTACAAACAATCCATTTATTCTATAAATCATTGATGAAGGAAGTTGGAACTAAATGTCCTACCTTACTATGCCTGCTGAAGCTTTAGTCGCTTGACAAAATGGAACTTTTTGGCCAAAACATAAAATATTGTACAAAATCCAGCTCACTCTTCTCACCTCTCTCTCGCATCCATTTGTTCGAAATCAGAGGTACAAGGTCAATCCAAAACCCAACTCACTCTTCTCGCCTTTCTTTGTACTTCCCTCTCTTCAAAATCGGAGCTCAGAGATCTAAGCTCAACCAAAAAATCCAGAGCTCACAGAGCTCTCTCGACATCCCTCTTCCAAATGAGAACAGTGATGCAATGAACTGATGACTTTTAGTATTTATATGTGGGTATTTTAGTAATTTTATTTTTGTGCATGATGTGTATGACTTGTGCATGGTCCGTTTATCCTATTTTTATTCCAAGGTTAAGAAATTATCCTATTTTAGAGTATTTCCCTTTATCATATGGCCTAGATGGAGACTTGAACTTGTCATCATTAATAGCACATTCAATATTATTATCTTGTTTTTATATTTTACATTGTTGCAGTTATTTTCTATAAAAGTTTATCTGTAACACTATATTTTTTTTTGCCAAAAGCCCTTATATAATTATATTTTACCAAACATTTTTCATGTTACTTCGTCGTTCAGAGCAAAAATAGTTTTTTTTGCAGTTATTTTATATTAAAGTTTATCCATAACAGTGTCTTTTTTTTTTTTTTTTTTGCCAAAAGCCCTCATATAATTATATTTTACCAAACATTTTTCCTGTTACTTAGTCTTTCAGAGCAAAAATAATTTTTTTCAAAGCAAAGTAAATATCAACCTAGCCCTTAATAATGAAATTTGTACGAAAAGCAAGACTGATTGCATCAGCTTGGACCTGTTTCGACCACTTTTCTTTTTCCGAAGGACACCGTGGAAGACTCACTTTACCTTACGGTCTACCTGAAACTTGTAGTTAGAAAAGGTTTCAAGTAAGACAAAATTGTTACTATCAAGGTTCTAAAAGATGTTAGACATTAGTCGAGTTGCGGATTAGACTTAGTGCTTAGGCAGCTAGACGGGATTTAGGCGGATTTAAGTAAATTTATTTTTTTATATAAATAATTGCCTATTTATACTTAAAAACACACACATAATTGTATTGATATACATAAATTGCAAAATAAAATAACATAAATTATAAAGTATTAGAAACATGGGGAACAAGCATATAAATTATAATGAGTGTTCATCCAAGTATTCGATAAGTTGGATTTGGATCCCATCCGGATGCAATTTGTAGGGATCCTAGGATTCTTACATCCTAGCCGTTCATTATACATCGTGTTACCAGAAATTATTTTGAATTTTTTAATTAAAATTAAACATAAATAGCACCTAACGAAAACTGACCGCACGATGTACGATAAACGATTAGGGTGTGAGGATCCGGATATGATCCTCATCCCAATAAGTCTCCTACATTTTATTGAAAACTTAAAATGTAAAATGAAAGTTTTTTATTTTCTATTTAAACGAGAGTCGCGACCTAGGCAGGCACCTGAGCGGGTCTAGACACACTTTCTTAATTTTCAAACGCTTAGAAACTAATCGGGGCAGTGACCAACCACCTAACATCGAGAATTTTTAGAACCGTGGTTACTATTAAGTTTTAATCAAAGTTGAGTGTGAATAGTATAAAGTTAATTATAAAACAAGTCTTGTTCAAATATGACCATTTCGGTTAGGATATCTGAGCTTGAATTCGAATAAAGCATGCATTCATATGTATTAAGTTTTGCGTCAAAACACAACCCAACAATGCACAATATCCTTAGTAACCTTGTGTGGGCTAAGATTAGTGAAAGAAACTTAAAATTAAGTGAAAGAACCTTTGTTCAACTAAACCGACAAATTGGTGAGAAGTGCCTTTGAATGCATGTTATCTTCCCTCCGAGGAACACATTGGTGATATTCCTTAAGCAATTTCACACCCTAAACATAATATATTATCATCAACCTTGAAGACATAAAATGGTATATTGTGTCAAATTAGCTAGTTTACAAACTTGGGAGTGTATATAGATCTGCTGTCTGCACCAACTCCCAGAACATCCGTCTTATGTTACTATATTTTGTACCGATGATGTCTATAGTATATCCACAACAATCGATTGGTTTTGTTTTTAATTTAACATTTTATCAACAATGTAAGCAACACATTACGCACCCCATATTGACAGTTCGACCTTTAATATTGAAAAAAGTTAAAGTTTAACTATAAAGTCAATTGGTAATATGAGAAGTAATCCAATTTACTTATAAGGATTCATTCTCAACTGATTCTCTCGCGTATAACAAATTTTCAAGACTAATACGTGAACAACATATATCAAGTAATATGTCCGTAAGTATTATAAACATACCTCGTCCCTGCTACTTTCTCTTCAAGGACACTGACGTCCGTAACTTTAAGCCTGTTGAACAAAGCTAAACTTGAACCTGTAGACATAGGTTTATCACCATGTATTTAACAACCCCGCATTTTTTTTCCTAAGTTAATATATTTAAATATTTTAGTAGCAATTGTATGGTGAATCATGGTCCAGAACTTAAAGGCATTCTGTAGCTGCAGAACCATATGATTATAAAATAAGAGAACATAATTTATATCAAAAAGATAATTTAAAATAAAAGGACTGAAATCCAAAACGAGACCGTTATCAAATTACATTAATCTTCCTGGGCATTGAGTAGATATCACTTCCAAAACAACATAGCAAAACAGAGTCCAAATCAACCAAAAGTACAATAGATTTAGACAGGGACCTTCAGACAAAAGTCCTAAATTACATAACATCTAAAAAAGTTTGAAAGCCAAATCTACGTAGGTCGTTACATTTTGACACCAACAAGTTAATAGATGTGGATGCAAATTTTCTCCTCCTCGATCTTGGACGATTTTGCACCTACAAAACAACTAGCACCTTAGGTTAAGGCCAAAAGCCTCACGCGCCCACGATGAATGGGGGGGGCTTTGGCCGAAGAACCTCCGATGCCAAAGTTAGAATTTTAGAGAGAAATAGTGTTTAGAGTATTTGTGATTTTTTGTAAGAGAATTGGAATGGGTTTTTGGTGGAAATGGGAGCATATATATAGGGATAGGAGGTGGCTTAATTTAGCAATTAATATATTAATTAAGAATAATATATTAATTGGTTAATTATCAATATAAAGGGAATGTTTTTATGACTTTCATGGCATGATCAGCTAATCAATCAAATAATGGTTGAAAAGATTAGCTAACCAACGTAAAAAAGGCAAATTATGGTAGGAAATCAAAGGGAATGGCCGGCCCCCCATTTTGGAGAAGGACCAACGGCTTTTAGGGTGATTTTTGGCTTTTAATTGATAATTTAATTGATTGAGGATGTTATGGAATGTTTGAAATAAATGGTTAATTGAATAAGGAAAAAATGGGGTAAAAACATATATGGAATGAAATAGGTTTTGAATTGTTACCCATTTTGGGTACTCCTGACTTGGTTGATGGATGATTCTCCACTGCTCGCGTGTAGGAAACCCGGTATACCTCGAGGGTATTTTTGTCCACTTTTGTCCAAAAGTCCACGTATCGCTAGGGGTGGATTTTTTTGCCAAATTGCCGTGCCAACCGAATTGCCAACCGTGCCATACCGATTTTGTGCCAAATTTTTTGTACCAATCGTTAATGGTACGGTATTGAACCGTACCGAAATTTCATGGTACGGTATTGGTAATGGATACCATTACCACGGTATTACCGTACCATACCGAAAATACAATATAATATATAATTTAGAAATTATATAATAGATAATTATATAACACATATTTATAATATTCCAATAATTTGAAAATAAAACCCTACTTATATTAGCATTGTTGTTGGTGACTTTGATCTCTTGAAATTGTGGAAATCAAACACAAAAGAGTTCCTAATTCTTTCACAAATAGCCAAAATATCTTTGTAACCCCCACTTCTACTTTTGCTAGTGAAAATGCATTTAGCCTAGGGAGGAGGGTTGTGGACCCTTTAGGGTATCATTGACTCCTAAAATAATGGAGGCACTAGTGCGTACTAGTGGTTGGCTTAGGGCAGATGAAGTAAACTTCTACAAGGAACCAACGGAAGATATGTTTCAATTTTACAAGGAAATGGAAGAAGAGAAAACAAGAAAGATATGCTTTAATTTTTTTAGTAAATTTGTTATTAAATGGTTTTCAACTTTAATTCTTCTTGCTACTAATTAATATGTTTTCTTTGTTTGTAATGTAGGCTTGACACAAACTCAATCTTCTACAAGTTCAATGCCTCCCCCAAAAAGCTTCGACATCTTAAGCTTGAATAACTTATCAATGAATTCTCCTTTTTGAAGTTTACTTCCAATTTTCATTTGGTTTGAAACTTTAATTTATATTTGGATTGTTAACTTCTATTTGTTTTGATTCATAACTTCTATTTGGATTGTAAGCTTAATTTTCATGATGAATCTTGATGCATCATTTGAATTATTATGTGTGTGAATTGTGAATGATGAATAATAGATGAATTTAATCTATAATGTATGAGATAAAGGTACAAAAACAAAGTTTTGCCCTTGAATTGGGTTAAAAAAACAAAAACAGATTTTGTTCCAAAACAAAATGGCAATTACCATTGCCATACCATGACAACCGAACTTTTGGCAATACCGAACTTTGGTATACCGAAAGTTTGGTACGGTAATGGTAATAGATTTTACCAAACCGAAAGTTTGGTATGGTAATTGGTACAAGGGGTTTGGTACGGTAACCGTACCGAACCCACCCCTACGTATCGCCTAGTGAATATTTTTGGCTCCACAAATGTCCTCACACCTGTTGGGCTGCTCGCAGAAAAGGGCAGCAGGAGTAGAGATCTTCTTGCTTTAGGAAACTTAAGACTGCTTCCTATTTTGATGTATATTATCTCTTTAATAAGAAATTAGATCCTTTTAGGAAAGGGAAATAAATTTCTCTCAAAGCCTATTTAAGTCCACCTTAAGTGGGTTATTAAATCAACTTTGGAGAGCGATTTATTCTACCCAACAAGAGAGAGAAAGTTAGAGGATATTTGTTCCCCCTCCTCTAGCAATCTTCTACATCTTGCCCGTGCAAAAAACCGTCTTTCGTTGATTTCTTCGTCTTCTCCGTGCCGCACCGTTGTAAGAAAAATTTAATTTTTTTTGCCTCTTATTGGATAGTGCTATTGCAGGGCAGCCGTCGAGGTGGTGCGGCACGTCGGCTGCAGGGGCCAGGAGTTGGCTCGGCATGGGCCGAGGAGATGTCGTGGCAGGGACCACTGCTTGGGCAGCTTGGCTTGGCTTGAGCCAAAAGGCAGCTTGTGCAGCTAGGGTCGCGGATTGTGGCGCTGGGGTGCAGTGCTAGGCGAGCCGCATGGCTCATGTCCTTTAGGCTCTTGGACCTGACTCGGGCCAGGCTGGCGATTGAGAGAAATGAGGAGATTACGGGTCTCATGGGCTGCTGGAATGTTGGGCATGCAGGCCTCCTGCCTGTTGGAATGCTAGGTTGAGCTCCCCTGCTGAGTACCATGAATGTCGTTGGCTGCTTAGTCCTCTTTGCTGAAAGAAAGGTGGGCTGCTCCCGAAAGAAGAGGTAAAGAGGATCAAGGAGGATGCATTGGCTCGTCTGATCGCTGTCGTGGAGCTTACTATGAATGAAGATGGAAAAAAGAGATCTTCCCCGCCTGCTCATGAGATGCCAGTTAAGAAAAAACTAAAGACTTCTTCCGCTGCTCATGAGGGTCCGCCTGCTACCGAGAGGTATGTGATTGACATGACTTCTTCCAATGGGAAGAAAAATAAGGCTACTAGATCTGAGCATGTGGCGTCTTCCATGTTGAGAATGGCTAGTACAATTGTTGATAAGATTGCTCAGCGTAAAGGTTTTATCATGCCCTCAGTGCCGAAGTCTGTACTAGGACGTTCGTTGGGAGCCAAGTCTGGTTCACCTTTGTAGAGACTTGCTATTATGAAGAGTGGTAAGGTGGACTCTGCTGCTAAAGTGGCGCCAAAGCCTACTCCCTTTGTTGCTGAGATTGATTCGCCTCAGATTCAAGATCTTAAGTTTGCAGTTTCTGAGCTTCGTTTCGCTGCTTATGCTAAGAAGGGAGTGGATGAGCTGCAGCGCGTCCGTGTTAGTCTGCTTAAGAAGAATGAGCAGCTGAAGGGTGAGAAGGATGAGCTTGAGGTTTTAAGACCTTCTCTATTTCTCCAGAAGACTTGCTTGCTTTTACTTTTAAGGCTTCCATTGGTGAAGTAGTTAGAGAAGTTAGTGCCCAGGCTGGGGCAGCCGGGGGTGAAGCGCCGGATGATGCCGCTGCTAAGAGCGTTACGGCTACTGAAGGTGTGGCGACCAAGTAGTCGTGGGATGTCCAAGCTGCTGTAGTGTAGTATTTTAGGTAGCCTTTAGGATTTTCTTTGTTTTTCCTTGTAGCTCTTGTTTTGCTTGAACTCCTTCGGCCTTTGCTAGTTGTTTATAAACATGTTTTCCTTCGTTTTTCTTCATCTTCACTTCTTTTTTTCATGCCCTAACCTTTAGACTTGATAGACCAGTGGCAGGCATGCTACTTTTTTATAAGCAGACAAGCTCGCGTAGCCTATGCAGCCGTATGTGTTGGTGTAGAACTTTGCAAAGTTGTTAGCCATAGGGTTGGCAGCCGGATGCCTTACTTACAGAAGCAGACAATTCCGCGTAACCACTAAGCTGTTAACCTTGACTTTCTTCAATTTCGTAGGTTGCGTAGCAAGTATCACAACACTTTAGGACTTGGTGTAGGTTGTTCCGCGCTTGGCAGAGGTGAAGCTTATCGACTACGTAGCATGTCGGCAGTGGATAAAACTTCGTATATGCGCGCTAACTTGTTTAACCTTTCACAAGAATGTGCGGTTGTATAAGTCTAGCGCAGCTTTACTGCTCGAAGGGCAAGCCGTAGGCAGTCTTCTGGAATCTGTAGGCTACCTTAGTGCACTCGATAGCAGCTTTAGGATTCCAGGGCAGCCGTCCATCGGATGTACTGCGTAATGTGCATTCTCCGTCTCTAGGGCCCGGTTCCCCACGGATTAGGCCAAGAGACCCAAAATCCTTCAGTTAGCTAAGCCTTGAAAAAGACCATTGCGGCTACTTCTAGGAATCCCAGCGCAAGCCATCGTGCATCTAGTTATAATAGGGCAGCCAGGCTCATCCACGTCTGGATATTCGGAGTGTAAAGTTTATCCTCCCATCTTGGAAAGCTAACCCATATGGGTGTCGGGGAATTGGTTTACCCTCTCGCACTGGAGAGCATGGTTGGTCCCTCGGGGGGCGCAATTCCTACGATGAGTCCCTAAGAATGGCGCAGTCTTCTTTTGAAGTGCATGAGTGATTAGTTGTTGTAAGCATGCATCCAAGTTAAGTTTTGATTACTTCTAAATTCCTCATTGAAAAAACGAGTGAAACGAACGATAACTTTAGCTGTAAGGTAAGAACTGCATAACAACTGGATAATCCTCAGCTTGTGAGGTGGTGCCCGTCGAGCTTCTTGAGTCTTCGGGTTTTGATGTAGCGGGAGGTCACACATGGTACTTCTTCAGATTGTAGGCCATCCACTGCTTTTCGATCTTTTTGCCGTTTCATGGTGGCGAGGGTGTAATTACTCTTGCCGCCTACTCTGCTGATCTTGTACAAACCTTCCCAAATGAGATTCGTCTTTTTGGATCATTTTCTGCAGGCAGTGATGAGGGCTTTTCTGCGCCGTCGACATGCAAATGCCAGAAGTCTCCATCGGGTGGAGTAGGCGCGGCTAGAGTGTGCTCGGCTACTTCTGAGGCATCGTTGGGCCGCTCTGTTGCGTCACCTAGGCTCGGCGTGAAGGCGCAGTAGGGAGCTGTGGAGATGGGGCCATGTCATACGCAGGAGGAGATGCTCAACTGCCGGTATTGGGCCACTCTAGAGTTGAATCATTGAGCAAGGGTCATCTAGGGTCGTGTGGTGCGCAACAAGAAATGGTACTCAACTGCCGGTACATGTTGCTCATATGTAGAATCTTTTAGGGTGACGAGGACAAAACTTGCTTCTGAGTGTGTCCTTCCAGTGTTGCGTTCGTCAGAAAACTTTACATCCGCCGGGGTCTATGCCTTTATCGTCGCGCGTCTAGATTGGGCAGAATAGTACGTAGGATGACTGCATGCGTTTGAAAGAAAAACTTGTGCTTCTGGGTTTCAACAACTATCGCCAAAGTTAGCTTTTGAATTTTTAATAGCATCGAGGAGAGCTTTTGAACTGTAGAATACAGGTAGTCGGGCCCCCAACTCTTCTCGCATGATGGTAGAGCTTATTGCTACTTTAGATACCGTCAAACATGCGAATAAGTCCTCTGCTGCTTATAGGGAGGTGATGTCGGGTACTTCTTCAAGTCCTTGAATGTGCATTGGCGAGCCTCATCCCAAAGTGCATGATTCTCTGCTAAAGCAAAAGAGTCTGCCAGAGTTAGATCTTCTTTCATGATCAATTTTCCGAATAGCGGGTGGTCTGCTAGAAGTCCTTTTTGGAAGGCTGCTCTAGCTATCGAGTCGTTGCATCCAACTATTTTTGCCTTCTCTACTTTGAACCTCCTCACATAGTCGCGAAGCGACTCCCTTGGGTTCTTCTTGACGTCGAACAAATGGTCAGACTTCTTTTTGATCGAGCGATAGGATGAATATTCTTTGGTGAAAACCAAAGAAAGTTCGTAGAAATTCCGGATGGATTGTGGCGGCAGGGTGTATAACCAATCTTGCGCCTCGCCTTGTAGAGTGGTGGCGAATATCTTGCACATGAGATCATCGTTGTTTCGATAAAGGATCATTGCGCTTTGGTAACGTTTTAAGTGTCTCTCTGGGTCTTCATCCCCTTTGAAAGATGTGAAATGTGGCACGCTGAACTCGCGTGGAGGCTCTGCCTGCTCAATCTCCTCCGTGAAAGGTGACCTGCTTATGTTGGTTATGTTCCGTCGTAGTGCCTCGTCGGTGACCTCGTTACGTTGAAAATCATGCAATCGCTTGGTCAATAGTCTCTTTACTTCTTCCTGAATTTGCCCTTGTTGGGGTAGCGGAGCTCTCGGCTGCCCCCAGTCATGACTTGCTGGTCTAGGCTGCTCTTCCATGTGTTTGGTTCTTCTATGCCGCGGATGCAGTGCATGTGGTGCGTTCCTAGTAGGCGAGCGAGTTCTTCGCAGGCTGCTGGTTGAACTTGAGCTGGATTGAGTGACTGCTTCTCTCCGTCCGTCGTGCTGCCTACTCTGATGTGAGGTTGAGGACGCTCATTGTGGGCTTAGCTGCGAATAGACACTTTGCCCGGAAGGTTGCTCATGTTGACTATCGGAGTATGACCCCAACCGTGAATGTATGCTCCTCTGTGGGCCTAGTCGAGAGTGCACGCTCCTTCGCGCTCTAAGACGGGGATGTACACTGCCCAAACGTTCGGCTCGTGGCTGGTCGAGTGGCTGCTTACCGGGACACTGCTGGAAATGTCCGTCTGCCCTTGTCCTACTTCGGGATACCTCGTCCGGGGCACGTTGGATCCCGATGCTTTGCAAAAGTTGATTCACCAAGGTTGTCTGTTGTGCAAGGGCGCTCGTCAACTCTATGACTTGTCGAGACAAGTGTTGTTCGCCATTTGGATTGGAAGAGCTTGGAAGGAATGCGCCTCCTTGAGCAGTGGAAGGGTGGTAGACTCCGGGCGCGAGATTTGAGTTGGGAAATGTCAAATCTGCGAAAAAATGTGGTGAGAATGCCCCCGACTCGATGGTAGGTCCAGATGGTTGAGATAGTCTTGGGCCAACTTGGGCTGCTTGGAAAGCCACGGGAGCAGTCTGGGCCTTGAAAGTGGGTTGCTCGTCGGGAGCAGGCTGGGTCACGAGAGCAGGCTGCTTGGCAGGAGCAGGTTGGGCCGTGAGAGTGGGCTGCTCGTCGGGAGTGGGCTGCTAGTTGGGAGCAGGCTGGGTCACGAGAGCAGGCTGCTTGGCAGGAGCAGGTTGGGCCGTGAGAGTGGGCTGCTCGACGGAAGCAGGCTGGACCACGGGAGTGGGCTGTTCATCGGGAGCAGGCTCGGCCACGAGAGCAGGCTGTTTGGCAGGAGCAGGCTGGGCCACGAGAGTGGGCTGCTCGTCGGGAGTGGGCTGCTCGTCGGGAGTGGGCTGCTCGTTGGGAGCAGGCTAGGTCACGAGAGCAGGCTACTTGGCAGGAGCAGGTTGCTTGGCGGGAGCAGGCTGGGCCACGGAAGCAGGCTGCTTGGCAGGAGCAGGCTGGGCCACGGGAGTGGGCTGCTTGGCAGGAGCAGGCTGGGCCACGGGAGTGGGTTGCTCGACGGGAGCAGGCTGCTCAATGCGTGGTGCATATGAATGCGAGGCTTGGGCTTGGGTCCACGTAAACTTGGATGGCACGGCTTGGATCGTGGTTCTGGTACCGTGAGCCTTGGATGGTACGGCTCTGGCTGTGGTGAAGGCTCCATGGACCTCGCCACGAGTGGCTACCGAAGTAGCCATCGCGGTGGTTCCCATGGTGGCCGTGGTGAAGGCATCATGGACCTCGCCGCGGGTGGCTACCGAGGTAGCCACCACGGTGGTTCCCATGGTGGAAGCTCGCGGTGATGATGCCGCTCCCCTTATTGTCGCATTTTGCCTCACGGATCTCCGGGCCGTGGTGAAGGCTCCATGGACCTCGCCACGAGTGGCTACCGAAGTAGCCACCGCGGTTGTTCCCATGGTGGCCGTGGTGAAGGCACCATGGACCTCGCCGCGGGTGGCTACCGAGGTAGCCACCACGGTGGTTCCCATGGTGGAAGCTCGTGATGATGATGTCGTTCCCCTTATTGTCGCATTTAGCCTCACGGATCTCCGCAATCCCATTTCTTGAACATTAGAATTTTCACTTGTGGAATTTTCTAAATTTCTAGCCATTATATTTTTCTTATACGTTTTATCAAAGAACCTTTGCAAGTAAAAAAATTCTATAAATAAGAACGTATGAAAAATATTCAAATGGACTAGAAAACAAAGAAAAAACCTTTTTGCGCGAGAGTCTTTTACGAGTATGGATTTCAACTCTCAATGAAAGCACCAATTTGTGGATGCAAATTTTCTCCTCCTCGATCTTGGACGATTTTGCACCTACAAAACAACTAGCACCTTAGGTTAAGGCCAAAAGCCTCACACGCCCACGATGAATGGGGAGGGATTTGGCCGAAGAACCTCCAATGCCAAAGTTAGAATTTTAGAAAGAAATAGTGTTTAGAGTATTTGTGATTTTTTGTAAGAGAATTGGAATGGGTTTTTGGTGGAAATGGGAGCATATATATAGGGATAGGAGGTGGCTTAATTTAGCAATTAATATATTAATTAAGAATAATATATTAATTGGTTAATTATCAATATAAAGGGAATGTTTTTATGACTTTCATGGCATGATCAACTAATCAATCAAATAATGGTTGAAAAGATTAGCTAACCAATGTAAAAAAGGCAAATTATGGTAGGAAATCAAAGGGAATGGCCGGCCCCCCATTTTGGAGAAGGACCAACGGCTTTTAGGGTGATTTTTGGCTTTTAATTGATAATTTAATTGATTGAGGATGTTATGGAATGTTTGAAATAAATGGTTAATTGAATAAGGAAAAAATGGGGTAAAAACATATATGGAATGAAATAGGTTTTGAATTGTTACCCATTTTGGGTACTCCTGACTTGGTTGATGGATGATTCTCCACTGCTCGCGTGTAGGAAACCCGGTATACCTCGAGGGTATTTTTGTCCTCTTTTGTCCAAAAGTCCACGTATCGCCTAGTGAATATTTTTGGCTCCACAATAGACGCATAAACATCCTTCAATTTGAATCACTCTAAAATTTGTTTGTTTCATCATGTTTTGCTCCAGAGGAAGTCGAATGTCCTACATTAAGAATATAAATCAAAGTATCAAAATTCTTATAAAATAACCACTCAATTAAGAATAAGAATAGGGTAAAATATATAGTATAATATCGACTCATCACATTTCATCACCAGACATGCAAAATAAAATATAATTCAGAAACAAACACCTCATAGAAAATTCAGATTGTTCATTCCACAATACTTTCAGTTGAAGTGCACGCTTCATTCTTATCAAGGAACACGGTGGTCAGAACCAAGTTTGACTGCAACGATACCCTCAGCAATTTGACACCCTACGTACAAGGTTCGGATCACACATTAGGTCGGCTGCAAAATATGGACTCACAAAATTGAGAGAACAAACAAAAAAAAAAAAAAAAAAACAAATGCGATTAGGTACTTTTCAGACCTCTTCCATGGTAAGATGGACCACTTTCTCTTCAAGGGCACCGACATCCTTGACGTTGAACCTGTTTAGCATGGTTATGCTTGAAATGCTAGACATGGGCTTCACTTCCAGGTCATCCATAATCATATACGTCACAGCACCTTTCACATATCCTCCCTCGCCGGATGTTTCTCCTTCAGCAGCGGATCCATGGACAAAAGTCGCCTTGGTATTTATGCTTGAACTGCAGTATGGACAAATGGCTTTAGGGTTGTCCGGTACAACGGTGGCTTTAGGGTTGTCCGTTACAACGGTTGGATAGTGTCCTTCGAAGCTGATGAAGCCTTGTTGGTGGCGACTACGACAATCACAATAATAGAATGACTTTTCACCAGAGGAGTCGTCTATCGTCAGCATATGAAGGACATCGGCACCAACACCAATCGTTGCTGTTGCCTTAGGTTTCAGGAGGGATTCCTTGTTAAAGTAAGGTTGCATGTATATGCTGCTTAGGCTTTCGACACTGTGAAGAGCTCATTCTTTTGCTGCGAATAACGTATCTTGACCATATGAATTTCATAATCAAAATTGTTTAATTTCTTAGAACTCGTTTGAATATGCTTTTAAAATGACTGAAAGCGCTTTTGGTGAAAATGTTTCTAGAACCAATCTTTAGTAAAAATGTAAGTAAATCCTAGAAAAGCACTTAAAGTGTTTTCTGGAAAAAAACACATAACTGATGCTTCTTGCAGAAAGCACTTCAAGTGCTTTTGGAACCCAAAAGCATTTTTTTGTAAAAGCTCTTTCAGTCATTTTAAAAGCACATCCAAATGAGCCATTAATGTTAATTTGAAGATCACCCTTACAAAAAATCATTTCAATCAGAAATTATTTAGTCATTCAAATGTATAAAACAAATCGACAGGGCCAGGGCCGGCCCAGGCCCAGTGCAGGCAGGGCGACCGTCTAGGGCCCAAAAAAATTAGGGGCATCAAAATTATTAAGGTGATATATTTATATATGTTTTTATAAGAGTATAAATTTATAAAATTTGGTTCAAAGACACAAAAATTTAACTAGAAGTGGTGGTTTGTCATTTGAAAATAATGAGGAGGTCTTGGGTTCAAAACACCATGTGTGCTTATTTACTTTCCATTTTTTACAAATTTCTTTTTATAAGAGTATAAATTTATAAAATTTGGTTAAAGGATCAAAAAGTTTAATTAGAAACAATGATTTTTGTTGTTTAAAATTAACAAGAGGTCCTAAGTTCCAAATGCTATGTGCATGTTTATTTTTTTTCAATTTTCACAAATTTTTGTTTGGTTGTTAATTTATTTTGAGTTACTATCTAGTAGCTATGTGGGTTATTATTTTTATATATTCGTTTTAATTCAAGTCTAATTTTCAACAAAGAATAATACGTAGACCAAATTTGCAAATTATATGACGTGTCGTCAAAATGTTTAATTTAGTGCCCATTCATTAATAATGCATATCAATTAAAGACTCGAAAACATCATTATTTTTTAGTCTCATATTGACAAGGTTAGTAAATAAGAAAAAAAACATCTCATGATTTATTCAAAAACACATTCAAAGTTCAGATGGAAAACAAAATTCATCATCTATCTACTTGTAAGCCCGAAGTTTTTGTGTTTCCCTCTCAATACAAAATAAATTAGTCTTTCTGTGTTTCTAAATTATTGAGTTTGAAGTGTTGTTCTAAGTATAATTTTTTCGATGTCTTATGTGTGAAAATAAATAATTTTCTTACATGAAGTTAGGGCATTTTTTTTTATGTCGCCCCGGGCCTAAAAAATCTCTGGACCAGCCCTGGACAGTGCAGATATTAAGTAATATATTCATGATAAACCGTGTATCTATTAGATGGGTTTGGGTGATGAAACGATCTCAAATTTGAATATTTTTTGTAGGAGTGATCTTCAAAGAAAGTTAATAACTCATTACTTTGGTCCCTGAAATTTAAAATCGATAGAACTGGTCCTTCAGTTGCCCATCGTCAATAATTTTGGTCATTCCATGAAAATTCATGTTAGATAAAAAACAAATGACAAAAATTCCAACTGTCAAATATAATTCATGTGAATATATGTATTTAATACAAAAATCATTTGACCGTTGAGATAATAATTCGTTCAAAAACATGTAAACAGTATTTTAAAAGTCTACATAGGCGGAAGCACTGAACGGATCATTACCGCTGCAATTAACTCCTAATCGGCTGCAATTAACTCCTAATCGGTCAGAAAACCAAAATCCTCAAATTGGCTACTTTTTTAAATTTAAGTATATGCTCTATATCACAAAAATTGGATGTCAGATCACTCTCGTTTACCCCACTTTGCTGTCGTCGCTGTAATTTTAATTTATGAGTATGCATGTGCTTTGTACGAAAAGCAAAGACTATGCATTATTGATCAGTTATTAACTTATTACATTGTGTTTTCTTTTCTTTTCTCACATTTGTAAAATAAGAAAGCGAACGGAAACATGTATTGGTAAATAGTGGTAGGATTTGTACGAATAGCAAGACTGAATGCATCAGCTTGGACGCCGATTCCACTATTCTTTTTCCACAACTTATTTTTTTCCAAAGGAAAATAATGAAAGACTCACTTTAACTTATAGTCTAGTTATAGAGTTTTTTTTCAGTGTATTGGAAACATGCTCGTTATACCAAGGATACTAGTATAATTGTTGAAAACTTGACAAAAATATTTTTCAACCAATTGTATTATGATACTTGATGTACCATGAGATATATTTGTTAGAAATTTTGAGTAGAAAATTCATTGTTCCACATTGGTCATTCCTAAAAGGTTTCCTCACTTTATAAGGCTTTATCCCTCATAGAAAGTGATTAGAGTGATAGACCTTGGGGTGAGCTTTGGAGTGTACTAATTAATATATAATTAGGGAAGTTATTGGCACTCCAAAAATCTCATTCTACACTCCTTACAAGTGTATTTTTCTTTCCAAATAAAGAAAGTTTAGAAAGTTTGGACTACACTCCTCACAAGTGTATTTTTCTTTCCAAATATAGAAAGTTTGGAGTGTAGAATGAGATTTTTGGAGTGCCAATAACAATTCCCTATAATTAATATATCATTAAATTAATTAATTATTTTAGGATTTAATTAATTTTGAATTTAATTAATTAATTATTTTTTACCAACAGACTCATCTTTTCAGATGAAGTCTGAAGTGTGGTGAAAGAACGCAGAAAGCAAACACCCATCTGAGAAGATGTCTCCCAACAGATACATCTCTTCCTCATACTTGTTGCAAACAGACATAATCATATTATATATACATCCATATGCATGACATTTAGAACACATAAAATATCAAATTCTTCTTCTACATTCCTAAACCTTCTTATTGAGAGAACCACACAAAAATTCGTCAGAAGTTAAGTTTTTTGGTGCTGAAATTCAAAATTGATCGTTGAATCTTGGTGAAGCAGATGTCCATAGAACTACAAGCACTGAGTATAGACGAAATTTCTGTTTCAAGGACATTGCGGTACGCAAGCCTTGATCTTCAAATTGTCTGTTTTTATATTTTTGTTCTGTTCATACTCTGTTAATTTTTCTATTCGCATTTATTATTTATTAGCATATATAATTTTATCACAGATTGTTGACATATATCCAACAATATTCTTGACATACTAAAAAATTTCTCCAGAAGATTGTAGTTGTCTTCATTTATTGAAAAAGTTTCAAGTTTGAGAAAATTGTTATTATTAAGTTTAACCAAAGTTGGGTGTGAATTGCATCAAGTTAACTATAAAGCAAGACTAGTTCAAATATGATTTCGTGTATCTGAGCTTGAATTCGAATAAGTATGCATTCATTTTAGTTTTGCATCAAAGAATCAAAACACAACCCAACCATGCGCAATATCCTTAGTAACCATGGGTAGGCTAAGATTAGTGAAAAAAAACGTGGTGGAGATTTTTACCACCTGCAAAAGTAGGGATAAAAACATTTAAAATACTTGCAAGAGTATAAGGTAATCGTAGTATGGTTGGCTCTAGCAAGGTTGTTCTCCACAGGAATTGAATGAATAATTTATGTAAAACCAAATCTTAATGAGGTAGGGGGATCGTATAACTTGTAAGGATTGCAAAGTTATACTGGGAGAGAGCTTGGCTAATTAACATCTCTTGTTGGTGATAAATGTACATATCAAAAGAGAGAGGAAAAAGAACAAGACTTTGAAGTGTCCAAGGACTAGATGGTGAAATCTCAAAGGAGAAAAACAAGCCATTTTCGAAGAGAAAGTAATTACCCAATGCATTTGGGATAGAGAGGGGGAATCTAGCCAAATGTGGGATTCCATGGCTAGTTGTATCCGAAAAGTAGCAAAATGGGTATTAGGAGAGTCCAAGGGCTTTACTCCAAAGAATCTTGGTGGTGGAAGGAGGAGGTACATACAAAGGTTAAGGTTGTAAAACCTTATATAAGGATAGGACCGATGAAAACGGTGAAAGGTAAAGAATAGTGAAGAAGGAGGCGAAGAAAGCTGTGAGAGAAGCTAAGTTAGCGGCATTTGACGATAGGTATAAGCGAGTAGATAAAAAAGAAGGAGAGTTGGATATTTATAAACTAGCTAAAGCAAGGGAAAATAAGATAAGGGACCTAAACCAAGTGAGGTGCATCAAGGATGTGAATGGAAAGGTTCTTGTTACAGAGAATGCGGTCAAAGACAAATGGAGAGGCTACTTTCATAACCTTTTCAATGAAAGACATGAAATGAGTACTTTTTTGAGGGAGTTGAGTAACTCAGAAGAGTGTAGAAACTACTCATTTTACCGCCGAATTAGGAAGAAATGGTTGTAGCTTTGAAAAAGATGAAGCATAGTAAAGCAGTGTGCCCAGATGATATACCAATCGAAGTGTGGAAAGTCTTGGGAGAGACAGGTATAGCATGGCTCACATACCTTTTCAATAAGATTTTGAAAATGAAGAAGATGCGAAATGAGTGGCAAAAGAGCACTTTGGTGCCCATCAACAAGAATAAGGGCGACGTACAAAATTGCATGAACTATAGGGGTATTAAGTTAATGAGTCATAAGATGAAACTCTGGGAGAGAGTTGTTTGTACCATACTTGACCAATCCCGAAACTACTGAGCACCGGTCAATGTTATACCGTCAAGGACCCATAAGAGTTTCCCTCTAACCAAGAGGCCAATCACAGCGCGACACTTGTGGACATCAGAAGCCAATCATAGCGAGACACGTGTCAACATCAGAAGCCAATCACAACACGACACGTGTCAATGTCAGAATGAAACTAGAAACTCTTTTCTATAAATAGAAATCATTCTCTCACAATATTTCCTAATGTCATTTGTACTAAATCATTCACTTGTACTCACTAAAGGAGAGCTTGAACCTATGTACTTGTGTAAACCCTTCACAATTAATGAGAACTTCTCTACTCCGTGGACGTAGCCAATCTGGGTGAACCACGTACATCTTGTGTTTGCTTCCCTGTCTCGATCCATTTGCATACTTATCCACATTAGTGACCGGAGTAATCTAGCGAAGGTCACAAACTTAACACTTTCTGTTGTACCAAAGTCCTCACTGATTTTGTGCATCAACATTTGGCGCCGTCTGTGGGAACGACACTTATTCCCACTCTCTTCAGCTTTGTTAAGTTGGTTTCCACCATTCGTACACTCTCTTTTGACCAGTCATCACTTTCCAACATGGGGAGCGAAGGAAGCCACAACACACATAATGACACCCATCTTGCACCTAGTGCAAAGCAACGAAAGAATGAAAGAAAGAGGGTTGTTCTTCAAGCTAAAGTCGATGAGCTAGAGGCTCAGAACAACAAGATAACAATGAAGAATGAGGTCCTCCAGGAGTAGTATGAGAAGCTCTTTGAGACTCTCCACAAAACTAGGCGTACTCAAACACGCAAGCTCGTTGCCCCTGTGAACATCAACCATCATCTGGGTGCCCCCCAACACAGAGGGTCACCTCCCTTCGACATGGGTATCCCTGATGAGGAGCGAGCTAATCATCAAAACATTGATCAACATAAGACTTCTCTCAACCCAGATGCTTCGACCCGAAGCAGAAGAAGTGGAGGAAGACACCTCATTGCAGAAGGGTTGGAATGATCGAAAGCCGTTTATCGTGACTGCCGAGACTTCCTAAAGCAACGTCGAGAGAATCCCCTCCACATATGCTCGAAGATCAATGACCCAAGGGTTTCTGAAAGACTCGGTCCCCTCCCACGACCCAGGCCAGCTGCCAATCTAGGAAAGGAACGACAGGTCCTAGAGGAACATGAAGGTACATGAGACTCTGAGGTATTCCGACAGACTCGCTCTAGAAGTCAGTACGACGAGTCCAAGAAAAAACCACACGCCCTTACTCAAACTTTCCTACTTCCAAGAGGCAATGGAGACTTATGAAAGAAAATTCCAGAGGTACATGACTCCACTCAGGACCCCCTTGTCCTACAGCTCATTGAGGAAGTAAACAAGTTGAAGGCCGAACGTCAGGCCGAGATACCTGACTGGAACCAACCCAGGCTTGGCCCTCTCACAAGGAGGATCCTCGACACCCCCCTTCAAGCGAAGATAAAACAAAAGCTTGGTTTACAACTCTATACTGGAAGGGATGACCCAATTGAACACCTTAACCTCTTTGAGTCTACCATGGCATATCGGATGCACACTGACAAAGAACGATGTCTTCTTTTCTCTTCCCCTCCACCTTCTCTGGCGGAGCTCTAAACTGGTATTGCCGTCTTCCACCTGAGACAGTAGACTCATTTGAGGAACTGAGGAAACTGTTTGTCTCTCAACACATCTTCTAAACCGATCTTTTACATTCTGCAGATGACTTGTACACTATTCGCCAGAAGCCGAACGAGTCACTACGAGAGTATGCTGGTCGCTTCAGCCATGAGTATTCTTGCTGCGCTGAGGTAGATGATAAGACCGCCCTCAAGGCCTTCACGGCAAGCCTACGTGATTGTTTCTTCAAGTACATGATAAATGCCAACACTTGGAAGACTTACTCTTAGGTGATGGCACAGGCTTACAACCACGCCTCCGCCGAAGCAAGGATATACCAAGGGAACCCCCATATGGTTAACCCCTTATCAACAAGTGGGAAGTGGAAGTCAAGTTCTACCAAGTGAGGAGATATTAGTCATTCAGACACCCATTGTATCATCTCCTGCCTCATTTAGCTACTCGCTAAGTCACCAAACGTATCTGTCTCTTGGTAAGAGGAAGGATTTTTACTCTCAGCAAGCCCATTACAACAAGAGGGATAAAAGTTCGTATCAAGACAACCAGGGATGAATGTACCGTCGACTATTATGACTATGGGGCCAAGCCTCACTCTTTCAAAGTAGAGGACTAGGTACTGAAGGAAATGCTATTATAAGAAGACATACACATTATAAATGTTTTGACTCTCAACCGCTTGAGATCTTTTGTCACACAAGCCATTCGGCAAATATTTAAAGAATAGGGAATTCAGACAACTTCTTCTGAGTCTTTTGCATTCCTAGCACTGGAACACTTGGTCTACACCGACCTACCCTTATACTCCAACTCAGAGCGTCAACATGAGTACTTTGACACAAAGTATGTGATACTAAGTGTTACAACCAACATGGTTCATTTATCAAAAGCATGGATCCCTTCATGCATAGCAAAACATTCATAAGCATCACTCATATCAATCAACATAAACATCATACATTCCAACACATTCATACATAAACATCATATATTCCAACACATTCATACATAAACATCACACATTCCAACACATCCATACATAAGCCAATTGTGCTTCGAAATGGTTTAATATACTTTGTGTCTTCAACACTTGCTACAATGTGCCTCGACACATTGCCCTTATTCTCACCAACCAGGTGATGAAATGTGAAGAAGGAATTCATCTTTACGCCACCAGCCAGGTGATGAAATGTACAACCCGTACTCTCCTTCATGCCACCAGCCAGGTAATGAAATCTACAACTCGTACTCTAATATCATTTGGCAACTTGCCACTCATGGCACCAACCAGGTGAAGAATGAACTCATCTTCATGCTACCAACCAGGTGATGAAATGTACAACCCGTACTCTAATATCATTTGGCAATTTTCCACTCATGCCACCAACCAGGTGAAGAATGAACTCATCTTCGTGCCACCAACCAGGTGATGAAATGTACAACCCGTACTCTCCTTCATGCCACCAACCAGGTGAAGAAGGAACTCATCTTCATGCCACCAACCAGGTGATGAAATGTACAACCTGTACTCTCCTTCATGCCACCAACCAGGTGATGAAATGTACAACCCGTACTCTAATATCATTTGGCAACTTGCCACTCATACCACCAACCAAGTGAAGAAGGAACTCATTTTCGTGCCACCAACCAGGTGATGAAATGTACAACCCGTATTCTAATATCATTTGGCAACTTGCCACTCATGCCACCAACCAGGTGAAGAAGGAACTTATCTTCGTGCCACCAACCAGGTGATGAAATGTGATGAAAGGTGATGAAGGAATTCACCTTCGTACCACCAACCAAGTGATGAAAGCAACTCACCATTCATTCCACCAACCAGAAAACGAGTGGTATAACTTGTACATGTGAACCCCTAGCATTCACAAATAATAAAAAACCTTCAAGTTTTACAACTCAACTAAGGTAGCACTTATACCCAACAAGAGTTATAGTCACCAACAAAGTCTTATTGCAAACCAACAACAACTTCAGTGCATGGCATACGAAGATCAAGCTATTCAGCCCTCTTCCATCTGCTTCAGACATTTCCCCTCTGTAACAATGCAAACACTACAACTCGTAGAAAGCTTCACACATTCTTAATCAAGAGTGTGAAGCAAAACCAATTTATGGTGCCAACAAGAGCTTCATCAAATGAGTTCAACCATAATTCTCAAAAGCTTCATACACTCTTGATTAAGACAGTGTAAAGCAAAACCAATTTATGGTGCCAACAAGAGCTTCATCAATGGAGGGCAACCACAATTCTCAAAAGTTTCACAAACTCTTGATCAAGACAGTGTGAAGCAAAACCAATTTATGGTGTCAACAAGAGCTTCATCAAATGAGTTCAACCACAATTCTCAAAAGCTTCACACACTCTTAATCAAGACAGTGTAAAGCAAAACCAATTTATGGTGCCAACAAGAGCTTCATCAATGGAGGGCAACCACAATTCTCAAAAGCTTCACACTCTTGATCAAGACAGTGTAAAGCAAAACCAATTTATGGTGCCAACAAGAGCTTCATCAATGGAGGGCAACCACAATTCTCAAAAGCTTCACACATTATTGATCAATACAGTGTTAAGCAAAACCAATTTATGGTGCCAATAAAAGCTTCATCAAAGGAGTTCAACCACAATTCTCAAAAGCTTCACACACTCTTGATCAAGACAGTGTGAAGCAAAACCAATTTATGGTGTCAACAAAAGCTTCATCAATGGAGGGCAACTACAATTCTTAAACCTTCGAAGCAAATTCAATGATGTTCGAAACAAATTCAATTTATATAGTTCATCCAAAACTTCGACTACTACAAAGTGTGACTTGCATCACAATCTCTTGCTCAACAGTGTGGAAGCAAAATTTGTATATGTTGTCTCTCCCACATTTTCAAATTTCTAGTTTCCAAAAAAAAAAAAAGGAAATTCAACAAAGCTTCATCAATGGATGACAACTACAAATTCTCAAAAGCTTCACATTATCTTGATCAAGATAGTGTGAAACAAAATCAATTCATGGTACCCAACTAAAGCTTCAACTCCAAAGCTTCACCAACAAAAGCTTCATCAATGGAGGGTAACTACAAATTCTCAAAAGTTTTACACTATCTTAATCAAGATAATGTGAAGCAAAATCAATTCATGGTACCCAACAAAAGCTTCAACTCCAAAGCTTCACCTACAAAGCATCAACTCCAAAGCTTCACCCACAAAAGCTTCACCCACAAAAGCTTCACCCATAAAAGCTTCACCAACAAAAGTTTCACCCACAAAAGCTTCACCCACCACAAAAGCTTCACATACAAAAGCTTCACCCATAAAAGCTTCACCAACAAAAACTTCACCCACAAAAGCTTCCCCCACCACAAAAGCTTCACCCACAAAAGCTTCACCCATAAAAGCTTCCCCACCACAAAAGCTTCACCCACAAAAGCTTCCCCACCACAAAAGCTTCACCCACAAAAGCTTTCCCCACCACAAAAGCTTCACCCATAAAAGTTTCACCAACAAAAGCTTCACCCACCAAAAAAGCTTCACCCACAAAAGCTTCACCTACAAAGCTTCACCTACAAAAGCTTCACACTATCTTGATCAATATAGTGTGAAGCAAAATCAATTCATGGTACCCAACAAAGCTTCAACCTTAAAGCTTCACCTACAAAGCTTCAACACCAAAGCTTCACCTACAAAACTTTAAAATATATATATATATATATATTTCGGAAATTCGAAAATTCAAAAATTCGAAAATTCGAAAAAAAAAATTGCCTAGGCCTCCTCTTCTTTGCGCCTAACAACTTTCATAACAAATATATATGAAGAAGGAGTTTTGGGCTACCACTTAGAAAGGAAATGGCTCATTCGTCAACTTCCTCGACCGGAGACTTGGGGGACTCCTACCATATGCTACTGCACCTTGATACTCGGAAGTCTCACGACCACTCAGTGACTTGGGAAATTAAGAGAGCATTACCTCAACCTACATGCTTCACTCACAAAGCTTCAACATACAAGCTTCAACAAAAGGAAAATTTCAAATAACTTAGTAAAGAATGTCTTGGTCTATTTAACACATTACGTTGAAATGAAGCAAAGCTTGTTTATTGATATCTCCGATATGTTACAAATATGTACATATACATGAATCAAAATAAACAAACAAGAGTGAGCCTTCACAAAGGTTGCTCAGGAGAAGTTTCAGCAGTCGGCAGAGCCCCAGAAAGAGGAGGCACCAGAGGGTGATTATTCGAAGCCTCAGTATTAGGCAGAACCCCAGAAGGAGGAGGCACCGAAGGTTGATCATTTGGAGTTTCATTACGCGGTACAGCCCCAGAAGACGAAGGCAATAAATGCCTTTGGAACAAACTCATAAACCTCTGATGATCAAGTAAAATCTGACCATCAGATTCCTGCAGCTGGTCGAGCTTCCTCTTCATGTTTGTAGCATAGTCGTGTGCGAGCCTGTGCAACTGTTTATTCTCATGCTTGAGCCCTCTGATCTCCTACTTGAGACTTATCACTTCAGCCGCCAATGATTCAACTTAGCGGGTTCGAGCAAATAGGCGTTGGGCCATATTAGACACAAAACCTGCACACTGAACACTGAGAGCTAGATAATCCTTAACAGCCAACTCATCAGACCGTTTGGAAAATAGTCTGTTATCTGTAAGAGTGAGAAGGTTCATGGCCACCACCGCAGCGGTCATATCATTCTTCATCATAGAGTCCCCAACAGTAAGAGGACCAGTAGGGGATAAGAAGGATGGGCGCCATATGTTGTCTTGAGAAGACATGGCTGCCTCTTCACCAAAGTTCAAGTCAAAACGACGGTCGGATGGGCCAGACATTCTCAGAAATGATGAAGGAGAAATGAGGTGCAATAAATCTCTGAAGTAAGGGGAAAATTCCTACAAGCAATAACTCTCTGAATGTACTTCTTGCACACAATTGGTGCCCTTATAAAAGAAAGGGCAACAGGGTCGTTGATTCAAAAATCGAAGAGGCACCACTTTCCGGATTTCGAAGAGGCACCACTTTCCACACGCAACATCAGCTCTTCAGGTACCACAGATAACTTTGCCAAAGATCTCTGACAAAGTTTAGACACATAAATTTTGAATGTCCAGCTACCCTACTATTACCCATAAGGGTAAAGGAACGGCACCACTGCTTGATAACTAGAAAGTCCTAATGTGTGTCAACCTCCATGCTCCGTGGCAAGGCAGACTGGTAAAAATGCCCAACCTTTACTCACATTCGAGAAAACACTCCCAACAAGATTGCTTGCTCAAAAATCAAAGAGACACCGCTCTCCAAATCTCGAAAGCCAGACTCCCAACATGATTACATGCTCAAAAATAGAAAAGGCACCGCCCTCCGAATCTCGAGAGCTAGACTCCCAACAAGATTACTTTCTCAAAAATCGAAGATACACTGCTCTCCGAATCTCAAGAGTCAGACTCCCAACATGATTGCTTTCTCAAAAATCGAAGAGGCACTATTCTCTGAATCTCGAGAGCCAGACTCCCAACATGATTACGTGCTCAAAAATTGAAGAGGCATCGCCCTCCGAAACTCGAGAGCCAAACTCCTAACAGGATTACTTTCTAAAAAATCGAAGAGACACTGCTCTCTGAATCTCAAGAGTCAGACTCCCAACAGGATTGCTTTCTCAAAAATCAAAGAGGAACCATTCTCTGAATCTCGAGAGCTATATCCCAAACAGGATTGCTTGTTCGAAAACCGAAGAGGCACCGCTCTCCGAACTTCGGAAGCCATATTTCCTTGGATAAAGCTTGTCTGCAATCTTCACACGCAACATCAGCTTTCCAGATACCACAGACCACTTTTTCAAAGTGCCCTGACAAAGTTAAAACACGTGAAGCTTGCAGTTCCCACTACATTGCTATAACCAAGAAGGGTAAAGGAATAGCACTACTACTTGTTGTTAGGGAGACTCCTATATATGTCAACCTTCATCCTCCATAGCCAGGCAGACCTGCAAATAAAAAAATAAATGCTCAAAATTTCTTCACATCCGAGAGGGCACTCTCAGCAGAGTCTCTCGAAATACTCAGCTTCTTTTCCTCCCGATAATACTTCTGCAAACAAGCCACACCAGAGCAAGAGTATCTCATATCATCAGGGTTAAAAGCAAGAGTATCACATATCATGCTTTTTCCCTGTCTTTTCTTTTGGCTTTGTTCTTACCTGCAAGACAAGGAGAAAGAGAGCAATCAGTCAGCACTTGGAATCAAGCTTCTAGTCAAGAACTGACTGCCTGTAACCTCTTGCTTGATTACTTACTTGGCATTGCTCTCGAGTACTCATCTTCAACATCTTATGCTTCCACAGAAGATACCACATCTGCCTGAGGAACAGATAGGGCAAGTGAGAAGGATACAAGGAAGCATGTGGAGATAAGCGTAACATAACACGTGCCGATACACCCACTACTTTGTCAACAGCAAAAGTATCAAATATAATCAGGATCGAACGTACTCTAGATTTGATGGACTTGTTTTGACCCTCAAATTCTTGAGTCGACCTTATACTCTGGAGGAAACCAGAAAACCCTCCAGCCCAGTTCAAGAATAAGCATGTGGAAAGTTACTTCTTCAAAAGCAAAAGTATCTCATATCATCTCTTATCCATTTGCTTCTCCTTATCATTGTTGCTGTTTACGATACAAGGAGAAGGAGAACAATCAATCGGAAGCCGAAGTCGAACCTCCGATCCAGGTTGCTTGCTTGGAAGTCTGATTGCTTACCTTGTCTGTTACCTCCTTCGGTAAATCTCCTAGCTCGGCGACTTGGGGGACTCCCACTATAGGGTTTGTATCGCACTTGACCAAGCCCAAAACTACAAGTAAGCTTCAAGTGAAATTGATACATTACCTTGTGCATCTTCATCGGTTAAAGATACCATCCCTGGATAGAGGAAAAGTACTTCCAGAAAAGATGCCACATCTACATATGAGACAGATAAGGCAAGTGAAAATGATACCACACTTCGGTACTTAGAAGTTTCGTGATTACTCAATGGCTTGGATCTTGCAAGTCCCCAACCGATGAACTTTCCTCACTCGGGAACTTAGGGGAGCACTGTTTGTACCATACTTGACCAATCCCGAAACTACTGAGCACCGGTCAACGTTATACCGTCAAGGACCCAGAAAAGTTTACCTCCAACCAGGAGGCCAATCACAGTGCGACACGTGTCGACATCAAAAGCCAATCATAGCGCGACACGTGTCAACATCAGAAGTCAAGAATGAAACTAGAAACTCTCCTCTATAAATAGAGATCATTCTCTCATAATATTTCCTAATGTCATTTGTACTAAATAATTCACTTGTACTCACTAAATGAGAGCTTGAACCTATGTACTTGTGTAAACCCTTCACAATTAATGAGAACTCCTCTACTCCGTGGACGTAGCCAATCTGGGTGAACCACGTACATCTTATGTTTGTTTCCCTGTCTTGATCCATTTGCATACTTATCCACATTAGTGACCGGAGCAATCTAGCGAATGTCACAAACTTAACATTTTCTGTTGTACCAAAGTCCTCACTGATTTTGTGCATCAACAAGAGTAATTGAGCATAGACTGAGGCAATAGACACGAGTCTCAGACAACTAATTCGGGTTCATACTAGAGCAGTCAACCATGGAGGCAATCTATATCTTATGAAGATCGATGGAAAAATATAGAGATATGAAAAAGAATTTGCACATAATCTTTATAAATTTGGAAAAGGCGTATGATAGGGTCCCAAGAGACATTCTTTGGAGGATTCTAGAGAGGAAATGAGTACGAGTAGCATATATCCAAGCTATAAAGGATATGTATGATGAAGCAAGGACTGTCATAAGAACTCATGAAGGACAAACTGAAAGCTTCCCCATAACTATAGAGTCACATCAAAGCTCATCTTTAAGTCCTTACCTTTTTGCATTAGTAATGGATGAGTTAACGGGACATATTCAAAATGATATTCCTTGGTGTATGCTTTTCGCAAACGATATAGTGTTGATAGATGAAACTCATGAAGGAGTAAATGCGAAACTTAACCTTTGGAGAAAAATGTTGGAATCCAAAGGTCTTCACCTAAGTCAGTCAAAGACAGAGTATATGGAGTGCAAGTTTAGTGCAAACAGAGGCTCAAATGAGTTAAGGGTAAGGATAGGATACCAGGGAGCGGCTCGCCTCGTGATTCCTGACTGCTCCGGCTTTTGAGAGAGACGCCCGACTTTTGAGAGAACGGCGTCCGACTTTTGAGAAAGGAACCGACTTTTGAGACGGAGACGCCGCTTTTGAGAAAAGAATCCGGCTTTTGAGAAAGGAGCCCGGCTCTTCGATTTGCGAGAGGGCGTCTCTTCGACTGCTGAGTGATGCCTCTTGATTTCTTCTTCTTATAAGAACGCTCATTTTTGTTCCACAACAAACTTAAGCTCCCCTGTAAACACTCCCTCCTGTAAACACTCACACTTGCACTTCTTTTAATCTTGATCAGTCCGACTCTTCATTCTCAACACCTTCAGAAAATGTCTTGCCCTTCTGACCGTCGCCTTAACTTGAATGTTGGGGAAGATAGTGATATATCTTCTCCAACCAACATTTGGCAGCCATCCTTTATATCCCCGAATGGTCCTCTTACAGTTGGGGATTCCATGATGATGAATGAAACAACCGCATCGGTGGTGGCCAGAAATCTGCTCACTCCTAGAGACACTAGGATACTTTCTAGGCGGTCCGACGAACTAGCTGTCCAGGACTCTATGGCCTACAGCGTCCGATGCGCAGGTTCAGTATCAAACATGGGCCAGCGCCTTCTTGCACGAACCCGTCAGGTGGAGTCGTTGATGGCTGAAGTGGCTAGTCTTCGGCAGGAGGTCAGAGTGCTTAGGCATGAGAACAGGGATTTGCACATGCTTGCAACCAATTACTCAACCAGCATGAAGAGGAAGCTGGATCAGATGCAGGAGTCCGAAGTGCGGATTCAGAGTGATCATCAACGGTTTATGGCGTTACTCCCGAGGTTTGTGTTGCCTTCGTCCTCGGGAGCAGCACCAAGTATTGAGGCTCTGAATGATCCAGCTCTGGCGCTTCGTCTTTCAGGGGCTCCGACGACCTCCGAGGCACCACCAACCAATGACCAATGAACGAAATTAAATTACAAGTTATTGTAAAAAAAAAAAAATTTATGCAATCAAGTCTTTTTTTTTTTTTTTTTTTTTTAATTTTTTTTTTATTTTTATTTATATGAATGTTTATGTTTTTAAGTTTTTTTTTTTTTTTTTTTTTTTTTATATAAATGTAAAAATAAGTAAATCAAAGTAAAAAAAAAAACTAAGTTTAATCTCCTAAGCAAAAATCACTACTAAATAAACACAACAAAATAAAATCAACGTAAAATAAAAAAAATCAACGTAAAATAAATTCACACAAGAGCAAACAAACAATGAAAGAACTAAACAAAGTAAAATAAATTCAGTAAAGAGAAGGGATTAGGAATGCAAATCTGATTGTGGGTGATTCCTAGGCCTCCCTTCATTATTCAAATGCATGGGCTTATCATTGAACGGACGGTGGTACTTGAAATGATCCGACAACGGTCTAAGTTCTAATGACGGTGCCTGAATCATCAAAATTAAAAACAAGTTAGTATAAATTAAAATAAAAAATGGAGAAGATGGCTTACAGTCACATTCAAACTCAATTATAAACACCACGTCTTTGAACGTTTCCGGGACTTTGAACTTGGCCAGGTTTACTATGATGGTTGTGGCTTGTCCCGTGTCATCAAACTCAACTGCTTTGGGCTTGATTGTCTCATGCACAGCCTCTTGGATGTATTCTTGAAATTCTCCGGCCACCTCATTTTCTGGAGTCCCTCTTCTTGGTGTACAAGTTTCTGTGATTGTTTCAACATCATCGGGAACATGATTTTGTGCACCAAAAATTTGGATATCACTTTGCACCTTGGGAAGATCTTCCACAACGTATTTTTCATTCACTTCTTCCTTGGGATTTAAAAACCTGCAAGGAAAAAGGACATTTGGTGGAACGATGTCAGAATGAATTGAACTTAGAACCTCCTCACCTGAGTTGGACGGCATAAAGACTTGAGGGGTTTGCGATAAGAATTCTTCTAAACTGCCCAAGTCGTCATCCTCATCTTCTTCTTGAATTGGCAATTCATCCATGTTCGGGCTCTGTTTGGATGGTTCAGGAACAACATCATCCTCCATATCACTTCCCAAAGTGATGGCTTCATTAATTTCCATTTCTCCCTCTGAATTTGCAAATGTGGAGTTGGAGAGTTCACTTTGATCTTGAATTTGTACCATGAACTCCATAATCTGCCCAATTTGCTTCTCCAACTCATCCACCTTGTTGGCTTTATTTTGCATCTCCATGTTTCGATTTTCTACGTCCTGGGTCAAAGAGGTTAGTAACTTATTCAACATGTCATTATCCGAAGACGTACCTGAATTTGATTGGGGAGATTGTTGTGGTGGATATGACGGTTCATATGGCCACTGATAGAACTCTTCCGATGGTGGCAATTGTTCTTCTTTTTGTGAACCCTGTACTGAAGAAATTAATTCTTCAAGCATTTGATTATAATCCACGGGCATACTTTGATTCGATTGGAATTGTTGTGGGGAATGCTGTGGTGGCTGCATAGATCTTGAATATAACGCGTCTTCTTGCTGCCAATATCCACCTTGTTGGAATTGTTGAGGTTCTCCCCACATGTACTCTGAGTAGTCTCTCCAATCCGAATTGTAAGCGTTGGAAAACATGTTGCCCCTTGATTGGTTATAGCCTTGATATCCCCAAACATCTTCATTTGCAGAAAATTGGGGATATTGATGAGTTTGAAAACCTTGCTCATAGGGCATATCAAATGTAGGGCCACTTGGCATTGTGGTCCGTTCGGCATTATGAGTTAATTGAGCAGTGAGCTGTGCCAATAGATCTTGAATGCTAGTAGAATCCAGGTCTTGCTCCATTTGTAACTAAAATCAAAGAAAGAAAACTAAATCAAATATCAAAAGTAAAAGACATAATAAACCAAAAATAAAATAACATAAAATAAACACAAATAAAATAAAATAAAATAAAATAAAACACAAACAAAAACATAAACAAAGGATTAGCAAATTTGCTAATCCCCGGCAACGGCGCCAAAAATTTGATGCGAAAATAAATTAACGCACAAATTTAAACCCTATTTGTGACAGTTGTAGTATATGGATAAGTAGGGATCGTTCTAGGCCGGGGATTAACTAGGGATGCTAATCAATGTGAAATTAAATTAAAAACGTAAAAACAAAATTTAAAATATTAAACTAGACTCAAAACACTTAAATAGAATAACTCAAAATAAAACTAACAAATAAACTAAAATAAATCAAAAGACTCAAAACAACTCAAGACTTAAGAAAACACAAACTAAAATGACTTCTAATAAATCTAACACTTTAAAATAAAATGGGGGATTGATTTTGATGAAAAGTAAATTAAACTTAAATAAATTACAAAATTGACAAAAACATAAAATTAAGGTAAAATGATAAATGACGGACTGGCTAGAGGATTATTCTCCACACATGCCACATATGCAACCTAAATTGATTTTCAGTTGTTCTTTCAATAAATTGTAAATTCTCAACGCCCCAAGTTAATTAGGTCCGCTTAAATTAACCTTCAGATTTTCCTACTTTTATTAGGTTGGATGATTGCATACGACAACCCAAAACATTCCTTACAAGTTCCCTACATGAATTGCATAATAGAGATACAAGCAAGAATCATTAAGTTTTATGAAAATCATAAGCATTGACGAGGCACTTGTTACTATGAATTGCATGAAACTTATGCCAAGAATTTACCTAACGCGATCGTTTATAAGCGACCTTCACTACTTGTGAATATAAGTTCATAACGATTAGGTGAAATTCACTTATATTCTAGCATCAAATTCATGCATGTAAATTAAGTATGCATCCTTAATCGACATACAAAAATAAGTTATCAATCAAGCAGTTAAGCAAATTAAATCACAACTCAGAAATCACAACTGAAGGTAATCAATTTAAATTACAAATATATACATGGCTTTGAATTAACCTCTAGCCAAAATAAGGGTTTAGTTCCTCATACTTGCAATTAAACAAAAACAATTGATATTAAACATAGAGAAACAAAGTAGAATACACCTAGAATGCTCCAACAACTCCAATGGAATGGCTAGCACAACTCCAAGCACTCCTCCTTCTTTGCAAGCCTTGGAACTAATGGAAATGTGTATGAATGGCTCTCCTCTTTTTCTTGAAGGCTGAATGGTGTTTATATAGAGGTTGAAAATGTCAAGCAATGCAAGGTAATGGACAAGGCACTCACGGCAATGGAAGGATGTGAAGCTGCCAGCTCCATTTTGCATGTGTGTGTGCTGTTTTTGTGCTCTTTCCACCTAGAAATAATCATGCCAAAGCCACTCAAAGCTATAAGTGGGAGACCAACAAGAAATCCACTTCATAGTGGTCCAATTTCATTGCTTTTCTGCTGTCCATTCACTCCCCTTGTTTTATTTCTTTTCTTTTGTTCAATTCCAACTGCAAGTTGTCGTCAGCTAGACCTTCCCTTACTCAAATGACCATAACTTCTTCTAGAAAAATGATATTAACAATCCGCGAAATGTTCTAGAAAATAGACATCTGTAGCTTTCCAAGCATATAAGGCTCATTCTCTAATTCATTCTGAGCTGTTCGCAATTTGCTCCCAAAGTCAGCTGATCTACACAGGCAGTTTAGACGAATTTATTACTTAAAATCACACTTATGCTATTTTTATTTTCTTAGCTAGATAAATTTGATAAAACACAAAAACAAAGTAAATAGCACAAAAATATGAGAAACTAACTAAGAAAAGACGAGAGAATTTGATGTAAAATATATATAAATATGAGCTTATCAAATACCCCCACACTTAACTTTTGCTAGTCCTCGAGCAAAACAAACGAAAACAGAAAAAGTAATAACATGAAAAATTATTGGTTTCCCCCTATGTGACCCTCATAGAACTTCATTCGAGAACACAATCATCAAAAACCATAGCTAACACCAACATGCTAATCCAAATTCATTTTCCTTATTCAAATATTAGCAGTAATCTTTGAAACATCCTTGAAGTGTAGTGTGTGAGATAGCCATGTTAATGCAATTTCAAAATTTTATTTTAAAAAAAAAACAGCATATGCAAACTAGCGACCTTCTCACGGGATTTACACTCAATCACACATGTGTTTAGTTTTAATGTGTTTCGCTCAAAGAAACGAATGTGAAAGTTCTACCATAAGCTTGCATAAAGATCACTTCTCCACAGTCATAATTGCAAAACTTAAATCAAGAGGACTTTTATTGGATGTAATGAGGCTTAGGGATAGGGTTATTGAAACGAAAGAATAGGAAAACACAAGTTCCAAGCTACATTGTAAGCAATTATTTTCTTTAGATTTATAAGAACTCAAGCTCTCCAACGATTCTTCAGACATCTCCAACCACACCCATAAACTGAAACTTTAAAACTTTTTATTTTCTTTGTATACAATCTTTCTTTTTCTTTTCCTTTTCTTTTCTTTTTTTTTTTTTTTTTTTTTTTTTTCAAACAGAAACAAATATGAAAAACCCCCACACTTATTCTTTTGCCAAACACCTTCAAAGTACTTCACAAACATTTCACATAAGACAATCTTGCATTGCTCGCTTGGAAAGGGTAAGGAAAATTATTTCAGGCATAAGGGTAGACATATCTGGTGATAAGAAATAAAAGGCTCACAAATACGGCTCAAAATGGCAATCTAATGATATTATTTTTCTTTGGGAAACAAGGTTATTTGGGCCATGGTGGTAAACCTAATGCCTCTATCATTTTCAAGTTCATGCAATCAATGACAAAAATTTCGAAAGATCGTTATGCAAGTTCTAGAGAAGTATCTCACATAAGTTCATCACACATGAAAAAAATAGGAGTGTATGAAAAATGCATACACTTTCAATAGGCTCAAAAACTCACATAGGATGTATATGGTCACTAAATTCACATATGGAGCTTTAAATCATGCTTTAGTTTCACATCAACAAGGCTATGTGCATTTGGTTTTTCAAAGATGAACAAATATGTACAAACTAACACGAGAATTAGGAATTTCACAAAACACATGTTAACTAAGTTCTTGATGATCATGATTCAAATTTTATCCAATTATATCATTGGGTCGGGAAACTAACAAAAATCTAATTCAAAACAATAAAGAAAACAAGGAAATATTTTTGGATTTTTTAAATTTTCCGATTTTTTTTTTTTTTTTTTTTTTTTTTAAATAAAACAAAACTAACTAAGAAAACAAAGCAATAACATGGAAACAAATGAAACCAGTTCAAAGTCGAAGGTACAAAAAATTTCAATTTGGTCATTTTTATACTCTTTACCCCCACACTTAAACTAGACATTGTCCCCAATGTCAGAAAATATAATAAAATGCAAATAAAAACAAAATAAATAAATATAAAGAAATAAAATAAAGCAATAGGACTGAAAACTTCCCTAATTTGCAGAAAATCAAGCGATGACCCCCCGAGCTAAAATTCTGCAATCAACTTCAAGGGTGGAAATAACCAAAAGTTCCTGCAAAGAAAAGAAATAAGTCAGTTAAGCACACAAGAAAATGTAGAAAAACAAACAAACGAAAAATTGAAAATGAAAATAAAAGATAATAATAAAACTAATAAGTAATCATTGGTCCTGTTTGGTGACTTTCCACAGCTTTGAATTTGAACTGGCCTCGGAACTTCTTAGCAAGGAAAATGAGACTTGATTGGTGGTGTTGTTGAGGCTTCTCGAGCTCTTGGTTTCAACTCAGACTCCTTCTGCCGGGTTGATTGAGTCTGCAGGCTACATTCTTCTCTTTTTGTTCTTCTGCATGGCAGGTAGGCACGAGGAATAGGTGGTGGTCTGCTTCTTTGTTCAATCTGTCCAAGTGCCGACCGATTTCCTTTCTTTCACCCTGACTCGTAGCCAAGAGCAAGGGTAAAGGAAAAGCATGCCATGAGAAATCTTTGCCTCTGACTCTGATGATATGGGATACTTTTGCTTTTGAAGAAGTATCGTTCCACAGGTGTATGCTTGAACTGGGCTGGGGAACTTCTTAGCAAGGAAAATGAGACTTGATCTTGAAGATGAAGCAGCACCTTGTCTCCACATGCTTCAAGTAACATTTTCACTTGCCTTGGCTGTTCTCCAGGCAGATGTGGCGACTTCTTCGGAAGTACATCAGCGGTTGAAGAAGAGCACTCGAGAGCAATGCTAGGTAAGCAATCAGGAAGGATTTCCAGGCAGTCGGTTCTTAGATTGGAAGATTGACACCGAGTGCTGGCTGATTGCCCGCTTTCTCCTTGCCACAAAGACAAGGACAAGGACAGGAAGAAAGCGTGATATGAGATACTCTTGCTTTCAACCTTCATGATATGAAATACTCTAGCTCTAGATGACTTATTTGGAAAGGTATCCCAAGGAATGAGAAACACAGAGAAACTCGAGAGGGTTTGATGGAAAGGCATTTTCGGAGATGAAAAAAAATTCGGAGATGAAGAAGTGCTGAGAGAGTTTGCCTTTGCAATGGATGCGAAGGTAGACGTTTATAGGTCTTTTCTTCACAACCGAAACTATTATTTTACCCCTGTCGGCAGCCGGTGGAAGGATGAACAGTACAGATCACGCGCTTTCTGAAAAAGCCACCCGTGATTTGCGCAAAGCTGACAGCGCGCGTGACGAGTGACGACAAAATTGGAAAAATCAGGGAGCGGCTCGTGGTTTCTGAGCAATCCCGACTTTTGAGAAAGGAATTGCATGTGACACGTCTGGACAAATCAGGGAGCGGCTCGCCTCGTGATTCCTGACTGCTCCGGCTTTTGAGAGAGACGCCCGACTTTTGAGAGAACGGCGTCCGACTTTTGAGAAAGGAACCGACTTTTGAGACGGAGACGCCGCTTTTGAGAAAAGAATCCGGCTTTTGAGAAAGGAGCCCGGCTCTTCGATTTGCGAGAGGGCGTCTCTTCGACTGCTGAGTGATGCCTCTTGATTTCTTCTTCTTATAAGAACGCTCATTTTTGTTCCACAACAAACTTAAGCTCCCCTGTAAACACTCCCTCCTGTAAACACTCACACTTGCACTTCTTTTAATCTTGATCAGTCCGACTCTTCATTCTCAACACCTTCAGAAAATGTCTTGCCCTTCTGACCGTCGCCTTAACTTGAATGTTGGGGAAGATAGTGATATATCTTCTCCAACCAACATTTGGCAGCCATCCTTTATATCCCCGAATGGTCCTCTTACAGTTGGGGATTCCATGATGATGAATGAAACAACCGCATCGGTGGTGGCCAGAAATCTGCTCACTCCTAGAGACACTAGGATACTTTCTAGGCGGTCCGACGAACTAGCTGTCCAGGACTCTATGGCCTACAGCGTCCGATGCGCAGGTTCAGTATCAAACATGGGCCAGCGCCTTCTTGCACGAACCCGTCAGGTGGAGTCGTTGATGGCTGAAGTGGCTAGTCTTCGGCAGGAGGTCAGAGTGCTTAGGCATGAGAACAGGGATTTGCACATGCTTGCAACCAATTACTCAACCAGCATGAAGAGGAAGCTGGATCAGATGCAGGAGTCCGAAGTGCGGATTCAGAGTGATCATCAACGGTTTATGGCGTTACTCCCGAGGTTTGTGTTGCCTTCGTCCTCGGGAGCAGCACCAAGTATTGAGGCTCTGAATGATCCAGCTCTGGCGCTTCGTCTTTCAGGGGCTCCGACGACCTCCGAGGCACCACCAACCAATGACCAATGAACGAAATTAAATTACAAGTTATTGTAAAAAAAAAAAAATTTATGCAATCAAGTCTTTTTTTTTTTTTTTTTTTTTTAATTTTTTTTTTATTTTTATTTATATGAATGTTTATGTTTTTAAGTTTTTTTTTTTTTTTTTTTTTTTTTATATAAATGTAAAAATAAGTAAATCAAAGTAAAAAAAAAAACTAAGTTTAATCTCCTAAGCAAAAATCACTACTAAATAAACACAACAAAATAAAATCAACGTAAAATAAAAAAAATCAACGTAAAATAAATTCACACAAGAGCAAACAAACAATGAAAGAACTAAACAAAGTAAAATAAATTCAGTAAAGAGAAGGGATTAGGAATGCAAATCTGATTGTGGGTGATTCCTAGGCCTCCCTTCATTATTCAAATGCATGGGCTTATCATTGAACGGACGGTGGTACTTGAAATGATCCGACAACGGTCTAAGTTCTAATGACGGTGCCTGAATCATCAAAATTAAAAACAAGTTAGTATAAATTAAAATAAAAAATGGAGAAGATGGCTTACAGTCACATTCAAACTCAATTATAAACACCACGTCTTTGAACGTTTCCGGGACTTTGAACTTGGCCAGGTTTACTATGATGGTTGTGGCTTGTCCCGTGTCATCAAACTCAACTGCTTTGGGCTTGATTGTCTCATGCACAGCCTCTTGGATGTATTCTTGAAATTCTCCGGCCACCTCATTTTCTGGAGTCCCTCTTCTTGGTGTACAAGTTTCTGTGATTGTTTCAACATCATCGGGAACATGATTTTGTGCACCAAAAATTTGGATATCACTTTGCACCTTGGGAAGATCTTCCACAACGTATTTTTCATTCACTTCTTCCTTGGGATTTAAAAACCTGCAAGGAAAAAGGACATTTGGTGGAACGATGTCAGAATGAATTGAACTTAGAACCTCCTCACCTGAGTTGGACGGCATAAAGACTTGAGGGGTTTGCGATAAGAATTCTTCTAAACTGCCCAAGTCGTCATCCTCATCTTCTTCTTGAATTGGCAATTCATCCATGTTCGGGCTCTGTTTGGATGGTTCAGGAACAACATCATCCTCCATATCACTTCCCAAAGTGATGGCTTCATTAATTTCCATTTCTCCCTCTGAATTTGCAAATGTGGAGTTGGAGAGTTCACTTTGATCTTGAATTTGTACCATGAACTCCATAATCTGCCCAATTTGCTTCTCCAACTCATCCACCTTGTTGGCTTTATTTTGCATCTCCATGTTTCGATTTTCTACGTCCTGGGTCAAAGAGGTTAGTAACTTATTCAACATGTCATTATCCGAAGACGTACCTGAATTTGATTGGGGAGATTGTTGTGGTGGATATGACGGTTCATATGGCCACTGATAGAACTCTTCCGATGGTGGCAATTGTTCTTCTTTTTGTGAACCCTGTACTGAAGAAATTAATTCTTCAAGCATTTGATTATAATCCACGGGCATACTTTGATTCGATTGGAATTGTTGTGGGGAATGCTGTGGTGGCTGCATAGATCTTGAATATAACGCGTCTTCTTGCTGCCAATATCCACCTTGTTGGAATTGTTGAGGTTCTCCCCACATGTACTCTGAGTAGTCTCTCCAATCCGAATTGTAAGCGTTGGAAAACATGTTGCCCCTTGATTGGTTATAGCCTTGATATCCCCAAACATCTTCATTTGCAGAAAATTGGGGATATTGATGAGTTTGAAAACCTTGCTCATAGGGCATATCAAATGTAGGGCCACTTGGCATTGTGGTCCGTTCGGCATTATGAGTTAATTGAGCAGTGAGCTGTGCCAATAGATCTTGAATGCTAGTAGAATCCAGGTCTTGCTCCATTTGTAACTAAAATCAAAGAAAGAAAACTAAATCAAATATCAAAAGTAAAAGACATAATAAACCAAAAATAAAATAACATAAAATAAACACAAATAAAATAAAATAAAATAAAATAAAACACAAACAAAAACATAAACAAAGGATTAGCAAATTTGCTAATCCCCGGCAACGGCGCCAAAAATTTGATGCGAAAATAAATTAACGCACAAATTTAAACCCTATTTGTGACAGTTGTAGTATATGGATAAGTAGGGATCGTTCTAGGCCGGGGATTAACTAGGGATGCTAATCAATGTGAAATTAAATTAAAAACGTAAAAACAAAATTTAAAATATTAAACTAGACTCAAAACACTTAAATAGAATAACTCAAAATAAAACTAACAAATAAACTAAAATAAATCAAAAGACTCAAAACAACTCAAGACTTAAGAAAACACAAACTAAAATGACTTCTAATAAATCTAACACTTTAAAATAAAATGGGGGATTGATTTTGATGAAAAGTAAATTAAACTTAAATAAATTACAAAATTGACAAAAACATAAAATTAAGGTAAAATGATAAATGACGGACTGGCTAGAGGATTATTCTCCACACATGCCACATATGCAACCTAAATTGATTTTCAGTTGTTCTTTCAATAAATTGTAAATTCTCAACGCCCCAAGTTAATTAGGTCCGCTTAAATTAACCTTCAGATTTTCCTACTTTTATTAGGTTGGATGATTGCATACGACAACCCAAAACATTCCTTACAAGTTCCCTACATGAATTGCATAATAGAGATACAAGCAAGAATCATTAAGTTTTATGAAAATCATAAGCATTGACGAGGCACTTGTTACTATGAATTGCATGAAACTTATGCCAAGAATTTACCTAACGCGATCGTTTATAAGCGACCTTCACTACTTGTGAATATAAGTTCATAACGATTAGGTGAAATTCACTTATATTCTAGCATCAAATTCATGCATGTAAATTAAGTATGCATCCTTAATCGACATACAAAAATAAGTTATCAATCAAGCAGTTAAGCAAATTAAATCACAACTCAGAAATCACAACTGAAGGTAATCAATTTAAATTACAAATATATACATGGCTTTGAATTAACCTCTAGCCAAAATAAGGGTTTAGTTCCTCATACTTGCAATTAAACAAAAACAATTGATATTAAACATAGAGAAACAAAGTAGAATACACCTAGAATGCTCCAACAACTCCAATGGAATGGCTAGCACAACTCCAAGCACTCCTCCTTCTTTGCAAGCCTTGGAACTAATGGAAATGTGTATGAATGGCTCTCCTCTTTTTCTTGAAGGCTGAATGGTGTTTATATAGAGGTTGAAAATGTCAAGCAATGCAAGGTAATGGACAAGGCACTCACGGCAATGGAAGGATGTGAAGCTGCCAGCTCCATTTTGCATGTGTGTGTGCTGTTTTTGTGCTCTTTCCACCTAGAAATAATCATGCCAAAGCCACTCAAAGCTATAAGTGGGAGACCAACAAGAAATCCACTTCATAGTGGTCCAATTTCATTGCTTTTCTGCTGTCCATTCACTCCCCTTGTTTTATTTCTTTTCTTTTGTTCAATTCCAACTGCAAGTTGTCGTCAGCTAGACCTTCCCTTACTCAAATGACCATAACTTCTTCTAGAAAAATGATATTAACAATCCGCGAAATGTTCTAGAAAATAGACATCTGTAGCTTTCCAAGCATATAAGGCTCATTCTCTAATTCATTCTGAGCTGTTCGCAATTTGCTCCCAAAGTCAGCTGATCTACACAGGCAGTTTAGACGAATTTATTACTTAAAATCACACTTATGCTATTTTTATTTTCTTAGCTAGATAAATTTGATAAAACACAAAAACAAAGTAAATAGCACAAAAATATGAGAAACTAACTAAGAAAAGACGAGAGAATTTGATGTAAAATATATATAAATATGAGCTTATCAATATCTGAGGTAAAGTAGGAGTAACCAAAATTGAAGGAAAGACGAGAGAAAATCGGTTATGGTGGTTTGGACATGTGAAACGAAAGCCTACTGACGCTCTGGTTAAAAGATGTGATTATGGGGACAGAGGTTCAGGGTCGAAGGGGTAGAGGAAGACTTAGGAAGATTTTGGAAGAGACTCTAAGAAAAGACTTAGAGTACTTGGATCTAACGGAAGACGTGACATGAAACCGAGTGCAATGACATTCTAGGATTTATATATCTGACTCCACTTAGTGGGAAAATGCTTTGTTGTTGTTGTTGTATTTATTTTAAAGGAAAACTAATGAAAATGGCTTCAAAACTTTAAATATTAACCAAAAACCATCTATTACGAAAAGCTCCCGGTACTGTTCACTTTAACGAAAAACCACATTTTTACACTAAAAATTCAATCCTTGTACTATTCACTTTATCCTTTATTTTGCCCTTATCGTTAAGACTCAAAGTTTTCAAACAATTTTCTTTAGTTTTCTTTTATTTAATGGTAAGGACATGAGAGAAAGAGAGAAAAATAAAAAAATAAAAAAACCCTAACTAAAAGCGCGTGAGCACACCAACCCCTTTACTTCTCTCTACCTGTCATCTCCAACATTTGCGGCACACCATCAGAGGAAATTACAGCCAGCTTGAAAACGAACGCGAAAGGCATACAATGACTGGGCAAGTCAGTCCTATGGAGTTTGCAGCTGAATCATGATCCATCTTTTTCTCCTTGTGTGGTTTCCACCATTTATGTCGATGCTGTGTCTTGGTTTCCATCACAAATAAAGTAAAAAGTGGAACAAGTTAAGGAGGAAGAGATTTACATATGTGCAAATATATTGGAACATTATAATTTAGTTATGATCATTTTGCAAATATATTGGAATCTACAAATGTCAGTTGTGATCATTTTGCAAGAAATTGATAATTTAGTTGTTCTTGTCTGTGTTTTGGAGGGAAAAAATGAGTGGAAAGGTTTGGGAATTCCAATAGTTAACGAAAATAAAAATAGCTGCTTATGAAATTGTAAGAGACATTATTTATGAAACTAGATAAAAAAAATATACTATTTAGGAAACTGTATCAATTACTATACATTATTTATGAAACAAGACAAGAACTAGACACTATTTATAAAACATGACTAAGAACTAGACACTACATATGAAAGTGGGCCAATAACTATACACTATTTATGAAATTATACCAATTTCTATAACTATTTATGAAATAGGACCCAATAACTAGGCACTATTTATGAAAGTGAACCAAGAACTAAGTACTATTTATGAATCTGGACCAATAAATAATGTAGTACCGTTCAATTTTATAAATAGTACAGTACTGTTCAATTTCATAAATAATATTCAGTTTCATAAATAGTGTTTAATTTCATAAATAGTGAACTATTGTTAAGTTTTATAAACAGTGTAGTACTGTTCAGACACAAAACCCACGCGTCTGTTTTTTTTTAATATTAAAATTATGTCTTTTTCATTAAAATTTAAATTCTTTTGTCCTCTTTATTAAAATTTAAAGATTTTTCATTAAAATTTAAGTTTTTTTATTAAATAAAATTGTAGCATAGTTTTTTCTTAAAATAAACTTAGTCCAAGCCTTTTCTATGAAAACTTCTTTATTTTAATGCATTATCCTTATTTTAGCATTTATCTTTAACCTTTTTAATTACTACTAGTATCTGCCTACACACGTTGTGTTTATGAACATATTTTTTTAGAAAATAAGAAGAAAATAAGAAGGAAAGAGGGAGAGAGAAAACGTGGGGGAGTGGGAGGTTTTTTTTTTTGTTTTTTTTTTAATATTAAAGGTATTTTAACATCATCTGTAGATGAGACTTCAATGAAAAAACAGTAAAATTTGAACATTTGAAATTACATTTTTGCCCATCATTTTTTTTTTGTGTGATAGAAGATTAATTTATCTTTTCACCCTCTTTTAGTTGACAAAGAGAGTTTTATTAATTAGTAAGGATTTGAATCTCAATCGTCCATTCCCTCTCCTCTCTGCTTTCCCGTCTCTGTCATTTGAGCAAAATCTCAAATTTAGAATTCCAAATTCTAAGACAAATTCATCTAAATTGGGATGGGTGAATTCACGTGACGGGGTGAAGTTAGGCGTGGGCACGGGCCCGGCCGGGTCCATTTTTGGAGGGACCGGACCGGATCTGTGGATAGCAATTTGTAATATAGGAACCGAACCTAATCTGGCCCGGTTGAAACGGGCCGGGTCCACGGGCTCAATTCAACATTTGCACAGGTTTGCACAGATTCAATTCAACATTTGCACACGTTTTGCACAGATCACATCCAATCACCAATCCAGTGCAGATTCAGCTCAAACACAAAACTGGAAGCATAAAGGACCTCGTCTCATCCCAACCGTCAACTGCGTCATCCCAACACAGACTCGGTTCTCATCGTCGCCTTTCTCAAATTCATCCTCAAATCGCTCCAAGACCTCATCTCGGCCAAGCCCGACCCGACCCAAACCCGCTCTCAGAATTCGCCCTCCCAGATCCTCCACTCGTTCCATCACGTCCAAAACCTCTCGATCGAGCTCTCGTCTGGCGATCTTCGGTTCGGGAAAGAGCGAAAACCAGCGAAGGTGCATTATCGGAGACAAATGCGTCCGGAGAGATGGGGGGAGAAAAAGACTATGGGAGAGAAAGAGAGATCGAGAGGGAGGAGATTGAGAATCAGAGATTGAGATTGGGGTTTGAGATCACAAGGGAGAAGATCGAGATTGAGGTCTGAGAGTGAGAATAAGAGAGAGAATGTGAGGAGAGAGTTGAGTGGCGACTCGGGATAAAGAGAGGGTGAGGGCTTCAGTGTGAATTGGGCCTGAGAGTGAGAACAAGAGAGAGTTTGTAAATGGGTAATAATAGAGGGTAGATCACAAATGCAATGAACGGTCCAGGTCGGGGGCCCTTTTTTTCTAATTTTTGGAACCGACCCGCCCTGTTATTTTTAAGAAACCGGCCCAGCTCGCCCTGTTTTGTATTTTTTATTTTTGGACCCGTCCTGTAACCACCTCGAAACGCAAAGAACCGGCCCGCCCCGCGGGTCCAGGAACCGTTTGCCCACCCCTAGGTGAAGTCGCTCGACACCGTGAGTTTGTTCACTAAAACACAAATGAGTTTGTTCCTCAATGGAGATTAGAGAAGAAAGTTCATCATTTTTCCAGAAAATCACTTTTCAGCAAAATCGAATGAAAAGATGATTGCTTTTTTTGAAAACCCAGCTATCCCCCTTACTACGAGTTCTACTTCTATTGTTGTTATTCATCAGTGCAAAACCCGTTTGATTTTCTAATTTCCCCATGAAGTCTACAGCATACCTAAAACTTTTGGGAGAGAGAAAAAAAAAATAATCAGATTTTGGTTTTTTTTTCATGCTTACAGTTCAAGGTTTGGTTTTAACTTTTGGGTCAGAAATTTATATCTTGGGTTTACTGGAGAAGTCTTCCATGGAGTTTCTGCAACTTTGCAGACTGGAATTTGGATGAACAGCTATATGTTTCTTGATTAATCGGGCAAGGGGAGAGGGCGATGATCAGAGAGAGAAAACAAAAAATTTAATTGCAAATTCTTTTTATTTTTATTGTTTTAATGTGGGGTTGAAGATGCAGCTAGCAAATGTGGGGGTAAATGTGGAAAGTGGTTGCCAAGTTGTGTTCTCACTCCTCTCAATGACATACTTAAAAAATAATAATATAACCATGGTTATGTTAGGCCATCTCCAACCGAGGGCTGGCCAAAGGCTCGTTTTAGCCATCTGGCCCTCGAAGATATTAATATTTTAATGAACAATACATGATCATATTTGCCTCCGTCTCCAACCGAGGGCCAAAGGGTCATAGGGCCATAGGGCTCGTTTTAGTCATGTCACAAAAAACTGTCTCCAACCAAGGACCAAATGGTCAAACATAATTTATTATTTAAATTTAAAAACTACAACAACTTAAATTCAAAAACTACAACTTATATTTAAAAACTACAACTTATATTTAAAAACGACGAATTAAATTAAAAACTACAAATTAAATTTAAAAACAACATTAACTTGAATTTAAAAACTACAACAACTTAAATTCAAATCCAATGGCTAAGTGACGTCAGCTAGCCGTTGGATTTGAATTTTTTTTTGCAATAAATAGGGTGGATATTGGGCTATAATTCACACAACTTTGAATTCAATCTATTTCAATTCAATCTCTTTCAATTCAAGTTTGCAATGAATTCTAACTTTGGATCCTCTTCGGATTCCAACTGGGGGTCGTCATCCAATTCTAAAAGAGAAGCACAATGGGCGCAAATAAGACAAGAAGATGAAGAGTCTGATGAAGAAGTTCAAGTAAGGCGCAACAAACAAAACATAGCAGCAACCATGGCTGTGGCCAGGGTGTGTCAGCCAACTGAGGAACAACCTCAATAGGGTGGCTCTGTTGCTGGTCGCTCTTACAAACCACGAAACAGAACGATGACGCATGCCAATCTAATGAACAACTACTTCAACCCCAACTCGGTGTACACATATGAGGATTTCAGACGTCGCTTCAGGATGAGGCGTCATGTCTTCGAGCGTTTACTTCGTGATGTCCAGCAAGTCAATCCATACTTTTGACAGCAGCAGGACAGAGAAAGCCGCCCTGATTTCTCACCTTATTAGAAGGTTATTGTTGCACTCCGAATGATGGCCTATGGATCCCCAGCTGATTCGATGGATGAAACCCATGGTATGTCTGAGTCTACATGCCTTGATACTCTTAAACAATTTTGTGACACAATTGTTCAGGTTTACAAAGACGAGTACCTCCGTGAGCCAAATCAAGAAGATCTGAATCACCTCATTCGCAAGCTGAAGACCGTGGGTTTCCGAGCATGATAAGATCATTAGACTGCATGCATTGAGATTGGAAGAACTGTCCCACCGGATGGCAAGGAGGCTTTAGCGGAAGGTCGAGAAAGCCAATTGTTGTGTTAGAGACGGTTGTCTCATATGACACATGGATATGGCATGCTTTCTTTGGAGTCCCTAGATCCTAAAATGACATTACAGTTCTTGGGCGTTCACCCCTCTTCAATAACTTAACAAAAGTAAAAGCACCTCAACTTGTGAAATAGAAGTTATAGGAAAAAAATTAGAATTTAAAATAAAATAAAACAAATTTTGTGAATAGAAGTTATAGAAAAAAATGGAATTTAAAAAAAAATATGAAACAAATTTTTTTAAATAAAAGTTATAGGAAAAAAATAGAATTTTAAAAATTATGAAAAATAGAATTTATAGGAAAAATTTTGTAAATAAAAAATAATAATAAAACTGTAAAAAAAAATTTAAATGCAACGGCTAGCTGACGTCAACTAGTTGTTGCTTTTGAATTTTTTTTCTTAAGCATTCATGTTGGTTATAACCGACAGGAAATATGATTTTTCTGGCCAGCCCTCTCCGATTCCGTGGGGCCCTCTCAAATTCCACAACCATCTAGCCTAGCCCTCGGTTGGAGACGGTTTTTGGGCTATTTTCGGCCCTCTAGACCCTTCGGTTAGAGATGACCTTAGTGAATGTCAAACTTTGAGTTGGCTGTGAGTATACACTATAGTTTATAAAAAATATATATATATATATTTTTTTACTCACCATTATATTATAGTGTATGTTTACGATACACCTAATCAATTAACACATATCTTTTCATCTAATTCTAGTTAATTCTCATATTAAATGTCACTCTTTTAATTTAAAAAATAATACTTAATTAAGATTAAGTGAAATGATGCGTATCAATTAAAAAAAATGCTCCCTTTGCTTTTCCTTGGACTATTTCATCAATTAATTAAATGGTACACCACAAGTTTTGTCACTATGTTTTGACTCAATATCACACAGATTTTTCAATGTTTTTTTTCTTTTTTTGTGAACAGGATATTGCGTTATACGGGCAAAGATGCCAAGGTTTTACAGAGAGGCCTACCCTGAGGCAAACAGCCAACTACAGCTACTAAATCGAGTAGTGCAAGGAGGTACATGATTCCACGACGCCACATCTAATGCTAAAAGCGTCACTCCTCACACTACCATTTGAAACTTAAGGGGTGCAGGGAAGGCCATCATTACACAAAACATGAACAAGGGAAGATGGGGGTCTATTGACCTAAATATAATCACATACTTCCCTACATCGCCGCTACGCCAAAAGTTTCGTTGCTGTGTTGGCCAATCTTGGAGCCCAAGACCAGCGGCAGTCATGAAAAGCCTCCCCCAATCTTTTGCTCTTCACTAGAATGGGAAAAGCTTCCTAACTGACCATTGTTACCGTATCCCGGAGGCAAGAAACTGATTCCAAGGAGTCAGACTCAACGATTACAGAATTCCAACCCATATGGATCCCCAGCTTACATCCGTGCATGATAGCCATTGCTACACTTGTAGCCTTCACGCCATATCTGCTCGCAGCCAAGAAACTTCCTTCTTCATCCCGTGCCACAACTCCTACAAAACCCGAGCCCATACTTGCCATGTAGCTAGCATCCACTTTAATCTTTATAAAGCCCGGACTCGGTGGAGTCCATCTGACAATATTGTCCATTCCTGAAGAGATGTGCAGCGGCCTAGTGACCGGTAGAGATGTAGCCTCTTTGAAAGCTCTAGTCGAATGGGAAATAGTAGCAATTACCTGCCTTGGGTTGATTGGTTGTTAGTTGAACTGGAAGTAGCATCTCAATTTCCATATATGCCACCATGTGCAGGCAATATATGACAGCAGATTACTCTTCACTCTCTTCGAACCATTGGCTAAAGCAAATATATAAAGCAGCTAGTTTGCCCAAGTTGTGATTTCCACTCGGCAGTCATAAAACTTCCCTCCACATATAATTACACGTGACATAGCACCTGTGTTACGAACATAATGAAAAAAATTTCCATTCTAAGAAATGATTTAGGTCATGGGATTTGAGTCTATCAAAATTTTTATGGGTTTGTGTTATCCACACACTCATTTTTATTTCTCGCAGACCTTTTTTAATTGAACTTTAAAAAAATTGATTTTTATACTTATTTTTTTACCCTATATGCACTAATGTAAGTAATTACGTCTAGCTTGATTCCTCTAATATTTATTCAATGAGGAAGGGAATACAAGACATGAAAAAGATCCACCGTCATAGAGAGGTCCGATTAGATGCGATCATGACATTCGGGTATGTCATTAGTCACGAGTGATGAACCCATGGGTTGCTCCAAATATTGTCCTATTTTTAGCCCATTTATTAAAATTTAACTAAAACAATTGTCAGGATACATCCTAAGGTAAATTCACGCTTCGAACTAGCTTAAATGATCCAATTAAGCACTCATTTTATTTAAATTAAAGTAAAGAAACATCACAAAAACACCATTGCTAAAGCAACAATAATCTCAAATATTTATGCCTTCTTTTGACCAAGGAACATATTAGTAAGAACAGTGTTGGTCTCCAACGATGCCCTCAGAAGCTTGAATCCCTAAAACACAAACAAAAATGTTGGGTGTATATAAACTTATCAGCACTTAGAAGAGCCAAATATAATTACTTCCAAAAGAACAAAATAAGACATCATGATTCGGGAAAAGTAAAAAGAAAGAAAATGTAGGAATTGAGACCTCCTCCATGCCAAGATTAACCACCTTCGCTTCAAGAGCACCGACTTCCTTAATATTGAACCTGTTAAGCACAGCAATACTGGAAATATTAGACATAGGCCTCACCTCTAAATTGTCCATGATCATTTAAGTCACAACACCCTTCACAAACCCTCCCTCACTAGCCGAGATGGTTGCTGCATTAGTAGTACGTGCCTGCGGAGTAACATATGTCACCGAAGTAGAGATACTATAACATTTGCAACCTGAACATATTATTCCAGACACATCAGAGATACGGTAATTGCAACCAGTACAAACGAAAAACTGTTTATTACTGGAGTCGTTGTTGGTCAGCAATGAAGGATATTAGCACCAGCAATTGTGGACTTGGGTTTGAGCAAGATGTCCTTGTTAAGATTGTGTTGCAATTATGTGTCGCTAAGATTTTCAACACTCTCATAGAGTTGGCCTAAGCAACCAACCATGCCATTCTTCGAGAGGAGCCTAACAACAGTGCCAACGGGTAAAGAAAGAAGAGTGAAAAGAAAATCTACAACTTCCTTTGTCGCTTCAGCAAACAGAACCTTGCGACCCCTTGAACTCACACTGGTGGCATTGGTGGTTGCCATTGACGCATTATTGAGGACGGTGGAGGAGCACCTCAATTTGTAGGCTTTGAAAACCATTTCAAATTCATGCATGCACGGCTTTTTCAGAACGAAAGTGTTAATGAAACGGAAGAAGGCAGAGTGTTAACTAATAAATGGCCCATTTGTTTTGACCAGAAGATTCAGAACTGAAGGATCTTGATTCATGAACCAAGAAGACAGAGGGTTACCAAATTAATTCCTTGTTCGCCTCCCCGTTCTATATGATACTTGTGTTAATTAACTAGAAAGCTTTTTTTTATTTTTTTATTTTTTAATTTTATGTAGAGTAGATTGGTTCAAAGTCCAAAATTCTCTTTGATGCAGATATGTCTTCTGCTGAGTCTGAAAAAAGCTCAATAAATTGTCCTACGACCGCAAGACTTATTCCAATTTGGGCGATTAACCATAACTACTCGACATGTATGCATGAAACTTAGGGCTGCGGCGCAGTTTGGGTTAGCTCAGTTTTGGGTCTAAAGTATAAACAAATTACACTTTTGAGTTGCTTAAATTCTAAACCACAACCGAATTATAATGGCTTAAAACTGATGTAATCAGTTCATTAATGTTGCGGTTTGGTTGGATTCAATTTGCAGTTTAACATGCATCTACTACCAAATAAAATTTAGAGCTATGCCAAAGTAATTATTAGAAATATTAGTACCAAAATGTAAATACATTTAGGTACATACATTTTGGTACTAATATTTAGGTACATATATTTTTGGTATTGACATTTAGGTACGTACATTTTGGGTACGTACATTTTCGTAAATACTTTTCAGTATTAACATTTAGGTACATTAATTCAATATAATACATTTCGGTACATACATTTAGGTTCATTATAATATATTTCGGTACAATCATGTCGGTACAAATATTTCAGTACAAAAAAGTCAATTTTATATATTTTGGCACAATCATTTTTGTACACTTATGCATTTATATATTTTTGTATCACAAATTTCTTTTAATATTTTCTCATTTACATTCATTTCTAATTAAAAAAAACTAAATATGAGCATATTAATAAAATTAAAATTTAATATGGAGAGATTAAATAAAAATACACATTAAATAACAAAAATTGAATGTAAATTTTGATAAAAGTACACTCAAGGGATTAAATTGAATATTTAATCTAGCACCATATTTTTTTTAAATTTTAATCTTTTGCAAGGACTAATGTTCAAAAACCCCTTTATAAAAAGTGGTGTTAGGTCGATAATTTCCTATGTAGAGTGCCCCGCAAGTTGTGTCACAGCCCGTCCCGGAAGTACCTTTGACGGGAACGTGAAATGACTATTTTACCCTTGGCGGGTACTAAGGTACGTGTATATGTGACATTAATTTGGTTCATATATTAATCAATTGGGAGAATTGTATAATAGTAATATTGAAAGGATAATTTTGTTTGTTGGTTAGGGATTTCTAAATGGAGGGTGGGGATTGATTTTGGACTAAAGCTCACTCTCTCTCTAACCCGTAACCCTCTCTCTCCTTCCCTGTCTCCACCCCGACACCCTCTCTCTCTCTAGACACCCATCGTACGGCACACCCAACACCACCCCAAAACTTCACGGATCGACGAACTTAGGACCACCTTTGGACTCCTGAGGACACCACGAGTACGTTGGTACCATTTTCAGGTAACATCTCCTTCGAAAACCCTAGTTTCTAAAGTCCCCGTGATGGTGCACTGTTCATGCACACGTAAATTCTTATGTTTTTGAGAATTTGAAGCTTGTAGGAAGCTTGGTGAAGTCCTAAGGAAGCTCGGAGTGCTTCATTTGGAAGAATTGGACGTCGGGATCACCTGGTTCGAGTTTGGCCGATTTCTTGGATTTTTGGAAGGTACGATCCCGTGGTTTTTAGTGTTTAAAACTAGTCCAACGTGATAGTACTCATCTAGGGCTTCATTTTGGTATAAAATTCGAGAAATTTGGATGAAAATCGAGTGAGAATAGTGAAGTAGAAGTTTTTCCCAGTTTTCCGGTGACCGGAGTCCGGCGAGGGTAGGTCGGAGAAGACAGCGGCATATTCCGTTAAAGTTAACGGAATATGCTAACGATGTTAGTTAATTCTAACGGTAACCGTTAGCTTTTGACGGAATATTCCGAGGAATATTCCTGACGCCGTCCGTGTCTTCCGTCAGGGCACCTGCGCGTGGGCCGCGCGTAGGGCCGTGGCCTATTCGGCGCGTGGGGGCGCGTGAGACCTCGAAAAATTATTCTAAAAATTATGAGACGTCCGTGACGTCGAGTAGGTCGATGTGGTATATTCATATACCCAAATTGAGCATCGTATGAGAAGTTATTTCGAAATGTTGGTGATGTGCTTAAAAATAATGTTATTTTAGTTATTTCTCATATAGGTGACGAGTATCCCGAGGACGAGCGTATCCAGGGACGTCGCGGGGGTTACGACCCATCGACATACCAGTGAGTGGGCAGTTTTGTTTTCGTATTACCTATATACTATTGTTTTCCCAGAAAATGCTTTTATATGAGAAAATGAATTTAAATTGCCATGCATGAAAATATTGAATATTTGATTGATAATGGATATATGATGCATACATGTTGCATGGTGCTGTGGAGGCGCAGGTAAGTCAAGTGAGTCATTATTCATTGAATTATTGATGTTGAAACGTTTAAGCTCATAACCTGCACCCTAGGTGTTAGTGCTTATATTTATTCACCACACCGCACGCTCGTCTTGGATCCAAGTAGGTGGATGTCGTACAGACCCTGTGAGGGTTCCGACATGCCGGTCGTACAGACCATTAGAGGGGTTCCGACTGGTGGGTGACTTTAGATTATGTGCACAGTTGATTGATATGAGAAGCACTAGAGCGTAATTATACACCTGTCATCGTACAGACTACCTTATGTAGTTCCGAGTGACGTGCAGAGTTAGACCGTACAGGTCACCGAGGTGACTCCGGTTGGCGAGGATGTTGAGCTTTATAATCAACCATACAGGACCACTTTAGGGTCTCCGGTTGACTTATTTTCACCTGATTTATATTGATGCATTCATATTATACTTTGGCATATCTTGGCATGGCATATTCTTTCTTAAAGCGTTGAAGGATTGTGATTTGAGTTTTGATGATATATATATATATATGTTTATTTACTATTTTCTGGGAAAGTATACAGGTTTTACAGTGAGGGGATAGAAATGATTTTAATGAAATGTTTTTGGAAAAATCTTGATTTTACTGACCCACTCATTTTGTTTTGCGCCCCTCCAGGTTCTAGTTAGTGGTTGGTGGCTCTCGAGGTCTTTTCCGGCATTCTGACAGACTCTTGACATGTAGGACTCACCCGAGGGTGAAGTAACTTTATTTTAGTCCTACTTGACTGCACTAAAACCTATACTCTGAATTTGTGTATTACTCTAGTAGGTTGTTCATCTAGAGATTGGTTTAAATTCCTTCGTATTCTATATTATCATGCTTCCGTGTCGCATTGTTGGTTACGTCACGCTCACGTGACGGCCAGCACGTCTTGATCCTCTGGATCGGGGTGTGTCAGTTTGGTATCAGAGCTTAGGTTGCAGTCCTGTATAATTGTTAATGCTCTAATGATCTTTTGATGTTTCTGTCAGAATTATGTCGCCTCGTAGAGAGCGTAGGGAGTCCCGCCGTGCTCCTGAACCTAACTTCCCTGACATAGCTCAGTTAGGGGAAGCGATTGCCCAGGCTTTTCAGAATGCAATTCGTCCTCCTCCCCCACCTCAGAGGACACCCCTGGAGGCCATGTATAATTTGAAACTAGATCGTTTTATGGGTAATGAAGGTCACGAGGGGGCTGAGAAATGGCTAGATCATATGGAAAAGACGTTTCAGGTGATGCAAAGTCAGGGGAACTTTCCTGCTAATAGGTGGGTTGAGACCACTACCTGGTTTTTGGGTCAAGAGCCGGCTAGTTGGTGGAGGAATCAGACTCAGTTTATGACCCCAGCGATGGCATCTGATTGGGCAGTATTTAAAGATAATTTCAAGAAAAGATTTGTCCCTCCAGAGTATATTGACCGAAAGAAGCAGGAGTTCACCCATCTGAGGCAGAAGAATATGTCAGCTCATGAGTACTACAGAAAATTTACAGACTTGTCTCGTTATGATCCGGATATAGCTGGTAATCCAGTAGAGATGCTTCGTCGCTTTAAGTTGGGATCTAAGAAGAAATGGAGGACTTTTGCTAATGCACTTCCATGCGCCGATTATCATGAGTATTTCGAGATTTTGGTTAGGATGGAGGACTCTGATAATCTTCCTGACAGTGAGGATGACGAAGATATGAATGATGGTCAGAAGAAGAATGATAAAGGTAAGGGTATTTCCATTCCAGGACCTCGGCAGACGCAGAATTTTAAGAAGAGTGGAGCGAGTTCGAGTTCTTCTAGCGGGGGATATAGTTTTACTGGTCCGAGGAGAGGTGGTGGCAGATTTTCTGGTGGACCCAAATTTCAGGGACAAAGGGATTCTGGTGGTGCTGGTGGTTCTGGCGCCCCGTGGTGCCGCCGTTGTAATTTTCGTCATCATGGTGAATGCAGGATAGGTAGTGGTGGTGCTTGTTTTACTTGTGGACAAATGGGACACCGGGCTTCTCATTGCCCCCAGGGTCAGCAGAGACCGCAACAGGCCACTATGCCATCTCCAGCACCGATTCAGCAGAGTTTTGGATCAGGTAGTTATGGCCAGTCGGGTCGTGGTGGTGCCTACCACTACCAGGGAAATGCTACTCTTTATGCCTTTGGACCTCATCAGTATTCCCAGGAGCCTTATTCTCAGGACTTTGGAGGTTATTCTTCTTATTCCTCTATGCCAGTATGTGGATCGCAGTGGCATCAGGGAGGTCAGTTCCGTCAGAGTGAAGTTGCTACTGGTGGTGCAGGATCATCCAGGCAGCCTGGTCAGTCAGGCCAGGGACGTAATCCTCAGGGACGAGGTAATCAGGGCAGTAGAGGCCGAGGTGGACGACAAGCTCAGGGGCGAGTTAATCATATTTCTCTGCAGGAGGCTCAGAACCATCCAGACTTGATCATGGGTACGTTAAATGTTCTTAGTCATTTTGCTAAGGTTTTGATTGATTGTGGTGCTACGCACTCTGTGATTTCTCATACGTTTGCTCAAGCGACCCAACCTCACCCTTCACCTCTAGGATTTGATTTAGAGTTTGCCATGCCTAGAGGAGATAAGTGTTATGTTGATATTGTGTATCCTGGATGTCCAGTGATGGTAGAGGGCGTAATTATGCTAGCTGATCTTATTCCGTTAGATATTGTGGATTTTGATGTGATTCTAGGGGCTGATTGGTTGCATCATAACCGTGCCCATATTGATTGTTATGGGAAATCAGTTACTTTTTATCGCCCTGAACTACCCGAGGTTACTTTTGTGGGCGAAAGAAGTGGGGTGAGACATGGTGTTATTTCCGCTATGAGAGCAAAGAAATTATTATCGAATGGTTGTCAAGGATATTTAACACATGTGGTGTTAAATGATACTACTCCTAGTAGTATAGAAGATGTTGGTGTGGTCAGACATTATCCTGATGTATTTCCTGATGATCTACCGGGGTTGCCGCCAGACAGAGAGGTGGAATTCTCTATTGAATTGCTTCCAGGTACTGATCCTATATCTCTAACTCCTTATAGAATGGCTCCTGCTGAGTTGAGAGAATTGAAAATTCAGTTGCAAGAATTACTTGATAAAGGTTTCATTCAACCTAGTTCTTCACCTTGGGGTGCCCCAGTATTATTTGTGAGGAAGAAAGATGGAACTCTGCGGTTGTGTATTGACTATAGGCAATTGAACCGGGTGACGATTAAAAATCGTTATCCATTGCCTCGTATTGATGATTTGTTCGATCAGCTGAAAGGTGCGTGCGTATTTTCTAAGATTGATTTGAGATCCGGTTATTATCAGTTGAAGATCAAAGATGATGATGTACCTAAGACGGCATTCAGAACCCGTTATGGACATTATGAATTTTTGGTTATGCCATTTGGGTTAACCAATGCACCTGCCACTTTCATGAGATTGATGAACGAGGTATTCCAGCAATATCTTGATAAATTCGTTATTGTTTTTATTGATGATATTCTGGTATACTCTAAATCTCAAGCAGATCATATCCGACACCTTAATTTGGTGTTAAGGAAATTGAGGGAGCATCAGTTGTACGCTAAGTTCAATAAATGTCAGTTTTGGTTGACTGAAGTGGCATTTTTAGGGCATGTTGTATCGGCTCAAGGAATTCAAGTTGACCCTCAAAAGATATCAGCGGTGGAGAATTGGGAACAACCTCGAACCGCCACTGAGGTACGAAGCTTTCTTGGTTTGGCAGGTTATTATCGACGGTTTGTTCAGGATTTTTCTATGATTGCCTTGCCGTTAACGAAGTTGACAAGGAAGGATGTCAAATTTGAGTGGGATGAGAATTGTGAGCGGAGTTTCCAGCAATTGAAATATTGCCTCACTCATGCTCCAGTATTGGTGCTTCCGGATGATAGCAGTAATTATGAGATTTATAGTGATGCTTCCTTAAATGGTTTGGGATGTGTTTTGATGCAGCATAGTAAGGTAATTGCCTATGCTTCTAGGCAGTTGAAGAATCATGAAAGGAATTATCCTACTCACGATCTTGAATTGGCAGCAATTGTTTTTGCTTTGAAGATTTGGAGGCATTATTTGTATGGTGAGAAGTGTAAGATCTTCACTGATCACAAGAGTCTTCAGTATCTGTTTACCCAGCATGATCTTAATCTTCGTCAGCGGAGGTGGATGGAATTGCTAAGTGATTATGACTGTTCTATTGAATATCATCCGGGTAGTGCTAATGTGGTAGCGGATGCACTAAGTAGGAAACCTCAAGGTAGACTCAATGCCTTATATGCTAGTCGTGTTCCTCTTCTTGCTGAATTGAGAGCAACTGGAGTAGAGTTAGAGTTGGAAAATCAAAATGGAGCATTTCTTGCTAGTTTTCAAGTCAGGCCAGTTTTGGTTGATCGTATACTCGAAGCCCAGACGGTGAATGAGGAAATTCAGGAGTTGATTCAGTTAAGAAATGAAGGGAAAAAGAAAGACCTCAGAGTTCGGGAATCAGATGGTATGCTCATGCAAGAAAACAGAATGTATGTTCCGAATAATGAAGAATTGAAGAAGGAAATTTTGGATGAGGCGCATTGTTCGGCTTATGCGATGCACCCGGGAGGAACTAAAATGTATCATACCATTCGACCATTTTATTATTGGCCGGGTATGAAACGGGAGATTGCTGAGTATGTGAGCAGATGTATTATTTGCCAGCAAGTTAAAGCAGAAAGAAAGAAGCCTTTTGGGCGAATGCAGCCACTTCCCGTTCCCCAGTGGAAATGGGAAAATATCACCATGGATTTTGTGTATAAACTTCCTCGTACACGAAATGGATTCGACGGTATCTGGGTGATTGTGGATCGACTTACCAAGTCAGCACATTTCATTCCAGTGAGGGAGAAGTATCATCTGAATAAATTGGCTAAGTTGTTCATTTCGAAGATTGTGAAGTATCATGGAGTTCCGGTGAATATTATTTCTGATAGAGACCCAAGATTTACTTCTAAGTTTTGGGTGGCTTTTCAGGAAGCTCTTGGTACAAAATTGCTTTATAGCACTGCTTATCATCCTCAAACTGATGGGCAATCAGAAAGGACGATTCAGACGTTGGAGGATATGTTGAGATCTTCAGTACTTCAATTTAGTGATTCTTGGCATGATCGTCTAGACTTTATGGAATTTGCCTACAACAACAGTTTTCACTCGAGCATTAGTATGTCACCATTTGAGGCACTTTATGGTAGGGCGTGTCGTACGCCACTATGTTGGTCTGAAGTTGGTGAGAGGGTGTTAGAAGGCCCAGAGATTGTGGATGAGACAACTCAAAATATTCAGGTGATTAAGTCTAACCTGAAAGCAGCCCAGAACCGACAGAAGAGTTTAGCAGATCGGCATACTACTGACCGAATGTATGATGTGGGTGATTTGGTGTTTTTGAAATTGTCACCTTGGAGAGGTGTGGTACGATTTGGAAAAAGAGGGAAGCTAAGTCCGAGATACATTGGACCTTATGTGATCACCGAAAGAGTTGGTGAAGTTGCCTACCGGTTGGAGTTGCCTCCGGAGTTATCTAAGGTCCATAATGTGTTCCATGTCTCTATGCTTCGACATTATATTTCTGATCCATCTCATGTGATCCATCCTCAACCGTTAGAGATTAACCCGGATCTATCCTATGACGAGGAACCAGTCACGATTTTGGATTGGAAGGATAAGGTTCTAAGGAACAAGACGGTGAGTTTGGTGAAGGTGTTATGGAAGAACCATTCTGTGGAGGAAGCTACCTGGGAGACGGAAGATCGGATAAGAGAGATGTACCCAAGATTATATGAATATTAAGTGGTTTACTTGGTTATGGGAATTTCGGGGACGAAATTCTATAAGGAGGGAAGATTGTCACAGCCCGTCCCGGAAGTACCTTTGACGGGAACGTGAAATGACTATTTTACCCTTGACGGGTACTAAGGTTCGTGTATATGTGACATTAATTTGGTTCATATATTAATCAATTGGGATAATTGTATAATAGTAATATTGAAAGGATAATTTTGTTTGTTGGTTAGGGATTTCTAAATGGAGGGTGGGGATTGATTTTGGACTAAAGCTAACTCTCTCTCTCTAACCCGTAACCCTCTCTCTCCTTCCCTGTCTCCACCCCGACACCCTCTCTCTCTCTAGACACCCATCGTACGGCACACCCAACACCACCCCAAAACTTCACGGATCGACGGACTTAGGACCACCTTTGGACTCCTGAGGACACCACGAGTACGTTGGTACCATTTTCAGGTAACATCTCCTTCGAAAACCCTAGTTTCTAAAGTCCCCGTGATGGTGCACTGTTCATGCACACATAAATTCTTATGTTTTTGAGAATTTGAAGCTTGTAGGAAGCTTGGTGAAGTCCTAAGGAAGCTCGGAGTGCTTCATTTGGAAGAATTGGACGTCGGGATCACCTGGTTCGAGTTTGGCCGATTTCTTGGATTTTTGGAAGGTACGATCCCGTGGTTTTTAGTGTTTAAAACTAGTCCAACGTGATAGTACTCATCTAGGGCTTCATTTTGGTATAAAATTCGAGAAATTTGGATGAAAATCGAGTGAGAATAGTGAAGTAGAAGTTTTTCCCAGTTTTCCGGTGACCGGAGTCCGGCGAGGGTAGGTCGGAGAAGACAGCGGCATATTCCGTTAAAGTTAACGGAATATGCTAACGATGTTAGTTAATTCTAACGGTAACCGTTAGCTTTTGACGGAATATTCCGAGGAATATTCCTGACGCCGTCCGTGTCTTCCGTCAGGGCACCTGCGCGTGGGCCGCGCGTAGGGCCGTGGCCTATTCGGCGCGTGGGGGCGCGTGAGACCTCGAAAAATTATTCTAAAAATTATGAGACGTCCGTGACGTCGAGTAGGTCGATGTGGTATATTCATATACCCAAATTGAGCATCGTATGAGAAGTTATTTCGAAATGTTGGTGATGTGCTTAAAAATAATGTTATTTTAGTTATTTCTCATATAGGTGACGAGTATCCCGAGGACGAGCGTATCCAGGGACGTCGCGGGGGTTACGACCCATCGACATACCAGTGAGTGGGCAGTTTTGTTTTCGTATTACCTATATACTATTGTTTTCCCAGAAAATGCTTTTATATGAGAAAATGAATTTAAATTGCCATGCATGAAAATATTGAATAATTGATTGATAATGGATATATGATGCATACATGTTGCATGGTGCTGTGGAGGCGCAGGTAAGTCAAGTGAGTCATTATTCATTGAATTATTGATGTTGAAACGTTTAAGCTCATAACCTGCACCCTAGGTGTTAGTGCTTATATTTATTCACCACACCGCACGCTCGTCTTGGATCCAAGTAGGTGGATGTCGTACAGACCCTGTGAGGGTTCCGACATGCCAGTCGTACAGACCATTAGAGGGGTTCCGACTGGTGGGTGATTTTAGATTATGTGCACAGTTGATTGATATGAGAAGCACTAGAGCGTAATTATACACCTGTCATCGTACAGACTACCTTATGTAGTTCCGAGTGACGTGCAGAGTTAGACCGTACAGGTCACCGAGGTGACTCCGGTTGGCGAGGATGTTGAGCTTTAGAATCAACCGTACAGGACCACTTTAGGGTCTCCGGTTGACTTATTTTCACCTGATTTATATTGATGCATTCATATTATACTTTGGCATATCTTGGCATGGCATATTCTTTCTTAAAGCGTTGAAGGATTGTGATTTGAGTTTTGATGATATATATATATATATATGTTTATATACTATTTTCTGGGAAAGTATACAGGTTTTACAGTGAGGGGATAGAAATGATTTTAATGAAATGTTTTTGGAAAAATCTTGATTTTACTGACCCACTCATTTTGTTTTGCGCCCCTCCAGGTTCTAGTTAGCGGTTGGTGGCTCTCGAGGTCTTTTCCGGCATTCTGACAGACTCTTGACATGTAGGACTCACCCGAGGGTGAAGTAACTTTATTTTAGTCCTACTTGACTGCACTAAAACCTATGCTCTGAATTTGTGTATTACTCTAGTAGGTTGTTCATCTAGAGATTGGTTTAAATTCCTTCGTATTCTATATTATCATGCTTCCGTGTCGCATTGTTGGTTACGTCACGCTCACGTGACGGCCAGCACGCCTTGATCCTCTGGATCGGGGTGTGTCAAGTTGCCCCAAAAGAGTTGCAAATTAAACAATAAATAAAGTTCTTAGGTGATAGAGAATAGAATGAAGTCAATGTTCTTACTAGCAATACTTAAAATTTCTAACTTCTTCTTTAAAGTTTTGGAGAGACTTTTTAGTGTGTCTGGAACACAAAATGGTATATCACATATTATTTTATAATTGGAGGGACACTTGATAAAAAAAATAATAAAAAAAGAAGTTCCAATAGTATAATGATATGTCGTATACAACTTCGTGTTTCAGACACTAAAAAATTTCTTCCTGCAATGGGATTGGTGGATATAGGAGTCGAATTATCCACCTTCCAAATTATTTTTTTAATTTTTCGATTTTTATTTTGTTTTGTTTTTTAGGTTGTGGGATGATTGAGTTTCCAAAGGTACCTTTTATATTTGTTTTTAAATTGAAGTTTTATTTCTACTCTAAATTAGGACAATCTATCACTTGAAATTTTACCTTTTATACTTAACTTTAAAATTTATGAAGTTAATGAAAATAACCAAAATGCGAGAAAGAGTTTGAGTACAATAGGAAAAAGAAAAGAAAAAAAGCTCAAGGACAAAAGCAAAACTTTCTGACAAGTTTCGAAACCATTGCAAATACTTTTAAATGACTGAAAGCGTTTTTAGAAAAAAATGTTTTAGAATAAAAATGCAAGTTAATCATGGGAAAGCACTTCAAGTGCTTTTGAAATCTAAAAACATTTTCTCTAAAAATGATTTCAGTCGTTTAAAACCACTTACCAAACGAGCTCGTAATTAGTCCCAAAGGAATTGCTGTTTTTATTGACAAGGTAAATTGGAAGAAAACAGCCCAAAACATAACAAAGAGTGAATCCAAAGTGCAAAAGATAGGAAGAATTTAAAAGATTTGAACTGGGAACTGGGGTTCATAGTATTGTATCTTTAGGCTTCACCCTTCAAGAATTTAGGGAACCACTTAGCGGAGTCTTTAGGAATGCGCTTAAGATTGTCTTTGTAATCGATGTAGTAAAGCCCGAATCTTGAGGTATAACCATCACCCCATTCAAAGTCATCAAACAAACTCCAGTAGAAATATCCTTTCAAATTCACACCATTCTTTCTTGCCTTATTGATCCAGTACAAATGCCGAAGAGTATTTTCGATTCTATGTTGATCCTTGAGCGCTTCACCAAGTCCGCGCTTATCATCCTTTGGCTCGGTAATTCCATTTTCTGTAATGTACATCTTCGGACTTCGATAGTGTTCCTTCATGAACTCCAACAATTTCTCCAGACCTTGCGGATAAATGTAGATGAAAGTACTCCCATTAGCCGGAGGTCCGATTAGGACTCCATTTCTTTGTTCTGTCAGTGAAGCTAAAGCATCGTTGTGGTAGCATGTTGGTTTCTTTGGACTTGCTGGATCGTTTTTACCATATCTTGATGTATAATAGTTGATGCCAATAAAATCAAAAGACCCCTTTAACAATATCTTTTCCTTCTGTCTGAACTTGGGTAGCCTTTCCTTGACCAAATCTCTCATACTCTTCGGATAGTTTCCGTATACTAATGGTTCCATGAACCACCCGAGGTTGAAGTCCAAACCTCGTTTTGCTGCAGCTCTATCGTCCACCGAGTCTGAAAAAGGCTCGACATACACTCCTACAAGACTTATTCCAATTTGTCCGCCTTGTTTTTCTTGGAACTTCTTTCGGTATAGCTTAACAACGGTGGCATGCGCGAGGAGAAGGTTATGGGTCACAATGTAAGGTTCAGTGGCTGAATTGCCAGCCGTACATTTAAAAAATGAGTCTACAGAACACCTGCCTGGTGCAGAAATTCCAACATCATACCCCATGAAGGCAACAACATATGGTTCGTTGATCGTGATCCAATTTTTAACCCTGTCTCCAAATGTTTTAAAACAAAGTTCACTGTAATCCTTCAAATCATTCACAAACGAACGGTTCAAAGGGCCTCCGTACTTGTCATCCAACGCTTGTGGCCAGTCAAAGTGCAATATGGTCACATAGGGTGTAATGCCGTTCTTGATTAATTCATCGATGAGGCTGTTATAGTGATCGATACCCTCTTGGTTTATTCCGCCACTTAAGGTTCCCTTGGGCAGAATCCTTGTCCAGGCGATCGAAAATCTGTAGTAATCAACTCCAGTGTCCTTGAGAAGCTTCACGTCATCCTTGTATCGCTTGTATGAATCTAGGGCAGTAGACATGTTCGACCGGTCCACGATTCTTTCTGGGAATTGCTTTACAAACGTGTCCCAAACACTTGGTCCTTTTCCTGCTGATTTTGCTGATCCTTCCATTTGTGCTGCAGCAGTGGACACTCCAAACACAAAATCGCGTGGGAAGTCGGCCCTCTTAACTTGGAGTTCTTTCGGGTTAAATGCAACGACGTGAACTTGTGAGAAACGGGCAAACAAACCGATGATACACATCCAGTTTAAAACCCTTAAGAAAGGTGGCGAGGACGCCATGGTTAAATTTTTTCAGCAAGGATGCCTTGAAATTTCAGCAACAGAGAACTGAGCTTGGCTTGATTAAGGATGCCTGGAGCAACTCCAACTACTAATAGCAGTAGCATTAATGTGTCCAGCATTTGAGTTACAAGAATATCTAGACAGTTGCCCTTTCTTTGATCAAATTTATTTATTGAGTAGTAAAAGTAGTAAATGTTTGACAGTTTCAGTCGCTTAAATTGTTGTTAATGCTCGTATGCATTCAGTATTAAATTGTTGGAGCTGTTATTCGCACTCTAAAGTAACCATCAATTTATGATGAAAGAAAAGAAATAAAACAGGAAAGAGCGTTGATCAAAGTGATTATTATGACATCTTGTAGGACATGGTTTCACTCAGTGGCCTGGTAAAATCGCTTTAGGGCTGCTCGGGCTTTGGATTACCGTTGGTAAAAATCAACCGGAGTAAGCTCCGGCAGCAAACGTCCTAGGGTTCAGAAGGGTCTCCTTTATAACAAGGTGTTTGTATGCGTCACTAAGGTCTCCTAATTAAGCTGTTTAGAAGGTGAGGAATGAGCATCCTCGTTCTTCCGCAACTACCGAGTCTCCATTTTGTTCGAGGAATGACAAGTTGTAGTAGTTAAGTCAGCTCTACAATTTATTCGAGAACATACATATAGAACCAAATGGTTACAACTTACAGCCATTTCTTTGAGGGGAGAGAGAGAGAGAGAGAGAGAGAGAGAGAGAGAGAGAGCATTTCGAATGGAACGTTTAATATAAATTGCTTGTTTCCCAGAAAAGACATCAAGGATTTGATCCTTGTATTAGTGAATATACAAGAAAAATCCTACGAGTAACCAGGGAGGGCGTTAAAGCGCTGTACAACCAGTAAAGATTAGCAACGAGGCAGTTAGGAGTTGAGAGGGCGGCCTACTGCACAGCATAGTACAAAACACACCATGTCAGGATTACAAAAACACCCATAAAAGAACACACTTGTAAACGTAGACAACAATGAACAGTCCTTAAATGGAATTCCTACGGACCTAGCTATGCAAAACCCTTGTTTTATGAAAACTTCATCTTCCCTTGGATCGACAGAAAAAGGCATCAAGAAAATATCACAAAGTGCTTTAAAATGGAGCCTTTATCATATGTATGCATTTCACCGTTGTTTTACGGCAACTTTTAAAACTATTAGGATTAAAATGGACATCAGAATACATAAGGGACAGGCATATGCACACAGTGTTTACGCCAACCATGCATAAATCTTCCTTTAGTTTTGTTTTCGTTTTGATTGATTTACTCGCAGTAGCAGAAGCTAGCATCCAATCAAAGTTCACTCCTCAAGGGAGATTTTTCAAGAAATGGGCATTAATAGACTCTTCGAGGGACAACTACTGCAGCTGCCCTACTTGCAAATAAGGTTTCTGTACATTTAGTAAGTGATTCAGCAACTTCAAACAGAAAAGATGCATACACAAAAACATGTCTAAATGCAGGCAATGGAATAAAATCAAGTGAAACGGACCAAGGGTGCATGTGCCGTTTAGTAAAACCTTGTATTTAGTGCAGCAAAACAGATCATACTAGATGGTTGGTTCACTAGTGACATGCCACCCAAAGCCTCCAAGACGAAGCTACTATCCCAATCGCAGTACCAAAAAAATAATTGACTAGCATGTCTTTAGATATGAAGGAATCAGTTTAATAATGGTTACCAACTACTTCATTACCTTAATGTTTTAGCCGCTGGCGTTTATCCTGATGCCTGGAAAATGTTGGACTGCAAATTAAGTCAGCTGGAGAAACAGAAAATTGATTTGGGCAACATGTCCATAAAGAATCTCCCCTATTTGCACTGGCACTACAACCGACTCAATAATTCAAGAAACTCCACTGGTTCTTCATTTTCTTTAACAATCTGTTCATACAGCATTCAGTGTTCACAGTTAGAAACCCTATAGATTTCACAACAATTGACAAGCATGCATTCACAGGCTTTAATCCAACAGAAAATTACACTTAGAATGAATGAACACAAACAAATCGACATAGATACCTTAAACCCCAAATGAGCCAAAAATGAACAGATTATCGAAGAATATAATTAGTAACTGCTGAGTAATGACATCAGGCTAATAATCAAGGGAAAGTCAAAGACAATAATAGCACCATAGATCTTTTGGCTGAGGGTAGATTATGTTAAAAACATAAAAGGGAAAGAATCAAACAATGTTAGAAAATCAGATTATAACAGATAAAGGATCAGAAATCATAAACGTAAAAAGAGACAACCTAATGCAAAATGTAAGAAACTGCAACTACCCATGCCAAAAAATCAGATTTAAAAGAGGAAAATAAAAAACCCTAACAGCTGTCAAGTAACTCACTAATCAAAAGTCAAAGCCCTTGAGACCCAAAAATAGTTCGGATGCATAAGTAGATGGGAACAGAAATCTTATAGCAAACATACGTAATTTACAAGATGCCACATTAACCGAGCCCTAGAGACACAACCACCAAAAATAAAGACGAAATCACATAAAAAGTAGAGGTAAACACAGATTCATATTCCATACCTTAATGATTGTGTCCTTTGGCAGACCCATTTGAACAAGAACATGAAAACCAACTTGATCCCAATCACTCTCTTCTACATCAGTTCTCTCTCTTCCACTATCTAGTTGAATGGAAAACTTATCACTGTCGAAAAATCTCCCCACCCAGAGGTACAAAACCCTGTCTTCACTTTTTCCAAAATCTGTATTTGGTGAGAAAATAGTGTAAGCAGCTTTAGAATCTAGTTCCCTCACACCAAATGTCGCAATCTTCTCTAAACCGGGCCAGCGGCACACAAAAGGTTGGATAAAATTGCATTGCGCTGGACAACTTTCTACAATCTCCTTTGAGGCGGAGGATTCTGTACCTTCCTTCAAAGGGTTCCAAGCCTCAGTGGAATGTTTGATAAAAGAAGTTTCCTTCTGGCATGAGTCTATACTATCTTCCCTACGCGGGGATTTGTTGCATTGATGTGTTGAATCTCCCCCTCCATTTTGAACATCATCCTTCGACTCTAAGGCATTGTCAATATTATCTACGTAACCTATAGAACAAGTACTGTCATTTATCCTAACACCATCTTCTTTACTGGGAAGAAATTTTGACGAAGGACTCATCAGCCTCATCTCATCACTCATCACAGGTAATTTAAGAGATAAATTACCTCTGCGCTTTGCAAGCAAAGATGAAATTCTTTTAGATGGTAATGAGATTGATTGTGAATAGGGCTGTGAACTACAACTGGAAACAACATTTTCTAGTGTGTTAGACATGGGTTGATCAGATGATTTAGCTGAGAGGAGTGACACATCAGAATCATCTGACGATGTTGAAGATACCGGAAGAGAGCATGAAGCTGCAGATGGCGAATCCGTAGAGGATTCTGAAAAGTACTTTGAATTAGTGCTTGATTCAGAAGAAATGGAATCTGGTGATAGATATGAAGGTGACGAAGAAGAAGCTGATGAAGATGAAGACGGCGCTGATACAGGTGATGACGAATTTTTAGCTGAATGAACTAACATCATAGAATCTGAATAGACCCTGGAGAGGGATATCCTGGGTGCTGACACAAAGTCCTTCATATTTTCAGAGGCAAACTTACGCCTGAGAGCACTCCAGCTGCTCTCTCTAGCAGGAAGATGGGTTTCGTGTTCGTTCTCTGAGGATGCAATTGGAGGTACAAAACCACCACTAATAGCTTTCTGGAAAATTTCATAATCAATATTATACATGTCTGTTTTTCTTTCACCTGGGCGAATCTTAACTACTGACTCCCCAACGTCCCCTTCATTGCCAGACCTATCCATCAAAGGTAAAATGTTTGAGAAAGCATCCCAAAAGTACGCTGGTTCTTCCCCTTCCTTGATTATTGTTATTGGACCTTGCACTCTCTCATACCGAACAATCTGACAAACAGCCCCTCTTGCATCCCTTTCCATGATGGCCTCACAATTCTTACCAATCCAAACATATATGGCAGAAGGTATATGAACAATAAATGCACCTCTAGAATCCAAGGCAGACTGCGAAGGATCATTCAACATTTTTGGAACAAGATGCAAAGGATCATATGGTGAATGTGGGGCAATTCTGTACATCCTCAATAGTGAACTCGGGCTAAGAGGGAAAGCATGGACCCTCTTTTGGCACTGTAACAACTGACAAGCAAAACCCATATTTGGATCAGCAATACCTCTTGCTGCTTTCACATACTGAAACGCATCATCGAAACTCTGTCCTTCTCTCCACATAAGATACGCAATCACCAACGATGTGGACCGGGACACACCTTGACAACAATGAACCAAAACTCTTCCACGTTGTTCCCTAACGTCTTCAAAGTAATCAAAAACATCATATAAAATACTTGTAATATCCTCAGTCGGACTATCCTGCAACCACAGAGTTCTGTACACAAAATCCGCCTTGAAATACTCGGGACAAACAAAACCCACACAATTCAGAACATGGGTGATCCCGCTCTGCTTAAGTATGTCCCTATCCCTTGCAACAGCATCTCCGCCAAGATAAATGTGTTCAGCCACTTTGGAACACTCTTTATCAAAGAAAGCAATCTTATCCCTCCTCACAAGCCCGCCATTCTTTTCAGGATTTCGCTGAATCGCTGACAAATCAAGCTTCAACCTCTCCCCACCACTTCTTCCACTCGGGGTAGGAGGTTGTGACCACTCACCAATATCATCTGAACCTGCCTTGGGCCACTCATCTAAGCTACGCCGAGCAATGGGCAACTGCAAGGGGGGCAAACCAGACCTAGCCTTGCTATTCTGCTGGGACCGAGGGGTTAAGGGTACAGGAAACCTACGATGGTTTTGGACACTGTTCCCTACAATGGCATTTGGATCTGCTAGGTCTCTTTCCTCAGTCTCAGGGTTGGTCCGGGAAGCAGACCACGACGCTGAGCGCCAGAACATCTTCCGAGAGCTCGAAAGCTGGGCCGGAGGCCGTGAAGTAGCGGAGGCATCCTCCTTACTCACCATGCCCAACTGAAATTCTTAGTGAAAAAAAAAACCCAGAAATCCGAAACACCCCTTAATTCGATTCCATTTCGCTTCACTACGCTCCAAATAAAGAGAAGAGCGTGGGGTTTTGATTTACAAGAATGTCAGGAATCAAAACCCTATCAGATCAAGCGTCAGCAACAAACCCACTCTGAAGAAGAAGAACACAAAATCGTACTAATCTCATTAATTAACACCAAATCAAAATTCCCATATAAATTAGCGGTAAATCAGACCAATAAGGTGCCAAAAATAGAGAGAAATTAAACGGTAAAACTCATTAGGGTAGAATGGAAATCCCAATCTTAAGCTAAATCCTGAGTTTTTTCGTCGGCAATAAGAAATTGAATAAAAAACGTGCAATTTCTGAGTTTCTAGGGTTCTATGTGATGCAAAACTTACAGAGAGAGAGAGAAGATTTGTGACTTACAGATTGAGATGTGAGAGAGGCGGAGCAGAGCAGAGCTACGGAGGAGTGAGAAGGCTTGAGAGTGAAGAGAGAGAAGGCGGGAGGAGAGAGAGAGAGAGAGGGAGGGAGGGAGGGAGGGAGGCAAAAGCACAGGAGGGAAAAGGGGGAAGAAGAAAGATTCACAGTAGGAAAATGGCAGTGGGTTTCAATTTAATTCCTCGTTTTGTTTATTTGACTGCTTCAGAGAGACTGACATTTACATACCCATTCTCTAACCCGCCCAATATCCATATTCCCATGCCCATATCTACCATACAATATTTGTCAATACGTGGAGAAAATTGAACTCGGGACCTCGGGTGCAAAAATAATATAAATAGTATATGAAGCAAGAAATTGCACTCGGAATTCAGATGCAAAGTGAATATTCTTAATCAATTGAATGAGAAAATTAAACTTTAGAGCTCAAGATGAGGGAATGATACAAACAGTTAAGGTAAGGAGATCGCACTCGAATGTCAAGTACAAGGTCAGTTCGGATGCATGAAACGGGTACAAGGAGGGGGAAATCAAATATCAAATTTGAGAGTCAAGTGCATGGTGAATATTCTTAACGAACTGAATGACAATCATCTCCCATAACGTATTGTATATATAGTATGATCTTCATTCTATAATTATTGATTAATAAATGATGATTCCATGTTTTGTTTTGTGTGTTTTCGTATTGTTTTGGTTATATTTTTATGGTGAAAATTTAGAATTGTAAATTTGGTAATTGGTTGGTCCAAAAGAATTGGTTATTGGTAGTCAAAAAACAAAAGTCCCAGAATTAGCGATGTTTGAATTTTGGCCACTGACTGACTAGTGAATATTCATATAATCAAATCCTTGCATTCCAAGTCAGAATGGAAACGACTTTGATTGGTATTTGGCAATATCATAAAACTTGGATTCAAAATATGGATTTGAAGTTTGAACGTCATTGTTACTTACCAAAGTGAAATTGCATATTCAAAATGGTTTGTTTAGAAACTGATTATTCAAACAATTGTGTTAGTATCAATCGTTCGCGCGTGCATGGATGTTTGCAAGTCATTTATTCATGTGGGACTTGCTTGCGTAACAATTACTGTGAGTAGTTGACCACTATTTTTCTTTTAATGACAAAAAACATGAGGGATGAGAGTAGTCGATAGAGCTATATGTTTGTTGGCTCGTGCTGAACTGGATTAATCCATTAAATTGGATTAATGTTAGGGTTGGTTGTTTTTGATGAACTTTTAAACATTGGGCTTGAACTTATTTTTATAACAGTTCAACATATTATATCTTAAACACACATTCCTGAAATTTAGCGACCACAATTTCAATCTTGTCCAATCACAACGGCCAACGTAATAATTGAGAATATCATCATAAGTTCTTAAAGGTTTTCCTATCATTAGGAAACAAGAGATTCGAACTAGGAATAAGTTTACGAAGTTATTAAACTACAAATCTATAAGGTTGATGATTGATAGTTTTATAAAGTCCTAATTGCTTTGAATTTGGTAGTGCCAAATTCCCAACGCAACAAAAGTCTCCCAATTTGGGTAAAATGCAAATTATTTCTACTTTTTACTAGTTTTCCACATTCAATTCAATGAGGAAAGGGACTTCATGAACCTAAAGTCCCCAAAAATCACACATTTCCTAAAGCTTAGAATATGACCCTTCAGAGTCCCGTGTGTGATGAAAATTTGGTATTTGACATAACATATATTCAGTGTTTAAAAAAAATACCGGTATTGGTGAAAATATCGATATGCAAATTTGTAGAAATATCAATACATCGATATCAGTTGCCTTCAATGGAAATGATGGAAATTGTCTCAAAAATGTGGAAATTTAAAATGAAACTTAATGTCAAACACTGGTTTAGAGAATATGTAAGAATTTCTCCGATATTTAACCCATATGTCGGAAATATCGATAAATCTATCGATTTTAGCAAAAACTTAAGACTTTTTTCGATACGGGATAAAGTTTAGACTTCACCTCCCCCTCCCCTTCTTCCATATCTTTCAATAATTTTTCAGATATTTCCATGGAAATTTAGAAGCTAATAGTGAGGAGTACAATGACATCCATAACACGAAAGAAGATCGGAACCTAACGCGAATCGTATCGATTTGATTTCAATAAGAATAGTAACTACATTTTACAACAAATCAACAACATCAAATTTTGCCAAATACAGCAATAGCTACCATAAATAGGCAATGCATGTTCAAACAAGAGAAACACTGAATTCTGTAACGGTTCGTTTATTTGTAGAAGAGTGGAAGGGAATCTTACGACGCGTGAAATCACTTAATATAACAGTTGGAAGTGTTATTGATCGTAGCATGATCCAGACCAAGTTGGAGGACTTCGAGCATAGAAGTTCGTCACCGGAGCGGCTTGAACTCCACGTCTATTTAAGAGACATCTAAAGTATTGTAGCCGAGGTAGTGCTGTTGCGATATTCTTTCCACCAGATGTTGCCTCCCTCCTGCTCCACAAGCGTTCTACAGGGAAAACGAAATGCCATTAAATCAAATTAGACAGGCATCAAAAGATATCCACGGTGTAACAAGTTTACGTGGTACGTTGTAATGGTGAACTAGTTTTCACTGCTTACCTGCAGCAGCTGCTGCTCGAGGCCAAATTGTTTGCTGAACATCTGATGTATCGGCTGTCTCACCCCACATGCATACTTCTCCTCCAATGACAAGCTTCTGCTGAGAAATATCCGTAATTCCTTCAAGTGGTTCAGCATTGTAAGTAACATTCCAAGGGACATCTAGATGGTCAAGATACCAAACACCCTGATTGCTGAAAATACATCTGAAACCTTTGGCAACAGCCTTCGGACAAACTCCTGAGCCCAACCTGTTGCATTTAGAAAGTTAGAAAGTGCTTGAAACGATTAGAGCTTCACTTGATGCCATCACAAAAAAAAATGTGCATAGGGAAGAAAATCACCAGTTATGCACTACGGTCTTGGGATTGAGCTTCGTTGGGAAGGTATCGAAGGTTTCTTCCCTGCGTAGATAAAAATTACGTTTGTCAAATGATGCTTTACAGTATTGAGGAACAAAAACGATGATCATTCATTGATTTTAACCCCTTTATTTAACAACCAACGATTCAAAACTGGAACTTGATGAAGATCCTAGCAAGAACTTATGAGTGAGAAAAAAAAACACTGCATTCAAATTTTCCATGAAAGCCAATGCAAAGGAAGGAAAAAAAAAACTTTGAAGGGACGGTAGCAAGTCAATGATATGATTTTTAGCATACCAGTTTACCGGGGACCAATTCTTTGAAACTGCTACTTCTTGGGCCTTGACAACAAAGTACTGATATGCATCTTTAGTAGTCATGTTCCGCTCTTTAAGCCTACAGATATGAAGTCCAATAAACATATCAAACACAAATCAAGCTTGGCTAAACAAATCATCTGAGGTTGGCGTGATGGTTGTAATTAATTCAGTACATGCTCAATAGAAACATTAGCCAGTTTCAGATTGCGTGACTGTAAGACGAAGTTGTTTGAGTATTTTGTTGTGATTTTAAGTTATCATTGCTTGAAAGGTGCAAGAATTACATGCAAACAGTAATCAATCGTATAAGATCTGAAAGATGATGAACAAAGCCAAACGAAGTAGGTACCATTGCTTCACATGTCGAGTGGTGCTCCAACAAGCTGCCAATATTGAAATAACATCAGATGGTATAAAAGGATGGAGAGAGAGAGAGAGAGAGAGAGAGAGAGAGATTATGCACATGACATATAATTACAGGGGTGAGTAAGGGGAGAAAGGGGTGCCGGAAATCATTTCCTAAAAACAAATGCCCTTAAGGTGAATCCAATGTAACAGCAAAGAAGTTTCAAAAGAAGAAAGCACCATGTTCCCTTCGTATTAGTTCTTTGTAAACAACATGATTGCAGAAAGTTAGTTTAGAACAAATGTTACTTTTAACTTACTTGTATCAACTTCATCACCGCCCAAGTGGAACAGCTCAAAGGGAAAAATCTTTCTCATATCTGTATAATAGAAATTAAATTTCATAGGTATATGCAAGATAAAGGCAAAACTTTCCCCAGTACTTACACACAGAGAGAGAGAGAGAGAGAGAGAGATGTTATCACGAGGTTAACCTGTCAGAATTCCAGAAATCACATCTAAACTTAATTCCTTCGAAACATCAAGTGGCTCTTTGCAGGAAGGGGAAGGCCAAAGATCAGGATACCCGGTGCCCCTGCACATGGGGATCAAGAAAAGGTAGAAGTTACATGAATAAGTAGTTTTCAATAGTTAACCAAAAAGCATAATTCTTCAAGGATAATGCAATGTCAGCAAGTTCTGATTTTTTGCTAATTCTAGATTTAAGTTCCCAGAAAGTGAGCACCATGTGGTAAAGGCACAAAATAAATTACCACGGACAAAAAGATTCAGTTCAGCCAGACCAAGTAGTAAATGAGAAAGAATTTTCTCCATAAGATGAAACTATATAGCAGTATGCAGTAAGCTCGTTATCGTTCTCTCAAAATCATTTTAACTTTTAGCAAAGGGAGTTATTCAAGAATCAAGATTACGGTATGATCTCCACAGAAAAAAGTTTACCCTTTTATATAGAATAAGAGATTGAAAGGGAAGTATCTTCTTCACACGTGAAGATCCTAGAAAGCCATGAGATTATAATTACTGAAGCAACCAGAGGTGAGTAAGCTAGGTCTTTTCATTTGGTACGACCACACTAATGAACCATCAACTTCTAGCTCAGAGAAAATAGCTACTTGATAGGAAATGCTGAAATCCACTTTCTTAATTTTTACTTGCAATATTTTAGCTACAATGATACGCTCATAGCCTTAGTTTAAGACAACAGTTGATATTGAGAGAGGTTTTTACCAAGACGCTGCATGACCAGGGACATCTACTTCTGCCATAACATTGACGCCTGCCACAAAACATCCAAAATGATTAAGTAAAATATGAAAAATCTTTTTACCCCTTATGCAATAGGATGTCCTGCATCCAGGCTATATAAACAGAAAGGAATAGTGAAGAACGTAAGCTTGTTTTCTGGCCCAGTAAGGAAACAAAGATTATGCGCACCTCTTGTTTTGGCAAAGCTTCACATTAACATGTCAAAATGTGGAAAGAAAACGCACTATTAGTCTCTGTAAGAGTAAGAAAGCATGAATTGCACATAAGAAATGTAGATAAAGGTTTTCTTTTCTTTTCTTTACAAAGCATTTACAGTTCAAAAGCTAACGAGGATTAGATAATCTACAGAAACCTTACTTGACGATTTCAATTGCATCCTCAACCGTGTAGCGCTCCCATTTTGTGTATGCTCCATTCCACAACTTTGGATATGAAGGTACTTCTAGAGGAAAAGCCTCTCTATCTATGACGTGCCAATGAAGAACATTCTACTTAATGTAATTCTCAACATCAGTATTACATGAAAAATAATTAGAGAAGCAGATCAGGATTCAAAATAAGTGAAAAATCCTTCGGATAGCACAGCTTACAAGTTTTGCATACGACATCGACTGAATTATTTGCTTAATCACTTCAATTGGTAAATAGTGCCTTGATGTATCTGCAAAAGTATCAACAAGATAGGCGCTCAGAAATATTATAGAACAGACTAATTAATGAACTTTGCATAGAATTTTATCTTCACAGGAAAAATTGCAGCTTACCAATCAAAAGCCCTCGGTATTGAAACCTTGGACTGTCCTTTATGTACCAGGGTGCCTTATATACTTGTACAGATTTACTCCCGTAATCAAAAGTACACAACTGGCTGAATGTCTAGAAAATGGAAGAAGAAAATGACGAATAAGGAAGAGACAGGAACAAGACAGAACCCCGCCTATTTGTGAAAAATCAGAGATTTTTTAAGCATCCTATAATGCATACAAATTTTAGCAGCTTATACAACAGTTTGGTCTCAATTATCAGTACAGCTATGTCGTTCTAGTTTCTCTATAACTAAAGCACTAAATATATCATCATTTCAAGCAAGTTTTTTTCTCAACCACCAAATGTAGAAGAGGATCATATGACATCATTCTACAATTTCTAAATGGCAACAGTTGAGCACCCATCATATGCATCCCGTTAGGTATTTCGGGCATCCAGTATTGTAATTACACCCATCTAGAATCATACCAAAAACTCTAATGTTACAGGAATGGATGTTAAGACATGACACTGCCAAGCTGACATAAGGAGAGACCAGTAAGAGGAAGACGTCATCACAATGGACGCATGACCCTTTACCCTAATTGCCGGACTAGAGCACCAGTACCACAGTAACATTTAACTGGCAGCTGCAAACCAAACAAAGGTTCAGGTATGCATTCGCTCATGTCATGCACCTCAGTTTGGGGGAGCAGAGATAGAGGAAACATGATTTCCATTTGTTGGGCGTCTATGCAAAGTTTAGTGTTATTGAATTGGAACGAGGATGGAAACCTCAACCACTTCCTCGCTTGCCTTAATGAAAGTAATGTTGCAGTCCTATGTCCTAACTGACTATTAAAGAAACCCTCTAAATTATGTACATGTGCTTATACATCCATGCCTAATTCGTACTGAAATTAGCAACAATCACACATACCTCCAAAGCCCGCAGAGCTCCATACACAGTGTTCGCCTGCAACCAAAAAGGGATAAAAAAATCAACATCCATGGAACTACTGCACAACCATACCATTATCGTTGGCATGTATGTCAAGATTAATTAATTATGATAACAATGCAACCTATGCTAGTCAGAGCCACAGGATATACTACAGAACTGCAATACACAATGCTAGAATTGTTGCACTTATAGTCATAGAAAGCCGTTTCAGTGAAACGGAAGTAAAATCTGTTAGCTTGATTACATTGTTGATTCATTCAACCAAAGCTTAAACTTTTCAGACAGAGTGATAGTCTAAAATGGTGCCAGAGCTTTAGTTCCTTGATTTGAAGCCTCTCGTCCCCATTTCGAGTTCTCTGTTAACCCCAAGCAGTGCAGTCAATGCAAGCTGGGACAGCATATGTATGTTCTGCTTTATATACATTGCTCTCCATTCAAGCTTAAGCTTTTCGGGACACGGTACCGCAGAAAAATGCACAACAAACAATCATCTGCTTCCGCACCAAATTGCCATCAAACACCAAAAAATGAAAAAACCATAACATCCAACCATCAATTTACCTCGATCGTCGCCTCCCCAACAACCGATTTCCCATCTTTCTTCGCCACAAACAAAGTATAGCTCTCATCCACACCAAGTTGCAGCTGCAAAAACACACAAAACCCACAATTATTTTCTCAGAAAACCAAAAACAAACTATAAATTTTATCAAAAACCCAACTCACATCTTCGTTGCTCGATTGAACCACAATTCTCAGCTTATTAATATCAAAACTCTGTCTCTTTCCCCTCAGTCTATTCAAAGCTAAAACCCCATGACTGTTCTCGAATATAATCTCTCTGTACCGATCAAAACCCAGCTTCAGAATGCCGGAGCCGCCGCCACTCCCGCCAACAACCAGCGACAGCGCCGGGTCGACGGAGAGGGTCTTGTTCCCGAAGGTGAACTTGGCCGGCAGCGGCCATAATAACGTCCGAGAGTCGTCAACTTTGCCGGCTGAAGTAACAAAAACACAGAGGGAGTGGGAGAGTAAGAACAGGATAAGGAACAAGGAGGACATGGTTTTCGGGGATTTTCAGAGGTTTTGGATTTGAGGTTTTTGAGTGTTCGACGAGAACTACGATGTTTTTGGTAACGGAAGAGTGGAGTAGGTCATGTGGAGCGTCTTACGATGTTGTGAGGATAAAACAAAGTTGGTGATGATATTTACGATGACGCAGTGTTTTATGATTGAATGTTTGGCTCCGTGACGCTGTATTTATGACGGAATTTCTGCAATTATTGCCGCCGTTAGACTTTTGGTGGCTGCAAAATTGCAGGCAGCGGTTGACTTTTTAAAATAAAGTTTCAAAGAAGATAATATTTCGGGGAAAGGGATCCTCTTCTAATCCCTTTCGTCAAGTTCACCAAACCCACAAATCCGAGCTTTTAAAATTTAATTCAATGGTTAAAGTTATTACAACTTTTAAAGTGGATTCATGTTTGTAGTCGTTGAATCAAATTTCAATAGCCCGAATTGGTGAATTTGATGGAAGGGATATGAAAATGATCACTTTCCATATTTCAGAACACTAGAGAATTTTTATTAATTTTTTTAAAATTGCAATATAAATTTGTAAAACAGTTTGATCATTCTTTACGTTAACGAAAATCAATTACACAATTTAGTTTTATAGTCAAGTGTGGTTTTTATGTCAACATGTAAACGAGTCTCTTATCTTTCACAACGTTAAATAAGGGGGGAATTTAAGAACACTTCTTCACCGTTGAAAAAATAGCAGCAGTTGCTGAACTTGCAACCACACATGGATAGTGTTAATTTATAGTTTCCAATTTCAATTATTTATCAAGAATCGAACTTAAAACCTCTCATTTATAAATATAAAAAAAATCATTAAATTGTAGTATTAAGTGACAAATAGTGTTCGAATTTAAAACCTATAATGCAATGTGAGAATATCACGTGGAATATAAAAACTCAACCAAAGTAGCAATAGTGATAATAAGGATAAGATTCGTATCACCTTAAACAACTAAGCAGTGGGTGCGCATATATCAGATATTGTCCAATCTACTGTTGTCACTTGTCAATGACAAAGTTGTCATGCGTGCCACCATGAATAAACAACCCATCATTTGTTTTGTTGGGGAAAAAATCCCGCATCATCCGTTTTGAATTTTTCTTTAACAAACGATTTCATCCATTTGACTCTTTTGTTTAGCAATATAAACTTGTGTCTTATCTTCATTGATGTACACAATTCCAGTAGGGGACTACAATTCACACACCTTGTTTTAGCTCTCACACGCTCTTGTTAATTTTATTCTTTGATCTTATTCAATTTATTTTATCTGCCCAATCAAAAATTAAAAGATGTGTGTAAAGAGTAAAAATGAGTATGTGAATCAAACCACCTATTAAAGTATGTAAAATTATATAATGACGTGACATACTGCTACTTAATTTTCTCATTTAAAATTATGTCACACCATTATAGATTGAACTAAATAGGTAAGGTTGTATCTTATTATTTTCTCGCAATATAACAGTTTTTACTTTGTCACTTTTTTCACATAAAATTTATTATAAAAAGATTAATGGGGCTAGATTTGGCTAGGAGAAACTTGAAATAGGTCCAATTTTACAAGTCTTTTTTTATATGAGTCCAATTTTGTACTTACTTTTGATTTAGCTCCAATTTTGGACTTATATCAAAAGAGACTTATAAAATTGGACCCATATCAAAGTAGCCTTTTTGGCTATTCATGCTGAAGTAGGCAATATTGACTGCGTTGAGGGGGGGTAGGCAAATATTGTATACTATTGGAGTTAGTTTTTGCATAAGTGACTCATCAAAATGAATTTACCTTCTCAATTACTTATATTATTACCAATAGGATTCTCTTCGGATTCTTTTGGTGAGGACCTTGAAGATCTTTCATCGTACATCGTGCAATCAGTTTTTGTCGAATACTATTTATATTTATTTTTAAATAAAAATATTTAAAATGATTTATGACCGCATGATTTACGATGAACGGACATGATTCACCGATCTTTGGAATCCTCACAAAGAGGATCCAGACTCATATTATATAGGAAAACTAATGAAAATAGCTTGAAAACTTTGAGTTTTAATCAAAATGACAAAAATGTGTTGTAAGTGAATAGTATCATGAATGACTTTTTAGAGCAAAAATATCATTTTCGTTAAAAGTAAACAGTAATGTAAGTATTTAATTGGGTAAAGTACAAAAAACTACCTCAACTATTGATGTCACGACACTTTCATACCTCATCTTTTAAAATTGACAATGTCATACCTCATCTTTAGAATTTGGTCCAATGTTATACCTTCCGTTACTTGGTCGTTTACTTTTCAGTTAAATACTGACGTGGCTTGATTCGATGCCCATTTTCTATTAATAAAATATTATTAAAAACTAAAAAAAATGTATTTAATATTTTTTAAATAATAAAGAAAAGTAAAAATAAAAAAAAGATCCCTCTATACGTCCTTCCCCCCTCTCTCTCTCCCCATCTTCATCTTCTTCCCTGCTTAATCTTCAACAAAAAAAAAACAAAAACAAAAATTTGAAAACGCATCAACCCTCCCCCCCCCCAGCGGCCGCCACCTGCAACCCAGAAAGAATAAGGAAAAGAAAAAGAAAAAAAAATCCAAAGCGAACCCAGTTCGTCCCCCTCCCCCCCCCCAAAAAAAATCAACCCCCTGCCAACCCCAAATTCACCACTCTCATCCATTCTCCACATCCTCTTCCGCACCCATCCTCCACTTTCTCCTCGTACCCATCTTCCCGCCGACGGGATCTGGGTTTTTTTTTTCTGGGTAGCAGGAGGGAGAAGAGGGGGTGGGCGTGGCGGGGGGGGAAGACAATTTTTTTTTGTTTTTTGTTGGGGGTTGCAGGTGGGGGGAAGAAGATGAAGATGAGGGAGAAGAGAGATGAGGAGGGGGGAGGGACGAACTGAGGGTTTTTTTTTTTTTTGGGGGGGGGGGTTGCAGGTGGGGGGGGGAAGAAGATGAAGATGGAGAGAAGAGAGAGGATGAGGGGGGGAGGGACGAACTGAGGGTTGTTTTCTTTTCTTTTTCTTTTTTTTTTACTTTTTTTTATTATTTTAATATTTAAATATTTTTTTTTAGTTTTTAATAATACTTTAATGATTTTTTAATAGAAAGTGGGCTCCGATTCAAGCTACGTCAGCATTTAACTGAAAAGTAAACGGCCAAGTAACAAAATGTATAACATTAGACCAAATTCTAAAGATGAGGTGTGACATTGTCAATTTTAAAAGATGAGGTATAAAAGTGTTGTGACACCAATAGTTACGGTAATTTTTTGTACTTTACCATATTTCATTAAAACTCCCAATTATTATTATTAGAGCTACTCATACTATATCGATTATCGTGTAGTCTACACGTGAATCGTGATGTATGAAACAAAAAATAAAAACTTGTTGCTTTGTTGTACACGTGATGTTTTTGGATTTCATTTCAAGTTTAAATTATTTTTTGTTATTTGCATTTTATCTCCACTTTGCTAGAAAGAATAGTTTTCCGGAGTTAAAACCAGAAACTCCCTTAACTTTCCCTGTGTTTTTGTGAAGAACTCTAACGAAAATGTTTTACCACGTCATCAAACTAAACTAGTGATTATACTTTTAATACACTTACCAAATAAAACTCACACAAAAATAGAAGGGAGTGACCAAGAAAAATAATTTCAACGCGCCGTTATAAAGACCTTTTGAACGTTCTTTTTTTTAAGTATTTGAATTGAATAAATTAAGAAAATTATTATTAGTGTTCTAAAAATATTATCCTACACTCCTCACAAGTTTATACTTTTTTTCATTTAGAAAATTTAGAATGTAAAATAAAACTTTTAGAGTGCCAATAATGATTCTCTAAATTAAAAGATGGTTGTGAATGCAACTCGGGGTGGGTCCAAAAAATCAAAAATCGAAAAAAGGGGACCGAACTTTATTGGTTCGTTTTGATTTTGGAGGTTCGGAAACCGAACCGAACCAAACCGAATCCCTTTTACGCTTTATGAATGTATGTCTATGATGTTTATTTTGTGAAACTTTGTTGCCAAGTTTGAAACTAAGCCTAAGGCTTTTTCAATAAGCATACTTGGTTCAATTATGGAGGATATTTCATTAGTTATAGAATAAAGTTTTGGAAGGCTTTGGAACTTGCAAGAGCTTCTCTATTTGTTTTCTTTTGGAATAGATACGGTGATTTTTATTTTATTTTTGCAATTGATGTTATTTATAGAATAAGATTGGTTTACATGATCTTGTATATGTACAATTGTCTTCCCACTTTTCCCATTTTCTTATTATTAGTCTACCAATGCAAGCCTCTTTTCTAAATTCCATATTAAAAAAAAAATCAAGTTTTATAAAATAAAAAAATAAAAAACCAATCCAAACCGAATAAAAATAGAACTGAACCAAACCGAACCCACCCCTAATGCAACCATAACCTAATTGGGCCATAATATTTACAAGCTGGATTGGAATTTGGGTTACTCCTAAAATATGAGATTGAAAAGCCCATGTTCAAACCCATACTCTCTCTCTCTCTCTCTCTCTCTCTCTCTCTCTCTCTCTCTCTCAAAGTCAGATACATCATATGTAGGGATACTGTCTTAGTCAAATAATGACAACCCATCATTTGTTTGTTAGGACTGAAAAAACCCATCATTTCTTCGAAGGTTACAAATTAAAATCAAACAACTCGTCATTGTTATATAATTATAGGATAAATTACATAGTAACTCCTCAGGTTTGAGGTCTATTACAACCATATACAATATTTCACTTTCATACTATTTCAAAATAATATCTCTGTTAGATTTTCCATCCATTGATCCGTTAAGCGTTGACGTGACTATCACATTTGTGTCACGTGGCTGCCAAATGTGTGCCACGTGGTAAAAATAATAATTTTTTAATTTAAAAAAAAACCTAAATCTTCTAAATAAATATATATATATATATATAAACTAAACCTTATCCCCCCTTCTTCCTCCTCTCTTCTCCCCACAACCCCCAAACCCAGAAACCTTATCCCCCCTCCTCCTCCTCTCTTCTCCCCCATCTTCATCTTCTTCCCACTGCAATCTAGAAAAAACAAAAAAACAAAAAACCCTTTAGTTCGTCTTTCCCCCCTCCTCTTCCCCTCTCTTCTCCCCCATCTTCATTTTCTTCCCCTAACCCCCTACTTGCAACCAAAAAAAAAAAAACAAAAAAAAAAACCCAAATCCCCTCTACGCCGCCATCGCTGGATTCGTGAGGTGGGAGGAATGAGTGTGGATTTAAGGAATGGGTGTGGATTTAAGGAGTGGGGGGATGTGTAGAAGAGGGAAGAGGGTGGGTGCGGAGGGAGGGATGTGGGTTTCTGAGTGAGGTGGGTCGTGGGGGAGGGAGGGTCTCTGGAAGGGGGTTTCTATCTGGGTTTCTGGTCAGGGGGTTCACGGGGGTGGGGGTTTTCTTTCAGTTTTTTTTTTTAGAAGATTCAGGTTTTTTAAAAAATAAAAATAAAAAATTATTATTTTTGCCACGTGGCACACATTTGGCAACCACAATCAATGGATAGAAAATCTAACAGAAGTATTATTTTGAAATAAAATAGTACGTGAAGTATGAAAGAGAAATGTTTTAAAGATGTTGTATAAGGTTGTAATAGACCTCAAACCTGAGGGGTTACTATGTAATTTACCCATAATTATATTATACGTGATTTTTTTTTTGTACAAATAATATTATTTACACTTAGTATCACAATGAATTAATAATAATGTGATTCAAATTCTCTTTCGACTTAAATCTAATTTATTTACATTCAAATCTTCACTTCATTAGGAAAAAGGATCCGGCGAGATCCTTTTTCTAGGGATCCTAGGAATTCCGTGATCGTGACCGTTTATCGTACATCGTGCTGTCAGTTTTCATTCAGTACTATTTATATTTAATTTTAAATTTTAAATTTTAGAATAATTTCTTACTGCATAATATACAATGAACGATCACAATCACATAATTTTTATAATCCCTAAAAAAAAAGATTTGACAAGAATCATTTTCCCTCTATTAGAGCATCTCTAACCAATGCTTTAAACTGCCCGGTTAACGTGTGATAGTAAAACATGACATCTTATTTTATTTCATCTCAATCGATCAACAAAAACTGATGTGAATTGAAGGCTTGGTGGTTGGGGTCAAAATTGCCGGCTATAATATTCAGATGCCAAATGAATTATTTCAGTTTTTTTTTTAACTTTTTGGACCAGCACATTAAATGTATAAGCGAAGCTATTTCTATTTCTATTTCTCTTTAGCATTTACTACGATTTGAAAAGGAAAAAAATAATCAAAATATAAAATAATACATATTACACACATTGGTTTAAAATGAGTTTTAACATATTATCAAACTGTCATGTAGATTATCAAATTGAAATACTATGTGCAATGTTTAACATCTTCTTTAAAGATGCCTTTAGAATTTAAAACTTTAAACTTGACTATCTCAACAAATTTGCGTTTAGTTAAGTTGGCCGAAAATTGAATTTTTATTTCTATAAAAATAACAAAGTACAAGAGATTTGGGGGAGCAAGGGAAGCCTCATTAAAAACCTCAAGAGAAGAGGGAAACAAGAGCACTTCACCAAATTACCCCCCACTTACATTCAATTATCATTTGCCAAACCTACTTCCAAGAAAGGAGCCAGCCAAATTGGCTCCTCCTCCATCCATGTATGAAATCCTTCATTATAAAAGTCCAAAGTTTGTTAACTCATGAGCCACCTTATTTCCTTCGCGTTGTTGTCCCTGACATGAAATGTAAGTGAACCTCTTCTTTAGGGTATCGATCTCCTCTAATATAGTGTGTTTTTGCTCACCACCCGAGTTAAAATGTAATCAAATAAACTGGTGATTTAATAGGATGTGTTTTTTGTAACAAAAGTTATAGAGTAACATATTATTCAAACTTTTCACGACAACTATTGAGCGCTAGATGTAACACAAAATTGAAAAGCTACAGAATGGATGGTTGTACATCAAATTCAACTGCATTGTTCTATGTAAGTGAGACTCAACATTCATCAAAATCTTATATACAAAGTCAATGGAAAAGGTGAATAGTGATTTTGGTGTCACAAAGCTTCAACAACAAAATTTGGACAAAAATGCCCCCAAGACATAAAAACTTCAAAGGCATCCCAAAATAATGCATCAAATAAGGCAAGGGCATTTTCATCATTTTAACAGTATTTTTTAATAATTAATTTTTTTGTGGTTTTTTTTTAATTAGTGCCTCACAATACTCTAGCAATAATGTGATTCAATTTCTCTATTTTTAAACATATTCAAAATATCTTAAGAGGCATGTAATTAGGGTCCAGCGGCTGGAAGAGCACCGCACGTCGCGCGGTGTCCGGTGCGCCCCCGGCGGCCCTTGAAAATCCGGAGGACCGAGTACCGTTCGCGCCCGGTCGTACTCATAACCGCATCAGGTCTCCAAGGTGAACAACCTCTGGTCGATGGAACAATGTAGGCAAGGGAAGTCGGCAAAATGGATCTGTAACTTCGGGAAAATGATTGGCTCTGAGGAACGGGCGGCTAGTAATAATGTAATTCAATTTCTCTATTTTAAACATATTCAAAACATCTTAAGAGGCGTGTAATGTCAGTTATAAAAAAGGTCTTTCGCACGCTGATAATAATGTGATTAAATTAGTTGTCAATTTTTTTTTAATAAACGATATTATCTACACTAAGGGGGATAGGGTAGGCTTAGCCTCACAATAGGCTAGCAATAATGTGATTCAATTAGTTGTTTATTAAATATTATTTTCTATATTTTTAAACACGTTCAAAACATCTTAAGAGGTGTGTAATGCCGGTTATAAAAAAGGTCATTCGCACGTGGATAATAATGTGATTAAATTAGTTGTCAAATGAATTTTTTTTTTAATAAACGATATTATCGACACTAAGGGGAGGGAGTGAACTTAGCCTCACAATGAGCTAGCAATAATGTAATTCAATCAATTGTTTATTAAATATTATTTTCTCTATTCTTAATGTAAATTATATAGAGACCGATTTTATTATGTGAATTCAGCTGCTTTAATTGGTTTATGAGTGCTTTCTTTTAGCATGATCTAAGATTATTTATTTACTTTAAATATTTGACTTTTCTTTTGTTAACTTACGCTAGATATATTTAAAACGTGTAAGTCGCGCGTAGCACGCCGTGATTTAAAAAATGCTTTTTGTACTTACGTGAGCGCGTGCATGAAGGCTAGTATTAATAAAATGAAATGTTATTAAAATACGAATTTGGTGCACTTTTTTGACTTTGTATTAATCAGCTCTCAGTTTAGTGATGTCATTATTTTAAAATGTCTCAAGTTCCAATTGATAAAAGAAATAAGTATTGAAATATTTTTTTATTTGTATAACTTTTTTTTCACAAACGATATTATCTACATAAGAGCTGGGGAAATGAGTTATGCTTCACAATAGACTAATAATAATGTGGTTTAAATTCACCTTTAATAAGACTCAAACCTAATTTCTCTCATAAAACTCGCAAAATTATTTATTATGCTTTCAGAGCATATTAAAAAACTTGGAAACAAAGGCCAAATTATTGAGATATGTTAGTTAGATCTGCGTCAACAAGTGGGCCCACGAATCCAACATATCGCGATCCACCCAGTCCCAACTTTCATGAAACACCCTACCAATACTGACTCTGCATTAGGGGTGGGCACGGTGCGGTTCCACTGTTAAATTGGAACCGGAACCGGAAAATATCAACGGTTTGGTTCGGTGCGGTTCCGCTTAAATTTATTACTAGAATATTACGGTTCGGTCTACACCGGTTCCGATTCGGTTCTTGCCAGTTTACGGTTCCGAATACTAAATTATTTGAACACCAAATCATTATACATTCAAATACATCTTCTAAAATTGATTATATAAAGTTACATCCAAGACATCTTTTCTAATGTAAATGTCCTTGGTAGTGGCATCAAGTCAACAAAAAGATAACTAAAAGAAATATACATTGATCAACAAACTTGGCCATATGTGTCAATTGTCACGAGTCTCTTGGCACATAATTGATTCGACAATGCAACAAAAGTCGATAGACACATTATCTCTGTGGTATCAAAATGCTTGTCCAATACCAAAATTTCTTTGCTTTTTTCATTTGCCTTGTAACCAATCTTAATTCTTGACCAACTATATTGGTCAGTCGGTCAACAAACAAAAAAATGAAGAGCAAATTGTAGGTTTATTTCAGATAGAGAGCAAGCAGCAGCTCCTGTACATAATCAGAAGCTCTTGTACACAATCAAACAACTTATTTCAAAGAGCAAACATAATCAAACAACTTATGTCAGAGAGCATGCATGGGCTGACAAATATACACCCACTATTTTTGTAGGTATAAATTTAATTACAGGTATAAACACACAAATATACACCCAATTTAATTACAGGTATAAATTTAATATACACCCACAAATATACACCCATTTTTGAAAGTTTGAAGAAGCAATTTATTACACAACAATTAAACAGAATCTGCTAACAAATATATACCTACTATTTCTGTATAATCATATCATGTAAACGTGAAAGATCAAGGAGAAAACCCAGCTGAGCTCCAATGTTAAACCTATTCTCCAAAGCTACGAGCTGGATGCCCTAAAACATCTCACTCAAACAATTTAACTATCCCATCCCATATGATCTCCTTCATGTATCAATTAATTATATATCTTGTTGATGCACAAAACCGGAGGTCTTGGAACAACGTAAATCCGACCGTGAATCTGCAAGAAATTAAATAACACAAGATGTATCGTGGTTCACCCCAATGTTTGGGCTACGTCCACACTGATATTGTATTTCTCTAAGAGGATTGTGAGGGAGAGAGCCTCTGTAATGAATATCAGAGGCTTTGAGAGGGTGAGAGTCAGGCCTAAGAATTGGCCTCTCTTAATGAGGAGAGTGAGGAGTCCTTTTATAGAATAAGGGCTCCTCACTTATTACATATTTGTCCATTCCTTTATTACATAATTACATTTGAGTCCCCCGAGTATTTATACGAGGTCTAAATATGGAGGCCCTAAGTATGGTACAAACATATCTTATTCATTAAATTCAAAATTATATATCTCACAACTCAAACAAGTAAGGAAAGTGCTAAAAAATTAAAGTTACATACATACCATCACTAGTAAAAGGTGATAAGTTAGGATTGAATAGCTTATGAATTCCCAATGCTAGATGTGCCACTATTCCTTTTTTCTAGAACATATAAAAATCAAGAACTCATTAGAAAATAAGAAAATAAGCGTACAACAAAACAAGAGAAAAAACAAAAACAAAGTAATGAAAAATAAATATTCATACCTGCTTCAAGTGCTTCATAAAACTCTATATCTTCCAAGATTGTCTCATCGTCTAAAATTGAGATGTTATCTGACATCAACCAATTTTGAGTACAAATTAACCTCTCTATAATTAGAGGAGTCAATGAAGAACGATATGAGTTCACAATCCTTCCTCCCGTGCTAAAGGCAGATTCTGAAGCTACCGTTGAGACTGGAATTGCAAGAACTTCCTTTGCAATTAGTGCCAACACTGGGTATTTAACACCATTCAATTTCCACCAATTTAAAATATCAAAATCTTGACCTACTTCCACTTTTTCATTGCGATCTAACAAGTACCTATCAAACTCATGGTCCGAGAGCACGGCATTACTTGCTTCAACTTCTTTTATCCAACTTTCATCCATTTCCGCTCGTTTTCCCCCCCCTTCCATGTTGTTTTGGATCAGCCCCACCAATAGTAGTTGTAGTACTAGTAGTATTAGAACAACTATTAGCACTAGAACCACTTGGTTGGTTGGAAGAATGAACATATTCATCATATAGTTTGAAGATTAGACTTTTTATCTCATCCTTCTTAGCCATGACTTCATCAATACTACACCCACGACGCTTTAAAATATGTGGCACATAGCCCAGTTTATATCTTGGATCAAGCACAAGTCCCACAAATAGAAAAGGATTCACTTTAACAAGATCACCCCAATACTTATCAAATTTTACCTTCATGCTTAGTGTCATTTCATGCAATATCAAGCTTGTATAAGTTTGAGTTAATAACATATCTTCTTCGACAAACAAATCAACTATCTCTTCGTCAATTGCAAGCAAATCAGAAAAAGTACTATGACAAGCCGGATGTAAAGTAACACTCATCTTCAATGTCATTTGATAGAACACTTTCAAAAATTTGACAAAGATAGCGGCATTGCTCCAATTTTCCATATTTGGTGGCCCATGCCTCTTTTTACCATTGGAAGGTCCACCCACACATTCTTCTTCTCCCGGCAAATCTTCACCAAACCATGACAAGTATGCAATCTCATCATCTCCCATTCTCACAAAAGCTTTTTCAAATTTCAAAGCATTCGTTAACATCAGATAGGTGGAATTCCACCTAGTTGGCACATCTAAGAAAACAAGACCCTTGCATTCGATTTTTTCCTTCTTAACATAACTCCTAAAAGCTTCCACCCTTTGTGGAGAAGATGTTACATACACCAACTCATTCCTAATAGCTAAGATGGATTTATCTAATGTCATCAAACCATCTTGAACTATCAAGTTAACAATATGAGCACGACACCTGACATGCATGTGCTTTCCCCCAAGTATCATTCGTAAATTTTGCCAATGACACATCTTTGTCTTCAAATAATCTATTGCAACCTTGTTTGAAGAAGCATTATCGACCATGATGGTTAGTACATTCTCCAAACCCCATTCTAGCAAACAAACCTCAAGAAGTTTCCCAATGGAGTTCCCCTTGTGATTAGCTATGACACAAAAGTTTAGTATTCTTTTGTGCAACCTCCAATTACTATCTATGAAATGTGCCGTTATCACCATGTAATTTACCTTTTGAAGACTTATCCAGGTGTCGGTTGTGAGGCTAACTCTGCTTTCAATTTTGCTTTCATTTTATCAGACATGATGACAAAGTGCCTCGCAAGTGTCCTACGAGATGGTGGATAAAAATGGGGGCAAACAACATTACAGAAAAACCTAAACCACTTCCATTCAACATGGCTAAACGGCAACTCATATAAGACAACCATTTGTACCAATGCCTTTATGCAATCCTATTTCGTATTCCCCCTAGCCATAAGAGTACCAACACCATCATTAAAAGACAAAATCTTTTGCCTTTTATCCTGATTTATTCTCGGGTAACTCTTACATCTTCCTCCCTCAATATGTTTTGTAACAGTTGAAGTACCATTTCCATAAGGGTTAGCAGCAAAGGTAGTAGAACAATGCTTACACCTAGCTCTCATTCTAATAATTGTTGCTTTGGTCCTATATGGCTTCACAATGTTTTCTATGTCATCATATTCAACAAAATGCTCCCACATTTTTGCCCTACGCCTACTGTTCACAAGAGGAGACAATGGAGGAATACCATTCGGCAATTGAGGAATACCATTCCTTATATCAGACTCTTGTACCATTGAATTAGCTTAAAATGCATACTTCCTTTTATCTATGTCAAAAGATTTTAACAATGCTTTTAGATCATATAGCAATGGAAGTTTGATCAGCTTCACACTTCCAGTGGAACTCAACTATATTCCTAATCTCAAATATGAGAATAGATAGAGAAAATACCAAGGAACTGTCTGAGCTGTCTCAGAGGACGGATCGACGGATGACGAAGTGTCTGAGCTGTCGTGAATGAGGGATGATGAAGGCCGTCGCAGTTGAGGTTGTGGGCTGAATCGCTGATATTTTGGATGAGAGGTCTGAGGTCGTGAGTGGGTGGGTGGTCACCAGTCGTCTCTCTGTGTGAAATGGGATGGGGGAATCAAGAAATGGGGTGTGAGTGTGTGAGGCCTTGTGTGTGAGGCCGTGAGGTCAGTGACTTAGTGAAAGTGAACCCTAATTGGGATGAAATCCAATGCTTTGCAATTTGGTGAAACCAATTTTCCAACCTATCATACCATGACATGTGTGTATATATATAATTAAATTATTTATTATTAATAAAATGGTTTGGTTCGATTCCGGCCGGTTCATGGTCATTCGAAACCGGAACCGGAACTGGTTTGAACGGTCCGGTTCGGGTTTTGGCTCAAAGTTGACTTTTCCGGTCAACACGATTTTTTTCGGTTTTTTTTCATACAGGTCGATGCGGTTTGGCGGTTTTTATGCCCACCCCTACTCTGCATATTTCAATCTGTAAGTTTCTGACCAAGCGCGCCATCATTGGTTAATCGCAACCCGGTTGCTCCATCTGACGGTCCATAAGAGAAGGTCTATGTGCTCCTCTGTCGCACCGGATAACCCATATCTAGAATCTAATTCAGAATTGGTACAGACGTAGGCCCCACCGAATTCAACATCCAGAATCTGTGGCCTAGACATTGTCTGTTTCCTTCTACCTTCGCCATGCCATCGTCACCGTCCACGTGGCATCGGTATCAATCAGAACTTCCGTTTTCTTAGCTTACTTAGTTTCCCTGGCGTTCAACTATCCGAGCGTCCTAATATAATTTCGGTATCCCCAAAAACCCCTCGGATTCTCATCGAATTTTCAGTCCCTGCCCCTCGAATGCTCATCTGCTCATCGTCCAACACACTCTCTTTTTACCTAGCCCTCTCTCTCCATCTCTTTCTCTCTCTAGCTCACCGTAACCGGGAGAATGGTGGAGTCGTTGACGCCCGACTACGACGAGGAGCGCTCGCTGTTGCAGGAGTCGAGCATTGTCGAGGGGTCGTGGTGGTTGAACTTCGACGGAGTCCAGGTGTCGTCGAAGCACAAGGAGAAAAAGCCTCCGCGCGGAATCCATGACTGCCTTGGGATTTTAGGTAATTTCCGCATCTTCTCCTCCATTGTTAACGTAATGGAATATTTGATAGTGATCTTTGTATTTTATTTTGCATGGTCTGGAATGGGAATATTAGCTTAGTGTCCTGGTATCCGAGAATTTTTCTTTTTTTGGTTGATTAAAAATTCGGATTAATTTCTGTGGTGTGAGTTAGTTTTCGCTTTCCTGCATATGTAGATATGGATTTTTCAGTGGCATATCTTGGCTGCTTTGCATAGTTTACGAACTTGGAGCACCTTCGCATAGTTTACGAACGTGGCCTATCATGACTTACGAAAGTGGACTGACTCTTTCCATAACTTGCGAAAGTCAATTGACTCATTCGCATAATTTACAAACATCACAACATAATTTATGAACTTGGAGCACCTTCGCATAGTTTACGAACGTGGACTATCTTCGCATGACTTACGAACGTGGACTGACGCATAATTTACACTGACACCTTCGCATGGTTTACAAAAGTTGACAAACACCTTTGCATGACTTATGAAAGTGGAATGAAGCTTACGAAAGTGGACTGACAAAATTATCTATGCACACCTAGTTCCTATTATGTACATCTAGATTTCATACTTGCACTTTGTTTATATATATACACCGACATTGACAATTGTGCATCTGCCTCTACATATACATATATATATATGTACTTTCTCAACGCTGACACTTGCACACTTGCCTTTCTCTCTCTCTCTCTCTCTCCCTATATATATATATATGTGTGTGTGTGTGTGGATGTATAAGTACATATAGGCACACCGACATACTTACACATAACATATATATGCATATCTCTGCGTACCGACATGCGAATCTTTGCATGCTTTTTTCATGTATTTATATATATCTTTATGCACACACATATATACATATTTATGTGTCATTACCTTGGGTTCAACGTGTTTCATAATTTCATGCCCAGTTAAATTCTGTCGTCACGTATGCTTCTCCACCTTTGAACATGTGCTTTAGAACAAGCTCTCTTCTTTTGCTCTTTTTGTCAAATCGTCTGTCGTCACCTAGATTGTGACTACACATTGAAATACACATGAGAAAAGAATATTTTCCTTACATGTCTTGTCCTATTTACTGGGCTGTCTATAACCCCTCCCATCAATTGGAGTTTCATCCATCCTCCATAGGGATAAAGATTTACGTTCAAACTCCTCATGCACTCATTTCTCTTTTTATAAATTGAGCTTCTCATTTCCCCGCTTTTCTTCACTTCTTCCGCTTAATTATCCACCAAGCTTGTGATTTCTCGTTTCAGAGTGGCCTCTTGGCTTACAGGTAATTTTTCCATTTCGAACTCTTACTATGGGAAAATTTCAAACATTCCACTTACGTTTATAGGTCCAAATTCCTCATCTTATCTTCTCGAATCAATTTCGGCCGGCAAATCTCCCATCCCGTTTCTCATATCGATATGTACACATTGGACTAAATATGGTGGTACTCCAACACACTTTGACATCGTCAAGGCTCGTGATCAATGTCACGTTCTAGATTATGTGCACCTCAGCCCACTTCCTGCCGGAGCTGACATGTATTCGGGTTGGTACCCAGTCGGATCTACTGTTTTGTCTCCAAACCACTTGGGGGCCATTAGTTTCTCGCTCCACCCTATGATTCATCTCATCTTATTATTCATAAATACTCACCCTATGCAACTGAACCCGAACTCTTACTTGGTTATGTCGACATGCCTGCAACTAATAATCATCATATTACCATATGTAAACTGGTAGAACTATTATAAGAAAGGAAGTAGGAGCGCTTCTCTGTTTGATGTCTCAGCCGTGCCCCCATGGTGTAGCTGGGATGGATACTATTTCGTTCGCTTCTCAATTTGGCTTTTTGTTCAATTCCTACAGACGGCGCCAACTGTTGGAGCGAAAACATTTGGTTCCTTCAATCCTCTAACAACTAAATCTTGTAACTATGTTGAGAAGCCCACAACACCATCTTCGCTCGCCATCAATGAGGAAGGAGGGGACCTACAAGAAAGCACTTCGATGCTTAAGTCAGTATTTGTTAAAATGCTTATAAAATATAGAATGATCTTATGCCTCTTTTTTCTCCATCTTTCTTTCCTCGTTCTGATGGGATTCTAGCCTTTTTATAGGCATAAAAAGCTTAGAGTCCAAGTTCCATTATCTCACTCCATATTCTTTTGTAGTGGCTCATTCATGTTGCTTTATTTTAGCCCCACTCCCTTGTTTTTAGGATGCATGGGAAATCGTTAGCTTTTAGGATGCATTGACCCTTAATTTTTGCACCCACAGAAACCGAACTGAACCAAACCGAATATCGTTTACACTTTATGAATGTATGTCCATGGTGTTTCTTTTGTGAAACTTTGTTGCCAAGTTTGAAACTAAGCCTAAGGCTTTTTCAATAAGCATACTTGGTTCAATTAGAGAAGATATTCCATTGGTTATAGAATAAAGTTTTGGAAGGTTTTGGAACTTGCAAGAGCTTCTCTATTTGTTTGCTTTTGGAATGGATACGTGATTATTATTATTATTTTTGCAATTGATGTTATTCATAGAATAAGATTAGTTTATATGATCTTGTATATGTATAACTATCTTCCCACTTTTCTCATTTTCTTATTATTAGTCTACCAATGCAAGTCTCTTTTCTAAATTCCATATTAAAAAAATCAAGTTTTATAAAAAATAAAAAATAAAAACCGAAACCGAGCCGAAAAAAACCAAACTGAATAAAAACCGAACCAATGAAACTGAACCCACCCCTAAATGCAACCATAGCCTAATTGGGCCATAATTTTTACGAGCTGGATTGGAATTTGGGTTACTCCTAAAATATGAGATTGAAAAGCCCATATTTAAACCCATACTCTCTCTCTCTCAAACACATCATATGTCGGGATACTGTCTTAGTTAAATAATGATAACCCATCATTTGTTTGTTTGCTTTTTTTTTTTTTTAAGAAAAACTGGAACAACAGAACCAGGGCTAAGAAGCCAACCAAATAGAAAGCCAACACAAGGCAAACAACAAGCAGAAGCTATAAAAGCTTTGCAGGGAGCTAAGGACTAAGGTGGACACGGCAAACCATCATTGTGCAAGACAAACACCAAGAAGGATGGGGGTCTGTCAACCCACGAAACATCGCACATCTCCTTCGACTTCTGCGACTTTAATAGATCCGCCTCTTTGTTGGCTGATCTCGGAGTCTAAGACCAGCGACAGTCCTGAAAAAAATCCCTCAACTGCCTGACTTTCACCAAGATGGGATATGGCTTCCAGCTGCCATTATCCAACTTGTCATTCAAACAAGAGATCGACTCCTGAGAGTCCGATTCTAAAATAAGACAATGCAAACCCAGCGAGATACCCAACTCAGAGCCATGCAAAAGAGCCAATGCTTTAGCTTGACCAACACATGAAGCCTTAATATCTTGCCTACGAGCTGCCAAAAACCTTCATGTACAATCACGCGCCACCAAGCTAACAAAACCCTTACCCGTGGATGGAGCCCAATTGGTGTCCACATTAACTTTAACAAAATGAGCAGGTGGCATGGACCATCAGGATTCCCGTTCCCCGAGAAAAGAAACCCGCACTAGCTGCCCCAAGTCATCACGATGAGCCTCAAAGAAGACACCTACTGCATTATTTACAGCAAAAAGAACCTTAGCTGGGTTAATACTAACACGATTAAAGAGGAAATTGCAACGCACCTTCCATATATACCAATAAGTGAAAACAACGTAGGAGAGAAGCCATTGCCGAGCTGGAGCCTTCCAATTACTCGAACATAGAAGATCAACAAACCATTGCCTCCATGATGAAATAGGAACCCTGTCAACCCTATAAGTAAGCGCTCATCCAAACCAAATAGCTTCTACCCAAGGACATTGGAGAAGAAAATGTTCAATAGTTTCCTCGCAGGCATTACAAATCAGACACACTGGGGATTGTGCTGATTTCATGCGAAACAAATTAACCATCGTGGGCAGAACACCATGGAAAGACTTCCACATGAAGTGCCGAAGTTTTGGGAGGGGGGAGCATTCACCTTCCATAAAGTTTTCCAAACCTGAGAAGAGAGTGAGGTAATATGAGAACTAGGCACGCATGCAAGATGAGACGCCCTTACATGCGCCCAATGATAACCCGACTTCACCGTAAAGCTGCCTCGTTTATCATAAGGCCAAACTAGCTGATCAGATGTTCCCGATATCAAGGTCACAAATGGCCCTCATATGCTCCCGAGAAATAACACCCTCCAAAAAGTCAATATTCCACGTTTTGGTATTGGGACAGATTAGAGACTCAACGCGGGTATTTCGCGACACGGTTGCTCTCCTCATCGGAATCGGGTGTCCTTGCGGAAGAGACGGGATCCACTTATCAACCCAAACCCTAACATCACTGCCTCCCATTATCTGCCAATGGGCACCGCTAAGCAATAAGTCACGACCCACCAACAAACTAGACCATAACCAAGAAGCACGGCAACCCTTCTTAGCATCAAGGAGAGAACAATGAGGAAAATACCATGCCTTCAAGACCCTAGCCCAAAGGGAAGTAGGATTGTGAAGTAGCCGCCAACACTGCTTGGCGAGAAGAGCATTATTAAACTCCTGAAAATTCCGAAAACCTAAACCGCCCTGATTCTTTGAAAGCCCAATAGTTTCCTTAGCCACCCAATGTATATTACGCTCGCCAATAGCCTTCCCCCACCAAAAGGCAGAGATCAAAGCATCCAACTCGTGACAAATCCTCACAAGAAATTTAAATAAATGCATCGAATAGGCTGGTATGGCTTGCACAACAGCTTTAATCAATACCTCATTTCCGACCTGAGATAAAGAATATCTTTTCCACCCCTGAAGCTTGCCCATAATTTTATCCTTAATAAAAGCCAAACCCTGCTGCTTAAAGTGTCCCCAAACTGCAGGAACCCCTAAATAGAACCCAAGATCCAATACCGGGTTCATACGAAGAATCGATCCCAATTCCACCGAGGCATTCGAGGGAATATTAGCACTGAAAAACACATTAGATTTCTGAAAGTTTATCGCTTGCCCAGATAATGAAAACCCATCATTTATTTGAAAGCTACAAATTAAAATCAAACAACTCGTCATTGTTATATAATACCAAAGTCCACCAATCAATTAATTTGGGCTTTTAAAATTTGATCCAATGGTTACAAATAGAGTATTCCTTAAAAAGTTATAATAATTTTAATCGTTTGATCAAATTTCAAAAGTCTGGATTAATTGATTGGTGAGCTTTGGTGGGAGAGATCCAGATGTGATCTCTTCCCATTATATTATACGTGATTTTTTTTTTGTACAAACGATATTATTTACATTAAAAGAATGTGATGATTTAGTGTCAAAATGAATTAATAATAATGTAATTCAAATTCTGTTTTGACAAAAATCCAATTTATTGACATTTAAATCTTCACTTTATTAGAGCATGGCTAACCGATGCTTTAAATTGCCCGGTTGACGTGTGATAGTAAAACATGGCATCTTATTTTATTTCATCTCAATCGATCAACTAAAAGCTGATGTGAATTGAAGGCGTGGTGGTTGGGGTCAAAATTGCTGGCTAGAATATTCAGATGCCAAATGAATTATTTCAGTTTTTTAAACTTTTTGGACCAGCACATTAGATGTGTAAGTGAAGCTATTTCTATTTCTATCTCTCTTAGCATTTACTACGATTTGAAAAGAAAAAAAAATCAAAATACAAAATAATATATATTACAAACATCCATTGAAGATGAGTTTTAAAGTATTATCAAACTGTCATGTAGATTATCAAATTGAAATATGATGTGTAATGTGTAATGTTTGACATCTTCTTTGGAGATGCCATTAGAATTTAAAACTTTAAACCTGACTATCTCAACATATTTGCGTTTAGTTAAGTTGGCCGAAAATTGAATTTTCATTTTTGTAAAAATAATAGCATACAAGAGGTTTTGGGGAGCAAGGGAATCCTCGTTAAAAACCTCCAGAGAAGAGGGAAAAAATAGTACTTCATCAAATTACACCCCACTTACATTCCATTATCATTTGCCAAACCTACTTTCAAGAAAGGAGCAAGCCAACTTGCCTCCTCCTCCATCCATGTATGAAACGATAATACGGAATGAGTTATGCTTCACAATAAATTAATAATAATATGATTTAAATTCACATTTAATGAGAATCAAACCGTCATCTCATAAAACTCACAAAAAAAATAAACAAATGCAAAATTATTTATTATGCTTCAGATACGTCAGAGCATATTAAAAAGAACAAGGATTGTTTGCCCTCCTAGTTTTGGTGCCCTTCCATGCCCTCCTATTTTGTGCGGTCACGGTTAAACCACGTCTACATTTTATATTAATTTTTTAATGAGATAATAAGATAAAAAATAATAAAAATATAAAATATTAACGTGATTTAACCGTGACCGCACAAAATAAAAGAGCATGGAATGGCACCACAACTAGGAGGGCAGACAATCCTGGTCCTATTAAAAAACTTAGGAACAAAGGCCCAAATTATTGAGATATGTTAGTTAGATCTGCGTCAGCAAGTGGGCCCACGAATCCCCCATATTCCCAATTTCACGAAACACCCTACCAAGTACCAACACTGACTCTGCATATTTGAATCTGGTACCGACGCGGGCCCCACCGAATTCAACATCAAATCAGAATCTGCGGCCCAAGACACTGTCTGTTTCCTTCTACCTTCGCCATAACGCCATCGTCACCGTCCACGTGGCGTCTGTATTGATCAGAACTTCCGTTTTCGTAGCTCAACTGTCCGGGCGTCCGAATATAATTTCCGTATCCCCAAAAACCCCTCGGATTCTCATCGAATTTTCAGTCCCTGCCCCTCGAATGCTCCTCTGCTCATCGTCCCACACACTCTCTCTTTTTACCTAGCCATCTCTCTCCATCTCTTTCTCTCTCTGGCTCACCGTGACCGGGAGAATGGTGGAGCCGGTGACGCCCGACTACGACGAGGAGCGCTCGCTGTTGCAGGAGTCGAGCATTGTCGAGGGGTCGTGGCGGTTGAACTTCGACGGATTCCAGGTGTCGCCGGAGCACAAGGAGAAAAAGCCTCCGCGCGGAATCCATGACTGCCTTGGGGTTTTCGGTAATTTTCGCATCTTCTCCTCCATTGTTAACGTAATGGAATATTTGATTGTGATCTTTGTATTTTGTTTTTTTTTATTTTATATTTTATTTTGTATGGTCTGGAATGGGAATATTAGCTGAGTGTTCTGGTCTCCGAGAAATTTTCTTTTTTGGGTTGATTAAAAATTCGGATTAATTTCTGTGGTGGGAGTTTAGTTTTCTCCTTTCTGCATATGTATATATGATTCGAAATGGAGGGTTCAATTTGCTGTATATATTTTTGTAATCGAAAAGCTCGAAGGAGAGGCTAATTAGAAAGATTGGTGGGAGAGTGATGGAGTTGAGGAGTTTAGAGTTTGTGGGGTTTACTTGAATTTTTGTATGGTGTCCCTGGTATTGCTAGATCATTGAGACTGACTGTCACAGTGTAAGTTATCATTGAGGCTGACTGTCACAGTGTAAGTTCACCTATTACCTATTTGTTTATATGTTTTCGACTTTGATCATCGGACAAATAAAGCGTTTTCGGGTTCTGGGTGGGAGTTTAAGTATTTGCTAGTTCATAGTTTCATCTTCTTTGTGTAGGGGTTTCATATTTTCGGGTTGTCGTCTATGCAAAGTGGTGAAAGGGGCAGACGGATGCATGAAATGTTGTCGAATATTTGTAGATGTTCTTTATGTTAAAATGATAAATTCATTTAACATATGAGGAGGTTGCATGGGTACCAAGTTAAAGTTTTCTGCTTGATTGCCTCAGGTCCGGAGGATAATGTGGCGGAGTACTACCAACAGCAGGTAGAAATGCTTGAGGGCTTTACTGAAATGGATGCCTTAGCGGAGCGTGGTTCTATTCCTGGAATGTCAAAGGTTTGATGTTGCATCATGTTTTCTGCCTTGTTCTTAGTATACTCATATTAGTTTTAAACTGATATGTAATGATTTCTGTTGCAGGAAGAACAGGAAAAGTTGGCAAAAAGCGAGACATTTGCCATCAGAATATCCAATATTGCCAACATGGTTCTCTTTGCAGCTAAAGTTTATGCATCTGTCAGAAGTGGTTCATGGGCCATCATCGCATCCACATTGGACTCATTGCTTGATCTTTTGTCCGGCTTCATCCTGTGGTTTACTGCATTCTCCATGCAAACCCGTAGCCCATATCAGTATCCTATTGGGAAGAAACGAATGCAGCCGTTGGTACGTCTCTGTACTATTCTTGACCGTAGTTATAGCCATAGTTTCAAATTGTGTTACAGTGTTTAATATACAAGTTATGCTGCCTTCAATGTTCAAAGTCATACACCACGCCCTTTCTTTGTCTTTCTGCTCTTTGTGGGGATATACATTACTGTTATATGATATCGTAGGTCTAATCACCAAAGCATGGTTGCTAGGCTTCGTCGTGCAACTTGAATAGTCATGTGGCTCTCCAGTCTAGATCATTAATGATTTCAGGGTTCACCCATACATGGCGCGCTTGACTGTTGAGATTGGATACAATTTCTATCCTCTCTTCTCTTTTGGGAATGAAGATGGAAGTTATTTGTATAACTTGTACATGTAGTGCTTTTTCCCACTTTTACAAATAGCTAAACATTTATTCTTAATTCAGGTTTATGTATTCCATCTAAGAACTAACAGCAAAGTTCTAACAATCGTTCTTGATTCATGCTGCCTCTTGCCAAATGGTTCAAATCGTTCTCTATATGCTTGACCATTATCTTATTTATACCCATATGGATTTTTCATTGGCATATCTTGGCCGGTTTGCTTTCTTCCATCAGCGCTTGCAAGGATTTTATCTGCCAGTCTGTAGTGCCTTTGGAATGTGTATGTGATGAATTGTTGTCATGTGTTAGGACTTAGAAGTTGATCATATATTGTAAGTGTGTGTGTAACTTAAACCAGCCAACTAGCAAGTCTCATGAGCTAATCCCAGTTAAGCTCGTTTGGGTGGTTTGTCAAACAAACTGGTTATCATGTGGCTCAACAAGCCCTCTTAGCTTTATGCCAAGCAGGCTCGCTAGGTGGATGGATTGTTATGCGATAGCTTGGTTTGTTTATTTGCCAGTGTTTTGAAGACATGGAGGTAGATGGATTCTTCTACATATAGCAGTCGTTATACTTCATTTAAATTTTTGTATGGCATTTTTTTATCATCTGTTATTGAGGTGTTGGTGAAATGCCTTTGTCATAAACAAATCTGAAGCTTGGAAAAAACATGCAGGGAATCCTTGTTTTTGCCTCTGTTATGGCAACCCTGGGACTGCAGATCATCCTGGAGTCAATGCGCACACTAGTTTCTGATGTAAGTTGTTATGTGCTGTTATTTAAGCAGATAAAGATATTTGTTCACTTGGAGGCTTGAATAAATGATGTCTTCGATCAATTGTTCAAATAAACACTCTCATGTTGACTTTGAAATTTATGTTTGACTAGCAGGATGAGTTCAGCTTGACCAAGGATCAGGAGCGATGGGTCGTGGGCATTATGCTCTCGGTGACTTTGGTAAAATTCCTTCTGATGCTTTACTGCCGCAGTTTCAAGAACGAAATTGTTAAAGCTTATGCCCAGGATCACTTCTTTGATGTTATAACCAACATCATTGGTCTCGTTGCTGTGCTCCTTGCTAATTATTTTGATGATTGGATGGACCCCGTTGGAGCCATCATTGTAAGTGGCTTCCTGCTCTCTTCATTCCTCTACCCTTCCTTCCCACAAATAACTATAGGGAAATCTTTATGTTAAAGAGTGTTGAAACTTTCATAATTGGTAGGGGGATGGTAAATCTTATGAAGTACATAGCAGTCGAACAAGATATTAGATGAGAGGTTGTCAAACATTTGTTCCCAAATAACCGACGTCTCCTGGGTGTTGATTATCTTATGATTTGTGTGTTAAACTCAAATGTCAGTTGATGCTATGTCCATTATTTTGCTAATGGGGTTTTGACCTTGGATTTTTGCAGCTGGCCTTGTACACCATTCGCACATGGTCGTTGACTGTGCTGGAAAATGTGAACTCGCTAGTTGGAAAATCAGCCGCTCCCGAATATCTACAAAAATTGACATACCTTTGCTGGAACCATCACAAGGCAATACGCCATATCGATACAGTCCGGGCTTACACCTTTGGCTCTCACTACTTCGTCGAGGTTGACATTGTCCTGCCGGCTGACATGCCCTTACAAGAGGCTCATGACATAGGGGAAAACCTGCAGGAGAAGCTTGAGCTCCTGCCCGAAATTGAGCGCGCCTTTGTTCATCTGGATTTCGAGTTCAGTCACAAGCCCGAGCATGCACAATCACACTCATAGAAGTCGGGATATTTTTATTGGGAATTGTTATTAGCACTCCAAAAATCTCGTTCTACACTCCAAATTTTCTATATTAGGAAATAAAAATACACTTATGAGGAGTGTAGAATGAGATTTTTAAAGTGCTAATAACACTTCCCTTTCTATTTATTATTTTCTTCAACTTTGTATGCTAGAATCGATTCCGAATGGAAGGCAATATTAAACTGAAAATGTGTAGTTATTTGGTAGGCGTCAAGAACAAGTTGGGATTCTTGTAACACTGGGAAAATAGCATGCGTATGGCTGGGTCTCAAGCACCTATAAAAGAACAACCTACTAGCTGACCTTATTCCCTTTCTGTAACGGATCCTGGATTATAATGTCGGGTCGTCCTAATATAAAAGTTTTCATGTTAATTTAGACAAAAAAACATTACAAACTGCAAAGGCTAAATTTGTCTATGATGAGGTTTCATAATCTAAAAACGTTTTATGACAATTTCATTATGCGTATGAGCAAAACTAGCACATGAACCGAGAAGGAAAAGCTCACGGTTTTTAGTCAGTTTTGCAAATTCGTACATAAATCACCGCTCAATCTATTTATTTTTACCTTCGCCTCACTTTGAAGTTTTAAAAATTAAGGTAAGACTTTATGTTGAGATTATTGACTGTAGAACCCCATTTGACAACATTTGGGGCCTCACTTACTTTTTGGCTTAAATATTCTACTAAATATACACTTGTTGCTCAATAAATCGTGAATCCGCTTCCAAATACATTATAAAGATTTGGGTCAATTTCAGTTTACTACTCTGAAGTTTTTTGGTTTTTAATGTTTCATACATCAAATTTTTTTCATCCTTGTCTGAGCATGCAAAACGAGGCGGGATACGTTGCACAAATCGAGGCCAGCACTGCGAACGAAAAACGAGGCTGACTCTGTGTATGCCAAAACAACGCAAGCTCTGTGGATGCAAAAATGAGTGGGCTTATGGCATGCAAAACGATGCGAACACCTCATATGCAGGACGAGGTGAACCCAGGCACACAAGATTAGGCGGCCCTCGCGCACGCAAAACGATGTGAACTCCCGGATGCTCAAAAAATAATTCGGGCTTCACACAAGGAAAAATATATTTTGAAGAATATGATAGTTTGTTGTAGTGGTAAGAAAAAAAAACAAAACTAACAAAAAATTACAAAAATAGTTCAAATTTTTGGGATGCCAGAAAGTCACTGGCACCCCCAAGAATTTGAATCTTTTGTTAATTTTCTTTTTGTTTCCGGCACCCTCTTTGCTCCCACTTCTCATTGTACGCTCTATAAGTGCGGTGCGTCCTCCAATCAACATTTTTGAGCCATTTCCTTGAAATTGTTTTTGTGCATCGAACCTCCTTCCTCAAGCCTCTTTTATCCAACCGTTGAATGCTAAATTGGAGAAATTTTTAATTGTGATAGGAACACAGGTTTTTATGTAAGTAGTGAAAAATTATATTTTTCAAGTTATTAACTTTTTGACACACATATCTCACTGTTTATGTAATGACACATGTTATACCATCCCATGTGACAGTCACACTAAAAAATCTCTCGCCAAATTGCTTTGGAATTTTATCAGGGTAATGATATGCTCTCTTTTCAAAAGAGATAAGGATGGTTCGGGACCTTCCCTATTTTTCTTGCCCAACCAAGTTGTTTGGCAGAATTTTTAGGTAGCCTTTTGTATGTATGGCTGGCATTCGATCCGCAATAAGTAATTGATATTAAAAAAACACTTCAATTCGCCAAAAAAAAAAAAAAAAATCAACCAAAATATACTTACATCTCCATCCCCGATCTCACTGAAAACGTCAAACAATCTTACTAGATCATGGACAACTCCAAAATTGTTGCTACTGGATTTCTTCAACAACTCCGTCCAACCCACTAGCAAAGGAAAATCCATGAGAAGAGTTGGTTGCGGATTTGCATCTAAAAATAGTGACGTAATCATATAAATACGCTTCATTACAAAAAAAAAATCTACATTTAAAGACAAAAAACGATAAATAGTTAATCTAACGTAAATGTACAAAGAAAAATATCACGTGAAATTAATACTTACCATTAAGGAGAAAGTATGTCCCATCACACAGAATGACTCCACGTTTGAAATACCGATTTTGTTTGCTATGCTTTTCTTGACATTTTCTATTGAAAAGTGTGGGTGCACTAATAAAGTAGCACCTAGGTATCAATCTCTTGGATACTCTCCAAGAGAGGAAGAAAAACACATTGGGCTTTACATGTTTGGTCCAATTGAAAATAATATATACTAATAAAGTAGCACCTAGGTATCAATCTCTTGGAGAGAGGAAGAAAAACACCTTGGGCTTTACATGTTTAGTCCAATTGAAAATAATATATATATATATATATATACTCTCCAAGAGAGGAAGAAAAACACTTTGGGCTTTACATGTTTGGTCCAATTGAAAATAATATATATATATATATATATAGAAGGTATGCCCAAACATAAGGTACCGTTTGGTACGCAGACGGGACGAGACAGAACAAGACGGAACAGATGATGTAAATATTGAAAAAGATAAGGAGAAATTTTGTCATAAAATGTTATAAATTTGTGTTCCACAGATGTGGAACGGGTCGTTCCAGGGGGAAGAGGTGGAACGAAAAATCAGCCTAATTTCGTCTCATGGGACAACCCGTTCCACAGTTTTTAGGTGCACCAAACGTGGGACGGAACGGCTCGTCCCGTTCCGTCCCGTCCCGTGCCACGTACCAAACGGGAGGTAACAACTGTGGACTATCTACACATATTTCACGTGGCGCTACCTCAAACTTTTCCTTGAGCAACTTGAATTTTATACTTCTCCCTTTAACTACAAAATCCTCCCCAAATTATGTTCACATAAGTAGATGCACCTTGTTCATAGCTTCCTGAATTATGTGTTTAACTTGGTTCATGTTTCAACTTTCAATGCTCCTAGTAATGAAGTCCAGCCTCTTCTCGTATTCTTTCTATAGTTTTCATCATCATCGTCATCTCTGATAACCTTTCTGAATATCATCATCATCTCTGCTAAAAGTCTGAAACTTCGATTCCTTGCTCAACAGGAACGACATTGTTATTGTCTGGATTTCCTTTGGCCTCTTGGAGCCTAAAGAAGATGCCAAGATTTTCTTGCTAGTTGCATCTAATGATAATGAAACCCTTGGCCGTTCCATTTAACTGGCAAAATAAAATTTTTCCCTCCATGTAACCTTTTTGCGGTTTGCCAGTAAAAGCTAAAAGCAAAACTTCTTATCCTTGTGGTTCTATTTGGAATAAAGATTCATTTCTTCGGGGTATGCCAATACCGAATTTGCTTATAATTTCTTGTATGTTGCTGCTGTCTTGGGGCGTCTTCCCGGCACCACTGTATATAGACATATTCAACAGTATCCAGAAGCATATACATACAATGGAATTGTGATTGTTCGAATTGACGCACCTATTTATTTTGCACGCATTAGTTACGTAAAGGATAGGTACAATTTCAGGCTGTGCCATTTTGATATTCTGTGAATCTAACTGTTTATTTACCTAGCAAGTCTCTACAGTTGGGTTAGTTTTCCCCATGTACGAAATCATATTCAGGTCAATCTAATTGCCTGTCAGGTTACGACTTACAGGAATGTGAAGTTGAGGTTGATAGGTCTACTTGTTGCGGACCGGAAGTTTTGCTAATCCTGTGCTTTCTTCTTTGGAATTTGTTCTTCTCATGGGTTATGAAGAAGCATTTGATGATCAGATATACATTCAAAGTTCAAACACAATAATATTGCTAAACATTCGAAAGAATTCTGGTTCTGCATCATTTGATTGACATGGATGTTACAGTTCCCAGCATAATCTAAGTTGATACTTTTCAACTATTTGACGTTGTCCGTTAAGTCATCTAATTCAGTGATTTATTTTTGGAAATATTTCGGGAAGTCATGCGTTGTTGTTTCTAGCTCTCGAAAAATTCCATGGACTTGTCTCTTTCGTATCATGCCTGCTGAGCTTGTTCAGAACTATCTAAATAAGGTCTGGTGATTTTCTGAACTGTATCATTATCGTGTTGCAGCTGTAACATACATAGACTCCAGCGTTGTCCAAGCTTTGAAAGACTTGCATCAGGAGTACAGGCTGCGTAATATCCAGGTGAGTTTCTGTTCTGGTGGAGTTGTTTCTGGTCATTGTTTAGGAGATTGTTATTAACATGTTGCTGAAAACCTTCTGCGTGTGATGCAGATAGCCATTTCCAATCCCAATCGAGAAGTTCTGATGACTTTATCAAGCTCAAATGTAGTGGACCTGATTGGCAAGGAGTGGTACTTTGTGAGAGTGCACGATGCAGTTCAAGTTTGCCTTCAGCACGTCCAGAGCTTAAGGGAGACGCCTAAAACAGCAGACCCTTCGTCTGAAGGGAGACTGAGTTCCTTCCATACATTGCTCGGGCAATGAGCAGAGGATTCATCGGTGTCCGAACTGGAGTCTGGCACCCAGATTGATCCCCAGATGGAGCCGCTATTGTCATGAAAATCTTCTTGATGTTGATGGCATGTAATATATGATGCCTATGTTTTTGCTAGGCAGCTTTGTATTCAATCACATCAATCCCATTCTTTTAGCTGTTCAGGGTTTTGATTATTTCAGGTAATTAGGCTCCTTTGTAGTTGTAAAATATAATACACGAGCTTCCTTGTTAAAAGAAAAAAGCCAAAATTGTAAGTAATGTACTTTGAATAAATGTAGAGAAACAAATGTTTACGTCACGTTCGATGTTATGAAGGCGTTGTTCTTCAATCGATCTAACTTCACCAGTACGTGCTCTTCTGATTTCTGTTTCTTGCTACTAGTACCGATATGGTTTCAGTGGTTCAATAAATCATGGAGGTGGAATGGCTTCCCACAAGACTTTTGTCTCCGTTTATACACATAGATGAGTTACGTGATGAGAGATGTAGACGCACGGGTATAACCGATGAGAACAGAATCACTCCATGTATTTCTCGAAATATAGAAATGGATTCACCTATACATCGACACCAAGGAATCTAAAAATCGAACTGCCTAGAACGCTTCTTCTAAAAGTTAGAACTAGTTTTGGAAGCCTACAGGAAGAAGAGAAGGCAAACTTTCTTTTATAAACTATTTGTCCCACATCGGTCATTGAATACAAACTCGGTCCAAGTGGCGATGCATAAAACAAAGCTGGGTTGCTCAGTTGTAACTTGCCTTAAACTAATGAGTAAGGAAAACAAAGCGAGCGGTGAGAGCCGCTCGCCGCGTAAAGCACTTTAGTGCGCAAGAATTTATGGAGGGGTTATAGGCTGGCCGAGTGTTGACCCTGTTACTCTGCAGAACTCACTCGTGCGGGCCTCCCTATTACCCTCACCAAGCCCAGTATCAATCTAAAAATTAAATAATTAAAGTGTTATTTTTATATTAAAATCAATTAAGCAAAAGTGGAACAAAATTAAATAAAAATGTGCGCGCCTAAAAAGCTATTGAAAAACTTTAGGTCTTCATTTGATCTAATTTAGCAAATCTAAGTCACTTCTAACAATTTATTTTTTGTTGTAGAGGTGCATGTTATTATGGACTCTTTCATGTATAGACAAAGTCAAGAAAAGTGGGTCTCCATTCATTCAATTTCAAGGATTTCTACCAAATTCTCATAAGCAGCACGTCACAAGCAGTAAAAGAGAAGATACACAATCTATTGTCTCCATTGCTTTGTAATTTCAATTAGATAATGAGATAGACTACTGCTACTATCCTGAGGACGTATTTGCCGAAACCCGTAAATATTATGACACACCCCGACCGAAGTCGAGACGTGTTGGCCGTCACGTGAGCGTGACGTAGCCTTGTGCGCAAAGCGGAAGCGATAAAGAATAAGGAAAAACGAACAATTTGAAACCAAGCAACTAGCAATTCCAGTTAAGAAAGGATGCTAGTGAGGGTCTAAGTGTATAATTACACTTTCAGAGCAATAAGAAGATCTAGTTGCAGTCAAGTAGGACAATTACTAAGATACAACACCCTAAGGTGAATCCTACTTTTCGTATTCTGTTAGAACACCGTTGAATTCCTCGTGGCCACCAAACTCTGCTACCTAAAACCTGGAGGGGCGAAAAACAAAGTTGAGTGAGTCAGTAAAATACATTTACACAAAAACCTTATTTTCCTTTGAATATACTAACCCCTCGCCGTAAAACAAGTATATAGATATTTTCCCAGAAAATAGAATACATAAATATGTATATATCTCAAATCATGCTCAAAAATCAAGATTCATATTTGTATGTATGTCATACCTATATATAACAGAATAAGCAATTCAGGTAAGAATAGTTTCATAGAAATATAACATGTTAGCCGGAACCCCTGTGGTAGTCTGTATGACTGAATTCATAGCTCAATAGTCAATCTAACCGGAGTCACTACAATGACCTATACGACAATATACTGCACAAGAGTTGGAACCAAATGCAAAGGTCTGTACGACGATAATGGGTGTAATATAATTATGCTCAATACTACTCTCACATAATAGCCAGGCGATTAATCGCTAGTCACCTACGAGTCGGAACCATAAATAAGGTCTGTACGACAAGACTGTGCATCTAAATTGGATCCAATGTGAGCATATGGTGCGGGAGGTGACATAATAAACAGGCATGTGTCATGTCTCTGGCTATATCACAATCACCCTAAGTGCAGTTTTATGAGCTCAACAATATTCAATCACATATCACATCATCGACAATTCACATAACCAAACATAACTTACCTGAGCTTACCTGAGCCTCCACAGCACCATGCAGCAATATGCATAATTATGATAATGCATATACTAAAATAAAATATAGGCATAGCATGGCATTTAAATCACATTTCCTAAATACGGTTTCTAGGAAAAAAACCTCAAGTTTATATATATACTGAAAATAACTGCTCACTCACTGAAATGAAGCCGGGTCGTAACTCCCATGCCTAGCCTAGCTACGCTCGTCCTCCGGATAGGTCTCGCCTATAGGAGAAGCAACTATATAAACGTCACTTTAATGCACATATACCAAACTATGTAATAACTTCTCATACATAGCTCAAATTGGGTATATGAATATACCACAGTGACCTACACAACGTCACGATCACCCATGAAATTTAAAAATAATTTTCTGACCCCGCACGCGCCCGCGAGTGCACGGCAATACGCGTGGCCACGCGCAGGGAATCCTGACGGATTCTCTAACCCCGTTAGGAATATTCCGTTAAAAGCTAATGGATTCTGTTAAGTTTACCTGACGGCGTCAGAATATTCCGTCAACTCTGACGGAATATTCGCTCGTCTTCTCCAAATGCTTGCCGGACTCCTCGCCGTCGCCGGAAAACTGGGAAATAGAAAAACCTTCATATCTCAGCCAATTCAACACCATTTTCCATGAAATTTTCACCAATATGAAGCCCTAATCATGAAGAACACAACCTTACCAATTTGAAGCTCCAAAAGTCACGGGATCTCGCCGGAGAAATTCCACGAAATCCGGCCAAGCTTGAAACTCACGATCCCGAAGTCCAAAACACATCAACGAACTACTCCGAGCTTCTTGGAGACGTCTAGAAGCTCCCTATGATCTCCAAAATCACTAAAACCTTCGTTTTTACGTGTGCATGAACAATGCACATTTTTGGGTTCCCGGTTCTCGGGGAAAATGAAGGTTCTAATCCTAGAGAATAGTACCATTCAACTCATAAGGTCACAAGGAACAAGATGGTGACCTTGAATCCCTCGATCTGTGAAGATTTGGCTTGGTTTAGGTGTGGTCCGTACGAAGAAGGAAGAGAGAGAGAGAGTCTGAGAGAGAGGGCACAAGAGTGAGAGAGAGAGAGAAAGCGGTACTTTTGTGTGCGTGTGGTTTACAACAACCAACCAATCACCACTAATTTCCTTTAGTTCCAATTGGTCCCAAAAACTTAGGAATTTAACATATTATTCCACTTCTAATAGCATGTCACACACAACACATCTCAACGCCTAAGGGCATTTTACTCTTTTCACACCGTCGATAATTAAATAATATACTTCTCCGGGATGGGCTGTGACAATTATGTCTTATTTACTTTATGTTCCTCAATTTCACAACATTATAAGTATTTTTTTCATTCTTGAAAATTTCGAAAATAGATAATATATGAATATTCTTATTGTTGACACATCTTTCGTTTAGGTGTTTACATATGAGCCCTTAACAAAATTACACTATCTAAAGAACACTTCAAAATAGTTTGACAAAGCATCATTCTTGCTTTACAATGGAAGACTGGCGCCACAAGTAAAACATGACAAGTGGATGGTGGAGGGGTTTCTATCTACAATTGAGCTCTTGAATTGTTTATATATGAACCCTATGATTGTTAGGGATTTTTTCTTTCCTAATTTACTACTTCGGTTACTTACAATGAAAGAATGCCCACGTTGAAACTCAATTTCAACAAGGTATCATTATCAGTGTTGGCTTGGTGAGGGTGTTCCGGCATAGTTAAGAGTTTTACTTTAGAATTTGCCGTAGCCGATCTCTTGTTTGGGACTCTTTACTGTAATTTTCTTATGTTGGGATGTAGTTTGACTTGTTATTTTGGGCTACCTTTCTATTGGGCTTTTCTTACTTTGTAATAGTCATCTTTTATTTTTTTGAACAAACAATATTATTTATACTAAAGAGATGGACGAGTGGGCTAAGCTTCACAATAGCTAGCAATAATATGGTTCAAATTCGTCTTTAGCGATAATCGAACTTAAGATCTCTCACTTACAAATAAAGAGAAATATCACTAGACCATAATACTAAATGGCTAGCCGTCTTCATCACTGAATTTTGTAATTAATAGCCATCAAATCCAAATCTTTAATTTTCTTTAATTTTCCTCCGTCCAAAGGCAAAGGGTGCTAAAACTGCACACGTACCTCCTCAAAATGTCTTGCAACAGCTAAAGCTTTCAACCCCGCATCCTGACCTTCTCTTGTAATTCACGAAGATGGAAATTTAGATGGCAGAAAAATCATGTGCCGTTAGAAATCAAAGATCAAACGTCCAATCATGCATCCTGCTAAAGTCCACAATAATTTTGTTTCTTCCTCAAAAGTCTACTGAGTTGCTATTTGTTGTTTGAGACGAGAAGTAAAGAGGCAGTTGATTTGATCGGCAAGTGAGCTCTCAAGTGATTTGATCGACTACGTACGTACTTGACAGTGTTCAAACTGAGCTATGCATGCACCTGTTGAACTAGCCTTCATTTTCAGTTTCACCCTCTTTGATTTGAGCACGCAGAAGATGAAATATGGTCCTCCTCTTTTGGTCCTAGTAAACGATATGGTCCGCTAAAACTAGTACTTTAATTGGTCATTTCCTTCTGAACGGTGGAAAGTGATTTCAGCATACTTCTTACTTTCTATTAGGATGATTAATGGGTACTCATTTAGTTAAATAGAGGACCATTTAAGTATAGATATGTGTTATTTGTGGCGGGGAGTGATGGTGTTTTTGCTTGTGACGATGATGATAGGATATGGAGTATCCATGAGCATCCATTGACCATCCTTACTTTCTATATATGTACTTTGTTTATTTGTCCATCTTTTGATAATTAAAAGAGAATCAGAAGACAAAAAATAACACGTAGTGCAAAAAAAAAAGTGTGCGAAAAGCATTCCTTTACATGATCTCTCATGATCTCTGATGAATTTTTGGTAATTTTTTATGTTGCAGAACGTACAAAAAGAAAGAGTAAAGTTTAACTAGGCAATTGAATTAACTACAAACATGATATGAGCTCTTTGGATGAAAAGGTGCTCAGCACCCTTATAGAGTGTGGGAGGAAACATGTTTGTAGTCTTACTGACTGTACTGAAGATACACCCTTAATTGATGAGTGATATGATTTTTACCACCTGCAAAAGTAGGGATAAAAATATTTACAAATAAGAGTACAAGGATATCGTAGTATAGCAGCTCAAGCAAGGTCGTTTTCTACAGGGATTGAATTAAACTAATTCTTAATTAATTATTTGAACAAGATTTTGGAAAAGGTTGATTTTGTGACTTAAAATATTAAAAACGAATTTAAAATAAAGACAATTAAATAAATCAACTAGAAACCAATTTAAAGAAAATCAATTTGTAAAAGCCCTAGGGTTCAACTGCCACCTTAACAATCATATGTAATTCTTCTAATTACTTATGAATTACCTATGCATATTTCGAAGATTAGGTTTTCCTAATATATATTTTACTTTGAACCTCCAACATACAACATATATCTAACATGTAATCCGTCAGGACGTTCGCATCAAATTATGAACATGAGACACTCATTATGCTTTATGAAAACCCTTTGAAAACCATGCAACCCTTAAGATGTGATGTTCATCTTAAGTGAAATTACAATTATTAACCACAAGAAGCTAGCGCCAATTTCAGGGAACCTTCCGACCAAAATTGCATCAAATTACTTTTCTAAATATCCTAATGGTCACGAATCACTAAGACACTTAGATAGTTTAAAATGGTGATTAATAATTCAAAACATGCATGCATTATATCATAAGTAAATTGGAAAGAAATTACATATTCTTGCTAAGGCTCAAGGCTTCGCCCTAGCAAAAGAAACTAGTTACGAAAAATCATAAAACAAATTATTATTGAGAATAAGGATAGAAAACACCTAAAAAATAAACTTGAAAAACTCTCTAAAGTGTGCGTGCGTTCTCCTCCTCTTTTCTCCTTCTCTGATGGCTAAAAAGCCTTATTTATACTAATCCAAATTAAAACCCTCATAGAAAAGGTTTTCTAAAAAACTAGAAAATAAAATAATAAAAGGATAACTAGGAATTACATTCTTATTCTGACTAGGAAATCTGTCCATCAAAGAGATAGCCACGTTTCTGGACCTTCAGGGCTTCAAAACAGGCCCAAAACGACTCGAATTAAAGATTAGGACCTCCTCTTTAAGTTCCAAGAAGAGCCCAAGTCCAAAATCCATCCTCTTCCAGCCCAAACGTCGCAAATAAGCTCTGCAGCCCAATCTGCCAGCACTGCACGCTGGGCATAAATTAATTCACCACGATCTGATGCTTCGAGATAAAATTATAAAATTTTGATACAACCTTCTTGATAGATTCACGACCTCAAATTCCACCGTTTGATTATTTTTTGCTCAGAAGAAGCTTGCATGTCCTACATTAAAAACACATAGCAAAGCATCAAAATCTCACCAAAATAATAACCAAAATATACCAAGAATAGGGAATAATATATAGTATAAAATCAACCCATCAATGAGCGTTACTTTTTTTTCTTTTCTTTTTTAATATAGCATTACTGAATTAGTTTACTTAGCTTGCAAATACTCATTAATGTTATAAAAATAAAAATTGTTATGTGCATGTTAAATTGTAATTTATCTCCAAAAAGAATGACTCATGATTACCGCTAAGAATATTTCTTTGATTTTTTATTTGATATGCATTTGCCCAAATTGCTCTTAATTTTTGGTTTATGTTGTTTTGTGTTAGCTTTTATTTGTTTAAGCCTCGGGGAGACTTTTGTAGTTGCTTTTTGTTGCTTTGGGATTAGATTACATTGGGTCGAGTCACAGATTCACTTCACAATTCTAATATTGGTAATTCTACAGACACCCAAAAGTTCTCTCCAAACACCAACTATTGACTATAGAAGTTGATAGCTCTGTTGATATGTATGAACAAGGCACTTAATCAACTGGCTCGATTATTGGTCCTTGCTCATTATTGAAATACTGCAGGTGTGCTTTGAGACATCTGCTCCGTATATTTTGAACAATGAGTACATCACATATATAAATCGCATCCGGATCCTCTTTGTGAGGATCCTGTGAATCCATAAATCGTATATCGTGCGGTCAGTTTTCGTCATGTATTGTTTGTGTTCAATTTTAAATAATAAAATTTAAAATGATTTTTTACTGTACGATATACGATAAATGGACATGATTTACGGATCTCTTAGTTCCTCACAAAGAGGATCCGGAGAGGACCCTCATCCATGTAAATCATACAGTTGGCTGGACCATGTGTACTATTAATTGAGAAAGATCAATCCACCATAAGTCAACATTCTAAGATGTTTGGTGTTAGCGAGATTTTCGCGTATCCACAAATCTCACTGTAATTTTCAAGATATATTGTGTCAAAAATGAAAAGTTGTGTCACTCAATACTACGGTTTGATGGTATTCTTCTGCACTTGGAAGTGAGAAGTCTTAGGTTTGACCATTTAAGGCCGAACATACCCTTAAAACTTAAGAACTGTTGTCAACCTACTAAACATCATTAAAACACTAAAAGTCGCCATTAGTACCTAGCTAACTACGTACTGATTTCTTGTACCAGTCAGTGTTCAGCTGGTAACATTATGCATGAGCAATGTACTGTCTTCAATGGGTGAGTAGGAGATAAGGATAAATCCATTGATCATATAGCTAGGCCTTAGAGTCTAGTGGTGGAGACTGGATAGTTGGAAGGCAGTGATAAGGCTGAAGGTACGTAATAGTTATCGAATAGTTTAGAGAAGGGTAGGGCCTAGCTAATAAATAAATAAATTGAGGCCGTTCTTGTGTGTTTTTATAAAAATAAAAATAAAGGAGAAAAACCCTTCGAACCATGAATTGTTGCTGCTAAACAAAAGCATCCAAATTTCAAGTCCAGTACTACTCTTATATAGATATGATGAATACTTGTCTCATATCTCTGCAATTAAGGAAAGAGCTAGGAGCTTTCTGCAGCCTAAGAATATACGGTGTACTACATGTATGTATGTATGTATGTATGCACTGAATTAGTTTCATTTATTGGTGCATGCAAAAGAAAGATGCATGGCTATTAAATATTCATACATATTTTTCAATGGGAGCTGCAAATTCTCGTTTGATTCATCTGATTTGATCGACTTTTATGTTTGCAAAAAACATAATGATATAGTGAACCAAAAGACGTACATCGTCAGAAAAAGAAAGCAGCCCCCAAAAGTTAAAGATTCTAAAATTGTTTTGGTGACCTCCACAAGTTTTGTGCTCTTTCTCTGTAAATTAAGCAAGACAAGACAGCGGATCTTTACATGTTCATCACTATTAGCATTTAGCTCGATAGTGCTGTCGAAGAGTAAATTCTTCGTCCGAAATTAAATACCACTAAACTAATATAGTTAGTTGATAAAAAATAAACTCCATATTTAAGACATTGGATGTTATATCTTACCAGGTTGATATTATTATGGTTATAGATCCACCAATCAGCAGATGCCAGGTCTTGTTATGGGCAAAGTTTGTAGCATAGCAAGCACTGAAAAATCATGAGAAGTAGACATATATACAATTATCAAGATCGATAGAGAGTCCATTGGTTTATTATTAATGAATCAATTATCGACCTAAGCTTAACCAACTAATAGCCAAGTATGGGTAAAGTAGTGAGATATTTCAACACGCCCTTCATGTGATTGTGTCACACATGAAAGATCCACTTCCAACAACACCGATATTGTCCTAATTTGTTATTTACCACATACACAACCTGTCAGGTGTGAGGTTTTATCACAAAATGTCTCGATATTAGTTGTAGTAGAGTTATAATATTTAAACTTTTATTTTTTCAAAAATATGATCGATGTGGGATATTTCAATAATAACTTTTTACGGTACTCTTCAACAACAATCAAATTCACAAGGCAAACCAAACCCTCATTCATATATGATATATATGATCTCATGGAAGAAATTGAGAAATTTTCCTTTTAGGGCTGCCAAAGCCAAGCCAATGAAGATCGATTATTGCCATCTTCACCACTGATCTGTGTTAAAAAGTTGCTAATATGCCTTGTGGCTTTGTCTGTTTGGAAGAGATTTGACTAGGTTGGGACCCACTGATCACGTGGAAGGGCTGCCTAAATGCCACTGGGGAACAAACAACTGCAGAAAAGGAGGGTTAGAAGACAAAGAAATGGTCATTTACAAATCTCCTCTAATCGCCTCTCCACCAATTATAATCCATCTCCCACGTGGGACTCCTCCATTCCCGAACCCACTAATGCTTTGTAGTTTGGCATCCTTTGCTCTCTTTTTTTAACCCAGTTTTTTTTCATTTGATCTCTATATATATCTCTCTCTCCCGATCATATGACTCTCAGCTCCCTGCGATCTCTAGCCTGCTAGCTAAGCTTTGTATATATATATATCTTATAAGCAAGTCCCAATCATATTATACTCTCTCTCTCTCTCTCTCTCTCGTTTGTGTGGTTAAGTTCCAGAAGAATTCGACCTACTTAAGATCATAGAAATAGAGATCATGGGAGATTCTTCATCAGCATCATATATACACATGGTAACTTATTCCACTTCGAGTATGCATACATATACGTATATAACAGCTATATGTACATGTTCATGCTTCAGTTTTTCGTTATTGGTTATGATATATTTGGGATGACGGTTGTGCCCTAATTTGAAATATTATAGGTGCAGCACCTGATAGAGAAGTGTTTGACCTACCACTTGACCAAAGAGGAGTGCATGGAAGCTCTTTCTAAACATGCAAACATCCAACCTGTTATCACCTCTACTGGTTATAACTCTCTCTCTCTCTCTCTCTCTCTCTCTCCTCTCTCTCTCTCTCTCTCTCTCTGCAACATAGTCATACTATCACAATATGCATGCAAGTAAACGAACATCAAACCCACGCACCACAGAAGTTCTTGAGGCTGTGAGTAACCAAGAGATGCATGTTTGTAGGCTGATTATCACCCGTGAGTCGTTACTCAAAATTATTGTTCTAAAATTGACGAACACAAAAGTTAATGATTCTTCTAATAAAACTGTAACAGCCCCAGTAAAGAATCTGCCCAATTTTGGCTTAAATTAAACGAATTATATGGGCAGCCCCAGAATAAGATTAAGCAGTCGGAGGCTTGTAACTCTAGTGTTTAAGAGTGTTCATAAGTTAATAACATAATATGTTAGAGATTCTGAGTCGAAATTACCACTCTTTATATCTCTTGTTCAAATATAAAATTGAGCCAAAGTCGATCGACTACGGTACGTACCATCTTCAACAATCTCCCAAACTATTAATGTGCATATATGTAAATAACTGCAGTGATTATATATATATATGAACTTAACCTAGTTGGTAAAAATTTTGACGTAAATTCTTAGTTAAAATACTGATAATAAAGTAGTGATGATCATATGTGTTGATATATGAATGATTGTGGTGAGTGCAGTATGGAATGAACTGGAGAAAGTGAACAAGGAATTCTTCGAGGCGTATGAAGAGTCTCAGAATAAAGGAGATCGAATGTCAGAGGAAGAGACAAGCCAATTGATACAAAAGATGATCTCGGATTCCAAAGATTCCGACGACTAGTTATTTACACACACATGCCAACCATCTATCGATCGAAGGCGATCTCACTTTGGCTTCTGCTTTCTGGTTGGTAGCTTCAGATATATGCATCCAAACTACAATAGGCAATAAGATCAAATGATTATCGTCTTATTATCCGGCCCCATGCGCAAATATATATGTATTTATTATTCTGTATGAAAATAAATAATACAGAAGAGTACGGATTTATTTTATAACCGTTTCGTTTTTAATTTTAATTTTTCTTATTAAATATAGTGAGAAAGTATATGGAAGAATACGTCAATTAAGATTGAGGAGCAAGTGTGGTTGGAGGAAGAGGGGAAAATACACTTGGAATATCATACAAATTAAAAACCCAAAACTCAAAAACCTATTCAGTTGTTTTCAATTTTTGATTTGTGGTTTTCATGTAACATTTCATGGGAGTTTTTTTTGCATCTTTCTCATCACTCTTTTTGTCCATATTCATTCCTCATTTCTTCCTTTTATTTCGTTATTCTAACGAAAATTAATAAGTAAAACATATCAAAACGAGGTCGTAAAGATGCCAAGTAATGCAATTTACAATTAGTAGTTGTAAACACAAATCCATCATCCATGCACGTAGGTTTAGGTCGAACTTACTATATAAACACATGTAATTAGATAATAATTTGCGGTAATAATAATGTTGTAGAGAAAGTAGTACTGTCCGTAGCTGCTTTTCGGAAATTTGTCGTATGGTGGGGCCGGTGGGCGCAATCACACCATGCTAGAAGCTTCACGTGTCGACAGATGTCATTTGAATTGTCATTGTGCTTCGTCTTGTAGCAGTAGTAGTGTTTAAATAGAGTAGGATTCTTTTCTTCGTCATTTTCTTTTCTTTCCTCTCATTCTCTCTCATTTTCTTTTGTCCTTTTCTGAAGAAAAAAATCAACGTAAGATGTTGATGTGTTATAATCGTAACTGTTTAAATAAAAAGAAATTGTAAGAGACCAAAATTTGGAAGAAATAAAATCTCACTCTGCTTAAATAAATACATATTCATATGATGGCATGCAGTTGCATTTGCATTATACTAGTGTTGATTTTTTGGAAGATTGTAGTGATGTTATTTGTTTATAGAGTATACAATGAATGAAGCAAACAATGTGGGGACTCCAACTACGTTGCGGGGTCGTCGTAATCACATACTTTTATTTAATTCCCTTGTTTTGTGATCATTTGTTTGTTTCTTTGTTTTTTACCAGCTTATTTTTTGTGAAAAATCTCGAGTGCCCATGTGGTTTTACAATTTTTTTTACAAGAAGCGATAGTTTGATATTTTATTAGAGTAATGTGATACTACCTATATATGTGTCAACTCTCTAATAAATGTAGGGTCCGTCAACACATATAGGTTATATTTTATATTAGAAAGATGATACAAATATATGATAAGAGTAACATTTTTGTCATATTTTATATTAGAATGATGATACAAATATGTGGTAAGAGTAACATTTTTATTTTATTAATCAATCTAAACAAATATAAAGGTGCCAATTGGGCACAATGCTCTACTGGTCAAGAAAATGATCTAGACCGAATTTGCTCAAATGGACAACTATAGTAAACCCCTAAACGGTTATCATATGTACAAAAACTACAATGTCTCCAATATTAATCTGTTACAAAACGATACACAAAAAGTATGTATTGACAACTACAACAGCCCATCGCTGAATAGTGATGCCATATAAAACCATCGTAGAAAAGTGAGACCACATAAAGTCATTGTTGGTATACGAGACCACAAAAGTTATTGCTCTAGATGAAGACCACACCACATAAATTATCCCTCAAGAAGAAGACCACATCTAGTCGTCAATGTATATAGTGTAACCACAATACAACATAACTGCCGTACACCGAGAAGGGACCCACCAGTCATCTCATCAAGCCGCAGCTACTACTACCTCAACCCTCAACCAAATTTGAAGCTCGACATGGCAGAGCCACTATATCTGACACGCGTAAAGCGGTGGGATAAACGGAGCTTCTCACCTAAGGCGGTGCAAGCATCATATCCCCAAGCCTAGGGCGGCGCAGCCGTCACTTTCGATCACTGAGGCGGTCAGCCGAATGGTCAGTGCACACTGATGCGAAAATTAACTAACACACAAATTAAACCTTCATTTTGACAATTGTAGTATAGATGTAAGTAGGGTATCGTTCTAGGCCGGGGATTAGGAGGGATTGCTAATCAAAGTAAAATTTAATTAAAAACGTAAAAATAAAATTTAAAACACTAAACTAGAATAACTCAAAATAAAACTAACGAATAATCTAAAACAAATCAAATGACTCAAAATAATTCAAGACTTTAGAAAACACAAACTAAATTTATTTATAACAAATCTAACACTTTAAAATAATTGGGGAATTGATTTTTGACGAAATTTAATTTAAAACAGAAACTTAAAAACAAACTTCAAAGAAAATATACTTTATAGAAATAAAATGATGAAACGTTAGTTAGAGGGTTCCTTATCCACACATGAATAAATGTATACAATTTAATTCCCAGTTATGAATTCAACAAACGAATAAATGACAACGCCCCAAGTTAATTAGGTCCGCTTAAATTAACCTTCAGATTTCCCTAAATTCATTGAATTGGACGGGATACGCATCACAACCAAATTATTCTTATCAAGTTCCCTAACTATGAAATACGCATGATAGAGAGACATATCAAAGATCATTAAGTTTAATGGAAATCATAAGCATCGACTAGGCATTCATAACTATGGAATACGCATGTTAATCCAACCTAGGGTTTACTAAACACAATTGTGGCTAGCAATTTTTACTACTCATGGATATAAGTTCATAACGATTAGGTGAAATTCCCTTATATCCTAGCATCAAGTCTAAGCATGCAAATTAAGTGTCGACCCTTAACCCACATACATAAACAAGTTATTAATCAACACAGAAAAATAAACCACATCCAACATTCATAAATTCATAACTGGAGTAAATCAAATTATAATAAACAAATATTCATGGCTTCAAATTCACCTCTAACCAAATAGAAATTAATTACACATTATTCATAAATTAAAACATAAAATAAAACATAGATTTGGAACGAATTAACCGAGAGAGGAGAGTGCTTTAGCGCCATTGTGGTCAAGCTCCGCCCGTTTTCTGCACTGACTGCCCTAAGGCAACTTTCTTCCTGCCAGTCCCGTGTCTCCCTCAGGCCTGTCTCGCCTTCCTGTCGCTGCCTCAAGGCAGCACCTGCCTTCAAGTTCCCTCACGTCTGACACGCTGCTCTCTGTCTTCTCGCTCCAAGTTTCCCACGTGCAGCCTTGCTGCCTTCCTTCCCGCGCGAGCTCTCAGCGTGTCGCTGCTCCAAGGCAGCTTGCTGTTACGTCCCCCTCCAGCTGCCAAAAGGCAGCTGTCTTTCTTTCCTTATCCCCCCCTGAGCCCGTCAGTCCTGTGCTCCCTTTATTCTGCCATATTTTATTTCTTTATTCCCTCCACTCACCCGCACTATCTCTTTTATATTTTCTTTTGCTTTCTGCCAACCTTCCCACGTTTTCCGCACTGCCAACCAAGGGCCGAGACCCCCCCCTCGCACTTAACTTCACAAAACAGCTACCCAAAGGCAGCCCTTTATATTTTTTATCCTTTTCCCGCAAGTTGCCTTCCTGCTATCATTCTTTTATTCCTTTTCTTATTTTATATAAAACAAACCATGAAATGAATTATAATTATTATATATATATATATATATTTTATTTAATTTAAAAGATAAACAGTTTTGACACGAATTTATTACATAAAATCACACTTATGTTATTTTTATTTTCTTAGCTAGATAAATTCGATAAAACACAAAAACAAAGTAAATAACACAAAAATATGAGGAAATAACTAAGAAAAGACGAGAGAATTTAATGTAAAATATGTATAAATATTAACTTATCAAATACCCCCACACTTAGCTTTTGCTAGTCCTCGAGCAAAACAGAGAAAACAGAAAAATTAATAACATGAAAATTATTTGCTTCCCCCTATGTGACCCTCATAGAACTTCATTTGAGAACACAAACATCAAGAACCATAGCTAACACCAACAAGCAATTTAAGTTCATTTTCCTTATTCAAATATTAGCAGCGATCTTTGAAACATCCTTGAAGTGTAGTGTGTGAGATAGCCATGCTAATGCAATTTCAAATTTTTATTTTTTAAAAACACCATATGCAAACTAGCGACCTTCTCACGGGATATGCACTCAATCACACATGTGTTTAGTTTTAATGTGTTTCGCTCAAAGAAACGAATGTGAAAGTTCTACCATAAGCTTGCATAAAGATCACTTCTCCACAGTCATAATTGCAAAACTTAAATCAAGAGGACTTTTATTGGATGTAATGAGGCTTAGGGATAGGGTTATTGAAACGAAAGAATAGGACAACACAAGTTCCAAGCTACATTGCAAGCAATTATTTTCTTTAGATTTATAAGAACTCAAGCTCTCCAACGATTCTTCAGACATCTCCAACCACACCCATAAACTAAAACTTTAAAAACTTTTTATTTTCTTTGTATACAATCTTTTTTTTTTTTTTTTTTTCTTTAAATACAAACATGAAATACCCCCACACTTATTCTTTTGCCAAACACCTTCAAAGTACTTCACAAACGTTTCATATAAGACAATCTTGCATTGCTCGCTTGGAAAGGGTAAGGAAAAATATTTATTTCAGGTATAAGGGTAGACATATCTGGTGATAAGAAATAAAAGGCTCACAAATACGGCTCAAATTGGCAATCTAATGATATCATTTTTCTTTGGGAAACAAGGTTATTTGGGCCATGGTGGTAAACCTAATGCCTCTATCATTTTCAAGTTCATGCAATCAATGACAAAAATTTCGAAAGATCGTTATGCAAGTTCTAGAGAAGTATCTCACATAAGTTCATCACACATAAAAAAAAATAGGAGTGTATGAAAAATGCACACACTTTCAATAGGCTCAAAAACTCACATAGGATGTATATGGTCACTAAATTCACATATGGAGCTTTAAATCATGCTTCAGTTTCACATCAACAAGGCTATGTGCATTTGGTTTTTCAAAGATGATAAAAAATGTACAAACTAACACGAGAATAAGGAATTTCACACAACACATGTTAACTAAGTTCTTGATCATCATGGTTCAAATTTTATCCAATTATATCATTGGGTCGGGAAACTAACAAAAATCTAATTCAAAACAATAAGGAAAACAAGGAAATATTTTTGGATTTTTTTAAATTTTCAGAATTTTTTTTTTTTTTAAATAAAACAAAACTAATTAAGAAAACAAAGCAATAACATGGAAACAAATGAAACCAGTTCAAAGTCGAAGGTATAAAAATTTTCAATTTGGTCATGTATAAAAATTTTCAATTTGGTCATTTTTATACTCTTTACCCCCACACTTAAACTAGACATTGTCCCCAATGTCAGAAAATATAATAAAATGCATATAAAAATAAAATAAATAAATATAAAGAAACAAAATAAAGCAATAGGACTGAAAACTTCCCTAATTTGCAGAAAAAATCAAGCGATGACCCCCAAGCTAAAATTCTGCAATCAACCTCAAGGGTGGAAATAACCAAAAGTTCCTGCAAAGAAAAGAAATAAGTCAGTTAAGCACGCAAGAAAATATATAAAAACAAACAAACGAAAAATTAAAAATGAAAATAAAAGACAATGAATAAAACTAAAAAGTGATCATTGGTCCTGTTTGGTGACTTTCCACAGCTTTGAACTTGAACTGGCCTCAGGAACTTCTTAGCAAGGAAAATGAGACTTGATTGGTGGTGTTGTTGAAGCTTCTCGAGCTCTTGGTTTCAACTCGGACTCCTTCTGCCGGGTTGATTGAGTCTGCAGGCTACATTCTTCTCTTTTTGTTCTTCTGCATGGCAGGTAGGCACGAGGCAGAGGTGGTGGTCTGCTTCTTTGTTCAATCTGTCCAAGTGCCGACCGATTTCCTTTCTTTCACCTTGACTCGTAGCCAAGAGCAAGGGTAAAGGAAAAGCATGCCATGAGAAATCTTTGCCTCTGACTCTGATGATATGGGATACTTTTGCTTTTGAAGAAGTATCGTTCCACAGGTGTATGCTTGAACTGGGCTGGGGTACTTCTTAGCAAGGAAAATGAGACTTGATCTTGAAGATGAAGCAGCATCTTGTCTCCACATGCTTCAAGTATCATTTTCACTTGCCATGTCTGTTCTCCAGGCAGATGTGGCGACTTCTTCGGAAGTACATCAGTGGTTGAAGAAGAGCATTCGAGAGCAATGCTAGGTAAGCAATCAAGAAGGATTTCCAGGCAGTCGGTTCTTAGATTGGAAGATTGACACCGAGTGCTGGCTGATTGCCCGCTTTCTCCTTGCCCCAAAGACAAGGAAAAGGACAGGGAGAAAGCGTGATATGAGATACTCTTGCTTTCAACCTTCATGATATGAAATACTCTAGCTCTAGATGACTTGTTTGCAAAGGTATCCCAGGGAATGAGAAACACAGAGAAACTCGAGAGGGTTTGATGGAAAGGCATTTTCGGAGATGAAAAATTTCGGAGATGAAGAAGTGTTGAGAGAGTTTGCCTTTGCTGTTGAAGGCGAAGGTAGACGTTTATAGAACTTTTCTTCATAACCGAAACTATTCCTTTACCCCTGTCGGCAGCCGGTGGATGGATGAACAGTACAGGTCACGCGCTTTCTGAAAAAGCCACCCGTAATTTGCGCAAAGCTGACAGCGCGCGTGACGAGTGACGACAAAATTGGAAAAACAGCTCGCCTCGTGATTCCTGACCGCTCCGACTTTTGAGAAAGGCGCCCGACTTTTGAGAACGGCGACGCGGCTTTTGAGAAAAGAATCCGACTTTTGAGAAAGGAGCCCGACTCTTTGATTTGCGAGAGGGCGCCTCTTCGACTGCTGAGTGATGCCTCAACGATTTCTTCTTCTTCTTATAAGAACGCTCATTTTTGTTCCACAACACACTTAAGCTCCCCCTGTAAACACTTCCTCCTGCAAACATTCCCTCTTACATTTTCTTTAATCTTGATCAGTTCGACTCTTCATTCTCAACACCTTCAAATATGTCTTGCCCCTCTGACCGTCGCCTTAACTTGAATGTTGGGGAAGATAGTGATACGTCTTCTCCAACCAACATTTGGCAGCCGTCCTTCATATCCCCGAATGGTCCTCTTACAGTTGGGGATTCCATGATGATGAATGAAACAACCGCATCGGTGGTGGCCAGAAATCTGCTCACTCCTAGAGACACTAGGATACTTTCTAGGCGGTCCGACGAACTGGCTGTTCAGGACTCTTTGGCCTACAGCGTCCGATGCGCAGGCTCAGTATCAAACATGGGCCAGCGCCTTCTTGCACGAACTCGTCAGGTGGAGTCGTTGATGGCTGAAATGGCTAGTCTTCGGCAGGAGGTCAGAGTGCTTAGGCATGAGAACAGGGATTTGCACATGCTCGCAACCAATTACTCCACAAGCATGAAGAGGAAGCTTGATCAGCTGCAGGAGTCCGAAGTGCGGATTCAGAGTGATCATCAACGGTTTATGACGTTACTCCCGAGGTTTATGTTGCCTTCGTCCTCGGGAGCAGCACCAAGTATTGAGGCTCCGAATGATCCAGCTCTGGCGCTTCGTCTTTCAGGGGCTCCGTCGACCTCCGAGGCACCACCTACCAACGACCAATGAACGAAATTAGTTTACAAGTTATTGTAAAATATTTATGTATTTAAGTTTTTTTTTTTTTTCTTTTTTTTTTTAATTATATATATCTATATATGTAAATATTTTTGTGTTTTATTTATATGAATGTTTATGTTTTTTTTTTTAAATTTTTTTTTTTAAAATTTTTTTTATTTTTTATTTATTTTTTATTTTTTATTTTTTTTATTTTTTATTATGTGATGTTTATTATTATTTTTTTTTTCAAAGAAATAAAACTAAATCAAAAATCAAAAGTAAAAGACAAAACACAAAAATAAACACAAACAAAAACATAAAACACAAACAAAGGATTAGCAAATTTTCTAATCCCCGGCAACGGCGCCAAAATTTTGATGCGAAAATTAACTAACACACAAATTAAACCCTCATTTTGACAATTGTAGTATAGATGTAAGTAGGGTATCGTTCTAGGCCGGGGATTAGGAGGGATTGCTAATCAAAGTAAAATTTAATTAAAAACGTAAAAATAAAATTTAAAACACTAAACTAGAATAACTCAAAATAAAACTAACGAATAATCTAAAACAAATCAAATGACTCAAAATAATTCAAGACTTTAGAAAACACAAACTAAATTTATTTCTAACAAATCTAACACTTTAAAATAATTGGGGAATTGATTTTTGACGAAATTTAATTTAAAACAGAAACTTAAAAACAAACTTCAAAGAAAATATACTTTATAGAAATAAAATGATGAAACGTTAGTTAGAGGGTTCCTTATCCACGCATGAATAAATGTATACAATTTAATTCCCAGTTATGAATTCAACAAACGAATAAATGACAACGCCCCAAGTTAATTAGGTCCGCTTAAATTAACCTTCAGATTTCCCTAAATTCATTGAATTGGACGGGATACGCATCACAACCAAATTATTCTTATCAAGTTCCCTAACTATGAAATACGCATGATAGAGAGACATATCAAAGATCATTAAGTTTAATGGAAATCATAAGCATCGACTAGGCATTCATAACTATGGAATACGCATGTTAATCCAACCTAGGGTTTACTAAACACAATTGTGGCTAGCAATTTTTACTACTCATGGATATAAGTTCATAACGATTAGGTGAAATTCCCTTATATCCTAGCATCAAGTCTAAGCATGCAAATTAAGTGTCGACCCTTAACCCACATACATAAACAAGTTATTAATCAACACAGAAAAATAAACCACATCCAACATTCATAAATTCATAACTGGAGTAAATCAAATTATAATAAACAAATATTCATGGCTTCAAATTCACCTCTAACCAAATAGAAATTAATTACACATTATTCATAAATTAAAACATAAAATAAAACATAGATTTGGAACGAATTAACCGAGAGAGGAGAGTGCTTTAGCGCCATTGTGGTCAAGCTCCGCCCGTTTTCTGCACTGACTGCCCTAAGGCAACTTTCTTCCTGCCAGTCCCGTGTCTCCCTCAGGCCTGTCTCGCCTTCCTGTCGCTGCCTCAAGGCAGCACCTGCCTTCAAGTTCCCTCACGTCTGACACGCTGCTCTCTGTCTTCTCGCTCCAAGTTTCCCACGTGCAGCCTTGCTGCCTTCCTTCCCGCGCGAGCTCTCAGCGTGTCGCTGCTCCAAGGCAGCTTGCTGTTACGTCCCCCTCCAGCTGCCAAAAGGCAGCTGTCTTTCTTTCCTTATCCCCCCCTGAGCCCGTCAGTCCTGTGCTCCCTTTATTCTGCCATATTTTATTTCTTTATTCCCTCCACTCACCCGCACTATCTCTTTTATATTTTCTTTTGCTTTCTGCCAACCTTCCCACGTTTTCCGCACTGCCAACCAAGGGCCGAGACCCCCCCTCGCACTTAACTTCACAAAACAGCTACCCAAAGGCAGCCCTTTATATTTTTTATCCTTTTCCCGCAAGTTGCCTTCCTGCTATCATTCTTTTATTCCTTTTCTTATTTTATATAAAACAAACCATGAAATGAATTATAATTATTATATATATATATATTTTTTTTATTTAATTTAAAAGATAAACAGTTTTGACACGAATTTATTACATAAAATCACACTTATGTTATTTTTATTTTCTTAGCTAGATAAATTCGATAAAACACAAAAACAAAGTAAATAACACAAAAATATGAGGAAATAACTAAGAAAAGACGAGAGAATTTAATGTAAAATATGTATAAATATTAACTTATCACACACAAGGCGGTGGGGCTGCCTCCGAACGCCTAAGATGGTTGAAGAGTCAAAAACTGGTCGCCCAAGGCGACACAAATGCCAGATCCCGATGCCTAGGGCGACACAGCCTTCAAAGGCGATCGACCATCCAATCTGAAAGCATAAGGCGACGCAGCCACAAAAACAGGTCGGTGAGGTTGCTGCATGCAGATTCAAGCGAACGAAGGTGGATCCGACCCACTAAAGCATAAGGATCATTGATTAGTGCAAAAAATGGACTGGTTGTAAAATAGAAGTTAAAACTTTCGATTTTTTTTTTCTTTCTTTCTTTGATATTGAAGCTGGAAGATGAATTAGTCGTGATACAAGCTTATATCTCTAATGTTTATTTATCAAGAATAGATAAGCATCGTATGACTATCATTTTTGTTTCTAATTATCATATTATATATTTACTAACATAAAAAAAAATAAAAAATAAAAAATAAAAAATAAAAAATAGTAAGTGAACACTATGTTGAGATTAAATATGTGATGCCTGGACAACCAAGTATGTTATGGATAGGAAAAATATCTCATTGTTTATACTACACATTAACAATGAGATATCGTTCCTATCCATAACATCTTCCATTTCTAAGTAAGAAATCCTATAATTTTTGTGAGGATTGGAAAGAATAATGTAGTTGCATAACCAAATTCATTCCCATCCCACACAAGGACACTTGCAAAAGACAGAGAAAAATAAAGGGAACTTTAACGAAAAGCTCCCGGTACTGTTTACTTTAACGAAAAACCACATTTTTACACTAAAAAATCAATTATGGTATTATTCACTTTACCCTTTATTTTGTACTTATCGTTAAAACACAATGTTTTCAAACCCTTTTCATTAGTTTCCTAAAAATAAGACAAAGGGGCTCAATCTCAATTCCAATAAAAGCGTCGAAAGTGAACGTAGCTCAATAGAAAGGTGCGTTTTGTAAGCGTGCTCAATGGTTGGAAGTCACATATGGCCCAGAAAAATCATTGATTGGTTCGGCTGCCATTAGCCGGTGGCATTGTTAGCATTGTTTTGGGCCACATGTGTGTTGAGTTGCCTGGATAGGTGCGTTTTGTAAGTGTGCTCGATGGTTGGAACTCATATGGCTCTGAAATATAACTGATTGGTTCGGCTGCTATTAGTCGGTTAGCACTGTTTTGGGCCCTAGGTTTTATTTTTATTTTGTTTGGTGTGTGTGCGGTCGTACTCACAAATTTCTCTTTAAGAGCAAGTTATCTCAATTGGGCAATTGAACTCCCCAAAATCTCAACATCCCTCTCCATCCCAACCTAATCAGTCGGGCCATTGGTAGGCTTAAGACCGCCGAACAAAGGAGTCGGGCATGAACAACCTGACCCTGCACCCGAGGCCATGTGACGTTAGCCTACCGTCATCCACGATATAAATTTTTTTGCGCTAGGCTCGTGCTTGAGGTGAGTGGTCCAACAAAATGCAGGTTGTGGAGCAAAAAATAATCAAGAAAATATGGAGGCGATACGTGGATTTTTGGATAAAAACGACAAGATTACCCTCGAGGCACATCAGAACTCCTTTGCTCGAGCAGTGGACAATCATGACTCAATCATAACTCAATCAAGGTCAAAAATGCTCAAAATAGGTAATAATTCAAAACCTATTTCATCCATCCTCATCAAATCTTTTCCACAAGGTAACCCCTAAATCATTCATTTCAAATTATATTAATTAGCTAATTAATTAATTTATTACTCAATTAATTTATTAATTAGCTAACAAATTATGAATCACACCCAAAAAACCATCTAAGTGGCCGGTCCCCATCCTCCCAAAGGGGCCGGCCATACCCCTATAAACACCACCTCATTTTCTCCAAAACTCAATTCCAACTCTCTTACAAAATTCTCTAAATTCTCCAACATTTTTCCCTCAAAATTCTAACTTTGGCATCGGAGGTTCTTTGGCCAAAGCCCCCCCCCCCCCAATTCATCGTGGGCGCGTGAGGCTCTTGGCCTTGACCTAAGGTGTTATTTGTTTTGTAGGTGCAATTTTGTCCAAGAACAAGAAGGAAGAAATTTGCATCCACAAATTGGTGTTTTCATTGAGAGTCTTAATCAAACGCTCGTAGAAGACTCTCGCATTCAAGATTTTTCATTTTCTTGTTCACTTATAGATTTTTCGTACGTTCTTATTCTTGGAATTTTTATTTTTAAAAATTCTTTGATAAAACGTAAAAGAAAAGTACAATGGCAAGAGATTCGGAAACCTCAACTAACGAAAATTCCACCGTTCAAGAATTAGGACTGCGGCGATCTACGAGGCTCAACACAATGATGAGTGGAGTGCCACCACCCCCATAGGCCACCACGGGAGCCACCCTCGACAAGGCCCATGGCACCACAACCACGGCCCAAGCCGTGCCATTCAAGCCCACACCGGCCTAAGCCCAAGGCGAGACGGTCCAAGCCACTCAAGCCCCACGCGAACCCAACGTGTTGCCAAGCCGAGCAACCCATTCCCGTGGCCCAGCCTGCTCCCGTGGCCTTCCAAGCAGCCCAAAGCGATCCAAGATTAGTTCAACCATCCTGGCTTCAAATTTCTGGGCCTACGATTGAACCAGGGGCATTTTCATCACATTTATCCGTGGATTTGACATTTCCCAACTCAAATCTCGAGCCCGGAGTCTACCACACTTCCACTGATCAATGAGACGCATTCATTCCAAGTTTTTCCAACCCAAATGGAGAACATAACTTGTCTCGACAAGTTATAGAATTGACGAGCACCTTCACACAACAGACGACCTTAGTGAATCAGCTCTTGCAGCGCACCGAGATGCAACGTGCCTCAGACGAGGTGTCCCAAAGTAGGACAATGGCAGACAAATAACCTCTCCAGCAATGTCCCGGTAAGCAGCCATTCGACCAGCCACGAACCGAGCGTTTGGGCAATGTACATTCCCGATTGGGCCCCCGAGATAGCGTATACTCCCGTCTTAGTGTGCGGAGGAGCGTGCACTCTGGACTAGGCCCACTGACGAGCATACATTCACGGTTGGGGCCACACTCCGATAGTCAACATGAGAAACCTTACAGGCGAAGTGTTCATTCGCGGCTAGACCCATAAGGAGCATCATCCACCTTACATCGGAGTAGGCAGCATGAAGGACGGAGAGAAACAGTCACTTAGTTCGGCTCAAGCTCAACCAGCAGCCTGCGAAGAATTCCCTCGCCTGCTAGAAACGAACCACATGCACTGCAGCCGCAACATAAAAGAGCTGAGCATGTAGAATAGCAGCTTAGACCAGTAGGCCATGACCGGGGGTAGCCAAGAACTCCGTTACCCTAAACAAAGGCAAATTCATGAAGAAGTGGAAAGGCTCATGATCGAGCGATTACGCAATTTCCAACATAATAAAGTCACTAACGAGACACTACGATGAGACATGACCAACATAAGCAGGTCACCCTTCAAGGATGAGATCGAGCAGACAGAGCCTTTATGGAAGTTCAACATGCCACATTTCACATCCTTCAAAAGGGATGGAGACCCTGAAAGACACCTAAAGCACTTCCGAAGCGCAATGATCCTCTATCGAAACAACGACGATCTCATGTGCAAAATATTCGCCACCACTCTACAAAGCAAGGAGCAAGATTGGTTCTACACCCTGTTGCCATAATCCATCTGGAGTTTCGACTAATTTTCTTTGGTTTTCACCAAAGAATATTCATCATATTGCTCGATCAAGGAAAAGTCTTACCACTTGTTCAACATCAAGAAGAACCCAAAGGAGTCGCTTTGTGACTATGTGAAGAGGTTCAAAGCAAAGAAGGCAAAGATAGTCGGATGCAACAACTCAATAGTTAGAGCAGCCTTCCAAAAAGAACTTCTAGCAGACCACCCGCTGTTCGGAGAATTCATTATGAAAGAAGATCTAACTCTGACAGACTCTTTCGCTTTGGCAGATAAACATGCACTTTGGGACGAGGTTTGCCGATGCACATTCAAGGCAAATATGAGCGATCTTGAATATGAAGTTCCTCACTACTCTGAAGGAGATTCAAGGTCTGACTGGACGAGCAACCGCATCTAAAGCAGCAATAAGCTCTACCCTCATACAAGAAGAGCTGGGGGCCCAACTACCTGTATTCCACATTTCAAAAGCTCTCGTCGTTTTGAAAACTAGCTACCATAAATTCAAAAGCTAACTTTGGCGACAATTGTTGCATCCCGGAAACTCAAGTTATACCATCAGACGCATGCAGTCATCCTCAAGACACATTATTTCTCCCAATCCAGACGTGCGACGATAAAGGTGCAGACACTGACGGTGCAATTTTTTTTGACAAATGCAAGAACTTAGCTCAAAAGGCACGCAAATGCAGACGAACACTAGAATGATGCTTGGAAGTAAGTTTTATCCTTGTCGCCCCATAAGATTCTACATAGGAGTAACATGTACCGTTAAGTTGAGCATTATCTCCTGCTATGTGTCACACGGCCCTAGCCGACACTTGCTCTATGATTCAGCTCTAGAGCGGCCCGATACCCGCAGTTTAGCATCTCCTGCTACGTGTAACATGTCCTCAGCTTCACGGCTTCCTACCGCGCCTTCATGCCTAGCCTAGGCGACGCAACAGAGCGAGCCAACAACGCTCCGGAGGCAGCCAAACACGCCTTAGCCATGCATGTTTTACCTGATGGAAACTTCTGGCATTTGCACGTCAACGACGCATCCAACTACAAAGGCTCAAAGCAGGCATGGTCCTTGTCACCCTATACGGTTTGATGCTCGAGCAGGAGATTACTCTAGGCTTCAAGGCATCCAACAACGAAGCAGAGTACGAAGCCCTACTAGCAGGCATCCGAATGGCAAAAGACTTGGCGGTGAAAAAGCTTGCAATTCATTCCGATTCCCAGCTAATCACCAGCCAGACTACTGGGAGTATAGGGCAAAACATCCAAAGATGACACAATACTTAGAGAAAGTACGTAAGCAACTTGAGGCATTTCAGACTTACACCTTCACTCAAGTTCGGCGGGCAGATAACGCTCACGCGAACGCACTAACCAGCATAGTCTCTGTCCTTGACCACCAACTCAAACGCTCTATCTCGGTGGAATATCTAGACAAGCCAAGCATAGAAGCGGAACCAGCAGCCGAAGTGTCACAGGTTAATAAAACTCCAAACTGGCAAAGTTCTATTATAGACTACCTAGTCAATGACACACTCCTCACAAAAAGTTTGGAGTCTAGAAAGCTCCAAATAAAGGCAGCACGTTACTACATGTAGAACGGCATTCTTGCCCGACGATCCTACACTGGACCACATCTTCGCTATCTAGTGCCTCCCGACGACCTAAAGGTTCTAAGCTCAATCCACGAAGGGGTTTATGGAAATCACTCCGGAGGCCGATCCTTAGCGCATAGAGTTCTTAACTTAGGCTACTACTAGCCTACCATAGATTAAGACGCTAAGGAGTTAGTGCAAAAATGTGATCGCTGCCAACGCTACAAACTGGTACTAGCACTACCTGCCAGCGAGCTATACCCACAGTAAATCCTTGGCAGTTCATGCAGTGGGCAATTAGGGGCAGAGGCATGATGATCACGGCAACCAATTACTTCACCAAATAGGTAGAAACAGAGCCCATGACAACCACAACTCAAGCGGACATAGAGCGCTTCATATGAAGGAACATTATTTGTCAATTTGGCATCCCCAATCCATTGTCACTGACAACGGCCCGTAATCCATGGTCACTGACAACGGCCTGTAATCCATGGGCAAAGATTTGGCGAAGTTCTTCCAAAAGTATGGCATCAAGCAGCACATGTCCACACCGAGATATCCTCAAGGCAATGGGTAGGCCGAAGCATCCAACAAGACGATTCTCGACTGCCTTAAGAAATCCCTCCCCGACAAAGAGGGAAAGTGGCCAGACAAACCCCCCGGATGTCTATGGCCACAAGCTTAGATCTGGCAGATGAGAAGTGCGAGCAAACCATCACCAGCATCGCAGCCTACCAGCAGTAGCTCATCTCCAGCTACAACAAAAGGGCTAAGATCCGGCAGTTCCAACTCGTGGATCTAGTCTTAATAAAAGCTTTCATCACTGTCTATAAAGAAGGCTCCAAAAAGATGGATCCTATCTGGGAAGGTCAATACAAGATCAACAAAGTAGGCGACAAGGGTAGTTACACCCTTGCCACCATGAATGACAAAGAGATCGAAAAGCATTGGAACGCCTACAATCTGAGGAAGTACCATGTGTGACCTCCCACCATATCAAAGCTCGAAAACTCAAGCAGCTCGACGGGCACCACCTCGCAAGCTGAGGACTATCCAGTTGTTATGCAATTCCTACCTTACAGCTAAGTTCTCGTTTGTTTCACTTGTTTTTCAATGAGAATTCAAAAGTAATCTACAACTTGGCTCGACTGCATGCTTACAACAATTGATCACTCATGCACTTCAAAAGAAGACCATACCCTTCTTAGGGACTTATCACATGAATTACGCCCCCTGAGAGACCAACCATGCTCTCTAGTGTGAGAGGATAAACCAATTCCTAGACACTCATCTGAGTCTACTCTCTAATGTGAGAGGATAAACTAATTGTTTTATAGTGCGAGAGGGTAAACCAATTCCCCGACACCCACATAGGTCTGTTATCCAAGGCGAAAGGATAAACTTACACTCCGAATATCCATACGTGGATGAGTCGAGATGCCCTGGTATAACTAGGTGCACGATGACTTGCGCTGAGATTCCTAGAAGTAGCCACAATGGTATTTTTCAAAGCTTAGCTAACTGAAAAATTTTGGGTCTCTTGGCCTAATCTGTGAGGAACCGGGCCTCAAAGACGGAAGAGGTATATTACTCAGTACGCCCTATGGACGGCTGCCCTGGAACCCTAAAGTTGCTACCGAGTGCACTAAGGTAACCTACGGTTTCCAGAAGACTGTCTATGGCTTGCCCTTCGTGTAACAACCCGTCCCGAGATTTACTGTACATAAATGGTATTTTTGTATTTTCATCAAGTTTGGGAATTTATCTTCCTTTTAAAATTTGTTTTTGGTCTTAAATGGTGAGCCAAGGGGACCCACCCCCCTGATTTTGTCCCCGAGCCCTCTTCTCTCTTTCTTCCTCTCCTTCTTCCCTTTCCCGTATACTTCTATTCCTCTTTTCTCTATGACCACACTCACACCCAGCTGCACTCCCTGCTCGAGGAAGACGCAATCACCATCTAAACCTCGTCCCTTTCCTCTTCCTCTTGCCTCTGCGTAACTCGGCGAAACCAAGAAAATAACCTCCGGCGAGTTGGCCGGCGTGCAAGGTATCAATCTCTTCGTCTCGTCGATTACTATAACTTTCCTTTTTGTTTCACTCAATTTCATTGAGTATTGAAAAAGTTATACTCATTTGAATCTTACCCAGTTTCCGGCGACCTCCGAGGCTTTCGAGGAAATTTCCGGCCAAACCACGGCGAGTTAGACATTGTGTAAGGTATCATTCTCTTCGTCTCTTCCAGGGCTACAACTTTCTTTTTTGTCTCGCTTGATTTCGTTGAGTAGTGACAAAGTTATGGCCGTTTAAAGTGGGGTGGTTTTCAGGCCGAATTTTCGGCCTTCTTCTTCCTTGGCAACAGGCCACCCAGCCTTTCCCTCTCCCTCGGGCCTTAGGCCCGTGTTGTCTTAAGCCCAAAACCCTAGCCTTTAGTTTTAAGTTTTATTATTTGGTTTTAAAACCCTAAAAAGGGCCTTGGGCCAGTGGTTTTTAAAAAGGGCTTAAAGCCCTGTTTTTCTTTATTTATTTTTATTAAGGCCTTAAGGCCTTGTGATTTTGTGCCCGTGTGTGTGTGTGTGTGTTAGGTGTGTATGTGTATGTGTTCATGCATGCCGTGTGTGTGTGTGTGTATTTGTAGTATGTGTGTGTTTGGGCTAAAGCCCAAACCCCAATTCTCACCCTAAAACCATTTTAACCCAAAACCCTAGGTTCCTAAAATCCTTTAAAACCCTAAACCCATCCAATCCCAAATCCCCTATTTTATTTAGACCTAAACCCTAATCCGGATTTCAAGCCTAAAACCCGTTTGACCTAATTTGACCGTTGACCCCCGGTCAACGTTGACTTTAGGGTTGACTTTTCGGGTTTTCGTCCGGGACCCTTCTTAGGGTAAAACGACGTTCTGAATCCGTTTCCAATGTCCATTTTCCCAAATTCAATTGCTATTGTATAGTTTTAATTATTGGACTCTTTATGTGCTTAGGGGCATTTATTGTGACGTTTCTGTCTTCGCTAGTGGCGCAGCTTTTGGCAACTAAGTACTGTGAGTGGACCCCTTCTAAAATTACATGATTTTATAATTTAATTGCATAAATGATTAGCATGCCTACGAATTTATGAAGTGATATATGTGAAGCCTGTTGATTTAATATATTGATTTTCGTCTCGTGTTTTTGGTGAGGAAATAATTGTTAGCTTATATTGAGCTATATTTTAATATATATATCATATTTTCTATAAAGACCATGAACTGGTAGACTATCTGATAGATGACGATAGGATGCTAGAACATGTTTTTGAACCCCTCTTTATAGTGTAGACGATGATCGGTAACCTATGCTATGAAGTGGTTTTTAAGAGAGACGTAACTATTTGTGCGTACCTAGTGGACACGGTGACAGGCACTGGGGCGAGGATCTGGTGTTGGCATGTAGGCTGAGGGACACGGTGACAGGCACTGGGCCGGGAGGGAGTTATCTCTGGCTACGGGCACAGAGACTTAGGTGCAGGCATTGGGCCGGGAGTTATATTTATTCAGTGATCTTTCTAGCAGCACACCGCGTTTACGAGACGATTTATGATACGTTTACTGTTTTGATTTCCGCGATGCGTTTCCGCGATGTGACTTTTGAGATATTTGGCATGCTAGGATTTTGTTAAATCCATCACTTACTATGCTAGTAGTTTTCACTATTAAACTTTGGGGGTTAGTATGTTGATAACTGTTTTATTATTATTATTATATATATAAACTTGGTCCACTCACCTTTGTTTTGCGCCCCCATTCAGGACTTAGAATCAAGGCACCTAATCCCGGCGTGAAGTCACTTCCGCAGCAGCATCTTCGGATCCTCTCGATGTAGGACCCACTTCCTTATTCATCCAATTTTATCTCAATTCTTTTTAGTGATTAGATTTAGTTGTATGCTCTGAGCACGTTCCTAAAATTATTAATTCTTCGTATTTCAAATTTCTAACCTTTATTTATTTCTTATTCTTAGCTTATGTATCAATTAATGGCTTTCGTCACCCTCGGGTGTCAGCCATCACGTGTCTATCCTGATATTCGGAGAATATCAGGGTCGGGGCGTGTCACTTCGAGCAGTAAAACTGTGCTAGACTTATACAACCACACATTCTTGTGAAAGATTAAACAAACTAGCGTGCATATATGAAGCTTTATCCACTGCCGACATGCTACGTAGTCAATAAGCCTCACCTCTGCTAAGCACAGAATGACCTACACCAAGTCCTAAAGTGTTGTGATACTTGCTACGCAACTTACGGAATTGGAGAAAGCCAATGTTAACAGCCTAGTGGTCATGCGGACTTGTCTGCTTCTATAAATAAGGTGTCCAACTGCCGACCATATGGCTAACAACTTTGCAAAGTTCTACACCAACACCTACGACTGCATATGCTACGCGGCCTGTCTGCTTATAGAAAAGTAGCATGTCTGCCACTGGTTTATAAAGTCTAAAGGTCAGGGCACGAACAAAAGAAGCGAAGATGGAGAAAAACGAAGGAAGCAAGTTTATTAAATTTTCTAGCAAAATTGATAAACGACTAGCAAAGACTGAAGAAGTTCAAGCAAAGCAAAAGCAAAAAGGAAAACAAAGAAAATCCTAATGACTACATAGAAGGCTACTCTTCAGTAGCTTGGACGCTCTACGATTACTCAGTTACCACACCTTCAGCAGTCGCGACACCCTTAGCAGCGGCACCATCTAGCGCTTCATCCCCGGCTGCCCCAACCTGGGCACCAACTTCTTCGATTACTTTATCAATGGAAGCCTCAAAAGTAAAGGAAAGCAAGTATTCCGGAGAAATAGATAAGGCTTCGAAGTCTTTCCCAGCAAACTCGAAGTCAGACGATCTACCAAAGAGATGATTTACATAACCCAACTTGTAGAAATAGGCATGACTTTGAACAAACAAAGCCTCGAACCCAGCCTTCTTATCATTCAGCTGCTCGTTCTCCTCGAGTAGACCAACAAGGATGCCCTGCAGCTCATCCACTTATTTCTACAAACCTTCGTTGATCTTCAGCGTACCTTGAAGTTCCAATACTTGGGGTTCAAGCCTATCAACGACTTTCTTGAAGTGGATTACTTGGTTATAAGCAGCAATCAACTCTTCATCTTTTGCATAAGCAGCAGAACTAAACTCAGAAACTGCACGCTCAAGATCTTGAATCTGAGGTATGTAACATCCGAATCTCCTTATCTGCACTTTCATACATAACTTGGATCGCGTTAAGCCTAGTCTTCAAGTCAACAATCTCTTGGTGAGTAGTTTCAAGCTGCAAAGAAGTGGGGGCAGAGATATTAGACCCCTTCAAAGCGACGAGCTCAGATTCCAATCATTTGATCTTCTCAGCTGAAGAATAAGCTTCGGCTGCCACATCATTTGTCACCTCCTTAGCAGCCTTGGTATCCTTTTGGTCAATGAGCATAGACTCGGCTGCTAGAATAACCATCTTCTGCATCATGGCAAGTAGGGTAGTCTTCCTATACTCGGTCATTAGCTTCGCAAAGGAACTTGGACAAACGACCCCTCTAACGCCATCGACAAACTTGGCACGTCAATGTCTTCAAGCAGATCTGGTTTCAAAAGCACATTAATCTCAGTAGCCTCCCAGAAGCAGGCTTAGTGGATTTCTCACAACTGCCCACGTGATCAGTATCCTCCTTCCCAGCAGGCGAATTCGTCTTAGCAGCAGGGGGATTGGGTCTTGGCACCACTTTAGCAGCAGTGTCCATCTTATCACTCTTCATAATAACAAGCCATTCCAAAGGTGAACCAGACTTAGCTTCTAACGGATGTCTTAGTACAGACTTCGGCACTGGGGGCATGACAAAACCTATACGTTGAGCAATCTTATCATCAATCATATTAGCCATTCTTAACATGGCAGACGCCACAGACTCAGATTTAGCAGCCTCTTTTTTCTTCCCATTGGAAGAAGTCATGTCAATCACAGGCCTTTCGGTAACAGGCGGACCTTCACGAGCATCGGATGAAGTCTTCAGTTTTTTCTCAACCAGCATCTCTTGAGCAGGCAGGGAAGATCTCTTATTTCCACCTTCATTTATAGTAGGCTTCACGACAACGATTAGACGAGCCAATGCATCCATCTTGATCCTATTTACCTCATCTCTTGAGAGTAACCCACCTTTCTCCCAGCAAAGAGGACTAAACAGCTAACGCCATTCACGGTACTCAGCAAATGAGTTCAACATATACTGGTTTTTCTCTTATTTTTTCTCTCGGACCAACAGGCAGGAAACCTGCATGCCCAGCATTCCAGCAGCCCATGAGGCCCACGACCTCCAAATTTCTCTCAATCGCCGGCTTGGCCTGCGTCAGGTCCAAAAGCCCAAAAGATATGAGCCATGCGGCTCGCCTAGCACTGCTTCCCAGCGCCTCAATCTGCGGCCCCAGCCGCACAAGCTGCCCTTGGCTCTAGCCAAGCCGAGCAGCCCAAGCAGTGGTCTCTGCCACAACACCTCATCGGCCCATGCCGAGCCGACTCCTGGGCCCTATCAGCCGACGTGCTGCACCACCCCAACGGCTGCCCCGCGACAACACTATCCAAGAAGAAAACAAGGAAAATTAAAATTTTCTTCCCTCGATGAGGCTCGGAGAAGACGAAGAAAGCAACGAAAGATGATCCTTTACACGAGCAAGTGTAGAAGATTGCTAGGGGAGGGGGAACAAATATCCTATAGCTTTCTCTCTCTTGTAGGGTAGAGTAAATTGTTCTCTAAAGTTGATTTAATTATCTACTTAAGGTAGACTTAAATAAACTTTAGAAGTGCATTTGTGGAGCCAAAAATAATCAAGAAAAATATAGAGATGACATATGGATTTTTGGGTAAAAATGACAAGATTATCCTCGAGGCACATCGGAACTCCTACGCGCGAGCAGTGAACAATCATGACTCAATCAAGGTCAAAAGTGATCAAAATAGGTGATCATTCAAAACCTATTTTATCAATCCTAATCAAATATTCTCCACAAGGTAACCCCCAAATCATTCCTTTCAAATTATATTAATTAGCTAATTAATTTATTAATTAGCTAACAAATTATGAATCATACCGAAAAAAACCATCCAAGTGGCTGGTCCCCATCCTCCCAAAGGGGTCGGCCATACCCCTATAAATACCACCTCATTTTCTCCAAAACTCAATTCCAACCCTCTTGCAAAATTCTCTAAATTCTCCAAACATTTTTCCCTTAAAATTCTAACTTTGGCATCGGAGGTTCTTCGGCTAAAGCCCCTCTTATTCATCGTGGGCGCGTGAGGCTCTTAGCCTTGACCTAATGTGTTATTTGTTTTGTAGGTGCAATTTTGTCCAAGAACAAGAAGGAAGAAATTTGCATCCACAAATTGGTGCTTTCATTGAGAGTCTTAATCAAACACTCGTAGAAGACTCTCGCATTCAAGATTTTTCGTTTTCTTGTTCACTTGTAGATTTTTTGTCCGTTCTTATTCTTGGAATATTTATTTTTAAAAATTCTTTGATAAAATGTAAAAGAAAAGTACAATGGCAAGAGATTCGAAAACCTCAATGAACGAAAATTCCAAAGTTGAAGGATTAGGACCGCGGGGATCTATGAGGCTCAACACAACAATGAGTGGAGCGGCACCACCCTCACAGGGCACCACCGTAGCAACCACCACGGCAAGGCCCATGGCGCCACAACCATGGCCTAAGCCGTGCCATTCAAGCCCACATGGGCCCAAGCCAAAGGCAAGACAGTCTGAGCCACTCAAGCCCGACGCGAACCCAACGTGTTGCCGAACGGAATTGTAATTTTGGATATTGATACGTGGTGTGACTAGACTAGTTAGAACATCTCCAAAAGAGATGTCAAATTTTAAACATAAAATTTGAATTTGACAACCTATGTGGCATTTTGACATCTTTCAAAATTTTGCTCTCCACCTGGTATGTCAAATTAAATATTATTTTATTACACTATTTTTTTTATTAAACTATTTTTTTCTGGGTTTGAAACGAAGAGTTCGGAGGAACTCAGATTCTCTCATGAATCCGCGGAGAGGGCTCGACCAGCCTTCGCTGATCACAAAAATCATTACCATGTAACTTAATTGTCTCAACACACTAAAAATGGAGACGTTGAGCACGACAAAAGATCCGACCAATGATATGACCATACCTAATCCTCACCCTCACCGCCGTCACCTCCACCACAAATCTCAAACCCTACCGCCCTCACCCACCCATTATTTCCATTCCTCCTCCTCCTCATCCGATTTTGAGTACACCATCTATCTCCCCTCGCAAATCCTCCAACTCCGTCTGCCCCATAGACGAGCTCTTCTACAAAGGCCACATCCTCCATCTCCACCTCTCACCTTGCCTCTCCATGGTCCACACCCTCCTCATCCCCTCCTCCGCGTCCTACTCTTTCTCCTCCGACACCACAACGTCGCGTGACTCCACCGGTAGCTCCTTTAACGAGTCACGTGATTCCACCTCCTCTTTTGCCAGCGACCTCGTGCTCTTGGACCCGAGATGGGTTGAGAGCTTGAGGACAGGGGCGAAATGGGCAGATGACGGCTTAGGGAAAGAGTGAGAAAGGTAAGGGGTGTTGACGAAAATGGTGGCCATAGACGCCATTGAAGGAGAGAGGAGAGTTGCATATCTGATAAAAAAATTAATAAAAAAATATTTGACGCTGCTGTCAAATTTGACAGCAAGGGGAGAACTGCTATTCCATGTCATGCCACATCAGATTTGGCTTCTCGGTTGGAAAATTAAAAATAATAGTTTTTTAGAATATAGTTTTTTAATTCTCATTCCCCCGTCAATTCATTCACGAGGTGGAAATGCTCTCAAACAATTACTATTATTAAGGCAATAATTATTTTTGCCCAATTAACGGAGCAATTATTGTGTAGTGGGGTAGACTTGCCCTAATTAGGTAACGATGAATTTAACATATCCCAATCTTGTCTAGGATCGTCAAGATCAATAGTTCACTAGGGTTGCTCAATGGTTGATTAACATTTTGGAATGAGGTATATGTATGTATATATATATTTACTTTTTTTTTTTTTTTGAAAACTAGGAAATCACAATCCAGGGCTAAGAAGCCGAACAGGAGCAAGAAAGCCTACACAGAGGCAAACACCACGAAAACTAAACAAGAGCAAAACAGTGAGCGGGGATACAAGCCACAGACACTTGAACTAAGTTAAAGTGTCACCCCAAACCCACCACACCAAGTTAATGAGGACAAGGAAGACCATTATTACATAAAACATGAACTAACGAAGATGGGGGTCTGTCAACCCACACAAAATCACACATCTCCGTAAGACCAGCCGACGCAAGGACATCCGCTGCCATATTGGCTGATCTTGGTACCTAAGACTAGTGACAGTTCTGGAAAGCCTCACCCAACCTTTGAGCCCTAGCCAAAATGGGGAAAGCCTCCCAACTGCCATTTTCAAGAGAACCGTTTAAACAAGAAATCGCTTGAAGATAATCTGATTCAATAATAACAGAGCTGAAACCCAACGTGGCACCCAACTCATAACCTTGAAGAATCGCGAGAGACTTAGCCACTAAAGAAGAATGAGCCATAAGAGAGAACCTCACCGCAGCCGTAAAACTCCCTCTTGCAGTCCTTGCAACCACCCCCGCAAAACCCATCCGAGAACACTTAGACTAGCTAGAATCCACATTAATTTTTACAAATGGAGGAGGAGGAGGACACCAGCTGTTACTAACGGCCTCTCGAGGACCCACCACAGATCGAAGAGCTCCAAAATCCTTCACTGCATGCAAAAATTTTCGAACTCATTCGAAAGAGCAAAAACAACATTAAAGGGATTGATAGAGACCTGATTAAACACAAAATCACATCGATCTTTCCAAATGAACCAGCAAGTAAAAGCGACATAAGATTGGAACCAATTCCTATCATCCAAAAATCCCAGATTCGAAGACAACACTGCCTGCAACCACAAAGCCCACGAATCGATACTGGCTCTATCAACTTTATAATTAAGAGCACCACCAAACCATATAGCCTCCACCCAAGGACAACGAAGAAAAACATGCTCAACAGATTCATCATCACAACAACAAAGCGGATAGGTAGGTGCACGGGATAATCGCCTTTTAAAAAGAGTCGCACAAGTTGGCAAGCCATGATGCAACGATAACCATAAGAAGTGACAAATTTTTGGAGGTACCTCCAACTGCCAAATAATTGTCCACAAATTTTTCAGAATCGAACGAACTACAGGCAGGCGATGATCCAAGAAATCTAAAGATCGAACCTGAAGCCACCGATAACCCGATTTAACAGAATATTGACCATTCCGGCTAGCAGCCCAAACAAGAAGATCCTTCCTCCTCAGGTCTCCAATAAGCGTTTCCTGAATAGCCATTTGATCCGCCATAGAAAGGAACGATCGCAGAAAATCAATATCCCACTGTCGGGAATAGAAGCCAATGAGAGAGCTAACCCGTAAATTTTTCGTGACTTCAACCTCGCCAAGCGGCATAGGGTGCCCCGAAGGTAACGAGGGCAGCCACCTATCCACCCAAACACGCACATCTTCACCCCCCATTATCTACCAATTGGAACCACCGGCAAGAAGCTCCCTGCCTGTGAGAAGATTAGACCAAGCCCACGACGCCCTAGACCCTTTTTTTGCCTCCCAAAACGAACAATGCGGAAGTAACGGGCCTTAATAACCCGAGCCCACAACGAATTTGGCTCCAAAATTAACCTCCAACACTACATAGCTAGTAATGCATCATTGAATTCTTGAAAATCCCTGAAGCCCATTCCACCCATATCCTTAGAAAGGCCTCAGACCTCCTTTGACACCCAGTTTCTTAGTCATTTCACGTAAACAAAGGCTGTACAGAATTGCCGGTTTGTTTTAGGATGATGGAAAATTTTGTTTTCAAAGTTGGTAATAACCCACCCGTTATTGAAAGATCTTAAATACGAATCTCATGGATGTGAGGTTGAAAACCATTTTATTATTTTACTACTTAGTGTAAATATATCATTATACATTAAATAAATAAAAAATAAATAAATAAAATGTTAGTAAAAACCCAAGAAAAGCTTCGAATGAGAAAGCATGAGGGTAACTGTTGAATGTTGAGGTTCAGCTGCTGCAATTAAGAAAGTGAAGCATTTACCACAAGAATTGTTGTATTTCACCGCTGAAGATTGAGCCTAATAACAGGTCGTGTCGTATCACAAAGGGATTGTTTGAAAATGAGTACGGAAATGGCCACAATCACTTCTAGAGAAGCACATGTGCTTCTGCACTGAGAGTCGTGCAGAAGGAAAAAAACGAAAATGTGAAAAACACTCCGAAATTAAAAGGATGAAAACACAGAAGACAACCTACATAAACAAGTAATAGCAAACAGCGGAGCTAATACAAAATAATAGACGATTTAGATTTAACACATTTATTAGACATGGGAAATAACCCAAAGTCAAGTTTAGCTTCCACAACTGACATGCATACGTCTTAAAACATATTACACAACTAAACTTGAACAAATGAGCTCATAATCTAGGACTATTTCATGGATTCACCTTCGGCTCCCATCCCGCAATCACATATTTCTCGTCAGCAGGAGCGGTCTTCACGAAGGATTCCCTTGAGAAAAGCAGCTGCAAAAGCATAAAATTATAATTAGAAAAATCGGCTCCCATCACTGTTTAGATTTCGGATTTGTGAGCACTTGAAAGATTACCAAAAAATGTTAATGTATCGGTTTTTACACATTGGAACAAAAGAAAAAAGTACTGATTGCGTACCAACAAATGCTGGTCACAGGCAATCCCTTACAAGGAATGTAGGCTCTAGTTCTTACACATTAAGGCATTGCATTGATAATTATTCTATGCATCAGAGTGCACAACCACAACACATTGCAATTAACCAACTTTCCCAAACTTGCAGACTAGTTTTCACACACAAACATGGGGAGAGGGAGAGCGGGATACACATACACACACACAGAGGTGGTGTTTGAAGGGAGAGGAGAATAGCAATCACCTAATCGCATGGTGGCTGAATTCAACAGCATAGCTTTTAGACAAATTGATTAACCAACAAACCTAACTACGCAGGAACCACATCTTATTTATTGCAGTAATCTAAATCACTATAGTCTATAGCATTTCATGGAAATCAAAATCTGCGTCATGAATCACGACAGAAAACGAACAGAAGTAAAAGGAGATTTAGAACTTAAACGCACTATAATACTTACTAGAACAAAAATGGTCTCCTATTTATAAAACATATACACTGAAAATTTGTTTACTGGAAGATATAAAATATACAGCTCCAAGTATGCAACATCATGCATGAAAAATTTCATACCTCGGTGTACTTATGGTAATGGGCCAAATCTGCTGGAACCGTCCACTTCTTGAAATGGCCGAGAGCCACCTTGAGATGGTACAGTTTTGGTGCCAAGCTTAGATCCGCAGCAGTGACCTTCTCCCCAGCAATGTATGGACCCTGGTTTCATTCGCAACATATTACAAGTTACAACATGTTCCAACGTAAATACAAAGAACACTAACTTTTGAAGAGAAAAGGTAACTGTTTCTTCGTATGACGTAAATTGACGTACATGTGCCTTAAGATGCTCATCTAATGCCTTCAGTTCGGTAAGCAAAGCCTGTTCTGATCCGTCACCGGGATCCTTGCTCTTCAGAAATGTCACAAATGATCCCAATATCTTCGATCCCCTGCAAGCACAACAAAAAGATCCCGAAATATTAAGCAATAAAGATATCCTCAAAAATTCAAGTTTAGCAAACCATGATCACAATACAACGGGCCATATTAATAAAAATTATTTGCTTGACTACCCGTACGAAAAAGAAAGAAATTTAAATATGAATTCCCTATAACGTTAGTACTCAGATGTGTACCAGGCCAACAAACATTAACCAAATCAAATTAAGAGAAACGGATCAAGGAGCCTACAGTTACAAAAATATAAACAACAAATAAAGGCCCGTTTGGGACTGCTTCTGGAAGCACTTCCAAGTGATTCTCAGGCTGTATTTGGATTTTTAATAAAACTATGAACTTGGTTATACTAAAAGCACTTCTAGCAAAAACGCTTATAATCATAAGTGCTTCCAACAGCAGTTTCCCAAAACTAACGAGAGAGAGAGAGAGAGAGAGAGAGAGAGATCATACACAGAAGCAAATTCAGGAGGGGTTTTGAGAGAAGGCTCAGGGTATTTTTCCTCAATGATCCCAACAATCACATCGGAATCAGGCACCCATTTGTCATCAAACTTCACCACAGGCACCTTCCCCTCTGGATTCACTTCCGTAAACCTACAAATCACCAACCAAAATACATTAAATCCATTAAAACAAAAAAATCCAACATTTTCCATCTCTGCCTGCACGTTGTTTCTGGCTCAAAAATCCAAAACACAAAGAAATACCATTTGGGTTTGTCGCTGAGATTGATGAGGTGCAGCTTGTAGGGTACTTTCTTCTCCTCCAAGGTTAGAGTAACCCTTTGGCAGAAAGGGCCTGTCAGAAGAAAGACGGACGATTTTACCAAATTAGCAAAATTTGATCAAAATCTAGGAAGGAAATCGAGGGAAAATAGAGAGAAATGTGAACGTACAGTCGCCGAGGAGATCAGGTGCGCCGGCAGCGGCCTTGGCAGCGACCTCGAGAGCCATTAGGGAGCAGAGGGGATAGAGAGTGTGGAAGATGAAACTGAAAGGTAATGGGGCAGAACGGTTGGTTATGGAGCGAGAGTTGATGAGCTTTGAGGGTATATATGTATATATATTAAGGCATATGTCAGTGCTGACACAAACTTAATACACTTTGCATATAAAAGGCTTATTAATTAATTTTTCTCTAAAATTGTCGTCACCCACTCACCGGTAGGTAATAGGGAATTGGGAGATGGGGTGTGTGAATCAAGAGTGTTGGGCAATTCTCGGTCTGTTAAAGAGTCGGTCTTGGCTGTCAACTTCCACGACGTGAGGGGTTTTTGGCTGTGCTGATATCGATGACGGATACCTCCTATATGGGTGGCTCGTGGCCATCGAGCTAGCTTTTTTGCCGTCACTTGTTTAGGGGGATGGGGTGGCTTCAGAAAAATAGAGGACAAAGCTGAAATTTTAGGGGCACATTTTAGATGTCAAAGAAATGGTTTCTCAATGTCCTCAAAGAAGACATTAATTTTAAGGAAAACTAATGAAAATAGTTTGAAAATTTTGAGTTTTAACGATAAGGACAAAATAAAGGGTTTAGTGCATAGTACCAAGTTTGACTTTTTAGTGTAAAAATGTGGTTTTTCGTTAAAATGAACAGTACCGCGAGTTTTTCGTTAAAACTTCCTTAATTTAATTTGTTTAATAAAGTAGAAATAGTTTTCATTATTTTAATGGGAGTTTTAACGAAAAGCCCACGGTACTGTTCACTTCAACGAAAAACCATATTTTTATACTAAAAAGTCAAACCTGGTACTATTCACTTTACCCTTTATTTTGTCCTTATTATTAAAACTCAAAGTTTTCAAGCCATTTTCATTAGTTTTCCTTATTTTAATAGCATGTTAGTGTTAATTACATCATTTACAATGCACATAACCAATTTTCAGAGACACATGCATTGGCAAAAACTGCGTTTACAAAGAAAATCAGTCAATTAATTTTTTGTTTTTTGTTTTTGTTTTTGTTTTGTGTGTTCAAAGACAAATTAAGTTACAAGAAAATTAAAGAGAATTGAAACGTAACAAATTCAAAAGCCTCTGACTTTGAATTGGTATGTGATCTGTGGTTAGTTGATTTATCATTCAAAGAAAATTGTAACAATGGTGGATTATCTTTAACTGAATTGGAGCGATAATCGCTCAACTAAAAATCTACAATTATTGGTCCCTTAAAACGTGCATCTATGGCTCTTTTCATCAACTCTGTTAGAATTTGTCTAAATTTGTCACGTGTCAAGCATATGAGGCTCAATCAAGTGGCAAATATGGAAATCAAATGAGAAAATTTTGGCAATGGTCTCTCAACTTTAACTCAAACGGAGCAATAATTCCTCAACTTTAACCAATTATAGCAATGGTCAATCAACTTTAACCAATTATAACAATGGTCATTCCACCATGACTTATTTTGATAGAAGTTCTAACAGAGTTGACAAAAATGACATGCACATGTTTATATCTTGGCAAGGACATTTGATTAATCCATTTAGGTCGTTTACGTGTCAAGCATTCATCCACAAATTGTGGAGCTTTAAATTTCCATATCTTTACATTCTAATCACACTTTTTTTATTTTTTTATTTTTTTTCCTTCTTTTTCTACGTTACAAAACACTATGAACATGGTATGAATGCTGACTACATACATAATACCACTTGGCCCTTATTTCAACCGCCATTTACATAATTACCCGTTGGCAACTGCAACGGCGTCTCTGACGGTGGCTGACTTCAGGGTACGTGTGTGGATGATTGTAATTGGAATTAAGGTACCAAATATAACCGTAAAAGTTGTTTAAATAATCTTAGTAAACTTTAGATGCGAAAAAAAATAAATAAAACGGAAAATGGGTTTAATGGATATCCATTAACAACTCAATAAATTCATTTACTTGTCATTTCTAACTGCATGTTGTCCTGGTCTTGAGTATATTGCTTTATGTGAGAATATATAACATTATTATTGGGAACAAACCCATTGGATTCATTTACTTGTCAACATATTCAATAGAATTGGTACCTTTTTAATTTGCATATTTCTAATCTCTACCTATATCCCCATTTTCTGCCACATATTTGATATTCCTTTCCATGTCATAACAAGATGAAAAGGCATATATTATGGAAGGAAAAAGGTGACTTGGTTTTCATGGTTTTCTCCACTTTTTCTAAAGCATTATATGAGAGATGATGTGATTGTTTGGTTTTATGGTTCTCTACTTACTACTATGATCTAGTATTATTTTTCTTCACTTGTAAGTGAAAATTCTTATATTTGATTTTCGTCAAAAATGAATTTGAATCACATTATTATGGCTCGTCCATTGTGAGGTTAGCCAACCCCCCCCTCCCCCTCCCCCTTCAACCCCTTAACATAGATAATATCGCTTGTTAAAAAAAAAAAAAAAAAAAAAAAAAAAAAGTGTTTGGATCACCACTCACCTGACAATTACTTCATGCAAGTGAGTACAATTGAATTGGGATCTAAAATTTCTAATTTTGAGCTGATCAAAAGGAGTTATATTGGCAAGTAAAAGAAGTACTTTTACTACTATGGCGAATGTAGTTTGATGTGAAAATAAAAATGGGTTGAATTGAACGTTGACTTTTTGTTGACACTTGAGAATTTGCATATCATGGATTAGAGGTGAAGCTAGAATGTTAGTTTATTGGGGACACAATTAAGTAGAGGCAGATGTAAGACTCTATACTTGTTGCATACCAACAATAAGCGCGTGATGCCAAAATTCTTTTGGGTGAGGCATTTGATAGTACAAGATATAGAGTCCTAGTACAAAATATATCTTGATTTGAAACGTATATCCACCCTTAAATATCATCTGTATGAACTAAGCACAAGTTTAACCTTACTTTTATCATCAGGCTGATTTTAAATTGTACGTTATGAGGCTATTTCACGTAGTTGGCCTAATTTGGTATTGTAGTATATGTAATGTAGTTGACCTGAAATTGGTCAAACCCATGCAAACTAGGTCAGGCCCGTGTGTAATGTTGAAGTACATGCAACCAATACATTACGATAACACCATATTTATCACGTATTGTCATGTGAGCAAACTAAAACATACTGTAATGCGTGATAAGCATGAAATGCCACCATATTAGCGTTCCTTCTACACGTATCTTTCGTTGTTTTAATCAAGAATCAACTTGCAAACAGTCTCATAGGCGCAAATATTAAGTGGACTAAAATCTTGTTTCACAAGCCACAGGCCCAAATCCTTGACAAATAAACCCAACCCACTATTTCTCAACCTCCAAAAACCCAGGAACACCTAAGGCCGAACCGCCGCGGCCGCGGCCGCTACCGCCGCCCCCAACTAAAAGTCAAAATTTGAACCATAATCTCCCATGCAATCATATGAATCGGACATACCAAATACACACCCCAACATTCCTCTATTTCCACTCCTAATTTCTTCACAGAATCCACTACCACAAATCCCCCTCCGTGCCTGGACTAATCAAAAATTGGAAAGCTCCAATCAAATCCCCATTAAAAAACCCATATCGTTGTGGCGGGAGTTACGCAAGCAAGACAATTAAATAATTTGGGTATATTTACGACAAAACAAATAGAATAAAACGATCCAAACCCAAAAAATTTTAGGCTGGTTTGGTATTGCTGTATTTAAAAAAAAAATTGTTTTTGTTGTATTATGAGAATAAGCTCATTTTAACTGCTTCACGTTTTCAATTTTTTTTTTCTTCACCTAAAACTATGAAAATAATATATTTTTAAGTGTTTACCAAACACCATTTCGAGCTCAGTTTTTTTTTTATACCATTTTTTACAGTACCAAACTAGTACTTTGTATTGTCTCTCTGTTTTTAATTAATTAATTTTTTAAAATTTTTTCTTCTTCCCCCTTCCCAATCATTTTTTCATCATTCGATCCAATTTTTTCTTCAGATCCCAGAATTTAAATCCAAAACCCATTTCCCAGATTTTACTTTTCGCCCACTTCCGTGAGCAAATAAGCAAAAATTGTTGCGGTTTTGGATTATTGACTTTATTTTTTAATTTTTCAAAATATTTTGTTGACCAGATTTGCGGGTGTACCGCTGAGTCATTTTCTTGGATTGATGAAATTATTACGTTATTAAATTCTAGTCCAAAAAATGAAGGGAGAGTTTTTATAAAGATTGTTGGTTTTGGTGAAGGAATTTAATTATGGTGGCCTGACCAATGGTAGAAAGGTAAGCCTTTGAGCCTTTCATTAATTCACAAATTTTAATTTTCTGGGTTTTCTTTGTTCTTTAATTTATAGATCGATTCATAATTTTATTGGGTTTTGATTCTTGCATGCTTGTGCTTTTGTTAATGATGGTTGTTCTTCTTAATGGGATTTCATAGTGGTGGCATAAATGATGATGTTCTTTCGTTGGAGCGATATTTTAATCTAAACTAAATTAGTGAGAAGGAGATTCGAACTTGAGTACAAAATGATAGAACACGTTGCTATAACCAACTTGGCTACGTCCGGTATTGCAAAGATTTTGTTTCAGTGAAGTTGAGGTGGTTGTTGTAGTAGTTAGGATGACCATATCATATGATGGCAGTGTGGGTTCTTTGAGGTTTAAGGGTCTGAAATTGTCTTTTTGTTTTGTAATTATGATGTTGTGTTCAATTTACTTAGATTCTTGTTGTTCCTTTTGTTGTTGTTTCATTGATTGCTTAACAAAAGTTGTGGTAATAATTTGGTTTCTACAAACTTTTAGTATTCTGTATCTCTACTAGGTTTCTTGGAACAGTAAAAATTTATGATCATTCGGAAGCTCGAATGGGTTCACTGAATCCTTTTCTTTTTGTTGTTCTTCGGATTTTCGCGTTGTATACTTTTCGCTTGTTCACCAAGCATCCTCCGATTTTGTGCAGATCCGTTCCTGCATTTTCTAGAAATTGAAGTGTTCACGGTGCCTGTATAGATTATATCGGAATACTTGGCAGAAATGGAAGCTACAGGTACACCAAGTGTTATGGAAAAGCTGATGGGTCTTAATGACTCGCCGCCTCAGGCGCCTGTCCAAAAACAAAGAAGAGTGCTGTCTGAGAATTACCTGCGCAGAGTTGCTTCCATTGGTGCCAGAGAGTCTCGTCATTCATTCAGGTTGAGAGTACCGGAAATTATGGATTATGAGGGTGATCATGTCACGGCTTGTCTCCCGAGGGGCAGTTCTTTGATCAGCGAGCATTGGTATAATCTGCAAGTTTCCCCTTCGACATGTACTTCTGGCAGTGGAAATGTTGATATATGCAGGAAATCCGGGAGGAGATATGAGCTGCCAAATGCCACTTTACTTGAGACGTTTGAGAATGGAATTGTCACAGAATCCCTTGGAGAAGTTGAACTCTTAAATTCAGATGATTTTTCAAGATCTCAATTGGGGGCGAACAAAGAAGGATGCATTCCAAGTAGTAGAATTGTTGTTTTGAAACGGAAGCATGGAAAGGCCGAGATTTCTGCGAGATGTTTCCCTTCTTTGAGCTCCCTTGATGATTCTCATTCCAGTGATCGAAAGTGCATGGAGTATTCTAGTCCTGGTAGTGGGAAACTACATGTTGAAGTAAAAGAAAGGAAGAACTTGACATTTGACATGGAACCAGTAAGCTTAAGGTCTACAGTTTTGATTGAAATATTGGGGAAGCTAACTGAAAATACAAGTTGCAACAAAACCAACATTGATGCAACGGTATCACGGTTAGGATCCAGAGGTGGCAGCTCAGTTGCAATGAAAACTGAATTGATGAGGCTGTCTTCCTCGAGATACCAGTCCTTTTCTTATTCAGATGAGTCATATGAATCCCGGGAAGCCAAAAAGCAACTCTCAGAACAACGGAAGATGATTAATAAGCTGGAAGAAGCAGGAATGGCTCGTAGAGGCGCTACCCTCAGGAATTCGCTTGCCCTGTCTGCCCACGAAACAGGCTCAAGAACATTGGATCACAATCTTGTTAGGCATCTTCAACCGAAAAGAAAGCTCGTTAGGGATGACCTGAAAGACCTAGACCTCAGTAAGTTTAGAGCACAACAAGATAAATATGCAGCTCTTTGCGATGAGTGGAGTTTCAAGCCAAAAGGGTCTATTAATTTGGGGCAGCACAAGTCAAGGGAGTACAAATTCAACCAGAATGATTGTTTCGGACCTATAAAGTTGAGATCCAACCGTAAGAAACTCCACTCTTATCCAAGCATAGAATTCAAAGGTGTTCACACTGTGGAAAAGACTTCCGGAAATTTCAAGAAGCAGCAATCTGGACCCAAAGCCGGCGTTTTTGTAGACAAAAATGACAATTCTTCCAGTCATTGCACAGATGCTTCAGTTCAACAGGTTTGTTGTTTCTTTCTTTAGAAGACAGGTAGTCTTTTTATACATGGTTTGTTTTTTTTTTTAATCAGTTTACTGTGAAAATCCGTATTAAATGTTGCTTGGTTATTCATGTTATCACTAGATTTACTACTGCCCTACGCCACTTTTCTAAACTATTGTGAAACTGCAGGAAACATCCACTGAAGACAAAAAAGAAAGTCCATTTCTTTTGCACTGCTCCACCACAGAATCAGATTGTATGGCGAGCTTGGAGGAGGCTGATAAGCCTAGTCCAGTTTCAGTTCTGGAACCAATATTTAGTGGAGAGTGGTCGCCTACACCAGAATTCCCGCGAAGGATGAATGTTGACATCACCGGTGTGTTGAGTCTGTTGACTAGAAGTTTGATTTCTAAGATATTAACCCTTTTTATTTGTTCACGCTTTTGATTATTTATTTTTCGATTTATTCATGCTAAATTTGTATATGCTACTTGCATTTCTGAAATCAGACTACTCTGACATATACTCCGAAGGATCTGGAATGATCGTTTCAAGTGACGACGATGATGATACTATTCAAGGATCTGCAAGCAGTTACAGAGAAAATGAAGATTCAATGAGATTGTTCAGGGTTGAAGAAAGTAGAGACTATTCCTACCTTGTTGATGTGTTAGCGGAGATAGGTTTTTATGGTAGGAACTTGACGATGGACTTGAGCACCTGGTGCCCTCCGGAATGGCCAGTAAGCCTTGCTGTCTTTGAGACCCTGGAGAAGAAGTTTGGTGATCAGGCATCATGGAAAAGGTCGGACAGGAGGCTTTTGTTTGACCGTATAAATGCAGGGTTGATGGAGATTTTCGAGCCTTGTATGGGTGTTCCCACGTGGAAAAAGCCCGTGTCTATAAGGATTAGATCCACGCCAAGTGAGGAGATGATAGAGGAAGATCTATGGATGTTGCTTGTTAGCCAAGAGAAGGAAACAGGAAGGGACACCACTGAAAAGGCGCTAGGAAGGGAGATTGAGCTAGATTTAGGAGATGATATTGATGGTATTGGTAGAGAAATTGAGAGATTTTTGTTCGATAAGCTCATAGCGGAGTTTGTTACCGTGGAGAGTTTTTAAGACACTAGTGATTATTGTCTTGGTAGTGTAATTTTGTGAACAAGTTAGACAGAGGTTCTTTTACGTAGATGTGGCCACAGTTTTGATCAAGTGATAGGGTTTGCAAAGGATATATGTATAGACTCAATTTTTATACATGATAAATGAAATTCAGATGTGTTGGAATTGGATGTTTTCTCTCTAGTTCAGTACTTGCAATTGTTTCTAGAAGGATGGCTAAACAAAAACCAGGAAGGAAGCGTAAGGAAGCTCTGTATATAATTATAAACGGCTTCATGAAAGTTCGAGGACTACTTGTTCATCCTCGTTTAAGAATCGACATCAGAAGCCAATTTCCCTGAAATATCGAACGATAATCCGAGCCTTGTGAAAGCTAGGATCTTTTGTTAGGTGACCTAAACCGATCTGTGTCCATATCCAAACTATTCCTCTTTTGGAGTCAAACTTTCCTTTAGGAGCCTAACCAAAACACTAATTAGGAAAGATTAGCACTAACTCCATTTGACCAACTCCTTTCAGAAGCTCAATCTATACATACACCATCATACATCCGCACAAACGAAAACATCCCTTCGATCCTTGAATTGAAACCCGAAAGGAAAACAATTTCGACTCCCATATTTTATTTCACTCTCAAATTAACATGGAAGCTCACAAAATTTTCTCCATCTCTGTCAAGGCCACTGCGTACCTCCTATTTCTTACTCTCACCATTTTCTCTGCCGCTTCAGCACGAAATCTCGAGGAGCAGCCACAAGTTCTGGTAGTTCCCTCAGTGGCGCCCGACACGTTTGATACTCCCACAAATGCTGCACCAGTAGCAACACCTTCAGCAGCAACTAGTATTGCAACAATTGCAAATGCTGCTGAACACCCTACCTTAATCTTCTTTATGCACGACATCCTCGGAGGATCGAACCCCCACTGCCCTAGCCATGACGGGGATAGTCAACAACCCTGCAGTCAACGGCCAAGTACCGTTCGCCAAGCCCAATGGGGCAGTCCTACCATTTAACAACGGAGTACCCCAGAACAACAACAACAATGGTCTCATAAACAACAATAACATCCCATTTCTCACAGGGCTTAGTGGAACAACACCAAACGTGGGACAAAACAACAATGGAAATGGTGGCGGGTTTGGAAACTTTCCGATAAATGGTGGGCAGCTCCTGCCAGGCTCTTCCGCACTCCAAAATCTCATGTTCGGAACAACGAGCGTGTTTGATGATGAGTTGACTGAAGGGCATGAGCTTGGCTCTGGCTTGCTTGGCAAAGCGCAAGGTTTTTATGTAGTGAGCTCTGAGGACGGTACCAGTCAGACTATGGCTTTCACTGCTATGTTCCAAAGTGGGAGTTACACCGCCAGTCTTAGCTTCTTTGGGGTTCACCGGACATCAGTGTCAGAGTCTCACTTGGCCGTGATGGGAGGCACCGGAAAATATGTCAATGCCAAAGGTTTCGCGTTGGTTAAGACCTTTCCGGCTTCCAACCAGCAAACTGATGGGGCGGAGACGCTGTTGCAGTTCACTGTTTATGTCACTTACTAATTATATGTGATTGAGAGCATTTGTGTTTCAAGTTTGTTTGTAAGGTCTGCAGAAAGAGCGATAAAGTTTGCTGATGCGGGCTTTCTGAAGAGAGATTTTCTTGTATTGTATTGCTTGTTATTTTAGAGAAATGAAATGATTACATTTTGTTTTCTGTAACATTGTTCAAATTGAAACGTCTGAACCAAACACAGGTCTGCAAGTTTAGATCCGAACTTCTTTCCTAACGGAAAAAATCAGTTCATGTCCATATGAGCGATAAGGGCGTATAATATGAGTAATTTTTCTAGAATGGCTAGTTAAAGTAATCAGCGCATGTCCTACAAAACGTTACTACAATGAAAATGGAGGACTAAGATTAGCGCGGTCTATAATCTCCGATTATGTGTAACCTCTGTAGGTTTTGCCTGGCTAGGCCAGCCGGTCTGTAACTCATCAACGATTAATTCCTCCCGTCAAGATTTAAATCTTGGTTGAGTGTTATTATTTTCTGTGAACAACTCTGCTCTCCATTTATCATCTTGTCGAAAATTGCAGAACCATATTGTGGACTTGTAAGTCGTCATCCATTAAACTTTAAGTCTTTCTAAACCAGAGATATTGGTAAGGAACAAATGTTACATATTGATAAGCTTTTATGATTCAACTAATACAAGATAATTTGACAAGCCAATGATTTTGTTTCCGCGTTTCAGAAAAAGGGTAATCTACGAGTTATCCAATCGATTACGATATATCTGTCAAAAAAACATGAGACACCTACAAGTTGAAGGAATAGACTTAGGAATATATCACGACATGAACTTGAATGAATGAATTGTGAGAAAGTTAATGGTGTCTAATGATGTAAAACTAATAGGTTTGAACACAGAACGCAGCAGAAAAAAGTTGTGATATTGATACTTGGCTCTGCTTATGACATTTTTAATGGTTGGTTTTTCTTTGATTAAACAAGAAACGATTCTGCCTGCGGGGTAGTTAAGTTGGCTAGAGTGGATGTGCTCTTCCATAGTTTAGATTAAATTAAAGTAGAAAACTGCTCGAATAAAAGAACAAAAACAAGTTTGATCGGACTTTTTAATGACAAAGATTTCATTTTTCATTCAATTAAAGATACACATAGAAGGTACATCAAATGCACATTGAAATTGTGAAGCATCTCATAACCCCATACTGCTAAATAAAAAACACACGACCACCTTCTATTCAGAAAGGTAAACGCTGATCTGCATAATAGTATCCACCCCATCAGTCGTGTGCTGGTCCTCCTGATGCAGGCTCTCAATGGCGGCGTACCCGTTCGCACTCTCGTACTTCCCAGTACCACCGATCACAGCAATGTGGGACACCGGCGACGCTGTACGGTGGACCCCAAAGAGGCTAATGGTGTCCTCCGCATCATGTTCACCTGCGTGCAGTAACACAGTAAATGCCATGGTGTGGCTGTTCCCGTCCAGCGAACTAGCCAAGTATAAACCCTGTGCCTTGCCGAGCACGGCAGAGCCCAACTCGTGTCCTTCGGTCAGGTCGTCATCGATCACGGTCACAGATCCGAACATGAGCTTCTGGAGGGTAGCTCCGTTAGGGAGCTGGCCGGCAGTGACGAAGGGCTGGTTGCTGCCATCGTTGACAATGTTGTTGTTGCCGCTGTTCTGGATGACCGTGCTGGACTGGGAGTTGGTGAGGCCGCTGAGGCCGGCGATGTTAGGGATGTTGTTCTTGTTGTTATTGAGGAAGCCGTTGATGTTGTTGTTGGTTAGGGGGGTCCCACCGCTGACGGGAAAGATATTGTTGTTGGGTTTGGAGAATGCAGCGTTGAGGACTGTGGTGGCTACGAGGCCGGTCACCACTCTGACTGATGGGTGGGATCCTCCCAGAATGTCGTGCATGAAAAAGGACAAGTGTGGGGTTTCCGCGCCGGGTTTTGCCACGATGGCACTAGCGGCCGCGGCAGTTGGGTTAGGGCCGATTGGTGTTGTGGCGACGGGACCTGGCACGGGTGTGGCGACTGGAATGGCGGGTGTTGCTACGGGGGCCACATCAGCAATAGGTGTTGGCACTACGGAAGGTTCGTCGTCCGTCTCTGGTAGTGGTGAGTTAGCTTGTGAGACCGTTGTGACAGGAGGGACTACGGGAGGCACCACCTCAGCTTTTGGCGGGGTATCATCCGTCTCTGGGATTGGTGAGTCAGCGTCGTCGACAGTGTCATCGACCGTTGTGGTGGTAGGGGCAACGGCAGGGATCTGACCACTTGGCAGAGGGTTCGTGGCGGGAACAGTTGTCGGAAGTGGATTGGACTCATCGGGTTGCACCTCGTCAAGGATCCTAGCTGAGCTGGCAAATCCAAGGGTGATGGCTACAAGCAAGATGTAGAGTGTGGCCTTCGGTGGTCTGATGGTCTTTGCCATTTTTAGGTTGTGAGCTTGTGAAGAAATGAAGGGTTTTGTATTGAATCTTCGTCTCTTGAGAGAATGTATTGGATTTGAGTGTGTGTTGTGTTTGAGAAATGAAATGATTTGTGTTGTTATTTATAGGTTGTATTGGAGTTGTATGAAGTGATGGAGTTGGTGCACCCTTTTTTCTTATCGGAGTGTTTATGGTTTAAAAACCAACTCCCTCCATCAAATGGAATTGGTGCTTTTTTGTAGTAGTTTAAGATGGTGCTGGTATGAGCATATTAGGTGCTGCCCACTACAGCCCGGAGTTTTGGCTTGATCTTTAGGAGATTTACCCTGAGGTAATTTTGAGTAAGTAAAACCACATCATACACAAATGCTAAATAACTACAGTAACCGGTTAACTTATAATTTTATGTCAAATTGTATATTTGCTGTGAAGAGAATCTGTCCTACAACCGGACATACTCGATCCTTGTCTATTTCAATTACTTAGGGTCAAATGGCTCAGCATCATTCCCTGTTTGATGATCCTTTGAGTGACAAGGACTGCATTATTTACTGCCTTAACAGTTGCATAGCCCTTTGCACCATCATACATCCCAATCCCACCAATGAGAGCAACATGAGACCCGTCACGCTGGTGCAAATCTGTCCAGATCTTGAAAAATCTCAATCCATTCCTTAAATTCGCTATCCGCGAAATGTGCATAGTCATCATGTAACTACTCTGCTCTTATCTTCAAAGTTTGCAACAAAAGTCCCTTGTGCTTTTCCAATGATTTGTGGACCATAATACCCTGAGCTTTCAAATATATATGTCCTCATCAATCAGGGTTACAATCCTAAGTTCCAGTTCTTGGAGTTAGCCCTAGCAGGAAAAAATAGACCTCAAGTTTGCTAACAAATGAAACTTTGACAAAAATGCAACAACAAAAAATACGTTGATGAAAGTGAAAACATCAATAAATAAGGGGACTATTGGTGCAATGCGTTTGGTACGCAGACGGGACGGAACGAAGCTGTAATTTTTGAAAAAGACATGGGGTATATTTGTCTTAAAATGGTAAAACATTGTGTTCCACAGACGTGGAACAAACCCGTTCCAGGGGGGGAGGTGGGACGCAAAAACACCCAAAATCTGTCCCGTGGAACAGCCCGTTCCACCAATTTTTGGCGCACCAAACGCGGGACGGAACGTCTCGTCCCGTTCCGTCCCGTCCCGTCCCACGTACCAAACGCACCCAAGCCTTTTTTTCTATATAAACAGTGCGTTTGGTACGCAGACGGGACGGAACGGGACGGGACGGAACGGGACGGGACGGAACGGGACGGGACGGGACGGAACGAAGCTGTAATTTTTGAAAAAGACATGGGGTATATTTGTCTTAAAATGGTAAAACATTGTGTTCCACAGACGTGGAACAAACCCGTTCCAGGGGGGGAGGTGGGACGCAAAAACACCCAAAATCTGTCCCGTGGAACAGCCCGTTCCACCAATTTTTGGCGCACCAAACGCGGGACGGAACGTCTCGTCCCGTTCCGTCCCGTCCCGTCCCACGTACCAAACGCACCCTTAAGCCTTTTTTTTCTATATAAACAAATCCCGATATCTACCGAAGGTTCAGTGTCTCTTACTTCATTTTTCAAAACCCTAAACGGCCCTAAACCTCGCGAGGTCCCAACACTCCCCACTTCACCGTCCTCCCAAAACCCTAGCTTTTTCCGGCAGCCCCAAATTTCCATGCCATGTACCTTTACAGCCTCACTCTCCAGCGCGCCACCGGCATAGTATGCGCCATCAACGGCAATTTCTCCGGCGGCAAGGCCCAGGAGATCGTCGTCGCCCGCGGCAAAGTTCTCGATCTTCTCCGTCCCGACGAAAATGGTAAGATCCAGACTCTCCTCTCTGTTGAAATTTTCGGCGCAATTAGGTCGTTAGCTCAGTTTAGGCTCACTGGCTCTCAGAAGGACTATATTGTTGTCGGGTCCGATTCGGGTCGGATTGTGATTCTAGAGTATAATAAGGAGAAGAATGTGTTTGATAAGATTCACCAGGAGACTTTCGGGAAATCGGGTTGTCGAAGGATAGTTCCGGGTCAGTATTTGGCCATTGACCCCAAGGGGAGGGCTGTTATGGTTGGGGCATGTGAGAAGCAGAAGCTTGTTTACGTTTTGAATAGGGATACTTCTGCTAGGTTGACGATTTCGTCTCCGTTGGAGGCTCACAAGTCGCATACGATTGTGTATTCAATTTGTGGGGTTGATTGTGGGTTTGATAATCCCATGTTTGCTGCCATTGAGTTGGATTATGCGGAAGCTGATCAGGACTCTACTGGGCAGGCGGCGAATGAGGCGCAGAAGCATTTGACTTTCTATGAGCTCGATCTTGGCCTCAATCACGTATCAAGGAAGTGGTCAGATCAGGTTGATAATGGTGCAAATATGCTGGTCACTGTTCCTGGAGGAGGGGATGGGCCAAGCGGTGTATTGGTCTGTGCGGAAAATTTTGTGATTTATAAGAACCAGGATAAACCGGATCTCAGGGCTGTGATTCCTAGGCGTGCAGATTTGCCTGCAGAGCGTGGGGTTCTTATAGTTTCAGCGGCTATGCACAAGCAGAAATCAATGTTCTTTTTTCTTTTGCAGACAGAGTATGGAGATATATTTAAGGTTACTCTGGATCATGATAACGACAAGGTCTCAGAATTAAAGATCAAGTATTTTGATACAATTCCGGTTACAACTTCAATGTGTGTGTTAAAATCTGGGTTTTTGTTTGCTGCGTCAGAGTTTGGGAATCACTCTTTGTACCAGTTCCAGGCAATAGGGGAAGAACCTGACGTGGAGTCTTCATCAGCCACATTGATGGAAACGGAAGAAGGTTTCCAGCCTTTGTTTTTCCAACCCAGAAAACTAAAAAACCTTGTTAGGATTGATCAAGTTGAGAGCTTGATGCCGATAATGGATATGAAGGTCAATAATCTCTTTGAGGAGGAAACACCTCAAATATTTACACTTTGTGGGCGGGGTCCTCGTTCATCCCTCAGGATACTAAGACCTGGTTTAGCTATCAGTGAGATGGCCGTGTCAGAGCTTCCTGGTGTACCGAGTGCGGTCTGGACAGTGAAGAAGAATGTGTCCGATGAATTTGATGCATACATTGTGGTGTCATTTGCAAATGCTACTCTTGTGCTTTCAATTGGTGAGACAGTTGAAGAAGTTAGTGACAGTGGGTTTCTTGACACTACCCCATCACTTGCAGTTTCTTTAATAGGTGATGATTCTCTCATGCAAGTGCACCCAAATGGAATTAGGCATATTAGGGAAGATGGACGTATTAATGAATGGAGAACTCCTGGAAAGAGGACGATTGTAAAGGTTGGCTCTAATAGACTTCAGGTAGTTATTGCACTGAGCGGAGGAGAACTCATATATTTTGAGGTTGATATGACGGGTCAGTTAATGGAGGTGGAGAAACATGAAATGTCTGGAGATGTAGCCTGTCTAGACATTGCCCCTGTACCTGAAGGGAGACAGAGATCTCGTTTCCTTGCCGTTGGTTCATATGACAGCACCATTCGTATTTTGTCATTGGATCCTGATGACTGTATGCAAATTCTTAGTGTGCAAAGTCTTTCTGGAGTTCCAGAATCTCTCCTCTTTCTTGAGGTTCAGGCATCAATTGGTGGGGAGGATGGTGCTGATCATCCTGCTAGCCTTTTCCTTAATGCTGGTTTACGCTCTGGGATTTTGTTCAGAACAGTGGTGGATATGGTCACAGGTCAACTCTCTGATTCCCGTTCTCGATTCTTGGGACTAAGAGCACCAAAGCTATTTTCTATTAGTGTGAGAGGCAAGCATGCTATGCTTTGCTTGTCAAGTCGGCCCTGGCTTGGTTATATCCATCAAGGACATTTTCTCTTAACACCCCTATCGTATGAGACCCTTGAATATGCTGCCTCATTTTCATCCGATCAATGTTCGGAAGGTGTAGTTTCTGTTGCTGGAAATGCTTTGAGGGTTTTTACTATTGAAAGATTGGGAGAAACATTTAATGAAACTGTGATTCCACTGAGGTACACCCCTAGAAAGTTTATCATTCAGCTCAAACGAAAGCTTTTGGTAATTATTGAAAGTGATCAAGGAGCGTTCACAGCAGAAGAGCGTGAAGCTGCCAAAAAAGAGTGTTTTGAGGCTGCGGGTTTAGGTGACAATGGAAACGGTAATGTAGAGCAGATGGAAAATGGCGGGGATGAGGAGGATCCCTTATCTGATGAGCACTACGGGTATCCTAAGGCAGAGTCTGACAAATGGGTGTCTTGCATTAGAGTTCTTGACCCCAAGACAGCAACTACAACATGTCTGCTGGAGCTTCAGGATAACGAAGCTGCATTCAGTATCTGTACAGTGAATTTCCATGACAAGGAGTATGGTACGCTTTTAGCTGTTGGCACAGCGAAGGGACTGCAGTTTTGGCCAAAAAAGAGTGTAACAGCAGGCTATATACATATATATAGATTCCTAGATGATGGAAAGTCCCTTGAACTTTTGCACAAGACACAAGTGGATGGTGTTCCTCTTGCCTTGTGCCAGTTTCAAGGAAGGTTACTAGCTGGGATCGGACCAGTGCTCAGACTCTATGATTTGGGGAAGAAAAGATTGCTCAGGAAGTGTGAGAATAAGCTGTTTCCCAACACAATTGCGTCAATCCAAACTTATCGTGATCGGATTTATGTAGGTGACATTCAAGAGGTATGTTTTCTTTCTCTGTGGTTGTATCTGGTTCATCTATTTGTTTGTGCCTCCTGTTGTGTGGTACCTTCCCGCGTTACATTTTCGTTATACATGGGTAACTGATATCCTATTGTTGTCTAAAAAACCAAGTTATTTGACCTTGGATTATATAGGCTAAATAAGTAGATACATGCTTGGATTTTTATTTTTTATTTTTTGGTTAAAAATTCTTCGGGAAGGGTCCAATAGCTGAAATTTAGACTAAAATTTCTCTTTGTACAAATTGCAATGACATATCATATATTGTTTCCTGATGTATACTGGGTTCGGAGTTACTGTTATATGTAATGAATCATGTTCGGTTGCGTAGTCTTAGTCCGTGGTAATATTCCAATATCGGCTTTCTGCATACTGGATGTGAGGTACATTTTTGTGTGGTGGATTTCTTTGAAGTACATATTCTTGTTCTTCTTGCTTGCCGGTCTTTGTTCACTATAAGGGACTAACTATATTTCCCATGGTGTTAATTCTTTGGCAGTCATTCCACTACTGCAAGTATAGGCGGGATGAGAATCAATTGTATATCTTTGCTGATGATTGTGTTCCAAGATGGCTTACAGCATCCTTCCATATAGATTTTGACACCATGGCAGGTGCAGACAAGTTTGGGAATGTTTATTTTGTGCGGTTACCACAGGATGTTTCAGATGAGATAGAAGAAGATCCAACGGGTGGGAGGATAAAATGGGAGCAGGGAAAGTTGAATGGCGCTCCCAACAAAGTAGAGGAGATAGTGCAGTATCATGTTGGTGATGTTGTCAGCTGCTTGCAGAAGGCATCTCTAATTCCAGGTGGTGGGGAGTGCATCATCTATGGAACTGTGATGGGTAGCTTGGGTTCCTTACTTGCGTTCACCTCACGTGATGATGTTGACTTCTTTTCTCACTTGGAGATGTATATGAGGCAGGAGCATCCACCCTTGTGTGGTAGAGATCACATGGCTTATAGATCAGCGTATTTCCCGGTCAAGGTAATTCAGCTGTAAAATATAGGTTTATTTTTTCTTTCGATTTTATAGTTATTTGTCATTTTAATTTGGTCATGTTAGAAAACTTAATTAATAATTTCTGTAATTAATTTTTCAGGATGTGATCGATGGAGATCTGTGTGAGCAGTTTCCAACATTGCCCATGGATCTGCAGAGAAAAATTGCAGATGAGTTGGATAGAACTCCTGGAGAGATACTGAAGAAGCTTGAGGAAATTCGAAACAAGATCATTTAAGAAAGAACAAGATCAAAAGTTCGTTCATGTTTTTACCGCACCATTTGGTTTTAGCATGCATTCATCGGATAACATCGCTGTGTTGGTCAAAGGTTGAGGTGGATGAGTGCTCGATACAACTGAGAATTTTGTTCATCTGTAGTTCGTCGCAGTGTTGATTTTGCTGGGATCGATGATGAGTCTCGTTACACTAACTGGACAAGCATGCTAGTGATTATCTTTTCCTGATGTCGCTGGAATGAGTGAATGTTTCTGTTTCGATAAAATCGAAGTGTATCAGAAGCAGCAGCATGCATCTTTGCACCTTATGGACTGCATTAACTGTTGTAATTAGTAGTAATAGAGATTAATGTTTTCCCCTTTCGTGGTTCCTCCTCTGTTGAACAATGTTAGCAAGATTGATGTATTTTCTCTGTAACCCTCTCTGAAATCTTGCACTGTATTATGTATGGTTGTTTTTATGGCTACAGAACCTCCATATGTTTATGGTATTTGAATTCATTGAGTCTATTTGCATCGTCGAGAATTCAAATCCAATTATCTCTTTTAGAGAGGTGGCAAATCAACTCATTAATTGAGTTGTTACTGGGTAACTATTAAGATTCATTCACTTTGATTCACCATAATAATGTGTACCATTATCACCATTACCACCAATCGCACCACCTTATTAAGATGAAATTGTGAAATCAAACTAAACGGGTCCATTCCATTAATAACCCAAGATTTTCCACCTTTGATTTCACTAACCTGTAAATTTGCAAGTTGGGGGTTGGTTCTGTGCGTTTACTTAGATATGATTACTTACATAGTATCAGAATTCAAGAGTTATCCTTCACGTTTACTAAAACATGAGTATTGATAAAACTTCATGGCATGCTACTTGTGTTAAGTAACATTAAGAGAATGTTTACTAAAACATAGGAAGTGAAATGTGTTTACTCATCGAAAAGGAAAAAGAAAGCATCAAAGAACTTAGAAATAAGAGAAATGAAGACTGGTGATCATATCAATTGTCATGCTTATTTGACATGAATATTAATATTGAAGTATTTACGAAATTCAAGATAAAATTTATAATTTTTCAATTCCCCTTATCATTTGTAAGTAAACATAAGAAAAAGAAAATTAAAAAGTAAAATGATTCTTATGCATATACTTTACTAAACGGGTTGAACTCAAGACCCAAATAATAATTAAAATTTATGTAATCAAGTGCCATAAAATCACATCAATTAAGGGAAACGAAACTGAAAGCTTGAAGCTCGTTTTATTATAACTTTTGCTCTTTTGTATAAAGAATTTTACAACTGAAGGGTATTTGAATTTTACATGGAACAAACCGGCCACCTCTCTTGAAGCGGAAGAAGGAAACCATGTTAATTATTATCGTTTTACGTTTTACGTTTTACTTGGGTAAACCGTCGTTTTCACTTTTTAACTCTCCCTCCAGCCTTGCATTTCCAAAGCAACTCCTCTCATCCAACCAACTGATTATATCTGCAAAAACAACTTCAATGTTTTCTGGTGTTTCTCCATAAAGCAGTCCATGCCACATATCCGGGTACATCTTCAACGTCTTGTCATGGCTGGAGGCTACGTCATGGAGCTGTTTGCTGACGGATTTATCGGTAACCTTGTCATCTTCGCCATGGAGAACTATAAACGGCAAGGTGACCTAATCAAAGTAGACAAGAACAAAAAACAAATTATTATACGTGACGCAAAGGTAATGTAACAGTAATGCCAAAGAGATTACGTTTTGGTACCGTACCTCGTCGAGTCTCTGTTCAAGGTCCGAACTGACCCTCAAAAGTTCGTAGCCGGTTTGGAGACGAGGCCGGCCTTTGTAGCAGTAAGGGTTTTCTCTAACCTGTGATTAGGTTAAAATTATTAGCAATGGCCTGCATTTTTTACTTGGATGATATATATATTTAAAATATATATAGTATAAATACAGAATTATATATGTACCTGTTTTCTTATTTCAGGCATTTTGAAAGCGACATCGATAATATCATTTGTTGGGATTATTTTCCAGGTCGGGATGAACTTACAGAGCTTTGTCAAAGCACTGATCACTAATGGAGATGGTTTTATATCATCTGCAATCTGTAAATAAAATGGTTTTATATAAAACCAAAACCACAAAACGTGTTAGTTTAGCTTTTCATGATTTGGAGTTGAATGTAAAGTCCACTAACTAAACTTTAAAAAAAAAAATTTAAAAAAAAGTCTACTAACTAAATTGTATTATTTGTTTCAAAATAATGGGATTTCGAAAGTGAAAGACCACCCACACATTTTTGTATGGATGAAGATAAAATAGAATAATGGGTCATTTTAGTTCCGGTCCCTACAGAATCTAATTGTTAGACTGAAATCTTATTTGTTTAAATATTTTGATCGAGGTCCTTAACATCATTTAAGAGATTTAATTCACGCATTTAATGTCCCACAAATTATGAAATTTAAACAAATTCCAATAATAGTTTAAAATATAATAAATACATAGAAATAAATATTAGAGTAATATTGTTCTTCACAAAATTATAGCAAGAAAATAATGTACCCATATAATTATTTACATATTTAAAAAAATAACTACTGATATATTTTAAAACATATAATTAGCATGGGCACATTTAGCAAAATAAAAAATGGGTACAAATACAAATAAAACTTTAAAAAATACGGGCACAAAAAGACATTAATATATGGGGTACAAATTAAAACTGAAAAGCAAATTGATACAAATTAAAAAAAGGGTTGCAAATTAAAATGGGTACAAACAAAAAATAAAAATATATGATTAAAAAATTAGCCATAAATATAAATATACCAAATGTAACATTTCTAACACTAAATGAATATATTTAGAAATAAAAAATATTTTATTATTGAAATATTAATGATGTTTATTAATACCTAAGGACCTTGATAAAGTTTTGAAAAGGAATAAGGTTTTAATCAATGAAGTAGCAAAAAGAGGGATAAAAACCTAATTTCTCCTAGAATAATACATATTTTTCCAGTTCAAGACAGTGTAGTTTTTATAAATTTTTCTAAGGGAAAAACGTCATATTTGCATATAGTTTTCTTTTTGAGTAGTTCCAAATAAACCCAAAGGGCAAAAGCAGTTTGGAGAGGTGTGTGGATTTGGAAATTTGAGACGAGGTGGAAGCTCTTACTAGGATGCATGGTTATTCGGATAACAAGGTTAGAAAGATTTAATCTGAAAGTGTTTTTTCTTTTTCACTTTGTCTCTTTGTATCTAAAAACCAAAATGCTTTCATTGAAGGTTGTTTATTTTTTTTTTGTCCAAGACGGTTGTTTACTTTAATAAAAGAATAACGTCACAATGAAAATACGTCAAAAATTCAAAAACCATACATATCAAACGCTAACTTAGAAATAATCCTAGGAGGAAAGTTGCTATCATTGAAAGTTGGTTGTAGGGTCATCACATCAGTTGGTTAAAATTGTGTTTTTTAATTAAAAAATATTCAAAAGAAATGTCAAATTCAACAATGTCACCCGATGAAAAGGAAAACTATTCTAGATTGATAATGTCACCTATTAATTTGTGCGGAGAGATTCAAAGTATGTGTTGTTAGGTTATTAAAAACACAGATTTAGCAGAAATTATCGCAAGGAATACAAATTTTACGAAGAGGGATGATCATTTTTCACCTAATCCATCACGTTCGTGATCCAGACAGTTGAAATTTGATTCAACGGTTACAAATATGGAAGCCCTTTAAAAGTTATAATAACTATAACCGTTCGATCAAATTTTAATGGTTCAGATCACGAATTTAGTAAACTATCCCTTTCCAATTTTTACTATCACCAACAGAGATTTGGTCAACAAATTAATTTCAAAATAATAAATAAAACTTAAAAAAAGGTAGAATCTTTATGCTGGGGTCCAAAATCAATTTTGCATATGAATAAAATATCAAAAAAACCCCCCCCACCAGAAGTAGGTGGCTGAAAAAACTCCAATGAGTTCCATAAAAAACAAAAAAAAAAAAAAGACTCCAATGAGAGAAGTCCAAAAAGAATGTGGAAGCAAATACCTTACACATGGGTGCAACCAAAACCGCACCATCCCAAAACTCTGGCTTTTTCCTGTGCACCAGCAGAGCCACAGCTCCTCCCATTGACTCCCCCATTAGATACCTCATCTTTCCCTTGTTCTCTTTGCTCTCTGAATTCATCAACAAATTATAACCAAGGACAAAATTACTGGCACTAACGAGAATGGAAATTCTCTGTAAAGGACATCTCATGTGCAGGTAAGAACGGTAGATTGAAGAGATTGAAAAGGTGCGAAAATCTAACCACATATGTTTGTGAAGTGGTTGGTACAGTCATCCACCACATCATCAAAGCTCTTCACGTAACCTTGTAGGCCTGCTGATTTTCCATGGCCTTCATAGTCTATTCCATATATGGCGAAGCCTGCTTTGGCTAGCCTCATTGCAGTGCCTGGTCAAAGTGGACAATTTTGAAAACCTGTTAATTTCAGGGGTACATATATAATATAAAGGATTTCTTTTGGGTATTTTAATTAGAATTATAATTTGATCGGGAAGAAAAGTTTGACACTGACTGTTCATGGTGATGCTGCATTCCATGGCGTACCCATGGCAGATAAAGATTAGGGCTTTGGGTTTGGTGTTCTTCGGGAGCCATCTGCATGTGAAAAGCTTCATGCCTCTAGGATTTAAGATGTACTCCTGCAAATTTATAAAAATTAATTAGAATTAAACACACAGAAAAATATTTTCTCAAAAAATATCACAACCCAATACAGAACTAGGTCTAACCTCTTCATATTTGACAAAATCCATGTCAGAGGCCTGCAGAAAACCAAACAACTATAAGAAAACCAATACATAAACAAAGATGAACGATGAGAGAGAGAGAGAGAGAAAAACCAACCATGATGCGTAGAGTGATTGATATCAGGAAGAAGCCAAGGTTTTTCTGGAAGACTGCTAATCGTATGATCAGTGAGAGAGAAATACGCAAAACTCTGATGGAATTTAACAAATTAGGATTTAGAGTGGAGAGTACAGGGGAGTCGATATTGTATATATAGAAACCAATGTATACATGTGATGCATATATATAGGCCTGCCTTGGAGTGATAAATGTGGTCAACTTGGACTCCCACATATATTTGGACTTTTGATAAGGTTGAGATAAAAATTACGAAGTGGAAAATAGAAGAAGAATAATGGACGTGACTGAAATAGCTCAAGAAAATAAATAAATAAATAACCGAAACAACATTAGCGAATTAACAAAAGCGTGTTGCTATTTACACACACAAAATTAACTACTATTTTAGGTGAAACTCACATATAATTATATGTCAATAAATATGTTAATTTTGTGTATTTAAATATTTTTTTTAAACAAATTAACAATGAACTGATTTAACTTGCCAGACGCATCATAGTTGTAAAACTCATATTCGAACTTTTAAGTAACTTTCAAGAACCCCACATATATATTATATAGATCCAACCCAATTGGAACAAGACTTTAACTTCTTTGCTTAAACAACGGATCTGCATCTTTTGAAACTTAAGCCAATTGGTAATATAATATTAAAGGCTTCTAATAAACTAGTTGTACACACAAAGAATGTGAGACGTATTTTATTTAGGGTTTTTAGTCTTTCATATAATGTATTTATATATCATTATTAGAGGAAAATTATCTCTCATTAAACATCAAATATCATTAATTGTGTACGCCCAAAAAATAACTAACCAAAAAGAGACATATTGTATGAGGAAATTGTAGCAACGGTTCCTTAACTTTAACCTAATTAGAGTAATGGTCATTCAACTAAAAATTCGTGATCATTGGTCCCTTAACTCATCAAAACGTGCAACTATGGTTATTTTTCGCCAACTTGTTGGAATATCTGTCAAAACGAGTCACATGCCAAGTGTCACGCACGTGAGATTGAATGCATGAGCAAATATGGAAAACCAAATGAGAAAAATTGTAGCAATAACCCCTCAACTTTAACCCAATTGGAGAAATTGTGCATCAACTATAACTCAATTGGACCAATGGTCTCTCAACTCTTTCCAAAATAACTCATTTTGATGGATGTTCTGACAGAGTTGACGAAAATAACCATAACTATACATTTTGATGAGTTAATGGATCAATAGTCATGAATTTTTAGTTGAGAGACCATTGCTCCAATTGAATTAAAATTAAGGGACCGTTGATACAAGTTTCTCCGTATCGTATTGTCTTTGTGTATGCACTATTGATTTGAACCAAAATTTCCTCTCAATGTGACAAAGGGTTGACATGGGTTCCGGAGATCAGTTTTGTACAATATGTCTTGATCACTTTTTCTTCTTATATATATATATATTATATTCGATGTTGATCACTTTTTCTAGATGTATTTGATTTCTTTGGTCAAGGGGAATGGAAGACAATAATGTGCGTATTGGAATTAAGAATTTAAGAGTAGTAATAAGCTCATTCAATGTGTAATTTGAATTTGTTTAAAATGTTCATTTGGGAACACCAGATAAGAATAAGGAAAGACGAGTGGGCAGATAAGACTCCAAAGTCCAATCCATTGGCCAAGTGGATATAATTCTACTCTATATATTTGATTAGAAACGTTGGCTTGGAGATGGAGAGTCTAATTTCTAGAATATTTGCGGAAAAAAAAGAAGAAAAAAAAATCTATTATTTGGGGTCTGATTCATCGAGGCAGATTCTCTGCCCTCCCACTTCCCATACTTTTCTGTGGCCTCCTGTTTTTTATGGTCACGGTTAAGACACATCAACATTTTATATATATATATATATATATTTATACAGATAATAAGACAAAAATGAATAGTAATATAAATGTTGACGTGACTTAACCGTGACCACACAAATAGGAGGGCACGGGAAGTGGGAGGGCTGAGAATCTGCCTCCCTGATTCATATAATGGACGGCGGTCTTTGGGGGTTTGACTAGGCACATGGATCATGAGTTGCACGAGCTTTTCTTATTTTCATTTATTTATTTTAATTTTTGGGCCAACGCGCAACTATGTAATCTGTAAGCAAATGCAACCATGAACCCTTGACCTTTCTAAGGGTTATATTCTTCCATCTAACAATAGAACAGTATAGTAATTGGTAAGGAGATTGTAATTTAGTCTGTTAACACTTAAGAGCATGCATTCTTTTAAACGCTAAGTTTTGAATTCAATCTCTTTTTAATTACCACTTGTATTATGCGGATTATTTATATATTTAATATGTACAGCAGTTCCTGTATTATGAACAGTATTTTAATTATTTAAAAATTATTTAGTTTGAAAAGTCAATTAGACACGTATCAAACTAAGAAGCGGTCACATTGACTTTTTAATAAAAAATGCTGCTAATTGTTCCGAAGCCAAGCTTTGTTCTATCATATCTCATATCGCCTTGGGGCCTGCATCGGGGGGCTTCTCTAGCTATATTACTTGTTCTCTTTCGTTGGTTATATTATCGATCTGTTTGCAAACCCTAGCTCGAAATTCGAATGTAGACATGTAAAAATGCAAGGATTTCTTGACTTTTTACTCCAAAACCCTGCAATGGAGACATGGAGAAAAGGAGAAATCTTCTTGTTGTTGTTAGCTGTTACTTGGTCAAATCCTACAAATTCCTATGGATGAATGGGTGATGATAGTCAGATAGTGGCATCTTATTTAATTAAATAATTAGTTAGATGTCATCTTGTCAATGTATTTAAGGATGAACAATTTGAAGGGTCGGCAATTTGGATAGAGGTGACCTCTCCCCAGCTTAATGGCTGTCTAAATCTATATTTCAATATGCCATTAGATCCAAGGAGCATTATAATCTATTTTCTTCAAAGGATAATTTCTGATGAATGGCAATATTAGGTTTGGGGCAGGGAAACCAGACCTTGTTAAAGTTTTAGAGACAACGGCCAAAAAGTCCAACAAGACTAACACGATATTGTCTTCAATTTAATTACTATATATTAAAAGATGTGGAGTTTCCAACAAACTTAGGGGTGGTTTGTGAGTGAGGTGCTTAAAAAAAAGCACCCATGAAAAAAAACTGTGAGGGTTTTAGGTGTTTGGTAAACTGAAAAAAAAAGGGCTTATTTTGGAAGCTGCTGTGAGAATAAGCTGAAATCAAAGGAAAAAGCTGAAGCTGCTATTTGTAGCTTTGGAAGCTGCTATTTGTAGCTTTGGAAAACTGGCTTTTAATAAAAAGACCCAATATCAGACTGCTTTTTTTTCCAAAAACACTTTTACAAAAAAGTTTACCAAACACTCTGCTGATTTATTTCACAGCCGCTTATTCTCACAGCACATCTGCTTATTCTCACAGCAGTTTTTTTTCAAAGCACAGCAATACCAAACCAGCCCTTAATACTTTAGGTGCCTATAAATGCTTTTAATCACTTGAGCTGCAAGTTTCTTACATATAATTGTTAATTCTTACAATTCACTATTATGAGAGTTTTCAAATATATATTTATCTTACATACTTCCTAAGTGAATTTTTTGCTTATGTTTTGGTATATATATATTGCTAAGTGTTCGTGATGACTTTTTTGGATTGCCTACGAGTTAGTTTTAGTGGTAAAATGATGATTGCTGGTAATGACAAATAAATGAGGAAAAGAACCGCACTGCACCAGTACCAAATTCTAGTAACGATTCTGTTGAATCGAAATATGCGAGTAAGAACTTTTGCACAAGTTACGGAAGTTTAATTTTTTATTTGAGGAATTGTCAATGATCTTCCCAAATTTGTAAGGAGCTGCTAATTTTCATTCTAAATTTTAATTTAGCCAGTTATCAATTGAACTTTTATAATTGGCCACTTTTTCCCTGAATTCTAATTTTAGTTGATTAACCTCCTGAATTTTTTTAATTGGGCAGTTTCCCTGTTAGATTTTAGAAATTTTCATCCATTTTATAATTGGCGAATATTAATTTTTTATTTCGATGGCTTGAACTTTAGAAAAGGTCTTTGAAATTGAAATTGAGACATTAATGAGATAATATTATCTAATAACAACAATAATTTACCCTAATTATATAATTAATGGGTGATGAATCGCTTTGAAAGATCTATTAAGAGATTTGAAATCAACAAAGATCTGTTAACATGTTGACGGTGGAGATTTGATCAAATTAACGTACTAGCTTTCGTCAAATGACTCAAATTTCCTTTCCACTGCTTTGATTTTTGACAAATATCACCACCGTTAATAATGTTTATATTGCCACTAGTTGGGGGTAAGCATTATTGTATCAGTGTCAATGCATGTGTCATATGTCATTGTCTGCAAAGTTAGGCCAATCGAGAAGGAGCTGTTGACATTATGAGAAAGTGAGATCTCCAAACTTAACAGTTTTGGGGTATTTTAATCCATGGTATCGCTATCCTAATGCTATTGGGAGAAGGTATGGCGTATGGGTTTGGTTTATATCGTTGTCGAATGAGCGATATCTATGCACCAACTGCAGCTCCAAGTTATATTATCGATGATGGGACATATATAGGGCTTCAAATTGCAGACTTCTTATCCGGCATCTCACTATGTCAACTTCGTAGGTTGACATTGCGTGCAACTTTGCTGCATTTATATACTTTTGTTTGGGCCCAAAATATGTTTTTAGGGTCAACAACTTTACAATGGTATTTGTTCATCCAAACTACCCAGAAACAACAGGCTACTGAACCAGCTGCAAAGAAGCTTCAAAGTTGATGCAAATTATGGAAGCAATGCGCAGTTAAGTTATCAGTTTTGGGCCTATAATTGATGGATGCCATGAGTTCTGGATGGAACACTTCTGTTAGGAATACTTCTCAAGGAAACAATTCTGTTAAACAAGCGTCCTAAATATTTATTAGAATACAACTTTTTAATATTTATTAAAATAAAAAACTTCATTGAAAAGTACTTGAAAGTGCTTGATGAAGAAGCCAATAAAAACTGCTTTGGTAAATCTAGAAGCATTATTAAGTCTTTCGGCCAAACGTTGTCATAATTATTTATGATTATCTCAAAGTGTGTTGAGTCATTTTTATGAAATCTAAGCAATATTCCTACTCTAAACTGCACCAAGGGAAGGAAAAGAGTTTGAATCTTGAACGCAGTGGGTTAAAGAGAAAAACCTTAACCATCATGACAATCTACCACTTGCGCGTGCTTTTGAGTTATTTTAAAAAACTTTCATACGTACCTTAAAACAGAAATCATTATCATGTATAGATAAAAACTTTTGGTCTACGTCTTCCTCACCACAAGTTGTACATAATCGGTGCCAAGAAAACATTACTCCTGGTCCTAGTGATAATGGTAATTAATGATTACACTATCCACTCAAAGACAGAGTTACAAAATTTCCCCCTTCTCTTTCTTGATACAAAGATATGAGTAGAGGTGCAAGGTGCAAGGTGGAGTGGTGTTTCCGATTTCAAAAATAAAAATTTCGAATTCGAACATTTTTTGAAAGTTTATGATGCATTTAGGGATTCCGAATTTTCGATCCGAATTTTTCTGAAGTGTTCCGAACTTATTTTGACAAAAGAAGTTTCGAAATATTCCCATTTTTTTTATAGTTATTTACTCAAATTATGTAATCAATTTTATATTATATTATTTGTGTTGGATACTTTTATTCATTGTTTTTATATTAAAAATACACTTATATATTAAAAAGGATAAGCATACTAGTGCACCAAAAAATTAATTAAATTTATACATAAGCATAAAAAGAATAATAAATTGTACGTACGAAAAAGTTCACGAATATCCAAAACATATCATTTAAATGAATTTCCAACTTATGTTTCAAATTTTCGAGATTACTCTTATTTCGAAAATTTCAAATTTGAAATTGTGATTCGATCAGATCCAATTCCAAAATTTTGAAATGGAAATTGGAAACGTTATTTTTGATTTGATCTGTCTGAAAATCACCCCTAGATGTGAGCTTAAGTCCATATTTAAGTGTCAAACTTGTTACTTTGGGAGTCGAGGTTGAGATTTCTAACTTAAAAATAAACAAAATATGACTAGACTGTAGTACTAGAGACATCTCCCATTTTCATTTGGCATCAACTTTTACTAAAAGAATATGTGCGCTACAAATTGGGCGAAGTTCTCAAGACATGGGCTTCAAGTGGCATCCATAACTAATTGGGCCACTACACTATGACCCATGGGTTGGACCAAATCACCAATAGCCCAATCATACCAGCCTAAAGTCCATAAGCCCGCTCTATATATAGAACCCGCAAAACCCACAGCCACTCATAGTTTAGGGTTTCATTTTCCCGTCAAGCTAAAGAGAAAGCCGCCGTTGCAGAGCTCGCACACCCGCAGCAGCAATGGGTACTTCCACCTTCTCTCTGCGATTTCGTTTCCCCCAAAACGTTGTCTTTTTTGCTGATGATTTTGTTCTTGTTGTTTGTAAAATGTGACAGCGAGAATCAAGGTACATGAGCTGAGGCACAAGACAAAGCCTGACCTTTTGGCCCAGCTCAAGGATCTCAAGGCGGAGCTCGCGCTCCTCCGCGTCGCCAAGGTCACCGGCGGAGCGCCCAACAAGCTTTCCAAGATGTAACAATCAAAACCCAATTTTTTTTTTCTGATTTCTGTTCTGAAATCTCGGAAAACGAATAGAAATTTGATTTTTTGTATTGAAATTTTGGTTTTTGCAGCAAAGTTGTGAGGCTGTCGATTGCCCAGGTGTTGACGGTGATGTCACAGAAGCAGAAGGCTGCTCTCAGAGAAGTGTACAAGAAGAAGAAGCTGTTGCCTCTTGATCTCCGTCCCAAGAAGACCAGGGCCATCCGCCGGAGGCTCACCAAGCACCAGGTACTAAAGTTTTTTCGATTTCGATTGCTTTTGTTTATAGCTGTGGACCGAAATTGAAATGATGAACTATTCTGTAATGGCATTTGATTCAACTGTTTGTTATCGCTTAGCTAAATTAATAGCATATGAAACACTAAACTCGCATAGATTGTGGACAATGTGCTGTATGTGTATATTCAGTTGATCGGCATTGTGCTTTTGTGAGTTTGATGGAAAGCTAGATTGCCTAATCCGTAGTTTTTTTCAGTTGGTTTGTATTGGAGTGTGATTTTGTTATGCATTTGTATTGCGCAGGCATCTTTGAAGACCGAGAGGGAGAAGAAGAAAGAGATGTACTATCCTTTGAGGAAGTATGCCATTAAGGCTTAGAGGATCGAATTGATTACGTTAGTTCGTCTTGTTACCTTTCTGTATTAGAATATTTTGTTCACAAGTTTTGGCTTTGAATTTATTTATGACATTAGACCTGAGGTTTTGGTCTTTAATTGTACTCCTCTAGGTTTGGGTAGGCATGCCTCACCCAAATTGACTTAAATTCTCTTCGGGTGCAATGATAGTTAAGATTCTGTTGATGTTTAGTTCTCTGCTTCTTGAATCCCTGAAGCATTTGGCCGTTTTTTATTAGTGCATTACTACATTTAATGGGTGTGTGTAGTCTTTTCGGAAACATTAAGCTGATTGCTTTGTTTTCAAATGCTTCGCACGACATCATGGTGTGTCTGTTGGATTTGTCTTGTGCCCATTGATTGAAAGTTGTTCATGTGCTACTTTTTTACTAGGTTTGTTTTAGAGGTCTCTTATTTAGTCCACTCTTTCTGGTGTGGAAATGATTACAAGTGTCGCATGTACTCACAGAACACATTACTCTCTAGCACAAGCATGATTGTCAATGATGTACATAGCGAGAAAAAGCGGGCGTCTAATCAAATCCATTCGCGAGATAGGCAGCGTTGAAGCTGAATGTTTGTTATTTGATGTATGTTTGGGAATTACTAGGTTGTGATTAAGTGTTGAGTTGAATTTAGAGTGAGCAGGTTTTTCCTCTTTTGCTTCCTGGTTTAGTGATTCTATGTCTCCAGCTTTGAAGCTGAAGGTCATCTCTTCAGACACCAATATAAGAAGAGTTCGACACCCTTCCCGGCTCAATGATGCTCTCCGAGACCCCGAAGAGTGGTTGTACTAGTTCAAAACCTTCCCATACCTCTTCTCTATCGATGATGAAGAAAACATTGAAAACAGTATCCATCGTCACCAAATGGGAACCAAACTCCTCCAGATACACTAAACCCACGTCTATCTTCCAGAGTAGCAGGAATTTGGCCAAACAGCTTCTCAAATCCGTGAAGGACTAGCATAGTGCTATGCGTGTTCTGGTTCGTGAAAGCTCTCCATCCGGCAACCTCGTGCTTGCCCAAAACCTAAAGCAAACACCTATGAAAACGCTTGAAAGGGAGTTTTATGAGACATTGTCTGCAAACCGTGATCACCTTGATCCCGAATCCGGTAGAGCTCCGCTCTTGCAATTGGGTCGATGCGATTACGAGCTGGATGTCTAATTGTCTAGGCGGTAATGATAGTATCTTGTACCTGAACCAGTGGCAGTTTCAAGTCGATCTTCAACCAGATCATGCACATTTTATGGAGAAGACGAGGGTGGATCAGAAGAAGAGTTGGAAATTGTTGGCGAGTCGAACACTGAGGTGGTCAATGGCAGATGACGGTTCAACACCAGCAGTGTCAGTCCACCTAGCTTGCCTCATTCTAGTCCTTCTGTGCAAGCTCGACATGAAAGCTGATATTTATAAAGATGTGTCTCTGTCATATCTCTTCCTTGCCAACAATCTTCACTTCATTGTTGAGAATGCGCAGCAAACGCCGAACCTGAAACTCCTCCTCGGTGAAGATTGGGTCACTGAACACGCGAACAAGGTTAAACTGTACGCTTCAAACTACGAATCAACCACCCAGACAAAGGTGTTATCATCATTACCAGAGAAATCATCAGAAATATCTCCGGAAATGGCAAAGGCATGCATTAAAAGGTTCAATGCACGTTTGAAGAAGCAGACATCGTGGGCTGTAGAGGACGGGAATTTGAGGGAATTACTTGAACGTGTCAATTGCACAGTATACAATCTATATGGTTCATTTATTTTCCACTCCGTCCCTTCAGATCAATTCAGAAGTTTTCGAAAGTTTTCAGTTCAAGCCAAATGATCATATAGAAAGATGTATACATTTGAATGCAACAGTTTCCATGTAGTGATAAAAAAAAATTATACAGTTTCCACCTGTTCGGCCGGCCGCTGAATGGATTGCCAATTTTCCAGCCGGTAAGAATTTGGAGAATGGCTTTAAGGGAATCTGAGGCTGCTTCCATAGTCCAATGTGGATAAAACTCGCTGGGATGGAACATGCATTCTTCACTGAACCCTGCAAACGTGCATGGTTGAGCTCCATTGAGGAACACGTCGCCCTCGGATCTTATGAAGCCGGCCTTCGCCACTTCTCTGTCTGCTGCCTATTGGAAGATTACAAACATTTGAGAAAGAATGTCTTTAGAGAAATGGGATGTAGTTGTACAAATAGCTTATAGTTCTTCACATTCATATGGAACTATCGAAAAAATGGAGAGATGGTCATGTACCTTTTCTGTATGGTATTCGAAAGTCTTTTTCTTGTTTCCTGCTTCATAAATGTTGCACTGAGAGTATATCTGATATAAACAACTTAATTAGAACATGTAGTTCAGATAAACTCCAAAGATCAAGGAGACAGTTATAACAAGTTTCATTTACCTGCGAAACAGCGTATATAGCCCAGTTTCGAGTGTAATTGTTGTAAAGATGAACTTTCCCAAATCTAAGACGAGGTTGTCTTTGCCTTGTTTCGTCAAAGAAACAATGATGAATTGTCACCCGAATGCATCTGTCACCACCATGAGAGGGGTCTGCTCCAATAAGCATCGTCTTGTCATGTTGCGCAAATTAACATCTGGTTCCAAGGGAAGAAGAAACCGTCAGATGGGTTATATCAGTAAACACACTTATATCATATTACACGCACAAGTTTAAACACACCTAGAGATAGTTATGTCTGTACTTCGTCTGGTGATATCTATGAGTCCATCGTCGTAATCACGAAGGCTGCACCGGTCTATCCATATGTGCCTAGAGTTCGGTTTGATCTGAATGCCATAGACATCATGTCCTCTACCACCTTCAAACTCGAGGTTGCATACAATTATATGCTCACATTCCTTCAGCCTAAGGGCCCTTGCCCGTGAGCTTTATCCTCTGGCCTCGTCCATCAATTGTCTTGTAAGATGACACACTCAAGTAAGACGAAAGGTGAATGGTGCCAGAAACCTCAAACACAATCCAGAGTGGTTCTTGTTTTCGGCACCCCTCACGAAGTGAGCCTGGACCATCATCTAAAAACCAAATTCCAAAATAAGCTGTTTATAAATGTTCAACATTTTTCTTTTTCCCTTATGATAAAAGATCATGAAAGATTAAGGGCATGTTCGGGAATGCTTCTAGGAGGACAAAAAACACTTTTGACTTTTGGCAAAAGACAGTTTAAAGTGTTTCTAGGTCGTACAAACTCTTTCTCGATAAGCATCTAGCTAGATGCTTCTTCAGGAAGATTCAAGTGTTTCTAACAAAATAACTTCTAGCAAAAACGCTTATGAGCATAATTGCTTCCTACATAAGCTCCCCCAAACGAAACCTAATATGAGAAGCAAAAAACAGATGCATAACTTTGGAGTATGGAATCCAGCCACTCTGGTCCCTCCTCCAGCAATGTGCTACTTGATTACAAATTCTTGGACAAAATGGGCACCTAACTTTCAAAAATGGTGTCATTTTGTTCTATCTTCTTAAAGCAATAACAGCTTGTTTGGGCCCAAAATATCAATTTGGGCCGAGTACAGAACCATCTCGGCCTGGAAGACCTGACAACAAGGGAGCCTCGGGTCGCTCGGGTCGTGGGCTTCTAAAACTAGGCCGGCTAGGTTATTTACGAAGACGAGTCCTGGTACAACAAGGAGTCTCGGCAAGTATGATAATCCGGAAGGGAGCCGACTCAAAAAGGGACTAGGTTCACAATCCTAGTCAGGATAGGACTGGTCGAGGTGTTGTTGATCCGGAGAAGAAAGCCTAGTTCAAGTAGGATTGTAACTCAAGGTCCAGTGCTATAAATAGGGGAGGCTGCGCGTCAGTAAAAGCCCCCCGCAAAATCAATACAAAATTGCCCTGTGCAAATCCTCAACAACTTGAGAACTTTTTCCTTTTCTTTTTCGCTGACACATCTTCCGTTGGCATCAACAGCACTGTGAAAGCAACCGGTGATATCTTAAGTCGGCATAGATAGCTCTGTCACCGTAGAATTGGCCGAACTCGTAGTACCTTCCGTTGGCATCAACATCACTGCGGCGGGCACGGTCAGTTATCTATCCAAGTCTTGGTTGAGACGGACGTCCGAGTCCTTATCGATTGAGGTCATTTCATCAGCCTTCTCGGCGAAGTGAAGTGTTACCATTTACCGAGCTCGGCGCATTGCACGCCGAGTTGTTTTATGATTGGATATTCTCAAGTGGGATTTAGAGTCCGGCATTCAGACGGCCGAACTACGTTCACTATAAAAACTTATATCTGCTTCGAGTATTTGTGTCCTTACACTTTGGTGTCGATTCGGCGTGAGTTTACTTTGACGAATACCATCACTGTAACCGAATCCGACGACAACGATTCGTGAACTTCGTAATAATAGTAACCTTGTCTTCAGGTTTGAGAATCCAAGAGGCCGAGGCGTGTTCCTTTCTCGGCCGCAATCGCAAGACGCAGAAGTCAGTAGCGCGACCCAACGCAACATCAACAAATTTACTCCTCGGCCGAGCTCGGCCGACGAGTTGGCACGCCCGCATTCACCGAATGACGTAGTTAGCTCATAGATTAATCGGCCTGCGCGCCACGTAGGCTTTGTAATTTTTAGGGTCAACATTTTGGCACGCCCAATGGGACCTAGTGCTAAACTACGAAGTTCATGCCAATTGAAACGCGATCGGTAAAAAAGAAAACAGCTATGGGAAAATCAACAGCCGATTTGCCGATTCAGAATATAGGACAAAGTGTGCCACAGGCGCAGAATCCCCTTAGTGCCGTGACACCCGAGTCCACAAGCGCAACTCGCCGAGAGAGGGAGATTAATCTCGGCGGTCAACTCCGCGGTCTAGAAATCCCTAATAGAACACCTGTGTTCTCAACGAAGGGATAGTGGAAGATTGCGACGAGGATGGCGGTGAAGGATCCGACCCACCAACAAGGTCGTTTCTTCGAAAGCGACTCGACGAGCAGTCTCGGTCAGTCGAGCAGACGTTTAGTCGAGGTATTGATAAGCTACATGACGTGATACTCAGTTCCAATGAGCAACAGACCAGGTTGCTCGAAATGCTGGTTAATAAAGTCACTGACGGCAGGCCCTTCGACTTTCCCCAGCGCTTGCCACCAAGAAATAATCCGTTGCCAATCGTACAGGCCGAGCCAATTCCTGCTCGGCTCAAACCAATTGACTTGGAAAAATGAGGAGGGTCGAATAGTAGGTCAGACGGAATCGACCAGAGGGTCGAAGCAACACCTGTTGATATGACCGAAGTCCAGCGGATGATCGACTCGGCCATAAAGAAGGGGCCGAAGTTTCCTAAGTTTATCCATCCGTACCCGGCCTACGTAGAAACGTTCGGATACCCGAAAGGTTTCAAGATTCCAGATTTTAGCCGCTTTGCCGGTGAATCGTCTCTGTCTTCGTTGGAGCACGTGGCTCGATTCACCGCGCAATGCGGATATGTTAATGGTGATTTCCATAAGCTACGGCTGTTCAACTTCTCATTGACCGGCTCGGCATTTGCTTGGTATATCAATCTTCCTCCTAATTCCGTCCAAAACTGGGAGGAGTTGGTCGAGAAATTCCACGAGCAGTTTTATCGGCCAGGGATGGAGGTGTCGGTTTCTTCATTAGCAAGGATGGCTCAGGCATCTGATGAGTCACCAATGGATTATCTTACCAGGTTCAAATCATCCAGGAACTGGTGCCGAGTGCCTTTACCTGAAGTTGAATTCGTCAGACTTGCTTTGAACGGCCTCGACGTCGAATACAAAAAGAAGTTCTTGGGGGCAAACTTTCGGGATATGTACGAATTAGCCCAACATGTCGAACAATATGACTATTTGCTCCGCGAGGAAAAGGTTTCGAAAGCTCCATCTCGGGGGACGATTTACAAGAATCCTACTGTCAATTATGCATCAACCGAGGATGAATGCGTTAGCGTGGATGCAGCCGAGATAGTGATAGATAAACCATTTGTTTGCAAGGCATTGACTCAAGTTGACTCTAGGGAAGTCAAAAGCCGTTCAGCCGCTGAAGGAACATCGAAACCGTCAAAAGTTTATACTTTTGATATTACAAAGGCTGACGCAATTTTCGACCAACTGTTATCAGCAAGAATCATTAAGCTTCGGCCTGGCCACAACATTCCCAAGGCCGAAGAACTTAAAGGAAAGGTGTATTGCAAATACCATGATTCAAGCAAACATACGACAAACAATTGCGTCGTGTTTCGTGACAACGTCCAAAGCTGGATCGATAATGGTAAATTGAAATTTCCAGAGAAGAAGATGAGTGTCGATACTGACCCGTTCCCCACGGCAACAGTAAATATGGTCGATGCATGCCTCCCTAAGGACAAAGGGAAATGGAAGGTCGAAGTTGTTAAGACATAACGTTTTCATAATCAGAATTCTCGGCCTCGTTTCATGGCCGATTTTCGTGCAAACAAACCACCTACAGCTTTAACGGGGCCCGCTATTGTTAAACATATGAGGGATTATAGCACCGATGAAGACAGTGGAACGGCAGTTTTGTGCAGTAAATGTAGAACCGAGGTCGGCAGTGAGCCAGAGGTGAAGCCCTCTTCGCTTATAACGGAACGACCTACGGTCGCAATCCAGCAAAAAGTAGCCAACGTGAGCCGGCATCAGGGGGTTTTTGATCGGCTCGGTCCTAAAGCACGGATGGAAGAGACACCCTCAGTCAGGCGGCGCCTCGACTTTGATACTGCATTTTACGACGATGACTACTATAAACGTAATTCTGGCAGTTCGGAATCATCGCGGAGCCAAAAAACTTTCAAACCTCCCGAGCCTAGAGATCAACGTTGGTATACATATAATTCTTCAAAAGGCGTCTACACTGCACTGTCCAAATCCCAGAAACGCCGGCACCAAAGGATAGATTGCATGGCACGCCGACGGGCAGCCCAAGAGGCTTCGGTCCCTAAATGGCGGCCGAATGACATAATTGCTAATGACAACAAGCAACCGCATCCAGCTATTCTGACAACGTCGATGCAAGGGAAGCAGCTGGTCGACCAAGATGTCGAAACCATGTTTGAAGAGGCTGATAAACGGATCAAACTTCTTATTCGACCAGGGGAGATGAAGGCACGTCTTGAACATTTCAGGCAGGAGGCCGAAGGCAAGTTAGCCCCGTCGGCCATACAAGAACCTCTAATCAAAATTCGACGAAATTTGCATCCACCGTTCCTTGGGGAAGCTTTGGAGTATATGCGAGAATTTCACAAGAAGCATTCGGCCAACGACCTGTATGGTTTGCCGAAGGCATGCCAGGACACCATTGATCTGGTCCTGGTTTGCCCTGATGCCGAGCGAATCATCCAGAAAACCTCAGACCCAGGATTGAAAGCAAGGTTCCAGCACATACGAGAAGCCCGCGTCTTTGGATTTGAAGTCGACCCATACATTGATATGGAAGCAGCCGAACTTCCTTTCTCAATGGAGGACCTTCAGTATTTACGATGTCACTTCGAGGTATTTTCGGCTGTTTCTCTCTTCGGCCTTACGACCGATGAAATAGCACGTGTTGCGCGTTTGGATGCGTATCTCGATACCAGGGATGCCCAGATACATTACCAGGAGCGGGTTCGGATCTCGACCCCAAGCACACTGTCGCACTCACCCTCACCTGAGGCAGTTTCGCGGACCCAACAAGCGGCCGAAGCAGCACCGCCGGAGCAAGCCATTGAAGAAGGAACAGAAGAGTCTCTTTGTCCGGCTTTGACAAAAACGGAGTCCGTAGTCGCTGATCAAACGAAAGATGAGGTTAACGAGGAGAATTCCAACCCGATTGGCCCGTCAATCTTGGATGACATGGACATTAGCATGGTCCATGTGTTACCCGCTGATTTTCAATCAAGCACGGCTCAACCGAATTTCCTCGATGGTGATGTCGTCGCCGAAGACGCCGGCCATGTGGATTTTGTATCTGTTGTTGAAGGTGAGTCAGCAACAAAAGATGAGAGCTTAAAGGCCGCCTTAGCCGAATTGTTCCCTCGTTCATCATCGGCCGCGCTTCACCATTTAAAGCCATTGTATGTGACGGCCCATATCGAGGGATACCCAGTTTCTAAAGTTTTTGTCGACTGTGGAGCTACCGTCAATATCATGCCTCTGACCATCATGAAGGCCTTGCGTCGCTCGAATGACGAACTGATTCCGTCAGGGATCACAATGAGTAGTTTTGTCGGTGACAAGTCCCAAACCAAATGTGTACTTCCGTTAACTGTAAATATTGCCGGTCGCACTCACATGACCGCCTTTTTCGTGGTTGATTCCAAAACCGAGTATAACGCACTGCTCGGTCGAGATTGGATTCATCAAACCAGTTGTATTCCTTCGTCATTATATCAAGTGCTTGTCTTTTGGGACGGCAAATCGGTCATTGTTCATCCGGCCGATAGCCAGCCCTTCGAGGCTAACATGATCCAAGCACGGTATTACGATGACCACGTCGGCTACATTACTTTGCAAGGCTTCAATGATGAAGGACGGCCGACTCGGATTTCTGTACAGAAAGCTATCGAGGTTGGCGCCGAGACTGTCCATCAGGATTCGGCGAGACTCGGATTAGCTAACTTCCTCCCCGACGCCGATGTCTGACATCGATCGGGAAACACGTAGGGCCGCGGTTTCATCCACGATGGAACGAATGCTGGCCCATTGGTATACTATATCTAGACAACCAAATTCGGCCGTTAATCTCGTTGAGTTCCTGGCCGAAGGGGATAATGGTCATGTCTTATCTCTTGATAAAATTCAAGCAGCCCCAGCCGAACTCGAAGATCATCGGCCCCAAGTTAAAGACCCCCTGGAGGAAATTAATGTTGGGACAACCGATGACCCACGACCTTTGTTTATTAGTGCTTTACTTCCTCGGCAAATGAAAGACGAGCTTCGTGCCTTGCTCACGGAGTTCAAAGATTGTTTTGCTTGGAGCTACCATGAAATGCCCGGTTTAGATCGTACTCTTGTCGAGCATGAATTACGTATTAAGCCCGGATGTAAACCTTTCCGTCAGCCACCACGTCGTTTCTCGACGGAAGTGCAACTCAGCATCAAGGATGAACTGGTTCGGCTTTTGAAAGCCGGGTTCATTCAGACAGCTCGATATGTTGAGTGGTTGGCGAATATCGTACCTGTTTTGAAGAAAAACGGTGCCCTGCGCATCTGCATCGATTTCAGAAATCTCAATCTGGCAACTCCCAAAGATGAATACACAATGCCGATTTCAGATCTGTTAATCGATGCCGCGGCGAATCATGCAATCTTATCTTTTATGGATGGACACGCGGGGTACAACCAAATATTCATTGCCGAAGCCGACGTGCACAAAACTGCTTTCCGTTGCCCGGGGGCACTCGGCACTTACGAATGGGTTGTCATGCCATTCGGTCTCAAAAATGCCGGCGCCACATACCAACGGGCGATGAACACCATTTTCCACGATCTAATTGGAACCATCGTCGAAGTTTACATCGACGATGTTGTCATCAAATCTAAACGCCGACAGACACATCTGGATGACCTCCGACAGGCTTTTCTCCGCATGCGTCAGCACAATCTCAAGATGAATCCCGCCAAATGTGCCTTCGGCGTGTCGGCCGGAAATTTCCTTGGTTTCCTCGTGCATCACCGTGGGATTGAAGTCGATGCGAATAAGGCACGCGCAATAATCAATGCCCCACCTCCGACGACGAAGAAACAACTCCAGTCCTTACTCGGTCAGGTCAATTTCCTCCGCCGATTTATTGCTAACTCGGCCGGTAAAATGAAAGCGTTCTCCACGCTTTTGAAACTCAAGGACTCAGATAAATTCGTATGGAACGACGAACATCAGGCGGCGTTTACGCAAATCAAAGTCTCCCTCACGAAACCACCTGTCCTGGTTCCTCCTCGGCGCGGGAAACCTCTTAAGCTTTATATCTCGGCGGCCGAAGAGTCCATCGGCTGCCTCCTCGCACAAGACAGTGACGCCGGTCGAGAGCAGGCGATTTTTTATCTAAGTCGCCATCTCAGCCACCCAGAGATCAATTATCCCACCGTCGAGAAGCTGTGCCTGGCCTTATTTTTCGCCGCATCCAAGCTTCGGCATTACATGTTCCCGTCCGTCACCCAAGTCATTGCCCAGACCGACGTTATCCGGTACATGCTTACCCGACCAATCGTAAAAGGCCGAATTGGGAAGTGGACGATGGCGTTGTCCGAATTTAGCTTGCAATACGTGCCTCAGAAAGCCGTTAAGGGCCAGGCGATGGCCGACTTCCTTGCTCAACACCCTTCCCCCTACGGTTTTGGGGATGCCGATGTCGAAATCGGCATGGTTGCGACGCGCGACAATCATTGGACGATGTACTTTGACGGTTCCAGTACGTCATCCTCGGCGGGCGTAGGAATTGTCGTTCAATTCCCCAACCACGATCGTTGGTATTTTTCGCTTAAGTTGGATTTCGAATGCACCAACAATCAGGCCGAATACGAAGCCCTAATCATCGGCCTTGGGATCCTTCATGACCTGCGGGCGACCCGCGCCCTCGTCCTCGGCGACTCCGAACTTGTGATTAACCAACTTAATGGTTCTTTTCGTTGCATGAGTTGCACCCTGGCGCCTTACCACATGATCGCCAGCTATTTGGCCGAGTCCTTCGACGGTATTACATTTCAACATGTTTCCCGGAGTCGTAATACCGACGCAGACGAGTTGGCTCAAATCGCCTCCGGCGCACAACTCTTGGGGGGCAAGCTAGGCCGAGAAATACCCGTGTTGCGACAGCTATACCCGGCCTTGGTTAACCAACAAGTCCTCCAGCGCGACAACGTGATACGTACAAGAGTCATGTCCTTACCTTCGTTGTTGGATCGAGACGACCCAGTGGACGTTTGCGCCGTCGAAGCAATACCAGATGATTGGAGAGGGCCCATTATGCGATACCTTGACAATCCCAATAATAAACACGATCGCAAGACAAGAGTTCATGCCACGAACCATGTCATGTATCAGAACGAGTTATACCGAAAAGGCGAAGATGGTTTATTATTGCTGTGTCTCGGCCCCCAAGAGAGTGGTCGGGCGATTACAGAAGTCCATGAAGGGATATGCGGAGCTCATCAATCCGGACGGAAAATGCGATGGCTACTTCGACGGCACGGCTATTTTTGGCCAAGGATATTGAATGATTGTATCGAGTTTGCGCGAGGATGTGTACAGTGCCAAATCCACGGACCTATACAAAGGGTCCCAGCCGAATCATTGCATTCGGTCATAAAGCCATGGCCGTTTAGGGGATGGGCCATAGACGTGATCGGCAAAATCACGCCATCTTCTGGAGCCGCTAAGCACGCATGGATAATAGTCGCAACCGACTACTTTACCAAGTGGGTCGAAGCGAAATCATACGCCGAACTAACATCTAAAGAAGTTTGCGACTTCGTGGAGGAACACATAGTGACCAGATTTGGCATACCAGAAACGATCATAACCGACAATGGAACCATTTTCACAGCCGAGAGGTTTAAAGAGTATACGGCGAATCTGAGCATTCGACTCGAACAATCTACACCGTATTATCCACAGGCGAATGGGCAGGCCGAAGCAAGTAATAAAGTGTTGATCGGCATCCTCGAAAAAATAATAAAAGAAAGGCCCGTCATGTGGCATTTGAAGTTGAACGAGGCATTATGGGCATATCGAACATCGCCCCGATCAGCAACTGCGACAACCCCGTATGCATTAACCTACGGACACGATGCAATGTTACCGGTCGAGTTAAGCGTAAATTCGTTGCGATTAATCGAACAAAGTAGTTTGTTTAGCGCCGAATATAATCAATCCATGAGACAGGAACTAGAAGATTTGGAAGAAGCGCGACTTGACGCTTATAACTTACTGGCGGCACAAAAACGGATTGCCGAGCGAGCCTATAATCAAAAGGTGCGACAAAAAACATTCGGCGAGGGTGAGTTGGTGTGGCAAACGGTGTTGCCCGTTGGACTAAAAGATCCTAGGTTCGGCAAGTGGTCGCCGAATTGGGAAGGGCCGTTCGTGGTGCATAAAGTATATGGCAAAGGGGCATATCATCTTAAAGACCGGACCGGTGTAGTCCACAGGTTACCAATCAACGGGAAATTTTTGAAGAAATATTATCCGGTCACATGGGAAATGCGAGAATAAAAAAAAAAAAAAAAAAAAACCGATTCATTAAGATTAATAGGTATGTACAAAATAAGTAGGTCGACCGATTTACAGTCGGATGCATTCAAGGTGAAGGAGGTAGAAGAGTGCCGAGCAAGGCCTTCAGCTCCAGCCACCGTACTTCGCCCATGATAACCTGAGCCTGCCGATTCTTCTTCTCCAGCTTCAACTGCTCGACCCGTGTTGCATTTGCCGCATACTCGGTCAAGCAGGCTTTGCCGCCCGACTCGAAGTCCTTGGCAAGATCGGAAGCAATGGCCGATCTTCGTTTTGCCAATTCGGCCATCTGACGATCGAGGTCGGCCAAGACATCCCCTTTGGCCTTCAAAGCGTCAATTTTCGGGCGAAGGGTCTCTTGAACGGCCAGGGCAGCCTGCAGGTTCTGCTCGGCCCTCAAAGCACTCTCGGAAACATTGAAAGTTTCTCGAACGCGCTCCAAGGCAGTTGAGGCCTGAACAACAGCCTCGCCGCTCAGTTGACCGTCGGCTCCGAGGTCGTTCAGACATTCACCCAGCCGATCAAGGCCTTTGTGCTCAAGGACTTGCGACGCCGAGAGCGACAGAACTTCTTGCAGCCGAGTCAGAGCGTTTGAATCAGCAGGTTCGGTCGCGGCAGCGGAAGGACCAGCCCCTCCAGTAGTACTGGACAGGAGAGCTTTGAATTCGACCTCCCATGACGCCTGCACACACATCAAATTAAGCTCCAAAGAAGTTACAAAAGAGCAAGAAAATTTTTGTTTTTTTAACCTGCCGAGAGGAGACCTCGGCCATGTCTCCAGGATCGTTGCTCGAACCTAAAGAACTCAATGGCGGAGCCCAATGTCTCAGATTGCTTCTCAGTTCTCGCGGCCGATGGAGGTTATCTACGTTCGATGGCCACTGAGGTGGCCACGAAATATAGATAACGCCCTTCGGCGCATAGAATTTTTGATGAAAAGAGTGTATAGGCACCTGACATTTAGTATTTCCGCGTTTAGAATTCTAAAGCAGTAAAGTAATCAAAGAAAGACGGTAAATGGTACTTACGAAGGCCGAAGTAGCTTCCTGCGAAGGAATGTGGAGGTCCTGGTCCTGGGGAGAAGCGGAAGGTTCGGCCACCATGACCGGTTCCTCGGCCGGACGTTTGCCACGGTCAGCCATGGAGGGACTTGCTTGAACAACCCTCTCGGATGTGGAAGGAGGTTGTCGACGAGTACGAGGACGAGTTGCCAGCGGAGCCTCGTCGCTCCCTTCGCTCTCATCCAGAACGAAGACAGAGGGTTTTGGATTTACAGGGGAAGCTTCCTCGGCCGCAGAAACCGTCTTTTCCAAAATTGGCGCAGCCTCGACAGAAGGAGGTACAACTGGTGTACCGGCCCCGGAAACAGGTCGCGTCTGAATTATCTCTGCGGCCGGAACTGGTCGCTCCTCGACCAAGTGATGGCCGACGGCAGGTGGAGGGGAAACACTGGGGGTCGTCGCTCCAGTAGTATGACTGGAGATGACGTGGATCTCCTGTGCGCCCTTATTTGCCAGTTTCTTTACCCGCTTGGCAGGCGGTGGAGATTGGACAGCCGGCGCGGCCTCTTGGCGAGGCCGTTTGGTCAGCCTGGCCCGGCCAGCAGTTTTATCTGTCTTCGCCACGACCGATTCTTTCCCGGCTGCGGCGACTGCCCCTACTTTTCTCAATGGCCGACTACCTGGGAAGATAAAAGCAAATTAGCACGGCAAATTGATATGCAAAAGGAAAAGTGGAAAAATGAACAGTTACCTTGAGTTTGGGGGGCCGATGCTTTCTTAGGTCGGTCGCCGAAGAGTTTGTCCAGCACATCTTCGACCGGAGCACCAAAGAATTCCTGGATGTAAGCCTCCCACCAATCACCGAAGGTGTCAGTGCATAGGGTTTCTGGGGTGGTCGGTCGAAGGCGGAACTTTTGGCACTGCTCTTGAAACTCCCTCGCAGCAGTTCGGCATTCCTTCTCCGAAGAACGGGGCTCACGTCCGCGGCTTAGGACTGTCCGGGAGGAGAGAAGGGGGACCGGGCAGCCTTGAAGATAACCGAGCTGTCGGGCAAGGAAGTTAGGATGGTACACTTCCCAACCCGCTCGTTTCCCATCGCAGCCAAGGGGAAGGTCGCGAGTAAGCACAAACGACCCCCAGGACTGACGAAGGTCGGCGTCTTCCCCCGCGCCCCACATGGATGTAGGCAGTCTGATGGAGGAAGGGTAGTCCCGACGACGGCATATCAGGAACTCGTCATTGGAGAGGTCATCAAGAGCGAAGAGGTACCTAAATACCTCTTCGGCTTGATGAAGGGGTGTCGGTAGGGAGGCCAACTGAAGCCCAAATGCCTCCGTTGGTGAGAAGTCGGCTATAGCCGGCCGAAGGGAGGCGAAATACACTTGTAACCAGAGCTGGAAGACCCAGAGGAGACCGTTCTGGTGTGGGTCGATCTTGTGCAGGGTCGCCTCGGCCAGGCAGTGGAAGAGATGGGCGAGAATGTTGGAGCTCAGTGACAGAACATGGCCACTAGCCAGAGCCTCGGCCACCGGCATATTCTCGACCAAGCACTTGTTCGACTTGGTACAACAAATGTACTTGTTGTACTAGTAGAAGAAGAAGGCTTCATGTTCCCCTTCTCGTAGGTCCTCTTCTCCTCGGCCGGCGAAGTGGAGGTAGATGGTGTTGTAATTGAAGAAGTTTTTGTGAAGCTTGTGAATGTCTTCTTTCGACGGGATTCGGCCTTCACGGTTTAACGTCTCGAAAGCCCGTCGATCAAAAAGCGTCTTCAGGTCAATATTCGACGGGTACCCAGAGAGGGCCGCGTCGATAGAGAGCTCGGTCGCTGAAGTGCCCAGAATGGCGGTGACATCTAGAGTGGTGGGGCCGATGGGACCAAGTGGAAGCACCATGGTGTTGGTGGCCGAGCACCAAAAGCACAAGGCAGCTTGGAGGAGCTCCTTGTCGGGAACGATATCCATTGACGAGAGGAGGATGGCGTCGTGGATGCCAAGGGCCTTCCATTGCTCGCCGAAGAACTTCTCCATTCGGACAACCCAGGCTGCCCAGGTTGTGGTCGTCGAGGGCCAGGAGCCTTGGGGTTTCGCCGCGTCCCATCTCGACCATTCAAACCCTTGGAGTAAGGGTGTTAGGCAGTGCTCCTGGAGAAGGCCAGTAATGGCCGACGGAACGGTCGCCTTGAAAAGAGGACCCAGGATTTGGTGGGGAGTGCTCATGTCACTCTCAAACCGTATGGTTTTGATCGAGCTTCGATCGAGTATTTTTTGATGTTGTTCACATTCCTTGGAAAGCTTTGAGATGAATGATGCCATTGTAGGAAGGAAACACGGCATAAAAGGTTTTCTGGGTTGGGGGATTTGAAAGCAAAGACCTGGAAGAAAGAGATGAATTCGAGAGAAAAACGGCAAGAAATTTCAGAAAGTTTTGAGAGCGTAAAGTACAAATGGGAAAATTCCAGTATTTATAGAGATGGGGAAGGAAGTGCAATCGTTCAAAATTCAAAATAAAGGGTAAAATCGATCGAAGAAATCACTGATCATAATGAGCATTCAGGGAATGCAGTTGAGAAGACCGAGGGTTTCAGGTTTTGGGGGCGCACGATTGCGTGTGACGGCGAGATTGATGGCGAAAGACGTTTCGGCGTCCGCACGTTGAGAAGTGGCTCACGGATTGAGATAAGGATGGCTAGGTTTAGCCATAAGGTCATGATGACCTAACGGTTCGAGTAACCGCACGCTTCAGACGTCATTATTAGGAAATGCCGAGTCACAGGCTGCCACGTGGAGTGGAGGTTTGCAGGTTCAAGATCGTGCGATCGTGTTCAATAAATGCGCCTTGAAAATAGAGTACTTGGGTTATGTGAACTAGATTCGCTTCTTCAAGGTCGAAACTCGGCCAAAGAGTTCAGGCCGAAGACCTCAGAAGCGAGGGGGCAATGTTTGGGCCCAAAATATCAATTTGGGCCGAGTACAGAACCATCTCGGCCCGGAAGACCTGACAACAAGGGAGCCTCGGGTCGCTCGGGTCGTGGGCTTCTAAAACTAGGCCGGCTAGGTTATTTACGAAGACGAGTCCTGGTACAACAAGGAGTCTCGGCAAGTATGATAATCCAGAAGGGAGCCGACTAAAAAAGGGACTAGGTTCACAATCCTAGTCAGGATAGGACTGGTCGAGGTATTGTTGATCCGGAGAAGAAAGCCTAGTTCGAGTAGGATTGCAACTCAAGGTCCAGTGCTATAAATAGGGGAGGCTGCGCGTCAGTAAAAGCCCCCCGCAAAATCAATACAAAATTGCCCTGTGCAAATCCTCAACAACTTGAGAACTTTTTCCTTTTCTTTTTCGCTGACACATCTTCCGTTGGCATCAACAGCACTGGAAAACAACCGGTGATATCTTAAGTCGGCATAGATAGCTATGTCACCGTAGAATTGGCCGAACTCGCAGTACCTTCCGTTGGCATCAACAGCACTGCGGCGGGCACGGTCAGTTATCTATCCAAGTCTTGGTCGAGACGGACGTCCGAGTCCTTATCGATTGAGGTCATTTCATCAGCCTTCTCGGCGAAGTGAAGTGTTACCATTTACCGAGCTCGGCGCATTGCACGCCGAGTTGTTTTATGATTGGATATTCTCAAGTGGGATTTAGAGTCCGGCATTCAGACGGCCGAACTACGTTCACTATAAAAACATATATCTGCTTCGAGTATTTGTGTCCTTACACTTTGGTGTCGATTCGGCGTGAGTTTACTCTGACGAATACCATCACTGTAACCGAATCCGACGACAGCGATTCGTGAACTTCGTAATAATAGTAACCTTGTCTTCAGGTTTGAGAATCCAAGAGGCCGAGGCGTGTTCCTTTCTTGGCCGCAATCGCAAGACGCAGAAGTCAGTAGCGCGACCCAACGCAACATCAACAAATTTACTCCTCGGCCGAGCTCGGCCGACGAGTTGGCACGCCCGCATTCACCGAAGGACGTAGTTAGCTCATAGATTAATCGGCCTGCGCGCCACGTAGGCTTTGTAATTTTTAGGGTCAACACAGCTACAAAGAGCTATTATAGCTCTCAAATTTTCAGTCTTTTTTTTCGACAAGAAAATATCCAAAACTAATATAATATACGGCCATATATTCGAATTTAGGTTCATTACGAGTAGACTGTTTAATTAACTGACCTAACTCAGGTCTCCAGTCTACCAATTCTCAGTTTCCTTCTAACCCCATATTCAATTTTGCTCAGAAACAAAACCCCACCACAATTCCCAAAGCATCTAATTGACCTAAATGACTAAAACAAACTTGGGAAAAATTTAATTACTGATAAGAATCATAAAAGAACCTTCCAATGAGGTCACATAATAGACCGGTCCGTTGAGGCCACCGATGGCGAACTGGCCGAAGCCCTCGGCCCGACCGGCCATTGATCGCAGGCTGAAATCCACGTCGGCGTACGGTAGAGAGGCCATGTCCGTACCTGAAATTGGAATCTCTCTGTACGTTGTTTTTCTTTTACCGTTGTTTAGTTTGGTTTTTTTGCATGAAGTTTTAACGAAATACTTCAGGTACTGTTCACTTATAACGTAAAATCACATTTTTTTACTTTTCTCTTGTACTATTTACAACACCTTTATTTGTCAATTTTCATTAAAACTAAAGTTTTTTTTGGACTTTTTGTTAGTTTTTATTTTTATTTTTTTACCTTCATTCACATTGCCTCTAAACTTTGATGCATATACCATTTTGCCCAACAAACATGCAATTTGATTTTGAGCCCCTAAAATTTCAACTTTGTGCCAACATCACCCCCAATTGTATACTTGCCACAAGGTTTTCGTTAATTTTTTCATGTACACTAGCCTCTCCGTACGCGCTCAAGAGACATTTTTTAATAACACGCACCGTGCGCGACTGACAAAATTTTAAGATAACAAAACAATAACAATTTGCATAGATTTGTTCAAATATGACTGAACATTGACACAACTAAACCTAAAAATATAAACCCATCAAATTTGATGGTTGCATGGAAACTAACTAAGCATGTAGTTCAATATCTTAATGGATAGAGTGTTAGGTTTTCATCCATGCGGTCTCCGATTCAAAACTCTCACCTCTCCTAAATAATTGTAATAATTCCGAACCTTTCCCTCCCCTTAATAATAATAAATTGAAAGAAAACAGGTAAACAACGGTAAAAGAAAAAATGGTTTAATTGCGTAGGGTGCTATAAATGGAGGGGATGGTCCATTGGTCCATTGGTTCAGTTCAGTGTGTGTTTTCTTGGCTTACAGGGTTTAACTAGTACAATTCATAAGCTTCGTCCTTCATTCACTCATACCAACCATAAGTACAGGCTGGATCTTTTCGACATCATCAGGTATTATTGTGTGCAACATTAAGTATTTCCTATTTATTAACAAGGTTTTGTTAGGTTGATATATACTTACGTACCTTACTTCTCACATAACATTATTTTACTGTATAAACGTTATGATTATAATTTACTATTCTTTCTATCTTCTAAATATTATATTTGTTATAATAACCATCGATTTGTTTGACACATCCATATAACCAAACGTGGATGATCTTTAGTGGATGTCGAGGATGTCGAGGATGACAAGAAGAAGGTGATAATGCTTGTGTTCTATGGGAATCTACTAGTCCACCCACTTACAATTTAACGAATCTCTACTCCCGAACATTATAAGCGGAACTGTTCATATGATTTAGCACCTTCTAAAGATCACATATATATGCACACAAAAAAAAAAGAGTTTAATTTGGAGATCTTTTAGCCATCCATAATGCATAAAACAAATGAATGGTTCATCATGAGGATGTTATTTGTTACCAAAATCGTTGATTGGTGTATGTATGGATGACTAAACGATCTCTAAATTGAATGATGTTTTGCAAATATAATTTTTAGATGATGATAAGGAAAATGAACGGTTCCGATTATGATATTTGGAAGATAAAAATTAGTTAATCGTAAGTGAGGGGACAAGTAGATTTAGCCATTGCAACAGGTAAAATTGAACGGAATCATTCGTGTGTTGACACATGATAATCAACTTATCTTCATTATGACATGCCAATGAAATTGGATAGGCATACCACGTGAATCCTATTAAATAGTATTCGTCATTAAAACTTGGCCTCAATTTGCAACATAAGAATATAAGGAATTATATCATAACAAGATTAATTACTCAACAGTTTTAGTATAAAATCTCCACAAAGCACTGAGTAGAAGTAGAACTACCAAACATTAGAAATCTCTCAATTTCTCTCTCTACCACCATGGAGCTCTTGTTAGCAATGTGTTTATTGCTTATATTCTTTGCTTGCATATACCTGTGTGAGTTGCTGCTTCAATGGAGGCACCAACAATGCTACTTATTAGCCTATGAGTGCTACAAGGCCACGGACGAGCGGAAGCTGGACACCGAATCCTGCGTCAAGATCATCCGCCGCAACACAAATCTGGGGCTGGAAGAATACAGGTTTCTCCTCAAAACCATCGTTAACTCGGGCCTTGGAGAGGAAACCTACGGTCCAAGAAATGTCATCGCCGGCCGCGAAGACTGTCCTAGTTTGGAAGACTCACTGTGGGAGATGGACGACATAATGTTTGGCACGCTCGACAAGCTATTCCACAAAACAGGAATTTCACCTTCGAAAATCGACATACTAGTGGTCAACGTGTCATTGTTCTCTCCTGCACCTTCTCTAACGGCTAGGATCATAAACCGTTACAAGATGAAGACGGACATCAAGGCGTTCAACCTCTCGGGGATGGGGTGCAGTGGAAGCCTCGTGGCCATTGATCTTGTGAAGAACTTGTTCAAGACGTACAAGAATGTAAATGCCGTCCTTGTCAGCACAGAATCGCTTGCTCCAAATTGGTACCGCGGCAAAGTTCAGCCCATGATGCTCGCTAACTGCCTGTATCGCTCAGGAGGGTGTTCTATGATCTTTACAAACAAAATGCATCTCAAGCATCGATCACTTTTGAAATTGCAATGCATCGTGCGAACGCATCTTGGTTCACTCGATGAAGGATATGGCTGCTCCATGCAAGTAGAAGATGAAAATGGATTCCGTGGTTTTAATCTCAGCAAAAGCATAGCCAAAGTTGCAGCCAAAGCTCTTACCATGAACCTTCGAATCCTACTGCGAAAAGTGTTACCGCTTACAGAATTACTTCGCTATGTTATAGTGTCACGCCGTCAAAACAAAGTTGCAAATGCTGGCTTGAATCTCAAGGCAGGACTTGATCATTTTTGCATACCCCCAACAGAAGCTGCAGTTGTAAATGGGGTTGGAAAGAGCTTAGGACTCAACGACTATGATCTCGAGCCTGTGCGAATGGCGCTGCACCGATTTGGGAACACTTCTTCGGGTGGGCTTTGGTACGTTTTGGGGTACATGGAGGCTAAGAGGAGGCTTAAAAAGGGTGAGAAAATTCTTATGGTGAGCTTTGGAGCTGGCTATGAGTGCAACAATTGTGTGTGGGAGATTTTGAGGGACATGGAAAATGCCAATGTGTGGAAAGATTGCATAGAAACTTACCCTCCAGAAACCATAGTGAATCCTTTCATGGAGAAGTATAGCTGGATCAACGATGAATATTTGAGCTTTGTCAGATTTGAGGAGGTTATGAATGCAATTTGTGTTGATGGTCAACACTCCAAGAAAAATTGGTCAACGCTTTCAGGAGAGGTATAGTTAGATCAGTGAGTAATTTTGGAAGTTTTTAATTTTAATTTTTCTGAGTAATCTGTTGTTTTTGTAAGGAAAAATTGCATTGATTTGATGTATTTCATAAAATGTGAAGTATATAGGTCAAAGGTCGTGATTTTTTCGTGATATTGTTAATTAATTAGAAAAATAAAAAATTGTTTTGCTACAACTTGAACGGCAGAAAGGAGAATGATATATTGTTACGAAGAGAAATGTTAAGGGAACTCTCTCAAAACTGAAACTCTCCTTAAATTTTTTGTCATTTAACAGTTTTACGTTAATTCACGTTCAAACATTATAGGGCAAAGAGTCCTTAAAAAGTCTCACTTTTGAGAGAGTCCCTTTCACATTTCTCTTATTATGAAAAATTTGTTCTGCCACCCATATGAAACTTCCAGAAAGTAGCATGTAGTCTCTGTTTTGGAGATAGCAACCAAGTCTGCAACTACTTGGAATTTTCTGGAGGGGCAAGAAGTTCCCTTGTGGCCAACTCCTCAAAGGCTTGTACCCTATCACAAGTCATATTATATTTACCCAAATTCCAATTACTTCATAACAGAAATAAACCATATAAAGTGTCACTATTTGGACCACATTTATTAACGTAATCAATAAATATGATCTATACAACATTATTCATACCTAAGTAGGTCTTGCATACTTAGATAGGTTCACTTATATTGCAAGTTGACCAATAATGTAATCAATAAATATGATCCAAGCAACACTATTCATACATAGATAATTAAGAAGCTTCAAAAGAGAAACCCTCTCATTTTTTAGAGAAGTACAATAATTCATTGCAAGAAAATTCAGAATACAAACAAACTGAGGATAGTGTGCATACTGGGCCTCGATAAAACCTTGCCAGGAATTTCACTCCCGTCGAAGGGAAAAAAGTGTACCGCACAACATAAAGGACCTATCCTCAAATGTCAATCCATAAACAAATTCCGAACCATCTTCGAACAAAATATGCAACTCGGGGGGTCTTCAACCCACTAAACTGATTGGTTACAAAGCTTTCGACCATTTCGTGCAGTGAGCGCCAACCGTGGGGCAAAGCTTTCGACCATTTCTTCCATAGTCCTTTCCACACGCTGCAACTCAGTCTAAACTACCGGCAGAAAATGTCTCCAACAAATTGGATTAGTTGGACCAACATCCACATAGTATCAGTAGAAGACCTATACCCGCAGAACTACGAACACATAATCAAGGTAACTCGACGCCATCGCCGTAGATGAAGCAGTCGCTTCTCCTAGTGAAACCTAAGAAGACCTAGGAACCATAGAGAGCAATTTTATAAGAAGACCAGGACTAAACTAAAATAATAAAAATAAACTAAAATAATTAAAACCAATCCGTTGACCCATCACCACCTGCAACTATTGCAAGTCCGCTGCACCCACGAGCCAAGGCCGCCAGGGGAAGGCGGAGCCACCACTAAACAGTTGAGAAGGACCACATAACACAGAAAATCAAGCCATTGGGGGGGATCGGACTCCCCAACAACAAAAAATCACCAGCCCAAACCCGCAGATCTAGTCTCAAAAACAGGGAAGAAGCCCTGTACTGGAATAAATCTGGAGAAATGAATCGGAGGCGAGGCTGCCACCGGTCCCAAGCCGAAGCAAGGGACCGGTGGCTGGAGTTTGCAGGTTTTGGCGTTGAGTTTGGAGAGGAAGAGGATAGCGGCTAAGGTTTTAAACTGGGTGTAAAAACCCTCTCATTTTTTGCATAACACTGTAACTATTTGTGAGCTTACCCTATATTGTATTTTAATTACGATGTATAGTTCATAGACCATCGTTGCAACAAATTAATAATTTAGACACTTAGTGGATAGGGTATTGGATTTCCAAACATGCGTCTCAGTTCGAAACTTTCTCTTCTCCTGAATTATTATAATAATTTTGAACCCTCCCTCTCCTCTTAATAATAATAAAATAAAATAAAAAAAGAAATACTAGATTTCATGATAAGATTCAAAATGAGTAAATAGTATCAAATTAAGGTGATTTTTCTACGTTAAACTATGAATAGAAACAAAAATAGGTAATTCTGAGGATGGCTGTAAAACAATGCAGAATGAGCCTCGTGAATCAATCCCGGATTAAAATCACATATGCAAATGTCTTGAAATGGGTATTTAAATTTTTAGTTGGCCTAAAACCTCTTCAATAATGAAAAAATGTAAATTTATATATATATATATATATATTTTTTGAAGGTGATGAGTCCCGCTGTCAAAGTGAGAAAAGCAAATATGATAACAAATTTACATTTTTTAATAAAACTCACATTTATAATCTTAAAAATATAAAATGAGATGTAAATATGAATTTTACGTCTCAACTTTACATTTGTGTCGTTGAATATACTTCTTAGTTACCCATAAATAGAATCATGAAAAGGAAATTCATCATGTTGCTTTTCTCCCACCGACAATATCATTGGCTTCTTCTTTCTCTTTTTCATTAATGACTTCAAGTCAATGTTTCAATGTGATTAGAACACTAGAACACCTATAGTATATTACGTGTTTTTATATAAATCGTGAGAAATTTTATTTTTAAGTTATTAATTTTCTAACACACATATCCCACTATTTGTATAGAACAACACGTGGTGTATCACTCCGTGTTCTGATCACACTGAAAAATCTCTTAACGACTTTTTTTGAGCATGTGCATTCATCATAATTCATTAGAACACGGTATCTGCTGATAAATAACACGATTTAAAGCGCCCTCTACCAACTTCTATTTCATGAGACCAACTGAAAGTAGGTTACCCATTAACCAAAATTGAAAAAAAAAAAAAAGGTTTTCCAATCTAAAATTCATCAAGCATGGAGAAAAACCATGGAAAAATATAAGCTAGGGCACGAGGTATTAATAAATCTATCCACAAAACCAGCCAAGTGTAAATGAACTGCAGTTACAAAACAGCATTCAAGCTGCTCATAATTTTTACGAGCGGCCACCATATCAAAACTAAGGCTTATGTTTAAGATGAATGAAACGTTCCACACCGAAATCTGAACAAACTAAAATACAATATATAATGAGTGGTTTTACTACTATTGCATCGGGACCGATCATGTAAAAGCCCATAATATTGACCTTTAGCATAAAACCCTACACCTGCTGAATTGTGCATATTAATCTCTGTGGAATCTTAAAAGACAATGGCATCTACCAAATCTATTGTCTGTTCTTTTATGACACGATATGACAGAAGACTTGAAACTGACATTTTTTATAAATTTTGGGATGATACTCAAGGGTCTAGTATGAACAACTCTTAACTTTTTTTTTCCTTCGCAACAAAATGGTACCCAGAAATTTTTTCTATCACTGGAGGCACATGAGTAGATCTCACATTATCTGCAGTTAATTTCTAGGTCCATTTATCTTTCACCATTGTACCGTATAATCCTTTACCAGTCTTCTTTGCAAAATATCAGAGTTAAAGGACTGTATGACAACTTCTGGGTACTTGGCCCCCCACCGAATAAAAAGAACTTTGTGAAAGCCAAGTTACAAATAGGGTACGTAGTAATTAAAATCCTTTTACTTCTGAGTACTTTTCATATTTTATGTGTATATACCCCTTGAGCACTGAACATATATTGTGAAAATTTCCAACAGATATATCAACGGGTTCAAAAACACAGATTGCTTTGCTTTTGAACAATTAAGCGGGTGCCTAATTAACAACCGACGAGAAGATGTCTGCATGTAGTACTTTGATTCCACTGCAAACAGTGGCGGAGCCACATGGAGACTAGGGTAGTCCAGGGCCCATCCTGGAAATACATTTATATTGATTATGTAGTAATTTTTGCAGTAATGTGTGGTGTGTTGGTATGTCAGGTTTTAAAGGTTTCAGTAGGTCCTGGGGACGACGCCTGCTGACGGAAAACTACTTTTTGGTATTTTTTTACCATATATAACTACCCTTCTGCTAACATTCTGATTTCTTTTAAACCAATTATTTTTTTGTTATATAAAACAAGGTATATATATTCGGGAGGAAGATTGAATGATATTTAAAAAAAAAGTATCGTAATAATAGCTTATTTTTTTGTTAGTTCATATAAAACAAGATATATATATTCGAGAGGAAGATTCAATAATATTAAAAGAAAAATATCGTAATAATAGTTTGAGCTAGTTATAACGTTATTATCAATGTTGCGTTAGATGTCAACATAGGTTCTATTTACTATGACATCTCTCAATACTAATTTTTTCATACAAATTTTAAAGCTCCATCACTATTGTTTGATTCAAATTTTTCATGATATTACTAATTTTTTTTCTAATTTCTTTCATCAGTTTAAAGGCCCCTTCTGGCATGATTTTCTAACTCCGCCACTGACTGCAAATTTGTGGTTTTGATCAAAGAGTTTTGTATTGATCAACGGAATATAAATTTGTTATGATCATTTTGCTTGTACTTATTTGCAGGTTAAAAGTCATGTTGGATTTCTCTGGTGATATTGACAGACTAATTGGACCTTTTTATTTAACCAGATTAGTGTGGCTGGATACACAATTTTCTTCTGTAATCATTTGTTTAGCCTACTAGCTAGAGATTGCCATCCAAAGATAACACATGGAATTAAATGGTAATTAAGCAGGAAGATTTCAAAACATGTCAATGCCTTGTTTAGTTACATTTGTATGTGCACGGTCTGATATACATGCACTGATGATGCACTTAATGATTTTAATCAGTCTTGCTTGCCATATGATCATCAATCATGATTAATCCCCTTTACAAATAAACCAATGAAATCATAGATAAGCCAACAAACTGTGTTGTGTACGAACTAGTGTAAGCCCCCGGCTGGTTTGGTATTGCTGTGCTTTGAAAAAAAACTGCTGTGAGAATAAGCGGTTGTGCTGTAAGAATAAGCGGCTGTGAAATAAATCAGCAGAGTGTTTGGTAAACTTTTTTGTAAAAGTGCTTTTGGAAAAAAAAAAACAGTCTGATAGTGGGTCTTTTCATTAAAGGAGCACTGTAGCTTCGTGTGCTTTGACAAAAAAGCCAGTTTTCCAAAGCTGCAAATAGCCGCTTCAGCTTTTCCTTTGATTTCAGCTTATTCTCACAGCAGCTTCCAAAATAAGCCATTTTTTTTAGTTTACCAAACACCTAAAACCCTCATAACTTTTTTTCATGGATGCTTTTTTTTAAGCACCTCACTCCCAAACCAACCCTAAATCCGTTCCAACACTGCAATTATATTGTCCCAAACTTAATGAGGCCAGCACGATTTAAAGCCATGTGGTTAAGGCCCAATGAACACATTCAGATGTGAAGTCTTGTCTCGATAATTAGCATCGAACAACTGAGTTTTTATTTAAATTTATGATTTATATCGAACTACAACACCTCAATCATAACAAAGACTTTAAAAAACAAAATAAAATCCAAATTCATTTATAGAAAATTATAAAACAATATATATCAAGACATAACTCCCTCTCAATAAATTTGCCTGTTCTGGTTGTCCAAGTGTAGATGTGAAGCATCATAACTTCCTCTTCCTCTCAATAATAAAACAAATTTTGGGAAACTTTGATCATTCATGCAGGCTACTAGTGACTATCTATATTTGTAGGTAAAAAGTAGAGTTGTTTGCAAAAATCCATTAATGTTCAAAAGTTTCACTAGTTCAAAACTATCAATTTATAAGAAAGAGATGGCTCCAAAGTTACGTATATACTAACAGAAACATTGTTCAAGTTCTGCGTTCATTGAACAATTCACAATTCAAGTTCAAAACGCTAGGGCCATTGAGATCGTCATGACAATGTCTCTACTCATTCTTTTCGTCGGTTTCTTCTGCTTCTTGAAGTTGGTTTTCTGAATGAGGGCGAAAGAGGACATGAAGGTCGACTGTGATTCCTGTGCGAAGATCGTCATGCGGAACAGGAATCTGGGACTGGAGGGATCAGGTTTCTTTTAAAAACCCTTGTCAATTTGGCATTGGAGAAGAGACTTCCTGCCCAAGAAACATAATCGAAGGCTTGAGAAGAAAATCCAACCAGGGCAGACGAGCTTAACGAGATGGATGGCATCATTTTCGACACACTTGACAAGCTTTTTGCTAGGACTTCTGCAATTCCTCCGTCACAAATTGACATTCTTGCTGTCAATGTGTCGAAGTTCTCCCCCGCACCTTCTCTAACATCACGCATAATAAACTGGTACAAGATGAGGGAGGACATCAAGAGCTTCAACCTCTCGGGAATGGGCTGCAGTGCAAGCCTTGTTGCCGTTGATGTTGTGCACAAGTCGTATAAGAACGCAAATGTGGTCGTTGTCAGCACAGAATCCATAGCTCCAAACTGGTATTGTGGCAAAGAAAAATCCATGATGCTCACAAACTGTCTGTTCCGTTCAGGAGGGTGTTCGATGCTGTTCACAAACAACAGAATCCTACAACACCAAGCCAAGTTGAAGTTAAAGCATTTGATACGTACACACATTGGCTCGAGCGACAAAGCGTATGAATGCTGCATACAACTAGAAGGTGAGAGTGGATATCTAGGGTTTCGTCTCACCAAACACCTCACAAAAGCAGCAGCTATAGCTTTTACTATGAACCTCCAAGATCTAGCCCCAAAAGTAGTGCTTTCACTGAGAGAAATATTTCACTACCTAGTGGCCTCTAGGGTTCGGAATAGAACTAGTACTAAAAGCCAAAAGTTGGGAGCAGTTGGTATAGGGTTGTGTCTCAAGGCAGGAATAGAGCATTTCTGTATTCACCCTGGTGGAAGAGCAATTATAGATGGGATTGGGAAGAGCTTAGGGCTAAGTGATTATGATCTTGAGCCGTCTAGAATGGCGCTTCACCGGTTTGGCAACACGTCAGCAGCCAGATTTTGGTACGCTTTGGGATACATGGAGGCAAAGAAGAGGCTTAAGAAGGCCAACAAAATTCTGATGAGTGGATTTGGAGCAGGTTTTAAGTACAACAACATTGTGTGGGAAGTATTGAAGGACTTGGATGATGCCAATGTGTGGAAAGACTGCATAGAAAGTTACCCTCCTAATAATACTTTGGGCAATCCTTTCATGGAGAAGTATAGTTGGCTCAATGATGAATGTCTAAGCTTCGTTAGGCTCGATTTCTCCCAAATTTTCGCTTAAACTTAGCTTTTTCCAGTTAATTTTCGGTCATTTTCTTTATTTGTATGCTCAATTGTGTGTGATTTTGGTTAATTTTGTGATCTTCTTGAAGGGTTTTGTATTATTTCGTCGACAGATTACCAAATTGTTGTTCACTGTGCTTGAAACTTGTGTGCTCTAATAATTGAAGCTGCAAATAAAAGCGCAAAGAGATATATGTTTAATTTTATGACTGAATATTGATCTACATATTTGTACAGTCAGATCTTTGGTATTTTTGACTTGCCTAATAAATTATGAAATAAAGTTGAACTGCTACAAGTCTATAAAGTTTGAAAAGCATGGGAAATTTATCTTAGAATGATACTTAAGCGCACCTCCTTGTTGGCTAAGTTGTCAATGATTTTTCGTTGTACACATGTCGCAATCAGAATTGCTCAATTTTGTAATCACTATTAAACATTTAAAAATAATTTTTTGTAGAAACATATCAAATTATGTATCATAAAAATTCATCAATCACAACTGAGTGGACAATAAAGTTCACGTACTTATATATGCACTATGCCTTAAAGAATTGTTCTTTACTTTTATATATTTGTGTGTATACCAAAAGAGCACATGGTATACCAAAAGAATGGCAAGTAAAAGGTAACTTTTGAGGTTATATTACATTTTCCATATCTTTTTTTAGGGGCACATTTACAATATCTTGGCAATGTCTCTTTTGTTACATCTATATAGACTTGAAAGAGCAGCTTCTGAGGTCCACATTCAATATCTAGACATCTAGTTTAGAAATGGAATTTGGCTGAGTCCTAACCAAAAGGAGAAAATTGAGGAAGTAGGTGATCAAGAACTTGAGCAATTTAAATTTACAAACATCTTGCAGCACTGTATCTGCAGAACCATTGAATAACATGACTGCCACATTTCTGAAACATAATAAATTTCTCAATCAGAAGACTGCCTATGGTCTTCTGGCATGTGTTGCCCAATTCAAGTTTTGGTCCTGTCCTTGCCATCAAAGTAATAAATTGGGAAATAAGAGAGTCATAACATGAATGCCATGGTAGCAGCACAGCACGTGTAGCTGAGCTGTGTGCTGCAGCATTGTCTGGTTCTATCTTCATGAACCAAATTGGTAGAAAAAATAGCGACAAAATTAGGCCTTAATTAAACTTCTTTTTCAACACTTAAAACTATTTCCATAGTTCCATCTTGATGCTTCAGTACAAGCATAGCAAGAATATATCAAAACCCTGGTTTGCCAAATACACATTGAATATTTTCCAAGCAAGGTCTCAGCTTACATCTATAAACCAAGTGTTTTCTCTCTCTTCCTCACTCTGCTTCGTCTCCCTCTTCCTCTCCCCTTCTCTACGCGCCTTCCATTTTCTTGCAATGTTGCCATATGTGCAGATCCGTGAGTACTTTAAGTTTGAAGAAATTCAGTTCCATTTTCGTGCAAATAAGTTCATTTCATTTTTAAGTTAAAGGTGATAAATTTGGACACGACACTTTACACAACTCGAAACCTGCATGAATATAAAATAGGTTGTGTACACAATTAAATTATTACATCAATAAATGACAGCTTTTCTTATATTTTTTTTTTAAGAATGTATTGACACAAACACAACATAGATGTAAACGGCAAACTTTAACGTGACCCATTGCTACCCATTAAGGTATGGAGTTTGTAAAAGGGACTGGCAAGCTTAGAGTTTTGCATGTTGATCAACTTTGAGTTCAAATAAACATGACGCATATATAAATGATGAACTCAAACACAACCTATTGCTACCTGGTATGGTATGGAGTTTGAACAAAGAACTAGCAAGCTCAGAGTTTATTCAAACTGAATGAAATACACTTGAGCAACCATCATCACTGTTCAAAATGAATGCCTTAGTGGCAGATTACAACGTTTCTCATTAGTCTGGGGAGCTGATGTGAAAACAGATGAGGATTTTGATGGGGATAAAGATAAAACAAGCAAAAGGTACAAGTGGATTTAACCTGAAGGGGACCAGAGGAAATGAAAAATGTGATGGAATCATGGACACGTACGAATGCTTTTGTAGGTTGACCGTTCGAATAAAACCACGAGTCGTGAGCTGAGCGCTGTGCTGCATAATTCCCACATCGACAGAGGAGCGAGGTATTGTAGTAGCGGTAGTATAAACAAAGGCAGCATGTAATTGTTAATATTCACGGAGTCATGCGTTGAGCACAAAGCGAACTATTCTTTCGCCTTTTACTAAAGAATACCGTGTGTTCATCGCTTTAAGTGGCATACGCCTATTTTTGGAGGGGCGCACTTTTGTGGGTGCCCCTAACAAATCAAGTACCATGTCTTTATATATCTCGACTCACTGCAGGCCTTTTCGTCCCACAACCTAACAGCCTTGAGCCGAGTGGAATTGAAAAATTCAATTTTCAGATAACATAGTGACATATTAATGTTTAAAAGTGCTTTTAAAATAATTAAAAGTATTTTTAAAAGTGTTTTTTGAAGAAGCATTTTCAAATGGGCTTTAAGTCTTCTACGTAATACTTGTCAACTAATTTCCACTTAGGTTGGCAATCAAGGCTTGATTTCATATAAAATTTGACAAAGGGACTTGCAAGCTTAGAGCCTGTTTGAAAATGTATTTTTAGCAGACATGATCTTTGAGGTAAGATATAGAAAATAGTTTAGTTGGATCGTTGAAATATATTAAGGACTGAGCTCCACAAAAACGTGTGTCAAAATCTATGTTCCCGATCATAACTGACACACCCCGACTGAGGTCAAGGCATGCTGGCCGTCACGTGAGAGTGACGTAGCCATGTGCACAATGCGGAAGCGATAAAGATAGCAAATATACGAATAATTAAAAACCACATTATTAGAGTGCACTACTAAACAGAAAGTGATAGGAGTTAGTTACAACAGTAAATACTCCTAATCAGAGCATAAAGTCTAGGTGCAGTCCAGTAGGACAAGTACTAGTTATACAGTACCAGGAATGCCCTACTATTATTTAGATAAGTCAGAACAGCCGACGGTCCCGAGCCACCAACAGCAAGCTTACTTAGAACCTGGAGGGGCGCAAAATAGAAAACGTGAGTGGGCAAAAACAGATGTTTTACAAAATCATTTCATTTATCAATATACTAACCTCTCGCTGTAAAACATGTATAATTTTTCCCAGAATCAGATTATAAGCATATACATAATTGAATATGAAAATATATCAATTCAAATCACACTTCACATAATCATAAGCATATATATGCCATGCCAAGATATGACAGAGTAAGCATTTCAGGTAAGAATAAGTTCATAGAAATATGATATGTTAGCCAGAACTCCTATGGTAGTCTGTACGGCTGAATTCATAGCTCAAACTCGATCTAGCCGGAGTCACTACTATGACCTATATGACAATATACTGCACATAAGTCGGAACCACTGAAAAGGGTATGTACGACAAGATTGGGTGAAATATAATTATGCTCAATTCTATTCTCTCATAATAGCCGGGCGATAAATCGCTAGTCACCTACGAGTCGGAACCATGAATAAGGTATGTACGACAAGACTGTGGACTTAAGTTGGATCCAATTTGAGCATATAGTGCGGGAGGTGACGTAAATAAACAGGCATGTACTTTATATCTCTGGCTAAATCACAATCACCCTAGGTGCAATTTTATGAGCTCAACATTATTCAATCACATATCACATCATCGATGATTCACATAATCAAACATAACTTACCTGAACTTACCTGTGCCTCCACAACACCACATTTATATATATATATATGCAACCATGACATGCATATTCAGAATATAAAAGCATTTGGCATATAATTTCAAAGCATACTTTCCTAAAAATGCATTTCTAGGAAATATATCAAGTATTTAAGTATATACTGAAAACAAAAGCCTACTCACTGGTATGTCGAAGGGTCGTAACCCCCAAGTCGCCCGTGGATATGCTCATCCTCGGGATAAGTCTCACCTATATGTGAATTAACTATAAAAACGTTATTTTAAAGCACATATACAAAACTAGCTAATAACTTCTCATACATTGCTCAATTTTGGTATTTAAATATACTAACGTGACCTACACAACCTCACGAACATCGTGATATTTTTAGATAAATTTTTAGGTGGCTCACGCGCCCTCACGCGTCGAGGAGGGCACGACCTCACGCGCGGCCCACGCGCATCGTCTTCAACCTCCAGACACCGAAACTGTGTCACCGGCGCCGGATTCTGGGCAGACCTGCAACTGCCTATTTCTCACTCGTTTTTGCACCATTTTTCATGTATTTCATACCAAAATGAAGCTCTTAACTTGTAGAACACAATCATACTAATTTAAAGTTCTAAAAGTCACGGAATCTCACTTGAAATTTCCAAGACAACCGGCCAAACTTCGTCCACACGATCCCGACGTCCAAAACCTTCAAACGAAGCACTCCGAGCTTCCTTGGGACCTCACTAAGCTTCCTACAAGCTTTAAATTCCCAAAAACATCCATAATTACGTGTGCATGAACAGTGCACAAATCGGGGGTTATGAAAAACTAGGGTTTTCGAAGGTATCCTTACCTGGAATGGGTACCAATCGACTCGTCTGTGCTTCACGAACACAATGGTACCATTTTCTTCCTCGATCAATGAGGTTTGAGAGGTTCTTGGTGTTTGTCCGTACAAGAAGAAGGAGAGAGAAAGAGAGAGTCCGAGAGATATAGAGAGAACACGGGAGGGAAGAGAGAGACAAAGTAATGTGAATGTGTGTGTGTGGTCCAATCTACACACCAATCATAACTAACCAAGGTTTAGTTCTCATTGGCCCAAAAAACTTAGGAAAATAATCATATTGGTCCACTTCTAAAACCATGTCACATACGACTCATCTCAACGCCCACGGGCATTCTAGTCTTTTCACACCTTCGCTAAAAGTATTTCGGAACGGGTTGTGACAATCTCCCCACCTTATAAAATTTCATCCTCGAAATTATACATAACAAATACATCCACTAATAATCATAAAACAATCGTGGATACATCTCTCTCATCCGATCCTCTGTCTCCCAAGTAGCTTCTTCCACTGAATGATTTCTCCATAACACTTTTACCAAACGAACTGTCTTGTTCCTCATTTCTTTATCCTTCCAATCCAATAGAGTCACTGGTTCCTCATCATAAGTCAAGTCCGAATTGATTTCCAAAGGTTGAGGGGGAATCACATGTGAATGATCTGAAACATAGTGTCGAAGCATCGAAACATGAAACACATCGTGTACCTTGGACAACTCTGGAGGCAACTCAAGCCTGTAAGCAACCTCACCGACTCGCTCAGTGATCATATATGGTCCAATGTACCTAGGACTCAATTTTCCTTTCTTTCCAAATCATACAACACCTCTCCAAGGTGATAGCTTCAGGAATACCCAATCACCTACATCATACTTCCGATCAGTGGCATGTTTGTCTGCTAAGCTCTTTTGTCGATCTTGGGCCGCTTTCAGGTTATACTTAATTACCTGAACATTTTGAATAGTCACATCCACAATCGCAGGGCCCACTAAAACTCTTTCGCCAACCTCTGACCAACATAGAGGCGTACGGCAAGATTTTCCATAAAGTGCCTCAAATGGTGCCATACCAATGCTTGAATGATAATTGTTGTTGTAGGCGAATTCCATCAAATCTAAACAATCATGCTAACTATCTCCAAACTGCAGCATTGAAGATCTTAACATATCCTCTAATGTCTGAATGGTCCTTTCAGATTGTCCATCTGTCTAAGGATGATATGTCGTACTATAAAGCAATCTCGTACCAGGAGCTTCCTGGAATGCTATCTAAAACTTGGAAGTAAATCTGGGATCCCGATCCGAGATAATATTAAATGGCACACCATGGTACTTCACAATCTGTGATATAAATAACTTAGCTAATCGGCTTAACGAATACTTCTCCCTCACTACGAATACTTCTCCCTCACTGGAATAAAATGCACTGACTTCGTAAGCCGATCAACTACCACCCAAATGCCGTCATAACCATTATGTGTGCGAGGAAACTTGTACACAAAATCCATAGTAATATTTTCCCATTTCCACTGTGGAATGGGAAGTGGCTGCATCAACCCAAACGACTTCTTTCTTTCAGCTTTAACTTGTTGGCAAATGGCACACATACTCACATATTCGGCAATTTCTCTTTTCATACCTGGCCAATAATAAAATAGTCTAATGGTATGATACATCTTAGTGCCTCCTGGATGCATCGCATATGCCGATATATGTGCTTCATCCAAAATTTCTTTCTTTAACTCTGCATTGTTCGGCACATACATTCTGTTTTCCTGCATACGCATACCATCAGTTTCTCGAATCTCAAAATCTTTCTTTTTGCCTTGGTTTCTTGCTTGAATTATTTCATGGGTCTCCTCATCATTCATTTGAGCCTCAAGCACACGATCAACTAAAACTGGCCTAACCTGAAAATTAGCAAGCAGGGCTTCTTCTCGATTTTCCACTCCTAGCTCCACTCTAGTAGACCTCAACTCTGCTAGAAGAGGAACATGACAATCATAGATGGCATTAAGTCTGGCTGGAGTCTTTCTACTAAGTGCATCCACTACTGCATTTGCACAACCATGATGATACTCAATCGTGCAATCATAGTCACTAAGTAACTCAATCCACCTCCGCTGACGAAGATTAAGATCTCTCTGAGTAAACAGATACTGGAAACTCTTATGATCTGTGAAGATCTTACATTTCTCACCATAAAGATAATGTCTCCAAATCTTCAAGGCAAAGATGATAGCTGCTAACTCCAAATCATGCGTAGGGTAATTCTTCTCATGAGGTTTTAACTGTCTCGAAGCATAAGCTATTACCCTACCATGTTGCATCAATACACAACCCAAACCATTCAGAGAAGCATCACTATAGACCTCATAATTACCGCTATCATCTGGAAGTGCTAGAACATGTGCATGAGTAAGATAATACTTCAGCTGCTGGAAACTTTGCTCACATTTACTATCCCACTCAAATTTAACATCATTTCGAGTCAGCCTCGTCAGTGGCAAAACAATCACTGAAAAATCTTTAACGAATCGTCTATAATAGCCTGCTAAGCTAAGAAAACTCTGTACCTTAGTAACGGTTCGATGTTGCTCCAAATTCTCCACAGCTGCCACTTTCTAAGAATCCACTTGAATGCCTTAAGTAGAAATGACATGTCCCAAAAATGCCACTTGATTCAACCAAAATTCACATTTGCTAAACTTAGCATATAACTGGTGTTTTCTCAAACTGCTCAACATCAACTTCAAATGTCTAGCATGCTCAGTCTTAGACTTAGAGTATACCAGAATATCATCAATGAAGACAATAACAAACCTGTCAAAATATGGCTAGAATACTCGATTCATCAAATCCATAAAAGCTGGTGGTGCATTAGTTAACCCGAATGGCATCACAAGAAACTCATAATGACCATATCGAGTCCTGAATGCAGTTTTAGGGACATCTTCATTTTTAATCTTCAACTGATAGTATCCCAACCTCAAGTCAATCTTAGAAAATACGCAGACACCTTTGAGTTGATCAAATAAATCATCTATACGAGGCAATGGATAACGGTTCTTAATGGTTACCAGATTTAATTGCATGTAATCAATGCACAGCCTCAAAGTCCCATCTTTCTTCCTCACAAATAAAACTGGAGCTCCCCAAAGTGAAGTACTAGGCTGAATAAAACCTTTATCCACTAACTCTTGCAACTGCACTTTCAATTCTCTTAATTTAGCAGGAGCCATTCTGTAAGGAGTCAAGGATATATGATTCATACCTGGAAGCAAATCAATAACAAACTCCAACTCTTTATCCGGCGCCAATCCAGGCAAATCCTCAAGGAATACATCCGGAAAATATCTGACCACACGAACATCCTCCACACTATTAGGAGCATCATCATTCAACACTACATGAGCCAAATATCCCTGGCAACCTTTCGACAACAATCTCTTTGCTTTCATGGCTGAAATAATATCATGCCTCACCCCACTAGGCTTTCCTATAAATGTAACTTCAGGTAATCCAGGACCATGAAATGTGACTGTTTTCCCATAACAATCTATCTTGGCACGATTATAGTGCAACCAATCATTGCCCAAAATCACATCAAAATCCATGATATCCAACGACATAAGATTAGCCGGCATAATAACATCCTCTACTATAAGTGGACATCCTGGATATACCTGATCTACGAAACATCTATCCCCTCTAGGCATAGAAAATTCTAAATTATATCCTAGAGGTGTAGGATGAGGTTGTGTCACTTGAGCAAATGTATGAGAAATAACAGAATGTGTAGCACCACAATCAATCAACACTCTAGCAAAATGACCAAGAATATTTAACGTACCCATGATTAAATCAGGATTATTCTGGGCATCTTGCAGTGACATGTTGTGGATACGTCCCTGACTCTGCTGTCTTCCACTGCGACCTCTGTTGGCATGAATACCACGTCTATACCTCTGCTGACTTGACTGCCTCGAAGATCCTGCACTACTAGCAGCAATCTCTCCCTGCTGGGGCTGTCCCCCTTAATACCATTGAGATCATTCGGCTGAATGAGGCTGATAAGACATCGATCATCCCTGATACTGAGGGTACCCACTCTGATACTGAGGATCCTGAGAATACTACTGCTGCTATCTTGAGGTGTAGGGAGCGGCGTCACCCTGGTAGTGGTAGACATTTCCTCGTCCAGTCTGAGTATAACCACCAGATCCTGAAGCTTACTGGGTATGTGCAGGTGGTGGGAAGGAAGGCTGCTGGGGTCTCTGCTGACTCTGAAGGCATTGGGCAGCCTTATGACTCATCTGTCCACAAGTAAAACATACATTGCTACCTCTCCTACACTCCCAAAATGCCGATTATTACACCTGCGGCATAAGGGAGCACCAGATCCATCTGAACCACCAAAATCTCTCTGTCTCTAGAACCTCGGACCTCCAGTGAATCTACCACATCTCCTTTGTATATTAGTACTCAATCCCCCGCTAGAAGAGCTGGAGCTGCCACCACTCCTCTTAAAGTTATGAGTCTTGTGGGGTCCCAAAAATGCTTGCCCTTTTCCTTTGTCATCTCGCATTTGGCCCCCATTCTTTCCTTCTTCATCCTCACTTTCACTAGGCATGTTCTCTGAGGCCTCAATCCTCAGTAGAATCTCATAAAACTCCTGGTAATGTGAGGCTATCTGCCTTCTATGTTCATCATCCTCGCTATCTCATCCACTTGATTTGCAGATGCACCATATGCAAGCATTCGTAAGGTAGCAATAATTTTTTGCTCAGAAAGAAGACCTTGAACATGAAAAGCAATTTTTTTTTTCACAAAGTATGGATCATGGTTGCAAATAGAAATCATTATTTTATTGAACAAACTTAGTTGCATTCTAAAACAACGTCTAAAAATATGATCGGGGAATAAACTATTGGGGATGAAATAATCTTTCAAGAGATCTTTACCTCTTCTTTCCTTCTTTCTATCCAAGTTTGTGGTACGTCTAGGTTTGGAGATCTAACCCACAACTTTCATGACACGACTGGAATGTGAGGCTATCTGTTTTCCATGTTTATCATCATCATCATCTTCCATGAAGAACGCTTTATCTCCACCATCCTCAAGATTGAACAATTATTCCAGTTCTGCCAACAATTTTTTCTGTTGCTCATCGATTTCATACAATCTCCTTGAAGAAGACATTGTAAAAATTTAAGATTTACAAATTATGCAGAAGGATTCTGAGCTAGTTTGAGTTTGGTGTATGAATTAGGATGGATGTAGGGTTTATATGGACAAATAAAGAAAGGATGAGGTTCTGGATAATGCCACGTGGCACAACATGATTGGTTGAAAATCTTATCGAAATCTATTCTAAATTATTGTAAACAGATAGTGACACGTGGCGCGTCAGGATTGGTTCAAAATGACACACCCCGACCGAAGTCAAGACGTGCTGGTTGTCACATGAGGGTGACGTAGCTAAGTGCACAACAGAAGTGATGATAGTAATAGGTAAATGTGAATAAATAAAAACTCACCTAAGCTAATTTAACTAGTGATAATAAATAAGTGTGTGAAAGTGATCAAGTACCAAATACGAGTATTCAGAGCATATGCAATCCAATAGTGCAGTCAACCCAACTAAGTGCTAATTATACAAACAGGGAGAAGATCCCTACTTATTTATGGATATGTTAGAACCGCCGTGAAGTCCTCGTGAGCCACCAAAGATGATCAGCTACCTAGAACCTGGAGGGGCGCAAAACAGAGGGGTAAGTGGGCAAAAACAAATGCTTGAAAACACATTTATCTTTTCTGAACATAATAACCCCTCATTGTAAAACCTATATAGTTTCCAGAAAATAGTACTATATATATATATATATCAAATCAACGCACAAGGGCAGTGAAACCCAAAATATGCCATGTCATAATGTATAAATCATGTAAGCCAGGTGTAGAATCAATGTAAAATAACATGCCAGTCGGAGTCACCTAATGTGACATGTACAACTGGACTATAGCTCATCAACCTAGGCTAGCACATGAGTCAGAGTCACCTGATGTGACTTGTACGATAGACTATATATAAATATGTACGCTTAAGTGCTATGATCACGTGAAGGCTGTGCGATAAATCACGGGTCACCTACGAGTCGGAACCACCTATTGTGGTCTGTACGACAAGTTGGCACTAGACTTGGATTCAAGGTGAGTGTGCGGTGCAGGATGTGAACGATCACGTGAAGGTTGTGCCCTAATCCCCGGGCATAAGCACTAATACCGGGTGCATCCCTAATGAGCTCTAAATAAATATATACATACCAATGCAACATAACTCATTCAATCACATCATACTTACATGAAGCTTACCTGAGTCTCCACAACATCCCACAATATAATTCACAAGTATAATAGTGCAATACTCAAAGTGCAACTCATTACGACATGGCATTCAAAGCATAAATCATTTAAGAAAACATTCTGGAAGCCATAGTATATATATAGAAAGAAAATGCCCACTCACTGATATGTAGCAGAGTCGTAGCCCCCCTAGCCTCGCTTGTCCACTCTCGTCCTCAAGGTATGTCTCACCTATATGCGAAATTACTAATTTTACATTAATTTTAAAGCACATACACAAACCTTAGGAATAAATTCTCATACGTTACTCAAATGAGGTGTTTGAATATACCAACGTGATCTACTCAACAACACGAACCCCCCCATATTTTTAGAATAATTTTTGGACGTCACACGCGCCCTCATGCTCCAGCCATGCGCAGGCACGTGTCTGGCACACTGACGGAATCCCTAACGGTGTTAGGGAATATTCCGTTAAATAGCAAAATATTCTGTTTAAAAAATAACGGAGTTAACTGACATCATTAGTATATTCTGTCAAAGTTGATGGAATATTATCTTCCTTCTCTGGTGGCTTCGCCGGAGCAACAGCCGATTATCGTCTGTTTCATCGGAAACTAGAAAATATTCACAGTTCAATATCTTATTCAATTCTCAACAAAAATCCATGAAATTTATATGGATTTGAAGGTCTTGAAGAATAGAACACAATCGTACCTATTGGAGGTCCAAAATCCTACGAAAAATGGTCGAAAAAATCTTTGGAAAATCGGGCCACCCCTGCAACTTCTCGAAACCACACATCCAGACGTCAACTCTATCCCAAAGCTAGTCTAGGGTCTTTAAGAAGTTGAATAAGAGCTTCCTCGAGCCTTAAAACCTTGTGAATCGTGGCGATTCACGAGTCTCAAATTCCCACCGTGCCGGAGTTCGTGGAACAATTCCTAAATCTCACCAAAACTAAAACCTATGGGTATGGTTAGGTTCGAGAGCTTGAGATGAGTGTGATGGTGATTTCCAAAAGCTCGATCTGTGACGTTTTTGTGATGATTTTATGGGAGCTACAATGCACAGACGAGGAAAGGTCGAGAAGGTGAGGGATAGAAGAAGGATGCGTACGCGTGTAGGTGTATGTGTGTGTGCACGGGATTGGTCAGAAGAAGATGACCACAAGCCCTGATTGGGCTGCAGTGAGGAAGAGAGAAAGAGTTATGTTAAGTGGCCCATAGAAAAATGAAATCAAACCCAAAATCTGATTGGGCCCAATAAAGTAGGAATTGAGGTGATTGGTGGATAAGAATAGATATAATCCACCCTAAAATATTTCCACCCATTCTCGTTCTTCAATTGTCGTAACTTTTTCGTTAGAAAATCGATTCGACCTTAATTCACGTCAACACGCTCGTGACGTCTAGTACAATTTAATTACATCAGCAAGAAAATCAATTTAAATCTGAATATGTACATTCACGTCACTAAACCACAAGGGCATTATCGTCATCTCACATACTCGGGGAGAAAATTATAATTAAAATTGGGACGGGTCGTCACACAAAATCTTATCGGAAATCTATTCACAAAATAGTACTTTCGGATAATGATACGTGGCGTGACAAGATTGGTTAAAAATCGTATCCGAAATTATAAATAATTTTTTTTTATTATTTATAAAAAAATTAGTAATATTTTAATACAAATTGACTAGGCGGGTGCCAACGCGTTTTTTAGAGATGGAGGTGCATTTGGCCAATTACTATTCATTGGGGTCAATTACTATTCATTTGAGTGGATTAAATGAAATGGGTGCCATCACATTTTTAGGGGTGGACTTTCTCTAATTGAAGTGGCAAATAACAACACAAATAGATATGTGTTTAATTTTATGACTGAATTTTGATCTATATATTCGTACAGTCAGATCTTTGGTATTTTTGACTTGCCTAATAAATTCTTAAGTGAATTTGAATTGCTACAAGTCTATTAAGTTTGAAAAGCATGAGAAATTTATCTTAGAACGATACTTAAGTGCACCTCCTTGTTGGCTAAGTTGTCAACGATTTTTCATTGTACACATGTAGCAATCAGAATTGCTCAATTTTGTAATCACTGTTAAACATTTAAAAATATTTTTTTTATAAAAACATATCAAATTATGTATCATAAAAATTCATCAATCACAACTGAGTGGACAATAAAGTTCACGTATTTGAAATTTTGGCTACGTGGCACTTTTTGCTGAGTTTGCCTTCCATTTTCATGCAATGTTGCCATATATGTGCAGATCCGTGTGTATTTTAATTTTGAAGAAATTCAGTTCAATTTTTGTGGAAAATCAGCTCTATATATAGACTACATGTGGGTAATTTCATAAGATTGAAGAAATTCAGTTCCATTTTCGTGCAAATAAGTTCATTTCATTTTTAAGTTAGAGGTGATAAATTTGGACATGACACGTTACACAACTCTCTGCATGAATTTAAAACAGGTTGTGTACACAATTAAATTATTACATCAATAAATAACGGCTTTTCTTATATTTTTTTTAAGAATGTACCGACACAAACACAACATAGATGTAAACGGCAAACTTTAACATGACCCATTGCTACCCATTAAGGTATGGAGTTTGTAAAAGGGACTGGCAAGCTTAGAGTTTTGCATGTCGATCAACTTTGAGTTCAAATAAACATGACGCATATATAAATGATGAACTCAAACACAACCTATTGCTACCTGGTATGGTATGGAGTTTGAACAAAGAACTAGCAAGCTCAGAGTTTATTCAAACTGAATGAAATACACTTGAGCAACCATCATCACTGTTCAAAATGAATGCCTTAGTGGCAGATTACAACGTTTCTCATTAGTCTGTGGAGCTGATGTGAAAACAGATGAGGATTTTGATGGGGATAAAGATAAAACAAGCAAAAGGTACAAGTGGATTTAACCAGAAGCGGACCAGAGGAAATGAAAAATGTGATGGAATCATGGACACGTACGAATGCTTTTGTAGGTTGACCGTTCAAATAAAACCACGAGTCGTGAGCTGAGCGCTGTGCCGCATAATTCCCACATCGACAGAGGAGCGAGGTATTGTAGTAGCGGTAGTATAAACAAGGGCTGCATGTAATTGTTAAAATTCACGGAGCCATGCGTTGAGCACAAAGCGAACTATTCTTTCGCCTTTTACTAAAGAATACCGTGTGTTTGTCGTTTTAAGTGGCATACACTTATTTTTGGAGGGGCACACTTCTGTGGGTGCCCCAAACAAATCAAGTACCAAGTCTTTATATATCTGACTTGCTATTGGCCTTTTACGTCCCACAACCTAACAGCCTTGAGCCAAGTGGAATTATCAAATCAAATACCAGGTTTAAAATGAACGCATACACTAGTTTTCAGGAAATCTCCTTCATTTTGAATCCCTTGAAAATTTCAATTTTCAGATAACATAGTGACATATTAATGTTTAGAAGTGTTTTTAAAATAATTAAAAGTATTTTTAAAAGTGTTTTCTGAAGAAGCATTTTCAAACGGGCTTTAAGTCTTCTATGTAATACTTGTTAACTAATTTCCACTTAGGTTGGTAATCAAGGCTTGATTTCATATAAGAATTGACAAAGGGACTTGCAAGCTTAGTGCCCGTTTGAAAATGTATTTTTAGTAGACATGATCTTTGAGGTAAGATATAGAAAATAGTTTAGTTGGATCGTTGAAATATATTAAGGACTGAGCTACACAAAAACGTGTGTCAAAATCTATGTTCCCGATCCTAACCCTATATATCCTAATCCATTATATATATATATATATATATATATATATATATATATATCAATAAGAGAGTTTGCTAGCAAAGGATCATGGGCTGACATCTAGCAAAGGAACTCTGATTTTGATAAACAAAATCCACGAACACCTGATCTGGTTTTATTTATGAGATATATCCATAGTACAGGGTTTGAGAAACTTCATACAAACTTCAAACAACCATAAAAATTAGGAGAAAAAACGCAAACTTAGTAAGTGCTGAAAAGTCAATTAACAGCTAATAGGGAAAAATCAAACTTAACAAAGCCTAGATAATCATCATTGATCCAGCCATACTTCTCCATGAAGTATTGACTAGGGTTTGATCCGTAGGGTAACTATCTACGCAGTCTTTCCACACATTGACATCATCCAAGTCCTTCATCACTTCCCACACAATATTGTTGCACTTGAAACGAGCTCCAAATCTGCTCATCAGAATCCTATTCCCCTTCTTCAGCCTCTTGTTTGCCTCCATGTATCTCAAAGCGTACCAAAATCCAGCTGCCGACGTGTTTCCAAACCGGTGAAGCGCCATTCTTGACAGCTCGACATCATAATGACTAAGCCCTAAGCTCTCCCCAATCCCATCTATGATTGCTTTTCCCCCAGGGTGAATACGGAAGTGCTCTATTCTTGTCTTGAGATTCAACCCTACTCCCTCAGCTACTTTTGGCTTTTAGTACTAGTTATTGTATTATTAAACCTAGAGGCCACCGGAACCGGATCCCCTCTTGAGCTTAGGAGGCTGAGCCTCCTGAGCAAAGGATCTGGGCCGTTGAAATATGATCCAACCGCTACAAATAGGAGGTCCTCTAAAAGTTATAATAATTGCAACCGTTGGATCAAATTTCAAGTTTGATCCGTGAGTATTTTAAGTTTGAAGAAATTTAGTTCCATTTTCGTGCAAATAAGTTCATTTCATTTTAAGTTAGGGGTGATAAATTTGGACACGACATATTACATGACTCGAAACCTGCATGGATATAAAACATGTTGTGTACCCAATTAAATTATTATATCAATTAAATGACGGCTTTTCTTATATATATATATATATATATTAAGAATGTATTGACACAAACGCAACATAGATGTAAACAACAAACTTAAATGTGACCCATTGCTACCCATTAAGGTATGGAGTTTGTAAAAGGGACTGGCAAGCTTAGAGTTTTGCATGTTGATCAACTTTGAGTTCAAATAAACATGACGCATATATAAATGATGAACTCAAACACAACCTATTGCTACCTGGTATGGTATGGAGTTTGAACAAAGAACTAGCAAGCTCAGAGTTTATTTAAACTGAATGAAATACACTTGAGCAACCATCATCACTGTTCAAAATGAATGCCTTAGTGGTAGATTACAACGTTTCTCATTAGTCTGTGGAGCTGATGTGAAAACAGATGAGGATTTTGATGGGGGTAAAGATAAAGCAAGCAAAAGATACAAGTGGATTTAGCCTGAAGGGGACCAGAGGAAATGAAAAATGTGATGGAATCATGGACAAGTATGAACGCTTTTGTAGGTTGACCGTTCAAATAAAACCACGAGTCGTGAGCTGAGCGCTGTGCTGCATAATTCCCACATCGACCAGAGGCGCGAGGTATGTAGTGGCGGTAGTATAAACAAAGGCAGCATGTGATAGTTAAATTTCATGGAGCCATGCGTTGAGCACAAAGCGAACTATTCTTTCGCCTTTTACTAAAGAATACCGTGTGTTCGTCGCTTAAAGTGGCATACGCCTATTTTTGAAGGGATGCACCTCTGTTGGTGCCCCTAACAATTCAAGTACGATGTCTTTATGTATCTGAGGCATTGCGGGCATTTTTCGTCCCACAACATTACAGCCTTGAGCCCAGAACTTGTTTTTCATCCTAAACCTCGCTACCGAGTGGAATTATTAAATAAAAAACCAGGCTTAAATGAACGCATACACTAGTTTTCAGGAAATCTCCTTCATTTTGAATCCTGAAATTTTCAGATAACATACATAGTGATATTAATTCAGATAACATACATAGTAACATATTAATGTTTAGAAGTGCTTTCTGAAGAAGCATTTTCAAACGGGCTTTAAGTCTTCTACGTAATACTTGTCAACTAATTTCCATTCAGGTTGACAATCAAGGCTTGATTTCATATAAGAATTGACAAAGGGACTTGCAAGCTTAGAGCCCATTTGAAAATGTATTTTTAGTTGACATGATATTTGAGGTAAGATATAGAAAATAGTTTGGTTGGATTGTTGAAATATATTAAAGACTGAGCTCCACAAAAACGTGTTTCAAAATGTGTTAACCCTATATATATCAAAAAGAGAGTTTGCTAGCAAAGGATCATGGGCTGACATCTAGCAAAGGAACTCTGAATTTGATAAACGACATCCAGGAACACCTTATCTGGTTTTATTTATGAGATATATCTAGAGTACAGGGCTTGAGAAGCTTCATACAAACTTCAAACAACCATAAAAATTAGGAGAAAAAAACACAAATTTAATAAGTGCTGAAAAGTCAATTAACAGCTAATAGGGAGAAATCAAACTTAACAAAGCCTAGATAATCATCATTGATCCAGCCATACTTCTCCATGAAAGGATTGACTAGGGTTTGATCCGTAGGGTAACTATCTATGCAGTCTTTCCACACATTGACATCATCCAAGTCCTTCATCACTTCCCACACAATATTGTTGCACTTGAAACCAGCTCCAAATCCACTCATCAGAATCCTATTCCCCTTCTTCAGCCTCTTCTTTGCCTCCATGTTTCCCAAAGCGTACCAAAATCCAGCCGCCGACGTGTTTCCAAACCGGTGAAGCGCCGTTCTTGACGGCTCGACATCATAATCACTTAGCTCTAAGCACTCCCCAATCCCATCTATGATTGCTCTTCCCCCAGGCTGAATACAGAAGTGCTCTATTCTTGTCTTGAGATTCAACCCTACTCCCTCAGCTACTTTTGGCTTTTGGCTTTTAGTACTAGTCATTGTAAAACCCTGAGTTGCTGCTTTTAATAAGTATTTGGTAAGGCGGAAACCTCGATGTCCACTCTCATCGTCTACCTGTACGCAACAGTTATATGCGTCGTCGTTCGAGACAATGTGGATTCGTACCAAATCGTTTAATTTCAGCTTGGCTTGGTGCTTTAGGTCTTGGTTGTTCGTGAACAGCATCGCGCACCCTCCCGAGCGGAAGAGACAGTTTGTGAGCATCATGGATTTTTCTATGCCGCAATACCAATGAGGAGCTAAGGATTCCGTGCTTACAACGATGGCATTCGTTTTCTTGTGAGACTTGAACAAGTTTTGTACAACGTCAACGGCAATAAGGGTCGCACTGCAGCCCATTCCCGAGAGGTTGAAGCTCTTGATGTCGTCCCTCATCTTGTAACAATTCACTATACGCGACGATAGGGAGGGTGCAGGGGAGAACATCGACACATTGACGACAAGAATGTCAATTTGTGACGGAGAAATTGAGGTAGCCCTAGCGAAAAGCTTGTCCAGCGTGTCGAAGATGATGCCATCCATCTCCGCATGTTCATCTTCTAGGGTTGCATTTTCTTCTCGGCCTTCGATGATGTTTCTTGCGCAGTAAGTTTCCTCGCCTATGCCCGAATTGGTAATAGTTTTCAAGAGAAACCTGAACTCATCCAGTCCCAGATTCCTATTCCGCAAGACGATTTTCACGCATGAGTCAGTGCTGAGCTTCATGTCGTCTGGAGGCATGTGGCACTCGTATGCCAGCGGATAGCATGACTGGTGTCTCCTTCTGAGAAGTAACTTATAGAGGCAGTAAAAACCATGGAAAAGAGCCAGCAAACACGTTGCCATCAAGATCTCCATGAGAGAAAGGGAGAGGGAGAGGGAGAGAGAGATGTTAGAATTGGGCAGTGTCAATGATCAGTTGCACGATATCTTTCTCTTATAAATAAATGCTTATGCAAGAGCTAGAGTCAAATAATTATTAAATAGTATGCTCGGTAGACTAATTTTTAAACCACATTTATAATTATGTGATGTGTCACTAAGATAAAATAAACACGTTAATCAACACTTAAATAATAATTTAATCATCAACAATCACGTCATATGGTTTACGAAATATAATCCAAATAGATTGATATAGTCTCTCTAGTATTACTTATGGATAAATATAATACAGTAGGCCTCATTAAGATGTATGGTTAAGGGTAGTTAGGCACAACAACCACATATAATAATTAGTTGGATAATTAAGAGTGCCCTGACATTTAGCAGTGATGCTTTCTCCACTCAATTATTGAGGTGGAGTAGTCTTTGTCTTATTGAATATGTACTTTTCTTATGACCTTTTTGTGAACAAAATAAGGGACTTAACAACCCATGCAATATGGCTTCTTCATGAAAACTTGGCTTGGGACTCACAATTGAACTATGTCGTTTGTTGTGTAGGGTTGGATTGGAGATCACTCACTAAACTTGATGTACATTTTGAAGCAGTTTTAAAAGTTTATCCGAGTTAAATATAGAAGATGAATTAGTCATAAAAAGAAAATTATGATTGTTACTTCTACTTCTTTTGTGAGAATTAGATTGGACAAGTTTCATGACTAATTCAATTTTTTACCTTCAACTTAAATAAAATTAAGTAGTTGCATCCATTTTTTCATCAAACATGCACTAAATTTATAGACCCCAAATTGGGAAAGTTGGGAATTATTTCTCCATAAATGGATAAATAAATCTGAATATTGACATCATAATTAAAGATCCCTCTCCTATGCTGAGGCTTTGTTTGTACTAGAATAAGAGCTGAACTTGGGAAGTAGAGTATGATTCTCATAAGTCAACAACAATATCAAATAGAGATCCAAGATTTTGTATGTTGAATGTTGGATTGGACTGAACCTATTAGTCATAAGGGGAGGAATAACGCTCGATGTCCCACACCGACGGGCAGAGAAACTCTGGCTAGTGTCCTTGGTATACAAGCAAAGCAGCATGCTTATCAGATGGATCTGGAGCCATGCGTTGAGCACAAAGCGAACTATTCTTTCGCCTTTTACTAAAGAATACCGTGTGCACATCGTGGCAAATGGCTTACGCACATTTTTGGAGGGGCACACCTTTGTGGGTGTCCCTTACAATTTTAGTTTGAATTGTTTGTTTATTTCACTGTAAAAGTCAATCAAAGCTGCTAATGCATCTTATCTTTGACGCTTGTAATGCAACTGGTTTCACAACTTTTAGCAGCAAACCTCTTTGGGTCCGATGCGTCAATTTTTACCAGCGAACCTCTTTCGGCCTAATGTGAAGTCCTTGGTCATTGGGGTACGGTGGATGCTTATTACGTGTTCAAAAAGTGAATTGAACGATTTTATTGACCAATAAATGTTGTTTTGTTGTGAGTTTAGTGGCATAAGATCATCTCTTTTTGGTGTTGGTAGTGGAGTTTTTTATTCGATACTCCTAAATAATAATGTATGAGAGCATTTGCAATTGAAAGATGTAAATTAGAGATGTAAAGTTACATTTAAATTCTATTTAAAATTTTTCTGAGATGTAAATATAAGTTGTACTCTAACTGGAGGAGAAAAAATAGGAGAGATGTAAATTGCATATCCCATTTTTCTCTGTTTATTTGACGGGACCCACATCCAAAGATGTAAAAAAAATATGCATATTCGCATTTATATATATATATATATATATTGTCAAGATTAGAATTGATATCTTTCTATTGGAGAACTAACCGGTTAACTGAAAATGTAAAATTTTTATTTTGAAAATATTATGCATATCGCAGTAGAGATGCCCTAAGCTGCGTAGTGTCGGGTGGCTCTAAAATCCCTTGACTTTGATTGGCTTGGATGATATGCTTAGAAAGAATCAGTCACATAAATTACATAAGTCGAAAAAAATTCATATAAATTAGATATATGCTACAACAACGTGTGGTTGTAAAGCTATAAATCATACAAGTTGAGGAAAATTTTAAACTCTCGTAAAATTGAAAACAAAGTTATAAAGTCACGAAAAACTGAGTAAAGTTATAAATTAAGGTTGAGAGATATTGTAAAGCACATAAAGTTAAGATAATTGGAAGGGAAAATCACCCATCGAGGTGATGTCTGTAAGTCAACCTTACGCACTATCGCTTGTATATAAAAATTTAACGCAAATTCATGTGTCTCTTACGAACTTGTTATGAATTCAAAAAAAAAAAACGTAAAAGCAATGAGCTACCGTATGATTAACAAGCTTTGGAGAACTGAATCATGAACCCCAATCCATCTTTTCCCTGTGCCCCAACACTCCCCCATCGAGTCCATACTCCCGAAATTGATGAACACCATAGTAGAACAGACAGTTTGTGAGCATCAGGGACTGACACTGTTCTTATGAGGAGCCAAGGATAGACCTGTAAACAGGTCGGGTTTATTGGGTTTGGGTCGGGTTCAACCCGACCCGTTAAGTTAACAGGTCACCCGAACCCAACCCGTTAACACCCGTTAACAATTATTATTATTATTTTTTTTGCATAAAGTTTATTTTTTGTTATTAACGAGTGCTAACGGGTGTTAACGGGTCCTAACGGGTTGACCCAAAGTGACCCGTTGTTAACGGGTTCACCCGTTAGCGACCCGACCCGTTAAGCATCCACCCAAATACAAATATTAACGGGTCGGGTCGGGTCGGGTTAACGGTTTGGGTCCAAAATGTCAGGCCTAGCCAAGGGTATGGCGGGCGAAATGGTTGGGGATTGGAATTGGTCGAGCATTCTACCAATTTACCTATTAGTTACATACCGTGATTTGCACGAATCTTGACTTAGTGCTGAACATCTTATACTCCAGAGTCTAATCGGGGAGTAAGAGTTCCGGCGGGGAATATGGGTTCTTCATGGTTCTTAGCTCGGGAATTGGAAGTTTACTCATGGAGCTTTAGTTGCTTGAAACAAGTTGGAAATTGTTCAAAAGAGTAGAAATTTAAAGAATGGCATCATACGAGTCATCAGTCATCTGCTCACGAACCTCGTTTGGTGCCATTGGGCATCAAAGACTAGGAGCTGAAACGCTGGTATAGGTTTTGTTGAGCTTATTAGTTTTTCTATGTTGGCCGTTCAACTAAGCGGTGAGTTGCTCCCACATCGACTAGTCCAAAAGAAGCAGCTAGCCTCTGGGGTATAAAAAGCAGCAGCAGAATGACGATAAGCTCACAGAGCCATGCGTTGAGCTCAAAGCGAACTATTCTTTCGCCTTTTACTAAAGAATACCGTGTGCTCGTCGCTATAAGTGGCATACGCCTATTTTTGGAGGGATGCACCTCTGTGGGTGCCCCTATCAATACAAGTACCAAAATTTTACGTATCTGTCAAAATGGTTAATGTTCTCAGTCGCTTGGGTCAAGAGTTTTCACATGGGGTGTGATAACCACATATCCTATTTTATTTCTCACACCCTTTTAATTTTTAGCCTCGGATCGGATGAATTAAAAAAGATCAACGGACATAAATTAACAAGGGGTGTGTGAGAAGTAATTTGGGGTGTGGATAGCACATCCCTTTTCACATTTGTATTCGTGACTTACTAATCGTCACCAAGTAAATTCTTGTTTTGTTCCTTTGTTTTGGGAAAATTGTTCAAATGGTACAAAAACTCTCTCGAATTTAGTACAAATAATCGTATGAAATTTCATGTTGTGTTGCAGTTCGACACCACCAAAATTCACGAGGCCCGTTTTTCGAAGGCATTCACCAAAACTCACGAGGGAAAATTGTTCAAATGGTACAAAAACTCTCTCGAATTTAGTACAAATAATCGTATGAAATTTCATGTTGTGTTGCAGTTCGACACCACCAAAATTCACGAGGCCCGTTTTTCGAAGGCATTCACCAAAACTCACGAGGCCTTTTTTCGAAGGCATTGTAGTCATTTATCATGACTAGAGTACTTGAACCCATTTATTTTATCGACATTCACTCGCTTGCCAACAAAACAACATATGTTTGTGCAGCCTTCTTGTCGAGGGAAAATGGATGATAATTTCTTTGTAAAATGGTATTTGTATTTGTCATGTCCAGTATTTGACGAAAATGCAGATGGAAGTAGACATAGACGCCAAATTATAACACTATTTGAAGTTTAAGTGGTAAATTGTTAATTTTTCTAATTTACATGGTAATCGCACAAAAATGAACTTCAGTTTTTCAACCCAAATCCATTCTCTTTATGGCTCAAACATTCTTGGTGGGTATAGCTGATAGTGGGCCCTCTTTGAGCCCACAAGCCCTGTCGCAGGAGAATCCCAAAGCCTATGATTTCTTATCTCTGTCTTCCCTAAATCTTAAATCTACAGGTCCATTTTTTTGTTTGTTTGTTTTCTTATGCTGTCTGCTGGATTGTTGGCTTGTTACTAGATTCATATCAAGTTTTCTTTTGAATTTTAACCTGGGTTCGATCAATTTACAAAAGAGGAAGTATCAATTCGAATTGTTGGCTTGTAACTAGATTCATATCCACGTTGTCTCGTACTCATATATTGGATTTAGAGCTGGTTTGGTATTGATGTGTTTTGAAAAAAAAACCGCTTATGCTGTGTTATGAGAATAAGTTCATTTTTGCTACTTCATGTTTTCAAATTTTTTTCACCAAAAACTGTGAAAATAAGCTGTTTTTAAGTATTTACCAAACACTTTTTTAAGTTCACCTTTTTTTATACCCATTTTTTTTTATAAAAGCACATCATTACCAAACCAGTACTTAGTGGCAACCCATCTTGTGTTTCTCCACTCCAAACAGAAGAATCAATTTTGTTCATCTGTTCTCGATGACGACGATGCGTTAGGAAGATACATGCGGCATTACACAACCCTATTAGGGTTTTGTGGTGAAAAAGAGTGAAACAATTTTCAAAAGGGGTGTGAGTCACACCCATTTTTACTTCTCACACACCCTTTTAATTTTCGGTCATTGGATCAGATGAATTGAAGAAAATCAACGGACGAAAATTAACAAATGGTATGTGAGAAGTAAAAAGAGGTGTGTGTGCATACAACACCCCTTTTCAAAACTCAGCAATCCCAATCTCTTCTTGGTCTATTGGGTTTTGAATTTCATTGAATTTGTGGAATTGGATTGCGTGAATTTGAAACTTGTTGAATTTGTGTAATTGGGTTGTCTAGGTCTTCAAAAAAAAAAAGAAAAAAAAGATGGGTTGAATCGAGTCCGTAAAGTTATTGAGTTTTTATGGAATTGGGATTGTTGGGATATTACACTCTGTTCAGTTTGTTAGATACACAAACGAAGATCTAAGCCAATAAGTCTAACTACCTTTAAATTAATCTAAAAGTTTATATGAAAGCCAACATGATTTTCTCCGGATCATTTTGGTGAGAATCCTGAAGATTCGTGAATTGTGTTTATTTATTGTACATCGTATGATTAATTTTTATCAGGTATAATTTGTGTTTAATTTTAAATAAAACTATTTAAAATGATTTCTGACCACATGATGTACGATGAACGGACACGATTAGAATCCTCAAGATTCTTATAAAGAGAATCCAACGAGAATCCGGATTCATATGAAAGAGGTCATTCTCCTCATTTTGAAGACCTTAGACCATCTCCAACCAAAGGGTCCAGAGGGTCGAAAATATCCCGAAAATCGTCTCTAACTAAGGGCTAGGCCAAATGGCTCATAGGCCCCACCAAGGTATTAAATATCGGTAATATCGGAAATATCGGTAGTCTGAAAACACGAAAATATCGATGGAAATATCGGGATAATATCGATATCGATAAAAATTATATGGAAACCACGGAAATTGTAAGAAAAACTTGGAAATTTTTATTGAAACTTTGCAGGATGTTTATTTAGTCAATTATCTATTAGTTTATCACAAAAAATTGGAAGGAAATGCATTGCATGATGAATTTAACATTATCAAGTTGATTATATAGCGAGCTGACAAACATTGTGAGTGTAGAAAATATGTAGTAATTAATAAAAGAAGTCTAAACACACCATAATCATTTATATATAATGAATTAGTACAATATTTTACACTTTTCACATGATGCAGCACACCATTCCAAAACCTTTTTTTTTTATTATTATTTCTTCTTCTTCATTTTTTGTTTTTTTTTGGCAAACATTTTTTCTTCTTGTTTTCAGATGGTGCCAACGCACCACTTCTTTTTCTTCTTCTTTTCAGATGGTGCCAACGCACCAATCCAAAAACCCTTCTTTTTCTTCTTCTTTGCAGATGGTGCCAAGTCACAGACGCAACACAGAGACCTCAGTCCCTTCTCCCTTCTCTTTTCTCCCTTCTCCCTCCTTCCTCATTCCCACAACTTTTAATTATTTTTCGCTGTCTCTCTCTCTCTCCTCCCTGCTCGTCACTCTCTTCAGATCCCACTATCTCTGCAAATCCCAAATTCCCGATCGCCTCTCTCTCTCTCTCTCTAAAATCCATTCCGTCAGGGAATCAAAATCCCATCTTTTTCATTCACATACAAAACCCACACACATATTTATAGATCTGCTGCTCCTCCTCCCATGGCTTCCACCGGGAATTAAAATCCGCTGCCGCAGCAGCAACCGCCGCCCTCGGCCGCTGCTGCGTCGTTTCCCGCCGCTTCCACTCCCTCGTCCCCCAAGTCGAAAACATTGTCGTCCGTGTCGACTGCTCCGCCTCCTCGTCTTCCTCCTCCGACAAGTCTCGGACCCCCTAGATCGGAGTCTAGGGTCCTGTTTTACAGTCGGCCGGAGCTGTAGAAGCTCCGGCGTTCTTCTCCGAGTAGCAGTTCAAAAAATATCGCGATATTTTGACGAAAACCATTTGGATACCTATTTAAATATCCATTGCGCGAAAAACCGATAATATCGACGATATTTCGCCGATATTATCGGCATTTTCTTCCATGGGCCTCACAGAACAAAAAAGGGCCAAAAGGTCAACCAGCTGGCCCAATCCAGCCAGCTAGACCTGTAAACAGGTCGGGTTTATTGGGTTTGAGTCGGATTCAACCCGGCCTGTTAATTTAACGGGTTACCCGAACCCAACCCATTAAGCTAACGGGTCACCCGAACCCAACCCGTTAAGCCTAATAAGTCACCCATTTCACCCGTTAACACCCGTTAACAATTTTTTTTTGTTTTTTGTTTTTTTTTTAACATTTTGCATTCCAATACAAATTACACATCTTTTACCCAATATTACAAACATTACATATATATATATATATATCTGTGGGGATTGAAGTACATACACTCTGCAAATGTTTTGCACCGTGACCTGAAACCGAGTAACCTACTTCTCAATGCAAATTGTGACCTTAAGATTTGTGACTTTGGGAATGTTTTGCACCGTGACCTAAAACCGAGTAACCTACTTCTCAATGCAAATTGTGACCTTAAGATTTGTGACTTTGGGTCTCATAACTGAGGTATATACATCACCAAGATGTATTATATATATATATATATATCATACTACAATCTTCCAAATCAACTAATTAATAGAACTCCATAAGGGTTTTACAAAATGCCAAGCATAGCTATACGTCATGGGGCAATGTCGTATTCAACATCACCAAGATGTACCACCCAATTACATCGCTACTTCAAGGAAGAATCTGCATATCGAACACCCAAAAAATCAAGAGCAATGAGCAAGTATACAAAATCAGACATTACTCTTGCATAATCCATCCTAATTATTAAACATCACAGAAAATATCTTTAAGGGTGCATTTGTTGCACCCGACTATCTCGAACTGGACTAGTTTCAGGACTAAGTTAGACTGGCTTAGACTAGACTAAGCTGGACTAATTTAGTGAAGTGTTTGGTACAACGTTGGACTAAGAAGCAGGACTACAATATTATATTATTTTATATTAATTTACTATATATCAATTAATATTTTATTATTTCTTTTTCTTTTTCTTTTTATTTCTAGAATCCTCTTCTTCATTTTGGAAAGATCTCGTCCATAAACCCACTTAAGCAAACTGACATTCCACTATGATAAAACAAAGCAGCAGTCCATCTCGCAAAGCCTTCTCTCACGCGGGTAACTCCCAATTGTTCATCAATCTTTGCTCTTCAATTATTAATCTATCTCGTATCAATTTTATTTTAGATTTTGTGCTTAAACCTTCATGGGTTTTAATGGATATTTCAAATTTTTGTTTTCTGCCCCTTTCCATTTTTCCCCATTTTTGTCCCTCCGCCTCTCCTTCCCATTTCCCTTTTCTCCCCATCTTTGCACCTTTTTTTTTTGTTACCAGTCTCCCTCCCCTTCCTTTCTCGTTTCACCTCTGTATAATGTCCCTTCTCCCATCGCTCTCTTTGTATTTATTTTTTATTTTTTCTTCAAATTTGGTTCCTGTATTTTCTGGGCAAATCACAGTTGGTCAAGAAAAATCACTCAGAGTCACTGCACCAATGCTAAAGTTTTCAATCTTGCTGTCGGCGGAAGAATCTGGATCATCATGAGACCCGTTTTTGCCGTCGTTCATGTAGACCCAGATGGAAAAAGACACTAAATCACCGACCCAGATGCCAAAAGGGCGCTGGGTTTATGGGACGATGGAGGGCTGATGCTGCTCATGCAGGTTTGAGCGACGTTGCTTGCAGAAGAGGGAGACGGGACTAGCAATCCCGTGGTTTTTGGGGGGTCTCACTAAGACCTCTTAGTGAAGCCTTTAGTGAAGACGAGTCTGGGCTAGTCTCATTAAGACTAGTCCCGCATGATAGCAAACATCAGACTGGACTAACTATTAGTCCAGTCCAGTCCAGTCCAGTCCAGTCCCACTTAGTGAGGGCAAACAAACGCCCCCTAAAAGAACTCACACCTGATATGTACCCTATTGAAACTAACAACCCTAATATTGAAGGACTCACACCTGATATGTACCCTATTGAAACTAACAACCCTACCAATTCTTGAGCTGTAAGATAACTCCAAGTAACACTCATTACAAACCCTGCAGCAAGCCAAGGAAATAAGCACTTTTTTGGTGGGCTTGACTTCTCAGTTGTCAAAAAAGCAAAAATCCCAAAAGTAATTCCAAAAATCAAACCGATAATATAGATTGCAAGCTTTGTCTTGAAGCTAAAATTTCCAAATTGATGGTTCCAAAGTGTTGACAAAAGCACTGGTGCTAGTGTCACTGAAGCAACTACATATGGCTTATACCATTTTGCTTCACAAACAACAGGAATAGTCAATCTCCTAGGCAGATAAAGCGGCAGCTCAAGTATGAAAATCAGTCGGCGTAAAAAAACCAATGATCTAAGATTAGAGCATCATTTCTTGACTTCTACTACTTCAGAACTGCCTTGTGCAGCTTCTTCCTCTGCTAAGAATTGGCACAGTCAAGTCACTCTCATTGCTCGAATTACAGCTCAATTCTACACTTTTCTTCCAATGCTTGTGTGAGACGTAAACCACAATCACATAAGCAATATAGAGCGAAGAGAAAGCCATTGCAGCCCACGCATCTATTTCCTTGTGAATCAAGATAACACCCAAACATACAATGACCAAAAGGTAGAAGTAAATATCTCTCACAAAGTCCACTTTGTGAACTCGAATGCGCATTTTGCTTGTAGGTCTAAATCAATCATTCACTTTCTAATTTATAAGTAACAAGAAGAGCATCTCTCTCTTAAATTCCCTCTCTATCTCCACCACCAGTTCTTGATTTTGTGAACAACAAAGGACCCATAAAAGGCAAAAGAAACAGTAGGCTGCAGAATGAGGTTTCCTTACTTTTTTCTAAACAATAAGCAATAAACAAAGGAACTAAAAAGGGGAAGCAAAAGAGAAAAGCAATGACCTTTTTCCAATGCGAAAACAGAACACGTATTTTAATCAAAACCCAATTCTAATCAGAACCCAATTCGTCGAAGGGCTTGGCCGCCGCCTGCTTCTCCTCCTCAATCACCATCAAACCCATGATAGAAGAATAACGTATGTATATGTGTGTATGAATCAAGGTATTAAATATCGGTAATATCGGAAATATCGGTAGTCCGAAAACACGGAAATATCGATGAAAATATCGGTAAAATATCGATATCGATAAAAATTACATGGAAACCACGGAAATTGTAAGAAAAACTTGGAAATTTTAATTGAAACTTTGCAAGATGTTTATTTAGTCAATTATCTATTAGTTTATCACAAAAAATTGGAAGGAAATGCATTGCATGATGGATTTAACTGATTTAAGTTGATTATATAGCGAGCTGGCAAACATTGTGAGTGTAAAAAATATGTAGTAATTAATGAAAAAAGTTTAAAGACACCACAATCATTATATATAATGAATTAGTTCAATATTTTACACTTTATATATTGCATTTTTTTTTCTCCCAGATAACACACATAGCCTGGATATTTTGAAAGCAGGTTTGGATTTTTTTTTTCTTCTCTCGGATAACACACACACACACCCCACTTCTACACACACACACTTCAAAGTGCACCCCACTTCTACACACACACACGCACAGACACACTGTAACACCCTAACCCCAAATTTTTATATATTTTCGTGGTTCCCCAAATAATTATGAAATTATCGTTTTAGTCCCCTATCTTAACCAAATCTGGACCATTCATCTTGATTTCCAAATTCTCTCAAGCTGCCACATGGCAGCACCCTAGCACCCTCACGTATCTCTCTCTCTCCCCACCCCGTGACCTCTTTCTCCTTCTTTCTTCTCTGCACTCACTCTCCCTCTCTCGAAGACCCTCACTCTTTCACCCTTTGACCCACACCCGAGAGCACCCACGCACACCCTTCGTGGTACTCCGTCGACGGCATCGTCATCACCTTCTACACGCCGTCGTCTCTCTCTCTCTCTTTCTCTATCTCCCGTCCCTGCGCAACTCGACGAAACCCCAAGAACCTCCGGCGAGTTCTTCATGGGTTATGGTTAGGTAAGCCTCGAACCTCTATTTCCGTGTTGGTTTGTTGCTTGGATGTGATTATTGAGGTTCTTCTGTCCTTTTTACCAAGGATTTAGCACGGAATCGGCCCGGGAATAGGCGCACCCATCTCCGGCGAGACCGTGGGTGTCGAGAGGTTTTCCGACCACCACGGGTCGTTTCACGGCAAATGGAAGGTATAAACGCACTCTTCTCGTCCCGTGCTTTTGTTTGATACCTAGATCGGGGGCAAATGGAAGGTATTATCGATATTTTCTTCCATGACGGTTACCTGGGCTACGAGTCGCTCCGAGTCGCTCAGCGATTTGAATCCTTCGTCGACTCCGAGTCGCTCAAGGACTCCGCCCCGACTCTCCTCCCAGCGATTTGAATCCTCCGGCGTTCTTCCCCGATTACTACATTGCCGATATTTCGCGATATTTCCATAATATCGCGATATTATCGATATTATCGATAATATCGCGATATTAGGACGAAAACCATTTGGAAACCTAAAAAAATATCGGTCACGAGAAATTCCGATAATATCGGCGATATATCGCCGATATTATCGGCATTTCGATCCATGGTATGAATCGAGTGTGTGATGGGATGGAGAAGTGGGAAGATCTCTCTCTATCTAACTTGCGAAGGAAGAGAACAAAAGCACAATCACACACAGAAAGCACCATTTGCACAACAAAAGCACAATCGCAATCGAAATCATCAAACACAATCAACTAATTCCAAATTAATTCGAAGCTCATCTGAAGAGTACCACCTCAAACCAAGCTCAAGCAAAAACTGAGAAAGACGAAAAATATAATCTGCAAAAACGAAAATTAATCGCCATGGAAGAAGAGGTGAAAGGGAATCGGAACTTACCAGAGAGAGGGTGGCAGAACTTAGTGAACGGCAGCCAACTTTGAGGAAGAAGATGAGGGAGAGAACAACGCCACTCAGTCGGGTTCGAACGTGAGAGAACAGAGAGAGCTAGGTTTTCTATTCCAACTATAAAATTACACAAAAGTCCTTCTTAACGGGTGTTAACGAGTGCTAACGGGTTTCGCGGGTTGACCCAAAATGACCCGTTACTTAACGGGTGACTAACGGGTTGACCCGTTAACAACCCGACCCGTTAAGCACTCACCCAAATACTAGTTTTAAAGGGGTCGGGTTCAAAATGCCAGCCCTATAGCCAGCCCCAGACCAAGTTGGATTTCAAATTTCCAACAGCTACTTGCTGATGTTAACAAGCAATTTTTTTTTTATTACAAAAATCTTTAACTAAAGGTTTTGGGCCAAAATGTTTTAAAAAATATTAATTAATATAAGCCCAAAGGTTTGGGTGTTCATTTTATAAGCTTTGAAGCTTGCTCAAGTTCCTCCCACAGCCGATGTGAGACTCTCCCTTCATTTTTTTTCACACTCCCTCTCCCACAGCCGATGTGGGACTCCCATTTTTTTCTTTTCCTACTTCCTCTCACACACCCGATGTGAGACTCTCCCACCCACTTCCTTTTTTTTTTTTTTTTTAATACTCTAAATAAAACCTCTCACATTTTACTTGAAATATATAAGTTGTATTTTTTTTTAAATTTTAGTTGTAGTTATTAAATTTAAGTTGTATTTTTTTTAATTTTAGTTGTAGTTTTTAAATTTAAATAATAAATTATGTTTGGCCCTAGATTGGAGATGATTTTTAGTGATAGAGTTAAAACGAGCCTTATGGCCCTTTGCCCTCGGTTGGAGATGGTAAGAAATATGACTTTACACTGTTCATTAAAATATTAATTTCTTGGAAGGTCAAATGACTAAAACGAGCCATCTGACCAGCCTTCGGTTGAAGATGACCTTAAGCGAGCCTTGCTCAGTTCGAGGAAGGAGCCTCTCGTACTAGCAATAGATAAGTTTGGGAATGGAAAACCCACAAACCAGAAGTCCAAGGAGGATATAGCAAAAGCCAAAAGTGATTAAATTATGTCCTTTGAAGTCACTCACACGCATTTTGCCACTCCCAAAATCTGTCTCTTGTTTCAAATTGGCTTTTTCACCAAGTGCCTTTTTTGTAAAGTAATAATTACAAGGAAGTTTCCTTTCGCCTGAAATGTGTTGGTGTGCAAGTGCGTTACGCATCTAAATTCTAAAGCCCATTATTAGCTTCAAGATCAAACGATGGGTTCGGTTATAAACTTACGAGTGGATCAATTGTTAGAGATGAATTCTAAACCTGTATTCTACATAGCATATTCTGATTTCGATTTTTAGGGCTAGTAAACCATACGGTAGTTGCCATAAAGAGATTAAAATACCCATGTTAGTATTCATGTTAGCAATAGTTCCACACAGGAAAAAAAAAAAAAAGTAAAACAAAGAACGTCGTGGCATCAGCTACTGCTATCATACTTAATTCTTCGGACCAATGACCTTCAGGGCACATATTTGCTCCTCTCCCATGGCAGACTTGACAGTCACTACAAGATCCTTCATTAAACTCGTCTGCGTAAGCTGACTGTCACAAGTGAGTGTGAATGGGGTTAACGGAGAATTAACAAAGATTTTATTTTTGAGTTTAAATCTTAACAGACTTTACCAGTAAGATTTCAATATGAATTTGTTATCCTTGACGCTACCTTCCAACAATTATATTTTCAAGATCACCATTTATCCAATTAGGCCATTACTTTTACTTCATACGTATCTCTTTTTGCAATCATCGAATCAAATGAATTAAAAAAGTTTCGCGCCGCGCAATATTTGATAAACAGGCACAATATGAGAAAAAGAGAAGGGTAATTTGGTATTTTCAGTGATGACATGGAAAGTCAGAGAGAGCAGTAAACAGAGGAAAGCAAAATTCCAAAACAGTCAGCCAACCATGACTAACGACTGATGGCGACCCCTATTTCCTCCCTCCTTCCTCCCTTTCCTCGCCATCTTCTTGTCTTCCAATCCTTGCCCCTTTTCGTCTTTTCATTACCCTCCACAGCAACCCAGCACCCTCGGCTAAATAAACTCATAGCTCTTCCCACTCTCAGACTGTCTGTCTTTCTCTCTCATGGCGTCCCCAATCGAACAAGGTACTTTCTCTCTCTAGAATTTTTTATTTTTTTTAATCCGATTGGTTTGATTATTCCGGGAAAATATACCTCAGAAAAAGAAAACAAGATTCTCTGTCGCTCAGCTCCGAAAATAATTGAATAAACAATCCAATAAAATATCATCATCAATCAACCACCTGTCTTTTGTTTATTACTTTTGTCACATGCTTAATTTCATCATTCCTGATTCAACCCATATTTTATTTTCCCGGAAAGTTGCCTCCTTTATTTTCCTCCGAGCCAAACAGGTTTTTTTATTTTTCTGAATATTTGTGTATTTTTTGTGATTATGATCGAACTTGTAGGAGGTGATGGAGACTTAGAGAAGGGTGCGATGACTGCACAGCCTAACGCGGAACCATCGCCGTCGCCGTCTCCGTCTTCCACGGCGTCGGCGCCGGCTCTGGTGCTTTCCAACTCTGGAAAGCGGATGGACCAGGCGGGGAAGAAGAAGTACGTGAAGCAGGTCACCGGGCGGCACAACGACACGGAGCTCCACCTGGCGGCTCAGCGCGCGGATCTAGCCGCAGTGAAGAAGATTCTCGGCGATATCGATTCGCAGATTGTGGGGACAGTTAGCGGTGCGGAGTTTGATACGGAGGTGGCTGAGGTCCGGGCGGCGGTGGTGAATGAGGTCAATGAGCTGGGAGAGACGGCTTTGTTCACGGCGGCGGATAAAGGGCACCTTGATGTGGTTAAGGAGCTGTTGAAATATTCGAATCAGGAGACCGTTACGAAGAAGAACCGGTCCGGGTTTGATCCCTTGCATGCTGCTGCAAGTCAAGGACACCATGGTAATGATCTTCAGCATTTGTGCTAATTTGGATTTAGAATCTCTTTATCTAATTCTAATTGTGTGATTTGTTAGTTTGGGTGTTTTGGTGAAAGATGGTAAGAGGACTATTAGGATAAAAGTTTGCTTCTTTGAGATGTTGGGATCTCGCTATATCATTTCTCGTGTTCTTTGAATCATGTCGAATATAGTGTACGATATAGCGTACTTATTCTCGGAAATCGAATAGGAAGTAAGATGTATTTGATCTTCGAGGTTTATGATTCGAAAGAGTGATGAATTTTGGTTGGAAGAGTATCCAAGCCTGTGTTTTTTGAGGGATAGGATTTGGTGCTTGTGTGGACAAGGCACAAATGTTAACCATTCCATGTGACAATTATCTTCTAGTTTTGGTGCTTTGATCTGTCTGTTGTTTCGAGAGTTTAAGATGCACTGATGATACTGTTGAATCGACAGTTATGTGAGAGAAGTTGCATCATGTTGTGAAACAAATATTGATTTCCATTGACAGGGGTTTCGTAAAACTACTGATACCTTTCCTAGTTGTTTCTTTCCTGGTTCTTTTGTCTATCCTCAAATAATGATTTCTGATTGTAGTGAGTATATGAAAGCTACAGCTTACTACAATGCATTCATACTTCTACTTTTCTTGCAGCCATTGTCCAGGTGCTCCTAGATCATGACCCTGGGCTAAGCAAAACAATTGGTCCGTCGAATTCAACCCCACTTATATCTGCAGCTCATAAAGGGCATATAGCAGTAGTTGATGAACTGCTCTCGAAAGATTCTACCTTGTTGGAGATTTCTAAATCAAATGGGAAGAATGCATTGCATCTGGCTGCAAGACAGGGGCATACAGAGATTGTAAGAGCGTTGCTAACTAAGGATCCACAGTTGGCACGAAGAACTGACAAGAAAGGGCAAACTGCATTGCATATGGCTGTAAAAGGGACGAACTGCGAGGTGGTGAAATTGCTTCTTGAGGCAGACCCCGCAATTGTAATGCTGCCAGACAAATTTGGTAACACAGCATTACATATTGCCACCAGGAAGAAGCGAGCAGAGGTATGTCTGGGTTACACTTTATCTTTACCAGTGTTTCTTTTTGGTGATATATGACTGTGAATTCCAATTCTTCTAATATAGTAACGACGGCTTTAATCCCACCAATATCGTGAGTCAGTGCATTAAGTAATTGCTTTTGGTATGTAATGCTAATTTGTTTATCTTCCCATAGTGTATAATTTCTTAAAGATTTACTCATGCCATTTGTAAAATCCTTACCTGGGCATCTGATCCTTGCACATGGCTGCGATGATATGAGCTATTCTTCTTTAGCAATTTCCTTTCGTGATCTAATTTTATTTGCACGGTTAAATATAGTTGTGATGAACTAGGATTCTTATTTGCTAGTCTGGTGTGAACAAAAAGGTTTAGTTGGCTAAAAACCAGTATCAGTTTTAACATTGTTGCTCTTAAACATAGGGTTTATGGACGTTTGTTGTATTTCCTGCACTGGATTTAGCTTTGGCTCAAGCTGAACTAGTATAGCCATTGATTCTTCCTTTCATGATTGTACATCTCTACGACAAACATAGATCTGTACTGATTATTGTAACTTTCATTGCAGATAGTGAATGAGTTGTTACTCCTCCCAGACACCAATGTTAATGCACTGAACAGGGACACAAAAACGGCTCTTGACATTGCTGATGCACTTCCACTTTCCGAAGAATCCTCAGAAATAAGGGGTTGTCTTTATCGCTATGGTGCTGTCAAGGCAAATGAACTGAACCAACCAAGGGATGAATTGAGGAAAACCGTGACTCAGATCAAGAACGATGTTCATATCCAGCTTGAACAAACAAAGAAAACCAACAAAAATGTTCACAATATATCCAAAGAGCTGAGAAAGCTCCACAGGGAAGGAATCAACAACGCCACCAACTCAGTCACTGTGGTGGCTGTTCTATTCGCAACAGTTGCCTTTGCGGCTATCTTTACTGTGCCCGGTGGTGATAATAATGACGGGACTGCCGTGGCAGTTAAGAGCACTCCTTTCAAAATCTTCTTCATTTTCAATGCCATTGCCCTTTTTACGTCGCTGGCTGTTGTGGTTGTCCAAATTACCTTGGTCAGAGGCGAGACAAAGGCAGAGAAACGGGTGGTGGAGATAATCAACAAGTTGATGTGGCTGGCTTCAGTCTGCACTTCAGTGGCATTCATGGCCTCCTCTTACATAGTGGTTGGCCGGCACCATAAATGGGCCGCCATTCTGGTAACAGTCGTTGGGGGAATGATAATGGCTGCTGTTCTCGGCACCATGACATACTACGTGGTGAAGTCGAAGCGGATACGTTCCATGAGGAAGAAGCACCCGAAGAGGAGCGGTTCCAACTCGTGGATGCACTCTGACCATTCAAATTCGGAAATCGAACGGATTTATGCCCTTTGATCTGAAGTTTGTAGAGGAATTGTAGAGGTTAAAACCACTGCAACAATGGATGTTTAGTGGTGCAGAGGCGTGTAGATATATCCCTGACCTCCAGGAAACAGGAATGGTCCCCTGGAGTCAAATAACAGCAATATATTTCTCTGTCCTCCGTTTGTACTCTGCCTGTTTCTACTCAAAATGGAAAAATTGCACTTGTCTTGTAATCTATTTGCGAAGACAAGTACCCTTTCTTTTATTTTCAAGGCTTTTCAGTCAAACAGTATTGGCATAACTCTTCGTTGCGATCCTCACTTTGGTTTCTTAGATTTAAAATCGATAGAATTGTTTCTTTAGTTTGTTTATTTTCCTCTGCAAAAATTAGCAATATAGCAGTTTGTTATAGGGAAATAAGAGAAAAGGGTGAAAAACCAATGTAACGGAGGTCTTTATGGAATGATCAAAATGATTGACGCCCGACAATTTCAAAGAATACTTTTATCGATTTTAAATCTTGAGGTTCAAAGTGAAAAATTATAGCAATTCATGGGATGATTTTAACTAAAAAACATATTTTTAATAACTTTTCATGAGTCACTACTACTAATTTTTTTTTATTCGACTAGGGTAATATTTGTATAATGCCACGTAAAACAACACAATAAAAGTTTTTGCTCGATCGTGAATCGTGATTCGTGATCATTTTGAAACTTGACCGCTCTCCCTCCCTCCGTTCTCAGCCGGAAATGGTTCGAATCCACGTGAAGCGCGGCGAGGGCTCCGACCAGAAGGAGTTCCTCTACGACTGCGGAAGCACTTCGCCAATTGACGAGATTGCCCCCGAAATCTCCCGAATTTCCAATCTCCAAACCAAGATCGACCGCCTGGTTCTCGAGCTCGAACCTCGTCTGGAACTCCTCCATGGCGACGCAAAAGGTTCAAACTTCAAACAAAACCCAAAAAATCCTAATCACTTTGCTTACAACCCACTAATCCGAATCTTAATCCTTAATCTCTGAATCACTCGCTTGTTTAACTACTAATGCAGCTGCTTCTCTCCTCAGAGCTCTATCCGAAGCCAAATCCTACGCTTCCAAGGTATAAACCAAAGAATTTGAATTCGAATTGTTTTCGAGAACGAAAACGCACTGATAAATTCTGGGTTTTTGAAAACAGGACCAGGTTGTATACAATAAGCCTTTGTCTTACCATGTACTGAGAAACCACATACAAGCTTTGGAGAGAGAGCTCAAAGCGGTTTCTGAGTTTCAGGAACTATTGGGAGGTAACCCTGTTTTTGTTTTTTGAGTTTTTGAATTGTGTATTGTAATTGGGAAGTCTTGGTTTTTTTATTGCAATGTGAAAAGTTACAGGCATTGAATTTGGCGGGGAGGATTCGAGTCGGCTTTGTTGGGCCGGGAAAGTGCTCGATGGGAGTAAACGGTTGTGTGATTATATTGGAAGCAATGAGAAAACTAAGGTGATTAATTTGATACCTTACTTGTATGGATTGCAATTGGTTTCGACATGTTACTGAAAGCGAAGTTCTAAACTTTTTAGTTGTAGAGACGCATATAGTAGTTTATGATTTTGATGTTTTGTGGGAAAGATATAGCTTGTTAATTGGTCCTGTTTGTTTTGTGGCAGATTGTTATCAAGCTGCAGTCAACTGACTCGTGTCCTGCATAATAGCGGTAAGAGTGGCAAATGAATCGACTTAGTTCTCTACATAGCGTGTGTAGATATTTGTCTAGATACATGTTTGTGTACGTGCGTGTACATGTTTTGACTGTGGGTACGAATGTTTGTGTTCATGTGTACGATTGAATTTGTTTGTGTTCAGGAAATGTCAAGATCCGTCTGGATGAACGCAACTGCCTATCAAGATGGATGCCGAGAAATCAAAGCACTTGATTTTCTAACAAGTTACAGGTCTACAGTGCATTTAAATTCTTCCTCATCTTGTGTTATTATGTTTTGGTTATCAGTCGGATGTGCATCCCAAATAAAATGATAAGAGATGTTGAGTTAGTAAGCTGCAATGGTCATACATGGCAGGCTTAGTTTACCTCTTTTTTTAGTACAGTTTGTTGCTATATGGAGATTTGGGTTTATTTAGCGGTTTAAAAAAGATAAATGAAGAGTAGGAATTGTCTTTGTTTCTGTATGTTTGCGAATATTTATATATGTGCTTATGGTATAATCATTATGCTAGCACAATAAAAGGATATGCAAGGGATTGGAGATATCCAAATCTCTCAGGTCATAGGGACAGCCTGGTGATAAATCCACTACCTTCCATAGGCCCGTTCTTAGTTCAAGCCAAAAGAACTTGATAAGAAAGATCATTTGCGCTATTGACCTTTTCAACCATAGGCTCGAAGATAAAAAATATTCTTACCAGAGCAAAGTTAGTCTTTTGTATATGCGATTGACATTGAATTCTGAACTCCACATAAGCTGTTGCATTCTCGAAAAATCAGTTTTGATCCAAACCTTAAGCCCTTCGTTGCTACGAAACTAATCAGTAGTTAAGGATGCAAATTCACCACTGTATAAAACGAGATACGACAAGTTTTGTTTCATTGATTTATTCTTTACTGGTCTTTGCCACATTCACGGTGTATGTTTCGCTTATTGCTGTTAGGCTAAATGGGTATGGATGCTGATACCTTAGTTTTTAGGGGTAACTTTGCGGCTGCTGTGCTGATGTAACAATGTAGCCGGTCTGCAAGGCCTACCATTTCTTTATTTTTTCCTAGTTAACATTAAAATTTGAGTGGGGAAAAAGGTCTGTTGTTAGATGGGTATCTGTTAACCCATAGTGCTCAACAACATCAATTAGGCCTTTTAGTTGCTTTCTTCTGCTCTTATCCTGTCAAATTTTTGGCTGACATGTTCACTTAATTTAAGGTTTATATTTCCCACTAGGAAGTATCTGGGAAAAGAAAAGGGGAAGGAAACAAGAGCCAAAGTAATGGCTGTTTTCTTTTCTTGCACTTGAAGAACTCCTGTTATATTAAATTGTTGAACGTGTACCCTTTTTCTTTGTCGAGTTCGTAATTTTGTTCATTTATACCGTGCTTTAGGATTAATCTTGTATGATGCAGTAAGAATGAGTAAATACGTTTTCTTTGTTGATCCAAGGACCATTTTCTTCTGTTAATATATATAATGGAGGCTCGTGTCTTCTGGCTACTCTTGAGGGGCAGATACGTGGGCTTTTCGGAACTTGGTTTGGTGATTGGCTGGGACATAATGATGTTGATCTTTGCCTAATCTAAGGTACTTTGCAGTTAAGTATCATCAAGGAATGATGCCGGCTCATCGAGTTGATGGCTGTTGAATTAAATTAGCTATCCATATATGATGCTGGGAAGATCTTTTTTTTTTTTCTCGTTTGTTCATTCAGTCATTTGAGGAAGTGAAACTGATCCCGAGAGTTCATCAGGTGACTTCTTGAATAACATCAGGGTTAATTTACGAATCTCAGACCCTTGACATGGATTATTACCAATCTTTTCTTTCATAATTCACTTGATTATGACGTCTTAAAAGATAGTCAGTTTCGAACCCAGGACGCATGGGTGGAAACCCAACACCCTATCCATTAGGATTTTGGACCACATGCTCGTAAATTGAAAACTTGTTAGCTAGTTGAATTCTAGAGCCACGGAATTTGCTGGAAGTGAAGCAGTTGTCAGGAAAAAAGGGGAAGAACATGATGTCTTGTCTTAGAAGTGAAACAGAGTTTCTGACAGCCATGCACTGAACCATATTCATTAACAAATTTATGAAAGAAGGAAAAAAACAACACATCATTAACCCAAGTCAAAAGTTTGTACTTTCCCCTCCCTCCCTCCCATTCACTGAGAGCCCTTCAGCCCCTACAAAGCTCCGGTCTTTCTTGGTCCTCACAAGCTGCTATCGTCGAAGATGCCAATGAGTAGAACCCAACTTCACTGACGGTCTTTCTTGAACGAAAAGGTTGCTGAGACTGCTTGCAATGTGAAATTGCCCCCTGAATTGAACTCTCAATTTCTGAACTTGCACTGTTGCATCTCTTCAGAAACTGCAGCTCCTGAGTCCCATTGGAATGATTTGAAGATGAAGAAGAGACCGAAGATGATGAAGAGGATGTTGAGATCTTTGTTGAATTCCGTTTGATGGCCAGTGAGAATGATCTCCTGTGGAGACCAGGACCATCCTCAATGACCTTGGCTTTGCTGAAGCTCCTCGCGCCAGAAGCAGACATCCGGTATTTCTCTCTCTGAATTTGTCCAAATGGGGTTTTCTTGGATGTCTTCACATATTTACTTAAATCCTCAGATTTGAAAACCATTCCTCCATCTGCATTCCTGGCAGCAGCTGCACTGGACTCGTCCGAGCAACTAGATTTGCCAAACAGAGACTTGAAGTATGCCCGGGAAGCCTTCAGCTTTGAACCAAGCAATGACTGCCTGAACTTTTTGGTCCAAGACTTTTTCGGGTTTTCATTCATGAAGCCGCCGCTCCCTTCAGTTGAGTACTCCAAAATATACTCTTCTGGGTTCAGCTCTCTGCTAACCTGGCAAGAGTCCGAAGGCGAGATATTGCAGGACTCAAATGGGGTGCTAGTTGTGGTTGGAGTTGGGGCAGTGGTGGCCAATGGAGTGCTATAGAATTCTTCAAACATATCTTTTCGGTGATCGAAACCAGAGTGGGAATTTTGCAGTAGTTTTTCGACCATTTGTAAGCGCGGGGGGAGTTGGAGGGGAAGGAGCTTCCCTTTGTAAAAGAGCTCATCAGCTGGAGAGGTTGAGGGGGAATACCTCTCCAAAGAAGTGGATGACATTTGAAACTCAAACTCTCTAGGGTGTGGAGGGGAGCTCATGGAATGGCTGAGGAAGGCGGAGTACGAACCGACATCCATGTCGATGTAGTCATCGTCTGCATGGTCACAGGATAGGTGGTCTACAGCCATAGCCTGTGTGCTGCTTGAAGATGAGCTTGGTCAGGTTTATGAAAGGTGTTATGCAACCTTTAGAGAATGTCGATGATGCCAACTTATAGAGAGAAATAAACTGTTTTTAGAATATTTTTTAAGTGCTCCCAAAATTCCAAATATAAAATATGATGTGGACATTTTCTGTTGGCTCATTTAGAAATGTTTTCTTTTCTCTATCTATCATTAAAAATTTTGTGGTTCTCTTTTTTTGTTTATGGGACGGATCCGGGGTGCCACTCTTTTTGCACAACTTTTCACAAAAAATTATGTGGAGTATATTTTGTAATGTATTTTAACGATTTTAATTGTCTTTTAGGTTTTTCCTTAAAGATCATGTCCGCTAAAAATCACCCAATATATGAAACCACATGACTGTTGGATTCAGGGTTTTTTTGTAGAACCATGTTCGTCAATTTTCTTGACTAGAAATGAATGTCTTAATGATTTTGGATTTTTCTAATTTTTTTTTTGCAAGGATGATCTATGAATGATATTCTAAAAGATAGATAGTTTGGGTCGTTAAATACCTTATGAAGTGGGTTCCACAAAAATTATGTAAAAAAAATGGTGACACAGATCAGCCTATATATATATATATATTTTTTTTTTTTACTACAAATGATATTTTATATTAGTTTACACTAAAGAAGAAGATGAGCGTTTGAATTGATCAGAATGCACGTCGGTTTTATATTTTCTTTCCTGGACTCGGGACAAGTTTAAGACTTTAATTTGTTGGGACCATGCATTTTCCAATCAAAGTTCCTAAGTTGTGAAAAAAAAGATGAACATTGTGGTTAATAATATCTAAAAAGTGCTAAATTAAGCAAGAACCATGATTAAAAGGATTAATATCTATAGATGATTTGCTTTAGCCTCTTAATTACAGTCATCAACTTGGCCCAGGCCGGCTCTTGTTCAGTGAATTGGTCTTTGTTAGACAAAAAATTGTTTGAATTTACTTGTGAAGTTGACACATCTCAAAATAAACAATGCTTGAATCGTTCAAAGTTGAAACTTACTAGAATATCTTATAAAATATTTAACAAGTGCTGTCGGTAACTGATAATATTGTTAGTGAGAATACTTGGTGCAATAACATTTGAGTGCATGATTTTGTTTTTTAGCCTAACTAAACGAAGCTACTTTAACTCAAAACTCGGAAGAATGTTACTTGTATCTCTCGCGAAATCACTATGGTATTTCAGACCAAAAATACAATGTCGATGCTTTAAGTTTTCCGCACAATGTTTCGTAATTGGTTTGAAACATTATCACATCCAGGGACGGATCCATTCATGGACCTAGGTGGTCCGAGGATCACCCAGGGTCCGAAGAAGTCGCATGTGAGGACCTCTGAGGACCACCCAACACTTTGGGAAGGTGGTGGAAGAGAGAAGACCATTATGGCTATGAAGATGATGTGCAACAAAAACTTTGAATCAAGAAGAAATATCTAATTTGAGATGAAGAGGAACACAAGAAAAGACTACCCATGGCCCTACTGTCCTTGGACCTTGGTTCCAACGAAGAAGAAGGACTTTCTTTCCATTCCCACCTGACCAACTCTCCATTTTTCTTTTTCTTTTTCTTTTTATATTTATAATTATTACCCAATCAGATTGTGCCACTTAGCATTTTAATTAGTGTTACTCAACTAATACCTTTTATACTATATGTTTGACACCATTATTTATTTTTATTTTTAAATTCACTATAAATTCATACAACTTATGAAACATTTTGTAAAGCCTCATTTAGGCGCATAAACGCTAAGCCCCAGCCTGCTGTTCGACTAGCCCCTAACATATCTTGATTATTATGATCAATAGTATTAAAATTTTGAATCCTTCACTGATCACATCCGTTTCATGCTCACCACCTTTGTAGTTAAATTTAAATTCGTGACCAACCGCACGTCTCAAAACCTGGCTTTTTATGCAGCCAAGAATGTAAACAATGCCTCTCTCTCTCTCTCTCTCTCTCTCTCTCTCTCTCAAAGACAACGAAAAAGCTTTTTTAAACAGTGGAGTAATGGTGGGAGCTATAGGTTGAAAAAACTCTTGTAATCCAATAGAGTAGTAATTAGAACTAAAAATAATCACTTTGTAGTACACTTCACCTGATCATCTTACTTTTACTGGATTCCTGGGCTTGTTTTTCACTTTCATTTCATATTTGTACGTGCACACATCTTTGATCATTCTTTAACTTATCTCTAATTTTATTATATGCGCCATATTTGATATTTTATCTTACACATAAGTCATAGCTTGATATGTATGCATGCGGATTTTTTTTATTTTTTGGAATTTTAACTAATTATTTTTGTATATGTATCGTACTAGAGTGGCGATACATGCTATGTACGTGAGTTAGTTACTATAGTAGAGTCGAGCGAGATGAAGAGTAAAAAGAGTGTGGAGAAAGGAAGTGATAAATCAATACTACTATATCACCCTCAGTGAGTAAAGTTATATTTAAACTGATTTAGAGTACTAGGAATTTTTTGTGGGATGTTTGACTAGGACGGCTCTCACACCGGTGAGTCCAACATAGTGTAAGTCCGGATCAAAAAGATACAAACATATCTCATGCGTTTATGAGAGATATCATACGAATAATGTGGTCGAACACCCATGCATAAGTTTTTCTCGTATCAAATAATATTTCACATGTAAAAGGATCAAACAATATTCTTTTTGAAAAGTTAATAAATATCTTGAACATGTTTCTCTCAGTTTCTATAAAATGAGAGAAAAGGTAGAGAGGAGATTGTATTGTTTATAGTGAAATGGAGGGAGGGGAGAATTTGTCGACCTCAAAAAGGAGCCAAGACAGAAGCCGACAGTTGGTGGTGGGTGGGAAAGGGAACTTCCGGAAGGAATGCCTGCGAGTCTCGAGAGACTTTTCATTTGTCTTCTCCTTTTAACACCCTCCCCATCTTTGCGTTCCATATTTTTCTCTCTGTTTTCTTTCCTCGAACAATTTTTAAACACTAAAACACAGAAATGGGATTCCCTCCTTTTTCAAAACCCAAACCAAATGGTTGGCCATGGCTCTTCTGTCACCCTATTCTATTCCCTCACACTTCATCATCATCATCACTCACTAGCTAAGTTGATCATATATGTTTTGGCCAGGTGGTTAGGCATATGTTGCGCATCTAAATTCATTCAAATTATAACGCGCATACTAAGTTTTGAGTTTAGAATTTAGGATTTGAATATTGATAATAGTACGTGTGTTGTAGACTTGTAGTGAAAAAGTTATATGCTGATGTATACGATGCTTCTCACATAAAAAGAAACCCTATATCAGCTTCACATATAGAATCAACACTTTGTGTGAGAGGTGTCACAAGAACATGTTAAGAGTTTCTCGTTATAGCATGGTGAACTCCATACACCACACAAGCACACAAGGATTATATCATGTGGCTTCTCCCACTTTCTAAAATATCCATATTTTGGCATCAAGTTGTTAAATGTTTTGAAAAAAAAAATTTAAAAAAAAAATTTGTATTGTTATGTTCTTTCTGTGTTTTTTATTGAGACAAACGGCACTGAGTAGTAGCGCACGATTGTCCTCCTACATCAAGCGTTCATAAATGTGCTTTCGTTAGCTTAGATTTTAAGGGTTTGAATTTGATTAGTAACAAGTCACTCGACTCACTCTCACCCTACTCCACAATATCTAATCCTCCATCATACTTTACCATATCAATACCTTCTCCTGCTTTTAACCCTTGCATCGCCAAAAAGGAGAAGTTCTTAGGTGCAGGAGTCCGGATCACAAGGCTGTCCAACTACACATAAAGCATCTCACTCTTTTGTATTTTGGTCTCGCCCACCTCCAGTTCTATTCATTTGTGTCTGCACTGTCTGGTGCCTTATACAAGAGTCTGAACATATTAATATCTCCTAAATAATAAGGGTCGAACAACCAATACATATTACATTTACTTTTATGAGAAATGTTACTAACAAGCCATTAGCTGTTGATTAAGGTGGGTTCCGCAGCGCATCAATGGTTGATGGTTACCCGCTCACATGGACAACAATCCTAGCACAACTCTTACATTATATGCAATAACAAATTACGAAACCAAATTATATTAAAAATCATTCTAGCAAAGGATGGCCACAATTTCATACAAATGACCCACAACCCCAAAATCCAGGATACTTGAGCTATCTGATTGGTTCAAGGACTGATAAAAAAGAGAATTGCAACAACGGCTTCAAACAACTTCTTTTGGAAGTCGTTTTAGAAGCTGCATTTTGGAGGAAGCACTTTTGGGTGGAGATATGTTTAATGTCCAGGCCACTAGCTTCTGTTCCCTTTGTGCTAAAAACATAGGGGTCCTGCATAATTATGGTGCTCTTGAAGCATAAAACAAAAATTTTACTTGCATATCTGGAAACCTTTTCAAATCCACATAAACAAAAAAATCTCGAAACCCTACGTTCTCTTCTGGACTCCTTCTGTGGGTGGGGAAACACGAGATGCCCGCTTAAACATCCGGTGGGTATCCGGCGTCCCCCACTTCAGAGAAGAGAAGCAATGTGGCCACATTCTCAACCGTATCGAACAGTTATATGAAACATGGTGCCATGAAGCTAAACTGTCGTAGAGATTGTTGTGGCTCACCGGCTACATCCAAATGATACCATTCATTCATTCATTTAAATCCATATTAGAACACACACGTTCGAGAATTTAAGGAAGAATTAACAAATTGATAATCCGTCACTTGTTGCAATGAAATTACAAAATTATGTGTAGGTTTTCAGAGGTCAGGTAGAGTCATATCCCTTGTAGTACACAGGTGACGATCACCTAGCCGGCATAAGTATTTGGCTATTTGGTTGATGACTCACCAGATTGTAATTCCCTTTCAAGTTCATCGAATTCCCAGTCATTAATCTCCTCTCCTGAGTAGTCTTGACCGACCTTGCCAAACTCGGATTCCAGCTTAGCTAGTTCTGCTTCCGTGTCATGCGTTTGCTGTGCCTTGACTGCACCTGATCCAGGCTGCTTATCTGTCCCTGCTTCCTGTGCTCCTGTGCTTTCTGTCGAGAGATGAGATGGACCGCTCTGCGGCTTTTCACTAGATGAAGTTTCTGCTTTAGGGGATGGATTCTCCAGTTGTAGATTTGGTCTCTCAATAGCTTCAAATTGCTCTCTTAATTTTTCAAAATCAATAAACAGCTCCTTAACCCTCGGGTCATCTTTCCTGGAATAGGCAAGACAAGTACATCACATTCGGGGGTCTTTGATGAACATCTTCAAACATAAGTGTACAAAGGAAAAGAAACAAGTTCATACACCCCCACAAGTTGATACCTGGAAACTTCGGCTCGCTGGCCATAAAATTGCTCTTTGGTGTAATCTAGTACACTGAAGGTGGTAATAATCTGAAACAAAAGGACAACATCAATGTTTGTACTTGCTAGTAGATAAATCTTGCACAACAAAAATAATTAGGTACATTATGGAACCGAGAAACCATTAGACACATAATTTGAAGCATTCCTAATGCGATACTATAAAAGACTACCTGCAAAAGAAACATTGGATCATAGATGATATAGACAAATAAGACTTTGACACATGATTCCTAATGCGATACTATAACACAATACTTTCACCTTGGTTTCAAGGTCCATATATTCCTCCTCAAGATTATTTATTGGATTTAATACTTTGGAAGCCTCATTCTCTGCACTGGCTGCCATCTTTGACCTGTCTCATCAGGTCAAAATACATTAAAAACCGCGCAAACAAAATGAAGGTACAACCATCACAGTTTCACAAACATTACCCCTCACTCAATTTCTTAAGGTTCTCTACAAATGTCCCAATACGGCTGATTGAAGGCCCCAACTCTTTCTGCATATAAGAGAAAAGGTGTGCATCAAGAAAACTGAAAGAAATATCAACATATATATATATATGTGTGTGTGTGTGTGTGTGTGTGTGTGTGTGAGAGAGAGAGATAGAGAGAGAGAGAGAGAGGGAGTCAATACCTTGTAAACAGAGAGATGAACAATGACCAAGTTCAAGAAATAGTCCTCATGCTTCTCCAATTCATCGCTTGAAAATGCAGAAAACAATAGTTGTGTAAAAAACAATGCATAAATTTCAAGAAAGAAAAGAATCCAATTGCATAGATTTGAAGAACATACTTGACCAGCTTCTCCTTCTTATCTGCGTTCGAGCGTTGGAGAACCCAAGTATCTTCGAGAAAATTAATCCATGTCTTTAGAATATCAGCCTCTACCTTACACGTTGCAATGGATTTCGAGAGCTCAACTTCCTGTTAACAAAACAAAGAAAGATTTGAATTATGCAAATGGCCAAAAAGGTGTAATACCCTGAAATAATCCAGAAGGTGAGAAACAATCAAAACCCTTGTTTCGCAGTGAGAAACAATCTTATTGTTAGCTTCCTCAAATTGTTCTCTCTCTTCCCTGGTATTGCGAAGGCGAGCATTAGCTGCAGCCAAGGAGATATTAACCTAGAAAAGATGGCTAGTGTTTAGAAATTAGCAATCAATGAAGTCCAAATTTATTTAATAGATAAGGGGAAATATCAAAGCAGAAAAACCTTTTTCAATTTAGCCTCAAGATCATCCCTTTCTTTTTCAAGCTCTGAAATCTCAGCTGTTATTTCCTGAAAATGGCCATAAGACAAGAACTAAAATTCCCTTTCCAAGGCTCGTGGTATACCTGAACATCTCTACCACATCTATAAGCAGGCCTAGCATGAACCAAAAAAGAACGTTTTACCCACGGGAGAAGAAAAAAGGGAGATGGTTTATGAACTCCAAAATTTGCTTCTGATACTCCTCCAGGCACTTATATATGGATTGCAAGAAGCTTCTTTTGGCATTCAAACAATAATTCCCACAAAAATAAAGATGCTAATAATTAAAATACCAACATATTTCAAACTTGATAACAATGCAAGTACCTAATAATAATCTCTCTAGATAAATGTGTTTGGATCGAGTACAAACTTCATGTTCTTATTAAATAAGGTTGAAGAACCTTACCTTCTCTCTTTCAGTCACTTCACTTGCTCTGGATACGCGAACCTTTATTGCCTCCTCTTTTTGAAGTCTGTCATTTAAAAAGAACTAAGAAAGTGATTTTGTTTTCCCTATTCCTAGCATCTAATATAATAATACAACCACAGACTACATGCCATTACTGTTAATTAAACCAATAATTCTTCACTGGAACTGCAGTTACAAAATCAAGGTTTACTAAATCTCTGTATGGATACAATACATCAAGCCAAGTCATATGAAGTTTTGACTTTTGAGTTAATGTTTATTAATTGATAGCCTAACATTTGACTTAAAAACAAAACGACAGAGTATATAATGAACACACATGTATTATAAGAAAAAACACAAATTGTAACAACGTGTTTCAACACTATCGAATAGCAACACAAGCACAAATGGTTCCTAAAGTGTTGTTATACCTGTGATCTAAAATACGATTTTCAGCTTTTGCAGAGGAGCTAGCAAGAGATTCTGATAGAACCTTCAATTTATCAACCTGAGTATAGAGCCAAAATAACGTTGATAACAAGGGTTTATAACCATGAAAGAAAATTGCCATTTTGTTGGTGCAAAAGTAACAATCAAAGCATCGAACTGCATTCAATTCAGAAACTATATAAATGAAGGCAAGATGCTGCCTACACAAGACATACTTTTTGAGCATGGATCTCTGGAGAATCTCCGTTGTTCAACAATTTCTTCTTCAGTAAAAGCGCTTCTATTCTGGAACATGCTCGAATTTGTGCAAGTGCTTCTTTTAATGCCTACCAGAAAGAAACATAGGGCAGTCAGATCCATTATTTTCATAACTTTTCACTCAAAACTCCATCAAACTGGACCTTATAAAGAAGGAACAAAAGAAGAACTTGTACATGTACAGAATGTACACTGTATATATAGTAACAATTCATTTGCACCTTGTGCAGGATATTTCACTCAATCCCGACTAAGCAGCCGTTGTCTCTTTTTTCCTGTACATGGAGTTCTTAAATGGCTTCTTTCACCGAAAGCTGTAAACTTTTAATTGTTACAGCTTCAATGGAAAACTTTTATATTGAAGCCTCCCATATAAATAATATTATAATTATTATTACATCCAGAAAACTAGAATTGCAGTTATCTATCAGGTCGCCCATGACTAAAATTGCATCATTAAGCCACTAGTCTTCCACTTTATAAAATTTGATATGTCTTTGGAACTTATGATTAAATACAAAAAAATAATGAGGCAGTAAAACCACAAAAATCAATAATAGCAATCATGCTCACCTTTATTGTTTCCAATTTTGTTTCTTCTGATGCTTTGTCATGACCTTCATTTGAGGGCTTCAGAGGTGGTTTCGTTACATCAAGCCTCCTCTTTAGAGTAGAGGCTTCTTCGTCTATTCTGTGGCAGGACACATATAAATACACAGGTAAGCAAATGTTTACCAGCAACACCTCACCCCTTTAGCTCACGACTGAGGCCTAGCGTCATTCTTTCACATTCTATCTTACCAGTACGATAATTAAATGCCTAAGGTCACCATCCCAAACAACCTATCGGTAAAGGTTTCTAAAAATATGAACAAACAAATTTATTTACATAACCATACTTCTAGTGAGTGGCAGGACTAGCCCATATCCATACAAGAACAAAATCCCACTGCCTATTCTCAAAAAAGAAAAATCCTTAACTGTTAAGATCAGATTTCTCATAATCAATCGTCAACTGCCCTGGTGATAATTCTTTTCACATTCATTTTTTGGGTGTGAATGCGTGATAATAAAAATAGGGTTATTCATACATAAGAAGTTATTCATAAAATTGTTATATCAAGAGGAGAGAGGGAGAGTTCTGTTATCTTTTGCACACCTTACGACATCAGCATTTATCTTTAACCCCGTAATTGCACCTTGTGCAAATTGGAGCAATTCGTCCCGTTTTACCTGAATACAGAAGAATATGAACTAGTATGCTTCACTTAAGCAAAAAGAAGTACAAGTCTTGCATGAATTATATCTATATAAACTTGATGGAAAATATATATCAAGTTTTCTCCACAATTCATATTTGTCGATATGATCTTCAAGTGCACTCTTAGTTTTATATCTTTACCAAGACTTCATCATCGTAGCTTGAAAAAGCTGTTGCCAGGTCCTTTATACTGCTCACTGTCGCATGATGAACTTCCGTTCCTCCAGTGAGACAGAGCCTGCAGTTTCATGTAATAATAAGATTAAAAAAATCAGGCCATAGTTTTGCTAACCCGAATAAATAATACTGGCACTTAACAGGCCATGAACTGCATTACACACTAGTGAAAATTCCTGGTTCTCACCTAAACATCTCCATGAGCAAGGCAACCTCTTCATCGTTCGGAGCTTCAAGAATCTGAGGCATAGAAAAGAGTTAACCAGCGGTTAACTTCCAGAATCAGAAATTCCAAAAAAATATAAGATCATTTAGGATAATCCCAGTTTTAGAAGTTTTAGGCATTTGATGAAAACGATAAGTTTCCTAATCATTCTTTTCCTTAAATAAAAAAAGCCACCGTTTCCTATTACAAAAGAAAACTCCATGAACTTCATAAACCAAGTGCATATGTGGCAATGCCTGAGAAAAAACAGAGAGCATATGGCTCAACAAAATCATCTCGACTTAAATAATTTTCTATCATGCTTCCATTAAGTGCTTCCCCTAACTAACGAAATAAGTAATTTCTCTGCGTAGCACATTTAGTCATCCATCTTAGCATTCATCTGTTTGGCTGAACTATTTCTTAGATCATTAGCTAAATAAAAAAGCCCATTCCTTTCAAAGAAATGTCTTTAATTTCATTGATATATGCAGCATTAACTTCTCAAATACATACCATAGACAGGGTTATGCCCTCCAGAGCCTGACTTTGAAGAAAAACTTCGCGAAAATTCATCGGTTCACCGCCAACATCAGAGTCATAATACAAAACCTAATCACATTACCAAAAATCACAAGTTTCAATAGCAAACAATACTCCAACAAAACAAAACAAACAAAAAAAAACTGTATGGAATGAAATAAAACTGCAAACACAAAACAAAATCGAACCAGAGATATTCTTTTTCGAATCTCGTCCGTGTCATCGGCAGCAACAGGCTGCTCCGGCGCGTTCTCCTTCTCTTCCACAGAACCCTGAGACAGCTTCAGCCTCTCCACCTCTTTAAGCAGCAAGACCCACCTTCTCAATATCTCAAGTCTCTCGGGCCCCCTGCAGGACACAGCTGCTTCCTCCAATCTCTGTATACTCTTCTTCGCACTCCTAAAGCTCCGACCTCCCTGTAAACAAATGCGAATGAGAAAAAATGTCGGAAAATGTGAAAAATGGTGAATTGTGAAATTACCATTCGGTCCTGCAACCGTTTGGCGCCCTCTGCGACGGCTTGGCCGGCTTGCTGGACGACGGAGTCGGCGTAGTTCTTGACGGTGCGGGTGAGGTTGTTATTGTTGCCAGCCTCCACCGCCTTGCTCACAGCCGATCTCAGCCACGACATTTTCTCCGACTTTTTTCGCTCCAGCCGATAAATTATTCAGAAAATTTTTACGAAAAAGCTGAAATTTTTTAAATTTTGATGCGTTGGGGGAGGGATCGAGTAGGTGAGAGGTTTAGGGTTTGGGGTTTGGGGTTTATGGGAAATGGGGGTAGGATTTGGGGATTTTTTGGGGGAGCCATTGCCAATTGAGACGGGAAGAAGAAGAGAGGATGAAACGGTCGGCGTTTCGTTTGCCACGTTTCTGGACTTAAACGGCGACGTTTTGGGGGGTTTTTGGGTGATGTGACCTTGCCACTGACAGACTACCAGGGTGTGTTTGTTTGGACTCACTGTCTTTCACTGGACTAGACTGGACTAAGTTTTAGTCCAGTCTTGTGTTTGTTCCCTACCCGGACTAAGTTTAGTGGGATTAGCAGGGACTCGCCTCGACTGAGTCCCTCGCTAACAGGTCTTAGCGAGACCCCCCGATTCGGAGAGGACTGCTAAGCCGCCCTCTAATCCCGTCATCTCCCTTCTCCTTCGCACCTTCGTACATCAACCGCTGCAACTGGAGCTTGCTCCTCGTCCCTTCGCACCTTCGCCATTTCCCTTCTCCTTCCTTGTCGAACCACCTGGTAGCCGTCCAACATATAAACAATCGACGACGGACCTGTATCTATGGCGATGGTCTTCGTTTGGTGCTTTCTGCTGCGTCGTGAAATCGGAGTCCCAGTAGCAGAAGGAAAAGAAGACGAACAAGTCTGCGTTGGATTTGGGGGCCCTAGCTTTCTGATTTCTAAATTCGTTTGGATTTTTTGGTCTTTCATGTCGATCTCTGTTGAATTGTAGTTGGGTAGAGATGCTTGACGGACTCAGAGGTGTTTGAACTCTAAATACCTTTTCTACATAATATTGATTTCTTAATTTTCATTTGCTGCGTTGGATTGCTTTCTTAGTTTGTGTAATTGGGGTTGGGTTTTTAAGATGATCCAAGAATCTTTCAGTGTAAATTATTATCCCGGTGTTTTTTGTTGTTGTTCATGGTTTGCTCAATCGATTGGGTATTTTGTGTTTAGAGATTTTGGATTAAGCAAATTGGTTGAACTTGTCAGTCTTGCTTGTATTTGATTGCATTTAGTATCGCCTGCATCTCATGAATCACTGAATTTTGCAGGGACATTGTTCTGTAGCTCTACGAGAGGTACAATTGCTTGTGTATGATTCTTAGAATTGATGCTCTGTATGTATTTTTAGAATCTTAGAATTGATTTAAATTCCAATGATGTAGGTAGTTGTGAAGTGGGTTAATTTAATGGTTGAATTGGTGGCGGTGGTGGGTGCGGTATTATGTTTACCATTTCGTTATTTGAACTTGGTTTTTTATGGATATGAGGATAGCTATTACGACCTGTCTTACTTGCATCTAGATGCAATGGAGTGAATTAGTGATCAACTATCTGATCTTTTAGAGCAATAAAAGTCTGGGTTTTTACCATATGATTTATTTTGTTTACCATTTCAGTAATTTATTTTGTTTGCTTAGGATTATTAACTTTTCAATTGTATATTTTTGGAAGTAAGTCTGCAATCTATGATGCAAATATTTAACGTTAATGATATTCTGTGATTAGTAAGTTAAAATCACCATCTTTCGACTGAGATTGCAGTTTGAACGATTAGTTCATTCTCATTTGTGATTTCTTGCTCCTGTTGTGTCCAATATGTGGTCGTCTGTGTGAATATGTATTGATGTTGTATCTCTTTGGAGTTGTTTGCCCATGGTATCTGATGTCCAGATTTATTATTTGTGGCTGGACATTTCGTTTAACAGGGCGTACATAGAAGTTTACAAGTCTTTGCGACACAGTTAGCTTTTATTCTCAACAGCTTTCTGTTTCATTAACCTGCAAACATTTACTTTGTGCTACATTGTTTATTAGTCAGTTATTTTTATTGCCGTGGTGGCATTAGTTTAACTTTAGTGTTCATAAATGACACTCAAAATATTATCTACCAAATTATTGTTCATTGCTCATGTGTTCTAGTTGGCATTTGTATCTAGAAGTCTACATGAGCATCTCTTTATGGTTCCCTTTGTATTGCACACTGACTACCCATAAAAGTTTGGTCTTCCAGCTCCATTTGTATTGCACACTGAGGGACTAGAGGGACCAGAGACAATTGTTGCATTCTATTTATGATGATGTAATCTGTGCATTTGGAACGATGTAATCTATGCATTTGAAAGGCTTGGCTACATGTATAGGTGTGACAAATACAACATTAAACCAGACCTTGTATCTGTGGGAAAGGCTCTTCTTCTGAATATATGCCAATCAGCATCTTGTGAGCCCAGAAGTTTCAGATGTCATACACTCTCAAAGCAGCAAGCTTGGTTCTTTTTCTCATGGGTTTACATATTTTGCACACCTCATAGCCTGTGCAGATGCAATTGAAGCATGCAAGATCTACATAAGTAGTTGAATGGCACTGAAGAATATGCGAAGGAACTCAAGTTTAAGCACAAGTAGTTGCAACTTGTAAATGTATTGATGGCTGATGGTGAAAAAAATATGTAGACTTTCATGTAAAGCAAAATCCTTTCCCCATTTTGTTTATGAGATGAATAATATTTTCAATAAAGCATCTTTTATCTCTTAAAAAAAATTTAGACAAGAAAGTGGAAGTTTTCATAATTAAATATAAAAAAATAAAAAATAAAAATTTAGTCCTGGCTAGTCCGGCCCTGCACCAAACACTTCACAATTTTAGTACTGCTTAGTCCAGGCCAAACTAATCCAGCTTAGTCCCTGAAGCTAGTCTAGTCCAACAAACGCACAGTGTACTTCTAGCTTAACCGATCCTATTTTTGGACTTGGATTGTCTGCCCTCCCATTTCGGTGCTCTCCTCGTGCCCTCTTGTTTGTGTGGTCACGGTTAAGCCACGTCAACATTTTATATTACTATTTCTTTTCTTTTTTATAATTATTTTTATAAAAAAACAATATAAAATGTTGACGTGGTTTAACCGTGACCACACAAAATAGGAGGGCACGGAGAGGGCACCAAAATATGAGGGCAGACAATCCAAGTCTCCTATTTTTTGGTAAGATAAATTTAGGGTAAATCGCCAAAATGGTCCCTGAGATTTGCATAACTAATCACTTTGGTCCCTGAGATTCCAAATCGATAAAAGTGGTCCTTGAGATTGTCCACCATCTATCATTTTGGTCATTCCGTTAAAAACTCCGGTAAGTGTCCCGGAGCTCTTGACCGGAAGTTTGGGCAATTTTCAAAGCTTCGTAACTCAATCAATTCTTAACCAAATTCGACCCATAATATATCAAAATGAAGATAGGAAAGTGTAGAATAAGATTATATCTATTTTGAAGCCCAATGGTTGCCGGGGATTGCCGAAAAATATCCTCAAAGTTGACTGGTCCGAGTGAAAACTTGAAAACTCGACGGAAACTGGATAAACTTTAAACGTTCATAACTTCTTCAATACTCAACGAAATCAAGTGATTCAAGAACTAAAATCATACTTCTCGACGAGACAAAGAAAATGGTACCTTTTTTGACGGCTAACTCACCGTGGTCCCTCAACTAAAAATTCATTATCATTGGTCCCTCAACTTATCAAAATGTGTAGTTATAGTCATTTTCATCAATTTCGTCAAAATTTTGTCAAAATAAGTTATGTTGGAATAACCATTTATATAATTAGGGTCCCTCAACTCATCAAAGTGTGTAATTATGGCCCTTTTCGTCAAGTACGTCAAAATTTTTGTCAAAACGAGTTATGTTGGAATGACCATTGCTACAATTGGGTTATAGTTAAGGGACCATTTCTCCAGTTGAATTAAAGTTGAGGGACCAATGTTAATGGATTTTTAGTTGAGGGACCATAGCTACATGTTTTGATGAGTTGAGGGACCAATGGTAATGGATTTTTAGTTGAGGGAACATTTCTCCAATTGAGTTAAAGTTAAGGGACTATAGCTACAATTTACTTTATATTGTAACTTAATATTTATTTTGGTCTCATCTTGAGCAACTTCATCCCTAAAAATGCGCTAGCACAAATGCATCTTTATCCCTAAAAAATGCGCTGGCACCCAGCCTATTTAAAATATTATTAATATTTTTTATAAAATAATAATAATAAAAAATTAGTTTTAATTTTAGATAGGTTTTTTAACCAATCTTGTCACGCCACGTGTCATTATCCGAAAGTACTATTTTGTGGATAGATTTCTGATAAGATTTTCAACCAATTCTGACGCGCCACGTGTTACTATCTGTTTACAATAATTTACACAAGATTTTGATCAAATTTTCAACTAATCTTGTCACGCCATGTGTCATTATCCGAACGTACTATTTTGTGGATAAATTTCCGATAAGATTTTCAACTAATCATGTAGTACCACGTGGCATTGTCCAGAACCTCATCCTTTCTCTTTTTGTCCATATAAACCCTACATCCATCCTAATTCATACACCAAACTCAATTCTTCTTTTTTAGCTCAAAATCCTTCTTCATCGTTTTAAAATCTTGAGTTCTTACAATGTCTTCAAGGAGATTGTATGAAATCGATGAGCAACAGAAAGAATTGTTGGCACAACAGGAAGAATTGTTCAATCTCGAGGAAGGTGGAGATGAGGCTTTCGCAATGGAAGATGATGAGGATGATGAACATAGAAGGCAGAGAGTAGGGGTGGGCAAACTGGCCTGGACCCGCGGTCCGGGGCGGGGCAGGACGGGTCCAATTTCTGAGGCCATCTCCAATCGAAGGGTCCAGAGGGCCAAAAGGCCAAAAAACGCTCGAAAATCGTCTCTAACCGAGGGCTAGGCCAGATGGCTCGTGGGCCCTACAGAATCTGAAAGGGCCAAAGGGCTGGCCCAATCCAGCCAGCCAGCCAGCCCCGGGTTGGCAAGAAATGTGAGCATTCCTATCGGTTATATCCGACAGGAATACTAGGCCAAATTTTCAAATGTAATGACTAGTTGATGTCAGTTAGCCGTTATTTTTGAATTTTTTTAACAGTTTTATTTACAAATTTTTTTCCTATAACTTTTATTTTTAAATTCTATTTTTTTCTATTTTTTTCTATAACTTCCTATAACTTCTATTTTACAAATTTTGTTTCATATTTTTTTTAAATTCTATTTTTTTCCTATAACTTCTATTTTACAAAATTTGTTTCATATATTTTTTTTTAAATTCCATTTTTTCCTATAAATTTGTTTCATATTTTTTTTAACTTCTATTTTTTTCCTATAACTTCCTAAGCCATTATACAACATTAAATTAAATTAAGTAACATAAAACAACATTAAACAATATGAAACAACATTAAATAACATTAACCAACATAAAAATTATACAACATAAAAAAACATTTAACAACATGAAACTTAAACAACATTTTTAAAAACATTTAACAACATAAATTATGTTGTAGGTTTTAAATAATAAATTATGTTTGGCCCTATGGCTCTTTGGCCCTCGGTTGGAGACGGTTTTTTGTGACAGGGCTAAAACGAGTCATATGGCCCTTTGACTCTCGGTTGGAGATGGAGGCAAATATGGTCATGTACTGTTCATTAAAATATTAATATCTTGGAGGGCCAGATAGCTAAAACGAGCCATCTGGCCAGCCCTCAGTTGGAGATGGCCTGATTATACACAGGCCACGGCCCGGACCGTATACACTTGCATTCATTCATTCTCTCTCACAAACACACGCACGTGGCTCTGCAATTCCTCTCTTGGTTTCTCCGGTTCTCCTCAATCCTCAATCTTCTTCGTCGAATCTTGACCGTCTTCGTCGATTCTTAAACTCGGAGACTTTCCTCCCTTTCGATCTCTCTCTCCCAGATCGTTGTCATTGATTCTTAAACTCGGAGACTTTCCTCCTCACTATCTGCTCATCTCGACTCCGAGTCTCCGATGACCACCATCTGCTCCTTTCAACTTCGGCCACCACCTCACGGTCCTGAGTCTCCTAACTCCTGAGTTCCGACCAGTCCATTTTGAAGCCACAAGCCATTCAATTTTAGCCTTTGGGGAATTAAGGAATTAGGGTTTTTCTAGATTTAGGGATTTTGATTTATTCTGTTCTATTTTGGTTTCAATAATTTTGAATATATTTTATATCAGAAATTATGTTTTGGGTTCTGTTTATTCGGTTGGAATTTTGTAATTTAGATCATAATCTAAGCTTTGAGAATTAACTACATGTGTCATGTATGGAACCCTTCTCATCATTAGCATGTAGGGCTTGTTATTGTTATTATCCAAATTCTTTCAAAACTTGAGTTTCAATTATGGATTTTCATTATTATCCTATTCTGCATTTTAGGGATTTATATTTTAAACCGTTAATTTTTTGCGATACAAGGTTCTGAAAAATGGGGTTGAAGTTAAGCTGCAAATGAATGCATTAAGTGTGCTCGAACATCCTACAGGGAATGAGGAAGATTCCGATCTTGAGTACTCTAGCAGGCTCAACAGCAAACATAGTAAAAAGGAGAAGTTGAATCACTGAGAGTTTGAGAGTGGGACTTGAAGGCGTTTCTAAGTTCCAAATCAACCAACACAAATTCAAATCTATATAAGTATCATACCCAAACAACTTTTATTACATGTTAATTACCAATTATAGTATGATTTGCACTCTGTTAGGAACCATGGATAGATTACAACAATGTTCTATATTTTGGATTTGGATAATAATATTAATATGCTCTGTTAGGCATAATCTCTGCTCCAATACTCATCTAATAAGTGTTGATGCAGTGCTGTTGTGCATTCTCAAGCCTATAGCCTTCTAGATTATTGCAGAAAGAACTTCCCATATTTGTTTTTCATCAAGGTTTTCTTTGCTGCATTTCAAAGGAAAATTCAACAACAACAAAATTAAGAAAAAAAAAATAAATGGACCCATGGACCTGCCCCGAATCGGCTCGTTTTAAATGGGCCGGGTTAGGTCCGGTTCCAAAACTTAGAATTCCTATACTTGCCTTGCCCCGCCCAGTTAGATTTTTAAACGGGTATGTTCTGTCCCTCCAAATTTGGGCCCGCCCCGACCCGTGCCCACCCCTAACAGAGAGTCTCACATTCTCGTCGTGTTGGAAGTTGTGGGTCAGATATCCAAACCTAGACATGCCGCAAACTTGGATAGAAAGAGAGAAAGACAAGGCAAACTTAGTGTGTTTTTTTTTAAGTTTATTTGGTGAGTTTATGTAATTTTATTTGGTATGTTTTTTTAAGTTTATTTGGTGAGTTTATGTAATTTTATTTGGTGTGTTTACATAAAGTACTACAAATAAATAAGAAATTACATCATATATACTAAAACTCAGTTTTGGGGCACTGTTGATGACTAGTAGTCAAACGATTTTGCCCCTTGATTTTTGCTTTGTTTGGCCTGCTGTTTTCTCTTTGCTGCAGTGAAAGGTCGATTTTGCCCATTTGATACACGCGTCCGTCATCCTTGATATGTCCCTTTCCTCCGCGAGTTTTCTTTTCGGTTTAACACTTTGCTTATGTTGCTTTCTCTTTCTTTCTCTCTCTCTCTCTCTCTCTCTCTCTCTCTCATCTATACCTTATTCTCACTGCTCCCGACCGATTATTTGGTGTTCTTAAATATTGTGTTCACTGGCTCGAAAAATATTGGGGGGGGGGGTTTCTGATTTTCGTCTTTTAAGCGATCTTATTTCTGCTATCTGATTTGAGGTGGGTTTTCAAACCTAGGGTTCTAGGTATTTTCTCCGATCCCATAAAATTGGCTTTAGAGATTTATAGACTTGCGATCCACGGTCGACCATTTTGGGATTCTTGCGTTTGTTTCTATTTGGGATTGACGAATTTTGGCCGGATTTGTTTCCTGTTTTCTTCTCTGTTTGAGCGGTCGTTGCCTTTCGGTCGTTCAACTCCGGATATCCTTCGAACGTTGGGAAATAAATTGAATACAACCGAGGTATGTTTTATAATTGATGGCTTTCAGTTTTTGTTATGTATTTTTGTTGATTTGGATGAAGCTCTAATAATTTTGTTTTCGATTAGTTATGGTCCTTTGTTAGGATTTTCCTGGTTGAGAGGGTGTTTTGCATTTTCGTTGCTCGGTGAGAACAGCTTTGGTGGTCCTTGTTGAAGTTCCTTTCGAGTGCAAATATAAGGATAATATAACGGCACAAGTAAGAGTGTCGAACCACAGGGACTGATAAACAACTTAGTAAAACCTTTGACTCTTACAAATTAGCATTAGTTAAAGACTCATATGACTTAAAATGGGGGGTTTGAGTAATTTTGGAAAAGAAATAAAGACATAAAGAAAAGGGAAAAATTAGAACTATCTAAAAAACAAACCTAAGACAAGTAATAGGTTAGAAACGTTTTTAGGACATAAATCTGACTTCAAATAAACAAAGGTCTTCCGCTAAACATTCATGAATCAGTGATATGATCTTTTAACTTATCCCTTTCAAATGCACAACTAAGATGTTCACGTATCTAGCATGACATATAACTAGATTGTATGAATCATCTCTTACTTTTTATGTTAGATGCATGACATATACATAAAACTTATATTTGTAGGTGCAACCTAGCATGACATATACTTAGATTTAGCACCTAGAAACTCATTAAGAACGAAGAGGATTATGAACATCACATGAACCCTAGAACATGGCATTTATCCTAGAACTTCATGGAATCAATTTACATGATTAGTTCTGAACCTAACCACATGTTGCTAATGAATGAATGAAGATATGACAATCATCCTTATCATTCTCAACAGAAAGCAAACATAAACAAGGTAGCCAAGCTTGAAAATATGTGCTTGAAATAATTGAGACAGAAAACTGATTCTAGCTTGCAAATGAAATTGATAAACTAAAACTGCATCATAACAATAATTCAATCATGTCTAGGGCTTCAAAGTAGCCCTAAGTATCCATAAACTAAATTAAAAACATAACAAAATACAAAAAAAGTTAGGAAAGCTAGAACCTAGAAACTGCTCAAGGCTGAAGACTCATGCCGTAACGACCCAAAATTTCTAATTCGGAAGCCAAACACACAGGTAGGCCACAATAAAATAATGGTTAATTATAATTTTAACCAACCACACAAAAAAAAATGTTGAGTTTATGGCTGCATCTAACATCCTGGTTAGACTGCCTACATACCCTAAAAGAAGGGATCAAGCCATTCGTAGTTCACCGTACGCTTCTAGAACAACATACTAAAATTTCATTCCGATCCAACGGTTGGATCTCCGCCAATCATGAAATCAAGTGGCGGTCAACTTTTTATTTTACAAACTTGCAAATCCAATTCAGGAAGATCCGTACGTCAGATTCCTGATCCATAAGTTCCTAAAGTCCTCAAATATTACGTACGATAAGGTCTCAAAGTTTGGTGACGATCCAACGGTCGGATCGTCGATTCACAAATTGATAAAGTAAGGTATCGTAGTAAATTTAGGCTCAAACAATCAACCAACGTCATATGAAATATCAAAACTGAAATCAAGGCATCTAATTTAGCTTAAAAATATTATCGACAACCGTCTGGGTAGCGCCGTCGTGGGTGGCTGTCGGCGGCCCCGACTCGCCGGAAAATTTCAACTATTTCAAAAAATTTCCAAATTTCACAGAAATGTAGAACAAATCAAGGGAAACAAACTTTATACATGTGGCCAAGTCCAATTTGGCCGGGAAAAGCCTTAAATCGCCATAAACCCGCCGAAACCCTAGAATTTGGGTAGTTGTCGATTCGCCATCAAAATGAACTCCCACGCCTCATCTAAGGCTTGGGCCTTGCTCCTGGGGTTGAGGGAAGTCTTTTGGTGGTGGAGATTGATGGTATTTGTTGACGGATTCACCGGAAAAAGCATAAAACCGCCGGAACACCCGTGGGTGTTGTGGCTTCGATTTGTGAATTTGGGTTAGAAGCCTAGAAATCTAACACCACAAGGATGTTGGGCTCGATGAGAGCTTTCCATAGACACTGGAATCACCTCAAAAAGAGGTCAGACAAAGAAGTTAGACCGGGTCAAGGAACCGTGTCAAGTAGAGAAACCGGGTTGGCCGGTTTCCTCCTTCTCCCTTCCCTCCTTTTCGTCCTTGCTCTCTCCTCTAATTTGTCCTTCCCCTCCTCCTTTTCTCTCCCGCATCCCACATTTCCTCTCTCTCTTGCTGCCACCTGGCAGCGTCCAACCCCATTTTTTTTTCCAACAACAAAAACATCTCTAATTTTTTTCGTTATAACTCCGTTTCATGAACGGTTTGTGCCTACGCGTTCGTGAGATCGAGCTCTATCCAAATATGTCAAGAAACATGACAAAATATGAGGATAAAATACATCCTCATAACATTACATTTAGCCACCTAGGGCATTTTAGTCATTTCACTTTTCTGTTCTGCGACCTTTCTGAATTTCTTTTCCTCTAGGTCATATTTGTTTTATTTCTGAATTCCTCTTGAAAGGTTTTTGGGATTTTGTGCTGACAGCTGAAAAAATGTTAGTTAAAAAAATAGAGAAAGACGTGGCTGTTTTTTATTTGTCGGGAAGTGTGTTCCCGTCACTTGAAAAAATTTCTCTAAGTCATTAAAAAAATATTTAAAATCCACATGAGAGCCTTCACGTGATAGCACTCAGCATCTTTATTAAAAAAGCAAACAATTTGAAATTTAATAAAAGCCCACGGCTTTTCATTAGTCTGCTTTCAATCAAAGTCAACTTTATCAAATATAATATACCTAATTGCCTATTATTCCTCATGCCACCCAAGCCAACGAAGGCCATTAACAGCAATTTCAGAATTTTTGTAAGTTTTGTAAGTTTTCTAGTTTAGTGTTAGTTCATACTTATTTTTAGTGTTAGTTCATACATATTTATTGTTAATTTGTTAGGATTTTTAATTTATTTTAAATTTTGGACTTGTTGGATAATCTTTTTGCATTTTATCATTATTTTATTATCTTATCCATGGATTTCATACAAATATAATTTTTTTGTAAGTATCATTATTTTATTATTTTTATGTACTTATTTTTAATGTTAGTTCATATATATTTCAAAATTAAATCATTGTTTTCACAATTAAAATAATTTGATGACCGTTTAAGTAGTAGCTGTCCACGTTACCTCTTTGCCCTTTAACCTTAAAATGAATCTTTTACTCTCTCTCTCTCTCTTTCTGGGGTAGGTAGTTCCAGAATATCAGTTTGTGGACACTTCCCCCGAGCCGCCCACATGTCAAGGCTCCCACGCAACCGCTTTCCATCTCTATTTAAACCCACCGTTTCCGAAAGCAAACCCCATCTTTCTCTCTACACAATAACAACAAAGTTGTCAAATGGCTCCTACGCCATCGCTCGCCGGACTCCAGGTCGAGACGACTGCGTTTCCACCGTCCGTCAAACCTCCGGGCTCCTCCAACACTCTGTTCCTCGGAGGCGCAGGTCTGTAAACTTCGCATCTCCGCCGCTTATATCTGCGATTCTGATTGTTTGAATGTTTTTTGCTTGCTTTTGGTTCCGATTGGCGGTATTTTGGTTGCTAACGTGCGCAGGGGTGAGGGGGCTGGAGATTCAGGGGAATTTCGTGAAGTTCACGGCGATCGGAGTGTACTTGGAGGAAAACACTGTGCCTCTGCTCGCCGTTAAGTGGAAGGGTAAGACGACCGAGGAGTTGACGGAGTCCGTTGAGTTCTTCAGGGACATCGTTACAGGTAACACGGATTTCTTCGCTGTTTTAACGACTGGTTGAATTTTGTTACATTATTCATGCCCTGCATCTTAGGGCGGAGCAGTTTTAGAATGATCGGTAGTCATGCCAAACCTAGGCAATCCTACAGCCCGCCCTTCTCTCAGTTGCCGATATAGATCTGTACATTCAACAAATGTCGTAGATTTCTTGAGTTATACTCTCATTTTTAAATTTATGTATGCTCATGGTTATGGTGGTAATTTAGTCCTGACCAGCCAATTAGAATGAATGAATCTCTCAGAATGTAGTGCTATCTTCTGGTTATGGTGATTACTTGAGGCATAGGAAACAGTTACTTAAGATATGACTAAAGTTTTGTAGCGCGGTTTATGATCTTCGCTATCCTTTTGTAGGTCCGTTTGAGAAATTCATTCAAGTGACAACGATACTGCCACTGACAGGCCAGCAATACTCTGACAAAGTTTCGGAGAACTGCGTTGCCTTTTGGAAGTCAATCGGAATTTACACTGATGCAGAAGGCAAAGCCATTGAAAAGTTCCTTGAGGTCTTCAAAGATCAAAACTTCCCACCCGGCGCCTCCATTCTTTTCACGCAATCTCCCAAAGGATCACTAACGGTTAGTAATCCTACTTTTGGATGGTTACTTCTGTAGTTTACATCGGATTTTGACATCTTTCCCCCTCGCTTTCGCCACAGATTAGCTTCTCTAGAGATGCATCCGTACCTGAAGCTGCAAACACGGTGATAGAAAACAAACTACTTTCCGAGGCAGTTCTAGAGTCAATCGTTGGAAAGCACGGTGTTTCTCCTGCAGCAAAGCAAAGTTTGGCCGCGAGGTTATCGGAATTGTTGAATGGGTGCAAGGAATCTTATGGTGCTGAAGCCGGAAATGAAAAAGTGGAGGCATGAAAACTGAGAGAGGAGAAATAAAACTTGAGAGGGATTCCTGTTCTGTGCTTAGTGAATTATTTACATACAATCTATGAAGCTATAGGAAAGTGCTATGTCTTTCGTAGTTCACCTTACGCTTCTAGAACAACATACTAAAATATCATTCCGATCCAACGGTTGGATCTCCGCCAATCACGAAATCAAGTGGCAGTCAACGTTTTATTTTACAAACTTGCAAATCCAATTTGGGAAGATCCGTATGTCAGATTCTCTATCCGTAAGTTCCTAAGGTCCTTAAATATTACGTACAATAAGGTCTCAAAGTTTGGTAACGATCCAACGGTCGGATCGTCGATTCACAAATTGATAAAGTAAGGTATCGTAGTAAATTTAGGTTCAAACGATCAACCTACGTCATACGAATATCAAAACTGAAATCAAGGCATCTAATTTAGCCTAAAAATAGCATCGACAGCCCTCTGGCCAGCGCCGCCGTGGGTGGCGGTCTGCTGCCCCGACTTGCTAGAAAATTTCAACTATTTCAAAAAATTTCCAAATTTCACAGAATTGTAGAACAAGTCAAGGGGAACAAACTTTATACATGTGGCCAAGTCTCATTTGGCTGGAAAAAGCCTCAAATCGCCATAAACCCGCCAGAACCCTAAAATTTGGGTAGTTGTCGATTCGCCACCAAAATGAACTTCGACGCCTCATCCAAGGCTTTGTCCTTGCTTTTGGGGTTGAGGGAAGTCTTTTGGTGGTGGAGATTGACAATATTCGTTGACGGATTCACCGGAAAAAGCATAAAGCCACCGGAACACCCGTGGGTGTTGTGGCTTCGATTTGTGAATTTGGGTTAGAAACCTAGAAATCTAACACCACATGGATGTTGGGATCGATGAGAGCTTTCTATAAACACTGGAATCACCTCAAACGGCGGTCGGACGGAGAAGTTAGGATCGGGTCAAGGAACCGGGTTGGGTGGAGAAACTGGGTTGGCCGGTTTCCTCCTTTTCCCTTCCCTCCCTTTCCTCCTTGCTCTCTCCTCTGATTTGTCCTTCCCCTCCTCCTTTTCTTTCCCGCATCCCACATTTCCTCTCTCTCTTGCTGCCACCTGGCAGCGTCCAACTCCATTTTTTTTCCAATAATGAAAACATCTCTAATTTCTGCGTTATAACTCCGTTTCATGAACGGTTTGCGCCTATTCGTTCGTGAGATCAAGCTCTATCCAAATATGTCAAGAAACATGACAAAATATATGAGGATAAAATACGTCCTCGTAACATTACATTTAGCCACCTAGGGCATTTTAGTTATTTCACTTTCCGATAAAAAAAAATCCACATAATCATATATTTTAAGTTTTTCAGGGTATTACACCTACTTTCTCCAGATTCTATGTTTTTATGTTTTTTTTTTCTCCTCTTCTCCCCTCATGTTGTGTATTTGTCTCCTATTAAAAGGCTTAGGAGTTTTCTAACATGTGACACATTTACATCCTTGAATTGACTCTCATTTATAGCTAACTGAAAACTAATTGTTATCAGAATTTGTAACTGAACAGCTCCTCTTTATTCTGTCATAATTTCTTGTCGAAACCTCCAAATCACAAGTTGTAAAGACCATCAGAAAGAAGACTTCCAGGGCTTTCCAACCGCATATGGCCCATTATCTAATTCGTTCTGAGCACTTCATGGCAAAGCTCGCAAGTTGGCTGTTTTGCAAGGGCCTTTTCTGGCGGATCTTGGGTCACTTGTGGGCTACGGTCTGGGCTTGGGCGAGTTGGACTTCAAACTATCCATTCTAGGTTCTTAAAATATTCAAAATAAGATGATTTCTTCAAGCCCTTACTTTCATCCTGAAATACAATATAAACAACAAAATACCTTGTGATGCATAGAGATTTTAAGTAAAAAACCTAAGTAAAAGAGGGCATAAAAGTATAACTTTATGCACTCAACGGTCCTGTTATTTTGTTGGTATGTTTTTTCTGCTTTGGTTTTTTTCCCGGTTTGAGCACCCATTCATGAATGTTGAATTAAAATGCGTTTATAGTTTTTCGAGATAGATTAGAAAAGTGGTTCGAATTTGGGAAAATTTAGTGTTGGTTAAACTTTGTTTATGATTTTTGGGAAGGAATGAGAGGACCGGTTGAAGTATGTGTTGTGATTCAATTTTTTATTTTTTTTTCTTCATATTTTTAGCAAATTGGGAGCTTGAATTTGTGGTGGTAATTGATCTTTGCTAAAAAAGGTTCCATCTTTCATTTCACTCATCTTACAATCTACAAGATTATGAATTTTGGATCTGAGTAAAGATTAGGGATTTTTTATTTAATCTCAACTATAATGCTGGTTCAATGTTGTCATTGTTAAAGGTCATACTTTTTGGATTCTGGGTTCTGTTGTTTGGTAATGAAAGTTAATTGACATTGAAATTTTTGGCCTTTTGGGGTAGCAAGCATGGGTTAAGATCTGGGAGTTAGGAATTGGGTACTAGGGTTGAAACGCTGGAGTAAAATTTTGGTTAGTTGGGGTTTTATCACCATGGATGGTTCTAAAAATTTTATACAGGTTGTTTGGCCTTTATTTGTACCTCTTGGTTCTGTTGTGTTTGCCTAGGCTTCACCATAAGATATAATTGGTTGGGAAAGTATTGTGGGGTAATAAACTATTAATAGATTATACAGGCTGTTTCAATAGGAGATGAAAGTGTCTTTCCTTTTAGGTAATAAATTATTAACAGATGTAATAGATAGTGATGGGGCGTCCAAGTACATTATTGATGGACTTCTAAATGGTTGTTTAGCTTAGTTTATAAATTTATACTGCATGTGCTGTCTAAGCTTAAAGCATTTCTCCATCATGACCACAGAGAGCCATGATCCTCTTGGATACATGCTGGTTGCATGTTTTCTTATATTTAGAATTGTCGTGTAGGATGCCTTTGGTAGATGTTCCCCTTATATTTCTTAGTTTAGTAGGATGTGCAACTGTTAACAATCGCTTACTTGCTTGAGCTCTTTAGTTTCTCTGATGATAGGAATGGTTTCGATGACATGTTTTGAGAATATGAATAAGCAAAGGTATTTAATTTATCAAATTGGGGGTCAAAAAATCAAATTTTGGGGGGAAATGTAGGCATGTAAGGTGTCTCCAATTCACATAAATTAAACAATTTGGTGATATATTAACAAATGTTTATTGATTTAGGGGAAACAGAGTCAAACTTTTGTATTGGAAAAGGAGCTAGGATATGTGGTGCTAGGATCTTTGTTGGTAGGATCTGTGTAGCTAGAACCCCCTCGACTTGTTTCCTTGTCTCTTGCACGCCTCCTTCGCACCATGTCTCTTTTTTCCGATGTCCAAAAATATTTAGAATTCAGAGACATTCCTACTAGAGGCCTCTTTATAGTGTCACAATCTGCTTAAGTCATCCTTTCTTCTCTAAGCATCTGGCCTTCTCGATTAAGTACTTCTCTTTGTCTCTCATTAGCCGCATCACGTTTCTCAATAGCTGCTAAGATTGCTTCCATAGTCGCAGCTTTGGCCTCATCTCTAACCGTTTCCCGTGCCATGTTCAGTTCACCTTGGCGAGCAAGTTCGTCCATATATTTTGTGTAGTCATTTTTGGAAGAACTCCCTTTTTTATTTCCGCCTTTTTACCTTGAGGTCTTAGGGACTGACGAGTCGGCTGGGTCTTCGGCACTTTTTTAGACGTCCCTTCCTGCTCTTCAAATGTGCCGCAATGCGGGTGTAACACAAATAAATAAATTAAAATACTGATGCGGGTGGAATACATATAAATAAATAAAAATATTGTCACCTAATCCGCTAAACTTCTTCCACTACTCAGATTAGTGGAAGCATGAGAAATAGCGTTTTTCCAACAAGTAAAGGATATGTTGAGTTTTTTCCAACGACCTTGAAGACCTTGACTACTTCTTGTGCGATCTCCAAGCCTATCTCAAAACACTTCCGTAGTTCTGCTCCACAGTTCTCGCAAGTGCATCTCATTACCCCGTAAACGGGTCATGAGTAATTTGAACACAACATTGACACAACGTAACATCTTCAATGAGCTTCCACGAAGCCCTTTTTTTCACAAAAAAAGTATATGAAAGCTTTAGTTGAAAGTGTTGAAAATATTGAAATGTGGTGTAAAGTGGAAGATGATGGTTAGGTATTTATAGAAAAAAATAATAAACTTTTTTTTTTAATTTTTTCTGTATTTTTAAACAATTTTTAATATTTTTTTTAATAATTTTTATTAAGTTAATTAATCTGGACCGTTGGATTTGAAAAAGATTCAAATCCAATAACCCAGATGTGGACATGTGGCCAACGGTCATAATTCTAACCATTTTGTATTTTTTTTTTCGTTTTTTGGAAGAAAATCGTGGACCGTTGATCTTGGGATCGGACGGCCCAGAACGTGCCACGTCACTAGCCGTTGGGTTTGAATTTGAAATACAAGTCTTAGTTTATAGTCTGAATTCCAATCAAAAGATTGTACAATATGAACCCAACTAGACATGATTTCTGCATGCCCTTTTCTCCACCACTCCGCTTGTTTCGATCCTTGTTTGTATCACTTGATTCTGAGAATTTATCGAATATAGCTGAAAATTGACCCTCACTTTCATAAATGATAGTTTTTATAAAAACTTTCAAATATATCCAAAATTCCACTTAAATAGATACCAACGAGAAAATATGCCCGCACGTTGCTGCAGGACTTGAATGCACCCGTCTTAACTGCATGAATAAGACACATTTAACCTGAATAAATTAAGACACATGCACCATGCACTCGTCTCTCACAGAGATTACGGAGGGGGAAAGAGAGGAGAGAAAAGAGAGACCTGGATACCTCCATCGTGTACTGAAAGATGCCAAATTCTATCACCAAGGAGAACAAACTTTTTCAAATGCACACACACACACCCTAAAAGTAAGAGTGTAAAATCTATGCTAAAATAAACAACTAAGTATGAGCAGGACCTCATAAAAAGTAGGTGATCATATGTGTTCTTCAACTTTCTGTCGAACCTGCAATCAACGAAAGTGATCCACCGTGAAAAACATGGTTAAACGTGTATTGAAGAAAAACCTTTTACATCCAGCACAAAGCAAACTATAATCGAAATTTCAACAAACCAAAATAACATGCAGATAAATAAATAGAAAAAAAAATAGTCGAAATTTCTTTTATGTCCAGCAATGGAACCATTAGAGATTGTGTAGAAACAATGCAGTAAACACCACCAGAGAATGGGGACAAACAGAATAGTAATACACACATACCTATTAGGATAGTAAAACGAAAACAACTAAACATGTAAATTCAAAGGTCACTCGGAACATGCTAAAAGTAAAAATTAAATTGCATAGATTGGCATCTAGATTTACCTTTAAAATGGCCTGTGATATGTCATTAATAAAAGCCCTGAATTCTTGGTTCACTCCGCTAAATTGGTAGGAGCTTTTGCTTTATCCATCAGAACCTTAAAACAAAACCTGTAATAGTATGATAAGCGATGAAGATCTGGTAAGTTTATTAGACATTGTTTCAAATACAAATTGAGACTCGTGGGAAAAAAGAGAAAGAATCAAATATCATATTATATTCTGAAAATACTCTGAGATGGTATGAAGCCACCTCATCTAATTTTATGACAAAATGGGTGAGACTCGTTAAAGAAACTCAATAATGGGTAGAATGTTTAAATCTATCTGATGAAAGAAGTGATAACATTGTAGTTATTTTATCAGGAGGCGTTAAAACCATGAATCAAGAGGATTATAGACCAGGGATTTCAAATATCCAAGGTCTGTTAATCTAATCACCCAATAAAATAAAACAGAGATTAAGCACAACAATATCAAAATTAAAATGAAGGAATAATATGAAATCTTGTGAATAGAACGTTCGTGAGAATGAATCACACAACAATCAAGGGTGGACAAATCACAAAAGTGACAATTAAAGGGCACCCAACGGACACCCCCATATCTCTCTCTGCAATCGCAGAAATCCCTCGGGTTTGAGGAAGCAAATGGAAAACGAAATGCTTTTCCATCCCCTACCCATACCCATACCTCCCTTACCCGTTCCCTTTACCCTCGCAGAAAATCCTCCCATCTCTCTCTCTCTCCCTTGTCCGATCTCTCTGTCTGCAAATCTCAGAAAAGAAACCCTAAACAAATCCCTGAAATCCCTCACCTAAATCCTCCCACATTTCTCTCGGACACCCCCTATCTCTCGCTCTCTCTGCAAAACTTAAACCAGATCTCCTAACTCCTATCTCAAACACCCACAAACAGCAAAGAAGCCAAGATATTAAAGCAATCTCTACATAATACTTTGGAACAATGAAGCAAAATGGTACTTACTTGTTCCTTGTCCAAAACCGTTGGTGCCGCCACACATTGTTATCAATTGTGGGTTTATCAAATCCTTCATGGCTTAAGACTGCATGAAGAATTAGAAACTAAAAGATGAATATATGCAATAAATCATCATATAAATGTAACTGCATTATAAAAAAAAAAAAAAAGGGAATGAAAAAATTGAATTCTGTTTCATCAGTATGTAACTGCATGAAAAGTTACATTGAATGCAGGGTCAATCAATTTCCCCAAGGTCATTGTTAACTGAAAATCAATACCAAACCCATAAATACCACCATTGAATTTGGCAAAACCCAAAAACAAAGTACAAAAATTTACTCATATAGAAAAACATGAAATTTGAGCACCCATTTTGTCAAGTTAAAGGATAAAGGCACTCACATCATCATAGTACTCTTTGGGAAGATCTTCTAATTCTGGTTCTTCCTTTTTCTTGCTCTTCCTCAGAACTGCCATAAAAACCCCAGAGAAGCACACAAATTCAGAAAAGAAAAGGTCCAAACTAACATAAAAAATCCAGAAAGCATACAAATTTATCAGAAAGAAAAGTTCAAATTACAAAAACCAACTGATGTGAGTGAGTAGTGAGAGGTTGTGTTAGGCACCTGAAACACGTTTTGGTTTCTATTGAAAGGGCCAGAGCCTTGCATGCGAGGAAGATGACGATAGGATTCCAGAGACAGAGAAAGGAGGAGTAAGATGACGGAGGCAAGAGAAGGGAGACGGAGGCGAGACCGTCTGTGGTGCGACACACAGTGGGTTTCACAGCTATTAATCAAAATACGCAACATGAAAGCTTGTTTGATCACTGCACCAGAGTTTCTGCTTGTCTGCAAAATTTGCAAAATTTGCAAAATTGGCAAAATTAGCACACAGGTTCACAACTCGTCATCTTCCCTTTATCAATGGCTCCTTTAAATATCCAAATGATCAAGGTTGATCGTGCTCGCAAAATACTTGATGAGCTCCTTTTGGTAATCCACCTAAAACAAATAAGCACAATATCTATGTAAACTGGCATTTCACTCAATTATACATTAGTTATGGCATCTTTGGAATTAAATGACTTCAACCTTAATATCCCATAAGCAGTATGTTTCTATATTTTAAATCCTGTTATGAGAACAGGTAAATATAGATGATACAAAAGTAATTTAGTTCCATCATGCATAAAGGTGCAACCTCCAACTTAAGCTTCATATATTTCTTTTAATTTTAATGAGTAAAACTTAAGCTTCATATATATTTACCTGATGCAGCAAAGCCAAGGTAATTGTAAGATCCCAAGTTAAGGTATCTACTGGTTTTTTTGGTTAGCCTGCATCGAGTTACACAATGAGAATATAAATCAAGAAAACATAACAAAATGCGTGAAATATACATGAAATTGCGAAATTGGAGGAAATTTGTAATCGTTACTTGAGTGTTTTGTTCTGGTCATTGGAGTAGCATTCAACCACATCAAACCAAGCATGAGGAGCACTTGCAATAGGCCTATTGAAACAGTACTGACCAGTCAAAACTTTAAAAAATTAACCAGAGTTATCAATAATTATGTTTATGGGACTCCATGGAATTCAAGCTTAATTGCAGGGCCAGCTGCATCCATTTCATACAGCTCAAGAAATATAACACAATCAAATCAATGACAAAATACCTGAATTCGAAGATAAGGCCAGCGAATATAGAAATCTTCAAGTCCTAAACAGATTGGAGCATAACCCTGATTTTTGCAACAAAGCAATGCTTTTTTTTTACATAAAATTACAGGAAAAACTAAACAATAGAAACAAAATTATGTACAATGATTATGGAACATGCAAATTGCTAGCACTCCACCAGTCGATGATTTTGCGGAAGAAATATATGACTTGGCCAAAAACGAAGAGCAATCCATAGCTGAAGTACGTGGTTACGCAATTAAATAAGGGATCGCAATAATTTTTACGGTGGGACGATTGTATGATCCGAAAGCTCGAGGATTTGGGAATTATTGTCTCCGCCACATTTTCTTGCAATGAAATTAACAATTGTAACAAAATCAGATATTTGGATTGAAGGTAAGATTCTAGCATTTTATCCGTGTCACAATCATGCAGAGCTTTTACCTCAATCGAATCAAATCCAACACCAACCCATCACAGCTCGATGATCACTCAGAACACTGAACGCAAAAATCAACAAAATTTCACCATTTTAAATTATAATTCGTTTCATATTCTTTAATCCACTAAAAAAGCAAAAAATTAAAATTAAATTAAAAGTGAACCTGGTGGTCGTGGGTTTCGTCGCCGATGAGGAGGTCGAAGGGATTGATTTTAGCTTTTTCGTTGAAAAGCTGGCTTTCTTCTTGTCCTTGTGAATCGGATTCTATTATGTGTAGGTCTTCTTCTTTTTGTTCCTTCAAAACTTTGTTCAGCATTCGCCTGAGGAGAGGGGAAATGGTTCAGAGCGAGGTGTCTCCATTGCTGCGACCCTGTCCATTGAACTTGCTGCAGTTGCTTTTAAGCTTCTCCCTCGCTCCCTCGCCCGCTCCCTCCCTCCCTCCCTCCTCTCTGCAAGTCGCATGCCTTCCCCTCCCTCCTTCCCTCTCTCTCCTCTTCACTGAGCATGGCGTCCCACCAAATCTCACACTGAGCCATCGATCCCACCGAATGCAACCCTAACTGACAACAATGCCCACCCAACTTTTACCCCAACCGTGCGATGTTAACCCTAGACGGGCATTCCCGTCATTCGAACCGATGACGTCTTCGTAAAAAGCTAAAAGCATCCGAGTGGCAATCTTGTAAATAAACTGAAATGCGGTCCAAAACACTGTTCATATGAATAGTGCAATTTCCCCTCCTACTTTAGACTAAAGTAATACCCTCAATTTATTTGAATGATTAGTTATTGACTAGAAGACTTCTAGTGTTACAATCAAAGTGTTGCTGACCCATGAATTCAGGACTATGGAGGTGATTGATTCTGTTGGCAAATACGGCATGAAAAACTGGCTGATCTTGCTCAACTTGCGCTAACAAAATTCATAAACGCCATAATACACAGGAAGAGCTATGATTTACTCCATGAGGTCCACCGCAAATCTAAAGCAAACACAAACAAGTGCAAAGTCCAAAACTTTACTTGCAAGTGTTGTGGTACAACGTCCGGCAAAGAGAAAACGTAAACAAGGATTGACAATTCATTCTTCAATAAATATTTAACCGAAGGAAGAACTACAAAAGCAAAGAGAAAATGTAGACAAGAAAATATGCAAGAAAATTAACCATCTACACTCACTGTCGTTTACAGCTACACAAGTCTCCACCGTTTCCTACTAACCGACGCCTTCACTCTCTTATGCACATGTCTCCACCATTTCTTACGCCTAGGGTTTTGCCGTCATATTCTCTAATTATTCACCTAATAGGGTTTTGGTTCTTTTGTTTATTTGGTTTTTAAATTTGAGAGTATTTGTGTCTATTTAAGTAAGATTTTAGATATATTTGAAAATATTTATAAAAATTGACATATTTGAAATTAAAGGCTAAATTTTGGCTAAATTTGATCAATACCCCTTGATTCTCCTACAAACTAATCAATTGTTACACAATCTAAATCCTTCAACAACAAAAAGATTAGCAACATCAAACCAAATTACATGAAATATAAAATTGGATGAAATATAACACGTTGGTTGTAACATTATTGACACGTTGGATTATAACATTATTGACATGTAAACCAAGGTTATAAAAAACGTTAGGCGCTAGACAGGCGGCTGGCTGGCGCCTAGCGCCTAGGCGGCTAGGTGAGATCTAGGCGGGCGTCTAGGCGGCCTAGATGGATTTAAGTGAATTTTTTATATATTATATGAATTAATTAAATTTACTATATCAAGTGCAGATGCGGATTTATTAAGGGTCCCGGTGGTCTCGGGACCACCCAGAAGCTCGGATAAATGGCTGTGAGAACCTCCTAGGACCACCCAAGTCTGGGCAGTGGTAAAGAAGAGCAGCAACCATGGCTGCTGCGCTGTGCAAAACTAAAGGAGGAAGAAGAAAGGTTTTTTTTTTTTAAATGACTTGACCAAAACAACATCGTTTTGAGCCAAATCATTGAGAAATTTTTCTAGGTGACGGAAACACACACCTCACAATTACAAATTAGCCACGTGTTTCTCTATTTTTTTAATTAAAATTTTTACAGCTGTCAACACAAAATCCAATAAACCTTTTCTGTTCTGCGACCTTTCTGAATTTCTTTTCCTCTAGGTCATATTTGTTTTATTTCTGAATTCCTCTTGAAAGGTTTTTGGGATTTTGTGGTGACAGCTAAAAAAATGTTAGTTAAAAAAATAGAGAAAGACGTGGCTGTTTTTTATTTGTCGGGAAGTGTGTTCAAAAATTTCTCTAAGTCATTAAAAAAATATTTAAAATCCACATGAGAGCCTTCACGTGATAGCACTCACCATGTTTATTAAAAAAGCAAACAATTTGAAATTTAATAAAAGCCCATGGCTTTTCATTAGTCTGATTTCAATCAAATTCAACTTTATCAAATATAATATACCTAATTGCCTATTATTCCTCATGCCATTAACACCAATTTCAGAATTTTTGTAAGTTTTCTAGTTTAGTGTTAGTTCATACTTATTTTTAGTGTTAGTTCATACATATTTATTGTTAATTTGTTAGGATTTTTAATTTATTTTAAATTTTGGACTTGTTGGATAATCTTTTTGCATTTTATCATTATTTTATTATCTTATCCATGAATTTCATATTTTTCACAATTAAAATAATTTGATGACCGTTTCCACGTTACCTCTTTGCCCTTTAACCTTAAAATGAATCTTTTACTCTCTCTCTCTCCCTCTCTTTCTGGGGTAGGTAGTTCCAGAATATCAGTTTGTGGACACTTCCCCCGAGCCGCCCGCATGTCTTTAAGGCTCCCACGCAACCGCTTTCCATCTCTATTTAAACCCACCGTTTCCGAAAGCAAACCCCATCTTTCTCTCTACACAATAACAACAAAATTGTCAAATGGCTCCTACGCCATCGCTCGCCGGACTCCAGGTCGAGACGACTGCGTTTCCACCGTCCGTCAAACCTCCGGGCTCCTCCAACACTCTGTTCCTCGGCGGCGCAGGTTTGTAAACTTCGCATCTCCGGCGCTTTTATCTGCGATTCTGATTGTTTGAATGTTTTTTGCTTGCTTTTGGTTCCGATTGGCGGTATTTTGGTTGCTAACGTGCGCAGGGGTGAGGGGGCTGGAGATTCAGGGGAATTTCGTGAAGTTCACGGCGATCGGAGTGTACTTGGAGGAAAACGCCGTGCCTCTGCTCGCCGTTAAGTGGAAGGCTAAGACGACCGAGGAGTTGACGGAGTCCGTTGAGTTCTTCAGGGACATCGTTACAGGTAACACGGATTTCTTCGCTGTTTTAACGACTGGTTGAATTTTGTTACATTATTCATGCCCTGCATCTTAGGGCGGAGCCGTTTTAGAATGATCGGTAGTCATGCCAAACCTAGGCAATCCTATAACTAATTTATTTAACAATTTTATCTAACTTATATATGTTTGACCCTTTATCCGTACATTTTCACATTAAAAAAGGTTCACACAAGTGGATGACTTGTTAAGGATAAGTTGGTTTTATATATATCTTCCCTTCTATTTATCATAGTCCGGTTGAACGGTCAGATTCAAACTATAATCATATTAATCTTCAAATGGATGCCTTCTGTATCTTTTGGTAAATTGATTTGAGCTCTTGTTGATGCTGTTGAAAGTGTAGATATTGCTCATGCCCTGCATCTTAAGGTGGAGCCGTTTTAGAATGATCGGTAGTCATGCCAAACTGAGGCAATCCTACTGCCCACCGTTCTCTCAGAGGCCGATATAGATCTGTCGCGGTCGATGAATGTTGTAAATTTTTCAAGTTGTATTCTAATTTTGGAAATTTATGTGTGCTTATGGTGGTAATTTAGTCGAATGAATGAATCTCTCAAGATGTAGTGCTATGTTCTGGTTATGATGATTACTTGAGGCATAAGAAGCAGTTACTAACGATATGACTTGAGGTTTTGTAGCGTGATTTATGATCTTCGCTATCCTTTTGTAGGTCCGTTTGAGAAATTCATTCAAGTGACAACGATACTGCCACTGTCAGGCCAGCAATACTCTGACAAAGTTTCGGAGAATTGCGTTGCCTTTTGGAAGTCAATCGGAATTTACACTGATTCAGAAGGCAAAGCCATTGAAAAGTTCCTTGAGGTCTTCAAAGATCAAAACTTCCCACCCGGCGCCTCCATTCTTTTCACGCAATCTCCAAAAGGATCACTAACGGTTAGTAATCCTACTTTTGGATGGTTACTTCTGTAGTTTACATCGGATTTTGACATCTTTCCCCCTCGCTTTCGCCACAGATTAGCTTCTCTAGAGATGCATCCGTACCTGAAGCTGCAAACACGGTGATAGAAAACAAACTACTTTCCGAGGGAATTCTAGAGTCAATCGTTGGAAAGCACGGTGTTTCTCCTGCAGCAAAGCAAAGTTTGGCCGCGAGGTTATCGGAATTGTTGAATGGGTGCAAGGAATCTTATGGTGCTGAAGCCGGAAATGAAAAAGTGGAGGCATGAAAACTGAGAGAGGAGAAATAAAACTTGAGAGGGATTCCTGTTCTGTGCTTAGTGAATTATTTACATACAATCTATGAAGCTATAGGAAAGTGCTATGTCTTATTTAATTTAAAGAAAAATGATCATGTTTTATGAGGAATATTAGTGTTGTTTTGTTATGTTTAATTCAAATCAACAAATATGGATGTCGATTGGTAAATATGCCTAATCTGATATGCCTGTACCATTGCTTTTGAACCCAACCAAACCGCAAATTTTGGACCAAATCTCTGGCTTTGTGTCAACTAGTTGGGAGGGTCTAACCATTTGCACCCAAGTTCGATTCCCTCTTCCCATAAAACCGCGTACTTTAAAATATATTTTGTCTTGTCAAACAAAGAATATAAACTATTCAAATTAAAAAAAAAAAGAGTTTCAAACTTGAATGCTAAGGGGTTGACACACTCCTCTAGTTAACTGCCTAAGGCTCTTAACCCATATTTTTACTTTAACACGTTGATGAGTCTATATTATACTATATATTTTACCTTATTCTTAGTATTAATTTATTGATTATTTTGGTAGAATTTTGATACTTTGATTTATATTTTTAATGTAGGACATTCGACTTCCTTTGGAGCAAAAAGTGATCAAACAAATGAATTTTGGAGTGATTCCAATGAGAGGTTGTTCGTGAGTCTGTTCAATTGATTGTATCAAAGTTTCATAATTGTGATTCCAATTAGAGGATGTTCGTGAGTATGTTGAATTGATTGCATCAAAGTTTCATAATTTTATACCGAGCGCTTTATCTATGGCGATCAAATAAATGAGCAGCGCGCAGTGCTGTCAAAGAAACGTTTTGGGCTTCTTTGGGTTTTTTGGCGTCCAATATGGTGTCTTTCGGGTTCGAGGCCTTATACAATTATGCTCGGGACATCTCAAGCTTTAATTCTAGCCGTTTTGGGTTCGATGTTTGATATACGCTCTATGTTGGGGGTCCAAGTAGGCATATATTAGGAAAACCTAGGCTTCAAAATATGCATGTGTAATTCATAAGTAATTGGAAGAACTACATATGATTGTTAAGGTGACGGCGGAACCCTAGGTTTTTACAATTTAATTTTCAAAAATTGTTTTCTTTTAGTTTATTTTATTTTGTCACTTTATTTCTATTAAATTTGTTTTTATTATAATTCTAACTAACCACAAAAAAAAAAAAATTGTTGAGTTTATGGCTGCATCTAATATCATGGTTAGACTGCTTACGTACCCTAAAAGTAGGGATCAAGCCATTCGTAGTTCACCTTACGCTTCTAGAACAACATACTAAAATTTCATTCCGATCCAACGGTCGGATCTCCGCCAATCATGAAATCAAGTGGCAGTCAACGTTTTATTTTACAAACTTGCAAATCCAATTTGGGAAGATCCGTATGTCGGATTCTCTATCCGTAAGTTCCTAAGGTCCTTAAATATTACGTACAATAAGGTCTCAAAGTTCCAACGGTCGGATCGTCGATTCACAAATTGATAAAGTAAGGTATCGTAGTAAATTTAGGTTCAAACAATCAACCTACGTCATACGAATATCAAAACTGAAATCAAGGCATCTAATTTAGCCTAAAAATAGCATCGAAAGCCCTCTGGCAACGCCGCCGTGGGTGGCGGTCTGCTGCCCCGACTCGCTAGAAAATTTCAACTATTTCAAAAAATTTCCAAATTTCATAGAATTGTAGAACAAGTCAAGGGGAACAAACTTTATACCTGTCGCCAAGTCTCATTTGGCTGGAAAAAGCCTCAAATCGCCATAAACCCGCCAGAACCCTAAAATTTGGGTAGTTGTCGATTCGCCACCAAAATGAACTTCGACGCCTCATCCAAGGCTTTGGCCTTGCTCCTGGGGTTGAGGGAAGTCTTTTGGTGGTGGAGATTGACAATATTCGTTGATGGATTCACCGGAAAAAGCATAAAGCCACCGGAACACCCGTGGGTGTTGTGGCTTCGATTTGTGAATTTGGGTTAGAAACCTAGAAATCTAACACCACATGGATGTTGGGCTCGATGAGAGCTTTCTATAAACACTGGAATCACCTCAAACGGCGGTCGGACAGAGAAGTTAGGATAGGGTCAAGGAACCGGGTTGGGTGGAGAAACCGGTTTCCTCCTTTTCCCTTCCCTCCCTTTCCTCCTTGCTCTCTCCTCTGATTTGTCCTTCCCCTCCTCCTTTTCTTTCCCGCATCCCACATTTCCTCTATAAACAACAAAATACCTTGTGATGCATAGAGATTTTAAGTAAAAAACCTAAGTAAAAGAGGGCATAAAATTATAACTTTATGCACTCAACAGTCCTGTTATTTTTTTGGTATGTTTTTTCTGCTTTGGTTTTTTTCCCGGTTTGAGCACCCATTTATGAATGTTGAATTAAAATGCGTTTATAGTTTTTCGAGATAGATTAGAAAAGTGGTTCGAATTTGGGAAATTTTAGTGTTGGTTAAACTTTGTTTATGATTTTTGGGAAGGAATGAGAGGACCGGTTGAAGTATGTGTTGTGATTCAATTTTTTATTTTTTTTTCTTCATATTTTTAGCAAATTGGGAGCTTGAATTTGTGGTGGTAATTGATCTTTGCTAAAAAGGGTTCCATCTTTCATTTCACTCATCTTACAATCTACAAGATTATGAATTTTGGATCTGAGTAAAGATTAGGGATTTTTTATTTAATCTCAACTATAATGCTGGTTCAATGTTGTCATTGTTAAAGGTCATACTTTTTGGATTCTGGGTTCTGTTGTTTGGTAATGAAAGTTAATTGACATTGAAATTTTTGGCCTTTTGGGGTAGCAAGCATGGGTTAAGATCTGGGAGTTAGGATTTGGGTACTAGGGTTGAAACGCTGGAGTAAAATTTTGGTTAGTTGGGGTTTTATCACCATGGATGGTTCTAAAAATTTTATACAGGTTGTTTGGCCTTTATTTGTACCTCTTGATTCTGTTGTGTTTGCCTAGGCATCACCATAAGATATAAATGAGTTTTAACGAAAATCCCACGGTACTGTTCACTTTAACGAAAAACCACATTTTTACACTAAAAAATCAAACCTGGTACTATTCACTTTACCCTTTATTTTGTCCTTATCATTAAAACTCAAAGTTTTCAAGCATTTTTCATTAGTTTTCCTAAGATATAATTGGTTGGGAAAGTATTGTGGGGTAATAAACTATTAATAGATTATACAGGCTGTTTCAATAGGAGATGAAAGTGTCTTTCCTTTTAGGTAATAAATTATTAACAGATGTAATAGATAGTGATGGGGCGTCCAAGTACATTATTGATGGACTTCTAAATGGTTGTTTAAGCTTAAGCATTTCTCCATCATGACCACAGAGAGCCATGATCCTCTTGGATACATGCTGGTTGCATGTTTTCTTATATTTAGAATTGTCGTGTAGGATGCCTTTGGTAGATGTTCCCCTTATATTTCTTAGTTTAGTAGGATGTGCAACTGTTAACAATCGCTTACTTGCTTGAGCTCTTTAGTTTCTCTGATGATAGGAATGGTTTCGATGACATGTTTTGAGAATATGAATAAGCAAAGGTATTTAATTTATCAAATTGGGGGTCAAAAATCAAATTTTGGGGGGAAATGTAGGCATGTAAGGTGTCTTCAATTCACATAAATTAAACAATTTGGTGATATATTAACAAATGTTTATTGATTTAGGGGAAACAGAGTCAAACTTTTGTATTGGAAAATTCTTGGTACTGCTTGCGTAATGCTTTGTTTGTACTGTGTTTTGCAATATTTGGCTGTCTATATCTGCTAAATTACATGTCAATCAAAGTTCGTATGTATTTATTTTTTTATAGTAAGAAAATTGAATCTTTGTGATCTTATATCCTTAGATATGTTGTTTGGTTATATGATTTGGATGTGTACTTTGTTTCAGGACAATTTGTTTTTCATTTTTTTGAGGCTTTTGTAAATAGCTTCTAAGTGATGTAACGTCATTGCAACATGTATGACTGCCATTATCGAACATGAAAAGCTTTATGATTTCTGTACTCCGTCCCTTCATACGATCTGACTAAAAAATTGTTTCATTACAGGTTCTAACATGATTTTTACCATGTCTTATGAAAAAAACAATATCACTTATGGTATTTCCAACTGTCCAGCTTGAATAAATTACAAGGTATGTATGGTTCTCAACCTGCAGCATTGCGTGGGTACCATTGCTAGTCAAGTACTAAAAATAAATAAGGAATTATATAAAGTACTAAAAATAAATAAGAAATTACATAAAGTACTACAAATAAATAAGAAATTACATAAAACACTAAAAATAAATAAGAAATTACATAAAGTACTAAAAATAAAGATGAAATTAAATAAAGTACAAGAAATAAATAAGAAATTATACAAAGTCTAAGGAGCTAGGATCTTCGTTGGTAGGATCTGTGTAGCTAGAACCCCCTCGACTTGTTTCCTCGTATCTTGCACGCCTCTTTCGCACCACGTCTTTTTTTTTCTGATGTCCAAAAATATTTAGAATTCAGAGACATTCCTACTAGAGGCTTGTTCATAGTGTCACGATCTGCTTAAGTCATCATTTCTTCTCTAAGCATCTGGCCTTCTCGGTTAAGTATTTCTCTTTGTCTCTCATTAGCCGCATCACATCTCTCAGTAGCTGCTAAGATTGCTTCATAGTCGCAGCTTTTGCCTCATCTCTAGCCGTTTCCCGTGCCATGTTCAGTTCACCTTGGCGAGCAAGTTCGTCCATATATTTTGTGTAGTCATTTTTGGAAGAATTCCCTTTTTTATTTCAGCCTTTTTACCTTGAGGTCTTAGGGATCGACGAGTCGGCTGGGTCTTCGACACTTCTTTAGGCGTCCCTTCTCGCTCTTCAAATGTGCCGCAATGCGGGTGTAACACAAATAAATAAATTAAAATATTGATGCGGGTGGAATACATATAAATAAATAAAAATATTATCACCTGATCCGCTAAACTTCTTCCACTACTCAGATTAGTGGAAGCATGAGAAATAGCGTTTTTCCAACAAGTAAAGGATATGTTGAGTTTTTTCCAACGACCTTGAAGACCTTGACTACTTCTTGTGCAATCTCCAAGCCTATCTCAAAACGCTTCCGTAGTTCTGCTCCACAGTTCTCGCAAGTGCATCTCATTACCCGTAAACGGGTCATGAGTAATTTGAACACAACATTGACACAACGTAACATCTTCAATGAGCTTCCAAGAAGCCCTTTTTTCACAAAAAAAGTATATGAAAGCTTTGGTTGAAAGTGTTGAAAATATTGAAATGTGGTGTAAGGTGGAAGATGATGGTTAGGTATTTATAGAAAAAATTAATAAACTTTTTTTTTAAATTTTTTCTGTATTTTTAAACAATTTTTAATAATTTTTTTAATAATTTTTTTAATAATTTTTATTAAGTTAATTAATCTGGACCGTTGGATCTGAAAAAGATTCAAATCCAATAACCCAGATGTGGACATGTTGTCACATCCCGACCCGGGGCGGACCACATCCCGGGCCCGATCCACCATCGTAGCACGATATTGTCCGCTTTGGGCTTACCATTTCCTCACGGTTTTGTTTTTGGGAACTCACGAGCAACTTCTCAGTGGGTCACCCATCATGGGAGTGCTCTGGCCTCCTTCTCGCTTAACTTCGGAGTTCCTACGGAACCCGAAGCTAGTGAGCTCCCAAAAGGCCTTGTGCTAGGTAGGGATGAGAATATACATTTAAGGATCACTCCCCTGGGCGATGTGGGATGTCACAATCCACCCCCCTTAGGGGCCCGACGTCCTCGTCAGCACACCACGACCAGAGTTAGGCTCTGATACCAAATTGTCACATCCCGGCCCGGGGCGGACCATATCCCGGGCCCGATCCACCACCGCATTTTCCGCTTTGGGCTTACCATTCCCTCACGATTTTGTTTTTGGGAACTCACGAGCAACTTCCCACTGGGTCACCCATCCTGGGAGTGCTCTGGCCTCCTTCTCGCTTAACTTCGGAGTTCCTACGAAACCAGAAGCCAGTGAGCTCCCAAAAGGCCTCGTGCTAGGTAGGGATAGGAATATACATTTAAGGATCACTCCCCTGGGCGATGTGGGATGTCACACATGTGGCCAACGGTCATAATTCTAACCATTTTGTATTTTTTTTCGTTTTTTGGACGAAAATCGTGGACCGTTGATCTTGGGATCGGACGGCCTAGAACGCGCCACGTCACTAGCCGTTGGGTTTGAATTTGAAAGTTTTTTGACCGTTCGAAATTCAACTGTCCAAAAAACTAGCCTTTAGAAATCCAACGGCCCAAAACGAGCCATGTGGCTTCTCCCCGGTACAAGTTAGTGCGTTGATACGGCGGGCCCCGTCGTACTTTTCCTGTTGCCAATGCGCACTCACTCGCGTGTGTATCCCACGCGCCTGACGCAAAAAAAATCAGTAGGCCTATGCGACATCACATAGGTCGGGCCTTTGCTCAACACGTTTTGGGCCGCCCTTTTTTTTGGACTTTAGGCCAACCTAAAAAATTGGAATGGAGTTGCTCTTTAGCAAAACGCACATCTACATAGTAATAATTGTCAATGAGTACAAAACTATGCAATATCATAAAAGTTTGAAACAAACTAAAATATTTCTCTAAAGTTGATTGGAACAATGCTTTAGTTTTAAGAGTTGATTTCACGTTTTTGAGTTTGCAGGTACATATATGCAAGAAACATACCCAAGGAATCCTGTTTAAGAAGTACAATAACTTTGAGTTTGGTTTGAAATCCATGGCTACACAAAGAATTCAGCATGCAGACAAAGATATACCGTACGCTTGTAACTAGAACTAAACCTATATGCCCTTTCCGTGGTGATCGTACAATTCAACATTCACATCGAAAATACTTATGGCGCTGTACTGCACTGGCCCCTCCTCCCTACATCGACTCAAAAATAAAAACAAAAATAAAAATAAAATGTTCATTAGCTGCCTCTATGGACCAAGTGGATGTAGAAAAAACAATGCATGAAAAGCTTGAACATAGTTCTTCTTGTGTCAAAGCTTATGGCAGTGTTACGGTTCTGTTCAAATTCATCAATGCTCAACAATGTGAAAACCCGAGTAGAGCTAGAGGTACGCGCGTTAGGATTAAGACATTCGAGTTAGATTGCTTCGACTGCAAGCTAATGTACCATACTTAACAGTCATGCTTGCTATGAATTATAGTGCACGTATACGATCATGATTCCTTCGGTTCAAGAGGCTTTGAGCTTAAATATCGTTAATTATCATAATATTTTCCAATACATACAAGTTTAGAACAACACTCATTTACAAATACAAGTCTTAGTTTATAGTCTGAATTCTAATCAAAAGATTGTACAATATGAACCCAACTAGACATGATTTCCGCATGCCCTTTTCTCCACCACTTCGCTTGTTTCGATCCTTGTTGTATCACTTGATTATGAGAATTTATCGAATATAGCTGAAAATTGACCCTCACTTTCATAAATGATAGTTTTGATAAAAACTTTCAAATATATCCAAAATTTCACTTAAATAGACACAAATACCCTCAATTTATTTGAATAATTAGTTATTGACTAGAAGACTTCTAGTGCTACAATCAAAGTGTTGCTGACCCATGAATTGAGGACTATGGAGGTGATTGATTCTGTTGGCAAATACGGCATGAAAAACTGGCTGATCTTGCTCAACTTGCGCTAAAAAAATTCATAAACGGCGTAATACATAGGAAGAGCTATGATTTACTCTATGCGGTCCACTGCAAATCTAAAGCAAACACAAACAAGTGCAAAGTCCAAAAATTTACCTGCAAGTGTTGTGGTACAACGTCCGGCAAAGAGAAAACGTAAACAAGGATTGACAGTTTATTCTTCAATAAATATTTAACCGAAGGAAGAACTACAAAAGCAAAGAGAAAATGTAGACAAGAAAATATGCAAGAAAATTAACCATCTACACTCACCGTCGTTTACAGCTACACAAGTCTCCACCGTTTCCTACTAACCGACGCCTTCACTCTCTTAAGCACATGTCTCCACCATTTCTTACGCCTAGGTATTTGCCGTCATATTCTCTAATTCTTCACCTAATAGGGTTTTGGTTCTTTTGTTTATTTGGTTTTTAAATTTGAGAGTATTTGTGTCTATTTAAGTGAGATTTTAGATATATTTGAAAATATTTATAAAAATTGACATATTTGAAATTAAAGGCTAAATTTTGGCTAAATTTGATAAATACCCCTTGATTCTCCTACAAACTAATCAATTGTTACACAATCTAAATCCTTCAACAACAAAAAGAATAGCAACATCAAACCAAATTACATGAAATATAAAATTGGATGAAATATAACACGTTGGTTGTAACATTATTGACACGTTGGATTATAACATTATTGACATGTAAACCAAGGTTATAAAAAACGTTAGGCACTAGACAGGCGGCTCGCTGGCGCCTAGCGCCTAGGCGGCTAGGTGAGATCTAGGCGGGCGTCTAGGCGGCCTAGATGGATTTAAGTGAATTTTTTATATATTATATGAATTAATTAAATTTACTATATCAAGTGCAGATGCGGATTTACTAAGGGTCCCGGTTGTCTCGGGACCACCCAGAAGCTCGGATAAATGGTTGTGAGAACCTCCTAGGACCACCCAAATCTGGGCAGTGGCAAAAAATTTACAAGTATAAATTTTTTGTAAGTATCATTATTTTATTATTTTTTGGTACTTATTTTTAGTGTTAGTTCATACATATTTCAAAATTAAATAATTGTTTTCACAATTAAAATCATTTGATGACCGTTTAAGTAGTAGCTGTCCACGTTACCTCTTTGCCCTTTAACCTTAAAATGAATCTTTTACTCTCTCTCTCTCTCTCTTTCTGGGGTAGGTAGTTCCAGAATATCAGTTTGTGGAAACTTCCCCCACGCCGCCCGCTTGTCTTTAAGGCTCCCACGCAACCGCCTCTTCTTACTCATCAAACCCTCTCCCGTCACTCAATGGACCCACCACTTTCCATCTCTATTTAAACCCACCGTTTCCGAAACCAAACCCCATCTTTCTCTCTACACAATAACAACAAAATTGTCAAATGGCTCCTACGCCATCGCTCGCCGGACTCCAGGTCGAGACGACTGCGTTTCCACCGTCCGTCCAACCTCCGGGCTCCTCCAACACTCTGTTCCTCGGCGGCGCAGGTTTGTAAACTTCGCATCTCCGGCGCTTTTATCTGCGATTCTGATTGTTTGAATGTTTTTTGCTTGCTTTTGGTTCCGATTGGCGGTATTTTGGTTGCTAACGTGCGCAGGGGTGAGGGGGCTGGAGATTCAGGGGAATTTCGTGAAGTTCACGGCGATCGGAGTGTACTTGGAGGAAAACGCCGTGCCTCTGCTCGCCGTTAAGTGGAAGGGTAAGACGACCGAGGAGTTGACGGAGTCCGTTGAGTTCTTCAGGGACATCGTTACAGGTAACACGGATTTCTTCGCTGTTTTAACCACTGGTTGAATTTTGTTACATTATTCATGCCCTGCATCTTAGGGCGGAGCCGTTTTAGAATGATCGGTAGTCATGCCAAACCTAGGCAATCCTATAACTAATTTATTTAACAATTTTATCTAACTTATATATGTTTGACCCTTTATCCGTACCTTTTCATAAGTACATTTTCACATTAAAAAAGGTTCACACAAGTGGATGACTTGTTAAAGATAAGTTGGTTTCATATATATCCTCCCTTCTATTTATCATAGTCCGGTTGAACGGTCAGATTCAAACTATAATCATATTAATCTTCAAATGGATGCCTTCTGTATCTTTTGGTAAATTGATTTGAGCTCTTGTTGATGCTGTTGAAAGTGTAGATATGGCTCATGCCCTGCATCTTAAGGTGGAGCCGTTTTAGAATGATCGGTAGTCATGCCAAACTGAGGCAATCCTACTGCCCACCGTTCTCTCAGAGGCCGATATAGATCTGTCGCGGTCGATGAATGTTGTAAATTTTTCAAGTTGTATTCTAATTTTGTAAATTTATGTGTGCTTATGGTGGTAATTTAGTCCTGACCAGCCAATTAGAATGAATGAATCTCTCAAGATGTAGTGCTATGTTCTGGTTATGATGATTACTTGAGGCATAAGAAACAGTTACTAAAGATATGACTTGAGGTTTTGTAGCGTGATTTATGATCTTTGCTATCCTTTTGTAGGTCCGTTTGAGAAATTCATTCAAGTGACAACAATACTTCCACTGACAGGCCAGCAATACTCTGACAAAGTTTCGGAGAATTGCGTTGCCTTTTGGAAGTCAATCGGAATTTACACCGATGCAGAAGGCAAAGCCATTGAAAAGTTCCTTGAGGTCTTCAAAGATCAAAACTTCCCACCCGGCGCCTCCATTCTTTTCACGCAATCTCCCAAAGGATCACTAACGGTTAGTAATCCTACTTTTGGATGGTTACTTCTGTAGTTTACATCGGATTTTGGCATCTTTCCCCTTCGCTTTCGCCACAGATTAGCTTCTCTAGAGATGCATCCGTACCTGAAGCTGCAAATACGGTGATAGAAAACAAACTACTTTCCGAGGCAGTTCTAGAGTCAATCGTTGGAAAGCACGGTGTTTCTCCTGCAGCAAAGCAAAGTTTGGCCGCGAGGTTATCGGAATTGTTGAATTGGTGCAAGGAATCTTATGGTGCTGAAGCCGGAAATGAAAAAGTGGAGGCATGAAAACTGAGAGAGGAGAAATAAAACTTGAGAGGGATTCCTGTTCTGTGCTTAATGAATTATTTACATACAATCTATGAAGCTATAGGAAAGTGCTATGTCTTATTTAATTTAAAGAAAAATGATCATGTTTTATGAGGAATATTAGTGTTGTTTTGTTATGTTTAATTCAAATCAACAAATATGGATGTCGATTGGTAAATATGCCTAATCTGATATGCCTGTACCATTGCTTTTGAACCCAACCAAACCGCAAATTTTGGACCAAATCTCTGGCTTTGTGTCAACTAGTTGGGAGGGTCTAACCATTTGCACCCAAGTTCGATTCCCTCTCCCCATAAAATCGAGTACTTTAAAATATATTTTGTCTTGTCAAACAAAGAATATAAACTATTCAAATTAAAAAAAAAAAGAGTTTCAAACTTGAATGCTAAGGGGTTGACACACTGCTCTAGTTAACTGCCTAAGGCTCCTAACCCATATTTTTACTTTAACACGTTGATGAGTCTATATTATACTATATATTTTACCTTATTCTTAGTATTAATTTATTGGTTATTTTGGTAGAATTTTGATAATTTGATCTTAATGTAGGACATTCGACTTCCTCTGGGGCAAAAAGTGATCAAACAGATGAATTTTGGAGTGATTCTAATTGGAGGATGTTTGTGAGTCTGTTGAATTGATCGTATCAAAGTTTCATAATTTTATACTGAGCGGTTTATTTATGGTGATCAAATAAATGGGCAGCGTGCAGTGCTGTCCAAGTGACGTTTTGGGTTTTTTGGCGTCCAATATGGTGTATTTTGGGTTCGAGGCCCTATACAATTATGTTCGGGACATCTCAAGCTTTAATTCTAGCCATTTTGGGCCTGTTTTGGAGCACTGAAGATCCGGAAACGTGGCTGTTTTGAGCCTATGCAGATTTTGAGCGAATTTTATTAGTTGGATTTTTCTTCTTCTAGAACTTGTATACTAGGACTACCCTATGTTAAAATCCTGGATCCACCATTGATCATGTGTAAATAATTATTGAATAATATGTTATTTCTTATAGAAGAACATACATATGTGAATGTTTTATGTATTTGGGATGCTTTGGCGTCTATTGGTCTTAATTGTTCGAATCCTTGTATTTGGGATGCTTGTCACATGTGGATGCTCACCTGACTTTTCAATTTGACTGTATTAGTACTGGCTGTGTAAGAGATTTTTCGCTATAATATTTTCTTTTTCTATCAAAAAAAAATTATATACATATACTATACATCCCAAACTTTAAAAATATAAAAAGCCCACGCAAGTGGGTGGTTTTCATAATTAAAACCATTTGATGGCCCTTGAAGAAGTAGCTGTCTACCTTTTGATCCTGGAAAAGTTGGTTTCTTCTTCTTTGCCGTTTGAGGACAGCAAAATTAAATCATTGTTTTCATAATTAAAACCAAGGTCTAAAATATTGATATTATCGGCGAAATATCGCCGATAATATTGTTTTTTTTTAGAGGGCGATATTTTCACACTTATCCACTTAATTATCGTCAATATATCATGATATTATCAATAATATCGCCGAGGCTCCGTCGTTGCAAAACTACAGCCGAGGCTTTGTCGTCGCAGCTGCCAAGATCTGCGCCTCTCTTTGCAATCCACGCTCAGACCCATCAAAATGAGCAATCCCTTTTCTCCGGATCCCAAAACCCGCTCGGGTTAGATGGATCATCCGCCTCGTATGGCTTAAACAAGACCTCCCCTTGCCTGATGGTGCTCGCCGAGAGGTGAGAAAGGGAGGAGGAATGGTCCATAGATGGTGATGGTGCTCACTGGAGTGTGCGCCACTGTGGTGGAGGTCACGGTGGGGTGTGGGTGTGTTGTGTCTGTGCTCCGGGAAAGAGAGTTGCAGAGATGGGGGGAGAAGAAACAAGGAGAGGAATGAGGGAGAAGGTTCGAGGGAGTGGGGAAGGGGGAAACACAGGGATTCTACCATCAGGGTCAGGATTATGAGTTACCTTCTTTCCGCGGCGCTCGATGATCTTCAAATGGGCATCTCGGATCTGAACCGGGTCGCTGGTATTGATCGCTTCGAGCCAGTCGAGGCGGTCCCGAAGCTTGGAAATATCGAGAAATAAGTCCCTTTCGATGATTTTCTCGATCGCGCGCGACATAGGTGTCCTCGTCGAGGACCTTGGGATGGCATTTAAGGTTCTTAGGCGTGATTTGGGTGGAATTCGTAGGGTTTTGGACGGAAGCATCCAAATTTGCAGAGGGCGAAGGGGATGAGAGGTGGTGAGGAGAATGATCCGGAGTGAGAAGTATTATGCTTTTGGATTAGGGTTGGGGTTTGGGACGAGGAGGTGGTGGGATTGGAAAGGGGAGAAATTGAGGGTTTTGGCAAGAATTAGAAGACGAATTTTGGGAATTAGGGTTTGAGGTTCGTGTGCGGATTGGATTGGATTGGAATTGGGGCTGATTTAGGAAAGGAGACGAAACACGTGCGCTTCTATGTGGAATTGGATTCACTTCGGACCTTAGTGTCCGGAGCCTAGATATCAATTCATCTTGACCACATAAATTCAATCTAACGATCTTTATTAACTCATTTTCCTGACATCATACAAAATCAACGGTTCCGATTTATTTTACACACCAATCAACGGTCCAGATAATTTGATCCCTAAGCTCCGGATACTAAGGTCCGAAGCGGATCCAATTCCTCTGTGTGTGGCGGTGTATGTACTGATGCGGAACGCGCGTAATAAAGGATTGCCTGTATCTCCTGGCAACTGTTGTCTTAAATGTTTTTTTTTTAATATTTATTTGCTTTATTATTTATTATTTATTTTAACAAAAAGAAAATAAGTTTTAATATTTTGGTCTAATTATACTCAAATTTCACTTTATTTGAAAAAAGAAGATATATAAGTTCAAATTTCATAAATAATAATTGTTAAATAAAAAAACTTGCTTCAATATATTTGTAAACACACAGTTTCTAAAATTTAGCAAACAATATTAAGGAATTTCAACAAAAAAAAAATTATTTACTCTAAATTCACCTAAGGTTTATGTGTTATACAATATATAAATGATTATGGTGTGTTTAAACTTCTTTAATTAATTACTACATATTTTCTACACTCACAATGTTTGCCAGTTCGCTATATAATCAACTTAAATCAGTTAAATCCATCATGCAATGCATTTCCTTCCAATTTTTTTTTTGTGATAAACTAATAGATAATTGACTAAATAAACATCCTGTAAAGTTTCAATAAAAATTTCCAAGTTTTTCTTACAATTTCCGTGGTTTTTATTTCATTTTTATCGATATCGATAATATTATGATATTTCCATCCATATTTTCGTATTTTTAGACTACCGATATTTCCGATATCATCGATATTTTAGACGTTGATTAAAACCAATTGATGACCCTTAGTTGTCCACCTTATGCCTTTCACATCACCCAAGATGGACCCATCACTAGCCTTTGACCTTAGAAAAGTTCTTTTGAATCTTTTACTCTCTCTCTCTATTTCTAGGTACCAGACTCAGTTTGTGGACACCTTACGGACTTACCTCGAGCCGCCCGCACGTCTTTTAGGCTCCCACGCAACCGCCTATTCTTACTCATCAAACCCTCTCCCGTTCGGACCTGGACTCTCTCTACCCTTTCATTTTTCATACACTTTCATCCTTTCTTATTTGCGCGATCACGATTAAGTTATAATAACATTTTATATTACTATTATTTTTTGTCTTATTATCTTTATAAAAAAATTAGTATAAAATATTAATATGGTTTAACCGTGATTGTACAAAATAGGAAGGAATGAGAGTATGAGAAGTGAGAGGGCAGAGAAGCCGGGTCTCTCCCGTCCACTTTCCATCTCTATTTAAACCCACCGTTTCCGAAAGCAAACCCCATCTCTCTCTCTACACAATAACAACAAAATTGTCAAATGGCTTCAACGTCATCGCTCGCCGGACTCCAGGTCGAGACGACTGCGTTTCTACCGTCCGTCAAACCTCTGGGCTCACCCAACACTCTGTTCCTCGTAGGGCTGGGTTCGGTTCTTATCGGTTCGGTTTTTTGCCAAAACCGAAACCAAACCGAATTTTCGGTTCGGCCCAATTTTTTTTCGGTTTTTTTCGGTTTGGTTTTTCCGGTTTGGTTTCGGTTTTTTTTTTTTTTGTCCCTCCAAAAAATGCAAAACAACCACAACATAAGATAGAAATAGAAAATATGACATGTTTCCATCTCTCCAGAACGGTTTTTCAATATTCATGAGGTAATATACATCATTGACTAAGAAGCAAAGGTAAGATACAAAACACAAACTATATGCACAAATGTAGTTATCAGCCACCTAGATACATCATTGATTAAGAAGAAAAAGAAAACAAAACATATCATGTTTGGCTTCTGCATAAACATGGGAAACACTTTTGTTTTTTCTAATTCGGTCTTTCCTTCCTCTCTTGTTGATGAGACGTCACGCAGGGATTGGTAGCAGGCACAATAGAAGCACAACCAAGGCACAAGGATCCATTGAAAACAATATATATATATATATATATATATATAGGCAGGACTTTCTAGTATGCCCAGGGTATTCTATAGATTCAACCACTGAGAAGGACAGTAATTGTTTTGCACAGGAAACAGGAATGTGGGACGCCTTGGCAGCTTGGCTGATACATGCCAAATGCCATACAAGATTCCCCGAATGCGAATCATATGCAATATGCTTAAACAAACATCAATTATTTATACAGAGAGATGATGATAGCATCAATCCTAATCCAGATTCACAGGATTCACAGCCTACCAACAAGATATTTAATATTAGATCGAAGAGAAAGTAGAAAAGCGAAAATTAGATATCAAGAACAAAGCTCTAGGTTTGGTAAAAAACAGCATCACACTAGAAGATAATATTTCAAATAGAAATGTTCACATCCTTGACCAGAACATTAAACAACCATTATGGTAAAAAACAGCATCACACTGCAAGCAAAACAAGCCGAGGGAAGGGACATATCGAAAAGATATAATTTCTCCAATAACCCTAATTTCCCCAACAGCCCCAATTCCCCAACAGCCCTAATTTCCCCAACAGCCCTAATTTCTCTACATCGACAGACACTCCCCAACATACCCAAAACAAATTGTAGTGCATAACCAAAATTTATCACAAATTAATCAAATCTCAACTAATAGTCTAATAGTGTTCAGAAACGAAATTACCCACAACCTTTGCTGCAGCGATATCGCAGTGATCGTCGCAAGCTCTTACAATTCCTCTTTTCGTCGGGTCTCGAAAGGGGCGAGGGAACATCATTGTTTGGAAGAAAGAATCCACGAGGAGGACAAGAGAAGACTAGAGAGAGTGATTTGGAGGAAGAGAGGAAGGAGAGGGAGAGAGAGAGAGACTGAGGAAGCAGAGAGGAAGCCGCGGCGGGGAGAGATAGACTTTGAGATCTGAAAATGAAATGGGAATGGGACACTGAGACGGCTAGGGTTTTAAGCTTAAGAAATTTTATAAAGCATTCAATATAAGAAACCTATAAATAATATACTGGTACAATTATAACAATAGAAAGCCTACAGTCAAGTTGGCTGACAGCACCTAAACCCAACCTACAGGTCAGGGGTTCGAACCCTGATGCAAACATATTTTTTAGTATTTATATATATATTTTTTTTTCGGTTCGGTTCGGTCCGGTTCGGTTTCTGGACCTCAAAAACCGAAACCGAACCAGCCAGATTCGGTTCGGTTCGGTTTGGCAGTTTCGGTTCGGTTTTTCGGCCTCGGTTCGGTTTGGTTTTCGATTTTTTTCGGTTTTCGGTTATTTGAACCCACCCCTAGTTCCTCGGCGGCGCAGGTTTGTAACTTCGCATTTCCGGCGCTTATATCCGCGATTCTGATTGTTTGAATGTTTGTTGCTTGCTTTTGCTTCCGCTTAACGGTATTTTGGTTGCTAACGTGCACATGGGTGAGGGGGCTGGAGATTCAGGGGAACTTCGTGAAGTTCACGGCGATCGGAGTGTACTTGGAGGATAACGCCGTGCCTCAGCTCGCCGTTAAGTGGAAGGGTAAGACGGCCGAGGAGTTGACGGAGTCCGTTGAGTTCTTCAGGGACATCGTTACAGGTAACACAGATTTCTTTGCTGTTTTAACGACTGGTTGAATTTTGTTACATTATTCATGCCCTGCATCTTAGGGCGGAGCCGTTTTAGAATGATCGGTAGTCATGACAAACCTAGACAATCCTATAACCCGCCCTTTTCTCAGTTGCCAATATAGATCCGTACATTCAACAAATGTCATAGATTTCTTGAGTTATACTCTCATTTTTAAATTTATGTATGCTCATGGTTATGGTGGTAATTTAGTCCTGACCAGCCAATTAGAATGAATGAATCTCTCATAATGTAGTGCTATCGTCTGGTTATGGTGATTACTTGAGGCATAGGAAACAGTTACTAAAGATATGACTAAAGTTTTGTAGCGCGATTTATGATATTCGCTATCCTTTTGTAGGTTCGTTTGAGAAATTCATTCAAGTGACAACGATACTGCCACTAACAGGCCAGCAATACTCTGACAAAGTTTCGGAGAATTGTGTTGCCTTTTGGAAGTCAATCAGAATTTACACTGATGCAGAAGGCAAAGCCATTGAAAAGTTCCTTGAGGTCTTCAAAGATCAAAACTTCCCACTCGGCGCCTCCATTATTTTCACGCAATCTCCCAAATGATCACTAACGGTTAGTAATCCTACTTTTGGATGGTTACTTCTGTAGTTTACATCGGATTTTGACATCTTTCCCCCTCGCTTTCGCCACATATTAGCTTCTCTAGAGATGCATCCGTACCTGAAGCTGCAAACACGGTGATAGAAAACAAACTACTTTCCGAGGCAGTTCTAGAGTCTATCGTTGGAAAGCACGGTGTTTCTCCTGCAGCAAAGCAAAGTTTGGCCGCAAGGTTATCGGAATTGTTGAATGGGTACAAGGAATCTTATGGTGCTGAAGCCGGAAATGAAAAAGTGGAGGCATGAAAACTTTGAGAGGAGAAATAAAACTTGAGAGGGATTCCTGTTCTGTGCTTAATGAATTATTTACATACAATCTATGAAGCTATAGGAAAGTGCTATGTCTTATTTAATTTAAAGAAAAATGATCATGTTTTATGAGGAATATTAGTGTTGTTTTGTTATGTTTAATTCAAATCAACAAATATGGATGTCGATTGGTAAATATGCCTAATCTGATATGCCTGTACCATTGCTTTTGAACCCAACCAAACCCCAAATTTTGGACCAAATATCTAGCTTTGTGTTAACTAGTTGGGAGGGTCTAACCATTTGCACCTAAGTTCGATTCCCTCTTCCCATAAAATCGAGTACTTTAAAATATATTTTGTCTTGTCAAACAAAGAATATAAACTATTCAAATTTAAAAAAAAAAGTTTCAAACTTGAATGCTAAGGGGTTGACACACTGCTCTAGTTAACTACCTAAGGCTCCTAACCCATATTTTTAATTTAATACGTTGATGAGTCTATATTATAATATATATTTTACCTTATTCTTAGTATTAATTTATTGGTTATTTTGGTAGAATTTTGATACTTTGATTTATATTCTTAATGTAGGACATTCGACTTCCTCTGGAGCCAAAAGTGATCAAACAGATGAATTTTGGAGTGATTCCAATGAGAGGTTATTCGTGAGTCTGTTGAATTGATTGTATCAAAGTTTCATAATTGTGATTCCAATTGGAGGATGTTCGTGAGTCTGTTGAATTGATTGTATCAAAGTTTCATAATTTTATACCGAGCGCTTTATCTATGGCGATCAAATAAATGAGCAGCGCGCAGTGCTGTCAAAGAAACGTTTAAGGATTCTTTGGGTTTTTTGGCATCCAATATGGTGTCTTTCGGGTTCGAGGCTTATACAATTATGCTCGGGACATCTCAAGCTTTAATTCTAGCCGTTTTGGGCCTGTTTTGGAGTCCTGAAGATCCAGAAACGTGGCTGTTTTGAGACTATGCAGATTTTGGGTGAATTTTATTAGTCGGATTTTGTTTCCTAATTTATTTGGTTTCCTAGTTTTATTCTAAGACCTTTTCTAGGTAGGGTTTTATATTCTAGTAGTATAAATATGGCTTTTTAGCCATTAGGGTTTTTTTAAAGAAGATAGGGGGATAGGAAAAAAACGCATGCACACTTTAGAGAGCTTTTGGATTCAAGTTTATTTTCAAGGTGTTTTCTATCCTTATTTTTAATAATATTTCGTTGTATGATTGCTTGTAACTAAATTCTGTTTGCTAGGGTGATGCCACGAGCCTTAGCAAGAATATGTAGTTTCTTTTCAATTTGGTTATGATATTATGCATGCAAGTTTGAATTATTAATCAATGGTTTAAACTATCTATTTGTCTTAATGCTTAGCTACCATTAGGATCTTTAGAAAAATAATTTGATGCAATTTTGGTCGGATGTCAGTCCCTGAAATTGACGAAGGCTTCTTGTGATTAATATGTGCAAGTTCACTTAGGATGAATACCACGTCTTAAGGGTTGTATGGTTTTTTAAAAGGTTTCACAAAGCTTAATAAGTCATGCATGTTTAGATTTGATTTGAATAACACAGACGGGTTGCATGTTTGATATACGCTCTATGTTGGGGGTCCAAGTAGGCATATATTAGGAAAACCTAGGCTTCAAAATATGCATGTGTAATTCATAAGTAATTGGAAGAACTACATATGATTGTTAAGGTGACGGCGGAACCCTAGGTTTTTACATTTTAATTTTCAAAAACTGTTTTCTTTTAGTTTATTTTATTTTGTCACTTTATTTCTATTAAATTTGTTTTTATTATAATTCTAACCAATCACAAAAAAAAAAAATTGTTGAGTTTATGGCTGCATCTAATATCCTGGTTAAACTGCTTACGTACCCTAAAATAAGGGATCAAGTCATTCGTAGTTCACCTTATGGTTCTAGAACAACATACTAAAATTTCATTCCGATCCAACGGTCGGATCTCCGCCAATCATGAAATCAAGTGGCAGTCAACATTTTATTTTACAAACTTGCAAATCCAATTCGGGAAGATCCGTACGTCGGATTCTCTATCTGTAAGTTCCTAAGATCCTTAAATATTACGTACGATAAGATCTCAAAGTTTGGTGACGATCCAACGGTCGGATCGTCGATTCACAAATTGATAAAGTAAGGTATCGTAGTAAATTTAGGTTCAAACGATCAACCTACGTCATACGAATATCAAAACTAAAATCAAGGCATCTAATTTAGCCTAAAATTAGCATCGACCGCCCTCTGGCCAGCGCCGCCATGGGTGGCGGTCGGCTGCCCCGACTCGCTAGAAAATTTCAACTATTTCAAAAAATTTCCAAATTTCACAGAATTGTAGAACAAGTCAAGGGGAACAAGCCTCATTTGGCCGGAAAAAGCCTCAAATCGCCATAAACCCGCCAGAACCCTAGAATTTGGGTAGTTGTCGATTCGCCACCAAAATGAACTCTGACGCCTCATCCAAGGCTTTGGCCTTGCTCCTGGGGTTGAGGGAAGTCTTTTGGTGGTGGAGATTGACAATATTCGTTGACGGATTCACCGAAAAAAGCATAAAGCCGCCGGAACACCCGTGGGTGTTGTGGTTTCGATTTGTGAATTTGGGTTAGAAACCTAGAAATCTAACACCACAGGGATGTTGGGCTCGATGAACACTAGAATCACCTTAAACGGAGATCGGAATGAGAAGTTAGGACCGGGTTGGGTGGAGAAACCGGGTTGGCCGGTTTCCTCCTTCTCACTTCTCTCCCTTTCCTCCTTGCTCTCTCCTCTGATTTGTCCTTCCCCTCCTCATTTTCTTTCCCGCATCCCACATTTTCTCTCTCTCTTGCTGCCACCTGGCAGCGTCCAACCCCATTTTTTTTTTCCAATAATGAAAACATCTCTAATTTCTTCGTTATAACTCTGTTTCATGAACGGTTTGCACCTACTCGTTCGTGAGATCAAGCTCTATCCAAATATGTCAAGAAACATGACAAAATATATGAGGATAAAATACGTCCTCGTAACATTACATTTAGCCACCTAGGGCATTTTAGTCATTTCACTTTCCGAGAAAAAAAATTCCACATAATCATATATTTTAAGTTTTTCAGGGTATTACACCTACTCTCTCCAGATTCTATGTTTTTATGTTTTTTTTTCTCCTCTTCTCCCCTCATGTTGTGTATTTGTCTCCTATTAAAAGGCTTAGGAGTTTTCTAACATCTGACACATTTACATCCTTGAATTGACTCTCATTTATAGCTCATTACAATCAGCTTTTAGTATAGGAGTAACTGAAAACTAGTTGTTATCAGAATTTGTAACTAAACAACTCCTCTTTATTTTGTCATAATTTCTTGTCGAAACCTCCAAATCACAAGCTGTAAAAACCATCAGAAAGAAGATTTCCAGGGCTTTCCAACCACATATGGCCCATTATCTAATTCGTTCTGAGCACTTCAGGGCAAAGCTCGCAAGTTTGCTGTTTTGCAAGGGCCTTTTCTGGCGGATCTTGGGTCACTTGTGGGCTACGGTCTGGGCTTGGGCGAGTTGGGCTTCAAACTATCCATTCTAGGTTCTTAAAATATTCAAAATAAGATGATTTCTTCAAGCCCTTACTTTCATCCTGAAATACAATATAAACAACAAAATACTTTGTGATGCATAGAGATTTTAGGTCAAAAACCTAAGTAAAAGAGGGCATAAAAGTATAACTTTATGCACTCAACAGTCCTGTTATTTTTTTAGTATGTTTTTTCTCCTTTGGTTTTTTTTCCCGGTTTGAGCACCCATTCATGAATGTTGAATTAAAATGCGTTTATAGTTTTACGAGATAGATTAGAAAAGTGGTTCGAATTTGGGAAAATTTAGTGTTGGTTAAACTTTGTTTATGATTTTTGGGAAGGAATGAGAGGACCGGTTGAAGTATGTGTTGTGATTAATTTTTTTTTCTTCATATTTTTAGCAAATTGGGAGCTTGAATTTGTGGTGGTAATTGATCTTTGCTAAAAAAGGTTCCATCTTTCATTTCACTCATCTTACAATCTACAAGATTATGAATTTTGGATCTGAGTAAAGATTAGGGATTTTTTATTTAATCTCAACTATAATGCTGGTTCAATGTTGTCATTGTTAAAGGTCATACTTTTTGGATTCTGGGTTATGTTGTTTGGTAATGAAAGTTAGGGCTGGTTTGGTATTGTTGTGCTTTGAAAAAAAGCTGCTGTGAGAATAAGCGGTTGTGCTGTGAGAATAAGCGGCTGTGAAATAAATTAGCAGAGTGTTTGGTAAACTTTTTTGGAAAAGTGCTTTTGGAAAAAAAAAAGCAGTCTGATAGTGAGTCTTTTCATTAAAGGAGCACTGTAGCTCCGTGTGCTTTGAAAAAAAAACCAGTTTTCCGCAAATAGCAGCTTCAACTTTTTCTTTTGATTTCAGCTTATTCTCACAACAGCTTCCAAAATAGCCTTTTTTTTTTAGTTTACCAAACACCTAAAACCCTCACAGTTTTTTTTCATGGGTGCTTTTTTTTTAAGCACCTCACTCCCAAACCACACCTTAATTGACACTGAAATTTTGTCCTTTTGGGGTAGCAAGCATGGGTGAAGATCTGGGAATTAGGAATTGGGTACTAGGGTTGAAACGCTGGAGTAAAATTTTGGTTCGTTGGGGTTTTATCACCATGGATGGTTCTAAAAAATTTATACAGGTTGTTTGACCTTTATTTGTACCTCTTGATTCTGTTGTGTTTGCCTAGGCTTCACCATAAGATATAATTGGTTGGGAAAGTATTGTGGGGTAATAAACTATTAATAGATTATACAGGCTGTTTCAATAGGAGATGAAAGTGTCTTTCCTTTTAGGTAATAAATTATTAACAGATGTAATAGATAGTGATGGGACGTCCAAGTACATTATTGATGGAATTAAATAAAGTACAAGAAATAAATAAGAAATTATACAAAGTCTAACGAGCTAGGATATGTGGTGCTAGGATATTCGTTGGTAGGATCTGTGTAGCTAGAACCCCCTCGACTTGTTTCCTTGTCTCTTGCACGCCTCTTTCGCACCACGTCTTTTTTTTTTCTGATGTCCAAAAATATTTAGAATTCGAAGACATTCCTACTAGAGTCTTGTTCATAGTGTCACGATCTGCTTAAGTCATCATTTCTTCTCTAAGCATCTGGCCTTCTCGGTTAAGTATTTCTCTTTGTCTCTCATTAGCCGCATCACATCTCTCAGTAGCTTCTAAGATTGATTCCATAGTCGCAACTTTTGCCTCATCTCTAGCCGTTTCCCGTGCCATGTTCAGTTCACCTTGGCGAGCAAGTTCGTCCATATATTTTGTGTAGTCATTTTTGGAAGAACTCCCTTTTTTATTTCAGCCTTTTTACCTTGAGGTCTTAGGGACCGACGAGTCGGCTGGGTCTTCGACACTTCTTTAGGCGTCCCTTCTCGCTCTTCAAATGTGCCGCAATGCGGGTGTAACACAAATAAATAAATTAAAATATTGATGCGGGTGGAATACATATAAATAAATAAAAATATTATCACCTGATCCGCTAAACTTCTTCCACTACTCAGATTAGTAGAAGCATGAGAAATAGCGTTTTTCCAACAAGTAAAGGATATGTTGAGTTTTTTCCAACGACCTTGAAGACCTTGACTACTTCTTGTGCGATCTCCAAGCCTATCTCAAAACGCTTCCGTAGTTCTGCTCCACAGTTCTCGCAAGTGCATCTCATTACCCGTAAACGGGTCATGAGTAATTTGAACACAACATTGACACAACGTAACATCTTCAATGAGCTTCCAAGAAGCATTTTTTCACAAAAAAAGTATATGAAAGCTTTGGTTGAAAGTGTTGAAAATATTGAAATGTGGTGTAAGGTGGAAGATGATGGTTAGGTATTTATAGAAAAAAATAATAAACTTTTTTTTAAAAATTTTTTTCTGTATTTTTAAACAATTTTAATACTTTTTATTAAGTTAATTAATTTGGACCGTTGTATTTGAAAAAGATTCAAATCCAATAACCCAGATGTGGACATGTGGCCAACGGTCATAATTCTAACCATTTTGTATTTTTTTTCGTTTTTTGGACGAAAATCGTGGATCGTTGATATTGGGATCGGACGGCCCAGAACGCGCCATGTCACTAGCCGTTGGGTTTGAATTTGAAAATTGGGGGTCAAAAATCAAAATTTGGGAGGAAATGTAGGCATGTAAGGTGTCTCCAATTCACATAAATTAAACAATTTGGTGATATATTAACAAATGTTTATTGATTTAGGGGAAACAGAGTCAAACTTTTGTATTGGAAAAGGAGCTAGGATATGTGGTGCTAGGATCTTTGTTGGTAGGATCTGTGTAGCTAGAACCCCCTCGACTTGTTTCCTCGTCTCTTGCACGCCTCCTTCGCACCATGTCTCTTTTTTCCGATGTCCAAAAATATTTAGAATTCAGAGACATTCCTACTAGAGGCTTGTTTATAGTGTCACGATCTGCTTAAGTCATCCTTTCTTCTCTAAGCATCTGGCCTTCTCGATTAAGTACTTTTCTTTGTCTCTCATTAGCCGCATCACGTTTCTCAGTAGCTGCTAAGATTGCTTCCATAGTCGCAGCTTTGGCCTCATCTCTAACCGTTTCCCGTGCCATGTTCAGTTCACCTTGGCGAGCAAGTTCGTCCATATATTTTGTGTAGTCATTTTTGGAAGAACTCCCTTTTTTATTTCCGCCTTTTTACCTTGAGGTCTTAGGGACTGACGAGTCGGCTGGGTCTTCGGCACTTTTTTAGACGTCCCTTCCTGCTCTTCAAATGTGCCGCAATGCGGGTGTAACACAAATAAATAAATTAAAATATTGATGCAGGTGGAATACATATAAATAAATAAAAATATTGTCACCTGATCCGCTAAACTTCTTCCACTACTCAGATTAGTGGAAGCATGAGAAATAGCGTTTTTCCAACAAGTAAAGGATATGTTGAGTTTTTTCCAACGACCTTGAAGACCTTGACTACTTCTTGTTCGATCTCCAAGCCTATCTCAAAACGCTTCCGTAATTCTGCTCCATAGTTCTCGTAACTGCATCTCATTACCATTAAACGGGTCATGAGTAATTTGAACCCAACATTGACACAACGTAACATCTTCAATGAGCTTCCATGGGGCCCTTTTTTCACAAAAAAAAGTATATGAAAGTTTTGGTTGAAAGTTTTGGTTGAAAGTGTTGAAAATATTGAAATGTGGTGTAAGGTGGAAGATGATGGTTAGGTATTTATAGAAAAAATTAATAAACTTTTTTTTTAATTTTTTCTGTAATTTTAAACAATTTTTAATAATTTTTATTAAGTTAATTAATTTGAACCGTTGGATTTGAAAAAGATTCAAATCCAATAACTCAGATGTGGACACGTGGCCAACGATCATAATTCTAACCATTTTGTATTTTTTTTTCGTTTTTTGGACGAAGATAGTGGACCGTTGATCTTGGGATCGGACGGCCTAGAACGTGCCACGTCACTAGCCGTTGGGTTTGAATTTGAAAGTTTTTTGACCGTTCGAAATTCAACTGTCCAAAAAACTAACCTTTAGAAATCCAACGGCCCAAAACGAGCCATGTGGCTTCTCCCCGGTACAAGTTAGTGCGTTGATACGGCGGCCCCGTCGTGCTTTTCCTGTTGGCAATGCGCACTCACTCGCGTGTGTATCCCACGCGCCTGACGCAAAAAAAATCAG